>OX382304.1:21055964-23455964 GCA_947507805.1 Aporophyla nigra | reverse complement strand
TTGTAATGTTAATATTTTTGGTGTTAATAAATATTATTATTATAAACATCTACAGTTATTATGTTGTTGAGAAGGGAGAACTGGTTTAGCCTAGGCAAAACTAGTTCGTCCTAAATCGGGTTTGACCGTTAACATATACACTAACATAGATATCTTAGAACTAAAAAGTAGTAAAAGAAAAACACGTATTTTATTATTTTCGCTGAAGAAGACATGGAAGATATGGATAAAAAATCTCTGTATAATTTGATCTGAAGTAAATAGGTACCTGTCGAGTAGCATCGTGAAGCCTACATAAGCCTGTTCGAAGGCCCCCCTGTGCTTGGTCTCGGCCAGCAGGCTGGTGAAGTGCTCGCCGATACGCGTGAGCTGCGCCGCGCACAGCGTGCCTCGCTCTGTGGCCGCGTCACCCTGTGCGTCACCCTGTGCGTCACCCTGTGCGGCACCCTGTACGTCACCCTGTGCGTCACTCTGTGCGGCACCCTGTGCGTCACCCTGTGCGTCATCCTGTGCGGCACCCTGTGCGTCGCACTCCTCGTTGTTCGTGTTGCCCTCTGTAGCCGCGTCACCTTCCCCGCGCACGCTCAACTTTGCGCAAATCCCACCGAGCAGCAGCGATACCTGAACATCAGTAAATATAAACCCGATAGCTGTAAATCCCGAGTTAAAACAGTATAAATCATATCCAAATCGTTATCCCAATCAGGATTCGTAAAAGTCCTATATTTAAATGTTTATAGAAAAAAGATTAATAATAATATAATCATCTTACTTAACTATCACAACATAATTGTAATAATAACATTATTTTTAATGGCTAATCCGTTTTTTTTTTATATAATGAAGTCAAAAACGGTAAAGACTGAACGGTTATAAAAACTTTTAAACGGTACGCGTGACCTATTCCCATAAAATGTTTCGATTACAGGGGAATACCTAATATTATCGTGGTGGTGGAATCACACAGTCCAGACGGAGATAAAGGTAAAAAAGCCCTCTTTAAAAATTGGCAAGCGTCCAAATCTCCTAAAGATCGCGACGCGTACAGGGCTGCAAGACGTGCCACTAAAAGAGCCGTAGCCAGAGCCAGATGAGGCCACGTACAACCACTCTACGATAAGCTGGAATTGTCTGAGAGGCAGAAGCTTATCTCCAAATTGGCACGCTCCAAGGTCAACGCGGCACAGGATATTTGCGAGTGCCGCTGTGTTAAAGACCCTCGCAGGAACCTGTTCTCCGAGGACGTCGCGTTGAAGGAGAGATGGCGCTCGTACTTTCACGACCTGCTAAATAAGCAGCATAAACAGGTGCAGCCACTGGATGTCCCTCCGAATCAGGGACTAGTGCCGCCTGAAGAAGTGGATAATTTTCTTCATCGCATGAAAAATCGGAAAGCTGTCAGAGCCGATGGAGTACCAATTGAAGCCTGGAAGGCGATGGGCTCTCGTGGTGTGGGCATTTTAACTGATTTTTACAGCAGCATGGTTCTCATCGGCGAGATCCCTCGTCAGTGGAGACTGAGTGTTATCACTCCAGTCTTCAAAGGCAGGAGATCAGTGCAAGACTGCGACAGCTACCGCGGTATAAAGGTCATGGCCCACACTATGAAGCTCTTTGAGCAGATAGTTGACTCTCGAATCCGTCAAGAGTGTACAGTTTCGGATAGCCAATACGGTTTACGTCTGGCCACGAGACCATGGACCCTGTTTTTTGCTAAGGATCATCAGAGTCAGGTACAGGGCGAATAATACGCCCCTGCATTTCCTATTTTTGGACATGTAGAAGGCCTTCGACTGTGTTCTTCGTGAGACGATCTGGTGGGCACTGCGGTCTAAAGGAGGACCAGAGCCCTGTATTGACATCATCCAAGACATGCACCGCAATTCCGATTCCATTGTTCAGACCACTGTTGGCGACACAAAACCCTTTCCCATCACCATAGGAGTAAACCAGGGATACGTCCTTAGCCCGTTCCTATTCAGCTTAATATTAGACGTTGTATCAGACAGCATCAGGAATCCCCTTGAGCGGCCCCCGTGGCTGCTCATATATGCTGACGATATCGCGCTGGTAGACGCGGACAGAGGACGACTGGTAAGATGCGTGAAGTCGTGGAAGGGTACGCTTGAAAACAGTGGTCTGAAGCTCAGACCAAGCTGTGGCGAAGGCCGAGTACTTGGCCTGCAAAACGGCAGATCTCAAATCCGTCCGCATAGGCAAAGACACGATCGAGCGCACGAACCAGTTTAAGTACTTGGGATCGCAACTCCACGCGTCTGGTGACACCGAGTGCGACGACAGGGCACGTATTGCTGCAGCGTGGGCCAAAAGGCGTGAGGTGTCTGGTGTCATTTGTGACCCCAAGAAGTCGGGTTAAGTGGAAGGGAGGAGTCTATAAATCCATCACTAGGTCTGTTCTTTTTAATGGCAGTGAAGCGTGGCCCTTACTTGAGCGGACAAACAAGAACTGCGTGTCACCGAGATGAAAATGTTGCGCTGGATGTGCAACGCAACTCACGCATTTGTGGCAGCCTTCATATCCGTGATATAACAGACGAATTGCAGGATTGTCGCTTACGTTGGTACAGGCACGTTTTACGGAAACTGGCAAGCTATGTGGGGAAGAATGAATGCCACCTCCGACGGGCCCCGGCAGAAGAGGAAGACCCAAAAACTGTTAGCTTGACGTCGCGTCATAGGGGACGACATGCGTAACAATAAGATCACCAATAAGGGATACAGAAGCCCGGCCGAAGTGGAGGGTTAAAAGCAAGAAAGCGGACCCCCCGCGCGGATGCAAGCGGTATAACACAAGGATGACGATGATGACCTTATATTAGCGTCACCTACTATAAACCCTATATAATGGAAGTAAGGTTTGAATTTAAATGAAAAGCTAACCGTAATTACACGTTATTTGGTGAATCTCCGAAAGTTAGTTATTATACATTACCGCTTCGGGAATAATCCAAATGTTTGTAGTTTTTTTATTATATTGCTATTGAAAAGGGTTTTTTGGTAAAAGTAAGACACGGTACAGCAATAAAAAAATCAAAAGAATAAACGAGACAGAAATATATGTTCTCTATCTCTTTGGGTATGCAAACTTTTGCTCTGACCCCGACAACATTAGATAGTTGTGTACCAGATTACAAGTCACTGCCCAAGACTATAAAGAAAGAAAGAAAGAAAGAAAGAAAAAGTATTTATTGGGACACGCACAGAAACTACACAAAAAACAATACTTAATAAAAATAAAAATCAATTATAAACAAAAAAAACAAAAACAAATAAAAAACAAAATTTAAAAGAAAAAAACAGAAAGTCCTGTGCGAGGCCAAAGGGCCCCTATCTCAGCATGATGCTGCGACATTTAAAAATACTTAGACTTATAAAGTTGGAAGGTATATGCTAACAGTCAATCTATAGAATACTTTATGTAAAAGTGTGATGGACACGTAAGTATTTGAGCATACTATACCTCTTTGACGCACCGCCAGGCACACAGCAGTACCATCTGCGCCGTGACCTGCCTGCCGTCGTCCAATGTCACGTTTCTGGTGATGAAATGTATTTCGTAAAGTCATTATGGTCAAAATTATCCTCTGGATGATCGTATCCTACACTGAACAAAAAAGATATGCATGACACCTTTTCAGCCATCTTTGATGAGTCTCGTGACTCTGCGGGACTGGCAGTGAGGGTACCCTTCCTGAACCTGGCATTCCTGCCCACTATCCGTCAGTAACCTTAGGTCGTATGGTGTAGACATCCTGAACTTATCTATATATTTATTTATCACACACTAGGTATATGGTAGGTTAGGGCTGTAGGGCTAATAGTTCTTAGTTTCGTAGGGACTTTTAGGCTGTAAGGTCTTAGTAGGTCCTTAAACTGATCAAATATTTTCATGTATTGTCACACCCTTAACATTGCTGTGGCCTTACGTGACGTATGTTAGGGTGGGCGTACACTATTCTAATGTAAAAATCACCGCTCCTCTGATGCAAAGTACTGGATTTGGTGAAATTGCCACGGCATCTATTGTTTGATTGTTTGTTTGAACGCGGTAATCTCAGGAACTACAGCTGGTCCGAATTGAAAAATTTGTGTTAGGTAGCCTATTTATCGAGGAAAGCTATAGGCTATATAACATCACGCTACAACCAAGGGGAGCGGAGCAGCAATGAAAAATGTTGCAAAAACGGGGAAAATCGCACGGGCAGGCGATTCGATGCGACGGGAAGGGTCGGGGGCACATGAAATTTAACGCGGGCGAAGTCGCGGGCAGAAGCTAGTAAGGAATATAGGGCGGAAGAAGTCGCTAGCAAAGTGCTAGTCTATCTATATCAAAACAATGTTGAAATAAAGTCGTTTTTCGTGTCTCCTTGTGACCACGTTGTTATTCTAAACTACGAATGTTGTAGTTTTCAACATAATTTATTTTGGGGGACCAGCTTGTTTTTATTGCGAGTTTCTAGGAATGGAATTTAATTAACGCGGTCTGCGATAGGAGTTCGGAGTTTCGGAGTTCATTAATAGAAATTGTCAAGTAAAGAAAAAGCGTTATGACTCCCCCCTCCATGCGACTGTCTCTCTGTCACATTTCGAGTGTGTGTGGGTGCGAGTATCGTGTAAGGAGCTTCGTTCCTGATGAGGGCACGAAGGAACGTTTTGCTGATAGTGCGCGGGTGCGCTGGCAGGGCGGTGCCCAGCTGTGAGCCGCAGGGATGCTCCTCACCCAGAGTTGCCGTGGTCCGTGAGCTGCAGCGTCATGTCGCAGGGCAGGTGGCCCTCGGGCGACGAGTTGTTCACCACGCACGCCACTGCGGCGTTCACTTCCATGCACGTGTCGATTATCTCTCCCACCAGAGCGGTCCACCGCTCATCCGCAGATATTTCTCTGTGAACATGAACGTGACGTTGCATTGTATAAATTCAGATTTATTACTACTAACTTAATATATTTGTACACCAATTTTCATTGGTAGGGCATAGAGCTCGACTAGAATGTATACATAAGACCTTTATTACCTGTGTTCACAAATAAAGACTGATTGATTGATTGATTACATATCATTTATTTATTTGGGAAAAATATGCCCAACATTACAGACATAAAAACCAAGCTATTGCAAAATTATCAAAATTTCTTCAAAAATAGACATGAGACATACAATTTCCTGCCAGAGCCGCGAGATTTGTTCGAAAGAGTTACCGTGGCCCTGGCATATGGGCCACTGAAGGAACACGGGTGGGTTTTAGTCAGTAAAAGTCTGACACGCCCTTCCGCTCCAACCTAGAGCGGGAGATGTCATTTGATGATTTCCCACCCACAATAAAAAGGCGTACAATTTTATGATCGTTTTTAAATGTGTTCTAGCGTGTTGGATTGGTATTTTTTATATTTATCTTCGTGCTTGTGTCTCAACTATTCATCATAAGCAGCATCATCATTTCAGCCGAAAGACATTCACAGCTGGATGCAGGCCTCCCCCAAGTTTTGCCATTCTATGCTCTCTGTATCTAGAAGATGCCTGCGCCCTTTATTAAGTCATCAGGCTGAGTCTCTGTTCTGAGTTAATTTGTGATGACCAAGCAATGTGGCAACACTGACCGCTTGTCAATCTTGTTAGAGGAACTCTACGTCTTTCGGTACGCGGTCACCACTGCAGAACCTTTCAACCCTATAAGCCATCAGTTCTGTAAGCAATCAACAGGTCACTGTGCGCGCGCCAGGCACAGCCGCGCTAGACTCTAGTGTAGTGTGTGACTGACCGTGCGGCGACATGTTGCAGTGCGCGCACGAGGCAGTGCAGCGCGCCGTACACGGGCGCGCGCGCCGCCGCCGCCAGCACGCTGCGCGCGCACACGTGCAGCTGTGCGCGCGCCAGGCACAGCCGCGCTAGACTCTAGTGTAGTGTGTGACTGACCGTGCGGCGACATGTTGCAGTGCGCGCACGAGGCAGTGCAGCGCGCCGTACACGGGCGCGCGCGCCGCCGCCGCCAGCACGCTGCGCGCGCACACGTGCAGCTGTGCGCGCGCCAGGCACAGCCGCGCTAGACTCTAGTGTAGTGTGTGACTGACCGTGCGGCGACATGTTGCAGTGCGCGCACGAGGCAGTGCAGCGCGCCGTACACGGGCGCGCGCGCCGCCGCCGCCAGCACGCTGCGCGCGCACACGTGCAGCTGTGCGCGCGCCAGGCACAGCCGCGCTAGACTCTAGTGTAGTGTGTGACTGACCGTGCGGCGACATGTTGCAGTGCGCGCACGAGGCAGTGCAGCGCGCCGTACACGGGCGCGCGCGCCGCCGCCGCCAGCACGCTGCGCGCGCACACGTGCAGCTGTGCGCGCGCCAGGCACAGCCGCGCTAGACTCTAGTGTAGTGTGTGACTGACCGTGCGGCGACATGTTGCAGTGCGCGCACGAGGCAGTGCAGCGCGCCGTACACGGGCGCGCGCGCCGCCGCCGCCAGCACGCTGCGCGCGCACACGTGCAGCTGTGCGCGCGCCAGGCACAGCCGCGCTAGACTCTAGTGTAGTGTGTGACTGACCGTGCGGCGACATGTTGCAGTGCGCGCACGAGGCAGTGCAGCGCGCCGTACACGGGCGCGCGCGCCGCCGCCGCCAGCACGCTGCGCGCGCACACGTGCAGCTGTGCGCGCGCCAGGCACAGCCGCGCTAGACTCTAGTGTAGTGTGTGACTGACCGTGCGGCGACATGTTGCAGTGCGCGCACGAGGCAGTGCAGCGCGCCGTACACGGGCGCGCGCGCCGCCGCCGCCAGCACGCTGCGCGCGCACACGTGCAGCTGTGCGCGCGCCAGGCACAGCCGCGCTAGACTCTAGTGTAGTGTGTGACTGACCGTGCGGCGACATGTTGCAGTGCGCGCACGAGGCAGTGCAGCGCGCCGTACACGGGCGCGCGCGCCGCCGCCGCCAGCACGCTGCGCGCGCACACGTGCAGCTGTGCGCGCGCCAGGCACAGCCGCGCTAGACTCTAGTGTAGTGTGTGACTGACCGTGCGGCGACATGTTGCAGTGCGCGCACGAGGCAGTGCAGCGCGCCGTACACGGGCGCGCGCGCCGCCGCCGCCAGCACGCTGCGCGCGCACACGTGCAGCTGTGCGCGCGCCAGGCACAGCCGCGCTAGACTCTAGTGTAGTGTGTGACTGACCGTGCGGCGACATGTTGCAGTGCGCGCACGAGGCAGTGCAGCGCGCCGTACACGGGCGCGCGCGCCGCCGCCGCCAGCACGCTGCGCGCGCACACGTGCAGCTGTGCGCGCGCCAGGCACAGCCGCGCTAGACTCTAGTGTAGTGTGTGACTGACCGTGCGGCGACATGTTGCAGTGCGCGCACGAGGCAGTGCAGCGCGCCGTACACGGGCGCGCGCACCGCCGCCGCCAGCACGCTGCGCGCGCACACGTGCAGCTGTGCGCGCGCCAGGCACAGCCGCGCTAGACTCTAGTGTAGTGTGTGACTGACCGTGCGGCGACATGTTGCAGTGCGCGCACGAGGCAGTGCAGCGCGCCGTACACGGGCGCGCGCGCCGCCGCCGCCAGCACGCTGCGCGCGCACACGTGCAGCTGTGCGCGCGCCAGGCACAGCCGCGCTAGACTCTAGTGTAGTGTGTGACTGACCGTGCGGCGACATGTTGCAGTGCGCGCACGAGGCAGTGCAGCGCGCCGTACACGGGCGCGCGCGCCGCCGCCGCCAGCACGCTGCGCGCGCACACGTGCAGCTGTGCGCGCGCCAGGCACAGCCGCGCTAGACTCTAGTGTAGTGTGTGACTGACCGTGCGGCGACATGTTGCAGTGCGCGCACGAGGCAGTGCAGCGCGCCGTACACGGGCGCGCGCGCCGTACACGGGCGCGCGCGCCGCCGCCGCCAGCACGCTGCGCGCGCACACGTGCAGCTGTGCGCGCGCCAGGCACAGCCGCGCTAGACTCTAGTGTAGTGTGTGACTGACCGTGCGGCGACATGTTGCAGTGCGCGCACGAGGCAGTGCAGCGCGCCGTACACGGGCGCGCGCGCCGCCGCCGCCAGCACGCTGCGCGCGCACACGTGCAGCTGTGCGCGCGCCAGGCACAGCCGCGCTAGACTCTAGTGTAGTGTGTGACTGACCGTGCGGCGACATGTTGCAGTGCGCGCACGAGGCAGTGCAGCGCGCCGTACACGGGCGCGCGCGCCGCCGCCGCCAGCACGCTGCGCGCGCACACGTGCAGCTGTGCGCGCGCCAGGCACAGCCGCGCTAGACTCTAGTGTAGTGTGTGACTGACCGTGCGGCGACATGTTGCAGTGCGCGCACGAGGCAGTGCAGCGCGCCGTACACGGGCGCGCGCGCCGCCGCCGCCAGCACGCTGCGCGCGCACACGTGCAGCTGTGCGCGCGCCAGGCACAGCCGCGCTAGACTCTAGTGTAGTGTGTGACTGACCGTGCGGCGACATGTTGCAGTGCGCGCACGAGGCAGTGCAGCGCGCCGTACACGGGCGCGCGCGCCGCCGCCGCCAGCACGCTGCGCGCGCACACGTGCAGCTGTGCGCGCGCCAGGCACAGCCGCGCTAGACTCTAGTGTAGTGTGTGACTGACCGTGCGGCGACATGTTGCAGTGCGCGCACGAGGCAGTGCAGCGCGCCGTACACGGGCGCGCGCGCCGCCGCCGCCAGCACGCTGCGCGCGCACACGTGCAGCTGTGCGCGCGCCAGGCACAGCAGGCGCCTGCACAGCGCGTACAGCACTGGGGAGGCGCGCCCCGCACTGCCACGTGGAAAAATACGCGTGCATGTAAGCCAACCGTACACGAAATACAAGTCCAACTTCTTAGAAAATTGAGAAAAAGAGAGATTTAGTGTAAGTGGCAGGGAGAGAGTTAGTTATCCCTCATGTAACGAAATTTGCTTAAACGTGACGCGTTCTTGAAATTTCACTTTCAACTGTCATTCAAGTTCGATTGGAACAAGTTTCAATTCAAAAGGTCAGAGAGAATGCTAGGCCAAATTAAGTAAAGCCACATACGGGGATGGCATGTGATGTGACGCAGTGGGTCGGGGAAAGTGAGGCCGCGCGACTAGTTCCGTGCATTACCGACAAGAGACGAACTGTACCAGTTCCGTACATTACCGACAAGAGACGAACTGTACCAGTTCCGTGCATTACCGACAAGAGACGAACTGTACCAGTTCCGTACATTACCGACAAGAGACGAACTGTACCAGTTCCGTACATTACCGACAAGAGACGAACTGCCAGTTCCGTGCATTACCGACAAGAGACGAATTGTACCAGTTCCGTACATTACCGACAAGAGACGAACTGCCACTTCCGTGCATTACCGACAAGAGACGAACTGCCACTTCCGTGCATTACCGACAAGAGACGAACTGTGCCAGTTCCGTACATTACCGACAAGAGACGAACTGCCAGTTCCGTGCATTACCGACAAGAGACGAACTGCCAGTTCCGTGCATTACCGACAAGAGACGAACTGTACCAGTTCCGTACATTACCGACAAGAGACGAACTGCCAGTTCCGTGCATTACCGACAAGAGACGAACTGTACCAGTTCCGTACATTACCGACAAGAGACGAACTGCCAGTTCCGTGCATTACCGACAAGAGACGAACTGCCAGTTCCGTGCATTACCGACAAGAGACGAACTGTACCAGTTCCGTACATTACCGACAAGAGACGAACTGCCAGTTCCGTGCATTACCGACAAGAGACGAACTGTACCAGTTCCGTACATTACCGACAAGAGACGAACTGCCAGTTCCGTGCATTACCGACAAGAGACGAACTGCCAGTTCCGTGCATTACCGACAAGAGACGAACTGTGCCAGTTCCGTACATTACCGACAAGAGACGAACTGTACCAGTTCCGTACATTACCGACAAGAGACGAACTGTACCAGTTCCGTACATTACCGACAAGAGACGAACTGTACCAGTTCCGTACATTACCGACAAGAGACGAACTGCCAGTTCCGTGCATTACCGACAAGAGACGAACTGTACCAGTTCCGTGCATTACCGACAAGAGACGAACTGTACCAGTTCCGTGCATTACCGACAACAGACGAACTGTACCAGTTCCGTGCATTACCGACAAGAGACGAACTGTACCAGTTCCGTACATTACCGACAAGAGACGAACTGTACCAGTTCCGTACATTACCGACAAGAGACGAACTGCCAGTTCCGTGCATTACCGACAAGAGACGAATTGTACCAGTTCCGTACATTACCGACCAGAGACGAACTGCCACTTCCGTGCATTACCGACAAGAGACGAACTGCCACTTCCGTGCATTACCGACAAGAGACGAACTGTGCCAGTTCCGTACATTACCGACAAGAGACGAACTGCCAGTTCCGTGCATTACCGACAAGAGACGAACTGCCAGTTCCGTGCATTACCGACAAGAGACGAACTGTACCAGTTCCGTACATTACCGACAAGAGACGAACTGCCAGTTCCGTGCATTACCGACAAGAGACGAACTGTACCAGTTCCGTACATTACCGACAAGAGACGAACTGCCAGTTCCGTGCATTACCGACAAGAGACGAACTGCCAGTTCCGTGCATTACCGACAAGAGACGAACTGTACCAGTTCCGTACATTACCGACAAGAGACGAACTGCCAGTTCCGTGCATTACCGACAAGAGACGAACTGTACCAGTTCCGTACATTACCGACAAGAGACGAACTGCCAGTTCCGTGCATTACCGACAAGAGACGAACTGCCAGTTCCGTGCATTACCGACAAGAGACGAACTGTGCCAGTTCCGTGCATTACCGACAAGAGACGAACTGTACCAGTTCCGTACATTACCGACAAGAGACGAACTGCCAGTTCCGTGCATTACCGACAAGAGACGAACTGCCAGTTCCGTGCATTACCGACAATAGACGAACTGTACCAGTTCCGTACATTACCGACAAGAGACGAACTGCCAGTTCCGTGCATTACCGACAAGCGACGAACTGTGCGTGCCTATGTCAACGAGGTACTATCCCGCGCACCTGAGTGGGTGAGTGTGAGTGTTATTATATTAGTATAGATGTATTAGTATAGTGTTATCTTACGCCTCCCAGGCGACCCAAATCGCGGGCAAAAGCTAGTATTTAATAAAGCTAAGTTCTTACCACGATTCATCTTTCAGTATGAAGTCAGGAAGTTTTGTCCGCAGCAGATCTAGTTTATAACCCGCCGAGACACATTCAGTGGGCTTTAACGAAGATGCTTGATAGAATATGGCCTCTATGTCTAAACTGATAGAGTACTCTTTACTCTGAAACAATAAAACATCGTGAATGAATTAAAATATTATATTTTTATGAGCACGACGAATCAGTTATAGAGCCCTAATACTAAACTAAACGTTCACTTCAGAAGTCGGTTAAAAGGTTTTATAACATTTTTTAATTTGAGTTGTTACAATCCCCTTATCTTTCGTATGTGTTATTAATTAAAAACGTAATACAAATCGATATAAAAGACAAAAAGCACGTTGACATCAATCTGAATGTGAGTTCATGACAACGATATTCAATTATGAAAATAGAGGGTAAATTATACTTAAAAAACATACAATCTGATGGTATTTTGTGACAGATACAGATAAGTGTCTTTTTTTTCATAAGACTGGTAAATAACGGTAATACGAACTTTGTTCCAAACTTTAAATGACACCTTTATAGCCGTGGTCGCGAATTCTTATTATTACTTGTATGACCTGAAATGACGGAAACATAACTATTTGGTCGTTAAAAATATAATTAATTATCAGATGTACCGCTACATGCTGTATGTTATCATATATACTTATCCCAGATGGTCGGATCTCAAGAGAAATGCTGGTAATGCTGGAAATCTCGTGTCATGGTGTGTGTTAAAGGTCAACTACGTAACTTCTGAATCGATTTTGATCAAATTTCTTCAAAGATAGGATCGTTTTATTTCAATTATAGTCCTTTATCCGCTAACCAAATGTTTATTTTACGATTATAGATTGTCTTCATTGGTTAGTTCTATGAATTCCTAATAGATGGCGGTGTAAGTTAATTTATAGAATCGTTTGATATCTAGGTTACGTAGACATCCATTAGATGGCGTGGGTTTCGATTTCTAAATAATTTTCTTCTTTACATAGTATAGAAAGTCGGTTCCCGCGTTTTGTATGCTTAGATCTTTCGTTAACGATAACTTATTAGTTCTGTTCCAACATGTTGAAGAGGTACGCGAGGACGGATGCCTGCCAGGGTTGCGGATCTGTTCGATAGAGTTACCGTGGCCCTGGCACAGGCAACTAAAGGAACACGGGTGGGTTTGTCAGTAAAAATCTGAGCCGCCCTCAATATTGGCGAAAGCAGTGGTGGCCCTGTGGTATCAGTCCGGCTTACGACTTGTAGGTCGTGGGTTCGAACTCAGGCAGACGCTTTACTTATGGTAAATAATTTAATCACCTCTGCTATCAAAACGGCACAATGATCGCTGAATCCACATCCCACATGTCGACAACCTCGCGAGCCTAGTCAAGATACTTGATTTATTTATCTTTCTTGGCTTTCACGAGGTATTTTTTTAAATATTACAATGATTTAAGCGTTACTTAAATAGTTTCTGCCAATAGGAGGATACAGGCGTGAGACCGTGAGGTCATGTATGAATGTGAAGAAAAATATGTACAAATGTATAATTTTGTCAGTGATTGGCAAACTGTATTCATGATTGAGTCAAATTATTGTCAATATCGGCGTTTTGTAATTGTTAAAACGATTAATAAGGTACTATATGTACTAATATGTATTATCTGATTTTCATTCATTTTAATCCTTTTGTTAGTCAAATGACAAAATTTTCGTTACGAAAACTTAAAATAGTGTTTATCCGCTGTTAGAGATAAATACTCAAATAAATATGAGTATTTATCCATTTTGAGTATTTATCTGGATAAATTCTTAAGAACGTGGCGCCCTAAACTCGCAAACCACGAGCCGACGCAAGGGCAAAATTCGGTCGGAATATTGCTATCTCTGTTTGACAATAGGAGGCCAACGGTGACGCGGTGCGCAGCCGTGTGTGAGTGAGTAGTAGTATTTACCCTTTATGCATAACGACTCGAAGACATTTTTATTTACTTGTAATTAGGTATGTTCGTTATTTGCTTTAATTATAGACTAGTAATGCGTTTTGTGGAAATTTCTTTACAATGTCCGTATCTCAAATTATTACAATTTATCTCGAGATCTAGGCCTTTTGTAGAGAGTCTTACATACCTTTCCTAACTTGTTACTTGTAAACTAATTTTAAGCCTATTTATGTTTGTTCATTCCCTATGGAGTGGCCTCAACTTTAAAAAACTGGCCAAGTGCGAGTCGGACTGGCGCATCGAGGGTTCCGTACAAACCTGCAGGTATTCACGGTTTATGCATAAGGTTTATGTTTATGAAATGATTATTATTATTTTTAATTTTTATATTTGAGTTGACTGAATGAAAGGTAAATTGTGGTTTACGATTTATGACGTATTAAAAAAAAACTACTTACTAGATCTCGTTCAAACCAATTTTCGGTGGAAGTTTACATGGTAATGTACATCATATATTTATTTTTAGTTTTATCATTCCCTTATTTTAGAAGTTACGGGACCCGGACACACTTTTTACCACTTTGGAAGTGTCTCTCGTGCCAACTATTCAGTTTAGAAAAAATGATATTAAAAACCTCAATATCATTTTTGAAGACCTATCCATAGATACCCCACACGTATGGGTTTGATGATTTTTTTTTTTGAGTTTCAGTTCTATGTATGGGGAACACCAAATATTATTCGTTTTTTTTCTATTTTTGTGTGAAAATCTTAATGCGGTTCACAGAATACATCTACTTACCAAGTTTCAACAGCATAGCTCTTATAGTTTCGGAATAAAGTGGCTGTGACATACTCAGACAGACAGACAGACTTGACGAATCTATAAGGGTTCCGTTTTTTGCCATTTGGCAACGGAACCCTGAAAACGAAGGCTTTTTCTGTCATATTTATGTATAAGTAATAATTCTTTTTACTAATTTTAAAAATTGTTATCACTACATATTATAAAACAAAGTCCCCCGCTGCGTCCGTCTGTCTACTTGCGAAGAACTCAAAAAATGTTGAACGGATTTTCATGCGGTTATCACCAATAGATAGAGTGATTTATGAAGGTTTAGATGCATTGTCCAACCTCCACGCGGGCGAAGCCGCCGGCAAAAGTTGCCTACTTATAAACAATGAATAAATGTTACTAAAAGTGTTACGCAAAATATTAGTAACAGACAAATATTCCAATAATTTTTACATATTTACGCGATAAAAGAGGATTAATAAAAAACGTTTTTTTTTACACGCTTTATATTAGCTTCACTTGTATGTTTGTTTGTAACCGACTCCTTATAGCGCGATTTTGACCCACTTCAAACGACCAGATTTCATTCAAACTTTGCACACCTGTCAAGGACCGATGACAATGCAATAATTTCATAAATTTGTGCCATTATCCTTGCCAGGACAGCAAAACAACTGTCTTCGAAAACTACGCTAACATTCGTCACAAACTACGCTGACATACGACATAAACTACGCTGACAAACGTCACAAACTACGCTGACATACGTCACAAACTACGCTGACATACGTCACCAACTACGCTGACATACGTCTCAAAATTCGAAACACCCTAAAAAATAGAAAATGAATAATAAAAAAAAAAGCGTGGGGTGCTTTTTAAGGTATTTTTTTATTGATATCAGGCACCCCACGCTTTTTTCCATTATATTGTACTTTTTAGTTTGGTTTTCAATGGAAGCGTGTTTTTAGTTTTTTTAACTATTATTTTTTAATTAAAATTTATTTGTAATGTTCTTACACGTTACTCTCCTGACAAAAAAACTTTATAAAATAAAAATTAAAAGTAATTTATTCAAGCTAGGTTTAGAATCAGCACTTTTCGAACGTCAAAATTACATAAAACAGTCCCACAAACCGCCCGCCCGACACCAACTCCCCAGCGGCACTGTTTAGTTACATAAACATGATTCTATACATTAGTAGGTAGGCAAAGTAATTACGAGACACAGAATATTACAATACATTATTGACCATATCTGCGAGAGCAGTGGTCTGGTGGCCCAGTGGTAATGGCCCCGAGTTACGAGTTATAGGTAGCGGGTTCGAACCCAGGCAAGCGCTTTACTATGTATAAATAATGTCATCACCATTGCTCTCACACCGGTAAAGGAAAACATCGTGAGGAAACCGGCATGTCCTAGAATTAAAAAATCGAAGACATCAGACATCTACCAATCCGCACTGGACCCGTGTGGTAGATTACGGCCCATTCCCTCTCAGAAAGGAGGCTTGTATCCCAGCAGTGGGAACGTTATAGACTGATTGTGTATTTGCCATATGTCAGCTAACTATGCCAATATACCAACAAATAAATAAAAACTGGTGAAGTAAAAAATATACAAAGTAGTAGGTTTAAATAGTGTGTGTAACACAATAAATGAACATTATGATAATAAATTGTTCAGAATCGTTTACAGAATCGATTTCTGTTATTTTCTATACTGGCAATTGTTTATCCCAGAAATATTTAAAACTACGTTAATTATGGTCAAACTCACGTTCCCACGGACGTAATAAGATCGCTGCTGGCTATTTTCGCGCACTGTATTTTAAACTGTCGGTGTTGAACCGAGCATTGAGAATACAACAGAGTGCAGCGCGGGTCAGTCTCAGCGCGTCGAAGCACAGTTGAATTTTCACCTCTTGGCGCTGAGTAGTACCTTGAAAATCCAGCGCACGAAAATAACCAGCCGCGATTTTATTACGTCCGTGGGAAGTCATAAAATAACTAACGTAGTCATAACATAATTAACGTATATGTCGGCAGCAATATTATTTAACAACTGCGAGAGACGGCGACTAGATGGCGCTAGTGGAACGTGCACCGGAAGCATCATAGACAAACCTTCACTCTTTCGATCATTTGACGTAATGTACAGTTCAGTAAAATATCGTAACTACCCTCGGCCACTAGCGACCGCCTTTATAAGGAGCTGCGCTGTTGAGACGGCACGCATTTCAAACGGATGCGTCTTGGTGCACGGACCACTGTCTCTCGACAGTCAGTACTGCCCGGTTATTGGATGTGGAACACTGTGTACACAGTTAGTACTATCCTTATTGCGGTGGGTGCATGGACCACTGTCCCTGACAGTCAGTACTGCCCTATGTGACCGCCCTCACTGCCTTTATTCGTTATTTAATTCAGTTTTATTTCATTTCTACATTTCCTAGATTTAAGATAACTGATTGTTCAATTAAATTAAAATTAGTGTATTGTATTGCCATAACTGAGTTTTACTTCTGATGTCTGGACCAAACCCGACATCAGAAGTGGGATCGGATTTTCCGCCCACCTCTGGCACTTCATCATCACAAAATATGCAGGAAGATATTCCGCTACCCACAAATAGTTTAGAAGCATTTCTTTCAAAATTAACTGATGCTCTACTACCCCGGTCCAATTCAGCACCACAACCTTTCATAGCGTTAGTACCTTTTGATCCTGACGACCCCAATTCAGACATAGGGGGCTGGTGTCGGCTGTCAGACACTATAATTAAAAGCAAAAATTTGAAAGGTGTCGATTTAATCATGACATTGACCCATTGTCTTCGAGGCCGCGCAGCTACATTACTGACCAAGATACCTCCCAGTCAATATCAATGGGACGATATACAGGAGACTTTAAAAGCTCAGTTCTCTCGCCCTATGCTTATTCAGGATCACTTTGACAGTATCCTCAAATTTCAACTTAATTCTAATGAGACCCCTGCTCAGGCATGTTTACGTCTTTGGCAATTGATTGAAAATATCCCGGACGCAAGATTATCTGAAAAGGTTGTGACAGGCTTTGCCATTTCTATATTATCTCAGTGTGATGTTCAAATACGTCGTGAACTAAACTCAACTGTGGTAAATGACAAATCCCAGCTATTTCGAGTACTGCGAGGCATATCTTTGAAGAGAAAATCAGAACTGCCTGAGTCGACCGATTCTGATGTCAAACGCTCTCGTTCTACGTTTGGCTTTCGTGGCAACTGCAACATATGTGGCAGGACTGGGCATCGTGCGGCTGATTGCCGTGAAAGAAACAAATCGCTTAATCGCTCTGTAGTTGCGGATAAACGTGTCAACCAGAAGCCACAAGTGACATGTTACGCGTGCGGGGAGCCAGGCCACGTTGTGTCCACCTGCCCAACGAGGGTTGATAATACGAAGAAGGAACAAGTCGCTACTGGAAGCAAAGAAGTCAACGTGTGCTCGAGAATTGTTCGAGGTATTATGAACTGTAATAGTATGACATTTCCCTTTATTTTTGATTCCGGTTCAGAGTGTAGTTTAATTAGGAAAAGTTTTTCACACCTTGTTGTTGGACAAAGATCGCATGACTTTATCAACATGACTGGTATTGGAAAGAGTATCATTAGTAGCACAGAGCAAATCATTTGTAACATAAAAATTCAAAGCGTTGAAATTAGCGTCACTCTTCATGTAGTTCCAGATGATTGCTTGCGTGATGCTATTTTATTAGGTAGAGATATACTTGAGCGCGATATTCTTGTTGAAATTTCAGAGAGCGGTTTAACATTCAAACGGTGTGTCGAGACTAATATGTGTACCAAAACCAAACCTATTTTTGACATTGATTCAATTAATACTGACTTGACAGGATCTGACCGAATAAAACTTTTTAACATATTAACGCAATATGCAGATAATTTTATTGAAAATTTTCCAACAACTAGAATTAAAACAGGACAGTTGAAAATCGATTTAATTGATCCTCATAAAGTGGTACATAGGAGACCGTATAGGTTATCCCCTCAGGAATCTAAGATAGTTGACGAAAAAATCGAGCAATTGTTGGCGGCAAATATTATTAGGGAAAGTTCATCCCCGTTTGCAAGCCCCATCATTCTTGTAGAGAAAAAGGACGGTAGTACACGCATGTGTGTTGACTATAGGGAATTAAATAGTAATACTCAACCTAATCATTATCCTTTACCTCTGATCAGTGAACAAATTGATAAACTTAATGGTGCTCATTATTTTAGTAGTATTGATATGGCCTCTGGGTTTCACCAGCTGCCTGTACATGAAAGTTCCATAGAAAAAACTGCATTTGTTACCCCAAAAGGGCAGTTCGAATATTTGGCTATGCCCTTCGGTTTGCGCAATGCACCTTCCATTTTTCAAAAGGCTATTAATACTGCTCTACAGCCTATGAATGATGAAAGAATTCTAGTTTTCATGGATGATGTCCTTTCAATTTCCACAGATATTAATGAGGGGCTTGACCGTTTAGACAAATTACTTAAAACTCTGTCCAATGCTGGTTTCTCGTTTAATTTAAAGAAATGTTCGTTTCTGAAAGTTCAAACTGAGTACCTTGGGTATATAGTTTCAGCTGGGGAGATTAGACCAAATCCAAAAAAAATACAAGCCTTAATTAATGTTCCAACGCCAAAAACTGTCACTCATGTTAGGCAGCTCATAGGGCTGGCAACGTATTTTAGACAGTTTATTCCTAACTTTTCCCAAATAATTCGCCCTTTATATCCCTTGACAAAAGGAAAAGGCAATGTTAAGTGGACCCCTGAGCATGACCAAATACACAAAAAACTTATCCACATTTTGACGTCTGAACCAGTTTTAAAAGTTTTTGACCCTTCCTTGCCCATTGAACTCTATACCGATGCAAGTAGTGCGGGATATGGTGCAATTCTTATCCAAAAACATAATGATACCCCTCATGTAGTAGCATATTATAGTAGGAAGACCATAGATGCAGAAACGCGATATCACTCTTACGAGTTAGAGACTCTTGCGGTAGTAAAAGCAATCGAACATTTTCGTCATTATTTGCATGGACGAAAATTCACCGTATTTACCGATTGTAACTCCCTTAAAGCTTCTCACTCTAAACGTGATTTGACTCCAAGGGTTCACCGTTGGTGGGCTATATTGCAAGCTTATGATTTTGATATCGTGTACAAAGAAGGTCGAAAGATGGCTCATGCAGATTTCTTGTCTCGCAATTTGTCAAACACAAATTATTCTGAGCCCCGCAAAGTAAATTTCCTTGAATTAGATAAAGGTTGGTTAATTGTAGAACAAGAACGCGATTCAGAACTTTCTGAAATAATAGCAAAAATCCGTAATAATCAATTACCTGAAGAGATATCGCATACGTATGATTTAAGACAAGGAATATTGTATAGGAAGATAGAACGTAGAGGAGTTTCTAGTTGGCTACCTATTGTACCACGTTCTTTGGTTTGGTCCCTTATTAACCACGTTCATAATGAAATAAAACATTTAGGTTTTGACAAGACTTTAGACAAACTTTACGAATTTTATTGGTTTTCTGATATGGCTAAATTAGTCAAAAAGTTTATTAATTGCTGCGTAGTATGTAAAACTGCTAAAGGCCCTTCAGGTGCACAGCAAATGCAGTTGCATTCAATTCCTAAACATCCAGTCCCTTGGCACACAATTCACTTGGATTTAACCGGAAAACTTTCGGGCAAAAGTGATAAAAAAGAATATTGCTCAGTTTTAATAGACGCCTTTACAAAGTTTGTACTGCTGGAATATACACCGGCCTTAAGCTCTTCATACGCTGTGAGAGCAATTAAGAATGCTGTAAACTTATTTGGTGCTCCGAAGCGCATTATCGCAGATAGAGGACGTTGTTATGACTGCAATGAGTTTAAAAACTTTTGTAATAATAATGGAATAGAGCTCCATTTAATAGCAACTGGTTCTAGTAGAGCTAACGGGCAGGTTGAGAGAGTCATGCGAACTTTGAAGAGTATTCTTACTGTTATAGAATGTAATTCTAATAATGCTTGGAAGGATGAACTAGGAGAGATCCAACTTGCTCTTAATAGTACTCGTTCCAGGACCACAGGTTTTACGCCTATGGAACTGATGTTTGGCATTCAAGGTTCCTCACTTAGTCTAGCTAAAATAACTCCTAGTTCTTCTGAACCACCTATAATTAATGTTGAAACGGCTCGTTCATCCGCATCAGAAAATATTCAAAGAGTAGCTAACGCTGACACTATACGGTTTAATAAGGGAAAAGCTCGGATTAAACCTTTTGCAGTAGGTGAATTTGTTTTCGCAAAATGCGAAGCAAGACATCAAACAAAGTTAGATAATAAATTTAAGGGGCCTTATAAAATAGTCACCGTATTAGATAATGACCGTTATGAACTTAAACATATTAACGGTTCTAACAGAATTTATAAATATGCACATGAAAATTTAAGGGAAGTACCTAAAGGGCAAGAAAGTTATTTAGAAATTTGCGAAAATTATAGTGATGAAAATGATGAACGGACCGTGACGGCAGAAGATGAGCTCAGTACGTCTTTTGTGCCAGTAAATAATGATATGATCTCAGACTCGGAGGAAACTCTTACTGTAAGCTCTCGTACATTGACTGCACATGATTCAGAGGAAACACTTTCTGTAAGCTCTGGCACATTGACTGCAGATGATGCAGAGGAAACACTTTCTGTAAGTTCTCGCACCTTAAGTGTAGATAATTCCGATGCTATAATGGAATCTTTGGAATGATCAATTACTATGTGGTCTCTTCTACTTTTGTGGAAGATGGTTGTTTTAGCAAATAGAATATAAAGATCTTTCCTGTTGTTGTGGGAGATGATCTGTGATGCTCTGCAGGAATCTCACCTGCTTTAGTGGGTGACGATTCAGACCAGAATGTTTGAACTGTATTGGTGTTCTAATAAGATCTCTTGCTGTTATGAGCAATGATGTGTGAGATGCTGCAGGAATCTCGCCTGCTTTAGTGGGTGACGATTTAGACCAGCTTGTTTGAACTGTAGGGGTTTTCTGTTGTAAAGAAATACCTAGACCAGTGATATTTGCTATTAAGCTATGTAACGATGATGATGATGTGAATTAATTAGTATTATTATTATTTTTAGATGAATAAATGCACTCGAGGACGAGTGATTTGTCAGAATGGCCGTGTCGGCAGCAATATTATTTAACAACTGCGAGAGACGGCGACTAGATGGCGCTAGTGGAACGTGCACCGGAAGCATCATAGACAAACCTTCACTCTTTCGATCATTTGACGTAATGTACAGTTCAGTAAAATATCGTAACTACCCTCGGCCACTAGCGACCGCCTTTATAAGGAGCTGCGCTGTTGAGACGGCACGCATTTCAAACGGATGCGTCTTGGTGCACGGACCACTGTCTCTCGACAGTCAGTACTGCCCGGTTATTGGATGTGGAACACTGTGTACACAGTTAGTACTATCCTTATTGCGGTGGGTGCATGGACCACTGTCCCTGACAGTCAGTACTGCCCTATGTGACCGCCCTCACTGCCTTTATTCGTTATTTAATTCAGTTTTATTTCATTTCTACATTTCCTAGATTTAAGATAACTGATTGTTCAATTAAATTAAAATTAGTGTATTGTATTGCCATAACTGAGTTTTACTTCTGATGTCTGGACCAAACCCGACATATACCTAGATAGGTAGGTAAATACCAACTTATACAAAATATACTTAGGTACTTACCACTATTAAACTCGGACCACGAAAAAAAAATCTTTATTTTATTGCGCTGAGTTTAAAAATATGTTAGTAAACAATTAGTAGTCAAGCAATATTAGGCAGGTAACTTATAATATATCATTGGGTAATAGAATAGGTTCTCACTTACTGTGAGACACATCCCAACGTTCGGAGTCCATGTTGGCAACCAAACCGAATCGTAAACAATAAATCCAGGTCCGTAAACAAAGTTCCTGCCAGGGTCGCGAGATTCGTTCGAAAGAGTTACCATGGCCCTGGCATATGGGCACCTGATGGAACTAACTAACGGGTGGGTTTTAGTCAGTAAAAGTCTGACACGCCCTCCTGCTCCGCCCTGAGCGGGAGAAGTCATTTGATGATTTCCCATCCAAAAAAAAAAGCAAAGTTCATCATCATTGCATTCTCATCAGTCATTCAGTCTCTGTACTCGATACCAGATCAGAAGAAAAATCAAAAACCAAGTTCTATAGCATAGGTCAATAATAGTGTCAGAAATATCACAATACAATTGAATAAACAAATAAAAGTACGCCCAAAATGCATGTTACGCTAGTGTGAATGCATGTCCGAGCGGTACACAACACACCTACCGCGAGTCGTACGACCGTGCACACATTGACATTTTTGTGAGACGCGATAGCACTACCAGCTATTGAAAATTATGATAAATTTGGATGTGTTCCGTAATACCAAAAATGATGAATGAAAACTTAATGATTTTTCAATTGTTTTTTGTTATTTAGTATCTTGATAATATAATCTGTGTTATGGATAAAACATTATTACAGATATTGTTGTTTTTAATGCAGAAAAAACAAAAAGAAAACATGTCATTTATGTTGTACCTAAAAATGTGCGAAAATTAATTCGCTCAAACTTTGTTTTGGCTTAGTTTTTTTTAAAAAAACGTCACCATAACCTAGATAAATACTGTCTAAAGCCGAATATCATATTAAAATGCTGGAAATATGCTCAAATTGCAAATGATTTTGGTATTACGTTTGTATGGACAGACTGTCCGTCGCCGAGCCCTTAACACTGCTATCGACATTTTTAATTAGTCGATATTTTAATCACTCAGCATTTTAATCTTAGACATAGCTACAATACAATAACGTAATGCATAGGCTTCTTCTGCATTCAGGCGTATTTTAACAATAAAAACAACTAAGCAATTAGGTACAATAATGTTCAAACAAAGTTAACCTATTCGACGTACCGTACCGTAGGTACTGGCTGTTGGATCTCGCTCAAAGAAATCAAAAATGGTTTCATCGGCTTCGACCGCTTGTCGAGGTCTGCCAGACCCTTGTGCATGATTTGGGGTCCTGAATTGCCCATGATCAAGCAGCCTTTTGAGTGGCTGCTAAAACGGTCCTTTAATTTGGGACAGCGGTGTAATGGGTTATGGATCCCATGGGCTCGCATAAGACGTATGCTCTCCCTCGCATCCATCCTGCAAGATGCACGTATAGTTTCACTACTCAATAAGTACCTACACGCACCTTGTTATAAAACCCGCGGTCGACGTACAGTGACGTACGACACGTTTCGCTTGCGCTCGCGCGGGAAAAGGATTCGCCAGCACGTCTCCACAGCGCGCTGCGCACACTGCCGCCCGGGGGCCGCCCAGCGCGCGATCTTCCATTTTTATTTCGAATAGATTGTGTCCATATCTTGCGGTGTCCAAATCTTGCGAAAAATAACTATCCGATTTTAAATCAGGTAATTTTTTTTAAGTATTGAAAAAATAAGGGAAATGTGTTCTATTACTGATACTGAACCACCAAAAAAAAAACTGGTTTAAAACGGCTGAATAGATTTGGATGAAATTTAGCACACATATAGTTTAGAACTAAGATTAACACATAGGATACTACGTATTGGATGACTTGCATAAGAAGAAGCATAAAAATTAACTGCCACTTACAGTCATCCCTGAATTGTTATACAAAGATAGTACACCTACATGTAGCCAGTCCCGTGTGAGGCGAGCCTATTACCATTAACCGAGCACAAGTCCAGACTCCGGGCCATTATTGACAAAACCTGATGGAAAAACCAGATACCACTTCTGTCGATTTGGTAATCGACACCCAAGAGTTGTTCATTCTCAGCAGTAGAGCTTGCGACGACTGCACCAACGAGGTAGCTAGTAATAATCAAATAAGTGTGATGTGCATACCCTGAGCAGGTGATCGGGACAGCTAGCCAGCACCTCCAGGGCGAAGGCTTTATTATTCTCGTAACTGTCTTCCAGATGCAGCAGGAGTTTTTCCACGTATTCCGGCTCCCAACTCCTGTGGAAATAGTTCATATTCCCTCAATTTCAAACAATTACTTGTAGAACATTGGTAACCAAAAATAATACAAACTTTATTCTTACTTAAACATATAAAATCGCTTTTAGTACCTGTCTATGAGACCGCGTTGTTTTTAAAAGCTGCGCAGCGGATTTTGATGGGGTTTATACCATCACGTATCATCATTTGATCGAAATGCGAAAACCCTTGGTATAACCCTTTAGGTATTTTTCATACAACTTAGGTAGCAAATACCCGGACCTGATTGCGCAATGCGCAAGTAATTGGTCTAGTGCAGTTCCGAAAATGGGTTAAATAAGAAACGAATATATCCGTGGTAGTTATAAAGTCGCTAAGATACAAGGTACAAACTTAGATAAAGCCGGCTGCGCTTGTACGGACATGTGATGAGGCGATATGATAACCATTATGATTAAAAGAGTCATGAATATGGACAAACAGGCAGAAGAAGGTTACACTCTGATATCCGGGCGTTAATTAGACGCTTCGAGCTCGACACGGAGACTATCACTCAGGTAATGAGTGACGGAGACGACACGGCGACGTCATAAAGAAAAACTTTTGCGGACTTAGAGGTTCATAAACGTTGCTTAAAGTTAATGGTTGGCGATTTCAAAAAAGGAGGAGGTTCTATGTTCGACTGTATTTTTTTTTACGTATGTTCATTGATTTCTCCGCCAACTGTGGACCGATTTCAAAAATTATTATTTTAATGGATAGGTTATGCTTCAGGGGTGGTCCCATAATACATTATTGACTTTGCTTTGATACTTTTTCCGTTAGATAGGAGGCAGATAGCAAACCTAAAAAGTGACCAATTCCCGAAATTATAGTAATTTTTCACTTTGTAGTGTTTTTTTGGAAGTCGGTTGTTTTTTCTAACCATATATTTTCGATGTATAAACATCTCTTTACTTTGAGCAACGTTTATAAATAAAGAAAGATTTAAAAAGTATTTACTGGGACACGCACAGAAACTAACTAAATGGAAGGAGAAAAAAAAAACAAAATTAAAAAGAAAATAACAAGCCCTGTGCGGCCAAAGGGCGTGGTGCTGCGACGTTTAAAAATAAGTGTCGCAGCGCTGGTATTCTGATAGGGCCCAGTGTGATGTGATGTCACGAACAGATACAGAAATAAATAAATTTAAATAAGATAATACAGGAAAAAAATTATATTAAGATATATCAAAATAAAAATTGCAATTTTTATTTTGTCGTTTACACGTTTAAGTTTAATTTGTTAAAATTTGCGCACTGGATAAAAAATTATCGTGTAATGGAGTTTAACGCCTAAGGTGTTTTTAATAAATAAACTTATTCTCGGACTCGACGTGCCATATATACCTGCTCTATTTATTATTATTTACCTTTCATATCCTTCCAAAGTTATCTGTTCGCACCACGCAAGTATTTGTAAGGCAACAAATCGCCTACTGTAGTTGGCACCCGGCATTAAACTGTCAAAGCATTGTCGACGTAAGTCCTCGGCGAAGCGTAAGTAATAAGCGACCTTATCACTTACGCCGTTGGGTTGCTTTTCACGCTTTATCACTTTGTAGCTCTCTTCTAGACGTTTTATGAACTGTAACAAACATTTTTTGTTTTTGAGTTTCTTCAAGAGTCGATTTTCATATAAAATCGGGCTTATGCCCGGGGTATGAAAATGTATGGGGACTAAAGATAAAGAAAATTTTATTTTGCAAATATGGGTACTGTAAATGATGACAAAAAATATATGAGTTCAGCCATACTTTACCACGTAGGCATGCAAAAGATTTAAAACATTGATCTTATAGCTAAAACAAATAGCTAATACAAATTCAAAAACTAAACTAAATATTACACTAACTTAAAAATACTTTCTCAACTAGGAAGTCCTTAATAATATAATATCCTTTAGCCACTAAAAAGCTTCGGAGCCTCTTCTTAAATAATGAAAGGGGAAGATTTTTCCATGTCTTAGGCAATTTGGTATAAATAACAGGCGCCATGCAGAAGACACTTTTGCGCATAAATGCTGTCTTGGCTATTTCCAGACATAGCACGCTATTGTCGCGTCTATTGCGAGGTACACATCTGATAGACGTCTAAAACCACTCGGATTTGTCTTAACAAACACAGCTACTTCGAATATGTACAGACATGGCAATGTTAATATTTTGTAATTTTTAAAGTACGGTTCACAACTATCAGACAAAAAAAAAACAAACTCAAACCAAACTAACAAAAAAAAAAAACTAAAATCAAACTTTCTCCGTTTCGTTACGTTACGTTATGCGTTATGTTATGTTTACTAATGTATATTATATAATCGTTCGTAAGGAGTAAACTGAAGTCGTACGTCGGAGCTGACACAATTTTTTTTTTTGTTTTAGATTGTATGTAGAATTTTTTTCTTTAGCTGGCCAACCTAATTCAAAGCAAACCATTAAGTAGAACTTATGAGTGTCGATTTGTAATATAAAATTCCTTAAACTTTTGGCTACAATAGAATTATAACTCTGTTATGTTCGACATTCAGTTTTTTGACCCAAAGATTCTGAATTCAAATAAAGTAAATGAACGTACCTTCTTCATGGTGGACATGGTGAGCTGGCGGAAGTGTGGCGCCTGCGCGTTGATGTTGTACTTGAGGTAGTACAGCACCAACTGCAGGTCTCCCTCTGTAAACACCTCTGTGCTCTTCGGAGACTCCACCACCAGTGAGAGGGCGAGGATTCGAGTCTAGGAACAGTTACAATCTCTGTTATTTATACATTACATAACGCCTGTGGTCCTCAATGGGTTTGGCAGAGGGTACTCTATTGTAAAACCACATTTTGCCCCTTAAATCAAAGATTAATACAGACAGGACACTCCGCAAAATCATTTAAATAAAATGCGACTCTTGCTTCGAAACAATAAAGCACAATTCAGGATGCACAACGCTAATTACCTAGTTATATTACGCGTAACCCTTATATCTTCTGACCACGTTAGGTATTAAATTTTCAGTGCCCATTTTTTTTTTCCCGCTCTGGGCGGAGCGGGAGGGCGTGTCAGACTTTTACTGACTAAAACCCACCCGTGTTCCTTCAGTTGCCCATGTGCCAGGGTCACGGTATCTCTTTCGAACAATCACGTGACCCCGGTAGGATTTACTCTACTTTTGTGAACTAATAATGTTACGATTGAATCGTAAGCCTTGGCTTGGCGACCACTAGTTTTATTTATTACTCGTATTTGGTGTAATCGTGATGATAATATTAAAGTGTGGATAAAATTATTTTTTTAGTTATTACATTGTTGTTCTTTCAGAAAAGTGTGCTGTATTCCTTACACGTAAAGTTTCGTTTCCACTGCATGCATTTCTAGGCAAGCTTGTTTAGCGGCAATGTGCAACAAAGCCAAAGTTCGCTCGTCCTCTATAGAAATACTAGGCTCCTCCGAGCAGACGGGTGTCGTGTCTGATGGGCTACTACTGCCCGACGAGTGATGTCGGGACGTTGTTTACGTGCGATGCTGGATTTTGCGTCAGTGTGCCGCCACAAATGAGCCATCGTACAAAAAAGCTTCATTTACTTCCTGACCAGAGGGGTAATTGCGGAACTTTTTATCGATAGAAATTGGTTTAAAATTCATAGTTAAACAACATTCATTGCATTATTTACGTTGCTGAGCCGACAATTTATTCGAACAAATGACGCAATGGTTTAGAAATAATCTTCAATCCCATTCAGATTCTAATAAATTGTGCGTTTCGGAATTAGGGTGCAGTTTTATAGTACTAATAATTCTGAAATTAACATCATTTTGTGTGGTGCCGGACGTTAAGAATAGCATCATCCCATTTTTACCCGTGGCTGTCGTAAACGGCGACTAAGGGATTTACGACAAAATGGGCAGCAGCGTTCTCTATGCATTTTACCACCATACTGCGATTGCCAACCCGCCTGCCAAGCGTGGCGATTATGGCAAACCCCTCCAAATTAGGGGAGGCCTGTGTCCAGCAGTGGACGTTTTACGGCTGAAATGAAAAAAAATAGTAGTTACTTAAATAAAGTGTACCTCATCCACGGCGTCGACAGCGGCTTCCTTCAATAAGTCGTAGGGGATGGCGCCCTGGCATTTGCTTGCATCCGTATGGGGCAACTTGTCGGTGACACGCGACTTTTTAACTACACGCAGTAGCATTAAGCAACATTTAAGATCGAGCGATGGTTCTCCCAGTTTCAAGACGTCTTCTCTGGAAAGGAAATTGGTTGAATATCAGAGAAAGACGAAATATATATGACTGTGTCTGTATTGTACATTCTGGTGGGCCATAGTGCACTCTACATTATTATGTAAGAACTTTATTTCCCTTTACCAATTTTAAAACAAAGTATTAATGAACTATGTACACTATAGTATTTTTTTTGGATAAACGCGCTTATCTCTCTCGGAAACTATTTGAATGTTGGATAGCCCATGTATTGAAGGCTATACGCTATACATATAACATCACGCTAGGAGCCTTAGAAGCCGAACAAAAAGAAAAAAGTCACGAACACGAAGTACTCGCACGGGTACGCTATTTGATGCGTTGGGCCACAAAAGGGATGAATAAATAATAATAAATAAAATAATCGTTTATTTTCTCTTCACAAAGCTGTTTAAGTCACCTTTGTGAAGAGAAAATAAACGATTATTTTATGAATGAAAGGCAATTAATTGCATGTAGTTGAGATGAGAATGTTAAGAGGGATGTGTGGTGTTACACGAATGGATAGAATACGAAATGAGTACATAAGAGGAAGTATGAAAGTGGCACCGATAGCTGAAAAGTTGTGTGGGAATCGGTATGGTGACGTGATACGAAGGAATGAGGAAAATATCGTGAGGAGATTATTGAGTATGAATTTCGATGACTATAAGAGTAGAGGGAGACTAAAGAAACGATGGATGGACTGTGTGAGTAGAATATGGATAGAAAGGGGGTGACTAATGAGATTACGACTAATAGAGAAGTGTGGAAGAAAAAGACATGTTGTGATGACCCCAAATGAATTGGATAAGGGCGAATGTTGGTGTTACTAACATGACGGGCACGAGGGCGGGCTGCGCGGCGCAGGCGCGCAGTAGCACGCGCTCCAGCAGCGCCAGCAGCGCGCTGGGCGGCCGGCCGCGCGCACTGTGCAGCACCGGCAGCACCAGCGCCGCGCGCAGTGAGCTCACAGCGCACTGTGCGCACAGCGGCACCAGCAGCGCGTCCAGTGCCGCACTCGCCTGCTCCACGTGCACACACAACACATCATTATTTCACGTTCAATTATTACTGCCAGGCTCGCTAGACTGTCAGGCTCGCGAGATCTGTTCAAAAGAGTTACCGTAACCCTGACATATAGGAAACTGAAGGAAGACAGGTGGGTTTTAGTCGGTAAAAGTCTGAGACGACCTCCCGCTCCGTCCAGAGTGAAAGACGTCATTTAATGATTTCCCACCCACAAAAAAGGTTCGATTATTAAATCTTTGAACAGTTTTTTAAAATCTTATGGACGCTTTTATCGTACCTGCATTTTTCTACATTGTTCTCACACATGACGTGATTGATTATACATATTTAAAATAAATAAAATGAGTTTGCGTGAGAAACTCATGTGGTCGGCATGATTCGGCACACCAGGGCGGGGTATAATATAGATATACTTTAGGAAAAACGTCGCCCTACTAAGCTCGAATGATACTGAAGCGAACCCAAACATGAATACAAAAGGACAGATGCCGAACAAAATTACGGAATGATAAAAATGTTAATTTTGATCGCCTCTGTTGTTCAACAAATACTGCCGAACCGAATATTCGGCAGTATTTGTGTCTCGCTCCCTCTAAAGTTATACAAACAAGCACACAGACACATCACGCCTAGTGGAGGTAGGTAGCACCATGAGACAATACAGACGTGGTGATG
Source organism: Aporophyla nigra (assembly GCA_947507805.1). Classification (NCBI taxonomy): domain Eukaryota; kingdom Metazoa; phylum Arthropoda; class Insecta; order Lepidoptera; family Noctuidae; genus Aporophyla; species Aporophyla nigra. The sequence goes on along the minus strand of OX382304.1, from coordinate 23,426,004 downwards.
TGTTATGTTGTGTGTAATGTATCCATCTAAAACTGTAGCCAGAGCCGAATCCCCAGTCTGTCGTACTTTAAAGATGCTTGATGCCTTTCTGACTGCCAACCCTGAATGTGATGTGTTTGTGGATGAATGGTATAAAATGATGCGTATATGTCTGGTGTTCTGTGAGAGAAAGTATGCAAGGGAGTCCACTGTTCCATATTAGTTTTTAATTTTGGTAATTGTTTAAATTAGTATTAAGTTAGTTAAGTATTGTCAACCTTTAATCTATTTCTATGTTGTATTCCTATATTTGCGTTCCACAAGGTAAAATAGGTGTTAACAAAGAGCTTAAAGCTAAGAGCCGTTAATTAATGTAATTGGTGTTGTATCGTTTTAATTAACTATAAATAAATGAATGTATGTGGAGGTGTAGTGACCGTGTTGCGCAGCGCGGGGTCGTGCAGCGCGGCGACGACGTCGGCGACGCGCACGAGCGCCAGCAGCTGGCTCGCACTGAGCTGCGCGCCCAGCCACGCCACGCACACGTAGAAGCTCTTGCGCGACCGCTCCAGCGCCGCCACCGCCTCGCGCAGCGAGTCCAGCGCCGCACTGTCGCCTACACCATACAAATTAAAATGGAATGCTGTTCGTCTGTTAGCGCATCACTTGAGATAATAATAATAATATCTTAGGACAACCAACACACCGTTATCTGATCCCAAACTAGGCAGAGCCTGTACTATGGTAACCAGACAACTGTAGATATACACCGTGACATTTTAACCGTCTTACAACGGAAACCCACTTCATGTATCCAATGACTGCTACAAATCCATAAGAAGAAAAAAAAAAACATTTGAATAACTAAAAAATAAAAATATTATTCAATATGATGACGCATGACGTGTTTTAAATTTGATATTTTGTCTCATGGAAAATGGAGATGGAATGATCTAGTCGACTCGTGCGCTGGGTAGGTATGTTCTCTACCGTATGATACGTAAACATTATTAACAGGATGTTTCATAATTCTATTGCATTATTTATTTTCTTAGTACCTATTATCTTAATTAATGATAACAATTTTTTAATCACCCCTAGAGGTATATGATGTCTGATACATTGAGTGGTCAACTTTGTAAGACGACTAAAATGTCACGGTGTATATTTCTAAATGCATACATTATCTATACTAATATTATAAAACTGAAGAGTTTGTTTGTTTGATTGAACGCGCTAAGCTCAGGAACTACGGGTTCGAACTGAAAAATGCTTTTTGTGTTGGGTAGCCTATTTATCGAGGAAGGCTATAGGCTATATAACATCACGCTACAACCAAGAAGAGCGGAGCAGTATTGAAAAATGTTGCAAGAACGGGGGAAAACGCACAGGTAGGCGATTCGACGCGACGGGAAGGGTCGGGGGAACAAGAAATTTAACGCGGACGAAGTCGCGGGCAGAAGCTAGTTATAGATAAATTACACCCAGACACTGAACTAATAATTGTGTTTATCACTCAAAAATATCTCCTGAGTGGGAATCGAACCCACGCCCTCAGTCTTAGCAGTCAGGGTCACTAACCACTAGACTAACAGGCCAGTCAGACCGGCTGGAGTTATTTGAAATTTATTTTTTCATCATCATAATCAGCCTATATTGTTCCCACTGCTGGCACACAGGCCTCCCCTCGCGGCGAGGGAGTGGGCCGTAATGCGGGTTCGTTGATGTCACGTGTTTTCGATTTTTTTGGTTCTAGGACATGCCGGTTTTCTCACGTTGTTTTCCTTCAACGTTTTGAGAGCAGTGGTAATGAAATTATTTACACAAAGTAAAGCGCCTGCTTGTTCTCTTAAAACGTTCGTAATAATTATAGTCCGAATAAGGTTTATAGAGAAAAAACCGGCCAAGTTCATGCCGGGCAACGCAAAATGAACGGTTCCGTAATTGAGATAATATTTATCCCAGGGCCAAACTTAACTTTTTAGTTGAAAAAATGTCCTCCCATACATCGACATACGTCACGGTTCACTCTCCAACTGCAAATGTAAGTTTGGTTTTTTTTTTTTTAATTGCGGTGAAGCTACAACTTAGTTTCAAACTTTTCAAGTTTTTGAACTTTTCTTTACTTGTACTGTGAGGGTTGGCTTCATTTCTAATTTTCATGATTTCAGTCCATGGCGTTCCGTGGTTTCTGCCTACCCCCATGGGAAAAAGGCGTGATTCTATGTATGTATGTATGTATGTCAGTCCACATGTAAACCCGGGATTTTGATTTATATACGAGTATCAAAATATGTTGAATTAACGATTTTTTTAAAAATAAATGGCCGTATATTTTATGCGTCCACTTAGTGGTTTGATATTTAGAGCTCCGAGGGACTGCAGACCTAGGATTTTTATTTAAAATACGCATTTAAAAAAAGTACAGAACCCTTAAAATGGGAATGTTTCCCGGAAAATACGAAAATGGGATGGGAGGTATAAATTATTGAGATTAATTTGAATTATTTTGTTCGTATGAATTATTGAAATTTGGACATTTAAATATCTGTCGGGTCAGTAGTAGTAGTAATATATTAACAATAATACCGACCCCCCAAAAATTGGGGAGGCCTATGTCCAGCAGTGGATGTCTTTCGGCGGAAATGATGATGATGATGAATACTGGCCTATTTTTTTAATTTTCAAAATACATACATACAATCACGCCTTTTTCCCATGGGGGTAGGCAGAAACCACGGAACGCCACCTGCTACGATCTCTACACACTTCTTTTGCCGCGTTTAGGTTCATATAATTGGTCATACACACACGCCGGTTGCGAGTACTAGGCACCTGACCTTTCTGAAGAACATCACCAATAAGGTCACTATATGTCCTCCTAGGACGTCCCCTCCCGGTGTTTCCACTCACATCTGCCTTGTAAATTATCCTCTCAACATGACCAAACCATCTAAGCATACTTTTTTCAAATTTTGTCACTACAACTTCTTTTAAACCACACCGTTCTCTTATCACATCATTCCTCAGCCTATCATTCATAGTCACACCACACATGCTTCGCAAGGAATGCATTGACTGGCCTGTTAGTCTAGTGGTTAGTGACCCTGACTGCTAAGACTGAGGTCGTGGGTTCGATTCCCACCCAGGACAAATCTTTGTGTGATGAGCACAATCATTTGTTCTGTGTCTGGGTGTAATTTATCTATAATATGTATGTATTTAGAAATATATAAGTATGTTTATCATTTGTCTGGTTACCATAGTACAGGCTCGGCCTAGTTTGGGATCAGATAACGTTGTGTTGGATGTCCTAAGATATTGTTATTATTATTTCCACAGCATTTATTCTACTTTCATGCTTTCCAAAATACTTATTCTATATTACAATATTTTTGCCATACAACGAAAACCTCTCAGGGTTTATCTGTGTGCTGGCGAGCCTTTTACATTTTACAATAGATTAAAATAATTTAAAATCAATCCAAAAACAAAAACATGTTGAAAATAATATCATTACAATTCTACAGTAAACGTTTGTGTAAAGAAATGTTTTGATTTAGGCTTATAACTTTTCGAACTAGTTTTGTATAACTTTTGAAGGTCTTCTGGAAGTTTATTAAGAAAGTAAGGTACTAAATATTCTGCAACCCTCGTCCCGTACACATTGTTACTGTCACACTGCAGGGCAAGGCTTCTTCTAATACAGAACAGACATGATATTGATCACCACGCTTGGTCATGAGGGGGTGGGGGTTTCAGACTTATAGTATATGTTCAGGATGTTTTCCTTCACCGCTGTCAGTAATGTCCAAGATGAACTCAGTACATATAATGAAAAATTTCAAATTGATGCTCGCTCGAATTTGAACTTAGAGCATCATGCATACTGAAGGGCCCCTAGAACCGATGCCTGCCAGGGTCGCGAGATTTGTTCGCAAGAGTTACCGTGGCCCTGGCATATAGGCAACTGAAGAAACACAGGTGGGTCTTAGTGAGTCTGACACGCCCTCCCGCTCCGCCCAGAGCGGGAGACTTCATTTGAACCACTCACATATTATTCACGTTTTTAAAACAGTATTTTTAACCAGCTTTGTCCATTTTGGCGCAGTATTTGACGACGCAGCCCAGCATCTGACCGGTGAGATGCCTGACGCTGTCCATGTAGTGCTCCAGATGGCCCCACGCGAACTGCAGCAGTACGTGCACCAGTGTGAGGCCCACGGCGCCGTCTGCCAGCTTTTCTAAGAGTTTGCTGATCTGCAGCAGAGACCGCGCTACGCCCAAGATGACTGCGGATTCGGAACTCCTGAAAATATTAATTTAAGTTAAGACCGCCTCGTTGGTGTAGTGGTCACTAGCGCGACCCTATTACTCCATGACGGATGGGACTTGAAACACAACTGGCACAATGTGAGTGTACATTAATACTACGAGCTTAGTTTGTAAGTAAATAATTACCAACGTTATAACTTGAAAATACTTACTAGTGGCCAAAATTCGACCATAATTCATTTAAAACATAATGTATTTTTAATGCATTATTATACAAAATTTTTGTTTAAAGGAATGAATTACTTATCTAAATATATTTTTTTAATCTCTATGCAACAGAGCTCGTATTCACGGTTGCTGCTCGCGTGTCAGAGGTGACGTATCGTTGTCATTTAGCAAATAGAAAAAAAAACTGACGATCTTTCAAGATTGCAGTTTTCTGAAAAGTCTTATATGAAACTGGCGGTAAATGTTTTTTTTTATACTGTTGTACCGGAGTACTCCTGCTGTCTCCACCGCCCGTATTCCCATTAATAAGGACAGCGGGACATTAATAAAATTGCAAGAATTATTTAAAATTGTCCCTATCAGTGGTGTACGGTAATGGGGAGAGCCGGAAAAATAAAAACCTTTGTCTCGTTGTCCCCATCAATGGGGACAGGACAATAGGCATAGGAATACTCCATTGGAACTGTTTAGGTATTATACCAGTTCTTAAGAATACTATAGGAAATCTGGGGATATTTTTTAGCTATCACTTTTGATAGATTTTTCTGCTATAGTATTCTGTATTCTGTTAGGGTGGGTTCTGTGTATGATTTTGCAATTTTGTTAATTTTATTTAATAGCGTGATGTCTGATCTCGTATTTAAACATGACCTGATCAGCTGAGCTGTCACATCTTTGGCTACTCTTTTTGAAGGAATATACACTGGAAGTTCAGATAAAACAAAGAGTGTTACCAACTTTTCTCCTATTTCCAAAATCTTGTTGGTAAGAGCGACGATGGCGGGGCCATTGTCCTCAGTCGGCGTTAGCAGATGATCCACTGAGACAACAGTGGCGATGGCCGAGTAAAGGCTGAGGCGGCCCGCTTCTAAGTTCAGTAGGTTGGTCAAATAACTGTCGGTAGTGCTTGAGTTAAGTACCTGTAATTCAAAATTTTAGTATTTAATAACCTACTCCCACATTTCCCCTGGTATGTTTAAGTTCCATATAAAAGGAGGCGAGCTGCTTCTCAGCAATTACAAACGGAAAAACTCAATAAAACTATGCCTGACCCGGAAACACAGGATTGATCTTTAGAACTTTAATAGGTAGATACTTGAAATATTCACAGAGTGCGTACTATTATGGCTATAACAACAAATAATTAAGTTAATAAATAATAGTTTTAAAGTTTTCTACTTTTTAGTTTGGTTTTCTACGGAAGCGTATTTTTTAGTTTTTTAAACTATTATTTATTTTCTATTTTTTAGCGTAGTTTGTGACGTATGTCAGCGTAGTTTTTGAAGACAGTTTTTTTGCTGTCCTGGTAACCCTGGCAAGGATAATGGCACAAATGTATGAAATTATAGTATTGTCATCGGTATTTGACAGGTGTGCAAAGTTTGAATGAAATCGTGGTTGGTCGTCGAAAGTGGGTCAAAATCGCGCTATAGGGGGCGGTTACAAACAAACATACAAACATACAGGTGAAGCTAATATAAAGCGTGTAAAAATGAAACGGGGCTTCCAAACAAAAAACGTGTTATATAAATATGTAGTGTTATATATTGTACAGGTACGGAATCTTTTGTATGATAAATGATTTTGAAAGCTTGATATTTTTTTACATTACCAAACAATACTTACTTCAATCCAACTGTAGGCTCCATTCTCCGCAACATGCATAGTTAGGTACAGTATACCACTCACAGACTTAGTGTCCATAGGGACATCATCATCAAACATCAGGTCTTGCATTACCAACCTTATTCCATTGAACATATAGCTCAATTTACTTATATCATCAGGAGTAGCTTTCTGGACGATGTGCAGAAGCAATCGTAAGGAGATATGTGCTAGTGTAAATATTTCATTCTTTTCCGTGGGTGATAAGGAATTATGTTCCCTGAAATTGTTATCATGAGTTAAGACTTCAACAATTCATTTCTAGTAGTCTTTTCTGAATTTAATATTCAAAAAGGCTCATCTATACTAATATTATAAAGCTGAAGAGTTTGTTTGTTTGGTTGAACGCGGTAATCTCAGGAACTAATGGTCCGAATTGAAAAAAAAAAATTGTGTTGGGTAGCCTATTTATTGGGGAAGGCTATAGGCTATATAATATCACGCTACGATGAAAAAGAGCGGAGCAGCAATGAAAAATTGCTAAAAACTGGCAGGGAATTCGATGCGACGGGAAGGGTCAGGGGAGCAAAAATTTGACGCGGACGAAGTCGCGGGCAGAAGCTAGTTCATTATATGTCACCTCGTATAATTTTCATTTAAATCATATTAATAAAAAATGTGGGTCGCTCAGGTACGAAGTTCCTTACGGTTTAACTTCAACTACAAAAGCGCCGTCGTCGTTTACTCTATCTTTAAAATATTCCAAGTTTATTTTGAGCTCACTACTGGCTCCAGCAACCTTGAAAACCATGAATACTATCTCACTCTCTCTTTTACTATTATTTACAGAGTTACAGGGACATCGATGTGCAACCTCTTACCATGGATTAAGTACAGAACATGTTTTAGAACTTACATATAAAAAATGCTGTTTAGCATATTTCTACTCGGCAGTTTTTTTTTACTAGCGAAGTTTTTCATGCTAGGAGATTTAAATCATGTATTGAATCCTTGCTTACAGTTTGCGCGTTGACGTCCCTGTCACTCTGTAAATAATAGAGAGAGAGTTCTGTGCTTCCCGCATCCAGCGGATTCCTGCGGCCTTCACAAGGTCATCGGTCCATCTTGTGGGGGACCTTCCAACTCTACGTCTTCCGGTACGAGGTCGCCACTCCAGAACCTTTCAGCCCCATCGGCCATCTGTTCTGCGTGCAATGTGCCCTGCCCACTGCCACTTCAGTTTAGCAATTCTTCGGGCTATGTCGGTCACCTTGGTTCTCCAACGGATCTCTTAATTTCTGATTCGATCGCGTAGGGAAATTCCAAGCATAGCCCTCTCCATCGCCCTTTGGGTGACTTGGAGCCAACAGTGAGGTCAAATTAAAGTTTGAATATTTTAAAGATAGGGTCATTCCCTATAGTAAAAAGTCGCATGGAAATGGCATACCGCTTTTTCGTTATGAGACAATTTTACTTCTAAGGCAAACTGCGTCAAAGAATTTCAATGAAAAAAGTGTTTGTTGTTGAGAAGAGGTAATCTCTGGAAGTAACTATCTTATTAAATAACTTTTCACTATTGCGGAATACCATAGGATATGTTTTTATGGTAAAGTTGGCTTCCACGCAGACAGTTGATGGCAGAAGCTAATATAGATCTAGATAGGTATTATTATTGGTACAAATAGTTTGTGTACTTATGTGGATGAAGTTACAGGCCATTAAAAACATGAAATAGTTAAAAATAAGATTGTACCGTACCTCAAGGTTGTCACACAGCACTCCAAACAGCCAATCAAATACTCTGCAAGAGTCAGTTGGACTGCCCTCAATGCGACCATGCCTGGTTGAAAGTTCTCAATACATGTGAGTAGCTTGTTTACTATGTCCACATACTGTTTGTAGTTATGCAGTTTCCTGGAAATCAGTTCGGAGATCTGCAACACCAGGGTGTCCGAGAATGGTTGCTGTAAGTCCTTGTTTTTGATTATGTGCCTGGAATTTTTTTAATTTATTTATTTATATATACTTTATTGTACACCATTAAAATACAAAACAAAAAAACATTACAAAGACTACAAAATATACAATGGGCGGCCTTATCGCTTTATGCGATCTCTTCCAGGCAACCATGGAATGGACAGTAATAAGTCTGGACATAAAATGGGTATGTCAATGGTGTAAACATACAATGTACTAAAATTGCTACACAGATATTTATATTCTAAATAATAGATACATAAATACATACATACTAAATATATAAGGCACAAAAATAAATGAAGACAGTACATAGAAAATTACAGTTAGATTAGGAGAACAAGATCACAACGACAAGTAGTGTTCCTTTACGAATCTTTTAAAAACATGTAACGTCTGCGCGCGTTTAATTTCAACAGGCAATGCATTCCACAACCGAGCGGCTTGGACAGTAAAGGAATGGTCGAAGAAAGTTGTGGAATGCATAGGCATTTTAAGCTTCAAGTTATCTGATGACCTTAAGAATTTCGTGTGGGAATCACAAAGAAACTGAAAACGTTTTTTGAGATAGAGAGGAGTAGAGGGCGTAAATAGCACATTATACAAAAGAGAAAGAATATGAGCATTCCGGCGAAGGCGAATTGGTAACCACTTGAGCTTGAAATTTTGTAACTGATGTGACTGATGTGTATTATAATGATCAGGTTTTAATATTTTTTTACGTTTATCCCATACATTTTGACCGTGCGCTCTTACTCCACACCTTACTTTTTGAAACAATTCTTAATAGCAAGTCAGCAATTGCAGTTTTTATGAAACAGTGGTATTTTTTTAACCAATTATATCTAAATATGCTGATTTTTCTAGAATCATGTGCTGAATTGAGTGTTACAGTTTGCGCGTCGATAATCTTGCCATCCTGTATACTACTAATAAAGAGCTGAAGAGTTTGTTTGTTTGAACCCACTAATCTCCCAAACTACTAGTCGGAACCTTTTTGAATTTGATAGACCGATTCTCAGAGAAGATTATGGGCGATTTTTTTTTTTTTTGGACGGCGTCAAATGAGTTTTCCAGCTCTGGGCGGAGCGGGAGGGCAGACTTTTACTGACTAAAACCCACCCGTGTTCCTTCAGTTACCCATATGCCTGGGCCACGGTATCTCGTTTGAACAATCTCGCGACCCCGGCAGGAGGCTCCTAAGGGTTGTCGCGATCAGTGATCGCGTGATCGCCGATCACGCTAGCCAAGCCAAGCAAAAAGTCAGAAAGAACGCTAAGTAAAAAACAAAGTAGGTAATAGTGTGGGCCCGTGATGCACCAGGGATGAAGTCGTACTAAGAACCTAGTAAGTAATATACCTGGATATAAGGCATTTTATCGGATGTTTAGCTTCAGCATGGAAGAAAGCGGCAGCCAAGAACTTTATAACATCATCGTCGCAGGAATCCTTGTTAGTAACTATTAGTTTCTTCAGAATCACTAATTGATCATCTGCAGACGGCGAATTGACAAAAGCCTGGATTTCAGTAATATTCTCGTCTGTAAATACCAAACACGTTTTGTAAGGTTAAAATTTCTTAAAAGAATGAAATGACAGGGTTATTTAAAAGAGTTTGTATTAAAACAACACGCAGCTCTACCCTACAGCACTGAATTAACTAATAAAAGACGTAAAGATATAGTCTGTCCACAAAATAGAACAAAACATGCTTTTATATCCAAATTTTATCTGTACCTCGGCCCTCTCCTCTATAATAGATTAAACTCTATAGCAAAAATTTTTTCACTTAACTATACAAATTGTAAGAAAACTCTCAATGACGCTCTCCAAAGTATGTCTTACGAAGAAACAGAGAATTTACTAACTGTGTTAAAGTAAGTATTCACCTACGTTAAGTATTTAATTCTATAAAATTTTAGAAACTATTATATAAGCTACTCAACATTTATACAATAATTTGTCTATTCACAAGTTTTGGTTATTTATTTATTTTATAAGACTATTTAGGCTCTTCTTGCCTGAAACACAGGATTACCTAGTTCAGGCACGTAAATATTAGAATATAATTTACATATTATATAAGCAAACTGTACATATTTTTAAGCCTTTTATTTTTTGAATAAATATTATGTTATGTTATGTTAGTTATAAAATAGTTTATTTACCTGTACTTTCTAAAATCGAGGTTGGTATAACAATAGGAGAATATCCAATGGAATTCTTAGATTTACGGCCACCACCTCTATTTATTCTCAGCGCTAATCCATTCATTTTGATAATATATTGATATTTCTTCAATAAATATTAGGTTTTTCCTATTTTATTTTAATGTTTACGCAAAACATCAATTTTTTTGTTCTCCTTTTTGGCAATTGAGCCGAGGTCGACGAATCGGCAAGTGTAGCGTTTATACGGTAGAGCAGCGACAAGCCGTCCACTTGCACTTGCTCTGAAGTTTCCACTTTGTTTGCTCCAAGGTTTACTGATTTTGGTAATCCCTGAAAAGACGAGGACAAGGGTTAGTACAACATAAATATTCTGAATTATTATATAAATAGGGTGATAAATAGCATAAAGACATGCAATACATATAACTTATTTACTTACATATTTAATAAGCATCATTTAAAATTTTATATTATTTTCGTTTAAAAAAGTTGATAAAATTTTAATAATTTTGGGAGAGAAGTGGCATAATAGGGAATCAAAGTTGGGAGCTGAATGTTACACTTGGAAATTTTGTCATAGAGGTTGAAAGACATTTTTAGAAGGGAATTCGACCATGGTGGCGTAGTAGTCACTTCCATAAGTCATATCCAAGCGACGCCAAATGAGGAGGCTAGATATGTTGGACGAACAGAACAACAAGTCTGCTATTCTGCCCTGGTGTAGCCCTGCCTGTGACACTGCTATCGTTGATGACACAGAGATTCAGATCATCCAATATATCCAGATCCAATGTCAAAGTTATCGCAAGCATCTGATCCCTAACAATGATGGTGACAGTTAAAATCACCCATAACAAGTATTGGACCGCTAGCACTGCATGACAAATTTCTAATTACTGAAAGATATTTGAGTTGTGGGTGCGCAATCTAAAAAGAAAAAATATTTATATCATCAGCCTTGACAGCAACAACATTTATGTTATCGCCAACAAAGGGTAGAGGAATCGGAGAAAATTATACTTTGCTATTGATGAGCAAAGCACATCCCCCATATCCATCAGGTCTGCCATTACAAACAATGCGAAAACAAAAAAAAAAAAAAATACTTTCAAGTAATAGCCATGTCTCAGCAATGACGCTTACTGATGGTTTATATTTATTTACTAAAAAGGAAAGATCAGGCTTCCTGGGAGTAATACTCCTCGCGTTCCATTGCAGGAATGTCAGGGGATGGAACATTGTGAATGTAATTTAGGATTGAGGTCAATTTTAAGGCAATGTGGTCAGGTAATGATTAGGTAAGATTTGTCAGAACAGTCATTATTTGCGATCAATTCTAAGATATTCTTCGAGCAGTGTGCTTGTCTGTAAATTATTGCTTTGGTGGCTTCCGCTGGAAAGGTTATAATCATTATTTGAGGTGGAAAATTAGTAATCTCTGGTGAGTACTTGATGAGCTTGCTTATTATAGCCAGGAAAAAGGCATCCAAACAACGCTTTACGGTATGACCTTTGGGTAGCAGGGGCTTCAGGACTGGGATTGGGATTTATTTATTGTAACCTTGTTACGAGGGGAGTATTTTGAGACATCAGCATATGATCTGGAAACAAGGCTTGCTTTTACATATGAAATTGATTTTTCTGCCATCAGAGCTTTGATGCTCCTCAGCCAGCCTAATTCAGGACAAGCACTGTCATTCGGGAAACAGTTTCCAGTACATGAAAAGCAAAATCCTAACTGAGGGGCAGTTTCACATTCATCACCTGGTCTCCACCACATTTGTAACAGAGCGTTTTTGATCTACAGAGAGTATGAATATGGCCAAACCGACAGCAACCGATAAGAGAAACAATATACCCCTTTAGCTAGAACTTGTCTATCAAAATTAAGTACAACTGTCTGAGTAGGCTTCCACTCTACTATACCAGAAGAGGTTACCTTACGGCTCATCCCCCTCTTCCTGGCTCCTGGCCTTCACAACAGCACCACATTCTTCAGGAACCTTTATATTTTCAATTATTTCCTCTTCTGACTATTCAATAGGGATATCTCTAACAAGACCCATTCATGTAATATTGAATAGAGGGATGTAAGCAGTATAATTATGTTGAATTAACAAATTATTCATTAGAAAACTATTTGCATCCTGATGCGGCTAGAAATTCAACTGACACTTTATTTCTTCCTATACGTTTGACCCCTTCAAGGTGTTTGTTATTGATGTCATTTAACATCAAAAACATACTAAACTTGACCGGCTGCAGCACAGTGCTTGAAATCTGACCATCCTTAAGGGTAACATGGACAATATAAGGTGCGTTATCTCTGGCTATATGAGTAAGTCTATCAATAATGTTTTTGTGTACCTTGGGTACCTTGGTTGGAATATTTGGAGTAGCAGGGGGGGATACAGCGACCCTCTTCCGATTTGTAGTATCCGTTTCCATTTTGGGGTCTTGCGTATTTGGGTGTCATGGGGGAGGGTGACGGTCAAGACAGGGGGAAGCTCATAAGATTCATCAGGGGGTCGGGATCAGGAGGCTTTTTGGAGTTCATGACACCGAATAGTGTTTAAAAAATAGACAATAACAAATAAAACTAACCTTAAACAAAGAACACAAACACTAGGTAGTCTCGATTAAGTTTCACACAACTAAAATCCACTAGAAATCGAAAAAATTCGTAGAACTGACAAAAGCACGTGTTAGCCTTTACCACTACCAACGAAAGTCCTCGACTCGTAAAAATATCACATAAAGTACTCTTTGCTTGCAAATCAACAATATTTTTATAACCTAGAAAAATGAGTTACAATAAACGTCATCATGACGTTTGGTCTTTATTTCAAATCATACTTTGTAAACCGTCTAAATTAAAACTGCAGCTTTTCCTTGTCCAGTCGTGTCGTCGTCGTTCTAATCATCATATGACATGACACTACTAAATACTAAGTTCCCATTATTCTGTACGTTATTTTGACTACATTTTATAAGTTTGAAAAAATAAAAAATAAATAGCAACCGTTTTAGTACTAATGAATACGTGTCTGTCTGTGCCATGCCTGTGGTTCTGGTTTATCTATATCTATACACGCGCCCTCACGCGCCACGCATTGCTGTGGCTCAGTAAATAAAATATGTTTTTTTTTTTCCTAAAATAACACTCTTATAGCACGGGTTTTCTATGGTCATGATAAGTACGATGTTGTTGCTACGCAGTGCCATACCGCGCGCCCCCTCCTCTGCCAACCCGCCGCTGGCGCAGGCGAAGTGATGCGGGAGACGGTAGGATGAGTGAGAGAGCCCCGATCGCCAAGGATAACGGACGTAACACAGCGATCCTCCGCGACTCTCAGTCGCGATGTCTTTTTGTTGTTAAAATTGTAATGTCCAGTGTATTTTGTACAGCCACATTTGTTGTAAAAGAAACATTAAATGATTATACTTTAAAGAGTGACTTTAAACTGGCGCCCAAACTAGTGGCTCGAACCGTTGTGAAATGTGATCCAGTGCCTACGTGACTAAACGTGTACCCACTCACCTTGTTAGGGATAAGCACGGACGTTCTACCTTACCGTTGTCATCACTAGCGTGAAGATGCCGACAACGAGGAGAGGAGAAGCGCTCCGTCAACAACGAGGAGAGGAAGAGGATAACGTCACGCTCACTGAAGAGGAGGAGAGCGTCGTCGAGCACGGCCATGCGGACGATACTGCAGGCGTCGGCTCGAGTTCGACACAACAACCAGCTCCCCAGTTCTCCACAGACTTCCTATCCACGCTGATCGAGACGATCACGCGTGCGCAAGTGGAAGCCAATAAAAGCCTCATCAACTCGCTGATGACATCAAATGGCGAATTCAGGGCATCTACCCCAGTTGGGGCCTCTCCAACCACCAACGCAAGCAGCGGAAGTGCCGCTGCTGCAGCCGCGTCGCGTACCGACGCCAATTTCACACGATGCACGGCGAGATTCGACGGGTCCTCCCAGGACGCCGAGGTCCTGGAAGCATTCCTAGACGCTGTCGAAGTCTACAAGGAGTGTGCTGCCGTAAGCGACGAGCATGCCCTCCGAGGATTGCCGATGCTGCTGCAAGGTGAAGCGGCAGTATGGTGGCGCGGCGTGAAGGCGTCGGCAGCATCGTGGACGGACGCGATTGCGCGCCTCCGCGCGACCTACGGCGTGGCGCAGCCAGCGTATCAAGTTTTACGGCAGATCTTCGCCACGGAACAACAAGAGGAAGAACGTGCGGAAGTGTTTTTACATAAAGTGCGAGCCCTAATGACTAAATTACCGTATAAGCTCGACGATGTAGTGCAGGTAGACTTTTGCTACGGATTACTGCACCGACGCGTTATCAAACGAGTGCCGCGTGATTGTATACGTAGTTTAGATGATTTGTTGTATAAGGTGAGGATCGCGGAGGATACTTATAAAGCGCTCAAGGTAACGAAGTCTGTTTATGTTAAGAATACGACACCGCAAAGCAAAACATCGTCGGTGACTACCACCGACCGCAATCTCACGACATCGAACTCGAATTCGAGTACCACGAGTGCGACTGCACCGCGTAGCAACAACAAAACTAGAACCCGTTGTAGTTATTGTAAGATATTTGGGCATGTTAGCGATGAGTGTCGTAACCGCGGTATTGCGACGACTAGTAAAACTAATAGCGACACTACGCCTAAGGAGTTACGTTGTTATGGTTGCGGTAAGCAAGGCGTCGTGAGATCTAAATGTGATGTTTGCGTGAAACAGTTGTCGAAACCAGGCGAGAAAACATCTTTCAACACTGTTGATGTAGATTTTTCTAGTCGTGATGATAATAACATTGGTGCGAGTGAGACTGCTTCGTGCGTTCAGATAACGAATGTGACTGCGCGCGAACAGTACCCAATGGTAAATATTAGTGTTATGGGCCGTAACGGCGTGGCAATTGTAGATACCGGTGCTACGCATAGTATTGCGAGCCCTCTATTACATCGACTTTTAGCTGATTTAGGAGTTCAGTTTAGCAAAACTAAACGTTTTGTACGCCTGGCTGATGGCACGCAAGGGTGGAGAGACCTATTGTCAGCTGAGGTAGATATAATAGTTGGAGGCCGTAGGGTAATGTGTCAGTTGTTAGTACTACCCGGAAGCAACATTAGGACACTTTTAGGAGTAGATTTCTTGGCGCGGGCCGGCATGGTAATAGACGTCGCCCGACGTACTTGGTCATTCTCGGACAATCCGGGGCATTGTTATGATTTTGTTTATACCTATAAGCTTGACACTGCGGATGCGGACCTGTTGTGCGCCACATCTACCGAGTTATCGTTGCGCTCAGACGAAGGTTCGAAGTTAAACCCCGAGCAGCGGCATACTCTTAACGCATTTATCGAACACCGCGCGCCGCAGTTCGCGCGCGACGGACCAGCGACGGAGTTCGCTACACATCGAATAAAGGTGAGTTCACACCAAGAACCTATTGCTTGTCCACCGTACAGAATGTCACAAAGTAAGAAAGAGGCCTTGCAGAAGGAGCTTGATAAGCTGCTGCGAGATGACGTCATCGAAGAGTGCGAGTCACCTTGGGCCTCCAATGTCGTGCTAGTGGGTAAGAAAGACGGTAGCTTAAGGCTCTGCGTAGATTACCGGAAGCTGAATGCGGTGACCGAGCCAGACCGGTACCCCCTCCCACGCATTGAAGACATACTGCACGCGGCCAAGACCAGCGAGTACATGACTACTCTCGACCTTCGATCAGGTTACCATCAGGTGAGTGTCTGCCCAGAGGACCAAGACAAGACTGCGTTCACAACGCCTCTTGGTACCTTTAGATTTAAGCGGATGCCGATGGGACTGAGGAATTCGGGAGCCACTTTTCAGAGGATGATGGATCGGTTCCGGTCCAACCTAAAGGAAGTGGATCTTCTCGCATATCTTGACGATCTCATATTGTTGTCACCAGGGCCCTTCGAGAAGCACCTGGCTGACCTGGAGGCAGTCTTCGAACGACTGGCCATGTTTAAGTTAAGGATCAATAGGGACAAGAGTTGCTTTGCGAGGGAGTCTGTAAAATTCCTAGGTCATGTTATCGTGCCAGGCGGAATCCAGGTGGATCCAGACAAGACATCAGCCATTGACAACATGGCCGCCCCTCAGAACGTAAAACACTTAAAGTGCTTTTTACAGACGTCGAGTTGGTACCGACGCTTTATTAATAATTACGCGAAAGTCGCGAGGCCCCTTACTAACCTCCTGAAGAAGTCGAGTGCTTGGCGATGGGACGCCGAGCAACAGGAGGCGTTTGAACGCATCAAGTCTCTCCTCGTGTCCGCTCCTGTTCTCTGTCAGGCGGATGAGTCCAAACCGTACGTTCTTTGCACTGACAGCAGCGCTTATTGCCTTGGGGCTGCTCTTATGCAGGGGGAGGGACACGACGAGAGGCCAATTGCGTACGCAAGTCGACTACTCACTAGCGCCGAGAGGAACTACTCCACGACCGAGCGGGAGGCTCTCGCTGTCGTGTGGGCACTCGGTAAGTTTCGCGGTTATGTAGAAACCGCGAAAGTCACAGTTAGGACGGACCACCAGCCCTTACGCTGGCTGATGAGTCAAAGGTCACCAAGCGGTCGACTAGCCAGGTGGGCCCTCACATTGCAAGAATTTGATCTTAGCATTGAGTACACACCCGGTCGGTCAAACGTGGTTGCAGATACGCTGTCGCGACCCGCTTGTTCGGAAGACCAGAGAGAGTGTGACCTATGCATGACGGTCGTTGATATACCTAAGAGGAACAGTGGTGATATCCGCAGCAACCAGATATTGGATCCAGAGGTTCGGAAAATCATTGAGGATATGGAATCTGACGAACCCTCTAGGGGGAGACCATGGTCCGACCGCGGGTACACCATTTCCGACGGCATCTTATACAGATACAGCCTAGAGTCAGATGATGGAGAAGACTGCTGCTTAGTTGTGCCTAAGCATGAACGCAGGCAGGTCTTGGCTGAGCTCCACGACGCGCCGACAGCCGGCCACTTCGGCGTCGAGCGCACGTTAAGCCGCGTTCGTGCAAGGTATTATTGGTCTGGCATGCGCACGTTCATCACGAACTATATAAAGGAGTGTGTGCCTTGCCAGAGGTATAAAGCCGATAACCGCAAACCCGTAGGACTGCTACAAACCCCTGCTGTGTCACGACGATTTGAGGTAGTCTCCGTGGACCTATTCGGTCCACTCGTTGAGACGCCTAAGAAGAACAGGTGGGTACTGATCGTAGAAGATGTCTGCTCGCGCTGGGTGGAATTGTTTCCATTAGAGAATGCCACTAGTGTCGAATGTGCTCAGACTCTCACGAATGAGGTGTTCCTCAGGTACGGTGTACCACGCCGCCTTATCAGTGACAACGGCGTACAATTCGTGAGCGAGGTTATGCAGCAGGTCTGCCACATTCTGGGAATTGGCCAGTCGCTCACGCCCTTTTATCATCCCGAGGCCAATCCCATAGAACGGAAGAACCGGGACCTCAAGCCTCAACTAGCTATACTTGTAGGAAACGACCATACCACATGGGACATGCACCTTGCAGCAATCAGGTTTGCTATGAACTCCGCGATTACCAGCAGTACAGGGTATTCGCCAGCATACCTCACTTTCGGGAGAGAGTTACGAGCTCCTTCCGACTCTGCGGTAGACATGAGGGCTATCGTAGAACACGACAACTTCGTGCCCAGCATTACGCCTTACTTGAAGAAGATGGCTGCAACCCTGGACGAGGCCAGAGACACTCATGAGAAGGCGCAAGCCGTCCAGAAGGAGAATGCTGACCAAAAGAGGAGGCCGCCTCCAGACTATAAGGTAGGCGACCTAGTTTTATTGAAAACGCAGGGATCCAATGACGCAGGCCGCGGACAGACCGCGAAGTTTATCCCACGTCGTGACGGCCCATACAAAATCGGGAAACTTATAAGCCCAACCACTTACGGTCTGGAGAACGTGCAGACCGGTAGGAACGTTGGTAAATACCATGTTTCGCACCTCACGCCTTGTGCCGGTCAGGTAGAACCACCCATGCGAGAAAAACGTAGACGTGGTAGACCGCGTAGGTATTTAGACTAGCCCAACTGCGAGGGCACTTAGTTAGGCTAGAGGGGGAGGATATAGCACGGGTTTTCTATGGTCATGATAAGTACGATGTTGTTGCTACGCAGTGCCATACCGCGCGCCCCCTCCTCTGCCAACCCGCCGCTAGCGCAGGCGAAGTGATGCGGGAGACGGTAGGATGAGTGAGAGAGCCCCGATCGCCAAGGATAACGGACGTAACACAGCGATCCTCCGCGACTCTCAGTCGCGATGTCTTTTTGTTGTTAAAATTGTAATGTCCAGTGTATTTTGTACAGCCACATTTGTTGTAAAAGAAACATTAAATGATTATACTTTAAAGAGTGACTTTAAATCTTTATTTTCGAAAAAAATCCGCCAAAATTTGAAATTGATAGGTAACGTATCGGAATCAAACCAACAAACACTTTTTCATTTTATTATCCAAAGAGATTTATAATTGTATTTACCTACCTCATCACATAGTTTGTAATCAATGACTTATTTACAAAATATATTTAGTAAATTAATAACATATATATACCTCATGTTTTTGCGATTTGATTTGATTATTTCCCTAAATTGTTAAATTAATAAAATTGAGCATTATCTCAGCACTTACTGATTGGTAAGTACTCCCACTTACCTAATCGCGAACGGTGTAAGGCTAGACTAAGCCAGTGGCAACAAGGTGCTTCCCTATCAAGCCCTTTCGCTCTACCTACTGAAAATCTCGTAGCTGGACACGACCTTGGCTTTCCTGGAAGTCTTTAAATAGACTCCGGATTCAGGTAGGCTGAAATAAAAAATCCTGCTCAGGTGAAGATTCACAGATGATTCCGCCCTGGAGTGTAGGTATATGTGGTGCTGGACAACAGGGCACTTAATATCTTGTACAGCGTGTCCTGTTGTTTGCACGCTACAGGAGTTGGTGGACGCAGGACGCTGCTGAAAGTGCCAAGGTCGTAGCCAAATTCTAAGCTGACTATATTTAGATTACTATCGACATGCTAAGAAAAAGAAAGTGCACAATATTCTTGGTCATCTTGTCTTTTGCTAAGACAATAGATTTGATGGTTTTCCCGGACGTGAGCAGGTGACATATTGTTGCTCATGAGAGAAACATGTATTTTCCAATTCCAAACCGCAAATAACCATTGTGTGGCCTTGAGACTTATTGATGGTGATCGCGAAAGCTAAACGAATCGGAAATTGAAGCCTTCTAAATGGTATTGGAGATTCTGACGGTATCATCGCAACAGGACGATTTCTCCTTTAAACTTTACCGTCAAAATGGTTGCTTCGAGAACATTTCCGATGATCCTTTTGATGACTAAATGTGTACCGTTACGTATTCTAGGTGGGTTTAAATTACGAAGAAGAATAATTTGTAAACCGAAGGTTGTGTGGTGAGATTCCTGGAATAACCAGAGAATTTAAAATTTCAGTTGGACATTTTACGGCTTCGTTTTCATCAACGATTGTGTCGATTGATTTAAAAGACAACAAATCACCGAATAACAACTGTTGTATCTGGAAAAAATTACTTGCCTCAACATTAACATTTTGGTGCTGCCATAATCGCACGATTACAGGGCTATGACTTCATCCGCGTCAAATTTTTGCTCCCCTGACCCTTCCCGTCGCATCGAATTGCCTGCCAGTTTTCGACCATTTTTCGTTGCTGTTCCACTCCTTTTGATCGTAGCGTGATGTTATATAGCCTATAGTCTTCCTCAATAAATAGGCTACCCAACACAAAAATATTTTTTTCAATTCGGACCAGTAGTTCCTGAAATTAGCGCGTTCAACCAAACAAACAAACAAACTCTTCAGCTTTATAATATTAGTATATATAGTATAGATATCCAGAAGGACCCTCTCAATTAGTTCACTTTTCATCTTAACAGCAGTACAGAATTTGTGTGGCAATTTGATTTAAGTATGTGTATTTTGATGCAGTCCAATCAATACCCAGAAATTGCTTAGAAAATACTTGTGCCGGTGGATCATTTTGCTATTGTACTCGCATGTTCATGGTCAATTGGAGAGTATGGACACTTCCCCATGAAAAACGTTTGTTTTAAACATACATTATTCACATCGTCAAAAATAACAACAATCCAAATAAATGAATAAACAGAATTATTATAATACATAGATACTTATATAAAAATCATATAAATTATGTTAATACATTTTATAGATAAATAAGCGATATATTGGTTTATTCTACGACATCTCCTGACCAAATGATTTTCAAAAACAGAGCTTCCTCTCTCCTTTCCTTTTGCTGTGCCCTACAGGGTCCATAATGATCTAAATTATATAATTACCACCTAAGTTCACATTATGGTAAAGCAATAAAGATATTGAGTAGAGCGACGAATCTGCCGGAAGTTACCAGACAGTAGTAAGACAGTACCACCGAAAAGTTTATCGTTACTTTTCAAAACTTGCATAGTTCTATGAAATGCGTCATCGCACCATTTTTGATTTGAGGATGTTCAGAGTCATCAATGTCTGGTGCACATTCGAACACAAGGCGAACGAACGATGCACGTGTTAATGCACGGCTAGTTGGCTGCCTCTCTCTGAATGTGACTATGTGCCTTTTCGCGTCGCTCTTGTTCTCGAAACATTTTGTCGCAGACCTTCATCACGCTGTTCTCGAGATTCTCGTACCTATACGAATTTCTGCTTTCTGATTCGTTGAGCAAGAAACGCATTCTTGCTGAAAGTGGTTCTTCCGATTCATGAGCTCTCTTGACACTCATGCGTCCTGCATTTTTGCTACAAGGTGAATGCTCCAACCAGCCCGCGAAATTCAAATTTTCTGACGTTTTTTGCAATTTGCAGGCCAGTGCTAGGTTGTATGTTGATTAAAATATTATTCGCGACTGTAAGACATTTGTAGTTACAGAATTATAATCATCAAAATCATCAATACAACGCTCTAAGTTCATAAAGCTGTAGGAATGACTTTTTCTGTTTTTTTAGGGTTCCGCACCTCAAAAGGAAAAAGCGGAACCCTTATAGGATCACTTTGTTGTCCGTCCGTCCGTCCGTCCGTCCGTCTGTCAAGACCCTTTTTCTCAGGAACGCGTGGAGGTATCAAGCTGAAATTTATATCAAATACTCAAGTCTGCTGTCCCTTGGAGCTGTGAAAAAATCAAACCTCTAAGCTAACGCAATCAAAAGATATAGCCGTTTATGCCGCAAATTTCAGCAAATTTTCGAAACTCGCAAGGGAATCAAAACCTATAGGGTACTTCCAGTCGATCTAGAATTTTGAAATTTGGTACGAAGCAACGTCTTATAGCACAGATAAAGGAAAAATTGCGAAAACTGAAAATTTTTAGTTACATCATGTAATAAAAATGTTTAAAAAAATTTAAAACTTTATACCTACAGGTTTGTACGGAACCCTCGGTGCGCGAGTCCGACTCGCACTTGGCCGGTTTTTTTTTTATGTTCCTACGCCTTTATGAACTTGGAGGGTATTGGTGATTTTGATGATTATAATTCTGTAACTACATACGTCTTACAGTTGCGAATAATATTTTAATCAACATACAACCTAGCACTGGCCTGCAAATTGCAAAAAACGCAAGAAATTTTGAATTTCGCGGGCAGGTTGGAGCATTCCCCTTAAGGTTAGATTTTTCCGCTGCCTTATACTGAATTTGAAAATCTTTATATAGGTATATAATGTACTACTGTATGTGTGTATGTCAGTGAACTCCTCCTAAACGGCTGGACCGAATTACAATATGTTCCCGATAGGTGGCGCTGTTCGCACAGAGCAACGTCTGTCAGGTCCGCTAGTATATATATATAATTAAAAATAGTAGTGTAGGTAATGGTAGGTGTTCCTAATAAGGCCTACCTAATAAGGTAGGTGTATAACACCTACCTTATTAGGTAGGTATAACACCTGCCATTGTGATAAGGAGGAGTAGGTGCCGTAAGTTACAATAGTTAGACACAGACACGTTTTCGAGGATCTCGTTAAGTGGACAAATGTTTGTAACAATGGATAGTTAAGAATATGATCTTCCTTTTACGTCTGTGAGTGATTAATTTCCAGCTACTGTGGGTAGGAAGGTACTTAGGTACTATTATTGACAATAATTTGTATGTATTTTTTTTTTATCTTTATCTGTGAAACACTTTAATATAAACCCAAGATAAATATTAATAAAAGTAATATGTTGCAATTTTCTACTACCTACTACTGTCGCGGCCACGTTCTGACGTCACTTGGCACGATACTGCTTTGCTTACATCTCTGTTTTAGCCCCAAGTCGTGATTAATTAAATAATTTTTATGCTTTATCCAATCAGAAATCGCACTTCATAACTTACTTTATTAAGAATTCAAGCAGTTTGCTAAGAAAACATACATTTATATTCACATGCCTGTTGTGGTCACTTACGGCATTTAAGAAGACGACGCGTATCGAGCTTGCGTTCCGTGTTACCAGAAAAACATAAAATATTTATAAAAAAATAATAAATTAAGTAATGCATTAACAAGATATAAGAAGTGAAAGAATTATATTAACAAGATATATATTTCTTTCTTGACTCCTATACAATGTTATATTTTTAACTTCCTCAACCCGAATATTTGGTGACGGTACCTACACAGCTACTGTTGCCGCCGTTGTTGGTTCGTGGTGACCATCTTTACATACCAAGACCCCTCCGTGCCTCAGAAACACGTTAAGCCGTTGGTCCCGGGTGTCATTTGGGTATCAAATAAAAAAAAAATAAAAAAAAATATGCTTTGTATGTTGTTATGTCTTTTGTGTGCACCAAATAAACGATTTATCTATCTATCTATCTATCATTGACAGTCGTTGCGGGTCGTTAGAAGGCCAAAAATCTTACCAAGGGGTATCGTATAACCCAGTAACTGGGTTGTGGAGATCAGATAGGCAGTCGCTCTATGTAAATTACTGGTATTCAGTTGCATCCGATTGGGCTGGAAGCCGAGCTCAACATAGTTAGGAAAATACTAGACAGATGACAGACAGATGATCTGGTAACAATTGAGTACTAAAGTTATTCGCAAAACTATACAAATAATATTATATTATAATAAATAAAATTGAAGAGTCTATTTGTAATTTCAATTGAACAGCTTTTTACTAAATGCATAGGAAAGTATATGCGGTAATTACATAAAAAAAGACATTTTTTTGAATTTTTGTCTGACTGCTGCTGATTTGTCCCGGCTAATCTCTGAAATGGCTGGACCGATTTAGATGGGACTTTCACTGGCATATAGTTGATATTATAAGAAGTAAAATGGGCTTCTTTTTGTTCCGGGACCACGTTTCCGTGGGATAATTCCGTCCAATATTCACGCGGGCGAAACCGCGGGCAGCAGCTGGCTGACTGGCCTGTTAGTCTAGTGGTTAGTGACCCTGACTGCAAAGACTGAGGTCGTGAGTTCGATTCCCACCCAGGACAAATCTTTGTGTGATGAGCACAATAATTTGTTCTGTGTCTGGGTGTAATTTATCTATAAAATGTATGTATTTAGAAATATATAAGTATGTTTATCAGTTGTCTGGTTATCATAGTACAGGCCCTGCCTAGTTTAGGATCAGATAACGGTGTGTTGGTTGTCCTAAGATATTCATTTAGCTAGTGAATTTATAAACTTATCATAAATGTCTGAACATGGTCAAATAAAAAAAAAACATTAATTCAGTTGAAGAAAACTTTAATTGTCGTCATCATTGTCTTTTATTTACATTAAATCTTAATAAATAAATAGTTCTATACTTATAAGTATCACACTATGACCTTATTCAGTCTTGTCAACGACCTTTTCGGTCTTATGCTCTTTAATCTCGTCTTCAGAAGCCTTCTCAACTTCTGGGAACTTCTGAACTTCTGGAACCTTCTGAATTTCGGGAAGCTTCTCCATGTCTTCTTTGACTTCTTCTGGTAGTTCTACCCGGCTGTCGCTGCCGTCGCTGCTGTCGTTATTATCCCCTGGAAATACGAAGAATAATCATTAGTTTTACAAAACATGAGAAATTAATGAGTTTGATGGTTACACAACAGTGTTAGAAACAAATTACATACTTAACAATTGGTATCTACACTATCTACGATGGACTAAAGAGAAAAGCGCCTGAACATAACCTCTTGACATTTGGTAAGTTTTAACAAGTCAAAAGCAAGTACCTCATGAGATGTAACAATGGTTTACCACATAATACCTACTTTGTTATAAACGCGAGGAAAACCAACTCGTTAGCCTACATAATGTCTTGAGGATTTATATTAAAAGTTTTCCTTTTCTTCTAACGTGTTGGCCACGGAGACGGACTAGGCGCGGTTGCGGGTGGCGGCGGCGGATGGCTAATTGAACAAATGTATGAGAACGTATAAAACATGCCACGACGCGCGCGCGGCGGGCTAGAGCGGCTGCGGCTGGCGGCGGCGGTCGGCGGCAGCGGTGGCGGGCGAGGCGGGCGGGTGGAAACAATACTATGAGTCAGTTTGAGCCTGGCCACGGTGCACAGCGGTTTTTCGAGCGGTTGAAAAGGGCTACCGCGGGACGGATCGAGTGAAACAATTTTGTTTAGACGAATTGACGAGCGGCGGGATTTTATAATGGACACTGAGGCATTTATTACAGAAATATTAAACCGACCACGTATATGGATGTCCAAGCATCCACAACATAAATATAAAAATGTCCCTTTTGGATTTAACTTCGCATTTTAAATGTACTTCAATATGTTGAAGTATATAATCAAAAGTTTCAATACTCATTCTAGTGTACTCATTAAATTTGTCCGGATACTTCCTATAATCTGCATAAAGATTCAAAAATTCTCCACATTTATGACGATCTTTATTTAAGTCATGCACTCCGTCTCTTGAATTTAAAATGTCGTGCATAAAATACGAACTCCTGGCAAGGCAACTACGCGTCACTTTAGTTATAGGCATCCTCAATACGTCCACTTAGCCAGCCGCTATAGCCGCTACTGAATGTACGTGGCATGCCACCCGCGCCCGCACAAGTCACCCGCGCCCGCGCTTAGCCTAGCCCGTCTACGTGGCCAAGGCGTAACGACTGCGTGGTCTGGACAGGTGAATCCATGAAGATGGGCTTTGCCAAACACATTCTACTTATTTTAAATGTTATTCATATAAACACAGTAAAGCTGCTTTTCTTGGAAAACTTGAAAGTCACCTCGCATGGGGGTGCTAATCATGTGGGCAGGCATAATGTTTGATACTGACCTACTGTGTGCCAAATTATATTAAAGGCAGTTACTTTCTGTGCATTACCATTATTTATTTTACCCTAAGAATTTGAGGATTTATTGTAGTGCGACTAAGTTTCAAGTTAGCCCTTAGACAAATCAATGATTCTTTTAATACTTGAAGTATTTTGTTCGGTTATTTCACAACCGCATGTATTGTGTTACTTAATAGCTCTTTAATTACCTAATCTTACGCTAGAATAGTTACAAAAATGAACGGACTGCTATGTACTGGTCTCAGTAAACTTACACATAATATGTTAATACATAGCTGCTCACTATACATAATATACTGGTACTGGCTTGACCGGATTTTAGTTTTACAGTTCAATGGTTACCCTAATTCCATTGTTTTCAATGAAAAAATAATTAACTACAATATTAATAAGTGTACAGCCTACAGGCATGTTTCAAGTTTGTTGAATAAATCAAAAATAGTCATGGACTATATTTCTTTGATTTATCAAGCTCCAATTATGTTTTTTAAGTTTAATTTATGTATATTGCGATTTCTCAATTAGGACGAGACGACCATTAATTATTGTTGGAACTCGCTTCGCTACTCAAATCTAGTTTGATCATAACTTTTGAAGGAAGAGATTAATCTTTGAGACTTTTTGTAAGAACACTACACGCGATATAAGCTTCACAAATAACTGACCCAGAAGCACCCTGAATTGTCACAGGAACCCTGCCATTGACACGAACACCACTGACAAAAGCGACACATCGGACAAACAAGTTATTTCACAATGTACATTGGTTACACACAGTGACACAGCCCACACATAACTCAGAAACTCTTCGTTTCGGTACCTGAATATTACCGCCAACTGTATTTATAGCACTGTTAACTGCTGTGCTGATGGTGCCAGTGGTACCATTTATAACAGCACTTATGGTGCCTATCAGACTATTGATGAAAACCCCCCACGCTGCCACTGTTGAAAAAGTTATCAAACAATTGTATTTAGTATTATGATGACCTAATGGTTAACTTAGACTATGCGTGCTTTCTCACTCACCAGTATTTGGACCGCCACCTTTTTTAGATTCAGGATCAGCCTTGTCCTCATCTAGTTTTTTGACTTGTTCTGCCGTTTGTTCGTCTCTTGGTTTCTCGGGATTGCTAATGCTCTGTAGCCGCTGCACAGCGCCGGCTATGCCCTGGGTGATAGGGTTATTCTGCAAGATCTGTCGGATAGGGCCGGCGGGGGTGACTGCGGTGGCTTGTGCGGGCGTTTCCGCGCCTGCAACTGGCTTGGCTGGCTCTGCTTGTGCTTCAGGTTTGATATCGGGTTTGACGGCAGGTTCTTCAGGCTTACTGGGCGTTTGTGTGGGCTGGATAGATGGCGGTGGTTGAGTGGCTTGTGGAAGTTGGAAAATGTTTAAAATACCATTTAGTGCTTGTGCACCCCAACCTTGCCCGGATTGTTGTTGAAACCATTGGTTTTGTAAACCTTGCAAAAAGGCATTGACTGGTCCTGGAGCTGAAGTCACTTGAGAGTCACTTTGTGCTCCCGCTGGGTTCGCTGTTGTGCTTGCGGCCTGGTTTAATGGATTCCAACTTTGACCTTGAGTGTAACTGGTCATTGTATCTGTTAAATTTTTCATAGCCTGTGAAACTTGAGTTTGTACGTTCTGCATGAAACTGACGATTGGCCATACCGGTGCTGGTGTAGGAGTAGGACCGGTTGGAGTGGAGCTTGAGCCAGAGCTATCGCTGTCGGCCTTCAGAGCTGCTACTACCTCGACACCACCAGCTAAAGTACTCACTGCTCTGTTGAAGTCATTTCTGAGTGTAAAGAGGCCTTGTTCAACTTGATGGAAACCAGCTTTAGTCTGCTGTGCAGCAGGCTTATCATTACTGGCACTTTCTGTGTTTAGATAACTTTGAATGGTTCCGTTAACTTTATTAATTTGAGCAGTGAAACTGTCTCGCAGATGCTGGATGTTGGTTTGTATTGTTTGAATCGGCTCGTTGGTTTCTATGATATGTTGAATGCCGTCGGTAATTCCCTGAAATCCTTCCTTTAAAACAGTTTGCGCATCGTTCATGCTCTGTTTGAAGAGCGCAATTGTCTGTTGTTCGGATGCATAATACTCGGGGTTTTGAGTCTCATGTTCTTGCCGTTGAGGTGGGCCAGGATTCCGCAAGTCTGGAATTGGTCTGTTTATTTCTTCGTCCTCTTCTTCGTCAGTTAAGTCCGCGAGCTGCGCATTCTCGACAAAGACTTTGACGGGGATGTCCTCTGGTTTAGCGCGCAACTTGTTATCGATATCCTTGATGGTGTTTGCTTGATCGATGAGTTCTTGTTCACTGGATGTATTTTCTGGTAATTTATCAAAATTATCGGGGACGATGTCGATTATTTTTTTCTCTGTTTCCGCTACGGGGATAGTGGCAGCGCGAGCGCACAGCGCGGCCCCGGCGACCAGTAGGAACGCGTATAGTCGCATGGTTGGTGTCGCGGTGTACTAAGGCGGCCGGGAGGGGTTCTTCATTTATACGAGTGAGCTAACGGTGTCCGACCGGCCACCGCCGCACATCCATGTTTACGCTTTCCGTACATTCCGTCCGCGCTAAATGTTTTTGTCATTATTTGTATTTAAATTGCCTACGCCCGCGCCGCCATAAGTTGTCTCTTTGCAATTGAATTATTATGTTCTTGACACTTTTCTTAATAACTATATGATTTACTTTTAACTAACTCAATAGGTAAACCTATAACTAAGGTATTTACTGATTAAATTATTAAGTATTTATTAGAAAGTCGTTTAGTTTAACCTTCCGTAAATTGGTATATATTGTTTTATATATTTTACTGTATCAAATCATCATGTTATTTATCATCACTTATTTTGTTTCAATCTACAATATGACACCGCTACTTGATGGCTGTTTTTAGGTATTTGTTATTTGAGGGTTTGGGCGCTGATTGCCGAAATTCAGGCTCTCGCCCAGTTCGGCCACAGATGTCTAATTTATTTGTTAAAAGAAAATACAGCCTATAACATATGTGTATCATTGTTAACAGTTATTTAAATAAACTTGTTATTATTTATTGTTTTTACCATTACAAAATAAGTTCTCAGATCGTAGCAATCTTAAAAAAAAAACACCCTGATTACCCGAAGACGGCTAGACCGATTTAGGGTTTTTTTAACTGTTCACTTTCCAATGGTCCCATCATCATCAGCTCAGGATCTGCTGAAGGGACCCTGGAGAAATGGAGAGAACTCTTCAAATATCAAAGGCACACATATAGCCATTTGGGTATTTTATTGCTCTTTTATTATCTTAGATACAGGTGTATCTATTTTAATAAAATCTTTTTTTTTCTAACGATATCTTTCAACGTTATTTTCCAACTACAAAACCAACTTCGAGACGTCCGACTTGAAAAGACGAATGGCTGCGGCCCGAATACAACTTACGCAGGCCCGACACGAAACAGACATATCCCAGTTTTTTTTTTAAAATTTGGTTAAGTTTAAGTGTAACATAAATCTGTAATTTTTATATTCAACTCATAAATATATTGCTTTGTTTTTCACAAATTAGCATTCTTTTTTGCACACGTATCAAGGACCGATAATTTCATTAGTGGTCTTATATCCTCACTAGGATCACCAGGTTAATACAAAAACTGTATTAATTCCCCCGACATTGGGTGAAAACCCGTAGCTAACATGATTCCATAAAAATAAAAAAGTATTTGTTTATTATTTTGTAAGGTTAGTTTGTTTATGGGCCTTAGTTGCCTGAAAATAAAGCAATTATTATTATAAAATTACTTAAACATAGGTAGGTTCAGATTTGCCAAGAAAATGTTGATCTTTCCGATAAATTTAATGATTTTTATTTGCAAGAATTGTAGTACATTACAGATGGTCGGGAATTTTAACCCAGCATGCAAAATATATAAATTAATAGTATTATAACGTTATTGGTGATGTTCTTCAGAAAGGTCAGGTGCGTAGTACTCGCAACCGGCGTGTGTGTATGACCAATTGTATGAACCTAAACGAGGCAAAAGAAGTGTGTAGAGATCGTAGCAGGTGGCGTTCCGTGGTTTCTGCCTACCCCCATGGGAAAAAGGCGTGATTCTATGTATGTATGTATGTATGTATAACGTACGTACGACGCGTACTGCAAGGATTGGATCAAGATGGCCCACGAAAACGACGACTGGGAGGATTTGGAGGAGGCATTTGCTTAGCAGTGGGACAGCGTAGGCTAACAAAAAAAGTAATACAAATTGATAACATTAACTAATGTTGAGCTAATGGTGTAATTCGTTAATAGCCCGAGATACAATATACAAAGGTACGGAACAACTTACCCCGAAAACATAGCCTGTCTCTAAAATGAAAAGCCACCCATTATTTATTATGACTCCTACTTTTTTATACACCACAAAAATACTTTACAAAAAATGAATCGAACGCTACAAAATATATATAGGTACAACTAGCTTACCGTACGGACGTTGTCCTGTTTCCTAGAACTCGGTAGCAGCGCCATCTATCGGACTGATTTGTGAATCTAAACCATCCAGGGTGCCACCCAAATGCATACAAAAAAATTCATTCCAATCGGTTCAGCCGTTTAGGATGAGTTCAGTGACATACACACGTACAGTAGAATTATATCCTACTAATATTATAAACGCGAAAGTTTGTATGTATGGATGTGTGGATGTTTGTTCCTCTTTCACGCAAAAACTACAGAACGGATTTGGGTGAAATTTGGCACACAGATAGTTTATAACCTGGATTAACACATACTTTTTATAACACACAACACTTTTTATCCCGGTAGTACGTTCCCGCGGGATATTTTCCGACCTCCACGCGGGCGAAGCCGCTGGCAAAAGCTAGTATTGTATAAAGATGGGCGGCTTTATTAGCCCTTTGAAAGCCTTTGAAAGCTTTATGTGAGCCTTTTCATAATTATCACATTCAAGAAGAATCTTAGCGTGTCGATAGCAATCTAAATAGAGTTAGCCTAGAATTTGGCTTCGAGCTTATCAATTTCAGTAGCGTCCATCAACTCCTGTAGCGTGCAGACAATAGTACACTCCGGACAAGATAGCAAGTGCTGCATTGTTTGTGGGACCACAGAGCAGTGCCTGCTAGGTGGGAGTCTCCAATCTTGGGTTGGAGGATACGACTGCACTCAGTCAAGTAGACATTCCCCAGGATTGCACAGCTTAGAATACATTTTACTAATACTCGTTTTTAAGTTTACATTTAACAAATATGGAAGAGATTCTGAAATAAATGTTTATTTATTTATCTTTAGGTACATAGTATAAAATAAACTCCCTTCCCGCGTCTGTGCGCTTAAATCTTTTAAAGTACGCAACAGAATTTAATGCGGTTTTCATCAATAAATAGAGTGATTCAATAGGAAGGTTTATATGTATAATATGCGGGCGAAGCCGCTGGCAAAAGCTAGTTCAAATAAAATCTTTAATTCCATAAAAAATTACAAACAATTACAGCTTGCTGCAGTAGGGTGTTTTCCATATGTTAGACATTTTAGATAGATAGATAATATTTATTTGCGTAAACATGTGTCATACTCGAACATACAGAATCAAAACATTTGAAAGTACAGACAGAAAAGAAGAAGTTCACTATAGCTTCACATATTTTTTCGCTTGTTAGCTTGGGCATTATGTCGTTTTCTGGAGCCTGATAGTAGCTTTCAGCATCGTGAAGATAGTGTAGTACTCCTGTTCTCAATAATCCCTCTTTAATTCGCCTGCGGAATTAAAATTCTTTGTGATAGTTGTAAGTAAGCATAAAGGTAGGATTGAAGGGTGAATATTCGCGTCACGTTGCAGTAAACTGATTTGAATCTAAGTTCATCCGTCCCTTCACATTTCAAGCCCAGTTGTAAACACTAGTTAATTGTGGGGCATTATTGCTGAACTGGGCCTTTTTGGCTCAACAGTGAGGCACTCTGTCCTGCTTTTTAATTCCTTACATCGCACTTTACACTTTTTATTTCATTTGTATTTTTATTTTTTACTATATTCTGCCCGCGACTTCATCCGCGTCAAGTTTTTGCTCCACTAACCTATCCCGTCGCATCGAATTGCCAGCCTGTTTTCGTCCATTTTTCGTTGCTGCTCCTTTTGATTGTAGCGTGATGTTAAACAGTCCGGCCTTTCTCAATAAATAGGCTACGAACACAAAAATATTTTTTCAATTCGGACCAATTGTTCCTGAGATTACCGCGTTCAACCCAACAAATAAACAAACTCTTCAGCTTTATAATATTAGTATAGATATGCTATGTCATCATCATCATCATTTCCGCCGTAAGACGTCCACTGCTGGACTTAGGCCTCCCTCAATTTGGGGGGCTTTGCCATAATCGCCACGCTTGGCAGGCGGGTTGGCGATCGCAGTATGGTGGTAAAATGCATAGAGAACGCTGCTGCCCATTCCCTAGTAAGTCCCTTAGTCACCTTTTACGACACCCACGGGAAGAAATGGGGTGGTGTTATTCTTTACGTCCGGCACCACACGGTACACCACTAGGTATTAGAAACAAGTTATGTACTAGGTATTAGAAGTAAGATATGCTATGTATTGTATGCCTTTTAGTCTATGCTAATTCATTGTATTTTTCTTTCTTTCTAAGGCTAGCACTGGTCAGGGTAGTCAGCGCTCCCGGGACCTTGCAGTTTGGACGAAAAACGTAAATCAAATGCAATTTTGCCATTTAAATCAGTGTGCAAGTGGGCCGACATGTAGATACTTTGACTAATTAATATTTGAATGTTTGCTCAACTCCTCATCACTCTTAACAACTGCAAGGGTCCTCTGAAGGTACCTGCTGTTTTGATGCTGACCTTACAATTGAATGACCGCCAGAAATGTTATATCTTGCTAATCAAGGTACCTCAAATCTTTGTTACTTTGAAAATTGAAGTATTGCGTCAGCATGGCCATAGTTAGGTACTTAAAAACAGCGCTTCTACCACATCACTTTCGGTTTCCGAAGCATTTAAGTTGTGTCCCACGATGGCAGGTCAGAAGTCAGACAACGAAAGTGTTCACTAAAAGGAAAGTATGTCCCTCCGGAGGATCCATTCAGAATAAACATAATACTTTGTGGTGTTATTACCATATTAGTAGTATGTAAATGTGGTGCCGTTTTCCCAAACAATGTCCAGCATTTGTCCTGTTGCCTGCATGTTATAGGATCTGACGGCCGCTACTGAAAGTGCCACTCGTAGATAAATTCTGGCCTGACTCTATTTAAAATTTCCAGCGACATGCTATGAAGAACATGTACTATATCGGATACCTGCCAAAATTTCATCAATCAACATGAGTCATATTTTATAGTAGTGCAATAAGCGAAGGGCTCAATTGTATTTTATGAAAGGTATTCTAAGGTTTTAGATGTCGCGGTCATTTCAGGAAGAAAACTTAGATGAATAACTGAGGCTTATTTTTTTTTAAGTTTCAAAGTAAAATAATGATTAATTAGCTGTTCTGGCTTCTATAAACAGTTTAGTTCAGCTCAGTATTTTATTGTTAGCTCAACCTAGACACATTACTTCCTGGTCTCCTGGATACTATATCCACCCGATTTTAGAAATAAATATTTTATTAAAGGCTAAGCACAGGTCCTAAGCTCATTAGAGTAGCAACTAGTTTCGCTTTACTTGCTCTTGTTGCAGTTTTTGGTCCTTATTAAAGCTTGCGCTCTAGACGCAGTTGTAGTATCTTACAGAAAAGATGACGCATTGAATGTTAGTTGGTATGCCTGTAAAATACACCAGTTTTGATCGCATAACAAAATTTTTACGTGTTTCTGTCAGCCCCACGTGAATGAATTCAAATTCCAAAAAAAAAAGGAAAATAAAATAGGTCCTTCATGACCCACTTCATACAAAGCAGATAGTACGTTCTCCTAACAGCTCTATATTTTTGCCCAATACGGTAAGTAGTAGGTTTTGTGGTGTCTAACTTGTTACCAGCCTCACCTTTGATACCTCGAAAACCAACATTTCTATTTAACACGCTTTTATTAGCCTGGTATATATATATATTATAGATCTATGTAACGGAATCTTTGAACGTGATTTTCAGCCCCTTCAAAAAGGATTACTTTGAGCACACGTATCAAGGGCCGATGGCCAGACGATAATTTATTAAATTTGTGCACTTATCTTGGCCAGGATCACAAAGAAGCAAAAAAAAAAAAACTAAACTTTTTTAGCTAACCGGACTAAAAAAATTAAAAATAAATAATGGTTTAAAATCTAAATAAAACGCTTTCATAGAAAACCATTTGGTTGGACTAAAAGTAGAAAATAAGGAAAAAAAAAAACTTGCCGTGCACGCTTTTTTGTATAATATAATCTATCCAAGTGAAAGTTGTTCGTAGAACTTTATCACTAATCAGTTTTTAAATTAATTAAGGATCCTGATCTAGGTAAGTAAGGCGCTGTCGAACTGACCCGAATAACTTGTTTCTAACACCTAGTGGTTGTTCCACACAAATAAGAAAGATGTATGAAAGTGTATAATAAAATAGCATTCTGGTCAAACCTCTTCTTGAGGAAAACTATCGGAATTAGGTTTTTATTTAAAAATCCAAACTTTCTTATGTGTTCACCACATTTGAAGCCTAAACTAGAGATTTGTGTGTGTCTATACTAATACTTAATATTTAAAACTGACAATATTGTTATAAAAATAGATTATAGATGGCGCATTATCTATTTATTTGTCAATAAGTCCTAAATCAGATTATTCAAGGTAAGAATGTCTCCAAACTAAGCTTGGTGTACGTTAAATGATGACGAACACTCAACATTAGGCCCTTAGAATATCCTGCCAGGGTCGCAGATTTCTTCGAAAGAGCTACCGTGGCCGTGGCACAGACAACTAAAGGAACACGGGTGGGTTTTAGTCAATAAAAGTCTGATATGCTCTCCTGCTCCGCCCAGAGCGGGAGAGGTCATTTGATGATTTCCTACCCAGAAAACAAGACAGAATATAACAATTAACAATAGAAGTAAAAGTTGGTAAACAAATGACAAACAGTGCCTTACAAGTGACAGCAGTTCAGTCAGTATATCTCAGGTATTAGTCACGGGTGTCTAATGTGCTTGTTTGCATACAATAGTCAAGAGCAAGAGGCACTCTACAACAACAATGTATTACGATCGAGATAAATCGATGGCAATATAGTGATCATCCGATTGTATTCGATGACTGAATGGAATAGTAATCGGAACTTTTATGTTCATTGCTTGGAGTCGTAAAATTTCTCAATCTATATCTACTCCATAAGTACTAATACTAATATTATACATTCAAAAGTAACTCTGTCTGTATGTTACCTTTCCATGCCTAAACCACTGAACGGATTTTGATAAAATTTAGCAAGGATACAAATGGCTTCCTGGTGAAGAACATTAGACTAGTTTTTGTCACAAAATTATTCCTAAAGGAGGTGACATAGGGGATGAAAGTTTGTTTGGAAAACAAAGCATTACTACATTTTAGAGATTATGAAAATTCAAAAAGCTTTTGGTAAGATATAAAGAATTGAGTATGTTTTGTAGCATATTTATACAATCATCCCGCAAGGTGGTTAAATAGGGAATGATTTTAATATTCAAAGGAATTTATATTGAAGTTATTATAAACGTTTTAAAGGATTGGAAATACAATAATATGTTGTAGTCTCCATAGGGTAGGTAGGAGTGAACAAAGTTGGTAACGGATAAGAGCGATAGCTTCCATGGAAATAAGATATAAACTCTTTACGTTGTCTAATAGGTACATTTTTTTAATAATAAAGTTCTAACGAAACTCTTTCGTTAGAATTTAATTAATAATCGTGTAATTTTCACATCTCTGGTTCCAACCATATAAGGAGGCATTTATATCGATATTTCAGTAAGGTATATTTTTAGCATTACCTATCTTAAAGTCGATCTCTGATTCTTGAAAAGGGCTTACGAAAAAACAAAAATCTTAAATTATGCATACTTCGGGGGTCAATGGTCTCTGTAGCCCGAACTTAAGGAAACCAGTATTTGGAGACATTTCGAGATTAATACAGAAGTGATTTAGAGAAATATATTCAAATGTATGCGCGCATCGAGTGCGGCGCCCGCGCAGCCCAGAACAGCTAATATTTGAATATGCCGCCGGGTATTTCCAATGTTGAGACGACCCACAAGAACCGTTAAAAGAAGTATTCCACACATTTAGTTCAGTAAATTGAAAGACTTTCAGTGTCTTTCAATATAAAGCCATAAGAGAGTAAAGAAACTGAGTACTCAGGCTCCAGCAGGTTTTTCCTCCCGAATCTTTTCAAAAAGAGTTTCCTGCACAAAGATCGCTCTCTTCGGACGTTCTCAAAGAATCAAACGCCTGCGGTTACATGTGCAGGTTTTTTGACCATAGGTAGGTACTTCAGTATAATAGCTTCAGTATAGTAGCTGGAATAACACTTGATGCTGCTAACTTTAGGTAGTTCGGCTTGAGCCAGAACAGCCGTACTATTATTTTTGTGCACGCAGAAAGACCTAAAGCAAAATAGAAAGAAACAAGCTCCGCGTGAATCCACAGCATTTGTGAGGTGTCCCCAAACGTTGTAGTGTCCAAAAACGAACCGTTACCAAGACGAGCGTGTGCTGACGAAATTTATGGGTTTCTAATGTTTATAGCCATCAAAACACCTGATTAGCGGTGCTCGCTAGAATTTCAATAAACCACCTCTTGTTTATAGCTTTCTAGGACACTGTTACAACTGTGTATTGAAAATGAATTAAGAACAAGTCTTAAAGAATCAAAAAACTAAGTGAAAACGTACACAAATGATGTTAAAATGAGCTCAATAGGCGAAGGCCCAAAGCACATAAACGGCACGTTAGGTACACAACCATTATATTGACTAACTAGCTTCTGCCCGCGACTTCGTCCCGCGTCAAACTTTTGCTCCCCTGACCCTTCCCGTCGCATCGAATTGCCTGCAGTTTTCGTGCATTTTTCGTTGCTACTCCGCTCCTTTTAATCGTAGCGTGATGTTATATAGCCTATAGCTTTCCTCAATAAATAGACTACCGGACACAAAAATATTTGTTCAATTCGGACCAGTAGTTCCCGAGATTACCGCGTTCAACCAAACAAACAAACGTTTCAGCTTTATAATATTAAGTACAGATAGATCCACGAGTTGGTCTCAAGAATATCAACAACTTAGTTCCGAAGCTTTCGATCTAGGCCAAGCCTACAACGGTTATCTAGCCCGTCTTGAACCCACTGATGCAAATTATTGTTACGCTCTTGGAAAATCAATGGGACATTTAAGTTGTATTATAAAGTGATTAGATTGTATGTGGGTTGATATGATGCTTGTTTATTGGTTTCCAGCTGTTCGTCAAAGCGACCATCATCAGCAGCCTATAATGTTCCCACTGCTGGGACACTGGCCTCCTTTCGATGAGAGGGAGTGGGCCAAGTGGGCCATAGTCCACCACGCGGGCCCAGTGCGAATTGCTAGGTGTCACATGTCTTCGAATTTTTGGTTCTAAGTCATTGTTTCCTCATGATGTTTTCCTTCATCGTTTTGAGAGCAGTGGTGATGAAATAATTTTCACCTACTAAAGAAAGAAAGAAAAAAGAAAGAATAATAGTTTATTCTGCACAAACAAAACGCACAACATGAAATAAAAATTAGTTACAAAAAAGAAAAATGCACACGTACAAGGTAGCCAAAAGCCCCGTATTAAAGCGCCTGTTCAGGTTCGAACTCGCGGCCGTTACCACTGGGCCACCAGCCACCACTGCTCCAAAGCGACCAAGTGGGCCGGAATAGGAACTAAAAACCAGAGGGGTATAAATTGCGTAACACAATATCAGTAGGAATTAGCTTTAAATTAGCCCCTAAATAATTTAACCCAGATCCAGCATGTCTCTTGCTGCCCTCCCCCAGTGATCGCCTAAGCCGAGGTGCGAACCCCCCTCGGGGTTACCCTTAGGACTTTCGCTTTAGTTTTAATTTTTACTATGGCCCGGCTGGAGGTCTAAAAAGTTTAACTTTTTAGAAATCGCCGGGCGAAAATCCGTTTAAGTAGTCAGAATCTTTTCAGATTAACTACGAGATGTCCTTCAAAAAAAAAAATCAGTAGGAATCGCTTTCAATTTGACAGTTTAACAACATTCATTGCGTTATTTACGTTGTTAAGCAGACCAGTTGATCGAACATTTGAAGCAATGGATTAGAAATTATGTTCAAAATGATTCAGATTCTTATTTACGCAATTAGGGTGCAGATTTATTTATTTAACCTTTATTTCAGACAACTTAGGACCATAACACATAATGGATATCTATACTTATATTTATATATATATTTATATTGTGAGCCTTTCACGGGAGCAAAAATTTGACGCGGACGAAGTCGCGGGCAGAAGCTAGTATAAGTATAAAACAATAACTATAAACTAATACGTATTTTATCATTTAAAACGTACTGACTTTATTTAGTCCCCACGGCAACATAAAGTATGCTAAACGCTGACTAAACTTAGAGCGCGCTGTTTTCTAAACTACAGTGAATCTATCGGAATGTAAAGTAAGTGTAAGGCTAAAAATAGCCAGCCTACAATGTAGGTAACAGATGCAAACTTGTCTTAGAAGTGATAGTTAAAATGTCGCCTCAAACGCTAGACCTATTTACCTCATTTTCTTATTCAATTCGCGTAGAAACGGTTTGTTTTGTTTCCTCTTGTAAGTAAACCATTTTTGTACGACACTAGCTTCTGCCTGCGACCTCGTCCGCGTAAAATTTCTTGCTACCGCGACCCTCCCCGTCCGCGTCTCATCGAATCTTCTGCCCGTGAGAGGTCTTCGTATTCGTGACGTTTTTTCTTTTTGCTCGGCTCCTAAAGGGCTTAGCGAAATGTTATTTAGTCTCTCACTATACGTATTTCCTGAGATTAGTACGAGTATTTGAAAAGTTGGCTGAAGAATTTCTTTGGTTGACCAAACAAACTCTTCAGCCAACTCTTCAAATATTAAATTTAGATTTCATTACAATTAAACGTTATCGTGGGCCAACTTTAAAAGATACTTAAATATAGGCTATCGCGGACTTTTTTGGAGAATATTTTAAGAGGAACAATAATAATTCTGTTATACCTACGTGATTGTCGCGTTACATTAACCGTTAAGGCACTGGCAGCGTACACAACGGAAGCTCTCAAAAGGAATAACTTTTCTCCGTTTTTAACCGACTTCAAAAACAAAGAAGGAGATTCTCACTTCGAGTGCATTTCTTTTTTTATGTTTGTTACCTCAGAACTTTCGACTGGGTAAACCGATTTTGATGATTCTTTTTAGGGTTCCGTTGCCAAATGGCAAAAAACGGAACCCTTATAGATTCGTCATGTCTGTCTGTCTGTCTAAAAAAGTACAAAAAAGTGGCTGTGACATACTCGGACAGACGTCCGAGTATGTCACAGCCACTTTTTTCCGAAACTATAAGAGCTATGCTATTGAAACTTGGTAAGTAGATGTATTCTGTAAACCGCATTAAGATTTTTACACAAAAATAGGAAAAAAACAATAATATTTGGGGTTCCCCATACATAGAACTGAAACTCAAAAAAATTTTTTTCATCAAACCCATACGTGTGGAAATGATATTGAGGTTTCTAATATCATTTTTTTCTAAGCTGAATAGTTTGCGCGAGAGACACTTCCAAAGTGGTAAAATGTTGGTCCCCCCCCCCCCCCCCCGTAACTTCTAAAATAAGGGAATGATAAATCTAAAAAAAATATA
This sequence comes from Aporophyla nigra, assembly GCA_947507805.1. NCBI lineage: Eukaryota > Metazoa > Arthropoda > Insecta > Lepidoptera > Noctuidae > Aporophyla > Aporophyla nigra. The sequence continues at coordinate 23,386,540 of OX382304.1, read as the reverse complement.
TGATGCACATTACCATGTAACCTTCCACCGAAAATTGGTTTGAACGAGATCTAGTAAGTAGTTTTTTTTTTAATACGTCATAAATCGTAAACCACAATTTACCTTCATCATCATCATCATTTCAGCCGTAAGACGTCCACTGCTGGACTTAGGCCTCCCCCAATTTGGGGGGCTTTGCCATAATCGCCACGCTTGGCAGGCGGGTTGGCGATCGCAGTATGGTGGTAAAATGCATAGAGAACGCTGCTGCCCATTCTCTAGGAAGTCCCTTAGTCGCCTTTTACGACACCCACGGGAAGAAATGGGGTGGTGTTATTCTTTACGTCCGGCACCACACCAATTTACCTTGCATTCAGTCAATTCAAATATAAAAATTAAAAAAAAAAAATTAATTTCATAAACATAAACCTTATGCATAAACCGTGAATACCTGCAGGTTTGTACGGAACCCTCGGTGCGCGAGTCCGACTCGCACTTGGCCGGTTTTTTTTTTTTATTTGAAAGCTGGTGCTTCCCGTGTGGACCCATTTCATTTCGTCCAATTCTGACAATGATCCATGTGAAAACTATATAAGTCTTAAATTTCACCTGACCAGGGCCTCAAGTCTGCTATTTTTTATAAATTCGTCATTCCAACACGATCCCATTGTCATTTTGCTAAAAGTTCGTAATCTGCTAAATTCATAATGGTGGATCATTGGTCGGTCAGTGGTCTCGTAATAGAATCGTGGTATAATGACATTGTCGTATTGCCATTATTATGAAACCCGTTAGTAGAAATGATTTTCGAAAAACTACTACTAAATTTGAACATTTAATCATGCCAAATTTCATTTATATATATTTTTACATATTATTTATTAGTGTTTTAAACAATCTGAAGTAGTAAGAAGTTCGTAAATAGCAAAAACATTGCATTTACATGTATAACGCGGGTAAATGTGAAAATAGACAACTCAATAATATTTTATCTGTTTAGCTGTCAAAGTCAAAGGTGACATTATTGCTTACCGACGTTAATCTGTTTTAATTCTAGCGGCCGGTGTTTTGTTAGTTAATTATGTATTAAATATACAAAATGGTTCTAATTGAACAAATTTCGGCTCTAATTGATTAATAAAAAATATAACATTAATCAACCTATTTCGTGTTTATAGCTATAGAATAATAAATCAATGTCAAATTCAGTTTTGCTATCGCTTCGTCGCGGTCTGGCCATAAGGGGAATGAGTTCTTCAATTAACCCCCTTACTCCTTTCCAAGGCGAAAAGTTTTTACAAATTCCGCTTCGGGAATATCAAAATAGGGGTTTGTACTCATTCTCGTCAAGCGACGGGTTTGACGACGTCTTTTGCATTCCGCCCCTCTTCTTTCCCTAGCATCCACTGCGTTGGCTAGCTCGAGAATATTTGCTCGTAGTGAATACATTTCTCCATTCAATATTCACACAAACACGATAGCTAGCAAACACTTTTTTTGAAAACCGAGCTATTACAAGCAATGACTGCACAATGACGGTCCAATGGTAGGTCACTGATCAAAGGAACTGTCAAAGTTTTAGCAGATTACCGCCTAAGTCAGTCATTAATTTGTCATTATGTACGAGATTACCATTCTAAGCCATTTCTTTCAATGGAGTGTCAGTGGTTGACCATTGGAAAGTCATAATGACGCCATTATATTAGTAGATTACTAAACTTGTCAAAATCAACCATTATGAAATCAATGATAGACCATTTTGACACTATTGTAATAGCAGACTTGAGGCCCAGTGGTATAGGAATTAGTGCGGGGTAGATACCATAATAAAAAAACTAACAACAAAAACTTTTTTATAAAAAAAAAAAACAACCGACTTCCTTAAAAACACGAGGGAAAATAACTTTAATTTCGGAAGCCGGTGGCAAAAAACTTAAATAAAGATCCTAAGACATCGACTTCCGAAATTAAAGTTATTTTTCCCTTTGTAGTGTTTTTTTAAGGAAGTCGGTTGTTTTTTTTTATAAAAAACTTTTTTGCAACTTTTTTCATTGGTGCTCCACCCCTATTGGTTGTAGCGTGATGTTACATAGCCTTTCTAGATAAATTGGCTACTAAATACTAAAACATATTTTCAATTCGAACCAGTAGTACCTAAGATTAGCGCGTTCAACCAAACAAGCAAACAAACTCTTAAGCTTTATAATATTAGGTACTTATACGGGTAGTAAATCTTTCGGTACAATTTAAATGAATTAAGCCAACCGTGCTGTAACCCTTTATTTATAATCTTTACGAGACGTTTAAACGTCAAAAATGTATAGCTGAACAGTCGCTGAATTATTGTTAACTTTAAGCAACGTTTATAAATAAACCGCAATATCGCCTTTTAAATACCTGACAGAATTTTGCACAAAAAAATTTGCCAACTTTTTTTTAACTGTTGTTTATAAGACCATTAAAATTGATTTAGGTGTTAGCATTTTAGTCATTAAAAACTGCTTAATGGTTTTGTTTTAATGTCATGTAATTTTTTTCTTGATTATTAAGTTTTCTTAAATTAACGGGAGTTGCCAGCTTACTTCCACATGACATAAGTACAGTTAATAACATATTGACAGTTGGAGCGAATAATTAGCAAGTACCTATACACCTTGACATTTTAGTCGTCTAACAACGGTAGCCCACTTCATGTAACAAATGACTACTACACAGCCATAAGAAAAAAATTAACATTTGAATAACTAAAAAATTAAAATATTATTCATTACCAGCTTCCGCCCGCGATTTCTTCCGCGTCAAATTTTTTCTCCCCTGACCCTTCCCGTCGCATCCAATTGCCTGCCAGTTTTCGACCATTTTTAGTTGCTGCTCCGCTCCTTTTGGTCTTAGCGTGATGTTATATAGCCTATAGCCTTCCTCAATAAATAGGCTACCCAACAAAAAGAATTTTTCAATTCGGACCAGTAGTTCCTGAGATTAGCGCGTTCAATCAAACAAACAAACTCTTCAGCTTTATAATATAGTATATGGGCGATAGGTCTCTTACCACCCCTCTTTAGGCCTGCAGAACCCACAAGGGGGGCGCTATCGCCCACATTGGGAAAGGCTGGTATAGATGATGATTCAGGACGTGTTTTAAATTAATATTTTGTCTCATGGAAAATGGAGATAGGATGATCTAGTCGACTCGTGCACTGGATACGTACGTTCTTTACCGTATGACACGCAAAACATTATTAACACGATGTTTCATAATTCTAATGCATTTGCTGTATCTCATGAACCGTGATAGTTAGACAGGTAAAATTTTCACAGATGATGTATTTCTGTTGCCGCTCTAACAACAAATACTAAAAAACAGAATCCACACTATAAAAAAGTAACTCTGTCTGTCTGTCTCGCTTTCCTGCTAAAACTACTGAACCGATTTAAATGAAATTTGGTACACAGATAGTTTAGAGCCTGAGAAAGGACATGGGCTACTTTTATTGCGGAATAGGGGTTTTAAGGGGTTGAAAGGGGGGATGAAAGGTTTTAGGGAAGTATTTTCATTTTTAAAGCTAGAATGATGAAACTGTTTTATTTGGCTTTTATTAGGTACATAATACATATTTATGAATTATATTTAAAGTTTGTTAAATTTTTACCCTTAAGGGGTAAAATAACTATAGGGAATAGGGGATGAAAGTTTGTTACATATAAAATAATAAAGTCACTTTGCTGTCCGTCTGTCCCTATGTATGTTTATATCTTTAAAACTACGCAACGGATTTTGACGCAAGTTTTTTTAATAGATAAAATGATTCAAGAGGAAGGTTTATATGTGTACAACATGCATAATATAGTAAAGAAACGCTGATAATTTTAGAAATTGCTAATGTGATGTCACAAATAAACTCAATTTTTTGCGCTTATATTGCGAACGCTGGCTGAACCCTACAAAATTGATCAAAATAATGTGCTATAGTATTGTACACCTTAAAAAGGTCTACAAAAAAGTCCGCGATGGTATATGTCTATCTCTTAGGGATAACCCACAATAACCATTTTTTATCCTTTACTGTTTACGAGAAATAATGACTTATTTACGAAGCGATTTTAAGCAATATAGCATTAATCCTTATCCAATTAAGTACCTTAAATATATTGTGCATTTAATATAGATCAATATGGCCCTTGACAGCATGTAATTTAAATGAATATCTTAGAAGATATCAGAGATTTAAAAAGCGGGGGCGGAGCGGCTGGCAGGCCGTAGGTACGTCCGTCCCGGTTGGTAGCGGTCGGGTAGTGCAGGATTAGTAGGATTGTAATTCATATTACTTAGGCTTCATAGTAAATGCGAATATCATGTGTGTTCATTATACTCAAAATAAAAACTTTTTTGCAAAAAAAAACAACCGACTTCCTTAAAAACACTACAAAGTGAAAAATAACTTTAATTTCGGTAGTCGGTGTCTTAGGATCTGTATTTATGGTTTTTTTGCCATCGACTTCCGAAATTAAAGTTATTTTTCACTTTGTAGTGTTTTTAAGGAAGTCGGTTGTTTTTTTTTGCAAAAAAGTTTTTATTTTTAAATTTTTAGTTGTGGTATTCACCCTGCACTAATTACAAACAAACAATGCATATTTATGCGATAGCAGAAATCGCGGTTGATTTCCTGTCATTTTTTAAAGAGTTCCGGTGTCTGTCTCCCGAACTCATCATCAGATCTATATAAAAATTATATGGGACCATTTCGGAATAAACCCCTTTCGAACAAAAAAAGAATTTTGCAAATCCGTCTATATATGACGGAGTTATGGCCGAACATACATAAAAAAAAAAAAAAACATATAAACATCCGAATTGATAACCTCCTCCTTTTTGAAGTCGGTTAATAAACCTAATAGTATTATTTCAAGTAAGATACCGCGAAGTATGGCTTAGATGTTTAGATTTTTGGATGGATTTGGAGTTTTAGTTATCCTGGATACTTACCATATAGGATACTTTATCCCGGTAGTAGGTTTCCAGGTGATATTTTCCGACAGCTATACGGGTGAAGCTACTGGCAAAAGTACTGTTCCTATAATTCCTATGATCGATTTGGTGTTCGGTAAATGATTGAGTGTCTGTATAGGTAGAATACGAGCGTTAAGAAAAACCAGGAAGACTTATATTCAACTAAACCAATCCCTATGCCGCAGTCTTCTTACTCTTACTCTGAATACTATTAGTTTTATTTACACACATGATATTCTCATAAACTATGAATCCGAAGTAATATGAATAATAATCCTACTTACTACTAATACTATAAATTATGTGAAAATATTTATGATTGGCTGATTGTTTCTCAATCACGCAAAAATGGCTGAATGGATCTGGATCGAAAATACCACACAGAGTCTATATTACTTATATAACCTGGATTAATACATTCTTACCGCAGTAGTACGTCCTCCTGCGTTAATTTCCGACATCCACGCGGGCGAAGCCGCGGGCAAAAGCTAGTAAAGTAAATATTTAAGGGGGCTCCCATACAACAAACATGATGTTTTTGCCGTTTTTATAGATAATGGTACGGAACCCTTCGTGCGCGAGTCCGACTCGCACTTGACCGGGTTTTTTTTTGTGACAATATTTCCATGCCTGATTTAAGGTAGGTGGTACAAGGATTACAATTTTGTAACCACCGTTTTTTATGTATCGACTTTCTAAAAAGAATATACTTTTACGAATGATAAAGCCTGACACGTTTTTTTTTATAAAATTACATAAGAAGACTCTATAAGCTTATCTTTCACTAGCTTCTGCCCGCGACTTCGTCCGCGTACTTTTCTTGTTCCCCCGACCCTTCCCGTCGCGTCGAATCGCCTACCCGTCCGATTTTCCCTGTTTTTACAACATTTTTCATTACTGCTCCGTTCCTCTTGATTGTAGCGTGATGTTATATAGCCTATAGCCTTTCTCGATAAATAGGCTACCCAACACAAAAATAATTTTTCAATTCGGACTAGCAGTTTCTGAGATTAGCGCGTTCAATCAAACAAACAAACTCTTCAGCTTTATAATATTATAGTATAGATTAGCTTAGAGAAGCTAGTGGCTAAATAATAATAACAGCCGCACGGGTCAATCGAAGGTAACGTTACGTTAGCTGCAGTCGGTTCGTAGATGGGTAACCATCCATAACATACCGATACTCCTCCGTGCCTGGGCAGGCACGTTAAGCCGTTTATCCCGGCTGTTATTGGAAATTCCCTAAATACCTTTTGTAAACGTATTTTTAAGTTATTGAAATAAACATTTTGTATTTGTATTAGTTATTTTTACATCTTTGACAGTCGTTACGGGTATTCAGAAACTCGAAAACCTGACTTGCCACGGGGTAACGAGAATAACCCAGTTACTGGGTCGCGGTGGTCAGATAGTCGCTCCTTGAAAAAATGCTGGTATTCAGCTGCATCCGGTTAGACTGGAACCCGACCACAACATAGTTGGGAAAAGGATAGGCAGATGGATAGTTCAGCAGCTGCAAGATTATCCTCATGCTTCTTTTCTATGTCCATCTTTTCGTCGTTTGAGTGAAAGTAGGTACATATGTACCTATATTGTGAAATTCTTCAACACATAAAATCTTCTCTGTTTTCAGAAAACCTTGCTCATATTTCATGTAGGTATATTGATCACAGGGGTAATTGCGTTACATACGAACAATAGGAATGACTTTCAAATTTACAATTTAACAACATCCGTTGCGCTATTTACGTTATTGATCAGAGAAATTTTTCGGACATTATGAAGTAATGGTTTAGCAATATATCCTTAAAAATAATTCAGATGATGATTGATAGTCTGTTATACAATAAAGGTGTTATCTTATAAACTGTTTCTCGTACCTACTTAGGTAGTAACTACATGCTCTCATAGTGTTATCACGTTGCGAGGTCACTGAACCCAAGGTAGGCAAGGTGCAGGTACTCGCGGTCCCGTTACATGATGCTGCCACTTTTGGAAGCGCTTTTTATTTAAAATCGCTTTTTACGTATCACTGGCGCCGTCTCGGGAACATTCGATACCGGTGATGCTGTATTCAGACTTAATAAGCGGCTGAAGCGTTAAGATTTTAAAGCGCTGTAGGTTTAGCATAAAGTTGTATTGAAAAGTGCCTTCTGTTTTTAAGCCTTTAGTTATTTGATAGACCAGACACCGGTAATTAGAAGCGGATTAGAGCGGGTAAGTAAAGGGTTAATAATCCTATTGATATTTATTATTAAATTAAAATAATTTTACAACTAGATGTAGTTAAGCAGAAAGTATCCAATCCACAATCTGGTCAAAAATTTGTTAAGTGAACCAAACTGATCCAAATTATATATATTATGGGTAAGAAAAAACGACCTAGCTAAAAATAAAAAAGAATCATCAAAATCGGTTTACCCAGTCAAAAGTTATGAGGCAACAAACATAAACAAAAAAAAAATACAGACGAATTGATAATCTCCTCCTTTTTTGAAGTCGGTTAAAAATAACTTTATTTTTCGTATACTTAAACCTAAGAACGAATGGGAACGCTTAAGAACGCTTCTGATGTTTTATTAATATCTCAAAAGTAACTGGGTGTGGACTGGATCCTTTTCGCTTAACTGCGTTCAACTGTTCTTCAAAGAAACTGCACCAGAGTGCAGATTAATGAAATGGGAAAAAGAAAAGTACCTATTGTTAACGTTCCATGATACCGAAAATCATCGAAACCAGAGTTGCAGGCAAAAGCTAGTTTAAAAGTAAACTTATGAAGCGCTTGCAGCAGCTTTAAGCTCGTTTCGTATCTGAGGACCAGTTGTTCCGTTATCGAACGGGTCAGCACCAGCCAGGGAGTGGGTCGCATATTACGCACGCACTTGATCACTCATTATTTACTGAATTCACCTGCATAGTTATCACGATATACCTACATATAGAACATTGCCTGCCCACCTACCTCCCTGTGAACCTATTTGACGCGGCCGGGGCCGTGACGCACACATGATTATACATTTTAATATTGTGTTATTTTTAACCCGACTGCGCAACGCGATTGAGGGTAATGTGTTGTGAATGTGTGGGTGTATGTATGTATGTTTGTTCCTTGGTGATTTTTTTATAGGTACATCAAACGATTTGTCATCTTGCAACTGTCACTAAAAACATTACAGTAATCAAAATGAAATATGACGACAACCAGACGCCACGTTCATATAATCATCATCATTTTAGCCAAATGACGCCCACTGCTGGACATCAGCCTCACCCAATTGGAGGCGGTTTGCCATAATCGCCACTCTTGGCAGGCGGTTGGCGATCGCAGTTTGGGGTTAAAATGCATAGAAAACGCTGCTGTCCATTCTCTAGTATGTCCCTTAGTCGCCTTTTATGACACCCACGGAAAGAAATGGGATGCTGATACAAAACATTAGTAGAGACTTACCTATAGGTTCAAGTCTTATACTTAAGGAACTTTCTAAATTATTATATCCATCATAAAAATGAATCCCTATTTCCCTTGGTCACGCCCGCGCCATCACGCGTGAACGGCTGGACTGTCTAGTTTTCTGTTAGCTGTTTGTTGTTCCTTCTAAATAAAAAAACTGGCCAAGTGCGAGTCGGACTCGCGCACCGAGGGTTCCGTACAAACCTGCAGGTATTCACGGTTTATGCATAAGGTTTATGTTTGTGAAATTAAATGTTTTGTTTTTAATTTTTATGTTTGAGTTGACTGAATGAAAGGTAAATTGTGGTTTACGATTTATGACGTATTAAAAAAAAAACTACTCACTAGATTTCGTTCAAACCAATTTTCGGTGGTAGTTTACATGGTAATGTACATCATATATTTTTATTTTTGAAGACCTATCCATAGATACCCCACACGTATGGGCTTGATGAAAAAAAAAAATTTTGAGTTTCATTTCTATGTATGGGGAACCCCAAATATTATTGTTTTTTTTTCTATTTTTGTGTGAAAATCTTAATGCGGTTCACAGAATACATCTACTTACCAAGTTCCAACATCATAGCTCTTATAGTTTCGGCAAAAAGTGGCTGTGTCATACTCGGACAGACAGACATGACGAATCTATAAGGGTTCCGTTTTTTGCCATTTGGCAACGGAACCCTAAAAATACTATAAGGATTACTGTCTCCCACTGGGAACGTGTGCGATGCTACGAAGAAGCGGTAGGTACCTATTACGAGTATTTGTGTCGTGAGCCAAAGATTAACACTAAGCTGAACTGTCCTCAGGTTATGTAAGGACTTTCTCTGAAGAACTTTCTTTCAGTTATCATTGTTACGTGGTTACCTTCGGAAAAGAGAGTTGTTTTTTAATACCATGTATTATTTGTATTACTTGCTTGCAACATCGAGATTTCTTTAAGTGTAAGGAGGCTGCGCAAATGCAGCTATCATATTAGGTTGGGGAAAAAGTCTTTTCGCATTATAGTATGATGTATGTATGTATGAACTTGTAATAAAATCTCTTTGGCTATACTATTTGTATCTGGCTGGTTTTGGTATCATTGAACGTTTAAATTTTAAAGAACATAATTCCAAATTCATTTGTTTCTCGTACCGTCAAGATGAGTGAATCTAATGAAGAAATTCGATACATTTTAAAATTTTACTACAAAAAAGGTAAAAATGCAACGCAAGCCGCGAAAAAAAATTGCGATGTTTATGGACTTAGTGTAGTGTCTGTGAGAGTAGCACAAATTTGGTTTAAGCGTTTTCAATCCGGAAATTTTGATGTCAAAGATGCACGTCGCTCTGGTCGCCCTATTACGGATAAAATGGATGCCATTTTTGAAAAAGTGGAGCAAGATCGGCATACCAGTAGTTACGACGTAGCTGAAAAACTGGAAATTGACCACAAAACAGTTTTGGCGCATTTGAAAAAAACTGGGTACCTACACAAAAAAGCTCGACATTTGGGTACCTCACGAGCTCACTGAAAGAAACCTAATGAACCGTGTACTCATTTGTGATTCTTTATTACGACGTAATGAAACCGAACCATTTTTGAAGAAGCTGATAACTGGTGATGAAAAGTGGATCACGTATGACAAGAACGTGCGAAAAAGGTCGTGGTCAAAGGCCGGTCAGGCTTCACAGACTGTGGCGAAACCCGGGTTAACTCGCAACAAGGTGATGCTGTGTGTGTGGTGGGATTGGAAGGGCATTATTCATTATGAGCTGTTACCACCAGGCAGGACCATTGATTCTGAACTCTACTGCGAACAACTGATGAGATTAAAGCAAGAAGTTGAGAGAAAGCGGCCGGAATTAATCAACAGAAGGGGTGTGGTTTTTCATCATGATAACGCTAGACCTCACACATCTTTAGCCACCCAACAAAAATTAAGAGAGTTTGGCTGGGAGGTGTTAATGCATCCGCCGTATAGTCCTGACCTTGCACCTTCAGATTACCAACTGTTTCGGTCTCTTCAGAATTCTTTAGGCAGTGTCAGGTTAACATCACGAGAGGACTGCCAAAACCACTTGTCGCGGTATTTTGACCAGAAGTCCCAAAATTTCTATAGCAATGGGATCATGTCCCTACCTACAAGATGGCAAAAAGTTATCGAACAAAATGGTATCTACATACTTTAGTTAAATGTAAATAAACTTTATTAAAAAATGTTTTGAATTCTCTTAAAAAATGCGAAGAAACTTTTTCCCCAACCTATTATAATAAATTTATATGGCATTGCAAGCATTTCTGTGTTACTAACAATTTTATGGATGTAAATCTGAAATAAATGAATATAATAATAAGTAATAATAATTGCTCCATTAAAAAAAAAAATACTTTTTACACACTGTTGTATAGTAATTTTGTGGCAGCTCATCTGCATCCGGTTAGACTTGAAGCCGACCCCGACATAGTTAGGAAAAGGCTAGGCAGACGATGATGATGTATAGTAATTTTATTGTTTCATTCAAATTTTTTTTCATTCAATCGCGAATCATATTTTGTTCAACATACCTTCGAATTGCAAAAAAGGCTCCCGCTAACAGGCGCGATGCGACTACAGTAGATCAATATCTATGAACACTTCATGGAAATTGTTCAACAAGATTCGTGTCGCGCTATCGCTTCGCCCCTGTTTGCAGGAGCCTGAATACTTATATATATTACACACATAAACCTTGAGGAATAAATGTTCTACATGGTGGATTGAAGTATGGAGGCGAAAGGAAACACGTCAGGTCAAGACAAGCGTTTATTATCGACTACTTACTGGATACAATGTTGCTTACTGCTAAGTACATTTTACTACTTCAGGAGAAAACCGTATCAAAATGTGTTGCGCAGTGTAGAGGAACAACGCGATCGCATACGCTTACACGTAATAGTAGATTATTAACCAAGGGGATAAAGCAGTGTCTTCTGTCGCGGGTGACGATTTAAATCGCGAGCGTAACGAAGGACTCGAGGTTTACTCCTGAGCGTAGCGAGGGTGTTAATAACTTAAATCACGAGCGAAGCGAGAGATTTAAGACGAGTCCTGAGTGTAGCAAGGGATTTAAGTTCACCCAAGACTAAGACAGCTTTATCGCCGAGGAAAATACTCTACTTTTCGTACCATTTGCGAAAAAAATTACACAATAATAATATGAGATAAGCATTTATTAAAAATAATGACAATTAAAAATAAATTAAAATAAACTTAACGTTTATGTATTTGAAGAAAACAAAAACGCGGCAAATTCCTAGACTAATATTTTTTGTCGGAAAAGCAAAGGCATCAAGCTCATACGGCCACGTCGGTTTTCGTAATTTTATTTAATAATCGTAACGGTAAAAATAAATGATTTTATTTCTGTAAGAATAACAAAATAATATATTAACTTAACTAAAACTATAATTATGTACACAAACTAAAATAAGGCGTCGAAAAATTCATCCTCATCGCTGTCGACCGGCAATGTACCCAAGAGATAATCATAACTGCATAATAAATGCAAATTCCTTTTTCAAAAAAGATGTATAATAAATTATATACAAACTCAATGGTGGAAACACAGAGTTATAATAAATTTCGGTAAGTATTCCAAAGGAGATGTTTCATTTTCGGCCATCAGATGTACATTTATCAAAAAACAGGAAAAAATACCACAAATTAGGGAAAAATATTCTCTGGTTAATTTGCGCCTGATTTGTTGTGTACAAAAAATAATATTTTTTCAATTATTACCATGTTTTATTCAACATGGCGTCTCGTTTGCTTGCAGACTTCATTCGTTCTGAAATCATGTCTCATCAAATCAATGTTAATTAGAAAATAATTAATAAATGTGTGTATTCTTGTAGTGTTAAAAATAAATTACTATTATTATCTTGTAAATATTTTTGAGTAAACATAATTAAGTGTGACTATTTCATTGTTACAAAAATCTTTAGTCTCCATTCTTGAAGTGTGTTTCTAAACGAATTCAAAATAACCACTTGCTAACTCTTAGGACAAACGTCAAACATTTTTAATTTTTATTTTGTACATAAAAACCATTCGATATGATGAAAAAAATGTTACTTTATTCTATTCATGAGTAATTTACCCAGCTTCGCTAAACGGTACACGTTATGGCCGGAGGCCCATATAAAAATGAAACATCTCCTTTAAATCACATTCTCCCCCTAGAGGGTGAATGAAATTCAGTACAATTTTCTTTCCCTGTTTAACAGATTAGAAATGACTATTGTTATGTTCGCTTTTTGTGGCATAGAAAGTCACTTTTTTGAGCAAGTGGTACGATAAGGAACTTTAATTTATAATGCGTTCTTGTAAATATGGAGTATATGGAAATACTTTTATGTAAAATGGTACAGTAGAAATCACGACTTTAGGATTATTTTAGATTTATGAACATCAGCGTAGCGCAGGCGCGTGACACCGGGTCAAGACCCACTGCAGGTCTCGGAGCACCAACTCGTAGTGCCAAGGGGCCAAGCATAGTTCCGTGTATCTAGAACTCTTAAATAGCCATCCACGTCGGCCAAACGGTAGATGAAGAGTAGGTACAAGTTTTGAAAGATAACCAGTGTTCCTGTCTATAACGCTTCCACTCTTGAGAGCCACGTCTCTTCGTCATAGTAACGAGCTCGTGACTGCTAGGAGGCACGTCACCGCATCCCCATAATAGACCGACTGCTGGTAGTCAGTCAGTTAGGGAAAGGTATATAAGAACATAATACAATAACTGTTACTAATCACTTTTTCCATCTTCTTCCTCCTTTTTTGCATCCCATCATCATCTGCCTAGCCTTTTCCCGACTATATTGGGGTCGGCTTCCAGTCTAACCGGATGCAGCTGAGTACCAGTATTTTACATGGAGCAACTGCCTGTCTGACCTCCACAACTGGGTAATACGATACCCCTTGGTAAGACTGGTTGTCAGACTTTCGGTCTTCTGACGACTCGTAACGACTGTCTAAGATCTATGAAAGAGAGCCGGACCAACGGCTTAACGTGCTTTCCGAGGCACGGAAGGGTCTTGGTATGTAAAGATGGTCACCCATCGACTGACCAACCGCGGCAAGCGTAGCTTAACCTGAACGATCAACCCGTGCGTGTGTGCTTTTTTGCATCTGATCAATAATTTAAAAGAAGCCATGAGAGCCGGAGTGGCCTATCTAAAAAAAAAAATAAAGGTGCCTAGGGTTTACATGATTCCTAAAAAATCTCTGAATATGTAAAATAAACAATATTACTTACATATTACGAGATTTGGTCACCAAAGAATAATAAAATGTATATATTTTCTAAAGTTACAATTATTTGGAATCAGGGTTTCCTTTTTTTTTCTTACTAATGAAAGCTATTGTTGAAGTAGTTAGGCCACTCTGGCTTTCGGTACCTCAAAATAAATCCGCAGTCGAGCTTCAATAACAATAAAACTAAACAGTTTATTTACAACATTTATTATGTTTACAAAATTACTTATAATTAAAATGTAAATATATATGCCTTTTATAATCCACTTTCTGTCACAGGAGTCTCTGAATCTCATAGAACATACAAGGACATGTTCGATCTCGCGTCGTGACAAAATGAAAAGCAGTAGATACCAAGAGGCACTATAATTTAGTAGAGTAATGTACAACTAGGTGTAAACTTATCAGCTAGGCGGTGACGTGCGGGGGTGGTGAGAGACTAGTAGTGCGCCCTCCGGCCCTTGTTGCGGACGGTGTTCGCCAGGCACAGGCCGAACACTGCTGCCACCAGCTGTAAACGAAGAACGTGAAGTCAATATTTAAAACGAATTATTTGCAAGACTATCCAAATCCCAGATTCATTCGCTAAACGGTTGGTCGACTCTTCGCGTGCGTAAAATCATACAACTCTATTTTAGAAGTGGCCTAGTACCTACATATTTTCTCCGTTGGAATTCATGGTTACAGTTTACGCGTCAATGTCCAAAGGGTGGTAGCACCCTATCGATAGAACTTGTTCCCATTACATACGGTTCATATTAATTGCACAAAATGTGTGAACCTTTGAATAACGATGGCTACTCTGGCACATCTATACTTCTATACTAATATTATAAAGCTGAAAAGTTTGTTTGTTTGGTTGAACGCGCTAATTTCAGGAAGTACTGGTCCGAATTGAAAAAAAATCTTATATTGTGTAGCCTATTTATTGAGAAAGGATATAGGCTATATAACATCACTCTACAAACAAAAGGAGCGGAGCAGCAACGAAAAATGAACGAAAACTAACAAGTAATTCGACGCGACGGGAGCAAAAATTTGACGCGGACGAAGTCGCAGGCAGAAGCTAGTAACACTATAAAAGCGATCTTTCAAGGATATAATTATTATAACAAGTAGGTTATCATATAGATTAGCTGATAAACACAAGTGACTACCTAATGCACGCGTGGCGGTACACATGGCCACAAATCAAGTTATACTCGTATATTACCAATGAGAAGTCAGTGAGAACTTAGCTTATACTGGAAATGTATAGCGTGATTTGCCGTGCGTACGAATAGCATAGAAAACATTAAGTTAAGCATGTACATAGATCCAGTTTGGTATCTATATGAAAATCTGACAAGTGGGGGTCATCATCAGCAGCCTTTAATGTTCCCACTGCTGGGACACAGCCCTCCTCTTGGTGAGAGAGAGTGGGCCATAATCCACCACGCGGGCCCAGTGCGGGATGGTTCACATGTCTTTGAATTATTGGTTCTAAGACATGCCGGTTCCTGCCAGGGTCGCGAGATTGTTCGAAAGAGATACCGTGACCCTGGCACATGGGCAACTGAAGGAACACGGGTGGGTTTTAGTCAGTAAAAGTCTGGCACGCCCTCCCGCTCCGCCCAGAGCGGGAGAAGTCATTTGATGATTTCCCATCCAGAAAAAAAAAAAGACATGCCGGTTTCCTCACGATGTTTTCTTTCACTGTTTTGAGAGCAGCGGTGATGAAATAATTATATGATATAATACACAAAGTAAATAATAAAGACAAGTGTGGATATTAGATCTTATACTGTAATCATGATAATTAGTATAAAATGCCGTGTGTTATGCCTTCTTTTATTTGGCTCATGTCGAATGCTGAGGTGAACATTCAAGATCGATCTCCCCATAGATGTTTCCATTTCTAACACATACTTAGAGATACACAACATACACGGAGATATCAATCAGAAGTTCTGAACAAAGAAATCTGATCCGAGAGACTCGCAAATGTAGCTTGATGAACGACTGGACCTCGTGCTGATTGACCGGATTTTTTTTTAGGCGGGAAATCATCAAATGATTTCTCCCGCTCTGGGTGGAGTGGGAGGGCGTGTCAGACTTTACTGACTAAAACCAACCTATGTTACTTCAGTTGCCTGTGTACCCTGGCAGGAACTTGTAAATATACATGGTACGGATTATGTCAAGATCAGACAAATCTGAAGGTAAAATTATGACCATAATGGTACTTTTAAGATATTGCGAACTTGGTATATTTACCTCGATTGAGACGACGACAATCATGACCGACCCGATTGCGACTCCGAAGGTCTGGAAGAACGTCTGCACGATGCCGTCGCAGCCGCTGTAGGAGTTCATGAAAGGCACACAAGGGGGGGTGGCACAGCACGTATCTGACACCACGGCAGCAGGCATATACGCCTGGGGGCCGGTGGGACCGCAACACGAGAACTGGAATGAATAGACAAATATGTTATCACACCACCTTTCGATAATTTCAAACTATATATTAAGTAATCAAACCCAAAAAAAAGTGATATAGAATTTCGCCATAAATCATTAGTCAGTAATTTGAAACCCTAAACTAAAAATTCGTATGAAAACGGAATAGCTTTTACTATGAATTCAGCACATGATCCTAGACACCCTAGTCGACATAAATCAGCTATTTCATTGTAATGTACATAAACTCCGCGATTAAAATGGCTGAAACAGCTATTTTTTTCATAACCATAGAAATATTTGACTAATAGGGGTTCAGAATCACGTATGAATTCGTTGCATCATGTCTCTACCATCCTGTATAATCAATAAGTTATTTTGCCCTTGTTGAGGTCCTAAGTTTTGATAGGAGCTTTACGATTACTGACAAACGTATGGACTGTCTGAACAAGTACACTCAACATGTGTTATTCTTTCCTGAAAAGACCATTTCAGACGTCAATCTATATGATCTTCACATGACCAGGATTATGTCTGGACTTTAAAATAGACTGCCCTCTGACTTTATTTCGGCCTTTCTTCTCAGAGTAGTCAGACTGGGCTTGCCGACCTCATCTAGTTTTAAAAATATGATTGACATGTAAAAGTGTTTGTAGAAAACTACTTACAGAAATAAAATCATTATTATGCTATTGCTAATTTTATTGTTTCGCCAACAATGCTTGTATAAAAAACAAAAGCAGATCGGAATTCGAATAGAATTGCTTAATCATTGTTTTTCGGTCTATGAGGCTGACTGCAGACGACCGCCTTCGACCAGTCTTAATCGATAATACTGGCTGATAATCTTCACACTATGGATCAACGACGAAACAAAGAATAACAGCCATTGAAAAAAATGGACGTCCTGCGCCTGAAGATATAATGATAACGATCTAACGCAACGCGTCGTCGTCTCAAGCGAATATATAAAGCGAAACTGTCAGGGTAGGCCGAAAAAATCAAACTTTGTAACACTTTTTGAAATCTGATTCTTAACTCACTAACAATAGGACTAGCCTGTTAGTCTAGTAGTTAGTGACTCTTACTGCTAAGACGGAGGTCGTGGATTCGATTCCCACCCAGGACAAATCTTTGTGTTTGGATAGCACAATTATTTGTTCTGTGTCTGGGTGTTATTTGTCTATAATACATATGTATGTATTTAGAAATATATAAGTAGGTACATTTATCAGTTGTCTGGTTGCCATAGTACAGGCTCTGCCTAGTTTGGGATTAGATAACGGTGTGTTGATTGTCCTAAAATATTATTTATTTATCCACACTAATTTATAAACACAAAAGTAACTCTGTCTGTCTGTCTCGCTTTCCTGCTAAAACTATTGAACCGATTTAAATGAAATTTGGTACACAGATAGTTTAGAGCCTGAGAAAGGACGTAGGCTACTTTTTATTCTGCGACTTCGTTTGCGTCCGCGATACCGACATTTACGCGAACGAAGTCGCGGGCAAAAGCTAGTTATTTATATAGGAATGGTTTTTACTTTGACTGCTCAAAAACAATCATTGCATTACCTATTTACGTTGCTGAGCAGACAACATTTTCGAATTGATGAAATAAAAAACTGACAATATCTTTCAAAATGATTCAGATTCTGATTGATGGCAATTAAGATGCATGTTTTATGTTGATCTCAATATGATGAGCAGCTGTATCAAATATTTTCGTATTTATAGCAAAATCATCATTTAAACAATCATCAATACAACTCTCTAAGTTCACATAACCCTATTTAAAATGACTATTTCATGAAGTCATGAGTCATGTATGGTCAATTCTAAAATAAGGCTGTATTGCTGCTTCTAAAGATTATAATTTCGTAAAGTTATATCTTTTACGATAGCGAATCATTTTTCAATCTACATACACCCTGACAGCGACGTACAAATTCCAAAAAAACGTAAGTAAATTTGAGTTTAGCGGGCACTTATGTACGTTCTCCTCAAGGCTATATTCTAAACTTGTAAGGAGATCCACTTTGGCGTGTATACATGTTAAACTAAGGTTGAACTTTTCTATTTTTGTACGTTTACAATCTTTATTGTAACTAAACTGAACCAATGTTATAGTTATGTCTGGAACAACATGTTTCTAATATTTAGACGGGCTTTGATAGCTGCGAGACAATTTTTAACTTTTGTAATTAAAAAAAACAGTCTAGTCTAATCCAATTCAGTAACTTGACATTTCAAAGAAAAATTATGATACTAAAACTAATAGTGTTGGGGTAGTGAACGATTTCGCGTAAAGAATGAATGATAAAAATGGTTTAAATTAAATAAAACTTTAAAAAATCGTTTTTAGGATGTAGAATATAAGAATAAGTAATAATTTCTAATAACAGTTATTTCGTTTTTTATTTTCTTCTGATAGAAAAAAAAAACCAAATATAAAATCATGTCATTTTGCTTTTTTTTTACTATAGTCATTTTATTTCCTCTGGCCGCCATAGACTATGTTACATATATCGATATAGTATAAATCGTGTTTTAAGACAAGTCATTAAAATACAAAGTTTGTATGTTAGTACATTATTTCAAGTTCATTCAATTACATTCTTTCTTGCACCACCTCACTATCTTTTTTTATCTAAACCTAGTATCCCTCCAACTGTTAAGTTACTGAACAGGATTAAAAGTCCAACCTTAGTGCTTAACTCCTTAATATCGCACAGTCTTCATTTAAAACCATACTGATGGATAACATGCCATCATTCGAAAAAAAAACGGCCTCACTACTGAGCAGAATAAGAGGCAGTCATAATAGCATCCTGAAGGCTGTGGTGGCATGGCAGACACTTCCTCTGCCATAAAAAGGCAATTTGTCAGAAGACTTATACCCTAGTGGCCATTTGCAATGTCCAGTTGCTTGGTGATCTTCTCATTATTATGTCTGTAGAATAAGTTAATAACAATAGTGTTTTAAGGAAAACTGTAACTATCAATTTATGGATCTTAGTTGTCCGAATTAAAATGATTTTATTATTATTATTTATTTAATATAGATCTGTCTACACTTACCGTCTTTTCAATAGCCTGGAAGGCAATCCTGTCTTTCTTGAATGCTTCGTTGAGCCACTTGGGCACCTCAGCCACCACATTGTCCAACTTCACGAAGATCAGGATAGCCATGGTCAGCTTCACAATCATCAGGAGCAGCATGAAGATCGAGTACTGGAATCATTGGTTTTTTTGTTTGTTAAAACGTATAAAACGGCCGTTTTTGACAAATTCGTTAGCTGATGGATGGCAAATAATTGAATATTTTGTGTTATAATACCAATTTCATTATGTTCGTGTTTTATAAAATCGAGATGTGTGTACTGGGGAGTTTGTTGCGCCATTTCTTCTCAGCTGAAGCTCTTGAAACTGATGAAGGGTGGGCGTTTTGGGGCACTGTATATGTCATTTTTACATTCAAACCGTGCTCATTTTCAGCTTATTTTAGAAACTGACTTATTTTTTTTTTAAATCGAATAAAATAACTCAAAATTGATGCAGTGATCATTTATAACATTCTTAAAAAATGTAAAACAAAACTTACAGTGACAAGCATGCAGTTACTCTCCCGGATGGCACCACAGCATCCGAAGAACGCAATGAAAAAGACGATGCTGCCCACCACCATTGACGTGACGGGGGCTATCTCCAGGCTGAAGTCTGCTATCTCCACGATGTCCGTCATCTTGAGCTGCACCGCTATGCCGAGACCCAGCAGGGTTAGCCCGGCCAGCTGGAACGTAAAAGGTTCAAATATAGTTCTTCACCATTATTAGGGGCAGATGGCTCGTGGCTAATCATATATTAGAAAATGCAGTAAAAGTTATTTGGTACAAATACAACAACAAACTAAAAAACATATGTCGTTTTAAAGACGATGATTCAGGTAATTTTCAAAAACGAACAAAAAAAATCGTATCTCGATAACAGTGAGACTTAGGACCTAGGTCTATAGGTCTTTTACCCATAGACCTAGGTGTATGGGTAAACAATAGCACATGACCCACCCAATCCCCCATAAAAAATTGTTGGTCCTTGTACCAAACACCCTGTATGTCATCAATTCAGATGTGATCATTAATGAAATAAAGAATATGTCTTCATCGATTATTGTAATGACTGAAATGTTTTCTGTTTATTGGTAACTCGCATACCGAAGTATTTCTCTCATTTATTGTAACTGAATAACATATAGACGATTACTATCTATGAGAATGGTAGCACCCTAATGGCGTAAAACACAATCAATCACCGTTTGAATCATTATGAAGAACATTGAGAATTGTCTGTTCAACAACGTAAATAACGCAATTAATGTGGTCGAACTACCAAAATGAAAGCCATTGCTATTGACAGTGTTACTCAACTTGTACTCTGTTGGATGTAAGGGCGCGTACACAAAGAAAGTCCGTTTTACAGGATCCTTTTTAACTGATCCGTCGTATTAAGAGGTATTAATTCACACAGCATTTACAGGACCGATTTTAACGGATCCGTCGCTACTGGAGGTATTATTCACACAGCAATTACAGGACCGATTTTAACAGATCTTACTTTCGTTCTTCAGTGTATCGCCTACTTTCTACGAGGATGGACGTTGTCGTGTTGTATTGGTACTATCGTTGTCTGCGTCGGAGGAAGCCCGGACGTTATTGAATACATCAATTTTTAAGGCAGATTTTATTTCCGTTGTGTGTGGGTTTTTTTCTTACTGGATCCGGAATACTGTCATGTGTGTGAACTGGCTCATACAACTACATACGCTTATAATATACTATACGTCTAAACGGACCTGTAAAACGGATTCCTGCTTATTTTGTCGGATCGGTATTTTTACTGGATACGGAATACTGTATTCTGTGTGAACTCGCTCATACAACTACATACGCTAATAACATATACGTTTAAACGGACCTGTAAAACGGATTGCTGCTTACTTTGTCGGATCGGTATTTTTTACTGGATCCGGAATACTGTATTCTGTGTGAACTCGCTCATACAACTACATACGCTAATAACATATACGTTTAAACGGACCTGTAAAACGGATTGCTGCTTACTTTGTCGGATCGGTATTTTTTACTGGATCCGGAATACTGTATTCTGTGTGAACTCGCTCATACAACTACATACGCTAATAACATATACGTTTAAACGGACCTGTAAAACGGACGTTCTATGTGAACGCGCCCTAATTGAAATAACTGTTAACCTCAGAAATTCTAACGAAGTAGGTAATCATCATTGTATAAGTTCAGCCATTTAGCGAGGTTGTCCATAATCCCCACGCTTGGCAGGCGGGTTGGCGATCGCAGTATGGTGGTAAAATGCATAGAGAATGCTGCTGCCCATTCTCTAGAAAGTCCCTTTGTCGACTTTTACGACACCCACGGGAAGAAATGTGATGGTGCTATTATTTACGTTCGGCGCCATAGGTAATATTTATTGTATTAAATTGATGTGCCTTGTTAGTACTGTGGTCGATAGCGCTACCGCTGACCATGAAGTCCTAAGTTCTCGCACCATGGGTCGGGCAAACTGGGGTTTTCTATCTGTAATTTCTTAGTAATAGCACGGATTCTGGTTTTGAGCCCGGTTGATGGCAATAAGCTCGATTCCTACACCGGACTTTTACCTGGCGATATGTAGGTGTACCATAGGTTCCCTTCGAGGAAATAAAGCGTTATGTCATGTTATAAATCAATATGCGAATATTTTGTTTCTGTAAACGTTCATGTTTGATAGCTGTTTCATTTCAGTATCATCATGGAGAGTTATGTAAGGTTAAATTCACAGAATTCTAGCATACCTAACTTGTGTACAATCAATATGAGTATATCTGTAATTTAGTTGTTATCTCCACCCTGTGGCGAGCTGTTATCAGCTATCTTATCATCGTTATCACTAGGTTTTAGGTGTGAGCGCCGAGACGCACCTAAAAACGTTATAGAAGTTATTTTTTTACGAGTATCGTACTATGTGGGTTTGCATGTATATTAAAACATAACTTATGTACTTACTTGTATTGTATTGTTTTTAAATAATGTCGCGATAACGTTACCATTGTGGTTTCGATATTATTTTGTGATAGGATTTCATGTATTGTTTCAGGAAATGTTCGCGTCAGTGTTTGCAATTTAATTCTGGGAATATATGTGTGACTAAGATACATTAGTCAGGAAATGATTATACCACTTGAATTCTGTCTGGTCAAGAGGGTGACTGAGCAGTGAGAACATTCAATCCACTGACCCAAATTTAGGGTTGGTGCAGGGAAAGGCAAGTTTTTGCCATGCCGTAGCACTAGACAAATTACACATTGCGCCTGTAATGCCATGAAATGGTTAGACAGAGATGTATCTTAGACAGTAGCCCTCTAAGTTCATTGAATTACTATTTCCTGAAAAAAAAAATCAATGAAAATAATCGAACTTATTCCATTTCTTCTCTAAGCATTTTACCACCATACTACGATCGCCAACTTGCCTGCCAAGCGTAGCGATCATGGCAAACCCAAAAATGTGGGAGGCCTATGTCCAAAAATGGACATCTTTCGGCTGAAATGATGATGATGATGATGATGAAATGAACTTAGAGGGTTGTATTGATGATTTTAGTGATATTATTATGTAAAACCATATGTACCTATGTTACGGTTGCGAATCATATTTTATTCAACATACAACTTGGCACAGATCTGTAAACTGCAACTAACGTTAGACAGTTTCAATTTCGCGAACTACACTTTTTTTCTTGTGGCTGGGAATTCATCAAATGACGTCTCTCGCACTGGGCGGAGCGGGAGAGTGTGTCAGACTTTTACTGACTAAAACCCATCCATGTTCATTCAGTTGCCCATATGCCAGGGTCACGGTAACTCTTTCGAACAAATCTCGCGACCCTGGCAGTCGCGAACTACCCTGTAGTCACCTTAAGTGAAGAGTTACAAAAAAAAAACGGGTTCAAATCTGTAGGTGCTTATTATAACAGTTAGAGTAGATATTAGTTCTGTTACAAAGGGTTTACAAGTACAGTAGATAGATGAAGTTTCAAGCACCTATGTATCCATGACCCACTTGTCAAACAAATCGATGAAACGAGGTAGGTTGCTCACAGACTATCACCGCACAGCTCATTATTTATAAACCCCTCATTTGATAACACTTTTAGATACAGTTTAATTATTCAAGAGTTTCGCCAGGTTATTATCTAGTAACATAACTGGTCCGTTGGGTTCCATTCCCAGGTCAGGCAAAATGTTATTGTGTTTTTTCATTAGGAATTACATAGTAACAGCTTGGAGTTTGGAAGTTGGCGGTATGATACCCCCCCCGTGCCTCGGAAAGCACGTAAAGCCGATGGTCCTACGCCTGATCTCTCTTCGGTCGTGTCGGATTGCCATCGCATTGGACTATCAGAGTAAGGGAAGAGAGAGTGCTCCTGTGTGAGTGCACACACTTGTGCTCTTTAATATCTCCCACACAGATGGCTCTCTGTTGAGACTAGCCGCCATGGCCAAAATACGGTCTGGAGGACTATAATATATATGTATAGTGTTATCGAATGACCTTCTCATTCGCTGGTGAATAATTGCCCAGCTGGCAATTCATCAGCGAACCGGAAATGTGGTTACACAAGCTAGCCCTCAAAACCTTCCGGGTTTTGAGGGCTAGCTTGTGTAAAAAGCATTGATCCTCAGAATAATTTCGTTAAATAAATTCTAAAAAAAAAACCCTAGGTTTTACAAGTTGGGTTTATCTATGGGCGTGGCGCACGTTCAGCAGTGTCGTCACCACTGTCATATTGGTCAGTAGCTTATAGCCAACCACTAATGAGAACTGGGATATAAGTCTTTGCAATCACAAGACATTTAACTTGAATCTCAGAACTTGAGAAGTTAAGTCATTCAGACGCCTCGTCTCATCTTCGAAGATCATGGCGCGCTTGAAGGCACGGACGCCATACCCTTCATCTGTTGACACGCGTTTTGCACTCAAGAAAGTGTTCCACTGATAGTCGATTTAACTTATAAAGAAATTAGAAGCCTATAATCTTTTTTGGAGACCTATCTAATAAATATTTTAACGCATATATGATTATCAGTGTTCCATATCTAATTTACAATAGGTCGTAAAACAGTTTGCTACTAACTTATATAAAATACAAATGGCTACTACAAACTCCTGTAAGAAATAAGGTCCAATCTGTGGTCAAATCAAAATGACAGTGTTTGCATACCGTCTTTTGATTTCTTTAAGCCATTTTAATTATCGTATGAGATGCATTAAGCTACGCTACATAACTTTAGGATAATGTATACATATTGTGTCTTGTCTTGAAAACAATAGGCAAACTATCCACCAGATACACGTTATTATGTCTGGTAAGTAAAGCTATACAAATAAACTGAAAACAAAGAACGTTCTGCGAGTTTATATCGATACAATTTTACTTAGAACTCAACCCACGCAACACGAATACTTTTAACAATTTCAAAGGACTTAGTAAAGAACCACATAGTTCTTAATTTTCCTTAAACAAGTGCACCACTACAGATAAACAATCATAGGACAAACTCAGACTAAACACTATCGGAAAAATTCCCAATCTAACCTACCCTACATTGTTAAAAACAAGGGCTTTTACAAAAGAAATAAATAGAAACACTTACGGCAAACACCAAATTGGCGAAGAACAAGATGTATTTAACCACAAATTCACCGCAACCCATCTTGAATCAGTATTATTATTATGTTAAAAAACAGTACTATGTAAAGTACGTTCGTTCAACTACGAGGTTGTATGTGGACTGTGGATACACGGCTTGGCTGATAGAAATACTTATCGTCTGATAACGATGTATGAACAAATTGAATTTTTCATTATCACTAAAATAATGTTTATTTCGGGATTTTAATGGGAATCTTAATAGCCCTTTTTCTTTTTGAGAAAAACGGGAAGATTAAGAGTAATATATCTATGTATTAAGAAACTTGGACCTTCTTCAGCAGGTATTATAAGACATGGGGGCTATAGTTTCTACCAGGGTTAGAAATATCGGTAGTTTTGGGTATCGATACCGTTGGCCTTGGATACCGATACCTGGAGTAGTACATGTACCAACTATTGGTCTTTCTTATCAGTTTCAGTACTGTACTGCTGCCAAACAAATTGTTCCGTAAAATTAGAGTGAGTAAGGAGGATACAATTTGTGGTACGAACCGAGGCTCTGAATTTGGTATCTGTACTTGTTAGGTGGAGTACCGGTACCCAGGTACCGTAATGGCAAGAGCCACTAAGTCGATACAGAATCTGTAGTTTTGGTACCGGGTCCAAGCCCTGGTTCCAACTCGATTTTCAGTAGATCCGTTCTCATTTTCACTGACTTTCAACTTACCCGAAGATTGTAGATTGTATTGGGACCGTCCGTTACAGTTTAGAATGTTGTCAGTTTTTCTTGCCTGTCCTAGGTTATTCAATAAAATTTATCTACTTGGTGGAACTAGTAACTATTTATCATTCACATCCTCTCTCTGACTAATTGTTTAATTAATCTTAACTACCTTATCTTTAGTTATTTTTAGTCACTGACAGCCTTACAGACAAACTACAGCCTTAGGTCTAGACTAGGAAGTTTTGCAATTTTGCATAAAATTTTCTAATATAACTAAGGATGGGTTTTCGAAAATTCATTCCCTAAAGGCGTTAATTAGGGGATGTAAGTTTGCATAGTGCCGCGGCCGGCGCGCGGCGCTAGAAACGACTAGATTCAGTGTGTCGCACAAGCATGCATTCGAACTATGGTGAGTCGCAGTACAGTTTTGTCGCACAAGTGTTATTCGCATATCCATTTGTCGAGCTCACGTAGTACACTCTAGATTATGAGTAGGAGACGTCAGCTAAGAAAGGATTTAAGGAAACTCCCCCGAAAAATGGTGAAGTCCGCCAGTTTCGAAGCTAGGTTCTTCAAATTTTGTGTTTAGGCTGACGATATGCCGACGAAAATGCGATTTTGCTCACTGAGTGAGACAAAGTAAATTTTTAATTTTTGTTTTCAGAAAACCACGAATATCTTATTCAGCCTTGGGTTAATCATACAATTCGAAACATTTACACTCTATCTCTTTCCCGCCATTAGAAAGAGATAGAGACAAAGACTAGCCCTTTCGAAGTTCCGATTTTGAATTCGACCTCAAAGACAAACACGTTCGGAAATTTGTACTAACTAAAGAAATTTTGCAAAAAGATAATTATGTCTTTTAATGTAATTTATTGAATTTTTAACTTATTGTTGTAGTTAAACGAAAATAAGTATTTACTGCAAATAAAACTGATATTTAACCTGTAAATATTTATTTCTAGTTTCAATAATGTTACGTAAATATTTTGAATAATAAAATATCATGCGTGCTATTTCCGAACACGCCTTAATTTAAATAAAAGAGCGGGAATAAAATTTCGTAGCTGGCGTAAAGAGATGAATAAGTTAAAAAATATTAAAATAATCGTAAAATATGAGTGAAACTAGCGACGAGAACAATATTTTAACACCGAAACAGAAACCTTAACCCCAGATAATCAAACTAAACTCAATGCAACAATAACGTTGCCAAATAAATCTGTTACTTGTAATTTGCAGAATTGCAGTAATATTACTTTTAACTTTTAAAATGTTCCATTTTATTGAATTGGTACCTCTACCTACAATGTTAATTATTTTGATTCCCAATAAATAGTTATTTCAATCTATTCCTGTTTATTATTTTATCTCCTAAAGTGTTCTCGCTGCTGAAGTGAAAAGTTATGTGTGTTACACGAGAGCAAAGTTTTTTGCATCTCGTGCCTTTGAATCCCTCGCCACACTCAGGATTCATCTTTAGAATCACTCGCTACGCTCGTGATTCAATCGTTGAATCCTTCGCTTGCTCAGGATTCAAAATCAGCACTCGCAGCAAAAAACGACTTTGCTCTCTTGTTGCACAAATAACTATTTTGTTTTATTTTTTGTGAATCTGAAGACTAGGTGGGTAATTTATTTTATGTTGTAATCGGAACTAAAATAATTTTATTATGCAATATTAAAATAATAATTTCATTAATATTTAGGCATATGGTTGGAATGCCTAAAATTCTATCTTTGTTCGTTATTACAAACATTCGTATACAATTACTGGAAGCATTGCTGTACTTGTATGTAACTTTATATCGATTACACATATAGGTTAGCCTCAATTTATTTCCCTGGGGAAAAGCCAGGATTATTATGGATGGTATTTACAGGCAAAAATTATTTTAATTATTTATAGCTACATCTGTTATAATCGTAGCTACTATTGTTTAAAATTCTAAATTGAATAGGTAGGCTTGATGATTTCGGTTTTCCTTGTGCAACTCAATATCGTCAGAGCTGGCTGGTTGTTACGAACCTAAATTACTTCGATTTTGTACCGAAGCTCGAGAGTAGGTAAGGTAGCCCGCGATATTCTTATTTTGTTACTTTTTTTACAATTTGCAAGTCATTAGATAAATGAAGGGCGCCTAACAAAAGGTATGTATTTACAAGGCAGATGTGAGATGTGACTGAAGACGCCCTAGGAGAACTTATAGTGACCTTATTAGTGATGTTCCGCGGAAAGGTCAGGTCCGTAGAACTGATAATCGGCATACGTGTATCATCAGATGTATGAACATAGACAAAGCAAAAAGAGTAAAAGATCGTAGCAGAGAGCGTTTGTAGTTTCTGCCTACCACTTTGGGAAAAAGGCGTCAGTTAATGTATCTATGTATAGTTGTATGTAGATTAATAATATTTCGTGACCGTCAAAAATATGCTATAGAGATTTATAATCATTTAAATTAACAAAACAACCCTCTAAGTTAATTTAATCCCGAAAGACTTTGTCTTCATATACTCGCATGAAATTGTACCAGGCTGAAATTGTTTTGATTATCAGTTGCTCGTCCATACAGTATAGACCGAAGACTGAAGCAAGATGAGCAGGACAGCCTAGAAGCGGAAGGTTTGTGACACAGGAGTTTGTGACGCAGCCTGAGAGAGGCCTAATAATTCCAGTAGTGGACTGCGATCAGTTGAGTTATCCATTACTAGCTTCTGCCCGCGGCTTCGCCCGCGTGGATGTCGAAAAATTCACCATTGCAATCCCCCATTTCACCCTCTTAGGAATAAAATTTCAAAAAACCCTTTCTTAGTGGATACCTAATCCTTACAAAGAATACACCCTCCAAATTTCATGTCTCTAGGACCAGTGGTTTAGGCTGTGAGTTATATCAGTCAGTCACTCAGGACTTTGAATTTTATATAATAAATAGATATAGATAATCGTTGCTACTATAGTTTAAATAAGTGCTAGGTTCTGTAAGGTTTTACGAGTACCTAAATAGTTGCGGCAATATAATCAATATCCACTTTGATTCTCTCACTCAGCAAAAAATCTAAAATCCTGAACTGTTTATCAGAGTTGCTGTGAAGCATCCAGTTCATCTTTCTTAGTTTTAGTAATGTTTACAAAGTCCTTTAATGTATAAATAGTCATAATATTAATATCTTCTCTTAATTTTTAAGTTGGCATGTGAATTGTACCTAAGCGTACAAGCAACCTGCCAGAGTCGCGAGATTGTTCAAACGAGATACCGTGGCCCTGGCATATGAGTAACTGAAGGAACACGGGTAGGTTTTAGTCAGTAAAAGTCTGACACGCCCTCCCGCTCTGCCCAGAGCGAGAGATTTGATGATTACCCATCCAAAAAAAAAAAGCGTTGAATCAACACAATTTAACTCTTATGTGGTACCTATAAGTAGTTGTTACGCTGTGTAAAGTTTTTAAAGACAATTGTTACTTTTAAGCTCAAAAGTGTATACAATTGTTGCTGGTGATTTCCCTTCCAACTATGTTTTAACATTATGGTACGCAATAAAGAATTGAGAATTGAACCATATGAACAAACTTTTAAATGGAGGGGCTAGGCTAATGATGTCCGTTTTCCTGCTACACATCTTCCCAATGACGCCATGGCTAGCTCGTTACCCTAAACAAATGAAATGAATTGATTCGTAAACGTACAAATATGAGTGTGAGTAACAAAGTCAGCACACGCGTATCTTATCAGGAGCTGATTGTGGACAACATGTTGACGTATTGTGTTCGCTAATATGGAAATAGATATTGTGATGCTGATTATTATTTTTCACATGAAAATACGGAGCCTTTTAACCGCACGTTGAGTAAAACTTGAAGTCCAAAAAACTTTTTACAAAAAAATAAAAACCGATTTCCTTAAAAAAACACTACAAAGTCAAAAATAACTTTAATTTCGGAAACCGGTGTCTTAGGATCTGTATTTAAGGATTTTTTGCCACCGACTTCCGAAATTAAAGTTATTTTTTGACTTCGGTCGGTTAAAAATCACCCTTACTGCTACGGAAAAAGGGCGGTGTCACGGTCAATTTGCTCCCATGTCATCATCATCATCATTTCAGCCGTAAGACGTTCTGCTGAACATAGGCCTCCCTATAGAGGGTGGGTGAGAGTTCACCATAGTCGCCACGCTTGGCAGGCGGGTTGGCAATAGCAGTATGGTGGTATAATCGAACATAGAGAGCGCTGCTGCCCATTCTCTAGTAAGTCCCTTAGTCGCCTTCTACGTCTCAGACAGAAATAGGATGGTGCTATTGTTTACATCCGGCAACACACGCGACAATGCTCCCATATGTGGTTCATTAAATTGTATCCAGGCGCGGTCCGAGGGGGGGGGGGTCCTAGGGGTCATGACCCCCCCCCCCCCAAAGACAGTCATGCTGCCGAAACCCTGAACGATTTGCCTGTCTTACTATTTTAAAATTGTTCTCACTTGAGCCACGGAGACTCCGATGGACATTTGCAAAAAGATTATAACCCGGGACATCATGCTGATCAGTAGCGCTTGCGACTACTAGACCAAAGAGGATGTACCTTCCTAAAAATATTCTTCAGTAATCATGGTGACCCCCCCCCAAAATGTTAGGCTGCGACCGCGCCTGGTTGTATCCTACTTTCTACTAATATTATTAATGAGAAATTTGTATGTTTGGATTTTTGGATCTTTAAATGTTTGAATGCTTGTTACTCAATCACGCAAAACAGCTGAATGAATTTGGACGAAATTGGCATACAGACAGTTTGCTAACTAGATTGAAATTATGCTGTGTGTCAACATAGGATAGCATTTATCACCGTAGTATGTTCCCGGGGGATAATTTTTAGATCACTATGCGGGCGTAGCCACTGACTAAAGCTAGTTTCAAATATTTATAACTAAAAGCACAGTTTGATCGTAGGTTAAGCTACGCTTGCCGCGGTCGATTCATAGATCGGTGGCCTATTTAGCGAGGCCATCTGTGCCTCGGAAGGACATTAAATGCCGGTTGTCATTTTTGCATCTTTGGCAGTCTTTAAGGGTCGTCAGAAGCCCGAAAGACCGATAACCAGTGTTACCAAGGGGTATCGTGATATCCAGAAACTGGGTAGTGGTGGTCGGATAAGCAGTCGCTCCATATATAATAGGTGCTGGGTTTCAGCTGAATCCAGCCTGTTAGACTGAGACCATTACACTTATTTTGTGTAAGTAATTCATCCTCATCATCCGCAGCCCGAATTCATCCACTGGGCATAAGCGTCTCTTTTCTCCACGTACTTATGTGTCTGTGCAAGTAAAGACTTAGGGGCCATCCATAAATTACGTCACACATATTTCTTGACCCCCCCCCCCCCCGTTCTTGTCACAGCTGGTGCCATTTGTGAGACGCTCCCCTCCCTAGTGTGACGTCACATATTTTGCAATTTTACATCTAGACATTGAATAATTAAAAAAAAATATTTCATAGTTTATATTTCGTGTTTTAATAGTACTTTAAATATGTATATTCAACTAGCTTTTGCCCGCGGCTTCGCCCGCGTGGATGTCGGAAATTAATGCAAGAGGACGTACTACAGCGATAAGAATTTGTTATTATAGGTTATATAGGTAATATAGACTCTGTGTGCTATTTTCGATCCAGATCCATTCAGCCATTTTTGCGTGAATGAGAAACAAACACCCAATCATACATATTTTCACATATACAATATTATTAGTAGTAGGATTATAACTCATATTACTTAGGATTCATAGTTTATGAGAACATCATGTGTGTTGGTGTTTTTAAAATAAAAGTAATAGTATTCAGAGTAAGAAGACTGTGACATAGGGCTTGGTTTAGTTGAATATAAGTCTTCCTGGTTTTTCTTAACGCTCCTATTTTACCTATACAGACACTCAATCATTTACCAGACACCGAACATAATTATAGGAATAGTACTTTTGCCAGTGGCTTGGCCCGTATAGCTGTCGGAAAATATCACCCGGGAACCTACTACCGGAATAAAGTAGGTATCCTATCTGTTACGTATCCATGATATAATATATCTTTGTACCAAATTCGATCTAAATCCGTTTGGCCGTCTTTGCATCATTGAGAAACAAACATCCAAAAATCTAAACATCTAAGCCATTTCGCGGTCTCTTACTTGGAATAATACTATTAGGTTTATTTTGAGTATAATGAACACACATGATATTCGCAATTACTATGAAGCCAAAGTAATATGAATTACAATCCTACTTATCCTCCGCCGCCAACGCGCTCTGCACCCACTTTTTAAATCTCTCATATCTTCTAAGATATTCATTTAAATTACATGCTGTAAAGGGCCATATTGATCTATATTAAATGCACAATGTATTTAAGGTACTTAATTGGATAAGGATGAATGCTGTATTGCTTAAAATCGCTTCGTAAATAAGCCCTTATTTCTCGTAAAAAGTAAAAGATAAAAAATGGTTATTGTGGGTTATCCCTTAGAGATAGACATATACCATTGAGGACATTTTTGTAGGCCTTTTTAAGGTGTACAATACTGTAGTACATTATTTTGATCTATTTCGTAGGATTCAGCCAGGGTTTTTCGAATTTTGAGACGTATGTCAGCGTAGTTTTCGAAGACAGTTATTTTTTTCTAAAATAAAAGAATCTTTCTAAAATAAAAATAGCCTAAGTTACTCCTTGTTACATCAGCTATCTGCCAGTGAAAGTCCCGTCAAAATCGGTCCAGCCATTTCAGAGATTAGCGGGAACAAACAGACAGACAGACAGACAGACAGACAGACAGACAGACAAAAATTGTAAAAAATGTTGTTTTGGTATATGTACCGTGTATACATCCATATACACTTAGTAAAAAATGGTTATCTTAATATTAAAAACAGACACTCCAATTTTATTTATTTGTATGTATAGATATATAGATTTTGAAATGTGACGTCACAAAATTTAGGCCCCCCTCCCCTTGTCACACAATGACACAATTCGTCAACCCCCTCCCCTCCATAACGTGTGACATAATTTATGGATGGCCCCTTACGGGAATACGTGAAAATAAGTACAAGGTTTTTCTTTACTTAAGCCCTATTACCTAGAAGACACGAATACTTCATTAAAACGATTTATTGACTATCTATTTGATTTTGAGAAAAGAAATGTATTAATCAGTCGATTGTCAGAAGTGGACGTGAGTCGCCTATGTACTGCCACGCACCGGAACATCGGTACAATATTATTCATAATAGATGTTCTATTCATAAGTGCTAAGTGATGATAACATATCGGTGATAATGATAAGTTAGTTTATTTAAACTTTATATTATCATTTTCTCTGATATTTGTTGGTGGATTCCGGGACCGCGGTCCCGGTCCTGAAAGCCCCACGACCCGTATGGAGCCCTAGTCATAAACAGCTAACATTTAACGTTCGCAATATTCCGCAATAGGGTTAAATAATAAGTCATTTTATTTCTGTAAGTATAGTATGTTACAGAATATCGTACAGTTAGTGTAGTTTAGCCATTTTCCATCAAGTTAATGCAGACTCCGCAAAATGTAAACAGTGTGGTAAAAACTTTTCATGAAAAGGTGGTGGCACTACTTCTCTGAGACTTAATATTAAATCAAAAAGTTTAGATTTTTCTTTACTTATGTAATAAAGTCAAATCATTATCAGGGATCTAATAGAGATATGCTAAAAGTCTGCAAGAAGTGCACCGGTACGCATGGCCTGGCTTATAATATCAGGAAATTCGAATACATGGTCTTTAAGGCCATCAGCAAGTTTTTATTACTAATAACTAATTTCACCCTTAATGGCATGAGCATTAATAATGTGCACCAATTTAATTACTTGGGGCACGTACTGCCCGGCGCCCTTAACTTACGTAGACATTGAGATGGAATCTAGGGCACTAGCGGTCTGAGGTAATATTTTGGCCCGTAGATTCTCTCGTTGCAGTGACCAAGTCAAAATCACTCTATTCAAGGCTTTCTGTCAGGGTTTGTACGCGGAGGGTGTATGTGCCCCGTTTCTGTAGTGCATCAGAGATGTTTTCGCAGAACCGAACTGGCGGTTCCCACGCAGTCTTTGCGTAAGGCTAAAACAATGCTTCACTGATGCATCGAACGTGGGTCAGTAACAATAGTATCCTGAAATGTGGCGGAGAATCCTTACTCCCCTGTTCTGTAGCATTTTTTGGAGAGAATGGTCAACTTGGTAGCTGATCCCATGCTTGATCATTCTCAGCGCAACTTGCCTCGGACAATTAATTCATTATGTGATGCAGGTGTTGATTGTGTGTTGTATTACTAACATTAGTTATAGGGTATTTCAATTTGTATTTTACGTTTACAAATCCTTAAAGTTAAATATCCGTAGGTAACCGAAACTAACGGATAATGCAAAATTATATCAAGTCCGTAGCCGTAACCGGAATCGATATTATTCATATATCCGTAAACAGATCAGAATTGGCATATCCATAACTTCACTGACGTCAATCATAGTTTTAAAACTAAGTGAGGTCGACGTTCCCTGTCTGACTGCTCTGAGAAGAAAGGCTGGTTGTCTGATGTTTACTATATAAAAAGTCATGAACTCAACCGAGTAACTAATGGCCATGGCGCACTCTATGTGACCTTGTGATAATTACGAAACTATAAAAGTCAAAAACCTAAATTGGCTAGTTTCTATCAGGCTATCTGCCTACATCATTTTATTGCTTGGCAAAGACCTCCCTTGAGTTCCAGGCAAGCTATTTCGGCCCAGTACCTACCAATGAGAACCATTATTTGTATCTTCATGGTCTGTTGTGGTACCTGAGTCAGGTATTACGGAGATTATTCAGGAGCCCTGAATACATGAACCCTGATCCCGTCAGAAATCATACCGTTAAGCGATATGAAAGGTACAGTTACAAAAAGAGTGCAGTTTTCGTGCACCTACATAAAAAATGTTAGCAACTCGCGTTTGCAAATATTTATTAGTAGTTCTTCTTTGTATATATACAATATCTTACAATATTTACATAATTTAAAATCTAAGTTTAAATCCAAAGAAAAAAAAAATGTACCTGTTTAAATAAAAATATATAATTACAAAGCATCAAAAAATTCTTCTGCATCGTTGTCAACAGGAAACGTGCCCAAAAGGCTGGCAGCATTGCCACGTTGTATGGCAATGCTGATTCTTTGCCCAAAAAATTGCCAAGCCCTCTGGTCACGTGAAGACTCGACCAGCCGCTTGGCAATGTCTCGGTATATTATGTGGGCACTCTGACCCCATGGCCCTAGAGTTTCAACCCCAAACGGCTCGAACATGTTCATGTCCAATTAGGTTGGAAATAGTATTTCGATTATATCAGGCGCTTTTAAATCGACTCAGCGTGGTATAGTTTCGACTAGTTAAGTACTTAAAAATAACTTAATTCTAACAATTTCCTGCACTTGCAACTAATTAAATGCACGCACGAAGTTAGAGACCTAGTTTATTTTATGTCCTCATTTCAGTAATGGTATGTAGGTGGGGCACTTACAGTACCCAGCTGTTACTATGACACATTAGTAATTGAGTTCAGTATGAGAGAGGTCCGACTTACTATAGCGTTGTCAAATTACCTTCGCGTCATTTAAATTAAATTAAGCTAAATCTTAGTAGACTTAAGTTTAAATTAACCTTATAAATAACGGACGGATGACGATGATGATGATAACGCACAACTTTGTTAAACCAAAGAAAATTAAACTTTAATAGGTATTAGGTTGGGGAAAAAGTCTTTTCGCATTATAGTATGTATGAACTTGTAATAAAATCTCTTTGGCTATACTATTTGTATCTGGCTGGTTTTGGTATCATTGAAAGTTTAAATTTTAAAGAACATAATTCCAAATTCAAATTAGGAAAATGTGTGATTTTCATTTGTTTTCGTACCGTCAAGATGAGTGAATCTAATGAAGAAATTCGATACATTTTAAAATTTTACTACAAAAAAGGTAAAAACGCAACGCAAGCCGCGAAAAAAATTTGCGATGTTTATGGACCTAGTGCAGTGTCTGTGAGAGTAGCACTTTGGTTTAAGCGTTTTCAATCCGGAAATTTTGATGTCAAAGATGCACGTCGCTCTGGTCGCCCTATTACGGATAAAATGGATGCCATTTCTGAAAAAGTGGAGCAAAATCGGCAAACCAGTAGTTACGACGTAGCTGAAGAACTGGAAATTGACCACAAAACAGTTTTGGCGCATTTGAAAAAAACTGAAAGAAACCTAATGAACCGTGTACTCATTTGTGATTCTTTATTACGACGTAATGAAACCGAACCATTTTTGAAGAAGCTGATAACTGGTGATGAAAAGTGGATCACGTATGACAAGAACGTGCGAAAAAGTTCGTGGTCAAAGGCCGGTCAGGCTTCACAGACTGTGGCGAAACCCGGGTTAACTCGCAACAAGGTGATGCTGTGTGTGTGGTGGGATTGGAAGGGCATTATTCATTATGAGCTGTTACCACCAGGCAGGACCATCGATTTTGAACTCTACTGCGAACAACTGATGAGAATAAAGCAAGAACTTGAGAGAAAGCGGCCGGAATTATTCAACAGAAGGGATGTGGTTTTTCATCATGATAACGCTAGACCTCACACATTTTTAGCCACACAACAAAAATTAAGAGAGTTTGGCTGGGAGGTGTTAATGCATCCGCCGTATAGTCCTGACCTTGCACCTTCAGATTTCCACCTATTTCGGTCTCTTCAGAATTCTTTAGGCAGTGTCAGGTTAACATCACGAGAGGACTGCCAAAACCACTTGTCGCGGTATTTTGACCAGAAGTCCCAAAATTTCTATAGCAATGGGATCATGTCCCTACCTACAAGATGGCAAAAAGTTATCGAACAAAATGGTACCTACATACTTTAGTTAAATGTAAATAAACTATTAAAAAATGTTTTGAATTTTCTTAAAAAATGCGAAGAAACTTTTTCCCCAACCTATTATTTGACAGAAAATAATTCAAATTTCAAATTCTATACAAATATACATAATAAGACAAATAAATAAAGTTGTAGTGTCTGTAAGTCTGTTTGTATTTTTTTTTTTAAATGCTTTATTTTAAACGCCTGACTGTTTTTGGGTTTTTGGTTGCTCAGAAGAGAATTCTAAATAATATTGCTACCAATAACAATTCAGGCATCGCATTGTCAGAAAATATAGTCCGGAGTTTTAAGTTATGACCGATAGATGGCATAATGATTGCTAGATTTGCCAGAATAAAACTTACGACGAGAAACAAATTTTATTGAATACCCAAACATTGGCTTGTGGCTATGTACAGCTGCACGGGTCGATCGTTCAGGTTAAGCTACGCTTCCCACGGTTTGTTCGTGGATGGGTGACCATCTTAATATACCAAGACCCTTCCGTGCCTCAGAAAGCACGTTAAGCAGTTGGTTCCGGCTGTCTTTCGTAGATCTTAGACAGTCGTTACGGGTCGTCAGAAGCCCAAAAGTCCGACAACCAGTCTTACCAAGGGGTATCGTATTACCCAGTAACTGGGTTATGGAGGTCAGATAGACAGTCGCTCCATGTAAAATACTGGTACTCAGCTGTATCCAGTTAGACTGGATGCCGACCCAACATAGTTGGGAAAAGGCTAGGCAGATGATGATACTTAATAATAATAAGGAAGTCGGTTGTTTTTTTTTTTTGTAAAAAAGTTTTGATTTTTTAATTTTTAGTTGTGGTATTCACCCTGCACTAATTCCAAACAAACAATGCATATTTATGCGATAGCAGAAATCGCGGTTGATTTGCTGTCATTTTTTAAAGAGTTCCGGTGTCTGTCTCCCGAACTCATCATCAGATCTATATGAAAATTATATGGGACCATTTCGGAATAAACCCCTTTCGAACAAAAAAAAGAATTTTGCAAATCCATCTACATATGACGGAGTTATGGCCGAACATACATAAAAAAAAAACATATAAACATCCGAATTGAGAACCTCCTTTTTGAAGTCGGTTAAAAATATAATAAATGGCCAGGCCAAAATGATTAAGGCTGCTTTTTTTTTTATTAAGCAGACAGTAGAGTGGGTAAGAGCCCACTCTAGTGTCTGCTGAGGAATCAATTCTCGATGTCAACGAGTATGTCTATCTAGGACAAGATATCTTCTAACTCCTGATCGATAAGGAGTTGTACCTTCCATCATCAGCTCAACGGAATATAAGAATACAAGTAACGGTCTAAACGTGCCTATAATATTCAAAGAATTATCCCCTAACCTTCTAACCTTTCACTGTAAGTTCCTATATGTACTGTTCACCGATGAGGAGTTCCATGCGGTATCTTCGAAGACTATAATTAGTTCACCACGGATGGATAGATAGAACCAGCAATTATTTTTGATCTTTAGTACAATATCCAAATCACATTACGTGTACTGTTTGTTTTTGAGGAGTTCCTTCGTTTATCTCCCAAAGTATACATCAAATCTTCACAAAATTAATATGGGACCACCTCAGGAGTATACCCTTACGAATAAAAAAAGAATTTTCAAAATCGGTTGACAATTGGCGGAGAAATCGGTGAACATACATAAAAAAAAATTAAAAAAAAATACATACAGTCGAACATATAACCTCCTCCTTTTTTTGAAGTCGGTTAACAAAAGAAAAGAGTTTAGTAATACTAAAAGGTTAATTTTTGCTTTTTAATTTATTTTTGTCGTCGGTTTAATTTTTTGTTGATAAGTTCGTTTTGGGTATTGTTTTTTTACACTCTGCGGTGGATTTTGTTTTTCATTCGTAAATAGGACCAGCTTCGAACTTTTCTTCCAATAAAACAGAATTTTCGCGTTTATAAGATTATTTATTAGTAATGATAAAGACGCACTTTTTCACCATTGAACAATTATAATTAGACACAAATTATTTAGAAGTGGGACGATAGGAAATAAAAAAAATAATAATGACGTTCCTGAAAGTCCCTCTGAGTCAAACGGGTATTATTTATTTATTTCTGACCATCCTATCAGTGGGACGACGGCAGCGGGACGAACAGAAATATTATCACCGTACTTATACTTTTGAACGTTGGTGAAGCCACTCTACCAGAAGAGAGCGGTCAAGTGGACCTGCCAGATGCTATTGGTAGAGTAGTTCCCACTTTGGAAGATCAGATTCGTCTGGTCTACGTACAGTACTATCAGTCGAATATCAACGATGAACAACAGTATTGAAGGGAGTGAGATTGCACTCGGTCAAAAAAGATTCGGGAATGGATGATTTGTTTATGGTTCCAATTTTTTTTTCTGTTGTTGTGATATTGGCACAACTGTTTTCTATTTTGGCGCGGAGTTTGAGTTACACCTGTTAATTAGATTAAATACAGTGCTCTTTTTAGTGATCATGATCGTTATATCACTAGATAGTGCGTTTTGCGAATTTAATATTGGACAAAAACATCGAACAGTTTGTCTTACATTTTGCATAGCCAATTAAAATTAATGTTCGGAGTCACTCAAAATGTTAAGAAGGCTTACGGTGAATCGACTTTATCAAAAACACGTGCTTATGAGTGGTACAAAGCATTCAAAAACGGGCGAGATGTGATGCAAGATTTGCCTCGGGCGTTGGGAGACCTCCCACAAGATGGACCGATGACCTGGTGAAGGCCGCGGAAATCCGTTGGATGCGAGAAGCACAGAACAGGTCCAAGTGGCGGTGCTTGGGGGAGGCCTATGTCCAGGAGTGGACGTCTTTCGGCTGAAATGATCATGATGACTAATTGATGACGGTAGTACATGGGGAATTTTTACAGACTCAGTTACATCATGAGCCACAATTTCATCACTTCCTACAATCAATTTCGGCAAGTAATTCTTTCAAAAATCTTGCAAGTCTACAACTGAAATTGCGCAATCTCTAAGCACTTGTAGTCAAAAATTTACATAATAATAATGAGCTTCGAGTCATCGTTAAATATTAGTCATCATTGATCTTGTCCCGTTCTGTAACACGTGTGAGACCATATTGTGACGTAGACAGATATCTGTCTGAAGGCCCAGGTCCCCTGACAATGGGGCTTCTAGTCTTAACAGACGCAGATATTTTGTTAGTTTGTGCAATCTATAAGGAATGAAAGAGGAAAGGAGAGAGAGAGAGAAAGGAAAGAAAGTATCCCAAAAAAAGGAGCTTCCATAATGAGGTTAAGCTGCGCTTGCCGCGGTTGGTCCGTGGATGGGTGACAATCTTTACATACGAAGACTCTTCCGTGCCTCGGAAAGCACGTTAAACCGCTGTTTTTCGTAAATCTTAGACAGTCGTTACGGGTCGTCAGAAGCCCGAAAGTCTAACAACCAGTCTTACCAAGGGGTATCGTATTACCCAGTAACTGGGTTGTGGAGGTCAGGTAGGCAGTCGCTCCATGTAAAATACTGGTACGCAGCTGCATCCGTGTAGACTGGAAGCCGACCACAACATAGTTGGGAAAAGGCTAGGTAGATGATGATGAATTAGGAGCTTTCACTCATCGTTAAATGTATGTTTGTCCACTTTGAAGTCGTAGAAAGATATTTCCTGACTTCTAGTCTCAACAGATGCAAGAGAATATTGTATTTTCCATTCTGTGTAGAAGTCTTTTCACGCTGGTGGCTATAGCTACCAGAATGACCAATTTGTGTCTTCATCTGGAAATCCTCCCTACTCTGACCAGCTGAGGAAACCTATAATTCTGTCTCCTATCAATTCGATGCAATGGTTATCTAAGCACGGCCATTGATTATAGGGACTGCACCTCGGACTGGAGTTTTAACTGAACTTAAGAATCCGTTTATTTTAGTCCTCTCCGATCAGTTTAAATTTCATAGAGAGCAAAATTATGATTTTTGAAATATAATACAATTGAATAGAAGTAAGTTGTTGTTGTGGTTGCTGAGTTTATATTGGACTATACTGACATCATTGAATAAGCCTGGACTTATCTATTATCTTTACCTATAACTAGCTTCTGCCCGCGACTTCGGCCGCATAAAATTTCTTACTGCCGACCCACCCCGTCACATTGAATCGCCTGCCCGTGCGAGGTCTTCCTTCGTATTCGTTACATTTTTATTTTTGCTCGGCTCCTAAAGGTCCTAGCGTGGGGTTATATAGTATTTAGTCTTCCTCGATAAATGGGCTATCAAACACTAAACGTAGTTCCTGAGAAGTAGGTACGTTCTACCGAACAAACTCTTCAGCTTTATAATATTTAGATTTGATTACAATTAAAAACGTTTTAGTGTGTCAGTCTTAAAGTGCAGGGCGTTAAGCATCCTTAAATTACGACGCACTAGAGGAGACACAGCTCTGGCGACAGATTTAGATGATGACGTCGCAAACAAATTGTGTCGATGGCTTTGGCGATGTCCTATGTATTTGTCGGGAACAAATAGCCAGAGAAGATCGTGGAGTTCGGGACTGTCGTTGCGCTCTCTAAGAGTTTCACAGGCTACTGTGAAAGTCATGTTTTAAGGTTATCCAAGCATGCGCGAAGATTTATTTCTCGGTATATGGCACAAGTTTTTGCAGTCGACTCCTTAGACTGACGCAAGATTTAACGATTTTCTTCTAAAGTAGGTGACCTATTGACATAAATTTTAATTATGGTTTTACAAACACAGTTATTTCAGAAATTAAATAATAAGTGTTTACACCTGTTAGTAATGTCTAAAAGCCTAGCAGCTGCGAGTTTGTCATACTCACTCAAATATCTCGCTGGTGGTGGCGTGTGTTGGATCATTTAGTTCCCTTCAAAATGGTTGAGCTAAATGGTGCTGATGGCGCGATCGAATGAGAAATGAAGATATCCGTAGGAAAACCAAGGTAACCGACATAGCCCGAAAAATTGCCAAACTTAAGTGGCAGTGAGCAGGACACATTGCTCGCAGAACAGATGGCCGATGGGGCTGTAAAATTCTGGAGTGGCGACCAAGTGCTGGAAAACGTAGCCTCCACAAGATGGACCGATGACCTAGTGAAGGCCGCAGGAATTCGTTGGATGCGAGAAGCACAGAACAAGTCGAAGTGGCGGTGGTTAGGGAGGCCTATGCCCAGCAGTGGACGTCTTTCGGCTGAAATGATGAAATGGTGCTGATCCATACGTCATGTTCGTGAACGGGCGCCATCAGTAGGGACTGGTCATCACTTAGCCGCCACGGCTTATTTTCATTTCTGAATTGTTATTTTATTTTTGTTTGATTGTGGATGCTTTTAATGTGCACGTATTTTTATATCGCTCTCACATTAATAAGTTCAACAAATGATGTAATCAACTTTTTGGTAACAAAATTTTTGATTGCAGAGTGTCCATGGAGTTTCTTGCCCGTTCTTCTCCATATAGAGGTACCTACGCTTTAGAATGTGCTCCTAGCTTCATTTTTTGATTCACCACCACTTGACAATTCAAAAGAGCCTGGAATTGGTTTACTTGAAATTAATGCTTTGAGTTTGAAAAGTAACTTAGAAATCATAATAAGTATGTTGGTACCTAATTAAAATTAAACGAAACGCTTACGTAAGTACTAAGCTATGACATTGTCATTATTGTTTTACTGGTTGTTACCAAAACAAGCAGTTTCCTTCCTCCTTGTATAAAATATTGATAGTACGCGTACAAAAATAATTAATCAAGAATTTGCTATCATTGCGGTTTTGAAACAACTTCGTGGGTCATTAGTAGGTAGGTACGACCATAATCAGGAATAAACATAGAACCCACTTTGTTATTACGTAAATGGTAATGTTATTCTCATATATA
This sequence comes from Aporophyla nigra, assembly GCA_947507805.1. NCBI lineage: Eukaryota > Metazoa > Arthropoda > Insecta > Lepidoptera > Noctuidae > Aporophyla > Aporophyla nigra. Next base: position 23,344,104 of record OX382304.1, on the reverse strand, counting down.
GTCATTTTAATTAAGTAAAAGTGGAAACCTAAACTAGCAGTTAGTTTTGATATCATTGTAGGTAACGACTGTACTAATTAAATAACCTACCAAAAAACTTAGGTACCTACACATAATTTCAATACCTTGTTTAAAGAAAGAAAGAAAAGAAAATACATTTATTTAGAACAGTTTAAAAGGCACACAATAGATATACAGCAGGAAAGAGTAAAATAAAAATAAAATTAAAAGTATAAGGTGTAAAGTCAGAAACTAGTATTAAAGCGTGCCTCGCGGCTGCGCCAAAAAGGCCCAGTTCAGCAAAATGCCAGACTACTAGTGCCTGACGCTGGTTTTCAACTGGACCTGAAGTGTGAGGTGACGGATGTAAATCAGTTTTATATCAATAATCCAACGTGATGTGTACATGCATTTATAAATTACGCATGCATTTATGTTAGAGCATTCAGCAAATGACGAATTGAAAAAACAATTAATGAGAAAAAGAAACAGTTTAGTTTTAGATTAGAATTTTACGAAAGATGGAACTTAGGGACTTGAAGGGTAGAAGAAGAGCCAACTAAAAAAAAAAAACGGTGGCAGCGTTCGAGAAGCTACGCAATATCTTCTCGTCCCACATACCTTAGTGTCTCATGACGAAAGTCTTTGACCAGTGCGTGTTGCCAGTGATGACCTATGGAACTGAAACGTCACACTGGGCCTCGTCAAACTGAAAGTCATCCAAAGGAAATTAAGGAAGCTATCCTTGGAGTTTCTATACGTGATCAAATCAGAAATGAAGAGATCCAAAGAAGAAACAAAGGTATCAGACAAAGCCCTATAAAATAACCAAACTTAAGTTGCAGTGGGCAGGGCACGTTGCTCGCAGAACAGATGGCCGATGGAACCGAAAGTTTCTGGAGTAGTGACCACGTACTGGATAATGTAGCGTTGGAAGGCCTCCCCAAGGTGGACCGATGACTGCATACATCCGGTGGATGCGAGAAGCACACAACAGGTCGAAGTGGAGGTGCTTTGGGTCAGCCCACAGTTGGACATAGGCCTCCTATGTCTAGCAGTGGACGTCTTTCGGCTGAAATGATAAGGTTGCCAAAACTTACACAAAGCTTTCACAGTTAATAGTATTCAGATGTAATGTAGAGCTAAGATCCTACCTCATAATTAAAATGTACGATTTGACCGTCGCACAAACTATGGGTTTAAAATTAAAATCAAAATTCATTTATTCAAACTAGGCTGAGAGTCAGCACTTTTTTTTTTTAACGTCAAAGTTACATAAGACAGTCCCCCAAATCGCCCGGCTTCGACACTTCCTAGTGCTTTAGCTGGGAAGAAGAAGTGGCGCAACAAACTCCCCAGCAGCAGCTTATTTCATCATCATCATCATCATTTCAGCCGTAAGACATCCACTGCTGGACTTAGGCCTCCCCAATTTGGGGGGCTTTGCTATAATCGCCACGCTTGGCAGGTGGGTTGGCGATCGCAGTATGGTGATAAAATGCATAGAGAGCGCTGCTGCCCATTCTCTAGTAAGTCCCTTAGTCGCCTTTTACGACACCCACGGGAAGAAATGGGGTGGTGTTATTCTTTACGTCTGGCACCACACGCACGGCAGCTTATTTATGGAATACAATTAAATCACTGATATTTAACGTTGCGTCATGCAATATTGTTAACAACGAAGTCATGCATTTTGGCCAAGATGCAAGGTTTGCAGAGTGAAGACTCTTTTTTCTGGGTGAGACATCATCAAATGACATCTCCCGCTCTGGACGGAGCGGGAAGGCGAGTCAGACAGTCAGAGAAGAAAAACTCAATTCCACACTCACAGAAACATGTGACTGGATGACCTCACATAACTTAGAAATAAATTACAATAAAACTAAATTAATGACTTTTCACCCTCATCAAAAAGCTCCTCTACACTTAAATTTCAACTTTAATGGCACATTATTGGAGACTGTTGATGAATTTACATTACTTGGACTTACAATAGATAAACATATTAACTGAAAAACACATATACAAAAAACACGTTCAAAAATTTCAAGATTTTCATATGCCCTCCGCGAAATTAAAAAGACCACCAATTTTCAAACTGCCCTTACCACCTATTATGCGTATGCCAATGCATGGCTTAGCTACGGCATAACTCTCTGGGGAAATAGTACAGATGCACTGACACTCTTTACTCTACAAAAGAAATTAGTCAGAATCATGATTCGCTTTACCGAATGTTAGGCATCTGGGACCCAACGTCGTCTTAGATAATGAGGTGCTTGAAACTGTAGACTCGGCAGTTTTTCTAGGCATAACAGTAGACGCGAAACTACAGTGGGGCCCACATATTTCAAGCCTAGCCTAGGAGGCTCAGTTCGGCTGCCGACGCCGTCAGGAAAGTTAGACAATACACGGACGTTGATACAGCTCGATTAGTCTATTTTAGTTATTTTCATAGCGTTATGTCCTACGGCATTATGCTGTGGGGCAAAGCCGCGGACATTCAAAATATTTTTGTTCTTAAAAAACGAGCTGTTCGAGCTATATACCAACTAGGTACTTGAGTTTCTCTGAGAGAGTTGTTTAAAGATATTGGTATTCTTACGGTGGCATCACAATTCATCTTCGCCAACATCTTATATATTAAGCAAAATATACATCTGTACACTAAGAACAGTGATATTCATAATATTAATACTAGAAATAAGGACAAGCTACGTGCTCCCTTTCACCGGCTTCATAAGGTTCATAATTCATTTGTTGGTCTTGTATTACCTTTTTCAACAAGCTTCCCTCTGCTTTCATAGATTTGCAGTTTAATGAGTTTAAAGCTAAAGTAAAATCCAACCTTTGTTCAAAGGCATACTATTCTATCAACGACTTCTTAAACGATAAGAATAGTTGGTCGCTGTAATTAACTCAATGTTTATGTTCTTTCAACCAGAATCAGAATTAGCTTTCCTGATCGTTGTGTATGTAAGCGGGCACGCCCTTTATACCCGGAGGCTCTTATTTAGGTTTTAAGTTCTATTTACGATTTTATTATTTCAGCTTGAGTTTAGCTTTTTAATGTTTTGTTCGTATATTGGCGTGTGCTAGCTGACATATGACGCATAATTTGATGTATGTTTTGTTTTGTTTTATAATATTAATTATTTCATAATACTGTATAGAATCAAGTTCTTCTAACTTAACAGACAGCTGTGCTACTGGGGAGTTTGTTCCGCCACTTCTTCTTCCCAGCTAAAGCACTAGGAAGTGTCGAAGGGTGGGCGTTTTGGGGGGACTGTCTCATGTAACTTTGACGTTCAAAAAGTGCTGACTCTCAGCCTATTTTGAATAAATGACTTTTGATTTTGATTTCATGGTAAACATTGATCAAACCGACAGCTGCAAACCCCACTTTCAAAAACATAATATTTTAACACTACCCAGTATTTATATTCTAGAAACATGTAAATTTGTCCGCAAGTATCCAGAGTTCTACACAAAGCGCGAAGACATCCAGTCACAATACACACTTAGGCACCGATCAAGGCTAAACATACCAACCTCCAAGCTAAAAATGCATTCTACAAGTCCCTATGTAATGTCTATAAAAGTAGGTATACAACAAACTGCCTGACATTAGAAAGAATGAAGAAAAGTTCAATATATTTGTAAGGAATCTTAAGAAACTACTAATTAACAAATGCTATTACTCCTTAGAAGAATATTTAAATGATAAAAATAAATAATAGATATATAATTTAATATGATAATAAATACTATAATGATGATAATTGATAATAATAATTAATCATAAACACGCAATTTATAGGTATATGTAAAATAAATTAATGATACTAAATTGTATGTATGATGTATTTAAAAAAAAATACATAATATAATAATAATTTATCAAATAATATTTAAAAAAAACAAAAATTAAATCAAACAGCAATAATTATAAATAAAATTAAATACTTAATAAATTAAACAACATAACTATTAATTATTTTTTAAAGAACAACAATCCATATAAATGAATAAACAGAATTATTATAATACATAGATACTTATATAAAAATCATATAAATTATGTTAATTTTATAGATAAATAAGCGATATATTGGTTCATTCTACGACATCTCCTGACCAAATGATTTTCAAAAACAGAGCTTCCTCTCTCCTATCCTTTTGCTGTGCCCTACAGGGTCCATAATGATCTAAATTATATAATTACCACCTAAGTTCACATTATGGTAAAGCAATAAAGATATTGAGTATTGACTTATACTGACTAAAACACGCCCGTGTTCCTTCAGTTGCCTATATGCCAGGGCCCCAGCAACTCTTTCAAACAAAACTCGCGACCCTGGCAGGCATCGGTACTTGCGGACCCCTTCAATAGTTGCTGATATCTCTTTGAGGCGCGCGTGGAACACAACGCGCCGTCAACCGGTGCCTGGTTCTTATAGGGCGAGAGTGAAGCCTCTAAGCTTGGCTCTATATTAGATCTGTGACTTACCTTGAATTGATCTGATCCATTAAAGAAGTTGGAGGATGAAATTTAAAGATTTTGTTTTTTGTTCGTGTGCAATTTCTAGCCGGTATACCAAATTTCAGCTTTCTAAGACCTCAGGAAGAGGTAGAGGTTTCGATGAGTGAGTCAGTCAGTGACGAAATCGACGTATCACAGGTATTAATGAAATTCAAAATGTAAACACTAGACAAATGAAATTTCTGCTAACTCTTAATTGTCCTGAGATTTTGGGCTCTATAACATTACTAATACACGCTGAGCTTTGGGGGTTTCAAAATACGACGTACAGATTTTGGTTTTTGGCTCGCTTTGGCGGGGTACTTCCGTGCTTCTAGATTCCAAGAACAAACTTGACATAATAGTTGTTGAAAAACCTGTTTATACGCATAATATTGAAAGATTTACCAAGTTGTTTTATGATTCTGAGACCAGTCTTTAAGTTTTCCTGTAATCTGTGGATGAAGAACAATTTTTTTTTCAAATTTTCAGCTATTTAATTTCGGTGATAAGGGGCTGCGGGAAGGTAAAGTTTTATATATTTTGTGATATAACATCGAAAACAAATAATATATTTGAGACCCTCACATCAAGCTGTTTCATTTGATATGACACACGGTCAAGTTTGCAAAACTTATGTTTTTCATTTTCTAGTTTTCCCCCAAAAGTAAACACCATTTACAAAGTGAATTACTATTATTACGTGACACATCCGTCTGAGGGTCACAGTAATTCATATGTGCACCAAATTTTAACTTAATCAGTTTAGTGGATTCGGAGCAAATTGACTGTGACAGACGCACAGACAGACAGAACCTATAAGTGTTCCTTTTTTCATAAGGACGTACAGAATTATAAAACCATTTCCTATTAAGGTACTATTGTTCAATAGATACCAATAATTTTGGCAACGTAATACCAAGCGTCATAGTTTTTACGCCTGTCTGGGTTTTTTCATTCAAGCTCCCGTGCAAAGTGTGAAAATTTAAATTGGCAGCACATCTAATACAAAACTCATAGATACTGGCGGTCAGTTATAATCGGTCGCGTAATAATTGTTATTTTTAGAGATCAGAGTCATTAAAGCATACGCAACGGACAACTTCGCCAGTCTTTGCCTGACCGTAGCGAAGAGTGAACGTGCACACGCGCGGAATTTTTAAAATAACTTTACCGGGTGACTTTATCAAAGAAAACGTTGTAAAGAAACCTTCCTACTGTGTCTTTCTATTGTTTTTTTAATTTGTGTTAAACATGGCTAAGGATCACGTGAAACTGAATATTGTGAACGAGAATCACAAGATTTTTGACAAAAGTTTTGACGATGAGGTCGAGATGATTTTCGGCAGACCGGCGCAGGCGACTACTAAGAATCGCGTCACGAACAATGTTCACCTGATGGACGCTGAAAAAGGACTTGATACACATTTTGTAAGTTCTATTGATCTTTATTTATTAGAATGAAACAAAGAAAAAAAAAATGTTTTCCCTTCTTTGTAAAACCTAGCTGATACTCGTAGGTACAATTTTGCACATATTTAACAACAACAAGTACTATTGTGATATTATAAAAGTCCTGGAGTAATAAAAAAGATTCTTATAACGGATTTGAAGCCAACCAATCAACAATTAATCAAAATAGAAGAAAAACTTATATACAGACAAATTTTTTAATATTATCACTTCAAAGCCAATATTAATTTGTATTGTTTGTGTGATAACTTTTAAGCTTGAGACAGTGATGTAAAATAGTTGGTTGCAGGTTAGTTGCCTATCTATACATATGTACCAAATATCTTTGTTCGTCTAAACACACCATGCAGCGGTCAATGACCCAACATTTAGCATGTCCGCGATTTCCAGTAACACTGACGGATCTAACATGATACTGCACATTCTATGTCATAGTGAAAAAATAAAAAAACAGTTGTCTGTAAAAACCGGTATGCCCTTTGAAGACTGGTTTTAATTTTTATGATCAAAATATTTGGTAAATTATAACCTAGTGCCCAGTTGATGGCAATGGCCGCCTCCTATCACATGGGACTTGAAACATAACAGGCGAAATGAGGATGAACTATAGGTACACCTCTGCCAACCCTTTCGGGCAATACAGGCGTGTTTGAACGTTATGTAAAAAAACTGGCCAAGTGCGAGTCGGACTCGCGCACCGAGGGTTCCGTACAAACCAGCAGGTGTTCACGGTTTATGCATAAGGTTTATGTTTATGAAATTATTTTTTTATTTTTATATTTGTGTTGACTGAATGAATGGTAAATTGTGGTTTACGATTTATGACGTATTAAAAAAAAAACTATTTACTAGATCTCGTTCAAACCAATTTTCGGTGGAAGTTTACATGGTAATGCACATCATATATTTTTTTTAGTTTTATCATTTCCTTATTTTAGAAGTTACGGGGGACACACATTTTACCACTTTGGAAGTGTCTCTCGCGCAAACTACCTATTCAGTTTAGAAAAAAATGATATTAGAAACCTCCATATCATTTTTGAAGACCTATCCATAGATATCCCACACGTATGGGTTTGATGAACAAAAATTTTTTGAGTTTCAGTTCTATGTATGGGGAACCCCCAAATATTATTGTTTTTTTTCTATTTTTGTCTGAAAATCTTAATGCGGTTCACAGAATACATCTACTTACCAAGTTTCAACAGCATAGTTCTTATAGTTTCGGAAAAAAATGGCTGTGACATACTCGGACAGACAGACAGACAGACATGACGAATCTATAAGGGTTCCGTTTTTTGCTATTTGGCAACGGAACCCTAAAAAGCTACTAAAAAAACAAGTCCACTGCTGGACATAGGCCTCTCCCATACTGCGCCACAACACCTTGTCTTCCGCCTTTCGCATCCAGTCTTCCGCAGCCACTTTCCTTTGGTAGTCGGTCCAAAAGAATATGATCAACAATAAATATGCTAACAGTATATCAAACTAATGCCAAGTTAAATATAAACTCAATGCATTTATTAATAATCCATTATGAACTTTTGACTGTCTAAAAGGAGATTAGTTTTAGTTTTTGGTTTACTGCCCATTCCAAAACGTAGAACTCTATGGAGAAGAACGGGCAAGAAACTCTAAGAACACATTATTGCGTAACACACTATTTGACAGAATGTGAATCATTTTGAAGTATATCGCTTATCCATTGCTTCAGATGTTCATACAATTTGTCTGCTCGAACAACGTAAATCACGCAATGTATGTTGTTGAACTGCCAAAATGAAAGCCATTCCTTCTGTTAGTCACCATCATCATTCTCCTGCCCTTGAACCAATTTATTAGTACACGCAGCATGTATTTTTCTTCCCCACTTCTCTTATCCATCGTTTCTTTGATACATACTCTTAAAGCGATCGACATACTCAAAACTTGCCTCACGAAATTTTTCTCATTCCTCCATTCCATTACTACTATTAGCGCGTTACGCAATTTATTCTGCCTCGGGAGATCTGCACCCTAATTGCGAAACGCACTATTTATCAGAATCTGAATGGGATTGAAGATTATTTTTAAACCATTGCTTTGCGCTTCATCGATAAATAGGCTACCCAACACAAAAATATTTTTTCAATTCGGATCAGTAGTTCCTGAGATTAGCGCGTTCAATCAAACAAACAAACTCTTCAGCTTTATAATATTAGTATAGAAGTATAGATTACAGCTTCAATTAAAAGCTCCAATTAAACTATCTCGTATCGTCTGCTTCACCGGTTCCATATTGACCTACATTCTTGTCCTACAAGTTTGATTGTATGATGTAGTTTGCAAGAGACCGAGGGCTTAGGCGAACCATTCACATAGATTCTATCTGTTTCATAGAAAATGAGTCAGTTGGATTGTATGTAAAGTTTGAAGCCTGTCGTTTCATTCACTTTATTTGGTTTACAATGCAGAACTGCACCCTAATTGCGAAACGCACAATTTATCAGAATCTGAATGGGATTGAAGATTATTTCTAAACCATTGTGTTATTTGTTCGAATAAATTGTCGGCTCAGCAACGTAAATAACGCAATGAATGTTGTTTACCTATGAATATTAAACCAATTCCTACCGATAAAAAGTTCCGCAATTACCCTCTGATTGACAAGACTGTTTAGATATATGGGACCCGGGACTTTACTCGTCATGTTTAAAACCTTCTGTCCAGTCATTGTTCAGGAGAGTACTTCTGATTAACGATATTAGCGACAAAATATGAATTAAAATGAGACAGGAATATTATTTATTATAACCACAATTAATACCAATAATGGCGCTTAGTCACCTATATAAGGTAATTCGGTAACTTTACTTGAATTAGTTCTATGACCATTTAGAGCTTTATGTTCTTTTTCCCCGATGTAAAAGATTTCTTAGAAACTAAATGACAACATCTTAGTACTTTATGAAGTGATACAATTCCTTGTTACACAGTATTGCACACTTTTTTCTTTTTTTACACGTATTTACACTAGACAAACAAGTTAATATGGCCGACTGAACCATTACATCATTGTGCAACCGATAATCGTAATTTTATGCAATGTTGAGATAAGACAAGTTGTTGATAAGTGATAGAAGTACTTAATTAATTAAATGTACTCATAAACGCAATTTGACTGCCGAAACTGCAATTTGTAGTGTTTCGTCGTAATAAATAACTGTAAATGTTAGATCTCTATTACGACTTTTCCCTTTGCCGACTCGACTCTGGTAGGACAATTTCCATGAAGTTTCCAAAGATCAAGTTCTACTAGTCCCGCGCCGCGGTATCGCTTCGCGTCTGTCAGGACAATTTTCATATAGGCAATTGATTAAGTTTAAAAAAAATTTTTGAACCACACAAAAATATTTCAGAAAGATAGCGAAATGTAGGAATGTACATTTTGAATACCTAGCTAAAGTTTTGGAACGAAGTTCCTTATCGCGGGTTGTGAAAGGGGGCTAGACGGAAAAAATTCTTACGAAAAGTTGTCACGACATGCTTTAACCGACTTCAAAAAAATTCGAGGTTTCTCAATTCGACCGTATATATTTTGTATATTGTTGTTTTTTTTGTTGTGAGTAGAGAGGGAGAGAGGGAGAGAGGGGGAGAGGAGGAGAGGGGAAGAGGGGGAGGGGGGGAGAGGGGGAGAGAGAGAATATTTTTGTTGAGTGTATACATGTTTTTTGTACACAATTAATAATTAAAAAATTATAACTATTATAAATCCTGGAAAGGAACTTCGTTCCATCCGGGTGTCCCTTGACACCTCTAAAGTTTTTTTTTTTTAAATTACGTCATCCTCAACATTTCAGCCGAAAGATGTCTTGAACATAGGCCTCCCCCAATTGGAGGGGTTTGCCATAATCGCCACGTCTGGCAGACGCTAGACGGGTTGGCGATCGCAGTATGTTGGTAAAGTGCATAGAGAATGCTGCTGCTTTTTCTCTAGTAACTCTATTAGTCGCCTCTTCACCCACGAGAAGAAATAGGATAATGCTATTCTGTACGTTCGGCACCACACAGAACATCGTAGGTAACCTTTTTTAGAATGAAACAAAAAGCAACGTAAACCTACAAACCAACCCGCAACCTTCCAGCACAAACGTAATTAACAACAAATAGTTAACGCGGACACAAAGGTAATTAAAAAGTTCATCTCACGGTTATCAGAGCATTGTCCATTGATAGCTAGGTACGTGCTGACAACATTGAGAAAACAAAAAGATTTTGTTGTTCGAGAAAATAATAGAATTGTTTACTCATTAATGAGTTCCTATCCTATCACAATGTAGGTAATATCGTTTTAAAATGGCGTCCGCGAGAACTAATAAATATTTCAGTGACATAGACGTATCCTCGGCGGGCTGCTTCCCTCTGAAAAACTTGCTGACCTAATCAGCAATTTGGATATTGCTCTTCTCCTAGTCTGCACCGACTTTCGGTATCCCGGTTCACTCGTGCAAAGCGATGGCGAAGTAGATCGGAGGGTTAAGCACAGAATAAACACTGGATGGATGAAATGGTGGCAGGTCACGGAAATATGCTGCGACTCCCACATCCCCCTTAAACTTAACAGGGAAGATACATAAAAACATGATTAGACCTGCTGTCTTGTATGGGTCAGCATGATGGGCCATAAAAGGGATGAATGAAAGGCATGGCAAGTCATGCAGCTCAGATGAGAATGTTAAGAGGGATGTGTGATGTTACACGAATGGATAGAATAAGAAATTAGTAAATTAGAGGAAGTCCGAAAGTGGCACTGATAACTGAAAAGTTTGGTGGAAATCAGTTGTCATGGTATGTGCACGTGAGGAATGAGGAAAATGTCGCGAGGAAAGTTTTGATTATGAATGTCGATGGATTAATGAGTTTTTAGTAGGGGAGACCGAAGAAACGATGGATGGACTGTGTGAATGATGGTATGGATAGAAAAGGGGTGACTACTGAAATGGCGACTGACAGAAAAGTGTAAAAAAAAAGATGACATGTTGCGCCAACCCTAGATAAATTGCGGTACCTAAGGACAGGAGGAGGATGACCTAGAAGTGAGTCCATAAGGTTCTCCTACAACAACACAATAAAACACTTTAAATAGTAATGTGACAATCATATTAGTTGGTGCCTGATTCCATTTAAAATTGTCTAAGGGAGCTCTGCGGGTTAGTTTCGGCCCTTTTAAGGGTCCGGGACCATCAGGATCCCTAGACATGTCAAAGAAATGACATTAATAACAGATTCACCAATTCACGGCACGGCAAAGACCTTCTAAAACAAAGAAGGCATTGATCAGCCTGCTTGCTAATTGCACGTGAATCAGTATGGCAAAAATATTACCCAACGTATTATTTACTATTTGAGTCAAATGACGGGTATTCCTACCAAACAGACAGGAAACATTCAGTGTAAGTCGACATTTACACGGACTTAATAAAATCGCGGTGAAATTTATTCGCACCCCGAGTTTCTTTTTTTGTGGGTGGGTAATCATCTAACGACTTCTCCCGCTCTCGGTGAAGCGGAAGGGCGTGTCAGACTTTTACTGACTAAAACCCACCCATGTTCCTTCAGTAGCCCATATGCCACGGCCACGGTATCTCTTTCGAACAGATCTCGCAACCCTGGCAGCACACCGAGTTTACAGTGTTCAATTTTTACCTCTCGGCGCTAAGCAGAGTTTCGAAGATCTAGTGAGCGAAGAAATCCCACCGAGATTTTATTACGTCTGTGGGAGCGTGGACTAACGTGGTGACTAATTATGATTAACTCGTCGAATTTCTTAATTAGAGACACAATAGAAAGACAATTGCTTATGTCGCACTGTGTAACATAAGACATTCGAGAGGTTAAAGCTGTTTCAAAAAAACCCAAAGATCCACTTTTATCACTTATTAACTTGTTTCATAATCAGCCTGTAGTTATATTTCACTGTTTCACTGTAAATCTGAACAGTAAAGAACCTCACAACCAGTTTATTTCAAGAAAGACTTCACAGATTATGTAAGGTTTGTTGCTGCTGTTGACCCCTGCCGTTGTTTGTAATAGTGTAAATAATATACAGTCCTTCAGACCGTATTTCGGCCATGGCGGCCAGTCTCAATGGAGACTAGCCATCGCCGCGGAAGATATCGTAGTGCAAAAGTGTGAACGCAGACACAGGAGCACTCACTGTTCCCTCACTCTCATAGTCCGATGGGACGGCAATCTGACACGACCGGTGAGAAATCAGGCGCAGGACAAAGAGCTTAACGTCCTTTCCGAGGCACGGGGGTAATCACACCACCTACTTCCTAACTCCGCGCTGTTACTAAGAAATATCTAATTGAAAAATCCAATTACACTTTGACCTCGAACCCAGGACCCTACGCTCAGCAGTCGCGCTTGCGACCACGAGACCAACGGATCAGTTAGTATAATTATGTCACGGTAATTATACGGGTTTCCCAGTTTGTTTTAAACTTGAACAAAGCATGAATCATCTCTTGGCGAGGTGCGGTCGTCATAACTGAAAGTATCGAAAAGATATTTCATTTCGTGCTACGGAAAGTTTACCGAAACCTAACAGTGAGAGGACTTTGGAACTGCTTGAAAAGAGCCCTATTAAACCCATGATATTATACATTAATCAATCCAAAAGTGTGCGTGTGCGTTGATAGCCCGGGAACGTCCGACAAGTGACGAGGATGCCCGAGAGCCGCCATACTGTCAGTTTACTCAGTTTGCCTCGCGACCTCACCGTGTGATGATCTCATGACTAAGTATGGGTGTCAAACTCGAAACTAGCCAGCTAACCCGAGACTTGCGCGTGAGTAAAACCATGATCTATCGTTTTATTTACCAACCATAATTATATGAAACGTTTTGATATCGTTAATCGATATAAACAGCTACTGTACGAGTGGGGAAATAATTAATTTGTGAGCAAATTGACACTACCTCTATTTGTCGCCATTTCATACAATTGTCAAAGAATGAAAATTGCGGTGACAAATAAGGTGATAAATAGTGAATTTTCCCTGACTTTCTTAACTGAAAAACATTTAAACTTTACCTATACATCTGCTGACTCTACTAAAGGTAGAAAATACTGCTATAATCTGTGACTGAAGAGTTTATTTAGTCTTTATAACTTCCCACACGACTATTTATAGAGTGTTTACTAGTACTAGAAGTAATACATAAGGTATTTCCGCATCCTTATACTGTGGCTCATTGATCAATCAGTATATGTTATTGTAGTTACGACCAACAAAGAATTGCATTTAAAACTAGTGGTAGGTGACTGTTCGTTCACTTCTTTTGCATACATACTTCATTCTACCCCTATAAGGGATAAAAGTAGTTAAGTTTAAATAAAATGAACAGCGCTAGACCCTCCAGGGAAAAAAATACTATACTAATATTATAAAGCTGAATAGTTTGTTTGGTTGAACGCGCTAATCTCAGGAACTCCTGGTTCAAATTGAAAAAAAAAATATTTTAGTTTTGAATAGTCCATTTACCAAGGATAATATCACGCTAGGACACTTGGGAGCTGAGCAAAAATAATAGTAGTCGCGAATACGAAGTACTCGCACGGGCCGGTGATTCGATGTAACGGGGTGGGTCGGGGGAGCAAAAAGGACGCGAAGCCATTGGCAAAAGCTAGTATACCTATTATATTATGGAGTCATTAGCTTCCCTAACACTAATGACGTGCGTTGAGCCAGCATTACTAATTTTTTGCATAATACTTTAGTAAATAAGGAAGATTCATTGAGAATTTCCTTATTTTGTTATTATTGGCGCTAAAAAACTTACGTAAATTAATTACTCAGTCCTTTGTTATTGGGAACTGATGACTTTTGCAGTAAATATTATTGAAACCGTCTTCAAATACCGGTCGCAAAATCCAACGACTTTAACACCACTCTCCATAAGATTAGCTAGCAGTTGTAGCTCGGCGGTTCCGGCCGCAACTTACGCGTTGTAGAACGTGGGTTCGACCGCAGACAGGCGCTATACTTTGGTTAAATTATTCCATCACTACTGCTCTCAAAATCGTGAAGGAAAACATCGTAAGAAAACCGGGATGCCTTAGAACCAAAAAATAGAAGACATGTGACATCTACCAACCCTCCCTGTAACAGAGAGGGGGCCTGATTATCCCGATAAGATTCAGCCTTTTCCTCATTCATATTGATAGCATTACATCACACCAATATCACCTAGAGGGTTAGATAGAGCTGTATCTAAAGTTCGCCCACATTTCATCAGATATGCCATGCCACATCTGAGCTCCACAACCCGGTTACTGGTTCATATGATACCCTTGGTAAGACTGGTGCTATTATATTGAGAAACATACGTAATTCTTAGAATACTTAAAAGCTTTAGACACTACATTCCTACTTCTATTCACATGCGGAAAACTGCATGTAAGGCGTTGCATCTAGGTATTAATAATATCTTTTTAATATTACATTTTGTAAATTTTAATTACAATATTATAACTATTAATAATTTTCCTGTCCATTGTTATTGTCATTAAAATATGCAAGCTTAATTTATCTCCAAGGTTTGGCATTGGATAATTTTGAATCCAGAATTGACACATATATGTAGGTACTAAGGCTAAAAACGTATTAACAACAGAAAATGACATAAAATATGATTATGTAAATGAGGGAATCGAGACATAATAGATAAATTGAGTGAGTAACAGTTGGAAAAGTATTTCGATTGTCTTCGTTTCAGAGTTCAGACGATATACGTCCATGGTTGGATACAGGCCTCCCCCAATTTGGAGCTTTGCCATAATCGCCAAGCTTGGCAGGGGGTTTGGCGATCGCAGTATGGTGGTAAAATGCATAAAGAATGCTGCTGCCCATTCTCTAGTAAATCCCTCAGTCTCTTACGACATCCACGGAAAGAAATTGGATGGTGCTATTGTTTACGTCCAGACTGTTTACACAAAATATAAAATATCTGCGTCTGTTGAGGCTTGAAGCCCCCTTGTCAGGGGAGCTGGGCAGTCAGACAGATATCTATTTACGTCACAAAACAGTATCATACGTCTTACACAACGGAACAAGATCAATGATGACTAATATTTAACGATGAATCGAAGCTCGTTATTATTACGTAAATTTTTGACTACAAGTGCTTAGAGATTGCGCAATTTCAGTTGTAGACTTGCAAGATTTTTAAAAGATTTTTTTTTACCAAAATTGATTGTAGGAAGTGATGAAATTGTTGCACATGATGTAACTGTGTCTGTAAAATTTCCCCATGTATCAATTCGTATAGTGTAGCATGAAGTATGTAGCATGAAGCATGAAGTATGTAGTATGTAGCAAGAAACATGTAGCATGAAGCTATACCCGTATTATGTTCGTACTTAAGAAAGTCGATGCTTTCCACATCAGGACGTTCAAAGAAATAAATTGAGGATTTGCATGTATTTTTTTTTTCTTTTCATCAATGATTGAACGTTAATATAAACCCGAGAAAATTATTAACTTACCTTGGTGAGAATTCACATGCCCTTTGACATCACTTCCGCCAGAAAATATTTTTATTTTTTGAAAGGTATCAATTTGTTTACACATTGTGTATTTAATTAATTAAAAAAAAATGACATGCCTATTCTCCATTGCGTTAAAATTAGAAAGATGAAACAAGAGGTCTGAAATGAAGAAGAGCAAGTTAAAACCTGAAAATGTTAGCTAATGAGGCTTTTTATAGTACTGTTGAGTTCTATGGCAGCAATTCATACCGACATACGCGTCCATTATACCCGTAAAAAAACCCGTAAAAAAAAAACGCATTTTCCATAAGAACGTACGAACGTAGGTATATACATATACGTTCATTATCATCTGCCTAGCCTTTTCCCAACTATGAGAACTAGGTTTGGCTTTCAGTCTAACTGGATGCAGCTGAATACCAGTATTGAACATAGACCGACGGCCTATCTGACCTCCACAACCCAGTTACTAGACAACTCGATACCCCTTGGTAAGACTGGTGGTCAGAATTTCGGGCTTCTGACTAACCGTAACCACTGTTTAAGCTAATAACGTACTTTCCGGAGCACGGAAGGGTCTTGGTATGTAAATGATGGTCACCCATCCACGGACCAACCGCAGCAATCGTAGCTTAACCTGATCAATCAAGCCGTGCGGTATATCTACCTACATCATCATCTGCCTAGCCATTTTCTAACGAAGTTGGGGTGGCGTCCAGTCTAAAAGAATTCAGCTGAAAACAAATATTTTACATGGAGCGACTGCGACTTGTGGTGGTCAGCCCACAAGTTACATGTACGTTATTTACGTGGGATTGTACCTAACTGCATGTAGGGACAATTAATCAAAACAACGCGACCAGAAAAAAGGATAATTCCAGTCTTTTCAGTCGAAAGACGTCCACGGCTGCACATAAACCTCCCTCAAAAGGGAGGTTGCCATAATCGTCACGCTTGGCAGGTGGGGTGGCAATCGCAGTATTGTGGTGAGATGCATAGAGTACTCTACTGCCTATTCTTTAGTAAGTCCCTTAGTCACCTTTTACGACACCCACGGGAAGAAATAGGATTGGGCTATTATTTATGTCAGGCAACAAACGGAACAGAATAACAACATAATTCCAGTAGTTTCAGTAATCTAATGGGTAAAAGTGATCGTCATTGAAAATCGTATCTACATATTGATTGTGCCTGCGTTATAATAGTGACGCCATACCCTGTCAAAATTACCCACAAACTGTTGAGGAAATGGTGAGGGGTGTCCCGGAACTATTAACATAATGTATTACATTACATGCCCAAATTATACATAATATTATGACGTACACACCTTCTATGACAAACTTCTATTTTCCTTGTGACGTAGATATACAGTTTCTCGTTTTAATCGGAGTACCGAGATGCCCGAGCTCTGCTCGGTTTTTTTTTTGGTAAAAAGACATTTTTTAAAAATGAATCCTAGCTAGATCGATTTATCGCCCCTGAAACCCCCTGTATACTAAATTTCAAGAAAATCATTGAAGCCGTTTCCGATATTCAGATTATATACATATATATACAAGAATTGCTCGTTTAAAGGTATAAGATATGTAATTTTATTGAAATTGTTTTATTTTAACATTTTGGGAGAAATAGAGGCAGAAAATATTTTTACAAATGCAACGCTGAACTGGTCTATCGGAACTTCCAATAGACTAATACAAGCCTCCAATAGCAATATAGTCCTTCGAATACGATTATTAGGACTATATTGCCCCTACCGTTTCTATTTCTTTTTTTTATAATCGGGATACCTTTGTTTTTTACGTTAAATCATTCATCGTATAAATAGCATCCGGGAAAGTAATGTTGTAAACCTATAATAATATGTAAATGTTATTACCAATATTTCCCGGATTTCCCCAATCATTTATGGTTTGGAAATGACGTCACAAATTATTTGAATGGTACGAGATGATGACGATCATTTTTACCAGTTTATAGGTCTGGTTTCAAAATCAAAAGTCATTTACTCAAATTAGGCTGAGGATCAGCACTATTAGAACGTCAAAATTACATAAAACAATCCCCCGGCACACCCGCCCTTTACCACTTCCTAGTGCTTTAGTTGGGAGTACAAGTTGGTAGAAGAGGTTGGAATTATAGAGGCTGGCAAGGATATTGATGCCAAATACAACCATGAATTCAGAGCATGACTTTAGACCCCCTAGCGTAGAAATGTTTATAGAAAAAGATTGGCGTGTGTACCTGGCAATTTGAGCGCATAGGGACATTTCTACGATAGGTAGGGGGTGAGAATCATGCACTGAATGGGGAGGTTAGCGAGAGGTCAGAGGTTGTACATTGGTGTCCATACTAAATGTAAGTGTATTTTGGAGAGGTCGTCTCTGCAATTAAGTTTTTGTTGAATGCAGATGTGAGACCTCATCTAAGTTCTACATGAATGAACATATGATAAACTTTTTAGTGGGCATTTTAAGGCCCACGCAGGCGCGATGCTACTCTTGTTATAGAATTTCCTTGTAGTTTTCATAGAAATTGTTCTACTAAAGTCGTCTGTTGCGGAAGCCTTTATTTACGCCTTAACTTTGATTTTTGACCTAATTTGGAATACCACAGCAGCTCTTGGTAATCATTTAATGGAAAATTTCGTAATACACATTTTTTTACACGCTTTATATTAGCTTCACTTGTATGTTAGTATGTTTGTTTGTAACCGACTCCTTATAGCGCGATTTTGACCCACTTTAAACGACCAGATTTCATTCAAACTTTGCACACCTGTCAAGGACCGATGGCAATGCAATAATTTCATAAATTTGTGCCATTATCCTTGCCAGGGTTACCAGGACAGCAAAAAAACTGTCTTCGAAAACTACGCTGACATCGTCACAAACTAATTTGTGCCATTATCCTTGCCAGGGTTACCAGGACAGCAAAAAAAACTGTCTTCGAAAACTACGCTGACATACGTCACAAACTACGCTGACATACGTCTCAAAATTCAAAACACCCTAAAAAATAGAAAATAAATAATAGTTTAAAATAACTAAAAAACACGCTTCCATTGAAAACCAAACTAAAAAGTACAAAATAATGGAAAAAAAGCGTGGGGTTCCTGATATCACCACGCTTTTTTTCCATTATTTTGTACTTTTTAGTTTGATTTTCAATGGAAGCGTGTTTTTTAGTTTTTTTTAACTATTTTTTTTTTCAGCAATAGGATCGTAATTACCACTTACCCACTATAACTTCGCACTAGGTTTTATAAATTGGAAGACGTAATGCTAATGATAGAGAGAGCTTTTTTTTTTAGGTGGGAAATCATCCGTCAGCCTAAAACCCACCCGTGTTCCTTCAGTTGCCTATATGCCAGGGCCACGGTAACTCTTTCGAACAAATCTCGCGACCCTGGCAGGATAGAGAGCCCTGGCATCCATAACACAAGTTTAATCTTAGCTTGGGTGTCAGTGGAGATACTCAGTGATTTATGCAATTTAAAAACAATAGTGTTATGGTATTATCCTATCCCCTGTGTGTTAATTGTGAAAGTAAAAGTTATTTACTTAATACTTTTAAAATACGTAGTATTCACTGATTATTTGTAGTCATTGTTCACCTTACACTATTGGCCCAACAGTCACACAAAAGACATTGAACTAGTTTCTGCTAAAATATTGCACTCCAAGTACCAATGAATCATGTAAACCACAAACTCTGTGATGGGACAACCCTTGAGGTATTTCTAAGGATTAAATTCTCCTGAGTAAACAATTGTTTTTAATTTATTTTTTACCATGCATTTTTTTGTATTCAATTATTGTTGATTTGTGTTATCCAATGATAATAAGTTATAGTTAGTAACTTTTTACCTTTAATAGCATTCTCTTTTTCAAATTATTTTAATTAAATCAATTGTTATTTATTATCATTTGACAAAGTGTATCGCTGAATGAATATTAAATCATACTAAATTAAATAAAAATGTGTACTCAAATAAATGCAAACGGTCTGTAATTTCGTTTAGTTTTTATCCAACCCAAAAAAAAAAAAACACCTTGAAAGGTGAATTCCAATTAATTTTAATTCTGAGTACAATATTTTGGTAAGTACCTATAAAGCTGTGTCATGTATTTCTACATAAAAGAGGAAAATACTTAGGTATATATATCATATTAATTGAAGGAAATATTAATCACTTGTATGTTATTATGTTACTATTATATTATTATTGGTTTTATTAGTTTAAATAGCGGAGCGTTTTAGCGGATTTAAAATTTTAGGCTATATTCGGTAATAATTTACTAACCATTTTTGTTGTGTAGCCGTCGCGTCGGTTAATATATCTTATTAGAAATAAGTTTTTTCTCATATAAGTGAATGTAATTCTTTTTGAGAAATAAAGTTCTTAAACCATAAACCATAAATACGTATAGAATAAACTCATCATCTATTTTAACTTACAAACGTAACTGGTGACTTGTAGGAGGTATGTACTGATACATGTATTATATATGAAAAATATCTTAACAGTTTTGTCTCAAAACGTCTTCATATCGTTTTTCATAAAATCAGTACATCTTAAAATTAGCAATTCGTTGCTTAGCACTATGTCTATCAGTTTCCGCGCACATAACATTGAGAAGAGTTCATTGCTCTCTGCCCACACATTATTGACTCATTATATTAACATAGCTTGTATTAATACAGCCTTGCATGTCATGTTAAATACACAAAAAATGTACCTAGTTAGTTTTAGGAACTAAGATGATTAAATGATGTGCCTGTTTCAACATATATCATAAGATTTTGTAATGCCATCAAAAAGAAAACCTTAGAAAGCATTTAAAAAATTGAATCGAGAGGTAGGTTCAAATGCATCTTTAGGTACTAATTCTTTAGGTAACTTTTATATTATGACGTCTACACTACAGTTCAAACTGATAAATATATAATATATACAATCATGTAATATAATTTCAGATAATTAGAGGTCAAATGGGCAGTCGCTCTTTATAAATAATGGTCGGTTTAAATGCATCCCAACATTCCCAACATAGTTGGGAAAAGACTAGGTAGAAGATAACTAATCCACACAATAATTTATCTTATGTAAACATGTTATAAAGAATAATTTATAACCATAATAAATTAATACCAATAATATTATATATTAAGTTCTTTATTTTTAACACGCTTTTATAGCTTGTTATGTATCTACATAACGGAATCTTTGAACGGGATTCATTTGAGACTTCGCACACTAATCAAGGAACAATGAAAATACAATAATTTCATAAATTCGTGCCAGGCCTGGCCAGAGGTAATTCGTGCCATTACCTCTGGCCAGGATCACCAGGATAGCAAAAAAAAAAAACGGGAAACCCGGTTTAGTAGCTAGCCGAACTAAAAAATAGAAAATAAATAACACTTTAAAAAGACGCTTTCATAGAAAACCAAACTAAAGAGTAGAAAATAATGGAAAAAAGCGTGGTGTGCTTTGCTTTACAAATAATCAGCCTATAATGCTTCCACTGCTTGACACAGGCCTCCTCTCGATTAGAAGTAGTGGGCCATAATCCACTACGCGGGCCCAGTGCGGGTTGGTAGATGTAACATGTCTTCCAATTTTTGGTTCTTGGACAATGTTTCCTCACGATGTTTTGTTCACCGTTTTGAGAGCAGTGGTGAAGAAATAATTAACACAAAGTAAAGGTGGTTCTTTCCTCAAAATACCATTTCAGTCACCAATCTACATGGTCTTGACATGTTGTGACCAATATTATGTCTGGACTTTTAAAAGAGACTGTGACCTCTGAGTTTGTTTCGGCCTTTCTTCTCAGAGTAGTCAGTTACGGAACGCCGAACTCATCTAGTTTAAAAAAAATATCATTGACATGTAAAAGTGTTTGTACAAACGTACTTACAGAAATAAAATCATTTATCATTTAAAGCGCCTGCCTGAGTTCGAACCTATGACTTACGACTAGTTAGTCGCGGTCGTTACCACTGGGCCACCACTGCTCTATCTATCAAGTCTGTCTCACTTATTTTGTCGTGAACGCGGTATTATTGCATTGGTACTATTGTAGTGTATCCTCTCATTAGTAATAAGATTATTATTATAATGAGTCTCACTCCCGTGACGCAATATCGAAGACCTTTTTACGTAATTTCATGAAATCATACCTACCTAGCTAAGTGTTTATATTATAGTAAGTAGGTACAATAACGTCAGGAACCTACGTAACACCTAGGACGAGAAATACATAATTGACTATTTACCTGTTTACATTTGTGGTATAAACCTAGACAGTACCAGGCCGAGCGAGGTTAGTCCGTACGTCAGAACACATAATGATCCCATCGTTTACTGAAAACTGCCGTAAAATAGTCGCTAGCGGTTTACAAGAATATTTTCACTTTATTACTCGAATTTTTAACACAGATCCGCGAGAGATCTTAAACAAGCAGTAAATTAATCAAGAACATGAGTCACAGAGTATAACAACATCTTTCAGTTTTCTTATTCATCTAAGTCGTTCAACTCTTTACAAAAATAATGCGTGGAGTGTTAGATGTCAATAAAAAATACCTTGAAATGCGTGTTTATTAAATTATTTTATTTAGTTCATATTTTTCGGCTAGTTACAATGGTGTGTTTTGTTTTGTTATCCTTTTGATACTGGCTAGGATAATGGCACAAATTTATGATATTAATGTATTGTCATCGGTCCTCGGAGAGTTTCAAATTAAACCGATGGTTTGAAGAGAGTGAAAACCACGTTCAAAGATTCCGTTACACACATACATAAGGAAACCGGCATGTCCTACAACCAAAAATTCGAAGACATATGAAATATACCAACCCGCACTTCTAGGCCAGCGTAGTAACATAACGGTCCATTCCCACACTCCAAGAGGAGCCTTATGTCCCAGCAGTGGGAACTGTATAGGCTGATTATACAGGGTTATTTGTAAAACACCGGCAACCTCTCAGGTCTATGTTACTAACATCATAATCAACAACTTTTGTTCTGTGACTTTTAAAAATTCATCATATTTTAGTTCATCAGATTTTCAAACAAAAATAAAAATATTTAAATTGAACGCTCTAAATGTTACGGAGTCTATGCGAAGCAAAAGAAAGCGATAGTATATTAGCAAGGGGAGCGGGGTTAGGGCGGCGGGGGCGCTTGAACTTGACCTATTTACAGGCAGCCGATTTTTGTATGAAAATCTGATGCACTAAAATATGATGAATTTTTAAAAGTCATAGAACAAAAGTTGTTGATTATGATGTAAGTAACATAGACCTGAGAGGTTGCCGGTGTTTTACAAATAACCCTGTATACACATACATACCAAGCTAATAAAAGCGTGTCAGAAAATTAAATCGCTCTTAACCTATACTTTTTCTGTAGATATTTTCTAACACATTTAGTGTAGAGCATTGATCAATTCACAACGTAAAGTAAAACAATAAACGACGTAAATTCATAAACGATTGTTCATCGAAAACATTGAAGTATGTAAAGATGTCAATGTTTTTGGCACAATTAGTGAGGAAGTTTCGTTGTCTGTTTATATTTCCAAACGTTGCGTGGGCGCAGCGCTGCTTTAAGCGGTGTCTTGAGGTCATTGTCAAGGGCGAATCGACCATTGCTTTTGGGTTCAAGACTTTGATGCAGTATGGGCGACTATTATGACTACAATAATTTAGTAAGCCGAGTAAATTTATTAAGATAAACCCCCTCTAATAGGGGTATGGCCTATGGCCAGCAGTGGACGTCTTTCAGCTGAAATGATGGTGATGACGACGATTGCTTCTTATGTTCTAAAAAAATGTGTAACTGTGTCGTGTTACGCAATTATTCTCTGGATGCCATTAAAGGTTTATATTCATGATACCTTCTTAGGTGTTTTTATTCTTGTTAGAGTTATTCTGTATCTACTATAGTGTCTATTTACTCCAACAAGATGCTACATGTTTTTTGGGTTCCAGGACATAGGTAATTATGTCCCAACCAACATTCAATCGGTAGGTAATGGGAAGCGATTCCAAGATAATGACTGTGTATCTTTCTATTGCCAATTAAAGTAATTAGTATCAACAAATATTCCGATATCTTAGTAGTACAACAGATCGGGGGCAACATTGACGACTTGGCCAAGGTTAATGGCCTAATTACTGATGAGTCTATGTAGCTACCTGTTACTAATACTGCGATGTTCTACATACTTGGGAGCGAGTAAAATGTTTGTCATCTTTAAACTCTTATTCTCATAAAATCACGCTTCCTCTTGTAGAGTTAGGCGGAGCTATAATTCTACATCTTCTTGTCGCCAGTTATGTTTTTCGCTTTATTGTTATTTGTTTAAAACTTAAGTTTTTGCCATTTCTTCTCAGTGTTACATCTTAATCTTAACATAGTATAAAACGAAGTCGTTTCCCGAGTTTCTAGGTACGCTTAGATCTTTAAATCTTCGCGGCGGTTTTCATCAATAGACAGAGTGATTCAAGAGAAAGATTTATTTGTATAAAACGCGGGCGAAGCCGCTGGCAAAAGCTAATATAGTTTATATAACAGCTAAGAATGGCGACACCATGTTGACTAGCAAAGACTGTTTTGCCAAATTGACTAATAATACAAGATAGATATACATTGCTTCACTTAATATCCGTTTGGTGTGCCTTTAAATAAATAATAATTAAATAAATAAATAAATACGTTTTATTAGTCGATTATACTTTAAACTCATCTAACCAAGTGCTCTAGGTTACGCAAATACCAATTTTATTATTATAGGGACAGCCACAAAAAGTAGATAAGTTTAAAAATTCATACCCGGCTACTAAAAAACACAAAAACTATGAAATTAAAAAAAATCTCCTCTGAAAGGCGTGGTCGTATGCAACTTTGGTCTTCTTCAAAGCTTTATGACCGATCAAAATCATAACCCTGCTTTTTGCTTTGCCGTAGTTCGTTAAAAATAAGGAAACATCCAGTAGATACCTTTTACAAAATCCAATATTTTCAGGAGAAATATGACCAGCGATATAATTCATTAGTAAAACTAGTTATAATTCTGAACTATCACGGTTAGTTTCCTTGATGATATAAAGGGGAATCACAGCGTTAAAGTTCATTTGAATTAAGCTTATTCTCCAAAGGATGTGACGGCGGCGGCGGCGAGAATGAATTCAGTGTGAGTTCGCGTGCACTTTGTGGAACGAAAACAAATGATTCATTATTTTATTAGCCTTGGGAAGGACTAAAGATTGGAATTTCCAGAGTAATGAATGATTAGTGGTTGCACTGGAGTTGGAATTTGGCCGTATTAGACAGCCTACCTTCCCAGTATTTCACCTTGTAAGGCCCGGGATTTCAGCGGATGACTGGCCCTTTCAAGTTTAAATTCTAAGTTACGGCAGGTCCAGATCGTCATACTACCTCTTGATCAATTATAAATAAGTAGGTGTCTACTGGCATTGACAATACTTAATAAAGGGTTAGTAGATAGGGTTGTGGGTATTCCTAAGAATTAATAGTAGGTAGTGTAAATTATCGTCGATCTTGACAGCAATTCCGTGACTTCATCTATGTGGATATTTTGAAGTTCATATTTTTTTTACAATATCCAGGATGTAGAGAGCCTATGTTGTTTTATTTAAAATATTTTGATTCGCTTACTTATATGATTGTGCGGACAGAATAATTTACGTTTTTAACTGTGTTTGCACCACAAACGATTTAATACGATTACAGCCAAAACGTATTTAAAACATCGTTCTATTTCTGTCAGTCATTAGACGATTTAGCGCTTTACGTTTAGCGCTAAACGCTTTTAATGATTTGTGGTTCAAGGAAACGTGAATCGGAAAACCGAAAAAAAATAAGAATGACTGACTATGCGATTTATTTTAGTAACGCAAACATTGACTCCCGCGCAGCTCTCATGCAAGCTTAGCAGTTAAAACACTCATTACATATTTATTATTTAAATCAGATGCTTAACACCTGTATGTTCTATACATTAAGTAATGAACACATCTCGTACCTGGTCAAGTACCTACAACTTCCCACAAGAACGTAGGTATTGTAATGCATCATTCACCGATTACTCAGGTTATGATTAATCTTTCATCCTAAAGGGTGAAAGTACCTTCACCAACAGCTGATAAATATAGGTATCTAGGATTTACCGAAAATATGGACATAATTCAATGAATTTTACTGAAATTGGAGTCAGGAACAGATTTCAGTAAGATTCCTTTCTTTGTCACAACTTTAACCCAGTCAGCCCACTTTCTATATTTGTTTAACCCAGACTTTTATAACCTTAGCTGGAATAGAACAGTAGTAATAAGAAATCAAAATCAATCAAACAAAATATTATTATTTCACATAAACCTACATGGGCACCTATGAAACGTCAGAAGCTAGGTGCACGGTTCCAAATTGTTGATTCCTATGGAGGAGAGCCGGTAAAAAACTCCACGGTTACTGTTTTAAAACTAAACCTCTGTTGAAACTGATCTATTGTCTAAAATGTTAATGTATCTTCCACAGAACGGCATCAACAACAACATGGGCGAAAGTGACCTGGAGCGACCCACGCAGCCTCTTCTGGAGCCCAGCAGAGATCGACAGATGCCTCCGTTAGCTGGTCAGTATTGTAACCACGTCAGCGTTATGTTACACGAACCATTTGGAGTCAGTTTTAACCCCTAAGTATATGATTAAACAAACTCCAAAAAAGAGAGGAAAGGCCTGTAGTTAAAAAGGTTAGGCGCGTCGTGTCAGTGACACATTCTTTAGCTGAAAGGCCTGTTGTCGAAAGTGACGTAAATGAAAGGTTCTTTCGGTGAAATGTTCGTAAGTGAAAGACTCTGCTGGAGAAACAGGAATAAATTAATCATTCTATCGACGAACAATTCAATAGCGATTCGGTCTTAGGAGAACGATTGCGGAATGTTATATCTGCAGTTTTAATATAAGTTTTTATTTAGGAACAAAAACACATTGACATAAATTACAATAGAAACGATGATAGCTACAAAAGTTATAAACTGTGTCGCAGCTATCAACGCCCGTCTAAACATATGAAAAGTAGACTCTATGGAATATAACAATAAGTTTAATCCAAGTACAAGTAAGACAAAAACGAACACACACAAGGTAACAATATGTCTGCTGCAGCATTGCCAGATATAAGGGCCACCCAGTCTTTTGGCGATCATCACCAGAACATTAGTATAACCTTTAATCATTTTACCCGGTAAACTCACAGTAGAAACACTAATGTTTAAAAACCATTTTTTGATTTCCATGCGCTGTCCTGTGCTGTAGAAATAAGCTAAGTTTCTTGAGACGTGTCTTCTGCTTAGCAAAGGACGTAGACTGTTCCAAGTTCCATCAGAGCTAGACACGATTAAATAATGTGGGTAAATCCCAATCCTGATCCCGGTCTTTGTCTGGAACCAATCTATGGCCGAGTTTACAGTCAGCTAATCCTTGACAAGGCGAACCGCGAGTAGACGTCAATGATTTCGATTGCTCATCATTTGCTTAGGCTTTTCTTAACTGTATTGGGTCGGCTACCAGTCTAACCAGATGCAGTGGTACACCAGTAATTTACATGTAGCTGCCTATCTGACCTCCACCTGACTCTTTACTGATTAAAACGATACCTTGAAAGAACAGCATCACTGAAATACTTCCTTTAATTTCGAACGTTTGTCAGTAAAAACACGATAACTACCTTCCACTTTTCGCCATCTAATAGCTTCTTCTTTCACTTCCCAGGTCCTGAGATCGACGACCTGGACGGCGATCCTCCGAAGGACGCCACACCTTACCCTGGCATCGATGACGGGCTGCTGGAGACCACAGACAAGAAACCACTGCCACACGAGGATCGCGGTAATGATCTTTTTATTCGTTTTGCTAATCAATTTGGTGTGGTGGAAAACAGTTTACGGAAAACTATGTATTTTAACTGTAATGTAAAATGTCATCATCATCATCATCATTTCAGCCGAAAGACGTCCACTGCTGGACATAGGCCTCCCACAATTTTAGCAGGGTTTGTCATAATCACTACGCTTGGCAGGCGGATTGACGATCGCAAAATTTGCGTGCAAAGCCAACAGCGATCAGCGATCGATGAACAGCGATCTTGACATTAAAATGCATGCAAACCGACACAATTAGTTAATATTATTCTATTATTAATGTAGTGTCCCTAAAAGGGCCATTGTCAAAAGATAAGGCAATTCTGCTAATTAGACAATGTTATCAAACGCCTCTTTGTGATTTCCTTAAATTAGGGTCGGTTGTACCCACCGAACAATGTACCTCGCTGCACTGATAACAACAATGACCACAAAAATATTAGGTCACTAGTTATCATTTACCGCCATGACACGAAAGGATGTGGTTTCATGATTGTGATAAATAGTTCGTATCAATAAGTATACAACTGTAGGCTTTTATAAGGAATTGTTACGATTTCAAGATGAAATAGAATGAAACAATTTTCGTGTGGGAAATGAAGTTTCATTCGTAGGTATCGATGTCGTAGCAAAGTGCTACGAGGGCTACGAATGCTACGAGCGTAGCAAATGCTCCCGGGGGAAATTGTATACCCACATAGCTTATATGTAGCATATTCCTACTGTGCACTGCTGAGACACAGACCTCTTCTCTGCATGGGACTGGCCCATGTAAGGGTTGGTGGATGTTACTTGACTTCGAATTGTTCGTTCGTGGACATGGCGGATTCCTCACGAAGTTTTCCTTTACCATTTTAAGAGCAGTCATAGTGATGAAATAAATTACACAAAGTAAAGCGCTTTCGTTTCGTTCGAGCTCCTGCCTAATACGTGTCAAGTAGTACGACAGCTCTAAAAGTTGCAAGCTGCAAGTTGCAGGATGTTGTATACATCCTGAAAATATCTATTGATAAAAAGCCTTCAATCACAAAATTAAAATTATTCTGCTGCAGAACGCGAAATATTCAATTAACTAAACTACTACATCCATATCTACTATATACCATATTATGTAGAATTGTATTCATGCGAAAGTCAATCCGTCTGTTACCTAATCACCACAGAGCCAATAGTAAGGCATTTTTGTAGATAGAACTAGCTTTTGCCAGCAGCTTCGCCCTCGTAAAATACATTTAAATCGTCCTCTTGAATTACTCTGTCTATTGATGAAAACCACATTAAAATCAGTGAGCAGTGATGGCCCAGTGATAACGGCCCCGACCTACGAGTTTTAGATCGTAGGTTCGAACCCAGACTAGCGCCGTACTTTGTGTGAATTATTTCATCAACTGCTCTCAAAACGGTGACGGAAAACATTGTGAGGAAACTGTTCAAAAACTAAAAATTCGAAGATATATTACATCTACCAACACGCACTGGGCCCGCGTGGTGGATTACGGCCCACTCCCTCTCACCGAGAGGAGGCCTGTGTCCCAGCAGTGGGAACATTACAGGCTGACTATGATTGTATCTGTATGACGTAGTACAGACGTGGGAAGCGAATTTGTTTTATACTATATAAAGACGCCTGGTACGGTAGAGCATACGGTGGAGGTGTGCCCTGCCTGGGCGGAGCACCGCTGTGTTCTCGTGGAGGCGATCGGCGGCGGCGACCTCTCGCGTCCAGCCCTGGTGCGAGCCATGGTACGGAGCGAGAGGGCATGGGAAGCCGTCACCTCCTTCTGCGAAGCAATAATGCTCGCGAAGGAGGAGGCAGGGCGCGTGAGGGAGTGGCAGACTCTGCGCCCTCATGTCCCTAGCCGCCGCAGGAGGAGACGCCCGGGCGTCGGGATTCGATAGCGGACTCCCGGCCACCGTAGGCGAGAGCTTGCGGGCGGCGAGCAATGGATAGCTCGCCGCCCGGTAAGGACCAGGCTCGGGTCGACGGCGCGTAGTATCTAGTGCTCCACGCGCGCCTCAAAGAGATGTCAGCAGCACTGAAGGGATCTGCTAGGACCGATGCCTGCCAGGGTCGCGAGATTGTTCGAAAGAGATACCGTGACCCTGGCACATGGGCAACTGAAGGAACACGGGTGGGTTTTAGTCAGTAAAAGTCTGACACGCCCTCCCGCTCCGCCAAGAGCGGGAGAAGTCATTTGATGAATTCCCATCCAAAAAAAAAAGACGCCTGGTACCTGGAAGACGACATATATTACTTTTGATCTTGGATACTTGTCGTTAAAAAGCAGACAATGCAGCAGCTATGTTATTAAACAGGAGACTTACTTCCCTAGCGTCTTGATCAATTCTTACTTGTACTAGCATATTCGCCGCAAAATGATAAACGTATTACTTATTTGACAGACGCCGTTTGAAGGTTACGGTCACGGAGACACGAATACTTATCTCATCATCATTTCAGCCGAAAGACGTCCACTGCTGGACATAGGCCTCCCCCAAGCACCGCCACTTCGACCTATTCTGTGCTTCTCGCGTCCAACGTATTCCTGCGGCCTTCACCAGGTCATCGGTCCATCTTGTGGGAGGCCTTCCAACGCTCCGTCTTCCAGTACGCGGTCGCCACTCCAGAACCTTCCGACCCCATCGGCCATCCGTTCTGCGAGCAATGTGCCCTGCCCACTGCCACTTAAGTTTGGCAATTCTTCGGGCTATATCGGTTACCTTGGTTTTCCTACGGATCTCTTCATTTCTGATTCGATCGCGTAGGGAAACTCCAAGCATAGCCCTCTCCATTGCTCTTTGGGTGACTTTGAGCCTTCTTATGAGGCCCATTGTGAGCGACCACGTCTCAGTGCCATATGTCATCACTGGCAACACACACTGGTCAAAGACTTTTGTCTTGAGACACTGCGGTATTTGGGACGAGAAGATATTGCGTAGCTTCCCGAACGCTGCCCAGCCGAGTCGGATTCGACGATTAACCTCTTTCTCGAAGTTGGATCTACCTAACTGGACAGTCTGTCCTAGGTACACGTATTCGTCCACAACTTCGAGTGTAGCGCCTCCGATCTTCATTGGAGTGGGTATCACACGAGCATTGGACATGACCTTTGTCTTGTCCATGTTCATCCTAAGACCCACTCTTTCGGAAGCTCTACTGAGGTCATCGAGCATTGTACTGAGGTCCTCCATAGTCTCAGCCATGACTACTATATCGTCGGCAAATCGAAGGTGAGTGATGTACTCGCCATTGATGTTGATGCCAGCCCCTTTCCAGTCCAGAACCTTGAAGACATCCTCCAGTGCAGCGGTGAACAGTTTCGGAGAGATTACGTCTCCCTGTCTCACCCCTCGCTGCAGAAGGATAGGTTTCGAGGCTTTGTCCTGGAGCCGGACTGACATAGTGGCGTTTTCATACAAACACTTCAGCACCTCGATGTACCGATAGTCAATCTGGCACCGTTGAAGAGACTGCAGTACAGCCCAGGTCTCGATCGAATCGAAGGCTTTTTCGTAGTCCACAAACGCTAAGCAGAGAGGCAGGTTATACTCTTCGGTCTTCTGTATAACCTGCCGCAGCGTATGTATGTGGTCTACGGTGCTAAAGCCTTTACGGAATCCGGCTTGTTCGGGAGGCTGGAAGTCGTCAAACCTGCGCGCGAGACGATTCGTGATGACTCTTGAAAACAGCTTGTAGACATGGCTCAGAAGTGAGATGGGCTTATAATTCTTAAGCAGGGTATTGTCACCCTTCTTAAAGAAAAGTACCACCACACCTCTGTTCCATGCCTGTGGCGTTTTGCCCTCGAGTATGACGGAATCAAACAGCTTCTGAATACTTATCTATGTTTAGTATATGTAGCTCAGTACTTACGTCATTTATGCTAATTGATCGGTGCTCACTCCTAGACATTAGGTATTATAATATTATCTAAACAGTATTGATGTACTCACAAGTCTCGAGGCTGCATTCCTATGTGCACAACGATCGATATTATCGGTTTTTATTTGTTAGTTAAATTTAAATTTAATAATTAGCCTATACAATAATATAGGCTAAGTATTAGGATAAGTTACGCATATTACGCCTGTTCAATGTCAAAACCTAGTAACTGATTTTTTTTTTTAAACGGTTGTCGATCTTATTGTCCACCCTCCACATACTAGGCTAGCAAAAACTCCCAGAAATTTATCAAATACGAAGTTACACAAAGTGGGAAACCAATCTAGAGCAAAAGTTAGTTCTACAGAAATCGTTTTTGGGCTCTCCTGTAAAATTTAGTTTTATGCAGATACTGGGTTTGATATTTCACAGCCGATTAGTAACATAGTAGTTTCGTGTGGTGCCGAACATAAAGAATAGCACCATCCCATTTCTACCAGTTGGTATCGTATTAGGAGGCTAATGGACTTACCAGAAAATTGGCAGCAGGGTTCTCTGAGCATTTTACAAATATACTGCGATCGCACACCCGCCTGTCAAGCGTGGCGATTATGGGAAGTCCGCCCAAACTGGGGTGGGGGGGCGACGTCCAGCGGTGGACGTCTTTCAGCTGAAATGATGATGAGGCAGTCTTATAATACCTTCCGAGGCACGGGGGTATCACACCGCCAACTTCCAAACTCCGGGATGCTACTAAGAAATTCCTAATGGAAAAACCCAGTAACACTTTGCCCGACCCGGGAACCCAGGACCCCACGCTCAGCGGTCGCGCTTGCGACCACGAGACCAACGGGGCAGTTAAGCCGTTGGTCCTACGCCTGATCTCTCTCCGGTCGTGTCGGATTGCCGTCCCATCGGACTATGAGAGTGAGGGAAGAGTGAGTGCTCTTGTGTCTGCGCACACACTTGAGCACTATATCTCCCGCGCCGATGGCTAGTCTCCGTTGAGATTGGCCGCCGTGGCCGAAATTCGGTGTGGAGGACTATATATAATACCTACTCTGATTCAACAAGGCTCGAAATACATTGCTATCTAAATAGTCTAAATTACTGTCTAGATACACACTGCCAACGGGCTAAACTTATCTTTTAAAATTCATTGTTGTTGAGAGATAACATTTATTTAAGAGAACTGTGTTCTGTGTACACACACTACTCACAATATAATGTCACTTGACAATAATAAATACATGGGAATAAAGCATACACTGCACAGCTTAGCTATTCTCAACCATCAGGCAGGCGTCCGAGTCGAAAATGGCACATTTTCTGTTATCGGATTTGCCTAGTCCCTGCCCGCAAAAACCCGTCAGAAGAATAGTGGTTTAAACTGACAAATTCTTCGGGTTTTGGATGTGAGCAGTGTTTAAAGGCCTCCTCCGATATTATCGATTCTGCACGCGAGCTTATCGAATGGTTGTGAATAGTCAAGCTGGTGAGATATGGACCTGACTCCTCGCATCTCCACCTACCCATTCGTGGTAGTACTGACGTGATGTTATGTTTAATACAGGGTGACAAGGACATCGACGAACAAACTGTAACCAGGAATTCAGCACATGATTCCAGACCCGTAGCGTATAGATTATTATCGTCGTCGGTTATAAAATTTATAACTGCTATGTCATATAACAGTAGGTACATTAAGTATGCCGTCAAAATGTATGGAACAGTACAATTTTAATTTGATAATTGTCGATTTTTTTAAAATCAGTTTGATTGTAACGATTTGTGCGTACCTCTTCAATAGCACGTAATAAATGCTGATTCTCCAGCTTTAACTGTTCGTATACTTCCCTCCATCTAACACCATGTTCTCTGTTTGGTTCCCGTAGATTCCGTACCTAACGTCGTGTTGTCTGGTTCCCCAGAGGGCAGCGATCACCACTCGGAGCTGGAGCCCAGCGACAAGACTTCTGGCCATCACGACGACGGCGCCACCACCGATGGTAAATTGCCGTGGGGCCATGACGAGGCAGACTACCCATACGGTGATTGGAACACGACACATTATAACCACTTTAATACTTTCAAAAAGAAAAATCTTATCTATAAATATTTAAAGTTCCATGGGATGAATATAAGATTTGTATCTCATATATTGAATTATAAAGCTTCAATCAATTGATCACTTGATGAAAATGACACTCTAGTAACCGAATAATATTTTTAAATGCTTTTATGAATTTCTATGAACCATTATTTAGCGCCTCAACTAGTCAAATTATTTTTATTGTTCCAATTATCGCAACTTCTAACAGCTGTTATGTTATTTTCAATAGCTATAGCTTTAACCTAAGGCACAACTTACATACTAATGGAGCCTAAATACCTATAGACTATTGAGAAAACCATTTTATTGAGGCTTTTTGTCAAATGTACAGGCGCTTTGGGCCTCTATTGCTCTGATTATCTCATCCTGCTTGACGCGCGGTTTGCATGAAACCTATAAATTGCATGAAGCATGTTAATTTAAATTGTTAGGGAGTTAGAAAACAATAATATAATTATGGTAGTTAGTCAAAATGATGTCTAAAATACTAATAAAATGTTTTGATTCCAGATGTGAACGGGCTCACAACTAGATTCGGCGATTCACGGCCAGTATCACCTGTACCTGGGGTAAGTTACCTACATAACAATAACTGCTAACAATATCATTGTAATATTATGTTTCCCGTTGCTTCATATTATGTTTGCAAAATCCGTCTGCACACCAACGTACCTAAATAACGTTGAACTGTCAAATGAAAGGCATTGCAATTTAAATAAGGTTACGTAATTACCCTGCAGACCACATACCTACTTCACACCGATTATTCTGTGTAATTATTAAAACTAGTGGTGGCCTAGTGTCGAAATTCGGCCATAATTCATTTTAAACGAATGCAAAAATTCGGCGCTCCTCCCTCCCCCGTAAAAACTTTAACTGTGACACGCTATTTTCGCAAAAAAAGGGGTACAAAGTTTTGCTTCACGTATTAATATAAGTATAGATAATAAATTCCGATTTCATTCCAGGTGATTCCAGATGTGAACACATACCAGCAGAAGAAGAACCTGGCGCAAGGCATGATGGACCTGGCGCTTCTGTCAGCCAACGCCAACCAGCTACGCTACGTGCTGGAGTCTGCGTCTTCGCATCCCTACTACTACTCCAGCCTCGTGTTCATCTCGCTTAGTATTATCTTTCAAGTAAGTAACAGTAATGAACCTAATCATTTTTCTCATTCTTAATTTTTAAACATGTTGACATCATACATGAACTTGATTTTAGACAACTGCTACAGAATGAAAGTTATGATTTGAATCTATGGATAGTACAATTTGCTTAGCAATTCATAATAATTTATTAAAGTTTTCTTATTCAGTAGGTATGTCTGTTACAATTAATGGTATTTTTTTTTATCATTCTTTAATACATTTCGTAGATGCAATGACGATGGATCAAAAATAGTCCTTCCACAAGCGCGACTAGGTACGACTTGAAGATCGTAGGTTCGAACCCAGTCATGCAATTTGTATACATTTTCATCACCACTGCTCTCTAAACGGGGAAGGAAACATCGTGGGGAACAGCACACTCCCTCTCACAAAGGGGAGGCCCGTGTCTTGGCAGAGGGAACAGGGTGGTTATGCTATTATTCTTTTTTTGAACGTGGTGCCCTCCCTTCACCAGGCAATTGTGAGAATTCCTAGTAGCAGCTTCGAGTTTGTATTTGAGCTTGGTTAGTGACAATTAAACATAATTGCCGAAATTAGTCTGTAGTGTATCACACACGTCTGCCTATCTCATCGGTTCGGTAGATATATGTCCTTTGTAATACCCCGCTTAATTTTTTGTCTCGGCCATGTCTTAACACGCATAAAGTGTAGACATTAGTGCCACCTGTGTCTTTCTTTGTGTACTAAGTTTAGTTTTGTGGTGTTGTCATTCTTCACAGATAAAAAAAAATCTATTTCACTATTGCAATAGATGTCGCTTGTTCTACACTAATACAGCATTCTCAACCCCCTAGCGTTATGCGTTATACACGTAAGTTATAGAAAAAATGCTGTTCTATACATTTTCACAGCGCCAGCGTAGGTAATGCACTTTTTTATGAAACAGCTGATTTTATCAGATAACGAAACTGTCTAGAATGATGAGCTGAATTCATGGTTACAATTTGCGCGTCGATGTCTTTGCCACCGTTTTCAATGTTTTCCAGATATTTTTCTTCCGCTCGA
The DNA here is from genome assembly GCA_947507805.1 of Aporophyla nigra. Classification (NCBI taxonomy): domain Eukaryota; kingdom Metazoa; phylum Arthropoda; class Insecta; order Lepidoptera; family Noctuidae; genus Aporophyla; species Aporophyla nigra. The sequence goes on along the minus strand of OX382304.1, from coordinate 23,308,442 downwards.
ATTTTCACGTGATTTCCATTTACAAATTGAAATAAGGCATTTCCGCGCGCATTTGGCTCCTCCGTTTCCCGCGCCCCGTTGCGTGGCACGTTGTAATGTCATATTTTGAGATCCGCTTAATCACAACGTGCTCCCAAAACCACGAGTCACAAATATTTTAACCAAAACACTATCTCCTCAGATCCTGGTCGGCGTGGGTCTGATCATGAACAGCCGCTACGACGTGAACGACCACAAGGAGCGCTGCAAGGCAGACAAAATAAATAATATGACGGTGCTGGGCATCTTCCTCATCACCATTGTGAACGTGTTCATCACATCGTTCAGCGTCGCCACGCAGACCGGCGTGCCCGTGCCTGCCCTGCCGCAACAGGCAGGGTAAACAAAAACACCACCATGTAGGAGTATCGACTCTAAAATCAAAGTAAAGGCCACGTTACACGGTTCAACCAAATTAATTCACACATTTTTCGCATACGTTTAGGCAGACATCACAGAACGCCACCTAGTTCGTTCCTTACAAACTCTCGTTTTGAAATTGATTCATTCTATTTGCATAACTCCATTCAATTTGGTTGATTCACCCAAATTGAACTATTAAGTGAACCGTGTAATATTGCGATTAGGTAGGTACTGATGTAAATATAGAGCTGTAAGTCAGTTTTAACAAGAATCGTTGTAAATAACATAAATTCCTTCAATACTCAAACACATTATTTATTTTGGACACTGACATTGTTTTGACTCAAACTGCCCTATGTTTTGAATAAGTATCTTTCTTTATTAAATTACTTATGTATCTACATAAATATTGCATTTAACAAGTACTGAAATAAATAATTGTATTTAAATAAATGCTCAAGTTCCCTTAGCCTTTCTGATATTAAATACTTAGCTCAATCTGGCTGCGCTGAAATTGTATATAACTATACTCCATTTGTTTAGGTAGTTAACTAAAGGTAAACAATCTTGATATGTCTTTTTATATAAAATAAATCGTATAAAAGACCAACAAATATTATTTAAATTAAGTTACTTACCTAACATCGGTTTAAGTAAATACCTAATTGTAAACATTTTTAGATTCAATTTTTAGACAGTTTTTTAGATAAAAGACATGTTAAGATTGTTTACATTTAGTTAACTACCTAAACAAATGGAGTATAGTTTAGTGTAAGACAAAGATCTGTAAAGTTTAGATATAAGTATTTATTAAGATGATAGCTGTACTCAATGACTGTATAGGAGTAAACTGCTCATCCTGATTTAGTGTAAGGCATAAGAAACCTTGTCAAAATCAAGTATCAGTCAACTTAGGTTCCTACTACCATACAATAATAAAATTGTTGACTCAGAAAGTACTCCTTTTGAAGGTTTTTTTAAAATTACTTTATTAGATTTACTTATTTATTTAGTTTTAGTTACATTCACAGCCCTGTGCTGCTCGTCAAGAGTCTTATAACCTTTGACTGGACTGTTGCCATATAAAAAAATCAAGTTTCTATGATCTTTTTTTCCCTCATACAACTCCAGTTTTTTTCCGCAACTGTAGTAAGTAATATTGTGCCAGACTATATAACCTCTTTCTCTGTTGCGCATTTGCACTTAAATATTATAAGGATTCCCGATCTAATTCAAAAGACTGATTTATCTTCACCGTACTATATGTACTTAGTTGTAAAATAATGTAATTTAATTCATTCAAAATCCAGCTCATCTCATGTATTTTAGTGATTATATTTTATAAGTCCTCCATGCGAGAACTTTACCCACATTTACCTGCCGGATTATAAATTTCTCGTATGTAGGAAAATAGTGATAAGTATTTATAGAGGATAAGTTTTTATCCAGTGCGCAAACTGTAACCATGAATTCAGCATATCATTCTAGACCCCAGTGTAGAAAATTTTCGTCGGATATTTAAAAAAATCAGCTGTTCCATACATTTTGACCCTGTAGGTATTGCATTTTTCTATGAAACAGCAGATTTTTTTTTTGTAAAACCTACGAAAAATTTCTGCGCAAGGGAGTCTAGAATGATATGCTGAATTCATGGTTACAATTTGCGCACTGGATAAAAACTTATTCTGTATAATTAGTTTTGTACATTAAATAAATATAATATTAAGTTACCGATACTCGTTATTTCATTTATCTCTGATGCTTACGGATTTTAGATGAATGAACCAATCGTGAAAAACGTCAGCTATTCCAATCCGAAAAAAATCGGTCAATGTTTTAATAACATTGACAGAGTTTCTCATGAAATTTGACAAAATTCAGTTGCCACCAAAAATAATTAAAAACAATGTCATGTTCAATTAAATGTCACCCATCAGTCAGTCGCAAGTCGCAATCATCCCAGTTATAAATAAGGGTGAAAGAAATTTTCATTATTTTAACCAAAGACTAGTTTTTTCATGTCTCTTTCCAATAGAAATTTTCATTGCGAGTCTCTTTTACTCTGCAATAAAACTATGTAAGGCTTGCATAATGCAGGTGTAAGTGGAATTGTCGTAAATAAAACACAAAAAATTCAGAATCCAAAATGTATTGAATACAAAACAATCTAATAAAATTGTCAGATGGCAATTTCAAAATATTCTATTTTAATAATAGTTAATAGTAAGAGGAAACATAGCCCGTGTCGCGCGGCGGGGCGGGGCGGGGCGGGCGATATATTACATGAGAACTGCGCGCGCCTGGAGGGGCCTCATCACAAATAAACTAACCTAAATTACATACACATATAAAATACGCAGAGTCGAGTAACCGCTCTATACATCCGCCGCTGCTATTCGCCAATTACTCAACCCGAACGTTCTCCGATTTTATAATTGTAATACTAAAATCAAACAATTTCTATTACATGTTTAACATCGCGATCGTAACTCATTTTGCCATAGTTGCCGCACGTCGACGTGGCGTCATCCGTATTGCTGGTATGTTTTATAACACATCTCTTAGTTTTGTGACTATCGTGGCTATATGGGGATGCTCTCATTCTTATTTGTGTGGCTACTGCAAGAGACCAGCGATACAATAGTTACTTGATTTGTCAACTAGTTCATTCATCGACGGATACACGCGGTGCGTCGTCGCTAGCTCCTCACTCTTCAATACCGCATGATGTCACACCAATGTATATAAAACTGCGTCCCAAAATATGTATCGAAAAAATTGATTAAAAGTAATATAAAAAAATCGATATATAGGAACATAGTGTTGGAAATAAGAACAAAAAAAAAACTATAGTTTCCTATAAACAGTCACCCTAGTATTAAGCTTTGAATATAGTGATTTTAGAAACACCGTTAATTTAGTTATTACCATCAGTAATTTGATGACTGACTATTATATCTGACGGAGGATTATTATTTTTATTGGTTAGTGTCTTATCGCGAATGCTGGGATTGCAAGTCGAGCTGCCCTTATGCTAGATACACTATTATAATTGAATTAGATATGATTACCTTAAAAACATCTTGAACAGCACCGCGACACGCAGCACGGTGCCATTTTTAGACGTTAATTTCTAGTTGACTAACCATTTAGTTCATAAGAAGTAAACATTACATGTAAGTGGGCAGACGACAACTATGTCATCTCCGTTAACGTTTCCACAAAAATAGCAAGCACTAAACGAACGATGTTTCTTTATTATTTCGAAATAATTTGGATTACATCTAATGGAGTAAAGAAACTTTACACCTCCCGGACAAAGGGACATCTATACCTATTCTAATTACTTTGGAAGGGTACTTTAGATAGGGTGAACTACATATTAAATGTCTGAGTTATGTAAACGGGCTCAGAGTCTGTGTTTCGCAACAAGATGACGTTATCTATGGTATATTTCAAATAGAAATTAACATGAACAACTTTTACATTTCATTTTAATTCGAGACAGTGAAGTGACTAATAAATAAAAATCACAGAAAGTGGAGAGGCAGTAAGTGCAATAAATGCAGTTTTGACTCAAATGAACAAATTTTTGTGATCCAGTCATCTGAATGTATAGAAAAATCATAAGGAGTTTGAAAATCTCAGAGCAGCAATAAATGGAGTGCTAGTTAAATCCGTAGACGATCATACTCAATATTACGGCGTTGGTACGTTATGTTAAGATTTCAGACAAGCATATAACAGCTCCATTAGACTACTTCACGGTGAAGACAAAGTGTAGCGTGAGTGAGGAATGATAGTAGCATCGTCGAGTCGCGAAACAGTCCCGCATGGTGGCGTGGCGTGACGTGACGTGGCGTGACGTCTAGATGGCGTCAATGTCGACGTCGACGTCGTCATCGTCCTGCGGCTTGGGCTTGGCGGGCGCCGCCGACACCGCCTTGATGGGCGTCGCCTTCGCGCGGTCGTCGTACTCGATCTGAAACGGTTAGATGTTTTCGTCTTACTTTATCTACAACCACACCCATAACTGGGAAACAAGACTAACAATATGCAGTCACAGACTCTGGCTCTACATAGTATAAGTTTGGTATATGTAATAATTCAATGTGAGCTCGTGGTTAAGTAACCGATACGTGGGTCTATAGATAAAAGTTAACAGAGCTCCCTATGTGAGACAGATCTTTGTCAGAAGTTACGGTTAGTCAAAAGTACTAAACGTCTGACAACCATTCTTACTAAGGGTTACCTAGTTAGGTTGTGGAGGTTAAATAGGTAGTTGTCTGATGTAAATTTACTGTCGTAGTAGTGGGTTAACTTGGAATTCAAATGTAGTCGTGATGGTCCAGTGTTTAGGGCTTCGCGTCTCATGTACGAGGTGGTGAATTAACTGAACAAATAGCAATGTGTCTTTTGGAATTTAAATGAACTTTCTAAATTTATCTCAGATATTGGTACCGATTCCCTTGTTCACAAACTAAACTAAATTTAAGTTCAGTGCATCTTTTTCTTTGTATTTCATTAAGAAGAGGACAAAAGACAAATTTTAGTTTAGTCCTGTCAAATTAATCAGCGCCTGTCACTACTCCATACAAGTTTAGACGTGATTAAAAACTTGCCTACTAAAATTACGTCAATTTACGTCAAGCGCCGATTAATTTGACAGGACTAAACTAAAATTTATCTTCTGTCCTTTCCTTAATGAAATAGAAAGAAAAAGATGCACTGAACTTAAATTTAGTTTAGTTTGTGAATAAGGGAATCGGCACCAATACCGATATTGGTAGAGAAAAACTATGGCTAAAATGTCAGTACTTCGATGTCGTGCTCGGAGTCGTCGCCGTCGCTGGAGTCCTCCTCGGCGTGCTGCAGCCACTCCAGGAAGGGCGCGGCGCGGCGCCGCACGTCGGCGATCAGCTCCTTGCTGGCGTACTTGCGCGACGGCTTGCTGGACCACTCCAGGATCGCCTTCTCCTCCACGATGTCTTCGTCGTACAGCAACTGCCGAATATAACTGCTGTTTAGAAAACACAGCACACTTGGGACATAACATGATCTAGTCAAGCAACATGGAGACGGTCAGCCTTCACTGGAGGACTGTACTCGAATCGCCAACAAGCAGAGAATGTATCTGCAAAAGGCTGAGAAGTCAATGTCGTGTTTTCGCGCGTGTGTGCAGTGGGTACAGTACAGTGTGTATGTATGCGTGTGTATATGTATGCGTGTGTGTATATATGTGTATATGTATGTGTGTGTATATGTGTGTGTGTGTGTGCGTGGGTACAGTACAGTGTGGCACCTTGAGTATGGCCGGCACTTTGGGCAGCAGCGCGGCGTGGTGCGCACAGAGCGCAGTGAGCGCGTGCAGCACGGCCCGCTGTGTGTGTGTGTGTGTGTGCGTGGGTACAGTACAGTGTGGCACCTTGAGTATGGCCGGCACTTTGGGCAGCAGCGCGGCGTGGTGCGCACAGAGCGCAGTGAGCGCGTGCAGCACGGCCCGCTGTGTGTGTGTGTGTGTGTGCGTGGGTACAGTACAGTGTGGCACCTTGAGTATGGCCGGCACTTTGGGCAGCAGCGCGGCGTGGTGCGCACAGAGCGCAGTGAGCGCGTGCAGCACGGCCCGCTGTGTGTGTGTGTGTGTGTGCGTGGGTACAGTACAGTGTGGCACCTTGAGTATGGCCGGCACTTTGGGCAGCAGCGCGGCGTGGTGCGCACAGAGCGCAGTGAGCGCGTGCAGCACGGCCCGCTGTGTGTGTGTGTGTGTGTGCGTGGGTACAGTACAGTGTGGCACCTTGAGTATGGCCGGCACTTTGGGCAGCAGCGCGGCGTGGTGCGCACAGAGCGCAGTGAGCGCGTGCAGCACGGCCCGCTGTGTGTGTGTGTGTGTGTGCGTGGGTACAGTACAGTGTGGCACCTTGAGTATGGCCGGCACTTTGGGCAGCAGCGCGGCGTGGTGCGCACAGAGCGCAGTGAGCGCGTGCAGCACGGCCCGCTGTGTGTGTGTGTGTGTGTGCGTGGGTACAGTACAGTGTGGCACCTTGAGTATGGCCGGCACTTTGGGCAGCAGCGCGGCGTGGTGCGCACAGAGCGCAGTGAGCGCGTGCAGCACGGCCCGCTGTGTGTGTGTGTGTGTGTGCGTGGGTACAGTACAGTGTGGCACCTTGAGTATGGCCGGCACTTTGGGCAGCAGCGCGGCGTGGTGCGCACAGAGCGCAGTGAGCGCGTGCAGCACGGCCCGCTGTGTGTGTGTGTGTGTGTGCGTGGGTACAGTACAGTGTGGCACCTTGAGTATGGCCGGCACTTTGGGCAGCAGCGCGGCGTGGTGCGCACAGAGCGCAGTGAGCGCGTGCAGCACGGCCCGCTGTGTGTGTGTGTGTGTGTGCGTGGGTACAGTACAGTGTGGCACCTTGAGTATGGCCGGCACTTTGGGCAGCAGCGCGGCGTGGTGCGCACAGAGCGCAGTGAGCGCGTGCAGCACGGCCCGCTGTGTGTGTGTGTGTGTGTGCGTGGGTACAGTACAGTGTGGCACCTTGAGTATGGCCGGCACTTTGGGCAGCAGCGCGGCGTGGTGCGCACAGAGCGCAGTGAGCGCGTGCAGCACGGCCCGCTGCGCGCGCGTGTCTGCGTGTGTACAGCGCAGCAGCAGCGCGCGGTGCTTGCGCACGTCGGCGGCCAGCGACGCGGGCCGCACCAGCACCTCCAGCATCACCAGCGGCGCCTTGGACTTCACCTCCAGCCTACACAAGAGTCAACACGAAATTTAAAAATTGTCGATTTCATAGTTTTCGGGGGTGCTGAAATTAAACCAAAATTTAAAACTACGGCTGTCAAACTTCCTATCATAAGGGTCGATGTCATGGTTTAAGAGGATGCTGAAGGCGAAACTAAATTTAAATTTAAAATTGCGGCTGTCAAACTTCCACGGAATAAAGAAAACTAGAGGAAGTGCCCCTCAGATATCGCGCGCGTGTCAACATTAAGCGCAGATGCGCAGCATTTAGCTTATTCGCCGTCAGATACTTGTCGCGATTGGTTGTCGCAGAAATACGCGAAATATTACAAATTATGCCTTGTTGTGCGGTTTTGACCTGCAAAAACGAAAGCAGAAAAAAAAATGTATCTTGTGTAGGTGTATCCTATCATCCGTAAGTACAAAACTTTGTTAATTTTTAATATATTTGATTTTAATTGCAATACCACATGTTATGACTTCAATGCAAACTATAAACAACCTTATATTCATTGACACAAAGTCTAAATGCACTTAGTCGTCATCTAGAAAATCATAACCAAAATTCTAGTAACTTCGACGCTACTCGATTAGGGATGGGACACATCCGTAAAGTAGGTCGGTATCGATAATTTTGTCTGATTTTAGTAAGGAATCAATAGCTCACATGGCTGGATATATAATAAGACAGTTGATTAAAAAAATTAAGTGTGATATTTGCGTTAGTGCTTTACTAACAGAAAAAAAACAATCATTACATAGATTTATTATAGCTATGGATAGAGGGGGATTATTATACCCATCAGAATCTGTGATTAAGATATGTCAGATGTCCGAAATATTTTTAAAAGACGGTCACATATTTAATAAAGATTATATCATGGCTAAAATAATGCGCCAGTTTATTGAGTCATCGATATTCCAAAACATAAACTATCATCAATTAGGGGAATTTCTTACGTCTAATCATATTACTGACTTAATGAAAGCTATCACGGCAAAATATATTAATATACGATTTCATCACCTATTAAAATTAAACATAAAATTATCAAAACGGCAAGTAATTAAATAAATATGTGTTATTTCAAGGTCGTATATCGTTTCATTTATCGTTAGCTTCTATCAGGCCCGGATTGGCCATACGGGCAAATCGGTCAAATGCCCGATGGGCCGGAGGCCCAGTGGGCCGGTCGGGCTGCTGGCTATACCAATAGTTTTCTTTTACGAATGGCAGGGGGCCGTTTGTCTGTGAAATGCCCGAACTGAATTAAAGCCCCAGTCCGGCCCTGGCTTCTATCAGCGGTTCCGTGCTTAGCCAGTGTAGGGGCACTTCTCTGTATTCTTTGTTCTGTGCAAACTTCCCATCATAAGTGTCGATTTCATGGTTTTTGGGGGTGCTGAAGGCAAAAGTGTCGATTTCATGGTTTTCGGGGGTGCTGAAATTAAACCAAAATTTAAAACTACGGCTGTCAAACTTCCTATCATAAGGGTCGATGTCATGGTTTACGAGGGTGCTGAAGGAGAAACTAAATTTAAAATTGCGGCTGTCAAACTTCCCATCATAAGTGTCGATTTCATGGTTTTCGGAGGTGCTGAAGGCAAAACCAAAATTTAAATTTAAAATTGCGGCTGTCAAACTTCCCATCATGAGTGTTAATATCATGATTTTCGGGGGTGCTGAAACTAGCAGTGAAGACAAATTTAAAATTGCGGTTGACAAACTTCCCATAAGTGTCGATTTCATGGTTTTCGGGGGTGCTAAAGCCAAACCAAAATTAAAATTTAAAATGGCAACTGTCGAACTTCCCATCATAAGTGACAATTTTATGATTTCGGGGGTGCTGAAGGCAAATCTAAAATTAAAATTGCCGCTGTCAAACTGCCCATCATAAGTGTTGATTTCATGGTTTTCGGGGGTGCTGAAGGCAAAACCAAAATATAAATGTAAAATTGCGTCTGACAAACTTCCCATCATAAGCGTTAATTTCATGGTTTTCGGGGGTGCTGAAGGCAAATCTAAAATTAAAATTGCCGCTGTCAAACTTCCCATCATGTGTTGATTTCATGGTTTTCGGGGGTGCTGAAGGCAAAACCAAAATATAAATGTAAAATTGCGTCTGACAAACTTCCCATCATAAGCGTTAATTTCATGGTTTTCGGGGGTGCTGAAGGCAAAACCAAAATTTAAATTTAAAATTGCGGTTGACAAACTTCCCATCATAAGTGTCGATTTGATTTCATGGTTGTCGGGGGTGCAAAACTGCGGCTAACAAACTTCCCATCATGAGTGTTCATTTCATGGTTTTCGGGGGTGCTGAAGGCAAAACCAAAATTTAAATTTAATATTGCGGTTGACAAACTTCCCATCATAAGTGTCGATTTCATAGTTTTCGGGGGTGCTAAAGCCAAACCAAAATTAAAATTTAAAATTGCGGCTGTCAAACTTCCCATCATAAGTGGCGATTTCATGGTTTTTGAGGGTGCTGAAGGCTAATTCAAAATTTAAAATTGCGGCTGACAAACATTCCATCGTATATGTGGATATCGTGGTTTTCGGGGGGCTGAAACCAGCAAGGAAGACAAAATTAAAATCCAAGATGGCGGCTGGCAAACTTCCGGTGAAACAGTGAGCGTATTACAAGAACTCGTAAAGTTAGGTTGTAGCCCCTCCCGCAGTACGGCCGCACATGGCTGCGGGACAGCCGTGTGGGGTCCGCAGTTTGTATTTTTAATCCAAATTGAGGTATACACTACAGTTTCGTCCAGATTCTAATGAAACTTAAACCCCGTATTAAGGGCTCCCACACAAAACTGCAAGCTCGCATCGCATCGCTAATATCTGCGAACTCGCACGAATGCACCGCAAGAACGTCCGATCTCATTCGCATCGCGCATTCCTGCGATATTACGTCGTACTTGGTGACGCCCCTTTTAAAAGACTTTTAGTCCGCTCTGAGACAGCTTTAGAGAAAGACGACGCTTGTTTATAGAATGGTGGAATATGATGTAGATATATCAAATGAAGATATGCTCATTCTAAAATAATCAAAAAAAATCTCTTCTTCAGTTCTCAACCCATAGTACTTTCGAGTAAAATAGTTCCCATCAGAGTTCATAATCGTAATAAATTGATGAACCCAGAATCTTCTTTTTCTTTTATATCTATTTAACAATAACAGCAGTGCAATAATCTTTTTACGATCCATCTTACGCTTCCTAAAAACACGTCCAATACGGCTGACTATACTTGAAGGTATGGTTGCCCTACCAAACGGTTTGCCGCACAAAATCGTATCGCAGAAATTCGCATCGCAATATCCTGCGATGCGGCATCGCACCGCATCGCATCGCAGTTTTATGTGGGAGCCCTAGGTAAGTGTTGAACAACGTCGCTACTACATTTAGCGTATGTAGGCATACGCCTAACTTGATCTAAATAGGTAGTTATTTAGGTCAATTTATTGCTTTTTCATTACTACGGTTTTAAGCTGCCTTCTGCGTAATGATGTCTCACGAAACCGATGTTTTCAGCTCAGTGAAATATGACATTTATATAAACTTTTAAAATATACAAGCCAATAAAATAAATATAATATCTTAGGACAACCAACACAACGTTATCTGATCCCAAACTAGGCAGAGCCTGTACTATGGTAACCAGACAACTGATAAAGTTACTTATATATTTCTAAATACATACATATTATAGATAAATTACACCCAGCAATGTTATGCTTCACTCCTTCTGACAACCAAACACCACCTTCATTTGCGCAATAATACATCCAGCTTTATTTATATCTTAATGTCAAAATCACCACAGATGAGTTTTATTGGCTATCTCGTGACATGTTGGATATTATCTTTGCAGAATTTCCGAAGTCCAAGTCCTGGTTCACATACTGGCTTCACATCTTCAAATGTGGAACAACTGCCTATGTGACCTATTTAACATAGTGAAGAAACAGGTATGTCCTAGCCAAAAAATTGAAGTCTTGTGACATTTACCAACCCCAACTGCGCTCGCTTGGTAGATTATGGCCCACTTCCTCTCAAAGAGACGAGGTCTGTGTCCCAGCAGTGGGAACACGAAGCTGATTGTGACCTATAAACCTACCTATACCTTGTATGCTGACACTACGTGGTATCGCAAGGATAACTTAAATAGTTCTAGAACATGCTGGTTGCCTCGCAATGTTTTCCTTCACTTTTATTGGAACAAGCGATAAAGTAATAAGTATAGAAGAAGTGTGACCTCTCAGCCTCGTGCAGTATCTCGGTGACGGCGCGGGTGGTGTCGACGTCTCCCGAGCTGGCGCGCTGCTTGAGGTAGGCGTAGAACAGGTCCATGCGCTGCTTCTCGTTCTTCTCGCTGTCCTCCGACACCGTCATGCACTTAGCGCCCTCCGTCAAGTCTGGAACGTTACACAATCGTCATTACACGAAAAGTCACTCAGATTATCCCTAGAAGAAACCTGAATCACATGCTATTTGGATATATCTTAATAGAAAAACAAATTTCTAGAGCAAGGGACTAGCCCATGCTAAACAATCGCACTCCAGCAACACAATACAATATAATTGTTTTAACTTTCGGTCACAAATACAGAAGTTTTAAGTCTTTTTGAAAAGGACTTATCACCAAAATTCAGCCTTTACGCACAAGCTTTTCACATCTTGTTTTCTGTGTTACAGCCTAAGGTTGCATTTGGGTTTGTATCATTAGTACAAGAATCATGAGGACACCCTGACACGCCATATCAACGAACGCATATAACTGCCTATTTATCTAATTCATTACCTAGTAGTAGACTATTACAAGAGTTTGTTTGTATGGAGTACTGGCTTGTCCACACACGTTTTAGTGTGGTTAATATTATCCGAGTTAAGTCAATCAGGACATGTCAATACTATCATGTGTTGAAGTAGTGTCTCTTTTTAAGTAATAATAGTTTTTATTCCTTTGGTGTTATTTTTATAACTGAAGGTGTGATGTAGGATCGTACCTTGCATGCGCGCTCTCACGGCTGCCTCGCTAACATCGACGGTCCAGCAGCCGTCGTCGTCGTCGTCGGCCGACTTGTCCTTCTCCTTCTTGCTGCTCTTGGGGTTGGGCGTCGTGGGCGTCACGGGAGCTTCGCCCTCCTGTGTTCAATGGTCACGTTTATATCCACTCTTATCTACTATGGGATTTTGGCTTTAAGGTTGCTTTGTCAATTAAATCTATATAGTAGGAGTCTATACGATTTGCAAAACTACACATAACAATATATAATAACAAAAGAATTCATCTGACAGCTAAAATATAGTTCATAATGAGTCTTAAAGACAAAAATGACTTATCAATGCTAAGAACCAGAGCATCATCAACTACAGTTCGGACAGCCAGGTTCTATAAAGCCTGGTGGTGTATAGTGTGTAGGTGCGTACCTTGGCGTCTGCGTGCGCGTCGTGGTTGCCGTTGGCGGCGCCGGGCCCGGAGCGCTTGGAGCGCTTGCCGCGGCTGCCCTCCGTCACCGACGAGCCCTGCGACATCGTGCTGTTAGTCTACGTTGCCATAATAACATTCGGTCAGATACACCACTAAAACTTTTAATACATTTTCAACAGAGTATGATTTTCAATCCGGAGATAGCTTTCTTAGTTTTGCGATCACAGTTATAGCTATTACAGTACATCTTTTATGGGTACAAGAATAAACGTGGGATATGTGTAACTTAGGATTAAGTATCCTTATGCAATGATCTCGCTATTGCGAGTTTTTATCAGATTTCAATTCAGAATCTATCAATAATTCCACAAGATTATTTGTTTGTAATTAGAATCCTAAAACAGGGGTTATAAACGCCTTTTTTGAAACTAATTTTAAACTAGATTTATTTTTAAACTGTAGACATAATCTGAGCGACAATCAATGTCAACATTTTTGGGAAAGTATAGGTATAGCAATACAAAGTTCTTTTTGTCCGTGGTGACAATCGAAAGTAATGCTGGCCACCTTGCTTTTTCAATACTATTCGACATAACAATGTCAAAAAAGTTTACAGACAACGCTCCCCATAAATGTTTTTCATGGCTGTATTTTTACATGACTGCCCAAAAAAAGGATTGTTATGTTTTTTGACAGATTGAGACTGCAAACATTCTTAATAATACCGGAGTTGTTCTTGGTGTGTGTTTACCTGCTGGTAGGCCTGCAAGCTGGGGTCGAGCGCGGGCGGGTTCTTGAGGATGAAGGTGTTGAGCTTGTGGTTGAAGTCCAGCACGCCGTGGTAGCCGCACGCCTTGCAGCCCTGCGAGATGGTGTTGCGCTTCGTCGACACGATCAGCTCCGTCTCCGGGTTGTCGCACTCCGGACACAGCACGAACTTGCGGATGAACCTAGCAGTGAGGAAAATGTATTCTATTTAGTTCTTTTGATTATTGCATTCCATAATGTTGGAAAAAAAGTTGATAGGCTTACAGTTAAGGACCAAGCCTTACTATTTGTGTTTATATTGTTTATGTATTCTGGAACTATATTTTTATTTTATACTACTTTTTTTTTAAATAATTGATAACATTTTAGTTAAATATTTTAGCTATGTTCAATAATAATTCAGTTATCTTGTTGATTAAAATTGAGATGTTAAAAGGGAAAATGTCACATAAACAAAATAATTAACAGCATCTCATAAGCGTAGAGCCAAGGGACTATCCCAAACAGCTTAACTAGTCTGGCGAACAGTTTCCTGGCAGTAAACATGTACATTGTTTTTTTTGTATGTTTGTTTGTTACGCATACACGCTAAAACGACTGAACGTATTTCCATGAAATTGTGCACATGGATATCGCATGACCATGGACACAGGATACTTTTTTATCTCGATCTTCCCATGATATTGAGACTTATGCGGGAGATAAAAAGTAGAACCCCACTCCACTCTGATAGGTCAGTAATGCTAGAGTTAGTAGTAAGTTACCCGTCCAGCAGGTCTTGCAGCTTGGCCGAGTCGTGGCTGCCGTTGACGATGAACCGCTCGTTCTTGAAGTCGAACTGCGTCTGCGCACCCAACTCGCAGCCAAAGTACTTCGTAGGATCTGCAAGTGTAGTGAATACTTTTTCAATGAGGGTAATTTATGTTTACGCCGAATCTTATTCATTCATCTGTCAGAAGGTCCCAAAATTTGAAACAGGACTTAAGCGTCACTTCGCACATAAAATAGCTCATTAGTATTGCCTCACTATAGCATGAATTGTTTTACTTTGTTATATTTCTTGTTTCGACTACGGTCCAGCCAAAAGTAATTGATGTCATTCTAGACTTCAAATAAATAAATAAGAGCAAAACCTAAAAAAAAAACTTTTCGTACATTCATTTTCCCATATCGAACTATTTACCCAAGGACCTGCTAAAGCGGTAAACGATATGCTGGATTGATAAAACTAAATGCGAAATAAGATTAAAAATAAGCAGAATATAAAGTAGTGCTTACAAGTGGGGGGTCTGCCAATCGCCTTAGCCACTTCAGGCATGTTGACGATGACGGTCTTGATGCCGTTGCCCTTGCCCTCGACCTTGGCACAGATGCGCGGCATCTTGTACCGGTAGAAGGCGTCCGCAACATTGCGGTTCACGTTCACCGAACCCATGGCGGCGGCTGGCGAAGCGACCTGCGACGAGAATGGCCGGCAATATGCCTTCTGGAACAATGATGGTGAAAAGATTATACTTCATGGTAAGCTTCCAAGTCCAATAAGGACCTTATGAGCCGAGCCAATGATTATCTAGTTATTAAATTGGCATGCTATTTTATATCGTTAAGCCGAAAGATATACACAGCTGCACAAATGCTTTCCCCAAGAATCGTTACTAAGGCCGGTCCAGGGCTTCCTATGCTCGCAGTTTCTTGCGACTTTCACCAAATCATTGATGCACTTTGGGGGCACTTATTGGACACCTTGGACATTATTTTGGAGGCCTAATTACGCGAGTGCCTCTGTAGCTCTTTTCGGCCAGACGGCCGCCCGTTCAACGAGCAAAGAGCGACGCCCACTGCCACTTAAGTTTGGCAATGTTTCGTGTTTTGTCGGTAATCTTAATTAATTCTCCTGTGGAATCATTTTTGGGGGAACGTAGTTTATGTAAACCATCCACATTGTCGCTTGCCATCAGATGAGATAGTAGTTAAACGCAACTCAACCAATTTTTTTTTATTATGAGACAAGATCTTTAACGTGAGATAGTCAGTTGAACTCACCGGATTTAACTAAAGCAGTCCTGTATCAGTGAGTAGTGTATGCGTGTAGTGTAGTGTGTGGCGTGTCTAGGGTCGTGGTCGTGGTGCGGGGCAGGAGGCGGCGAGAGTCAGCGGGGCGGCATGCGCGCGGGCCGCCGAGCGCGCCAGTCACGTCTGCCGCAGAGGCAGCAGCTTGCGATGCCTGTTACTGCAAAATTTTGATGGTCTGCAAACAGAGCGGTGGTGATATGCTGACATAATACTACACTACTACATTACTTTCCAATTCTGTGTTCAAACAATGCAACACACAGGTGGCATCAATCCTTTGAAAAACGAACACTGCTCGGTCAATCTCCCCCCTCGTCCCAAAGGAAAATAATCATTACAGCATCAGCTATTTTTCTACACTTTGTGTTAATAAGAGACAAGGCTCTGTCCCACTATTCTGAATTCGTCTTCGAAACTTTTTAGTCTTTTTAGACTTCAAAAATGATTTTGTTTTTGGTTTGAGAATATTCTAAATTGTTCAGACTTCCAGGCAATTGAATTTAAATCACAGTTAGTCACAAAATTGACTTAACTTGAGGAGGTTTCCAGTTTTATTTTTAGAAGTAGAGAGAAATGAAAAAGAATTCCTGCATACTTTCTTGTAGTATTTTCATTTAAAGATTTTAAAGTAAATCGAGTAATTAAGGTAAACTGAACTTTTCTGTTTCGATTAAGTATCTTTGAAGAGTTTTCTATAACGACTTGGAGAAATGAGGCAAACTCCTCTTTGAGCATCAAAACTTTGACAACTAAAATATTGACTTTCATCCGGTGTCGGATTTGGACAAACTTTGAATATTAGCGATCTGATTTCGAGATAAAGATATTTCCTTGATTTCGCAAAGTTAAACGGAAACCGTAGAAGTTGTGAACGAATATTTGCGTAATTCTGATTGGTTGATTTGCAATTTTGGAAATACAGAAAGATTCGTGAGAGACGAATAAATAAACTCATAACTCAATTTTGATGCCAAGCTTACTTTGGAGATCAAAGCTGGTAATTACGTAGTACACTGTCAGTAGCAATGAGTTTAGTTTTGATAGTTCTACAATATTCATTGCGTTATTCACGTTGTTAAGCAAACAAATTTTTCGAACATTTGAAGTAATGGACATTGCCATCCTTCAAAATGATTCAGATTGTGACTGAAAATATGTAACGCAAATAGGGTGCGGATCAATCTCTAATGTAAATCAAAATCTTGTGCTGTCAAATCGTTCACGGCTTTAGACTATCCAAGATTTTTATGAGAAACAAGAAATCATTCAAGTTGTTTTTTATTACGGTTCTAATCACAACTCTGCGAGATCTTTCAGTTGTTCTTGTTAAACTATCCCGCGGATTTAAACAGGACATATTTGATGATGGTCATTATTTTGAAGACTTTTACCCGCGACTATTATATACAACTTGAGGAAATTTTATTTAAGAGTCTGCTTGGCCCTTTATCAGATGCGCACACAGCTCTGGCCACACTGTCACATCTTGTTTTATTTGATTAGCCGATTCACGCTATAATATACAATTCAGTTGACACAATCGCCGCAAACGCTGTAATCGTTTGCGGCGATTGTGTCATTGATACAGTCAGCGTCAAAATGTAAATACGAAAGTGTTTCTTTGTCCTTTCACGCCACAACAAAGCAACGAGTCGACTTGATTGCATATAGTTGGTGGACTGTTGAGTGACATAGGCATATTTTTAGCCTGGAAAAAAGCACGGTTCCTGTAGGATAGACGACAGAAGCGAAGCCATGAGTTCGATTAAGATTAGATACACTGCTACAAGGATCGGTGGACGCGGTAAGGTAGCCCGCAAAATTACAATTTTCATTACTTTTTTGTGATTTGCAGCCTACTCTGGCGCCTTAAATGTACGGTAAAAACAAATGGCGGCGTCAGTTACGACTATGGCCACGCGCCAAAAGAGCGATGAAGCGCTAGTTCTGTACGTTGTTCTGATCTTCTTGGCGCTTCTGTTCGTGTATACATATTGTTTCGACGCTGACTGTAGGCTGGTGTGCGTGATTAGTCCATACCTGCGGGCAGTATATCTAGATGTATGCGTCATGCACGCTCGACGGCTGCGGGCCGGTCTCCTGGTCGAGACACACCGACTACTCTCCTCGCACTGTACTGATGTGTCTGCAATACAATATTACAACTACGTTAATATTGATTGACGACATATTAATACATTTCAAACATGGACAATGAAATGTAATGGTTTGAAAAAATTGGGAACAAAAATGTGTAAATCCGTAACATAATTTTGGCGTTCAAGGATTGACTAGGTACCAAGCAGAGGCGTGCATTGCTTTTTTGTATAGGTAGGCACTAGGGCCCCCTGTTCTTGTCTAGACAGACGAACGCGGGTTTCTTATAGGTATGATAATTTAGTTAGTTTCAGAATAATTTAGGGACACACCTTAAAATGTAATTGACAGAATTATGGTGATTTTTCGAGGTAAGCACTGCTTGTATGCCTATATGCAATGCACGCGACTGGTACAAAGGCACAAAAATATAAGGAGTTGGAGGAGGATCTAGTTAACTGAGTAGGTACTTTGCCTACTGTTACCTATCATCGACAGTGTAAAAGGCAGCTAAAATCCGATTCGTAAACGCGTTCATTTACACACAGCCTGCCACATATACGCGCCATTTTAGATTTCCTGTGACACGAATACGAGACGCAGAGAAAAAAAGTACAACCATTGCGTCACTCCATGCCATAAAAATCCTTTTATGTTTAAAATACGCGAGGTGAATTTATAGGAGAATCGAGCCGCGAAGCGCAGACTAAAATGTGAATAAAATTACGCGCACGGACTGAATCGAGCACGTTCAATAAGACATCTGTTACTCTTCTCTTTATGCTAGGTCCTGAAAGCTGCTGAAATTGTGTACTAAAGGGCTTTATGTAGCCTACGTAGGAATGGGAAACCTTTATGTTGAATGGGTGCTATAGGAAAAAATAGTGGCACTCAGTCTAGTTTTATTTATGGCGGGTTAACATGGAAGTTAGGTTACAAACAGGAATGTGAAAAAAATATCGATTTTCATTTTAATCGATTATTAGCTACGATTTTTAAAATACTTAATCGATTTTTTAGTCATAATAATCGATTTTTAGTGATTCGATTATATTTCATTCGATATAATATGAATTATTATTATTATTTTAATTGTGCTTTTCATTTTTTTTTTATTCTACTCACTCACTGATGATAAATGGTACCGATTATTTTTTTTTAGTTATTTTATTGTTTAAACTTATATTAAAAGAAATATTTTTTTCGTATTTTAGTTTTGAAAAACTGTGTGCCTTCACCTGGGGTCAAATAAATGTATTTTCGTTCTTTCTTTTTGCCCACCAGTCTAAACAGAAGCCTACACGTTATGCAAATAGCTAAGGGTCTAAGAATTGTTCTTTGCGACTTGGAAAAGTTGTAAAGATAAATTGTAATACAGACTATAAGAAAATTACTATTATTAATGTATGAGTATCCATACGTTGGCAAGGTACAGAATATATTCCGCAGTTCATGGTAACGTGATTCACGTTATTATGATGTGGTGTCATCATCATATAGGTAGGTACCCCAAGTAGTTGAACTTCATACAAAAAGATAGGTAGGTACTTCATGTTTTTTTCTTCTGTTAGTAATTAACATTTACTATACAGATAACAGCTACCCATTACATTAATGTACGCAAACGAATCAATTTATGACTAAGATAAATGTTTCATTAAGAATAATGCGAGTAAGTAGGCAAACGTTGACACGTCCGATTACCGTTCAAAGTTAGATAAAAAAAACCGTGATGACGTCAGGAGAATGATAAACAAACTCACACTATCATGAGCTATCTCCATTCCCCGGCGCGGTCCGTCAAGCTAGAGGTACTAGGTGATCCTATTATAACTGCAATGTTTACACGACGAGAATTCAAAACAATACGAACGCACACAAAGATGACCCTTTAGAACGTCCTTGAAATGGAACATTCTGATTGGTGGAGAGGTTGGCTACACGCACACACGCATGGAGTTAGGCAAAATTCTTAGTTATACTATTTTGGGCATTGCGTACATTGGTGTTGAACTCGCTGGACATGACGGCTGCGTGTGGTGTCACAGAGAAATGTACACAGTGGCAGAATGTTATTGAATCCGATTTGCTCGGTCACGGCAATCGCTCGCCAATCATTCTCGATCCGACACGGTTGCTCGCTCGAACCATCGTGTTGTGTGTTTAATGCGGTTTCGGATGTGGCCACTTTATTGCTACAACGTGATAAGCGCTGATATTGAATTTTTCAAGCGGCATTGAATTCTACCTTTGTATAGGTAGAAGGAAATATTTATGCAAACCATTTCTCTAAGACATCCAACATAATACGATAAGGTGAGAGCTAAGACATATATGGTACGTGTATACCGGCCTCATTTATCCGCCATTCCCCTTAACATAAAATATAAACAACCCTTGCGATGCACACGATATAAACTAATAAATTACGAAGTTACTCTTAATAAAGTTAAATTGCCAGCAAGCCCCGCTTTCATTAGAGCAGACCTAGTGTAATTAAACTAGTGTGTTGCTTCGATACTAGACGCAATTAATTAAAGAGTTCCGAAGACTGGAGGCAGCCACTTCAGTGGGGAGAGTGGCTCTAAGACAAAACATTTGCCGAGCACACTTCGGTGCCACAGAGCAAAAAATACTACTACTAAACCTTTTTTTGGGCTTGTCAACCACTTTTTGTGAATTGACATCGGCGCATGACTACTGCCACCACAGAGTCAATCAATTAAATATTTCAAATTATCCTTAGCCACATTCGTACGTGAGCCGGATGTAAAGAATAGCACCACCCCATTTCTTCACGTGGGTATCGTAAGAGGCGACTAAGGGATTTACTAGAGAATGGACAGCAGCATCCTCTACGCATTTTACCACCATACTGCGATCGCCAACCCGCCTGCCAAGCGTGCCGATTATGGCAAACCCCTCTCAAATTGGGGGGGCCTATATGTCCAGCGGTGGACGTCTTTCGGCTGAAGTGGTAGTGCTGGATCCATAGCCACATGATTCACACTGACCGTGCACCTATCTGTGCTACAGAGCCAAGGCTCTGAAATATTTACAAACCGCACATAGTTCAATCAATCGAAAATATGCTGGTAGCACTGTTTGTAGAAGACGGAAGATAGGTATATGTATTTTAATTTACTTTTCATGATATAGTTTTATTAATCTTTTGTATTTTTGTAATCGCTTTTCAATATTGAAAACCTTTAGCATTTGCACGATTGAATGGTCAAATATAGTGTGACCACCTAGGTATATTCTAGCTTTAGATGAATTCATGATTTCTAAACCCCAGCTGGGTTTCATTTTCCAAAGAAACTGTCGAATCGAAACACTCCAACAATGTCTGACAAAATTTTGGCCGGTTTAAGATTCCCGTCCATGCCTTCGCGCGTCAGAAGTTTCAGAATGGCCATAAAATAACTTTTTAATATTCTTGTCCCTCTGCTGTAACTGGGCTGTGTGTAAACTCGTGCCGCCGTCCTCCAATTACACCGTGCCGGGCCCGCAATGCGCCACGCTGGCCGCGCCTTACACCACACTAGACGACCCATTCTTTAAACGGAACGCCAAATAGGGCTGCAATACATTTATAATTTGCTCTTAGTACAATCGGGGTGAAGTTAGGGGGGGCTAATGGACAGGATGGGGAAAAAATCTGCTCTTTATACATATAAAAGTTCAATACCTACGTGGTCAGACACGACCAGCATATTACATAGGATATTTTAAGGTTCAGTCAGAATGATGTACTGAATCCATGGTTGGGAGTCTTTGGTGAAAAAGGGAAGTTTTTTTCTTTCTTTAAACTTGGTAAAACATGAATGTGAAGATTCTAGGCTCGAAGCTGCTATGACGCCTTGCGGTTTTACATGTCGTAAGGTTTGGGGGGGACTATTTTAATAACGTAGCTGCACCCCAGGGTATCACCCACATAAGTCTCGATCCCGTAGGAACATGGCGATAAAAAGTATTCTATGTCTTAATCAAGGTCTACGTCTGTCTACCCATATGCCAAATCCGTTCAGCCGTTTTAGCTTCAAAGCGTAATAAACAAACCTACAGAAAATCAAATCGTTTCTCTTTATAATATTAGAAGAATTAATAATATATACTCAGCGGAATGCCAAATTCGTGCTCGTTCCGCATCGGCAGATTTCTCAGCTGTACTTTTTAGCTTATAAAAATAGCTAAGCAGCCAATATTTCTTCAGGCCGAGACGTGTGATTTATTAAGAGGCACATTTCAGAACATTTCAAGCAATAGTGGTAACACGGCAAAGAGAACATTTTCTAACTGGTTTCGGAATTTCTTGAAGGAAACGAAAATGCACTAATAATGACCCATTTATTATAAGTAGTCCGCTTGGACAAATCAGACGATCGTGCTTAATTGGCGAAACTTAGCCTTCTGAAAAGACAAGAAGACAAGACGGGTAACTAGAAGTCGCAGGACCACTGTAACCGCCGAGTTGAATAAACATTGAAAGAACGTAGGTCAAACAATGGTATTATTTAGTCTACCACTACATAGTGCGACCTAGCTCACCCCTCATAGTTTACGTAGTTTTGCTGTAGTAATTTCAACTCGTCAGTTAAAACATAATTCTCAAAACTCATATGACATTTTGTTTACACCTGAGTGTCGCGTTACGATGTGTATGTAAGTCAAATAACGACAATAACAGGAAACGTGTAGCATGCATTACTAGTGCCGTGCGCCGGGGAATTCGCAGTGACCGGACACGCAGGCGGTGGCCGGATAGTACACGGAGAATTCAAAACATGAGACAATGTTGTTTGGACTACCAGCTACCGACATTCATTGACTGTGTCTAGAGTAGGAGTGGCGTTCATGATAAGAGACAGCGAATGTGTAACTACTGACTATTTGTAGATAATGCTATCTCTGTGAGTCGAGGCACAGATATAGATTTGAGATAAGCTCAGCACTCAGGAGCAATCTCTTAGCCAGTCTCTAAAAAGGGATAAGAAATACAATAACGATAAACAATAGAGAACATTCTTTTTCTTCATGAATTTAAAGAGTAGGAAAGGATTTCTAAAGGGAGTTGAAAATTTACGAGAAGTCAAAGGTACCAACGTAAATAAGCGAAAAAGTAACACTGACAAAAGAAACACATGATTATATAATAAAACAGGCCATCACTTGCACCACATCTACTCGGTATCAAATGCGGGTAGATCCGATGCTGTAAGACGATACATGCGCGGGCGCAACACGATCGTTCTCGAGCTACCAACTCTACTGGCCTGCACTTATTACGTGTTACATAGAATAAAATCATTCATACATCATGTTGGTTCTGGTTGAAACTTTGAACTAACAATATTTCTGAAAGCATTTAGGAGGATCAGTATATCTACCGACCTTCAAACAAAATTAATTTTATCTGTTGTGATTGGTCTCAGGACAAAAGAACAACAACCTATGGCTATCAAACGAATTATGATCAGGAATAGAATGGGTGCCCTACCACCACGCTGCTAGAGATCATGATTTGGCGCGAAGTGCCATGTAGTGACGACGATCAGGTTGCGTATTTGAATCCTGGCCTATCTAAATAAGACTGGCTTATTTTTAAAGATGAATAAAGGAAATCGGTAGACAACTGATTCCACACAACGAGACAAGCGAAGAGATCATGTCTATTTATGAGTGGATGAATATGGGTTCTATATAAACAGTGCTAAAGCATATTATATGGGTAAACGTAAATTGATGAGTCAGCATTATCAATAGCAAAACTACGCCAGACTACACATCACCGATTGTTTTATACACTCGACACCGAGTGTCTGCAATCTGTAGACAATGCACGCTACATCCGGCTGACTACACAATACCATAGATAGCTACATATTAGATGGAGTGGCATGGCTGCTTCCGCCGAACCCCCTAACTCCCCCACCCTGACGCATCACACGTATTGACGCTAGTGTGTGCTAAATATGACTGTTGTTATAAACTGCCTGGCAGACATATTGATTTATGATGGAGAGTATATTCCCGTTCAAACCTAATACAAGTTCTCGATCACCCAGAACTTCGCTTTATCGTTAGGGACGGTTTTAATGTAAGTTTCAAGAGTGAAGCTGAACATAATTTAGGATCGCCTAGTCACATAGATTGTGACATTTGCAATTCTTGGCGAAGCACTGTTATCTGGGAAATTCATAATACGTAGAATATGGACTTTGTAGTAAAATAAGTCGATTTAATTCAAATTGGACCAATTTCAGAACATAATACTGTATGCATTGAGTCGTCACTGAACGGCAGTACAATACTTATGTATTCAAATGTCATATTTACCCAAATTGCTTATCACTTACGAAGATTGTAGCAATCATAAATTGCAAAGGCACATGCAAACGGTAGGAGTCCGTTTATGGTCAATATCAAAGGAGCGAATATGTACGAAGTTAAGCAAGACTGTTGTACCCTTTGATGAGCCTATAAAGCTTGGGAGTTACAGCAAAAGCCCATAAATGAGGCGTCGTGACCGCAGCACGAACTGGAGGGGGTGAGGAGAGGGATGGCGAGGCGGGGGTGGATGGGCGACGAGCGGTGATAACGACCGGCGACGCTTCTACGGCCGATTGCAATGTTTTGATTGGCGTAAGCAAGCTTCTAGAAACGTATCCTTACGTGTAAATGAGTGCTCCGAATAAATGTTGGAACACGAATGAAGACTTGCTAGTAATACTCTTAACTCTACTAATTCATGTGGGAACTGAGAAAACACGTGCTGTAGTGCCACTGCCAAGCAGTAAATTAGCGCCGCCCGTTACGATTTATATGCGTAACTGCATGTTTATGTACACGAGTTGCAAAGTAAATGAACCAGTCTGGGGAAGCTACAAATCTCTCCAGCCTGCATCTTCGACCACGCGAGGTACTTACCTGCTGCGGGCGTGAAATTAGCAGAACGATTTGAATACAGTTAGGTTGTCTAGTGTTAGTGTCGACAAATTCAATATAAGGCATGGCTTATTTAGTAGAATTGTGAAATGCTTATATAAATAACGAGGATTTCTCAGTAGCAGGAATGAAGTATTACAAGTAAAAATAACCAAGGCTGTATTGGGCACGCCACAATTGCGGCGGCAACCTCTCTTTGAGGAGTGAATAGAGAGGCGCCAAGGCGTCCTTAACTTCCACCTAACGCAGGTCCTCACCGGGCATGGGTGCTTTGGTGGGTTCTTGTTCAGGATAAAGCGGGAGGAAACGCCCGGGTATTTCCATTGCGTGGATCGTCTAGAGGACACGGTGGAGCATACGGTGGAGGTATGCCCTACCTGGGCGGACCACCACCGCGTCCTCGTGGAGGCGATAGGCGGCAGCGACTTCTCGCGTCCAGCCTTGGTGCGAGCCATGGTACGGAGCGAGTGGGCATGGGAAGCCGTCACCTCCTCCTGCGAAGCAGTAATGCTCGCGAAGGAGGAGGTGAGGCGCGTGAGGGAGTGGCAGTATCTGCGCCCTCACGTCCTTAGCCGCCGCAGGAGGAGACGCACCGGGCTGCCGAGTCGATTGCGGACTCCCGCCCACCGTAGGCGCAGGCTTGCGGGCGGCGAGCAATGGGTAGCTCGCCGCCCGGTGAGGACCAGGTCCATGTCGACGGCGCATAGTGTTCTACGCGTGCCTCAAAGAGATGTCAGCGAACTGAAGGGGTCCGCTAGGACCGATTCCTGCCAGGGTCGCGAAATTAGTTCAAAAGAGGTACCGTGGCCCTGGCATATGGGCAACTGAAGGAACAAGGGTGGGTTTTAATCAGTAAAAGTCTGATACGCCCTTCCGCTCCACCCTAGAGCGGATGACGTCATTTGAAGATTTCCCACCCACAAAAAAAAAAGGTGTATTGTATGACAAGACATAGCTAGAAAGAAGCAGAACATTGAGATTTTGCCTGATAGAGATGAATTGCGGAAGAGACAAGTTGCGACGATCCCAAATTACTTAATTTTTTGGAGAATGATGTTGGGGCTCGAGATAACCGCGAAATGAGAACCTTCATTTAATTTGAGTAGGTTAGAAAGGATTTATATAAGCCGTTTGTTGCTTCAGGGGTATTGTGAACCTTTACCGTAATATGGATGATTGCTTTTTGACATCATAGGATTATTTCTAGTTATTAGGCTCAACCCCCGCTCTTCTCGCAAATTGAGTTGGTATATCAATGGCAGAGATGTATTACTGTAACTAGGGTGGGTTACCAAAGTAACGACGTGGTATTCAGTAAATAACGTTTTATTTTTACGCTACAAAATAAAATAACCCAAATTCTTTTAAATACTCGAAATACTTCATTCTTTCAGCAGTAATTTACGCGTATACTGAATTATTCATATCTCGTGCGACTTTTTAATCACAAAACGGTGTTTGGCCTTATCTTCAAACATTATTGTTTAAATATATTATTTGCCATTTAATTTCAGTGTGACTTAATTATTAATAGAAACCACTTATCTGAGGCTACCAACTTCGACAGATAAATTAATTCGGTACTCTTTTCAACATCGGCAAGTACGTGTATCATACATAACCCAAGCTGAAAATTGTCTTGTGCCTTTACAGGGACTAGAAAATTTGCACTGGATTACTCCAGCACCCATGTCGTTCAACACTTTACCTAAACAGAAAACACAATCACCGCAAGGGCTATACAAACCAACTGTCAGAAATCGTTTTGAGTAGGTTTTCTGCACCCAATGCAGTTTTTTTTTTTTTAGTGAGCGCCCTAAATTTATTAGTCTACTTCCATTCCAATCGTGACGTACAAACAAATTAAATAATTATAACTAACACCGGTGCCAGCCGGTCTGCACTACGAGTTTTATTATGACGTTTGTACACCGCCACCGCTGGCTCAAGAAGTACTACTAAATAATGTTACAACGTTCTGAAGCGCGATATGAGACAGATTCTTTAAACACTGTTTCAGTTCTTAGATTCTGCTTAAACTTATCCTCGGTGTATGGCAGTCTACTGCTAGAACTAGGTCCCATAACAATAGGATCGCACACCTGCCGGTTTTTTATTTTCCGATATCCATGCGATCAAGACAGAATGGACGCGATCAAGACAGTGACCCGTTCTCGTAATACACGTGGTTTTGTGTGGGAGCCAATTAAATTATCTCATTGTTCCTTAATTCTCAGAATTGACCGAAGGAACAATTTATTTATCGATATCCTCACCAAGTCTCATACATAATAAAACTTTAGTAGTTTCGTTAACTCGTGTCGAACATTTTACGAGCAGCCAATACAGTGGAATAGCACACACGACGTACCTACAAGAATAGCTCTGAATCACCAGCACAGTGACGTCACTAAACTTGCTACAATTAAAATATTTCCAAGAGGGTGGAAAATAATGATCGCGACGAAATCTTGTGTTTAATAGGCGACAAATCACGGACAGGGAAATCGGATCCATAATAGACAAACTGAAGTTTTTATTGGATTTTCTTTTTGTTCTATCTTTAAAGCTTTGAGAGAAACTGCGTAAGAAGTCTTAAAAATCTTTTTCAGCAGTTTTCTACATTAACATAGCAATATAACTAGTTAAAACTTGGTACATACGTTGGGTACTGGATCAGGCGCTACCAAAATGTTTGTCACATCAGTGACGTAGTTAGTAAGGTGACACAAGCCAATAGCCAAGGATGAATTCATTTGTCAGGTGCGAATGACTTAGTTCACCGAGTGGAATGACTTGGTAATTTTTGAACTACTTTATGGGAAGAACTCCGAATCTGGCTACGATTAAACAGCTTGTGGAAAGAGGAATGTACGAAATATACATAATTATAATATCAAGCTAAGTGAATGGACACACCTGAAATTACAAGTTTTTTTTTTTTCATAATCATACTACATTGTTCCCACTGCTGGGACACAGGCCTTCTCTCTGTGAGAGGGCGTGGGCCACAATCCACCACGCAGGCCCAGTGTGGGTTGATGAATGTCACATATCTTAGAATTCTTTGGTTCTACAACATGCCGGTTCCCTTCATCATCTTAAGAGAAATAGTGATGAAATGACGTGAAGTTCCTACCTGGGTTCGGAACTCTAGACCTACAACTAGAACTCTGTGCTTATCACTGAGCTACCATTGCTCCACCATTCCACATTTTAGTTAGCACAAATGAGACGAATTGTGACAACGTACTTTGGTTAAATCGTTTTCAATGCCAACGTTTCGACGCTCTCAAAGGAACATAATTCGGGTTCAAATCCCATTAGTTATTGCCAACCCAACAACGTATCCCATCTCGTTTCATCATTAATTCAGCGTAATCGGCGTTACAACAACATTCGTCATTTATCATTGTGATTCTCCCGAGGGTTTACAAAAGGAAAAAGATAGCAGACGGCAATGAGTGGCACGGAACTCTGCCATATTTGCGGCTAAGTCACTCCTCCAAACCACTGCAGAGGTCATTTCATACGAGCAAATTGTGTTGCGTATGTTTCAACGTGTGAGTGAACGTGTTGGGTGGAACTTCTGTAGGCATTTACGAATGCCCGAAGGCTTCGCAGGACGCAGCTAGGCCCGGGGCTCGTGCCACCCGTTGGGGAAGGGAGAGGGTGAGGTGATGAGGGGGGATGAAACGCATGCGCTGCGCCTGCCTATCGATTATGGGGCCCAGCCGCCTCCAGTTTCTAGTTCAAAGTAGTTAAAAAAATTGCATCTATGTAAGTAATACAATTTGATTTAATCCTTTTGCAGCTTTAATTGGGTGTAGTTAGTGGAAAATCTAGATTAAATACCAGATGATTCATTTATTTGCGGAGCGTATTGAAATTTTTATTTTTCAAACCTAGAATAGAATAGTTTTTATTTTTTTTTAATAACTAAAAATAAAACGATACTCACAGAAAATTCTGAAAAAAAAAAAAAGCCAGGGAGAACTTTTAAAGCATATTATAGTCAGTTGAAAGAACTGGGAAACTATGCTACTACGCTACTCGAACTTTCAAACACGTGGCACCGAATCAGCACGCGACAGCCGACACCCCACCCTCCAACTAGGTTATTTATTAAAACTGGCAGGAAACACAATCCATATAATAAGAAAATGACAACAAAGCCATCTTGACAGGCAATGTAATAAAAGATAAATAAATTGGAAATGGAGCGCGGATAGCGATCCTGAAACCGGGTCAATGGACTTCAACAGAAATATCGAGAAGCAATGTTCGGTTGAGGAGAGGTACTCAAAATTGTTTCGAAGGCTTTCAGCTAAAGGAAAAGTTTTAAATGTTTCAGGTAGTAATATAACATTGTTCTGAAAGTGTTTTGGGCCTCTGATGGGTTGTGAAGTTGTGAGGTCAAGGGAAACCGGTAAGGCCCTTAGGGATGTTTCGCGTTTAGACGTGTGCTTCCAAAATTTCTGGGCTAGTGAATAACGAAACATGATTGATGTGTGCGTGTCGGTTTAGTTTAAAATTGTTCGAGGCCATGTTATTTAATAGCCTGCTTTTGTTTTGTGGCAAATAAGCTATTTTGTTAATCTGCGAAATAAATATGAAAAGACGTAAGATTCAAAAACTTATAGATTTGGTTGAGTGAAAACATTTTTTTTTATTCATAAAATAATTGTATGAAACTATTTTTTTTTTTTATATTAGCCTACACTGTCCCACTGCTGAGCAAAGGCCTCCCCCAAATCCCTCCAAGTATCCTTTTCCCGGGCCACCTCGATCCAACCCTTGGAGTACGCGTCGAGGTCGTCTCGCCACCTCTAAATAATTTTAAATAATTCGTTTTCGAACTCAATCCACATCTGAACGTTATTCATTCTTCAACGTTTATTATTACAAATACTGAAAAGAATTTATCTGTTTAAGTAAAAATACATGATTAGACAATGACAACATTAACTCGTTGTACTCACGATTCAAAGTTTCCATAAACTTCTGTTTTATTCGCTCGTATATCTTATTTATTATGGCAGCTGATAATTATTTCTGTTAACGGTCTAGCGGCAATTCAACACAGATTGGAAGAGGCACCTGTTTCCAACTGGAACCTAGTGCTTTTGTACCGTTTTACCGACATTTCCCGAGATAGAAAGGGGAACGGACAAGGATTATTATTTCAGAGGGAGGAAAAGCTTGCTTTTTGCTTCGTAATAAAATGTAATGTGAACTAATCTGCTCTGGACTACTCTAGGATCGATGGTTGAGAATCTGAAGTCAGTCAAATGAATGAGGGAAAAAGCTATACAAGGAAAATGCTTAGTTCATTTGATTCACTCCCCCCACTCGACCTTTATTGAAGAGAGGCTTTCGCAATATTTTTACATAATATGCGTATTTTACTGAGAAGCCATCTGATAACAGGCTGAGAGGGAAATAAATGCTAATAGTATACATTTTATTTTGTGATAATGAGGCCGTGGGCAGAGGGTGTTTTCTAATTATAGCTGAGGAAAAAAGAGGGTCTACTGAATTGTAAGGTAAATTAACGGTTAAATGAACGGTGTATAGAGATTATATAAATTAAATGTATAGTTTATTGGGCGGTCTACATTGTTGGCATCACGTGGCCAACCTGGATGAGACTAACGCATACTCAGTTGTGAGTTATATACAAAATTTTGAGCACTCAAAAACAACTTGTAATCGCAAAATGAACTCAAAATTCTCGACTAAAAGCTGATATTCACATAATAAATCTTAAGTGAGCCGAGGTTTAACTGGTCCCGTTATCAGGGTTGACAGCAGAGCCTACTGTGACGTAGATAAGGCCTAATGTAACGCCTACGCGTCAAACACTTGGCGGCCACGCGTCACCGCTTACCCAAATGTTTTGCAGACGTTACGCAAGCAGTATTAAACTAAGAACAACGGTGTGGACTGTTTAGATTAGATAAAAGATTCTGTTACTGAGCAACACTTGTACTTGACAATTTTCCACGGCTATTACTTAGGTTACTATAGTCACACAATCTCTAAATAGAGTGCACTACTGAGAGTTCTTTGAAAATAATAAAAAAATAAACTGCCACTATTGCAAAGAAAATTACACGTGGTGTATTCTGGAGTTTACTTTTTTTCAGGGTGAGACCCCGATCAACCGTGTAATGTACATATGTCGCCTAACAGAGGATTCATGTGGCAGTACACCTGTGAAAGTTTCGTAAAATGGTGTGACGTAGGTACACGCTCGTGACGTATCGTTTGTATAAACTGCCTACATGACTTTATTTGAGCTATATCTTTCAGGTGTTAAAGTCTACTAGTACAGTTAAGCTGCGCTTCCAAACTCGTAAAATCATTTAAACATTATACGAGAACAATTTTCGGGAGCATGAAACGCTAAGGTTTTGTTAAACAAAGACAATGGTCATTATTTAGACCGTGAAGTCTGGATACAAAGAAAGAATAAAAATTGTGAGCGGCTTTTGTTGATTGCTAGAATTACGGGTGAAACCTTTTTAGATTTGTTGGTTTTATCGGGCTCACGGAAGTGTCTGTGAGTCTTTGGGTTTGGTATCAGCAGTCCTTTTGTATATTTGTGAACGCACCTTTATACTATAGAATGTATAATTTCAGACTACTGAGGGTCTGACGAAGAGCTGCAACTACAAGGTCAACTTGTATCATTCCTACATGCGTTCAAAATAATTCTTTACGCAGACATTTCATGGAGGGACCATAGAAAGGATTATTTGCGGAGAAATAACCACTATTAGGCTGAAATAAACAACAATAAAAGGAAAAGCATTTTCTTCATTCCTTACAACTGTACCCCCAGCTTAAAGGGCAATAAAATCTGGAGCTTTTTTTCAAACAAACCAGATATTGATGGAAATGCTGACTGAGGGATAAAATGGATAAAGAGAGATAATAAATTGGGGAATCAAATGGGTCTTTTATAAGCTTATATTTATGTCATCATATGAGATATTCGTTTTGTCAATGCGGCCATTGAAAATTGTCGAAGAGGCCGTGAACAAAAGCGGGTATACTTGAATAAAGTCTTCCCTGCTGTCGACCTTTCTATAAGATGTTATTTCTGGAGACGACGTCCTCACGACCCATTTCCCACATCACTCAAAGCAGCCATGGACTGTCAACGATTACATCTATTCGATTGATCGATAAGCTGCATTACCGATGCAGCGACCGTCCCCAGCGCCGTTGGGTTGCAAGATCTTGGGCCAACGAACTGTGTGAAACGACCTTAGGTTTTGTGCGCATTTGTAAATTGTGTTGTCACATTTGGATAGACGATTTAATTTTAGTGCTAAGCCAATTAGGTGGTTCATTGAGTTTTGAGGTTGCGGTGGAAGTAGATAACTTGGGTGTATTTATAAATGTTACTTCCAGAACATAAAAACTTTCTAAATCGACTTTTATTTGATTTTTTTTTACAGTAATGGGCTAAACCAACTCGAAATTAGACACATTGCTCGCAGAACAAAATCAAAAGTCATTTATTCAAACTAGGCTGAGAGTCAGCACTTTTTGAACGTCAAAGTTACGCAAGACAGTCCCCCAAAACGCCCGCTCTTCACCACTGCCTAGTGCTTGAGCTGGGAAGAAGAACAGATGGCCGATGGGGCCGAAAGGTTCTGGAGTGGCAACAGCGTACTGGAAGACGGAGCGTTGGAAGGCCTCCCACAAGATGGACCGATGACCTGGTGAAGGCCGCAGGAATACGTTGGATGCGAGAAGCACAGAACAGGTGGAAGTGGCGGTGCTTGGGGGAGACCTATGTCCAGCAGTGGACGTCTTTCGGCTGAAATGATGATGATGACCATAGGATGTGTTGTTGTTTGCGATGCCATGTTCGCATGTAAACTATATTGAAACGCGGCCACACACGAGTTTGTGTCCACGACCCATATTGACTACACGTAGACATTTTGTGTTTACACACTGTTTGCTGCTGTCATATCGTAAATGAGCATCAATTTTACTGTTCAGTGCGAACCGCGAAAGCCTTAATTCTTTCTTTCTTTCTTCAGAAGGTTTTTGTCTGAAACTGATTCTACTAAGATCATCATATCTTCTATGTTACAGTCACTCGTAGCCCAGAAAAACAAAACTGTTGCTCTCCGATATAAACAGACCTCTCTGACCATGATAGGAATAAAAACAGACTTTCAATAAAACTAAAGTTGGCCAGTGTACGATGTATACTTAGGTCAACAGTCTGGAGAGGGGCGACATTCATATCGGTTGTTAAACATCGAAACCTTGAATGCAGTAATTGTTTTGATTGAATGCAGATAACTGTGTATCAGTTGGAAACGGGCGTGCCAGACCATTGTTTACCGTTTTCGATTCAATTGCTATTGCAAAGAAATAAATATTCGATCGAATTCATAAAGATCTTAACACACAGATCATGGTTTCGCACACGGAGCAAATACAAAGAGGAGTCGGCCTAAACAACTGTGCACTGTGATTTTCAACTAGGTCCTGACGTCATCAAGTAGGCGCGGCCTTAGTCAGTGTATTGTTGGCGTTCGCCCTGTACACAACTAAGTAAAAGTTCACATTTTTTCAGTATATTCGCGCTAGACGAAACTAAGAATGAAGTGTTGTGTTTTATCGTGTAAAAACTACTCGGATAGACGTTCTGATGCTATGAATGGTATCACATTTCATTTGTAAGTAATTTTAAACGTAATTTATAAAAAAATGTTCTAGAAATATGTCATAACTTCGTTGTTTCCAAATATAATTCTACCCGACAATAGATGGCGACACTTTGTGACATGGGTACTAAAATTATTTAGTTACGTAGAGCTCAGTATTAATATATTTTAATAATTATATGTACTGAAATTTGTTCAACATTAATTCCCAAAAACCTTTCAATCGCCAAAATATTGTTGTTTAGTTTTTATCGTGGTTTTTATATCATTTTGTCATTAGGCCGCCATCTATTGTCAACCATGAACAACAAACAAAAAACAGGGCCGTAATTAGATTCTAATTATTTTACCAAATGTTCCGCGACTGTGTCATAAATGGAAAGTGAAACATTAAAGATGCTGGACATAAAAATAGGCTTCGTCCCAACACATCCCTCGTCCCAACTCGTCCGGTACGTATATATATCTTACATGTATGAAACAGAAGTTGCAAAAGTACTGACGGAATGAAGTTTCTACATCGTAGCACTTTTCCGTCAAACTGTATCCTTGCAGCTAATTTATATATATAAAAATGAATCTGAAATCTATATACATAACTTCCGAACAACTGCAGCAAATTGGATTTTTTTTTGTGTTTGTTTTCTGTCAGGAGAAGGTAGTTTAAAAAAAAGTGAAAATGTTAAAAAAAAATATACGGGTGAACATTCCACTAGGTATATAAAAATCGGGCGAGTTAGGACCAGGCACCAGGGATGAGATGGGACGAAGCCTAAAAATACAATAATTCTATCTACAATAATTTAATTTCAGTACTTTGCCTCCGCGAGACAACTAGTATGTTCGTTGTTGTTTATTTAATTTAAAGTACTTAAAGCCCACCTAGTTTATTTATTTACACTTTAAATGATTTGTGTTCTAGATTGCCATCCGAAGCTAATCTAAGACAGCAATGGGTTAGAAAAATTAATAGACAAGACTGGTCTCCGACCAAATATACAAAAATTTGTTCATGTCATTTTAAAGATGAAGAGTTCATCGTGACGAAAAAAGGCCTTAGAAAATTAAAGAAGGGAACTTTACCTTGTTTAAAACTAGATATATCGGTTCGTTTTAATGCTGTTTGTGTTTATCAGTTTCAATTATTTTGGAAGAATGAGTCAATTTCATATTTATTGATTAATCCTTCATGTTACAGCTTAAAAGAAAATTTACAGAGCCAACGACATCATCACCAAAGCCTAGCACACCTACAAGTGATTTAAATGAATTTCTGATACTGCATGATACGCCAAGAAAGAAGAAGTTAAAGCAAGAAATTGCACAACTTCGGTGGAAAGCAAGAGCAGATAAATTAAAGATCAGAAGACTTCAAATGAAAGTTAAGCGTTTGAAGAAGAAGGTACCTATCTAGTGGCACTACCTTCGCCTCACGCAGTGCCTTAAGATGTTTTTTTTTTCTAAATCAAATACATTTTCTTCTTTTATTTCAGGTTCAAAATTTAAGTGCCTTACTTAAAGAATTGGAAAGTAAACGTTTTCTATTGGGAGAGGAAACAGAAATTTTAACATCAATAAATGTTAAGTTGAAAGACTTAGTAGGGCGTCAGTTGGCAAAAAGTAAAAAAAAACCATTGACGAAGGAATATTCTCCAGCTCTCCGATCATTCGCTTTAACACTCCATTATTTTTCGCCAAATGCTTACTCATATGTCAGAAAAACTTTCGATACTTGCTTACCACATCCGAGAACTATTTCTAAATGGTATGAAAGTGTCAATGGTGAAGCCGGATTTACAGCTGAAGCTTTTAACATATTAAAGTACAAAACTAACTCCTCAGGGAAACGCGCTTTGTGCAGTCTTATGATGGATGAAATGGCTATTAGGAAACACGTAGAATGGGACGGAAAAAAATATCACGGGTATGTTGATCTCGGGATTAATGACGTACAAAACGATAACTCGGATCACGCTTCTCAGGCTTTAGTTCTGCTGCTTGTATCACAAACTGAACGCTGGAAACTACCCGTGGGATTCTTTCTTGTTCGTTCTATGACCGGTGAACAACGTGCTTCAATAGTTCAACAATGTCTCTACAAATGCCAAGAAAATGGTGTCGACGTTGTTTCACTTACAATTGATGGCTGCGCGGCAAATATTGCTATGCTTAAAAAATTAGGATGTTCGTTAGAACCTCATAATATGAACACTACTTTCAAACATCCTAGTACTAACTACGAAGTAGCAGTATTCCTTGACGCATGTCATATGCTAAAACTTGTGCGCAACGCATTTGAAAACAAACAGAAGTTTCTTGATTATCAGGGTAATTTTATTGAATGGTCTTATCTCATCAAGCTTAATAACCTTCAAAAGTCAGAAGGTATCCACCTCGGAAACAAGTTAAAAAATAAACACTTAAATTTTCAGCGACAAAAAATGAAAGTAAA
Source organism: Aporophyla nigra (assembly GCA_947507805.1). Lineage (NCBI taxonomy): Eukaryota > Metazoa > Arthropoda > Insecta > Lepidoptera > Noctuidae > Aporophyla > Aporophyla nigra. The sequence goes on along the minus strand of OX382304.1, from coordinate 23,272,836 downwards.
ATTAGCCAGTCAACTTTTCAGTAATAGCGTAGCAGATGCACTCCACGTTTGTGAAAAAAGTAATGCAGAATTCAAAAATGTGGCGGCTACAATTACTTTTATCCGGTTAGTTAACAATATCTTTGACATTCTCAACTCACGAAATATGCGTCAGTATGAATTCAAGAAACCCTTATTTGAAAAGAATATTTTGAAAACACGGAAGTATTTAGAATACGCTAAACATTACATTATGTTCATGGTAGCTCCCGATGAAGGAAAGCCCGTTATCGCCACTAATCGTAAAACTGGTTTTATTGGTCTTTTAACATGTATAAATAGTACACTTTTCTTGTATGACCGCCTCGTCGAAAAAGAAAAGGTACTTAAATATCTAACTTTGTACAAATTTTCTCAGGATCATTTAGAACTATTTTTTGGGGTATTAAGAGCACATGGAAGGGCCAATAATAATCCAACATCACGTCAATTTAAATCAGCATACAAAAAAACTCTGATAAATACAGAGATGAAAGAAGGTTTCAGAGGTAATTGCATTCCTTTAGAGGATATTTCCATTTTAAAGGAATCCTCTGTACACAAAATTAATATAACTTCAGAACGTTATCGAATTTCGCAGAATGACTCAAGTGAGGCATTATTAGATGACGAACCCATGCCTGATGATTTGTTGTTAGAATTTGATGAGCATTTAAATACAACGATAGGTGATTATTTGCGCCGTCAAATAGTTGCATATATTTCTGGGTTTGTAGTCAATTATTTGCATTCCAAAATCAAATGTGAGAGCTGTCTTCATGAATTATATGCTGATAATTACGATGATGATGACCTTCATTTGATAAAAACTAAAAATAAAGGAGGTCTTACTTTCCCATCTAAAGATGTCATTAATATATGTATACGAACCGAATGTAGTATCCGTTGTGTTAAATCGCACTCTTTGAATACTCCTAATTTCCGTAAACATAAAATTGTATCGAATACGTTAAAATCGCTTATTGGACAAGATTATTTTAAACAATCGGTGAATCATATGTTCGACCAGTCACCGACTGATAATCATATTATTCTTCTGACTAAATCTATAGCTGAAAAATATATAGATATTCGTTTTAAGCACTTTGCAACCATAGAAAACGATAGAGAAACCAACCGACAACAACTAAGCAAAGCAGTTATTTTTGCAGGAAATTGAATTTTTTTTTTTCATTATTATGTGTGATATTATTTATTTTGCCTCTGGAATCCTTTTACCTACTTGAGCGTTTCAAAAGATTCATGTTTGGTATGAAGTTTTTTGGCGCCATGCGGCTTTTGAATTGCAGAGCTTCGACTATTTTCGCAGAAGCGCACACAAACCAAATTACCGTTAATTAATTATAAATTTTGTTATTTTATTTTTAGTCTTCAGATACCTACCGTTATATACCACTTAGTAAATGTATACCTAGGTATACCTATTACTACATTCAAATTACCTTGTTAAAGTAGAAACTACGTGGAGTTGTCACTAAGCGAATTTGTCATTTTAAGAAGTTGACATTGTTAGAAGATTACCTTATGACCGAATGTTAGGAATCTGGGATAAGCCTAGCGGGAAGGCTCAGTTCGGCCGCGTACGCTATCAGGAAAGTAAGTCAATACACTGACATTGATACAGCTCGGTTAATCTATTTTAGTAAGTTTCATAGCATTATGTCCTTAGCCATTCTGCTTTGGGGCAAACCCAAAACTATTCAAAATATTTTTGTTCTTCAAAAACAAGCTGTTGGAGCGATTTGCCAACTAGGTGCTAGAGTTTCTCTGAGAGATTTGTTTAAAGAAATTGGTTTTTGTTATTATTAGTTTTAATTAACTGTTATTTTGAATTAACTGTTATTTTACTCCGAAGGTCCTTTTTTTTTTGATCTCGGTGTGGAAATCCTCGTGGATGTCCTCCACCCTGTGGTGGGCGGAGGCGTCTGTCAGATTCTTACTGACTAAAACCACCCCGGTGTTCCGTCCCACACCTACGTCGGGGACCACGGGAACCAATATACTCCGAAGGTCCTAGTTTAACAATTGTAACTTCCACTTATCTATATGCATCATTGTATATGTTACATAATGCAAGATTGTATATATAAGCGGGCACGCCTTTTATGCCTAGAGGCTTTTATTAAGGTTTTAAGTTCTATTAACGTTTTTATTATTTATTTCAGCTTGAGTTTAGTTTTCATTGCTTTGTTGCTATATTTAAGTTTTGTTTTCGTAACATGAATTACTTAATTTTATGTATAGAATCAAGTTCTTCTTACTTAACAGACAGCTGTGCTGCTGGGGAGTATGTTACGCTACTTCTTCTTACCAGCGAAAGTTGGTAAGAAGAAGTACAAAACTAGGAAGTGGTGAAGGGCGGGTGTTTCGGAGGACTGTCTTACGTAATTTTGACGTTCAAAAAGCGCTGGCTCTCAGCATAGTTTGAATAAATGATTTTTGTTTTTTTTTTTCATACGAGTTTGTCATTGTGAGAAATCGACATTTTGAGAAATTGACATTATGCGGATTGGACATTCTAAGAAGTTGACATTCTGAGAAGTGGGCATTTTGCGTCTAGTCAAAATTTTAACACTTTGGCAGTATGCGATGATACGGTCGTGTTAGGTCCAGTAGCAACATTATAATAAGCGTGTTCTCGGACAGGTGGGTCTCTCCACTGCTTTGCCACTGGATATGTTTACATATTGCACTGTGAGCAGCGGGCAGTGCTTCCCGGTTCTAATGTTTTTAACTGCTATATTTCGTGTGTTTTTTGCTTTCTTTGTTTAATTGTTGATGTCAATTGTAGTATTTAAAATGTATTTTTTTTTATTTGTGTGTGAAATATAGATGTTTTGAAAAATAAATGTTTATGTTTAATGTTTGTCATTTTAAAAATAAGAAACACATTGATTATCTTCTCGTCATGCATCAAAAATATTTTTAATTTAAAATTATTGTTTTTCGTAAAAAATACGTAAGATGAGTAAAAAAACAGAGTACTCCCTGGTACGCAAATTCTGAGTACAACCCTGTTGCATCCTGCACTTAGTGACATCTAGTATGAGATAGATAAATAACTATAGAAGCAAAATTTACAGTACGAGTACAAGTTTTGCTATTAACCGGTAGATGGAAAATAAAGAAGTGGGCGGGATCTAACACCCCTCGCCCCGCAAAATGTCACGCGTTGTTTCTTAGGAAAATCTAATTACAACATCTCCTCTTTGTATTTGCTCCGTGGTTTCGCAATATCAGCTATTAATACAAATGACAACTGAAGATTCAATAGTTTAAGGCAGTTTTTTTGGGCCAAAAAAATAAAAACTATTTACAAAAAAATAAAAACCGACTTCCTTAAAAAAACACTACAAAGTCAAAAATAACTTTAATTTCGGAATTCTGTGTCTTAGGATCTGTATTTAAGGATTTTTGCCATCGACTTCCGAAATTAAAGTTATTTTTGACATTGTAGTGTTTTTTTTAAGGAAGTCGGTTTTTATTTTTTTGTAAAAAGTTTTTATTTTTAACTTTTTAGTTATGGTAGATACCCCGCACTAATCTAATTGCGTTATTCGTTCATTTGTCGCGCCAATACTTAATGCAAATATAAGACTTATAATTATGGTTTTCGCATGGATCCCACTGTCCGAATGGAACCAAATTAAAATGGGACCATTCGGTAAGCAACAGCTTTCAATAAAAAATTAAAAAATACAGACGAATTGATAACCTCCTCCTTTTTTTTTAAATAAAATGTGAAGTAAATGGATGACATTGCAGGGGAAGCATCGGACTTTGTAAACCTAAAGTGACAAGTTGATACTTCCTGTCCAAATGGTAACTGTATTACTAAATAACTCTTATTACAGGATCTGATGCAACGTGCTTACACTTGCGAGGGAAGGTCGCTTCCGTCCCGTTTGAGCACAATCGATCATGTGTGTCAAAGGTTCCGGGTTACACCACTGCAGGCGGATAAACTAACATAAGTTATATGATAGTCGAACATAATGCAGATAGACAAATTTTTGGGGTCATTAAAATAACCATTCCAAACGCTCATTTGCATCAGCCAACAACACTAGACTCTTGATTGATTGTTCAAAGGTTTTAATAACAGCAATTATAGGACATAAACAGACATGAGTCTACCTTATCAACGTAACTAAAATGAGATATAGATTCCTATAGAAAACATTTGACGTGCTATAGAAACGACATAATAATACGAACAAACGGGTCATCCATTCATCAAAAAACCATCCATCCATCCACGGGTCATCCATTAATGAAGGATTACCTTACCATGGATTACCTTCATTAATGGATAACCCGTTTGTTCGTATTATTATGTCGATTCTATAGAATGTCAAATGTTTTCTTTCATGATCACTGCCCAAAGAGAATATAGTCTTTGTCACTGCCACACTAGGCCTCTTTATTTCCTGTCCAATTCAATATGATACATATCAGTTTGGCAAAAATACTTCAGCTAGGCGCCTACATCCAGACGCCACCACTCAATTAGACAGCCTATTTCGCCATGACGGTAAGTATTTTTAAAATGGACTAGCAACTGGTTTTAATCTAGATTTTTAGAGCGGATTAGACGATCGGATTAGTTATGACTCAACCTTTCCATCAGTCCCGCGATGTTTAACAATTTTTCGTGTGATGTCATTTTTGGTGTTTGCATAATTGTGTATTTTTGAGCGAGATGAAAAAAGGAGAAGAACAAGATAGTCGAGTAGACAATATGGCGAAAGTTACCGGAAAATCTGAAGAAGCTAAACCTAAAATTTGTTTATTCAAATGATATATCTACACGGGCGAACCAAAAACAAGACGGTGAAGAACTATAAATAGAGAAAGGTGAATTTTCCAATACAGTATTTCTTGGGAACAATAAGATCTTCAGTGTGCTGACAAAAGGATTGAAGCAGCGCGAGAACAGCACGCGCAGCATGACCACCATAGAAAGAACTTAGTCTATTCTTGGTAGAATAGAGATGGAATTGTCATGCTACGCCAGCATAAAACGGTACAAATCTTTCTACAATCTTTTATTCTGTCTTTATTCTTTCTACAATCTGTAATTTTGTCTATTCTTCCGTCGACAAAAGCCATTCCTACGGAGGTCATGCTACGCGTGCAGACGAAGAAAAGCTGTGATAAGTCAATAGGATCGCTTCAAGCGCACTTTGCAGTTCGATGATTCTATTGGTTATTTACCAAAAATTTTTTTGCTTGACGCTTGCTTTTGAGGATGTGGAGAATTATAGTTACTCATCTCTTCTTATAAACCAGATATGACGGTGTTCGCAGAATAATAGTTCCAATTAGTCAACGACATCAATAGGAAATGCGACGTTTTCGACAACCCCGTAGGTATACTGTATTTAAGCTTGCAAAGCAAACATTACACTACATTCCACGTTTCTTCTAGACAAAGTTTACTATCAGTACCAATCAACCTTCGCCTTATTCTAACTCTTTCGCACAGAATCTCCGAGAACACAGCGCCAGCGATCTCCCGCTAGACGGAGAGCCGACATCGCGTAATAAACGTGAAAGGCGGCCGTTGACCCCGCGTGACATAACCACGTTTCGGCAACACTCGTAACATTAGCTAAGGGATCCGCTAGACTAGTGCCATTAAAAGGAAAGTGTAGTTGATCATGTATTTCACTCACGACTTTACGATAATTCTACATGTTTATTTGGGCGTGCGTGAAATTTTATTCTAACCATGAAATGATACATGCATGTTATAAAAGTATGTATTTTATTGCAAATAGGTTCAGGACTCCTGGCCTAATTTCTATCGAGTCTAAAGTAAAATTCATGCAGAAAAATGGGATTGTATGTACAATATCATTTTTAAGATTTTTTAACACACCTAATCAACCAATCAATCAATTCATTATTATACATTTTTCACTATTGTTCCTCTCAAACAAAGCACCTGCCATGTAATCTCTTCACCACCCTTGGTTGACTGGTAGAGAATGCCTAAGGCATTAAGTCCGCCTTTGTACCTTTTTTTTGTGTGCGAAAAGTTTAAATAAATAAATAAATAATAACAGACTAAAACTTATGCAAGAGTTCACTAACAATCCAAGTATGTTTCAACATTCAAAGAAATACTACATAAGTTTGTATATTTGGATACATAATCAGCCTATAATGTTCCCACAGCTGGGACACAGGCCTCCCCTTTTCGAGAGGAAGTGGGCTATAATTAGGGTTTATGGTTAATCGAGGTTTTTCGTTGCTCGAGAAATCTCGACAACCCGATTTCTCGACTTATTTCGAATACATTCTGATAAAATAATTATGCCTTATGCTATTCGCGACCAACCCCAACAAGATTTAATTTAAATTGAATGGCATCTTTAAAAATGATTTTTTGAGTTATGACTTTCCTCGATATGAATTTCTCGAAACCGCGAACTACAAATTTCCCGGGAAAATTCCCGAGAGTAAGTCCTAGCTGTAACCCACCACGCGGCAAAAGCGACAGGCAAGTCACATCTACCAACGCGCATTGGCAGTGCGGGTTGGTAGACGTGACTTGTCTGTCGATTTCTTGGTTCTAGGACATGCCAATTTTCCCACGATGTTTTCCTTCACCGTTTATAGTGCAGTGGTGATGAAATAATAAGTATATTTGGATACCTAAAACTAAACAAAACAAGAGCATTCACATGTCGGTGCAAAATATTCATTAAAATGTAACGTATTTTTATTTTGCAGATACAGGGAGGGAGAACCTGACATGGGTAGAGTATTATTCACATAACACATAGGCTCTGTGGATATGTAAATGCGAAAAAGGGTTGTGAAGGCAGACAGGTCCGGGTTATTAATTTGGGCCAAGGTGCTGTTATCATTGTCGCAGTTTCTCAAAGATATGTTAAACATACGGATACGGGGTGAGGGAGGATCTTAGCTGTTGTGGCACAGGTTATAATAACACCTGAATATACAGTACCTTCGTATACATAGAAGAAACATATACATATGTCTATAGTACAAAATGTGAATTTAGCCCGTAAGAGTAAATTGAGGGCACTGTGTTAATGTGGCCATAGATGAAAGATCAGTAGTCTGTCAAACGTGTTTTTAAGTAATGCGTCAAAGTTACGAAATGGTTTTGAGCATTTTAGGAGGAATTAGTATCAAACATAATAACAGCAATACAAATGTTTGTTTGTGACTTTATAGCGCCAACGGGCACACTTGCTCTTCAGTATGGATAAAATCTGAAATTGAAGATCAGGGAGACTTCGGACGAACGAGATCCACAACACGCATTTGAGACGTGGTCATTAGCTTGGAAGGACAGGTAGTAATAAAAAAAATTACTAACTTACCTGCGTAGTGCGGTAGTACGCATGGAATGAATGGAAGCACTCTAAAGCGCGCACGATAACGCGCAAAAAATGTTGTAAACATTTCTAAGAAGGCGAAGAAAACAAGGTGGCCTTCTAATGATTTGTCAAACTGTTTTGGAAGTAACCTCATTTTATACGTGGCAACATGCTGTGAAGTAGTCTTTTTGGACTAGTTTTTATATCTGCTATCCCGACTTCTCCATCCTACCCTTTTACGAGAACTTGTAAAGGGTAGTACAGATCATCAAAAATTGCAAGACTCCACCCATACTGCAGATCTATTTTTCTTTTGCTATGACAACATGATAGACCAAGGATAATGCTGTTGCCATCAATGGCTTTAATCCTGTTACGGCATGTCTTTCGTTATTATAAACTCGTTTTATTCATAACTCCACCGGCCCGTATTATTTAAACACTCCTTTCCATACATTACAAAGTATTGTCAATCGAACATTGAAAAAAAAAAACAAGTAATGTTTTCTCGTGCGAATACAGAGGCCTAGCAAGGTAAGGTAAATACAGGGGTTCGCGATGTGTGGCCGGCCTTGTCGCGTTCGCATGAAATCGGACCTTGTCAACGGCTTCCCTATTCATAAGCGTGCAGCGAAGATTGATGAATGGATGGAAGTGTTTAAAGCGCTGCTGTATTAGCATATCTTGAGACAAGCATGCATGTATTAGCAGATTATAGGACAGGCACGTTTTTGGCAACCTTGTTCTCCTTGCGTATATTTGCAGAATATTTTTACCAAGAGTTTTAGAGAATGGGGAGACGATTAATAGCAAGAAAGGAGCCATAGATAGCTAATAACACGGCAGTATTTCAACAGCATGAAATACTTCTCGGTCTTCTCGTGGCGAATTCCGCAAAGCCTAAAGACTAGGATTAATCTTCAATCAGTGCGTCCTGATCTTAGATAAAAAAAAAAGCATTTTCTTCATTCCTTACAACTGTACCCAGCTTATAGGGCAATAAAATCTGGAGCTTTTTTTCAAACAAACCAGATATTGATGGAAATGCTGACTGAGGGATAAAATGGATAAAGAGAGATAATAAATTGGGGAATCAAATGGGTCTTTTACAGAGCCGAAACGTGGACACTCACAATTCGGCTGGTCCATAAATTCAAGGTTTCTCAGCGAGCTATGAGACGAGCTATGCTTGTGGTCTCTCTGAGGGATAGAATCCGGAATGATGTGATCCGGCAGAAAACCCAACTTGTGGATATAGCTCACAAAATAAGCAAGCTGAAGTGGCAATGAACCGGCCATGTTTGCCGTAAAACCGATGACAGTTGGGGTGAGACGTGTTCTTTAGCGGAGACCGCGAATCGGCAAACGTAAGGTAGGATGCCCCTGGCTTCGGGGAGCGACGATCTTCGTAGGGTGGCTGGTAGCAGCTGAATGAGAGCTGCCGAGAATCGAGCTGAATAGCATGCAATTGGAAAGGTCTATGTCCAGCAGTGAACTGCTGGAGGCTGATGATGATGTTTGAATACTTAAACTATCTGAAACCTAGAAGCATACAGGTTCAGAAAATAGAAATAATAGCTAAGATACATAGCCAAGGCATCTGTAAAGACTGAAGAAGAAGAAAACAAACAGCTAAATAAAACTTCGATGCACGAAATGTGAAGAACAGTACAGAAATAATTAAAAACGACGATAACAGCGGAAACTCGGCTCGATTGTTACAGCAATTGGATGCAGCCGCTGCGCTATTACGACACTAGTTTTAATTAATAGTACTTCAATATTTTTACCTTTGCACTAACGAAACTAGGCAAGTCGGGCGTACACGAAGCCCTATCGACACTAATACCTAGGATGGATGTCAAGTTGCTATAGTATGGATTGCGGAAAAGTCGACGAGGATCTTATTGAACAGTTCAAAGAATACTAAAGCATGACCTAGGAGGATTCACAGATCAGCAACAGCCACCAAGAAATAATCTTATAATACAGTGGTGGAAATCTTCAAAGTTACAGGAACACTGAAATACGTTTTCCATCTAATCAGTATTCTATAGATACACTGTGTCAAACTGTACATTTCTTTGAAATTCCATTTCGCATTTTCTAGAATTTAAACTCGTGGTGCAGGCGCGTCCCGTATTTTCAATAACGTCGAGTGAAAAGCCAGCCATGCGGGAAATCAAATGCGACTGTGCAACGCACATCTGCATTCAACAAACTTCAGAATTTTACGTCTCAATGCCTCTAGGACATTGACATCTTCCTTTTCGTGATTCACAATATCTTAGTACTCCACCTTTTCAAACTCAGCAAATTTAATTTCCGGAAGAAATCTTTCACTGTCCTAAAAAAACAAATCTAAGAAGATTTTCTGCAAAGGAGACCCACCCGTTCTTTTGATAGGTTAAGGGCTAAAGGTAAGTGTGTCTTATCTCAAGAGCCACAGAATTTCAGAGCAACCATTTTATAATGAAGAATTATTTTGAGCCGACGGATATTCTATCATATTTTCCAATCAAGCTTGAAGACTGAAACCCACGCAGTCTATTATAGGACGTAATATCGAGTTTCCAGTAGATGAGGTACTCGCGAACCGTAATGATATATATGTAACCTAATATAATTCTGTGCAAAATGTGTATCGATCGCCTGCGAGATGGGGAGGGTGGGTTGCATCAGCCGCACTGGCACGTGGTCGGCCGTTAGCCACGCTTAGATTAGAGTTTTTACTGTTACTCAATAAATCTTTAGTACGTTACACGTGAGCTAGTTTTAATACGCACGCAGTTAGTTTTTGTGGGTGGACTAATCAATGTTTATGTGTCGGAGATAGAATTTTGAACTATTGTATCGGGAAAACAAACATAAATGCGTTAAGACTGTATTATAGAATGATATAATAATCGATCTCTAGATCCAGAATGCTACTAGCATTTACATCTCTAAAAGCCATGTCACGGAGGTACACACATGTAAATCGTTATTGGATCTCACTCAACCTCTCTAGCATTTGCATGAAAATCACGCTGTAAGGATTTACATCAGAATTCTGTATTCAGGGTCTAAGCTTTTATGACGTGAGGTACGTTCTTCGTCAAATAAGACGCGCAATAGAGGAATTTATGTGAGGTATGCGTCTGGAATGATTACTACTTAGGTAGGAAGCCTACATTTTGGGTTGAGGGTGTGATCTGCCCTCGTGCCACGGTTTGATACCATATTATGTATATCTTTTAAGTTGCCATGGTGATTCTAAAGCGTACATATGAATTAAAAGATGAGAAAGTGATTTAATCACTAGACATAACAATCTTACTAAGACAACAATGCCATGGGTATAAGTACTACTTAATGATAATTATTGGTAAATTGCGTGTGGTGTCGGAATTAAAAGTTAGCTTCGAGATGGAAGCGGATCTTCATTATAGAAGATACGGATCTAAGGTCAAAGTTTATCGAGGTTTCATGATTAAATAAACAGGAAAATGACATAGCATATTTATAATACGAAATGACACGTTAGTATTTATTGTTCTATTATTGGTTAAGACTGACTGCGTTCTGCGAAAGGGGTACGCGTTTGGTAGGTACACCCACATTGCGCTAGATGTTGCGGTGGCGAGCTTTTGAGCACGCTCATATTATTGGTTATCCGGATTATTTATGGGATTGGCATTGGTTATCGATGAAAGACAATAGATTAAACAGGCAGGGAGATGAGTGAAAGAAGAAAATCTTTCGTATGAGGTGGGCGGAAGAGTCGATGTTCTGGTGAAACTTAAATCTATGTACCTAGTGGACTGCCCGCCTGTGTTCCTTGATCATTGACGTACCCAGAAAATAAACTAAATTATTCAATTGTCATATTCTAACAATACCAACAATTACGAAGATAACAAAACGCTCCACTGACAGTTTTGAAATTCCGCCCAACCTTAATGACATGGCGATAATGGGGGGCAATTAAAATAGCTGTATTGATAACAAGTGACACGTTTGATGCAGCTATCGGACTGAGAGCACTGCCCATACCCATCGATATTCACAGGACGTAGGCAGACACAGAAATTTTAGAAAGTACCGACGTGTTTTCGAGTCACGTGCATGGAGCTAGGTTGTTAATTGATAAGAAAATTGAAGGTGACAAAGGAATTGTACTATGTGCATTGACAGCAACAACCACCTGCTCAATCCTGTATGGTTTGACTACTATGAGTTGCCATGTGTTGTTAATTTATATGAATTATGCACTCTGGGCAGTCGGCCTTCCTGCCTATCCAATCTTCAGACCATTTCACGAATAGCTAGCCCATAGGTTATCCATTGATGACTATGGTTAGCCCAGCATTGCATCTTTTGCTTAAGAAAATCTGTTAGGCTGGCATTTATGAGAGATGACTATAATACGTGATGAGGCCGGTCTAACCACACTTATTTGTCTAGCGCATGTTCTTAATTCAGAAGTGTTAGTCTCTATAATCTCTCATGACCTTTTTTATATGTTAAAGGTGCATTTGGAAAGTATAAGTTGTGCCCTATGTATGTATAAGCAATGTGTTTACCAATCATTACTTAAAAGATGGGCAGACAAGGAGGTTGGACAAATCGTGATGATTACCTACACTAGTTTAAAGTTATAATAATGTTAACCAGCAATTAGTAATTTCACACAATATTATTTGTAGCACTTATTACTGGCTAAGTTAATTTACAGAGAGATAAGAGGACAGATTTATAAATAAATTGTAATCATAGTTTATTTTACATTTGTGCCTGTTATTGGCTCGTCTTAATGTCTAGCTCTAGAGATTTCTTGTTGCATTTGTTTGGATTTATCTTCAAGGCAAACCAAGCAAGGAATACCTACGGAGTTTTCTCGAAAATGTATTTATATTTTTCTATTTAATTAACTTTATTTTGTATTTGTTAAACACTATGTAAGCAAAAGCTAATCTGTGATGCTGGGCTACAATATCGCAGAGTAAGAGTCACATGAAGATATCTACATCTTCTAAATATTACATGAGAGCTAAAATTCTGTAAAAAACCTCTTCTCACCACACCTCACTCCTTCAAGTTTTGACAACTTTTATAAGAGAAAACACAATTGACTAAAGAAAAGTATCTTTCACCAGCTTCTGCCTGTGGCTTCGCTCACGTGGTTGTCGAAAAATTCACCGTTTCAGGCCCCCATATCACCCTCTTAGGAATGGAAAGAACACACCCCCTAAATTTCATGTCTCTAGGACCAGCGATTTAGGCTGTGCGTTGATATGTCAGTCAATCACTCAGGGCTTTGAATTTTATATTCTCTCATAAAAAGCTGGTAAAGCTTGAGGTGAATTTTCACAGAATTTTAGTACTCCTGTAAAATTGAGAAAATGTAGATACGTTCATCTGACTCTTACACCGAGATATCGTTCATAGTTTTAGTGTTTTATATTTTTCACTGTCTGCACCTAGTTCCATTTGAATAAAATAAGATTGGTATTAATATCATTTGCAGTGTTTTCTATACAATTGCCTTATATTATCTTAAATTATTGATTGCATCTCATGACTTTAGTCCTGATAAAATTGACCGAGTACAGGTTTTTTTTTACATTCAATAACAGCGATAAGGTTGATAATAATTAATGTTTTCATACATTATATTTATTTGGTTAAAGAAAAGATAAATTGAAGAAAATTTTCATTAGAATATTGATCAGTCATATAAAGAGTTTCTTTTTAAAGCAGCTTATAATTTATAAACAGTTGTAAGTATATGTTACCAAAGAATTTGTTTTCATATTTACCTACTTATGTATGAAATGAGTGTTGCAATATGCAGCCAAACTTATTCCAACAAGAAAATGTTTACTGTACTTCATAAAATCATTTTAATTTGTAATAATGTTGTTGAGAGCATAATAATCTCCAATATCCAGATTTTTTATTTAAATCACTTTTGTATAAATTCAGAGAATTCATGAAATTTTGTCAATAACTCAATCAATATAACTACATAATAAGATAACTAATTCCCTTATGACTAAAAAGGCCATAAGTTTTTCCAATTTATTTTTGCCGATTTTTTTTTGCCACAAGTACATTCAGCATATTTTTTGCATAATCATGCAAGCAAGTGAAATTCGACACGTTTATCATAAATATTTAAGTAAAAACGTAGGTTTTAGTGGAAGCTAAGGCTCTAATGATGTTTCATTGCACATTTCATGAAGATAATTTCCACTTTAGGATTAAGAAAATCTCGATCATAGATTCCATGTCCACGCGGGCGTCGCGAGTATAGTGAATAAGAAACACAATATCACTCACCTTTATATCTTGCTAAAGTCATATAAAACGGTAACGCCCCAATGGACGAGAGCTGACGAACGGGATCAATTGTTGATACTGGCTTCGAGGAAGCTGGCTCCAGATGAACTGCCTCGCACACGCCGGGCGCACTACCTGCCGCAATCAGTAACACCACAATCAGCTAAAAATACACACACACTACCCCAACGCAACATTTCCAACTATTCTAACCAAATTCTACTGCAGCAATGTACGCACCAGCTGGCGAAAACGTGGTGACCACGGTCCGCGATACCTACTATACTATACGTAAATATGGACTAAAGATATTCGATATTACGTCGCTAGCTACCTTCCACTGTCTATGACGAAGCACCTCGCTATTCCACCCTCGCCGTGCACTTGGAACGCGAAATACAACAAGGATCACGATCAACTATTAACGAACATAAAATAAATGAGATTTCATCAAACGCAACACGTTTCCGTGTCTAAATATGACGACAGAAAATAAATGAAAATTGTACACTTTCTTATGTTTCTTGAACTGCCTTCACACCGGAAACGGGCATTTTTTTTAAACTTGATACAACGACTATCTCATAATTTAGAATGTACGATTTTATGCTGGAGAAATATTTCATTTCTAGTTTTTTGAACTTTAAGTAGTAACAGAAAATTTTAGAATACATTAATTGTAACAAACAAGCGAAAAAATCACTCCAAAATAAAATTGGCAGCAGGAAATACAAAAACTTTTAAACATTTTTAGTGTCTATGCTCCATGCCTGACAGCTAGAAAGTTCACGACTTCTGTATTTTTCAGATTTATGAACGAATATTTTCAATAATTCCGTCATAGAGCGCTATATTATCGAACGACTTCATCAAATAAAATCACATTTTATAAATTTTTAATAAGTCGTAAAAGAGGCCTACATATGTTTTGTTTTTTTATTCTTTTATTTTTTTGTTTTTGGTATAACATAGAGTGATTATTCCTCAGCGACAAAATCTGTCTACCGATTCGTCACGGAATTACTATGATCTCTGTGATTGGGCATTAACTAAATGACATTACAAACCAGAGTCAAAAAAATCTATAATTTACTGTAACGAGAATAAACCTCAGGTCTTTTTGACAGGAGATTGCACGGATTATGAATAAGTTTTCGTCGTAGTCCTAAAATTCGACTCTTTTATTTTACATATCAGATTTTTAATCGAATAATATAGTAGAAAATAGTTTTTCAATATACCCCGTGCGATTTCGGGTATTTACAATTATGGTGAGAATAGTTGAATGATTTTTAGGTTAGGTTATGTTCAATGTCCTTGGTTCTGGCCACTATTTTCAATATTTTTTAATTTTTTTAGCATGCATGTCGACAGTTGATATACAGTCCAGCACGGTGGAAATTTGCATTACCCACCAATTTTAAACCGGCTGCAGTCGCCAGCAAACCAGAGCGGGTAAGTTACTTATAATAAATCATTCATTTGGCGCATTAAAATGATGAAATTTTAATATTAAAGCTGAAAGAAAATATCGCCCCTTAAAGCTTGTATTTCTCAGGACTGACTTTCCTGAAAAACTCAAAAATTTGTTGGTGTTTATGTCATAAAACAGACTGAAATGTTAAAGAAATCAGTTGATTATCTTCTTATAACCAATAAGAACCCAATAAGAACTCGTAGATATTATCATAATATTAGAACATTTAGCTTCACATGTCTGTCATGTAACACCAGCTCCCTAAGTCTCTCAAGCTAACGTGACCTTTAACCCTTTCAGTTCAATGTGCCAGAATGCCGACAGTACTCAGCACGAAAAGGGTTCTTCTCTTCCATCATCGAGAACATCAAGGAGGATATGGCCAAGAACAAAGAGATGAAGGACAACATCAAGAAGTTCAGGGAAGAGGCACAGAAGTTGGAGAACTCGGATGCATTACTGGTTTTTACCTTTATCTATTTGATTGATTGAAAGTAATCTGCATTAATATAAATAATTATGATTCCTACTGTTATTGAATGCAGAATTAATACCTTTATTTAATACTGAGTTTAGTATCATTTATTTGGAGCTTATATTAATTGATTCTGATTCTGTAGAAATAATTTGTAATAATATGTGGTTTGACATGGTGTACTCAAACATTTAATTAATTAATGTTTGAGTACACCAAAAATTATAGGCTGATATTTTAAATTACAGATTGTGCTTGTATACCCTGTCTCTACTAAAATGTAAAACTGCATCATAAAGTAACTCGAAAAAACAGAATAGAGATTAAGTTTTCGGAAAAACTTTATAGTAACTAACTTAACACTTACACATATCATATTGTAATTTCTAGGCTGCGAGAAGAAAATTCCATGCGGTTGAGTCAGAAGCTTCCAAGAGTTCGGAAGTACTGAAAGAAACCCTGGAAGGCATCAAGGGCAAAATGGAGCATGTTATTGAGGAAGCTAGTAAAACGGATATTGCCAAAAAAGCTGGTAAGAAACTAATATCAAAATATTTTAAGATATTTATTTTTTATTTATTTTTTATGTAATTTGATGAGTTAGTGTCAGTGGCTTAAAATTCTTGTATACAGTTTTTCTCTATGTAAGAATATCTATATCTATCTTAGAAATACTTTTATAGAGAAAAACTCTATACAAAAATTTTAACCCACTAATTCTGACTCACAATCTCAGAGGGTGTATGGTCAGAGTATTTTTGTCTCAGTGTTTTTCTCAGCTAAACTGCAAAATTAGAAAAAAACATTTGAAAATTTTGATTTTGCAGGCTAGCCTGGCACTTCCCCTTTAGAGGAAAAGAACTTTAGACATAAGGGTGTCATGATAATCTGTTTCCATACACTCAACATCCTTATAATATCTGTGATCAGTTATAATAATGGAGTCTATTACATAATAGCTTTTGCCCATGTTGGCAAGGAGGTTGGAAATCATCCATGGGAACATACCAACAAGAAGGATAAAAAGTCCATGTGTGAACCAAATATTTTCCAAATCGGTTTAGCTGTGAAACAGAAACAAACAGACAGACCACCAGACAGAGTTACTTTTGCATTTAAAGTATTAGTATGGCTTGTGTCCTGACAAAATTATAATAATTTAATCAAATGTTCACACGCTTTTCTCTCTTTTTCAGGACAGTTTAAACACGATTTTTCGAAGACAGCGAAAGGCGCGGCGGAGAGCATAGCTGACACGGGCTCCAAACTCGGAGCGACATCAGCTTTTAGAACTATTTCACAAGTAAGACTAATAGCTGTACTGTTCACAGCACTAGGGATCTTTTGACACTTGAATGACATAGAAAGGGGGCACTATTGGTTAACATTAGTGAGAATATTTTGCAAAGTTGTATTGAAAAAACATAATTGCGTCGCTAGTTCCGATTCTGGCTACCCGCCAAAAGAAAGGAAAAGTATTTTTTGGATTAAGGACGCTATAACATTTTTGAATCGCTCAAGTTTAGGTATCTGAGTCGCCACACAACAACATTATGCGCACGCACACATTGAAACCATTGTCTGCTCGATTTTAAACATTAGTTGACTAATCTTGATACTCGAAGGTATTCTTTATTTTATTTTACTAGCACTGTTGAGTAAAATTTGTAGTAAAGTAACTTTACTATCTGAATTTAGTGACAGTAAATAACTTTTAATACCATGATCATCAATATTTTTGGGGTAACGTATAATTTGACAATTAAAAAAAAACGAGGTGTAACAATAAAATACTTTAACAATATTTTTGGATAATAAACAAATATAACTGATGGTGACCGTAGAATATCGTTGTAATCGTTGAAAATATACAGGATATTCCTTAAAGAAAACTAAGCAAAAATTGTGTGACGCGCGACCCTCACCTTTGAGATTGCAGTGCGTATTCAGAATTTTTTATTTATGTAAATAATTAAAGTTTCGTTAAATATTGTGACTACATACTAGCAAAACCCCCAAAATTGATACCCATGTCGACATTTCATCATAACAGTACGTCCGCCATTTTAAATTAAAAATCGAAGATTTTATAATCCCTACCCCCAATATGGATAAAGATCTTTTTATAAAAAAATAATACCCGGCGTATTTGGATCAAATTTGGATGAATCATTCGTAATAACTATCCTAAAATTATCCAAATTTGATAGCTATGCCCACTTTTTATTTAAAAAATTAAAATATTCGTCGTTTTGAATGAAAAACTTGTGGGGTCGCCTTTTTTTGGCTCCAAATGTAATTTGCATGGAGTTTTCGGCTTCAGCACCTTCGAAAATCTTGAAAACGACACCCATGATGAAAATTTTGAAAATTTTCGTAACCACCATTTTTGATTTTGAATCAGATTCAGCACCCTTGTTTACCCCTACCGCAAGCTACATTAAAGAATTTCGTTCCAAAAATGGACGACACTTGCATAATTTAATTACCACGTTGAAAATATAACTTTTTACTGAATAATTATCCGCCATTTTGAATTCTTGAAAATGAATACATAGTCATAATTACCCTACCTCAATAATCCCAATAGAATTTGAGTTATTTATTTCTAAATCAAGTTCTGATAATAAGTTTGGTACTCATAGTTTTGGTCCGAAAAGTATCAACATTTTTCAACCACAGTATACAGCACGGCACTCACTTTATTATTATTTTGATCGTATTTATTTTGTACAAAAAAGCGATACGCCCGTACTTCCTAGGGCGCGTCTGAGCGCGGAATGAGAAGCCGCGAGTTTAAAATGTATGAAGAAAGTTGAGAACGTTCTTTATTTTTCTCATAAATAAAAAAGTTATGTATTTAATTACAAAATATTTAGGCAAAACGTAGAAGATTATACTAGCCACAATTTGTTGTCATTTTGAAGTTAAAATATGCAGTTGATCTGACTATACAGGTACCTTTCCAGACCCCATTATTTTTCATTTTCTTCGATTATTGCGGTGGGGAAAACGTATTTTTGTGAAAATATTGTATGGGACTATATAATTTTTATGGTACCATAATGGAGATGAATAAATTATCTTTAATTAAAGACCATAATTGACTTCGCAGTTGTGATTCCTCTTGATGTAATTGGTACTGGAAAACCACCGATATTTGTAGAAAAATGTTATAGCGTCCTTAAAAGATCCATATACAACTATAGTCGTCTTACAGTTTTCTCCTACACACTTTTATTTATCGTGCTAATCATTCAGCCTGAAATGGAGCCAAAATGTTTGAATATCAAAGCGACAATTCTCGTACTTTTAAGAATGTTCACAGTCTGATCTCAGTCTCAATCTGTCAAAAAATACTTTTTTTTTTATTTTTTTCTCTGGGCGGAGCGGGAGGACGTGTCAGACTTTTACTGACTAAAACCCACCCGTGTTTCTTCAGTTACCCATGTGCCAGGTTCACGGTATCTCTTTCGAACAATCTCGCGACCCTGGCAGGAAAATTTTGAAAACATTTTTGACAAGTTGACATTTGACTGTCGCAGAAGTGAGAAGTGAGACTGCGACTAGATTTTGTACGTTTTTAATGACGAGAATTGTCCTTCAGATGGTCAACAGTGTCTTGTTTGACAAGTAGACAATTGCTTATTATCCTAGGTTTTACCCTGCGTCATAAAAACGTCTGTGACTTTCCGTCAGGAAAAACTCTGCATCAATTAGTGTTTGGATGTACTTATGCCCTTATAAGTTACAGATACATATAATTAGTGATGTGCCGGGTATCCGCATCTGCGTATATCCGAAGGAGAAGACAGATCCGAATTCGTATCTGTACGCGTTACTTTACTGACGGATCTTTTACGGATCTGTTACTTTAATAATCTATACTAATATTATAAAGCTGAAGAGTTTGTTTGTTTGTTTGGTTGAACGCGGTAATCTCAGGAACTACTGGTCCGATATGAAAAAATAATTTTGTGTTGGGTAGCCGATTTATTGAGGAAGGCTATAGGCTATATAACACGCTACGATAAAAAGGAGCGGAGCAGCAACGAAAAATGTACGAAAACTGGCAGGCAAATCGATGCGACGGGAAGGGGAGCAAAAATTTGACGCGGTCGAAGTCGCGTCAGCAGCTAGTTTTCAATACATAGATGAAATTCTATATGTATGTGATTAGGTGACAATGAAAAATTAAATTTTATTTAAATTATTATTTATTTCTTAAAATCTAATATCTAGTGACTAAACTATAAACAAAAAAAGACCCGCACAATGCCACATGTCCTGTCTAGCAAAGCGTCAAGTAGTGTCAACTATCGTTTCAAGGTCACGCGCATCTACACCGATTGTGTAAGAAAGTTAAGATCCGTATCCACGGATCTTGACACCAAATATCCGTATTCGGATCCGTATCCGCGGATATACATTTTCTAACGATCTGGCACATCACTAATTATATTATTTTATACATTTGGTTAAATTGCTTATTTTAACGTCTTACCAAGTCAGTGAGAGACAAATATTAGCAATGTAAAAAAAATTAAAATATCAAAACAAAGTTTTGGTTTAGATCAGGTTGAAATCACCAAACAAGTTTCTGAATTAAGAACCCAATCGCTCTTATTACAAGACAAGGTTTTATCTTTAGTAATGGTTTAAACCATTGAGCCTATTTTTGAAATGAGAACCTAACAGATATCGAAATACAGTTCTTTTTACAAAACTGGCAACTAAGTCCAGTGCTAAATTGTCATTTTCGTATTAAGAACTCTACCATTTGCGGAGCGCGTGTAAGGCCACAATACCGTTGATACCATTCCCTTCCGGAATAATAATATCTAAATATCTAATAATATCTTAGGACAACCAACACACTGTTATCTGATCCCAAACTAGGCAAAGCCTGTACTATGGTAACCAGACAACTGATAAAAATATACTTATATATTTCTAAATACATACATATTATAGATAAATTACACCCAGACACAGAACAAAAGATTGTGCTCATCACACAAACATTTGTCCTGGGTGGGAATCGAACCCACAACCTCAGTCTTAGCAGTCAGGGTCACTAACCACTAGACTAAAAGGCCGGTCAAAAAAAAAAAGGCATAAAAGCAAAAAAAGCAAGGCAAGGCATAAAGGCATATTTTATGATGATAAATTGTGATATATCTTTTTTTGTAGATCCTTAGTAAATAAATAATAATATTTTGTTACAATGTGTTTGCAGGCGACCGCAGTGGTGAAGGAAGAGATATCGCCGCGAGGGCTGGAAGGGCGTGTTTACATGGCGCCCACTGCTCTACGGAAACGAGTCGAGGTCAATATTATTTGCATGCTTCTTAAATTTGAAAGTGAGGTTTTTGTTAGTTTCCCTTGAAACTGCTGCTCTTTAGTAAGGTCAACCTGCCATCTGATTCGGTAATACTTGTGAAACTACGAAAACCGACTTTTTAGCAAAAACATAAATAAATGTATTTTTTTATGTTCTCTAAAAAAAAAAAAACTGGAAGCGTTTTTTTTAAGTTTTATTTATATTCAATTTGTATGTCAGCGTAGTTTTCGAAGACAGTTTTTTTGCTGTCCTGGTAACCCTGGTAAGGATAATGGCACAAATTTATAAAATTATTGTATTCTGGTTATTGTTTGGATTGTGGTTCATTTAAGATTGTCTCGTACAGGTTGCTACGGACGAGCGGACGTTCGTTCCAGACACGGAAACTATGGGCGTCGAGCTACACAAGGACTCCAAGTTCTACCAGCAATGGGAGAACTTCAAGAACAACAACCAATATTTTAACAAGGTAACTTATATTTAATACAAAACCTGTGCCCGGTGGGATTTTTATTTAGCAAAAATTACGAAGTTTCCTCTCCTATCTGCTATCAACTCAGCTTATCATAGTCCACTGTTGGACAAAGGCGTCTCCTAGGCTGCGTCACCAAACCCTTCCTACGTCTTTCGGTATATAACGAACGCTTAGCATTGTCTGTCTGTAAATAAATTCAAGATTTTTTATTCGTTAAGTACTCACATATCTTTATGCCTCTATAAATAGCATGAGGATGCTCCAATCATAAACGGTTCAAATTAATTCAAAAGTCAATTATTCAATCTAGGCTGAAAGTCAACACTTTTTGAACGTCAAAATTACATGAGACAGTCACCCAAAGCGCCCGCCACTTCCTAGTACTATAGCTGGGAAAAAGTGGCGCAACAAACTCCCCAGCAGCACAGCTGTCTGTTTAGTTCGATAAATTTGATTCTATACAATAGTAAGAAATTACTATTACGCAACACGACGGTTATTTTCTTCATATTTAAATTTCTACTAAACATTTTACAGGTACTAGATTGGAAAATAAAATACGAAGAATCCGACAACCCAATAGTAAAAGCCTCACGATTCGTCACGGAGAAGGTAAGCAGCTTGTTTGGCAATATATTCGAGAAGACCGAACTATCCAAGACCCTCACCGAAATATGCAAGATCGACCCCAACTTCACGTCGCAGAGCTTCCTCGAGGACTGCGCCAACGACATCATACCGAACATCCTCGAGGCGATGGTGCGCGGAGATCTCGTCATACTCAAGGACTGGTGCTACGAAGGCGTGTTCAACATCCTGGCTACTCCCATCAAGCAGTGCAAGCAACTCGGATACCACTTAGACTCTAAGATACTGGACATCGAACAGATCGAGCTCGTCATGGGCAAGATGATGGACCAGGGGCCTGTGCTAGTGATAACATTCCAGTCGCAGCAGATCATGTGCGTGCGGGACAGTAAGGACAAAGTGATAGAGGGCGACCCCGACAGGGTCATGCGCGTCAACTACGTGTGGGTCCTGTGTCGCGACCCGCAGGAACTCAACCCCAAGGCGGCCTGGCGGCTGCTGGAGCTCTCCGCCAGCAGCGTGGAGCAGTTAATATAGGTGAATTAATGTAGTCTTAATTAAATCGTTGACATTTTATTTGTATGGTTTCCATGAACCTGTCCATGAATTTCCTCAAAGGACGCGACATCAGACGAAATGTTCGACCGGACGTGGTCCGCGGAAATAGCGTAGCTTGTGTTGCGACCGACACTTAGACTGTTATGTGAACTATGGCGAGTTCAATAGGATAGATACGACTTGAACGACGATACGAAAGTCTTTAAAATATATTTGAGACTAAAACGATGATAGAAAGTCGATGAAATATTATATACATGAATCGCTTACGTAAATAGTCATATATTACCAAAGCGGTGTGTACCAGCCAGTGTAAATAATATACCATGTTTAAGTTATCCCAGAAGTACTGATAGTTTCGTTTGCAATCGGATTAGAGCTGTGTTCAATCAGGAATTTACTTTTAAGTTTTTTAATACTCTGAAAGCTTTTCGTGCAATTAAGTATTTCACAATACTACGCCTAGTTATTTATTTTCTGTTTTGAAACTACAAAATATTGGTCAAATATGTTGCTATCCAATGAAATAGTGTAGTTGTGGATTTATCGAATGTGATAAACCGGTTTCAGTGAATGAAATAAAACGACAATAACATGAAATAGTGATGACAGCGCATGTAACGTAAGGGTCCGTTCACACGTACGACAAACACATCACATCGCGACAAAATGCGATGCGGTTGCGTTGTGGCCAGTGACACACAGACAGACAGATCGTGTTAGCGATGTGGCCGCTCGCGCGCCGTCTGCCTGCTGGCTGTCGGGGCCGCCACGTGGCCCTCACGTGCTCGGTATCGCCCACAGTCAATATTGACGATCAACTGTGGTCCGTGTGAATAAACTATACATTTTCATACAAACTAGCGCCCGCCCATGAGTTGCCGTTGTGGTGTGGTCGTGGTGCGTGTGATCGGGCTCTCTGGAAAGGTTTTCGAGTAACATTATGTTTTGAGTAATAATTTATGATTATTTTGTATCATTATTAGTTCGTTTCTAACGATTTATTATTTATTTTAATAAATTGTTTTATTTTTATTACTTATTTGCTTTTATTTTATTTAAAGTTTGTTTGATCCTCGCTGAGGAGGGCTGGACCTCAAAATGTACAACTTGTGCCATAATTAACAAAAGACCTCATACAACCTAATTAGAGTATTGAGTTGAAAGCATAATAAACTAAAACTTTTTTTTTAAAGCTAACTATTTATAATCAAAAAAATCGTGTCGACCTTAACATCACTTTATGCATTTTTAAATTGAGTCTTATTGCCTTGACACAAGACACAAGATACATTTTCTTTGGCTCAATTGGCGGTAGATATGGCAAGTTTTTTTTTTTCCAACATACACAGAATCATCGATTCCAGCTCCATACAGCAGACTTCCTGCGGCATTGTCGATGTCAAAAAAAAACAATGTTTTGAAAGTGTAAACCCTAACCCAGCCATTAACCCCCTATTATTATAAAGCTGAAGTTTGTTGAACGTGCTACGCTCAGGAAAGTTCGAATGGAAAAATCGTTTAGTGTTTGCTAGCCCATTTATCATAGACTATATCCTCGCAAGGCCCAACCTAAAGCCGATATAACTTACGACCCAATGTACTAAAAAAAGGTGCAAGTAGTTGCGGCCCAGAACTTCGATCTAGTAAAATGTATTTAAATGATAAGCTCTTGACTTAATTATTTTAGGGAGTATTTCCCCGAGGGTATTTAATATTTATTAGATGTATTCAAGGTTAAAGAAATTTTTGATGACAGATTTAAATTGGTGGGTTTATTTAAACTACAAAATAGGTAAAATTATTATGTCATCATTTTAGGTCGCTGGGCCGTAACATAATGATTTTAAAAAGTGTCTTGGGCCGGAGTGTCTAAATATTTTTGTTATTAAATTAGGTCCACTCAAAGGACTAAGTGTGGAAACCAAACCCCCATAACATATTATAACATAGGTCCTTGGGTTTTACGAGGATATAACATGGGAGCCTTTGGAGCCGGACAAAAAGAAAAAAAAGTCATGAATACGAGGAACCCATCCCGTTTCATTGAATCACCTACCCGTGTTAGGTAGCACGGGTAGGCGAATCGATGAAACGGGATGGGTCGGGGAAGCAAGGAATTTGACGCGGACGAAGTTGCGGGCAAAAGCTAGTATTTTTATACAATAACTAGCGGAGTCGACAGAAGTTGTCCTACCCGAACTCACACACAGTGCTACCTACCAAGTCCAATTGTGAATCTAAGCTACCCACTCAACTCTAACACACAAAGAAAATTTCATCAGAGTCGAGAGAGAAAAGTTTAGAGACAGGCATGTAGAAAACTAACATACAAAACACACTTATAAGCAAAATACAATTGCTTCAAATGACTTCCGCGTATTCTTACTACGTAATTATTTATAATTTACTTCGCATTTTATGTAGTTTTTCCTTTGACAAACATTAATATCAGTCATGTATAATTATGTTAAAATATGAATGCGTGTTTAATCTTGATCCAATCACCAGTACTTAAATGAAATTAGTAAGTAGTTTGGTTCTTTCATTAACACTGACAGTTGAAATACAACCGTCTTACAAAAACAAACAAAAAACCCAAAAATGGCTTTTGAAAAGTTACTTGATAATCGATTGGAAAAAGATATAAACAGATTAGTATATTCCTTTAACATTCCATTAAACCTGGTGTTGACTTCAAAATTTAATGTTCGAAACAATCACTTATATCCAAGTGGAAACAAATACCAACTGTTTGCATTTATTTGCATGTTATTTATGAATGTGATGTGTTACTATTTGGTGTGTTTCTCAAATTATACTGTTTTTAACAAAACACTTTTGGTACAGGGTATTGTGTCAATCGCCTATAGCATGTACTTCATTACTTTTGCATTAGGGTTCATGATGATGTTCATTCTGGGCTTAGTGCATAAAGACAACAACGTTTTACTTGTCCTGAAAATCCAAAGAATACATCAGAGCATTGGTTTTAGTAACATCTCGAGTTTTATTTTCTGGAATTGGATGTTATTCATTTTTATTATCTCATTTGACGTTTTTATAATAATCATGTTCTTTTCATCATGGGGGTACACAATCGATGTCATTTTCATTTCTGACCTCATTATTGACGTCATGGTAATCGCATGCGATGTCGATTTATTGATAGCAACCCGAATCATAATCCTGCTAAGGATATATCTTGATGAGTGGATAAAAAATGTCTTAATGATGAATAATGAATTGGGAAATGATGAGGATTGTCTGAAAATGCTTGGAATATACCAAAATATTATTAAATGTTACGATTTATTTAAGGCCATGGTCCAAGTAATGGTAAGTAGGTTAATTGTATCTAATATTTAATATTAACCTAATATTTACCTCCCTAATGTTTGTTCACGACTATATAGAGTAGGTAATGTGTTTATCATCCTATGTATATAATGTATTTATTTTTGTTCCTTTGTGGAACTCTACGAAACTAAACGCGTGGCCCGATTTGGATGATTATTACGTCAATCGATTTTTCTTAATCGTGTGTGTCACTAAACACATGACATTAATAAAATTCAATATGGCGACCATCTTTACACCCCCTCCATTCGTCGAAAAGCAAGTAAACCGGTTGGTCTCGGCTGTTATTCGGGGATGTTCATAACGGGTCGTTAGAAGTTCAAAAGACTGGCAACCTGTCATACCAAGGGATATCGTATTATCTACCCAGTAACTGGGTTGTGCAGGTCAGATAGGCAGTCACTCCATGTGAAATACTTGTAGCTACCTATTATATAATATCTGGTTGGACTCGAAGCCGACTCCAATATAACTGGGTAAAACTATTACTTGCAAATTTTGCGTTTCATAGGTACTGTATCACACAACTGGCGCACTTCATCGCACTATGTGTTATGTCTACACGATGACACAGGGCTGGGCGGATTTCAATTTAAAATTTGGAAACACAGTAAGTGTAAAAAGTTGTTGGATCAGTTATAGAAATAACTCACTATGTTATAGTATACATAAAATCGAAGGAATTCGTTCCTGACCGTTTTTCTTCAACTCCCCGAATGAATCGTCGTCGTTAACTCTTATCTTTAAATTACTCAAAATTTATTGTAATTTTACTATCGGCTATATCATTCTCGAAAACCATAAAAACAACACCCACGATGAAAATTTTGGTAGTCATCTAGGATTTTAATTTTGACTTCAGTTTTAGCTTCAGCGCCATAAAAAGTATGTCTCTTTCTGCCTTTTTATAATATTAAATAATAAAAGTCGTATGGAAGATTCATAACAACTTTTCGTAATGTTACGATTTCTTCCAGTTTATTCCTACCGCAAGCTGCGTTAAAGAACTTCGTGCCAATAATATTGATTCTCATTTTCCAGGCTCTGTTTTCCAAAATAGCTACAATTTTATGGGTGATAAAGAATTTAGGACTAATTATAATACATAGTATATATTGTGAGAAATTCTATATCACTGTTGCGGAAGCGAAGACGGTGTGTATACAGCTTTTGAAGAACAGAAGCTGTCCAAGTAAGAAATCTTATAACTTTAAAATATTTTTTCATTAGTCCAAGACATGAGACACAAGACACAAAATTATACTCTAAATTATGATAAATTTGTTATTAATCAATCACCTGCACAGGTCTAGTTAGAGGTGAGTCTATCTGGAAATGCGTTGACTATATCGACCTGTTCCTGTACGAACGCCACGCTCACAGGGGTACTCAACTTTGGATTCAAACTACATATTATTCGTTGATTTCCAAAATGATCCAAATATATTGTCGAAACATTTATAGTTTGACAGTAACAGAAATAATATTCAGCTGAAATCTATTCCTACAATAAGTATTAAACAAACTATAAAAAAAAAACCTTAATTCTTTAGTACGTCGAATTTTCAGTTGTCGGTTTTTTATTAAATAGACCCCAAATTTTTGTTTGATACAAACATATTTTTGTTATTACTTTTGTAAAATTCGGATAAATTTAGGAAAACTAGTATTCTTGTTTTACCATTGAAACCTTATTTTGCTATATTTATTTTCAGAAAGTCAAAAACAACTTTGCAAGAACGTGATACACACAAATCGATTGTTCAGGAAGATGAGCGCGTGTGGCTTCTTCAATATAGATGTCACGTTACCAATACAATTGATGGGGCTCATAACCAATTACGTTATTGTTTTCCTACAATTTGTTATTCTGTAAAATACCGTACATGGTGACTGAAAGATTGTCATTGGATGGTCGTGTGATGCGGGGCCTGAATAAAGTATCGTGAGGAAAGTTTTGAGTATGAATGTCACAGAAAAGAACGAAAGAAGAACGAAAACGCATATTTATCACAGATACAGAAGATGTAAAATGAAAAAAAAGAAGTGTAAAGTAAGATGTCAGAACCTAGCAATAAGGTGAACATCACAGCTGCACCAAAAAAAACCCAGTTCAGCAAAAATGCCAAAGTTCCTGACGCTGGTTTTCAACTGGACCTGATGTGAATGTCTAAAGTGGAGAAAGACCAAAAGATGGACTGTGTGAACTATTACGGCTAGAAAGGGACTCACTACGAAGACAACGAAGACGAAGTATGAAAGAAAACATGCTGCGCCAACCGCAAATTAATTGGGATAACAGCAAGAGATTCATGATGACTTAAGTTAGTACGGTATAGCAAATAAGCAGGAAACCTAGCTCCTATCGTACTTATCCCAAAACATGCAGTAAAAGTGATCTCTGCTCTGACGACGAAAGCTATAGTCCCATATAACTTTTACCACACCGTCACATAAGATGGACCCTTTAAACTGGAGCACTGCAACTCTGCATGGTGGCAAAAATCGGTAGTTATCTATATAAACCTAATTTTTCTGATGATTAAAAACTAGAAAGGAACCTGGGCGAAAGTGGTACATGGAGCAACAGCGATATGGTTTTGTTATTTGCATAAAGATTCCTCATCTTTGATCTTTCTTTGTAAACTATGTATTTTCTTGCAAATAAACATTTTGAATTTGATCCATCTTTCTGCTGTCACGGCTATTATAAGGTATGTTTACACTGCCACTAACACCCTAGCTAGTTGTGTCGTGCGCAGTGTTTGATTAGTGCCTGTACGTAAAAACTGGTAATCCATTTGATGTTACTATGAGAAACTTGGTAACTGATGATCTGACCAGGGTACTTACTCTCGAATATAATTCCAATAGATCGACATTGGAATTGTCAGTCAAACGTCAGTGATTGGCTGGACTCACTGAGTCTAGCCAATACCTGACGTTTAACTCAACCAACTGACGTTTGACCAATGTCGATCTATTGGAATTATATTCGAGAGTAAGCACCCAGGTCGAGTTACGGCGTTGCTGCCATTGCCTGGGCACTAGCGCTATTTACGTACATTTTTTACACATTGGATAAATTTCGTGCAAGGAATGACATTCTCGACGCCGCTGTAACAAGTTCGACGATTGAAATGGCTGGAGATACGGGTGGGTAGGTAGTAAATGAATGCAAAATAAGTGTCTTCTTCTTTTCTAAATTTTGCGTTGACAGGAAATAAACTGTGGATAGACTAATTCATCTATGATTTAATTGAATAATAATGAGAAATAAAAGTTTCGTCTGTTGCCAGATGTAAAGAACCATCTCATTTTTTCCAATGGGTGTCGTAAGAGGCGACTAAGGGACTTACTGGAGAATGGACAGCAGCATTCTCTACACATTTTATCCCCATACTGCGATCGCCGACCCGTCTGCCAAGCGTGGCGATTATGGCAAACCCCCCAAATAGGGAGCGACTTAAGTCTAGTTGTAGATGAGAAAGAAAAAAACAGCAATATTTTTAAATACTCAATTATATTGGAGGCACAATGAACAGACGGTGGTGCCGTCGTACAATACAATATATTTACAAATACAATAATAACATTAGTGCTACTTTACTCGTGAGAACACCGATGCGGATGACGCAGTGACTAGGCTACTAAACCTTAACGTTCCTAATAAAATACTTAAATAAAACTATGTTAGGCTTGCTTGCTTGTGGAATGTACGATTGGAATTAATTTTATGTTGATTTTAGTACATAATAAAATCTTTCCCTAATTGATGCAAAATGGTTAGTGCCAATGAATATATTTCACTACTCGTCAGTACAGAAAATTATATTCCGTCGAGCAGTTTTCGATATTTAAAATGAAGTCGCTTACTGTAGCAGAAAAAAGCGCAAGATAATAATAAGTGTTAACATTTCTTTGTACTGTAAGCTGCATCAACATAACACGTTGGTATCGTTTAAAACTATACAGAAATGTTGTCATTCAAACAATAAAACAAAATTAATAAATCCTAAAATGTCTGTCCAACTCTTCCATCAGACAGTGTAATTGAACATTGATGTAAACAAAACGCAGATCTTAAAATAAAAAATAAAATCTAATTTGTATTAAATTTCTTATCCATGACTTAAAATTATGTAAAATATGTGTACATAATTATATTATGCCTAAAATATTATAATTACGCGCCAAAAAGCTCAATCACATAATAATTAACTACACAGTGTTGCAAGTGTGTAAAATTCGTTAAAAACGTTAGTAGTGTTGCCATACACGCTTTACACCTAGTGTTAAAATCGACGGATTCTCTTAATATTTTATTTATAAGTAAACATTTGTATTTTTGTATTTTCTAGATACCTTTGTCATTTTAAGGTTTCAGTAGTTAATTTAAACAAATGTTTACAAATAAACTAACCTTCTTCTACTTAGCTCGTTTTGATCACAACCGTGCATCTATGCAACGCTAGGTAAGTGTACAATCTTTTAAAATTAATTATAAATATTAAAATACAGCATAATTTGCATAAAAACTGAAAAAAAAAAACCTCTTATGCGTTTGAAATAGGCATCACAGATCACTAGTGATAAAATAGTGTAAATTCAGTGATTTTTTTGCAAAACATTAATTACAAGATTAAGTTAAGGTTATTTAACTTATGCTTATATTCGTGCTAATTAAAACAAAAGCAATGAATGATTACTTCGATAAATGAGTGTGTCCGACTAATAAGTCAAAAAGTGATTAAATTCCTTAATTTTTGTTTTCACAAAATTGGTCATCATTATAAGTTGAAATAGTAGATAGTTGAATGTAGAGGTATGATGTTACAAAGAGGGTAGATGTAGAACAGCATCATTATTCATTGACAGTTGAATGCACGTTGAATGATATCATGACTAATTTCAATAAGACGTAAATAACATGACATCTCTACACCAGAATCGACAAACGAATAGTAATATTCAGGGTTATTATATTCCTGTTCTTGTCGACAGGACTATAGTTTTGCTGTGTAAATATTAACTAAACTGGAACTATCAAATCATTCCCTCTATTCGCCTCACATGTGTTAGTCGAGTGCTACAAGAATCTTTTGGCGTTTTCGGTTGTTGGTAAACATTTGTCAAATTGACACAAAGACCAAGATTTACGATCATTCCGATGTTGGGAACGCTATAACAGAATGTTGTATCCTGGTGAGCTAGTCGACGAGCCACTGCAGCACGCTGGTGTCGAGCCCGCCGGTGCTGACGAGGCGCGAGTCGTCGGGCAGGAAGCGCACGCACGTCACGTGCGACGAGTGTCCGCCGTACTGCTGGCACAGCGACTGGAACACAAATACAAGATTTTGTTAGCAAAATGTATTAGCGAGGAGAGTTCTCCCCTACCAGGGTCGCGAGATCAGTTCGAAAGAGTTATCGTGGCCTTGGCATCTAGGCAACTGAAGGAACACGGGTGGGTTTTAGTCAGTAAGAGTCTGAGACGCCCTCCCGCAACGCCCAGAGTGGGAGATCCAACCACAAAAAAAAAAAGAGTTCTCCGAGGTAAAATTAACAAAAAAATTTAGACAATGCCTTATTTTATTGCGCCCTGAGAAGCTAGGCGTTAACGTCGCGTAAAAGCCGTGTCTTCGTGGTACATAGGGCCAATACCAGAGGCAAAGGTATCCTTGAAAGGTTTGGCTTACCTTAGGCTGTGTGACAGGATAGGCAAAGAGCTTCACTTTGCCAAAATCGTCTCCCGTGGCCACCAGGCGACTGTCGTTGGACCTGTAACCATACATTGTTTGATTTAGACGTATGTATTAGAGTGTAATAATACTAATTATTAAGATGTTTTATTAACAAAAAGAAGTGCTACATTTTCAATTGAAACCCTGACTCCTGTGCCACAGGGACCACCGTCCCGGTCTTATGGGAATGTCAAACGTCAATGAAATTTTAAGGACATAAAATGAAGAGAAACTAGTACATGCATGCTCTTGTGTAGTGTGTGAGTTTGTGAGTGTGTTTTATTTTGTGTATATGCTAATTATACAGCATAAGTTTTTATCCAGTGCGTAAATTGTAACCATGAATTCAGCATATCATTGTAGACCCTCTTGCGCAGAAATTTTTCGTCGGTTTTACAAAAAAATCAGCTGTTTCATAGAAAAATGCAATACCTACAGGGTCAAAATGTATGGAACAGCAGATTTTTTTTTGTATAACCGACGAAAATTTTCTACGCTGGGGGGTCTAGAATGATATGCTGAATTCATGGTTACAGTTTGCGCACTGGATAAAAAATGATCCTGTAAATGTATATAGGAGTGATTGTGTTTGGTTGTTGGATTTTGTGATATCTGAGACTTTGTTTACCTCTTTGATTTTCTTAGAAAGTTCTTTGAAGAAGAACTTTTTGAACGTCATTTGCAGTTTCATCTTAGTTTTCCTTTTTTAGTAGTGGGTTTGGTTAAGAAGTTTATTCAATTAATGTAATGCAATAAATATTTTGTAAGGCTTTGTATAGAACCATGATGAATGAAAGTGTGGGTATGGTGTTATTTTAAGGAAAACCCATATTTCAGACATTCCTGGACATGACATGAGTGTAGTGCGGCATGTACCTGGTGCAGGAGTTGATGTCAGTCCCGTCGGCGTTCTCGGGCCACACGCCGATGGTCTGGAAGGTGATGGGGCAGGTGTTGGTGAACCAGGTTATGTCGCGCATCGACGTCGGCGCCGGGATCTGGCGACATGTTGTCGCGTTCCCTGGGGAAACAACATGAAATGTGAATTTCTGAACTTATAACACATTTTTGGCAGCACCTTGTTGACAGGGCACAAAATATGCGCATATCGATACGCAAGATATTTTAAATGGATCACGACGCCCCGAGTATCTGCACCACGGAGTTGGGTAGGTAATGACGACCAAGATCTATGCTTATATTTTCACCCTCTTTTTCTCTTTCATATTCTTCTAACACCACCTGCATAGTATCCAGTAGTTTGAATTATTCCGATCTGTCACGCTGCTTTCCTCTCAGGAAGACAAATCGGGGAAAAAAAGTTTAATATGTCCACCTGTTAATAACGAGGGGACAGTTCGGACTTTACTCACTCCTATCTCTCTATTAGTGATAGTTGCTAACAGGGAAACAGGGCGGAATAATTCAGTACTTTGACCTTGTTTAATTTCTATCAATGCAAAAAAAAAAAAACAATTTGCAGCTGTATACTTACAATAAAGTAGCTCATAGTCTCCAGAATTGCTCCTTATGTACTGACTGTCCTCCGACCAGTCCAAATGCGTTATATAGCTGGAGTGACCCTGCGGATATTATTTACACAATATTATATACGATGTAAAGGTGAATGTAGATACACGCGTGTATTAGCACTACCTGCACTACTTATGTACAATATTTGTGTGAATACTTCTTACGTGAAAGACCTAAAGAAAATCTCTTAAAATGAACACTTTTATAACTGTGTCATAAAGATGCAATCTTTACCAAAAGCGGTCGTCCCGGGATAACACAACCGTCGCGCTTCATAATGTGACTATGATATTCTTGCTAGTGTTAGGTTAGGTTAGGTTTCGGGGATCGCGGAAGACATATTGAATCGCGTGGTACCCGACGTAGGTGTGGGACGGAACACCGGGGTGGTTTTAGTCAGTAAGAGTCTGACAGACCTATGAAGTGTTCGTTCAAAGAGATGATTTTACAGGTTTTCCAAAGTAGTATTTTCATATAAAGGATTGCCAGTGTTTAAGTATATTAGCAGGATTTTGAACTCTAAAACAAGCACAATATAATCTGAATTTATCATTACAGAAGTAGATATCTATCTCTAATATTATTAATAGGTAGGCTGTCAATCACATTTTCCAAGCTTAGGCTTTATAAAACTTATGTTATTTTACAGTGTTTGCATAAGGATAATTAACAATACTGGATATACACAGGGAAGGGTTTTCATTCCTGGTAAGCTTTCTAGAGCGAGTTTTATATTATTAAACATGCAATATGAATGTAGTTAATGTTACCCTTCTACGTTTTTTCTCCGTGCACTAAGTGGCGTGAAATTGTACAAGTTAGGATATCATTTATTAATAAACATGTAAGTTTAGTTGGAAGAGTTCAAATTACAGAAGTTTGTATCAACAAAATTGTTCACTAGTCTAAAACATACAACATGTTACAGTACATGATTCTGAATCTGAAACTATGTTGAAATTTTGCCCCATACATTTTGAACTATTTTGAGTTTGCACTTTTACATGAAACAACTGTTTTATTTTTATATTAAACGATGAAACATTTCTACGCAGGGAGTCCAGGATCATGTGCTGAATTCATGTTTTCAGTTTGTGCCTGGATGTCCTTGTCAGTTTGTTTTTATTTTAACCCTTTACAGGACGGTTCATACAAAGTGGCCAGTAAACTGAACAGTGAAGAGTGAAGAAGTGACCGTCCACTTCAAGGTCCTAGGTACTTAGAAGTGACTGTCCAGTTACTGGCCATTTTGGGGGCATTTTTTCCATAAAGGGTGAGTTGAATATCTAACATTTGTACACCACTCAAAAATGTTTTTTTTTTTAAATATTGTTGGTCTAGAATGATTCGTATACTTCCTACCTCTTCCTACCTACATATTACAACAGCTAAGTGAATTCTTACATGTACTTGTCGGCAGCAATATTATTTAACAACTGCGAGAGACGGCGACTAGATGGCGCTAGTGGAACGTGCACCGGAAGCATCATAGACAAACCTTCACTCTTTCGATCATTTGACGTAATGTACAGTTCAGTAAAATATCGTAACTACCCTCGGCCACTAGCGACCGCCTTTATAAGGAGCTGCGCTGTTGAGACGGCACGCATTTCAAACGGATGCGTCTTGGTGCACGGACCACTGTCTCTCGACAGTCAGTACTGCCCGGTTATTGGATGTGGAACACTGTGTACACAGTTAGTACTATCCTTATTGCGGTGGGTGCATGGACCACTGTCCCTGACAGTCAGTACTGCCCTATGTGACCGCCCTCACTGCCTTTATTCGTTATTTAATTCAGTTTTATTTCATTTCTACATTTCCTAGATTTAAGATAACTGATTGTTCAATTAAATTAAAATTAGTGTATTGTATTGCCATAACTGAGTTTTACTTCTGATGTCTGGACCAAACCCGACATCAGAAGTGGGATCGGATTTTCCGCCCACCTCTGGCACTTCATCATCACAAAATATGCAGGAAGATATTCCGCTACCCACAAATAGTTTAGAAGCATTTCTTTCAAAATTAACTGATGCTCTACTACCCCGGTCCAATTCAGCACCACAACCTTTCATAGCGTTAGTACCTTTTGATCCTGACGACCCCAATTCAGACATAGGGGGCTGGTGTCGGCTGTCAGACACTATAATTAAAAGCAAAAATTTGAAAGGTGTCGATTTAATCATGACATTGACCCATTGTCTTCGAGGCCGCGCAGCTACATTACTGACCAAGATACCTCCCAGTCAATATCAATGGGACGATATACAGGAGACTTTAAAAGCTCAGTTCTCTCGCCCTATGCTTATTCAGGATCACTTTGACAGTATCCTCAAATTTCAACTTAATTCTAATGAGACCCCTGCTCAGGCATGTTTACGTCTTTGGCAATTGATTGAAAATATCCCGGACGCAAGATTATCTGAAAAGGTTGTGACAGGCTTTGCCATTTCTATATTATCTCAGTGTGATGTTCAAATACGTCGTGAACTAAACTCAACTGTGGTAAATGACAAATCCCAGCTATTTCGAGTACTGCGAGGCATATCTTTGAAGAGAAAATCAGAACTGCCTGAGTCGACCGATTCTGATGTCAAACGCTCTCGTTCTACGTTTGGCTTTCGTGGCAACTGCAACATATGTGGCAGGACTGGGCATCGTGCGGCTGATTGCCGTGAAAGAAACAAATCGCTTAATCGCTCTGTAGTTGCGGATAAACGTGTCAACCAGAAGCCACAAGTGACATGTTACGCGTGCGGGGAGCCAGGCCACGTTGTGTCCACCTGCCCAACGAGGGTTGATAATACGAAGAAGGAACAAGTCGCTACTGGAAGCAAAGAAGTCAACGTGTGCTCGAGAATTGTTCGAGGTATTATGAACTGTAATAGTATGACATTTCCCTTTATTTTTGATTCCGGTTCAGAGTGTAGTTTAATTAGGAAAAGTTTTTCACACCTTGTTGTTGGACAAAGATCGCATGACTTTATCAACATGACTGGTATTGGAAAGAGTATCATTAGTAGCACAGAGCAAATCATTTGTAACATAAAAATTCAAAGCGTTGAAATTAGCGTCACTCTTCATGTAGTTCCAGATGATTGCTTGCGTGATGCTATTTTATTAGGTAGAGATATACTTGAGCGCGATATTCTTGTTGAAATTTCAGAGAGCGGTTTAACATTCAAACGGTGTGTCGAGACTAATATGTGTACCAAAACCAAACCTATTTTTGACATTGATTCAATTAATACTGACTTGACAGGATCTGACCGAATAAAACTTTTTAACATATTAACGCAATATGCAGATAATTTTATTGAAAATTTTCCAACAACTAGAATTAAAACAGGACAGTTGAAAATCGATTTAATTGATCCTCATAAAGTGGTACATAGGAGACCGTATAGGTTATCCCCTCAGGAATCTAAGATAGTTGACGAAAAAATCGAGCAATTGTTGGCGGCAAATATTATTAGGGAAAGTTCATCCCCGTTTGCAAGCCCCATCATTCTTGTAGAGAAAAAGGACGGTAGTACACGCATGTGTGTTGACTATAGGGAATTAAATAGTAATACTCAACCTAATCATTATCCTTTACCTCTGATCAGTGAACAAATTGATAAACTTAATGGTGCTCATTATTTTAGTAGTATTGATATGGCCTCTGGGTTTCACCAGCTGCCTGTACATGAAAGTTCCATAGAAAAAACTGCATTTGTTACCCCAAAAGGGCAGTTCGAATATTTGGCTATGCCCTTCGGTTTGCGCAATGCACCTTCCATTTTTCAAAAGGCTATTAATACTGCTCTACAGCCTATGAATGATGAAAGAATTCTAGTTTTCATGGATGATGTCCTTTCAATTTCCACAGATATTAATGAGGGGCTTGACCGTTTAGACAAATTA
Source organism: Aporophyla nigra (assembly GCA_947507805.1). NCBI lineage: Eukaryota > Metazoa > Arthropoda > Insecta > Lepidoptera > Noctuidae > Aporophyla > Aporophyla nigra. The sequence goes on along the minus strand of OX382304.1, from coordinate 23,235,655 downwards.
CTTAAAACTCTGTCCAATGCTGGTTTCTCGTTTAATTTAAAGAAATGTTCGTTTCTGAAAGTTCAAACTGAGTACCTTGGGTATATAGTTTCAGCTGGGGAGATTAGACCAAATCCAAAAAAAATACAAGCCTTAATTAATGTTCCAACGCCAAAAACTGTCACTCATGTTAGGCAGCTCATAGGGCTGGCAACGTATTTTAGACAGTTTATTCCTAACTTTTCCCAAATAATTCGCCCTTTATATCCCTTGACAAAAGGAAAAGGCAATGTTAAGTGGACCCCTGAGCATGACCAAATACACAAAAAACTTATCCACATTTTGACGTCTGAACCAGTTTTAAAAGTTTTTGACCCTTCCTTGCCCATTGAACTCTATACCGATGCAAGTAGTGCGGGATATGGTGCAATTCTTATCCAAAAACATAATGATACCCCTCATGTAGTAGCATATTATAGTAGGAAGACCATAGATGCAGAAACGCGATATCACTCTTACGAGTTAGAGACTCTTGCGGTAGTAAAAGCAATCGAACATTTTCGTCATTATTTGCATGGACGAAAATTCACCGTATTTACCGATTGTAACTCCCTTAAAGCTTCTCACTCTAAACGTGATTTGACTCCAAGGGTTCACCGTTGGTGGGCTATATTGCAAGCTTATGATTTTGATATCGTGTACAAAGAAGGTCGAAAGATGGCTCATGCAGATTTCTTGTCTCGCAATTTGTCAAACACAAATTATTCTGAGCCCCGCAAAGTAAATTTCCTTGAATTAGATAAAGGTTGGTTAATTGTAGAACAAGAACGCGATTCAGAACTTTCTGAAATAATAGCAAAAATCCGTAATAATCAATTACCTGAAGAGATATCGCATACGTATGATTTAAGACAAGGAATATTGTATAGGAAGATAGAACGTAGAGGAGTTTCTAGTTGGCTACCTATTGTACCACGTTCTTTGGTTTGGTCCCTTATTAACCACGTTCATAATGAAATAAAACATTTAGGTTTTGACAAGACTTTAGACAAACTTTACGAATTTTATTGGTTTTCTGATATGGCTAAATTAGTCAAAAAGTTTATTAATTGCTGCGTAGTATGTAAAACTGCTAAAGGCCCTTCAGGTGCACAGCAAATGCAGTTGCATTCAATTCCTAAACATCCAGTCCCTTGGCACACAATTCACTTGGATTTAACCGGAAAACTTTCGGGCAAAAGTGATAAAAAAGAATATTGCTCAGTTTTAATAGACGCCTTTACAAAGTTTGTACTGCTGGAATATACACCGGCCTTAAGCTCTTCATACGCTGTGAGAGCAATTAAGAATGCTGTAAACTTATTTGGTGCTCCGAAGCGCATTATCGCAGATAGAGGACGTTGTTATGACTGCAATGAGTTTAAAAACTTTTGTAATAATAATGGAATAGAGCTCCATTTAATAGCAACTGGTTCTAGTAGAGCTAACGGGCAGGTTGAGAGAGTCATGCGAACTTTGAAGAGTATTCTTACTGTTATAGAATGTAATTCTAATAATGCTTGGAAGGATGAACTAGGAGAGATCCAACTTGCTCTTAATAGTACTCGTTCCAGGACCACAGGTTTTACGCCTATGGAACTGATGTTTGGCATTCAAGGTTCCTCACTTAGTCTAGCTAAAATAACTCCTAGTTCTTCTGAACCACCTATAATTAATGTTGAAACGGCTCGTTCATCCGCATCAGAAAATATTCAAAGAGTAGCTAACGCTGACACTATACGGTTTAATAAGGGAAAAGCTCGGATTAAACCTTTTGCAGTAGGTGAATTTGTTTTCGCAAAATGCGAAGCAAGACATCAAACAAAGTTAGATAATAAATTTAAGGGGCCTTATAAAATAGTCACCGTATTAGATAATGACCGTTATGAACTTAAACATATTAACGGTTCTAACAGAATTTATAAATATGCACATGAAAATTTAAGGGAAGTACCTAAAGGGCAAGAAAGTTATTTAGAAATTTGCGAAAATTATAGTGATGAAAATGATGAACGGACCGTGACGGCAGAAGATGAGCTCAGTACGTCTTTTGTGCCAGTAAATAATGATATGATCTCAGACTCGGAGGAAACTCTTACTGTAAGCTCTCGTACATTGACTGCACATGATTCAGAGGAAACACTTTCTGTAAGCTCTGGCACATTGACTGCAGATGATGCAGAGGAAACACTTTCTGTAAGTTCTCGCACCTTAAGTGTAGATAATTCCGATGCTATAATGGAATCTTTGGAATGATCAATTACTATGTGGTCTCTTCTACTTTTGTGGAAGATGGTTGTTTTAGCAAATAGAATATAAAGATCTTTCCTGTTGTTGTGGGAGATGATCTGTGATGCTCTGCAGGAATCTCACCTGCTTTAGTGGGTGACGATTCAGACCAGAATGTTTGAACTGTATTGGTGTTCTAATAAGATCTCTTGCTGTTATGAGCAATGATGTGTGAGATGCTGCAGGAATCTCGCCTGCTTTAGTGGGTGACGATTTAGACCAGCTTGTTTGAACTGTAGGGGTTTTCTGTTGTAAAGAAATACCTAGACCAGTGATATTTGCTATTAAGCTATGTAACGATGATGATGATGTGAATTAATTAGTATTATTATTATTTTTAGATGAATAAATGCACTCGAGGACGAGTGATTTGTCAGAATGGCCGTGTCGGCAGCAATATTATTTAACAACTGCGAGAGACGGCGACTAGATGGCGCTAGTGGAACGTGCACCGGAAGCATCATAGACAAACCTTCACTCTTTCGATCATTTGACGTAATGTACAGTTCAGTAAAATATCGTAACTACCCTCGGCCACTAGCGACCGCCTTTATAAGGAGCTGCGCTGTTGAGACGGCACGCATTTCAAACGGATGCGTCTTGGTGCACGGACCACTGTCTCTCGACAGTCAGTACTGCCCGGTTATTGGATGTGGAACACTGTGTACACAGTTAGTACTATCCTTATTGCGGTGGGTGCATGGACCACTGTCCCTGACAGTCAGTACTGCCCTATGTGACCGCCCTCACTGCCTTTATTCGTTATTTAATTCAGTTTTATTTCATTTCTACATTTCCTAGATTTAAGATAACTGATTGTTCAATTAAATTAAAATTAGTGTATTGTATTGCCATAACTGAGTTTTACTTCTGATGTCTGGACCAAACCCGACATACTTATAAATCGTAAAGCTGTAAATGAGTTTTGAATACTATCAAATGGGTTATAAATTGCCATAGTACTCTATTTAATGACTTTCCTAGTTATGATGGCATTGAAAAGTAATTGTCGTCACTTCTTCCTAGCTAAAGTACTGTGGTGAAAAGTGGGCATTTTAGGGGACTGTCTTATGGTTCAAAATATGCTGATTCTCTGCCTTATTTGAATAAATGAGCTGATGTTTGATTTTGAAATGTATGATAAATGTTTGTTCTCACCAAGCACTTCCCGAGCCGGCTGTACCGCGCTCCGTTGTCATCGACGCGGTACACGTAGATGAAGTTATCTCGAGAGCCCAACGCGACCAGCTTGTTGTCAGGCGAGTACTGGATCGTCTGGATTGGCTCGCATCTAAAAGGGTTTTTCAACTTAGTTAATGACGTAGATTTTTTCAGTATGTTTGTGAGACCCTCAAAAGGTTTCACTTTAAAAACTTCTAGGTATACTAAGGAGTATAATATTACTTTTATTTTACAAATCAGCACCTTTATGGCGTAACTCACTATGATTTATTCAGTATCAAACCATTGGTTTAAATTTTCGAAAAACTGTCTGCTTCGTAACGTAAATAACGAAATAAATGTCGCAAAGACTGTCAAAATGAACGCCGACATATTGGTCTTAGTGGTTCATTGCCTTCGACGTTTCCTTTCTCCTTCAAAAGCTGTTCATCGTATGCAATATCGTATCAATAAGCGACGTCTTCCCTACAAACATGCACAGCATCACATTACCATGTCCTTTTTCAGGCGTACGGTGAGTGACGGTCTTGGCCCATCTCTCCAGATGCATTCGCCTGTGGCTTCGCTGTTTATTCCTCCTACTTCCTCATTCCTCATTCCTCCTACTGTTTAACCTTTGCTCTTTGAGTTATGCAATGTTTTAGAGGTAATCATCTGGCACCACTCGGAACACGGTGTACAGTGCACAGTCATGGGTGTGCACCGTGACCTGCGTGGTGTCGGACGTAGATAATAGCACCATCCTATGTCTCTGCGTGGGTGTCGTAAGATGCGACTGAGGGAGTTCTGACAGCACAGGGGGAGGCCTATGTCCAGCAGTGGACGTCTTTCGTCTGAAATGATGATGATGATGGCGTGCGTGTATACAGACCCGTCCTGATGGTCAGCGAGCAGGTCGCGCGAGTGCGGCTCGTACACGCGCCACTTGCCGGACAGACAGCCCACCGCCAGCACGGCGCCGTCGCGCGACCACGCCACGCACTGCGCGCGCTCCTGGGGAGGCAAACCATTTGTTTCAAACTAGATTTTGCCCGCGACTTCGCGAAATGTTAGTTATAGCAGACGCAGACAAACTCGTAGAATAAAACGTAGCCTATGTCCTTTCTTGGGGTTCAAACTTACTTCGTACCGAATTTCATCAAATTGGTTCAGGGGTTTAGTCGTGAAAGCGTAACAGACAGATTACTTTCGCATTTATAATATTAAGTATAGATTAGCCACATAAAAGGCACAATTGATCTTTAACATTTACATTCAAATAGAATTGATTCTAGTCGCCCCTTCCAAAAGGTAGTTTCGTATGAAGACGAATGAGCAAGAAATGCACCGTGACTCTTTTTAAATGTTTTTCAATATTACTATAAATATTTATAGGATTATATGTGGAAACAATGTACCTAGATCATAATTACAATTATTTTAATTAAGTATGTATAAAGTCGAAATACCTACGTATGGCATTTTTTTCCAATGTGGGAATGACCTATGTAAAAACAAATTATATTTTAAAACTAGCTTCTGCCCGCGACTTCGCCCGCGTTAAATTTCTTGCTCCCCCGACCTTTCCCGTCGCGTCGAATCGCCTACCCGTGCGATTTTTCCCGTTTATGCAACATTTTTCATTACTGCTCCGCTCATCTTAGTTGTAGCGTAATCTTATATAGCCTTCCTCGATAAATAGGCTACCCAACACAAAAAGAATTTTTCAATTCGGACCAGTAGTTCCTGAGATTAGCGCGTTCAATCAAATAAACATACAAACAAACAAACTCTTCAGCTTTATAATATTAGTATAGATTAGATGATATAGCGGTCATTGACCCACTTGCATTAGCCAGTCTTCATTTTAAAAAGGGAAACTAAGTTTGTTAGTTCTGAATCGACACATATCGTGATCCTGAACATTTTTTACTAATGAAATCGATGAATAGGATGTAAGGGGAACGCTTTCGAAGCCAGAACGTAGTTTATATACAACCTAAATTCAAACGGATACCAATAACCTTTTGCTTTAAATTGATTGTTTACAAGCCTTCATATTTAATTAATCCGCAATGAAAACCGTATAAAATATAAAGTCACTGACACGCAAGGCATCTGCGCCCGCGGCGGTCTGCGGGCACCGCGTGTTTATGCCGGCCGCGTTACGGAATTTACACATACTACTTTCAAAATCCATAATTTTGTGAAGTGAGTAGGGTGCCATGGACAGATTTACAGAATTGTAAATGGTTTTTGCAGTAGGGAACATGCAATATTTTTATTTTTGTTTTCACTTTAAAGAATTCCATGTAGAATAGACCACAAATATATTAAAAAATTAAAACATTGTAATTTATCGGAAAAAAATCGGTTTCAAATTGACAGTTTAAATTTTCCCGCGAAAACGGACCTATAGTTCCGATGACGTCATTTCAGTCTGTCACTGGCCGTATTTGTTCGACGGTTTTCATACTTTTGCATATTTTTTGGACTTTCGAGATATATTTTGTAAAATTTTAAAATGGACTATCCATCAACATCAGGTGATCATAACAATACCACTAATAATCCGAAAAAAGCCGTGTTTATTCATGTTTTGTGCCAATGAGTCCGTGACTACTTCAACAAAGTTTCCAAATAAATTGTTTTTGACTAGGCGTTCTGACCCAAAACTCAGAAAAAAGTGATATCAAGCTGCAAAAAGAAATGACAATTATTGTCCAAAGACCACTATTCGATGCTGTGAAGAACACTTTGACGTAAGTCATAAGGCGAATATACTTGTTATACGAGTATGCTTAGTTAATCTCTATATAAAAGTACTCTGTGGTTAATCTGCTTCGTTAGTTACCTACCTAATACTTACAAAACTTGTCTATAGTAGATTTTAAATTTTACAGTTTGAGATCGACGTCGATAATTGGTAAAAGTTTAAAATGTGTGCAGGAAACCTTTTTCTGAAAAAAGATCTCATGTCAACACTAACTCTTGGTAAATTCCTGAAGTCTGCTTTGATAATCCCAACTACCATTTTTATTAAAAAAACGCAATTAATATTACCATAAAATAATATTCACTTTAACAACCATAACCTCAACAAGTCTTCGTAACTGGAGTGACGTCACTAAACGCTGATTGGTGTTTTGAAATACGTTTCGTTTCAAGTCATTTTTAATACGTAATTATTGTTAAAAATCAACATTATGTAAAATAAAAACATTGCAGTGGCCCTTCTTTTATACTTTTTTAACATTTAAATCATAAAATTTTCATATATATTATATTTGCATCTTCCCTGTTCACAATCTTTCGACAGATTACAATGTCGCTAGATAGATTATAATCTAATGGTATTTACAATTATACGGTGACATAAAGGGTGTAAGGGGAAAGCTTCCGAAAACGAAGACAGGTGATAGGGCTTGTAATTCTAGATACGTTAGATACGATAGATCACCCAAAGGTTGACTAGTAGAAAATGCCTATGGCATTAAGTCCGCCTCTGTACGTTTATGTGCTTAAAGTGTTAAATAAATAAATACGTACCATAATAACATTAAAATACCATTAAAATTTTCGGGTCTTTAAAAATATATTATTTAAATTTTTTGTATACTATGCTGTGAGAACAATTAAATGAACCATTATTTGCGATATAAAACATACACTACCAAAAAATTATTTCAAAAAATTATTTTAACAACTAAAGTTGTTAAGCAATATAAATTCAAATGTAAAAATTAGCTGATCCACGGATTCACCGCGCACGCCGCCGGACGCGTGGTCGACGACCCCCAAGCACACGCGGCGACTTTACGCATCCTTTGTAAAACGCCGCCAAAATAAAATAAGTAAATTGCAGAAGTATCAAAAGTTTTAAATTGATGAACTGTGTCTTACATTTAATAACAATTGTATGTAAGTCGATAATCGAAAGTGAATGAAATAAACGATTGCCGACAATAACTGTGATTGACTAAAACAGGGCTGTCCAGCCAACGTTGTCTGGATTACTATTATTAGATAAATTAATTAATTAAGAACCAATAAACGTATAAAGAAATGGTTACCCTGTATTTTTTTTTACTTGAAAACTGAAAATATCTGTTTCTGCGGCCCTCCAGCTTTTGTAGTAAATTTAATTAGCCCGCGAAGGTATGTAGCTTGGACAGCCCTGGAATAAAACATTTTCATTACGCGTACAGTTTCAAAAACTAGCGCACATGAATCAATTGTATTTGAACTTTATGCCAATGTGGTTAGAGACACACGACGCGAGCTTGTTTATTGCAATGAGTGTATCCTTTATTTACTAAGTCATCATTTCAGCCGAAAGACGTCCACTGCTGGACATAGGCCTCCCCCAAGCTCCGCCACTTCGACCGGTACCAGACCGGTATTTACTAAGTAAACTCAATTAATTTAAAGTTGATAATTTGATTAGTTTCACCTAAAAAACCCGTTAAATCTTATTGAAAAGTCAACAAATTTAAAACAGTTCGATATAAAGCATAAGTCCAATTTCCTAACAATTAAAATGAATTAGTTTTCTGTTTCGTCTCTGTTTGCTAGTTGGTTCCCTTCCGACTCAGTTCTAGAGCAAACGTGCGTTTCGTGATCGATAGGTATTGAACCGTATTTTATACTTTAGTTTAAAACACTTGTGTCTTGTTTTTATTGTTACGTTTTTTGTGTTTTTTTTTAAATTGTTTTTGTTGTGATGAAAAATTCCTGAGCCATACGTGTACAGTGCTCGTGAAACGATAACACGTTGATGTGTTTAGAAGCCCGTGGCAATGCTTTTGCTCTTTCTTGCTTTGTGGATTTATCGAGATAAATTTAAACCTCCGGCATCCTTCTGATTCTCGCATGAAAGGCATGGAGCACAGTTCGAGCCAAACCTCATAAGATCGTAGAAGATTTAGACAGGTACGTAAAATGCCTTAGTCAATTTCAATGTTTAACGGCTACGAATACGATTGAAATTCCTTATTTTGTAAAGTGTATACGGTAGGCACCCTTACGCACTTTACAAAATTATGGATTTTAAAAGTTATGTATGTAAATTCCGTAACGCAGCCGGTATAAACACTTTCGTGTCAGTGACCTCATATTTTGTACGGCTTTCATTGCGGATTAATTAAATATGAAATGAAGGCTTATAAATAATCAATTTAAGGCGAAAGATTATTGGTATTCGTTTGCATTTAGGTTATATATAACCTACGTTTTGGCTTCGGAAGCGTTCCCCTTACACCTTATATACATACGATATGTCGTACTTAAAACATACCCATTAACTACTGTTACAGGAATCAAGCGTGACCTGGCGTGGCCCGGCAGGGAGTAACGGATGTATAGATATGACTATAATTGTGATTGTGTTTTCTTACAATAAAAATATTGCTTTCTTTATTAAAATAACTTCATTTCTAATTTAGAATTCTATAAAATTAAATATACTTCATACACCACAATTAAATTCAGATACGGGTTAGTGAGGGTTACCTCGTGTTCCGTGGTTGCGTGTGGTGTAGACCAAAAAATAGCACCATCCCATTTCTACTCGTTGGTGTCGTAAAAGGCTTCTAAGGGAACGAGGCTTACTAGAGAATGGGCAGCAGCGTTCTCTATGCATTTTACCACCATACTGCAATCGCCAACCCGCCTGCCAAGCGTGGCGATTATAGCAAATATCCCCAAATCGGGGGAAAAACGTCCACTACTGGACATAGGCCATGTGCAGTAGTGGACGTCTTTTGGCTGAAATGTTGATGATGGTGGTTACCTCGATGTCCTTGCTCCACACGGTGCAGTGCGACAGGCCGTCCCACAGCTGCAGCAGCTTGTCCCAGCCCGCCGTCGCGAACTGCGCGAGGCTCGGGTGGACTGCCAGGCCCCACAGCTCGTCCACGTGGCCTGCACCAACATAGCAACATGATATCACTCAATTCTATAAATGGACAGAGAATAAATATTTTTTGTTAGTGAAATGTGGCCCTAAATTTTTTACACCCACAATTTAAGGGAGGAAGTAATGGTGGAACAATTTCTTCAGCGATTAATTTACGGCTACAAATCGTTCGATAGATGATTGTAAGTCAGCGGTTAGCTTCAGGCCCAGCTGCAGGTCCCCGTGCAGGATACAGTTGCGCGTCGTGCCCACGTACAGCTGTGTATATATAGCGCGGCGCCAGTTACCCAGCACGGCGGGCGACAGGCCCAGCTGCAGGTCCCCGTGCAGGATACAGTTGCGCGTCGTGCCCACGTACAGCTGTGTATATATAGCGCGGCGCCAGTTACCCAGCACGGCGGGCGACAGGCCCAGCTGCAGGTCCCCGTGCAGGATACAGTTGCGCGTCGTGCCCACGTACAGCTGTGTATATATAGCGCGGCGCCAGTTACCCAGCACGGCGGGCGACAGGCCCAGCTGCAGGTCCCCGTGCAGGATACAGTTGCGCGTCGTGCCCACGTACAGCTGCGCGCCGCGTCCCTCCGCCAGCACTCGCACGCCGCCGTAGTGACCCTCGATCTGCAACAAACACCTGGCTTACTCGAATGTCCACGCTACACCTCATTTTTTAGGATCTGGGACACTTGCGCCAAAGACATTTCCGCAAAAGACACTTCCGCAGACCCACTTGTGTGAACGAACTTATACAAGGAAGAGATACTTGTGCAATAAGACATTTGCGCGAATGGACTTTTGCGTGACTAGACTTTAACGCGCATAAACATACATGCGTGAAAGACGCTTGCGCGTTATATGTTCATGCGAATTCGCTTGTGCGAAAGACACCTGCGCGAATCCACTTGCGCAAAAAGAAAGTTGCACGGAAAAATAGAGGAAATGAGATTTCTTTAGAACATTACACCTGTTTTCATTCAGGTTGGGCAGAAGAGTATAGTAAATCCACATTATTATCATGTTATTTACTTTCTTATTTAGGTACACACGAAAATTTTCATCATGGGTGTCATTTTCATGGTTTTCAGGGGTGCTTAAGCCGATGGTGGGATCAAAATGAAAATCAAAGATTGCGACTGCGAAAATTTACGTATTTTCCATCATAGTTGTCATTTTTAATGGTTTTCGTTGATGCTAAAGCCGATGGAGTGGTAAAAAATGAAAATCAAAGATGGCGGGTGCGAAAATTTCCACCATTGGTGTCGTTTTCATGGTTTTCGTTGATGCTAGAGCCGATGGTGGATTCAAAATGAAAATGCAACATGGCGGCTGCAATTTTTTTTGTATTTTGCGTCATGTGTGTCGTTTTCATAGTTTTTGGGGATACTAAACCCAATGGCGGGGTCAAAATAAAAATCAAACATGGCGGCTGCGAAAATTTCCATATTTTCCATAATGGATTTCGTTATCATGGATTTCGGTGGTGTTTAAGCCGAAGGTTGAGTTAACATGAAAATCTTAGTTGACGGTTGCGGAATTTTTCGAATTTTCCATCATGTGTGTTTTGCATAAGTGGGTTCACGTCTTTTGCGGAAATGTCTTTCGCGCAGGTGTCTTGATACTCCTTTTTTATACATATAATAAATAACTGTTAAAAAATCAAAATTCAAATGTGGCGAATCAAAGGGAATGTCTCCTCCACTTCTCTGGTCCAAAAGGTAATTGGGAAAACATGGTTTTAAATTTGGAAAGTTTGGCAAAAAATCTTCATTTTTACACGCTTTATATTAGCTTCACTTGTATGTTTGTGTATTTGTATGTTTGTATATTTGTATGTTTGTTTGTAACCGACTCCTTATAGCGTGATTTTGACCCACTTTAAACGAACAGATTTCATTCAAACTTTGCACACCTGTCAAGGACCGATGACAATGCAATAATTTCATAAATTTGTGCCATTATCCTTGCCAGGGTTACCAGGACAGCAAAAAAACTGTCACAAACTACGCTGACATACGTCTCAAAATTCGAAACACCCTAAAAAGTAGAAAATAAATAATAGTTTAAAAAAACTAAAAAACACGCTTCCATTGAAAACCTAACTAAAAAGTACAAAATAATGGAAAAAAAGCGTGGGGTGCTTTTTAAGGTATTTTTTATTGATATCAGGCACCCCACGCTTTTTTTTGCATTATTTTGTACTTTTTAGTTAGGTTTTCAATGGAAGCGTGTTTTTTAGTTTTTTTAAACTATTATTTATTCTTGTTTTTATTTGAGTACCTAAATGATGGCATGAATCTATACATTATATAAATTTTAATCGCTATTCGTGTCTGGCTGGTGACTGCGTTGTTTTCTTAAACTTCTCAACGAATTCTAAAAGGTTTTAAGTACGAAAATTATGAAGAAAACTCGTTTAATCGTAAAAACCGTGCGAAACAGGGGCAAGTGAATAATAAAATTGTAAATACTCACGACATTCTCGACGCCAGCCGCGTTCATATCAGGGTCGAAGAGCACGAGGCGGCCGTCCTTCCCGCCGCCCGACACCACCTGGCCGTCCTTGCGCACGCACAGCGAGAACACGGAGCCGTCGTGCACGCCGCGCACCAGCTTCACCACCGTGTTGGTGCCGCGCCCCCACACTATGATGTTACCGTTCGAGTCGCCCGATAACACGTCGCCTGGACAACGAATGACACACACATAATACTCCTTTCTAACACGCTTTCATTAGCTTCTTACGTATGTTAGCATGTGCCTATGTAACGGAAACTTTGAACATGATTGTGACCACGCAAGAAGTCATTTGATAATTCCACCCAGAAAAAGAGAGGTAGGCAAAGTGTTAAGTCCACTAACATTTTCACAGTGGGTCTGTCATAATTCACCCCAGAAAAGCCTTCGGAAATTTCCTAATCTATACACCAAATACCACTCGTTCCGTTGCCTTAAAACATGTCACTGTCAATTTGACCTTGTGTATAATAAAAAGAGACGGAGAGTAAGAGAAATATAGTTTGCATGGTTTTCGAGGGTGCTGAAGCCGATAGTAAGGTTAAAATGAAAATCCAATATGGCCGACTCCGGAAATTTTCATATTTTTCATCATGTGTGTTGTGTTCATAGTTTTCAAGGGTGCTGAGAGCAGAACTTACCATTATGATTGAATCCAAGACAGGTAACGTATTTAGGCTTGTCCCTGGTCTCGAAGACGCCCATCCGTTTGTACAGCATGTTGGTCTGGTCCAGCGTCCAGAATGCGATGTGGTTCTTACCACATGTGACGATCTGATTGCGATCCAGAGGGTGGAACTCGGCCGCTACCACCGTGTCTACTGAGCACTAAAGTGTGGGATATCGGGTTATAGAACCAAACTTGAAAATAATTTAGTCATTGATGCAAACATACCTTCTAATTGATCCGAAATTATGACTATCATATTTTTGAGTTAGTTATAGATAGCTCATAATGCACAAGTTTTAATCATAAATTCGAAAAGGAGGAAATTCTGTAGTACACTTTCGGACGTCAATTTTACTAACTTCGAATCTTGAAATGACTACTTAAAAGTCGTCGATTTAGGTTTACTTAATCAAAATACTTTTTTTGTGAATGCGAAAGGTAAGATTCGAGAAAGTAACTAATAAAAAAAAACTGATTTTAATTACTACTGCTAAACCGAAGTAGTCTTTGGTTCTCTACCTTAGTCTCAGCAAGACAATGTCCCTTATCAGGTCGCTGCCACTCCCAAACGGAGATGGTATGGTCGGGCCCGTCGTCCACCGCCGCCAGCAGGGAGCCGCCGTCCGCGCGGGAGAACGTCACGCACGACACCGCGCGCTCCATGTGGCCCGCGCCGATCACTGCCAGCGTGGCGAGGGACACAGAGTTCCATACGCGGACATGGGGCTGCGGAATAATTGTTAGTTATACATATGTTTGGGTTTCATGGGAGAGAGCTCTTAAAATTTACCAGTTTTCTGAGCTTTTGGATGCTCCGTTTCAAGGCGAATATCTCATGGTGTAATGTTTTTATTACTAGAAAGTAGAAGTTATATTTCTGGCTCACACTCAAAGTGCCACTATTCGCAAGATAAACTTCTGCAAATACATATTTTTTGTCATATCATCATCATTTCAGTTGAAAGACGTCCACTGCTGGACACAGGCCACCCCCAGTGTAGAGGGGTTTGCTATAATCGCCACGCTTGGCAGGTGGGTAAGCGATCGCAGTATACTGATAAAATGCATAGAGAACGCTGCTACCCATCCTTTCGTAAGTCCCTTAGTCGCCTCTTATGACACCCACGGGAGAAAATGGAATGGTGGTATTATTTACGACCGGCACCACACGGTTTAGAGTTTTTGTCATAGACTAAAAAGTATTCACTTCAGTCAGTTAACAGCTATTTATGTGGTTAACAGATATATTACAGGTAGTAAAAGGCTTTTGTTAATGGTCTAAAATGTTTCTATATTTAAATTTTCGTTTTATCAGTGCACCCTGGGCAATTAGATCAGGCGGCCTCACTGACTGGTGAAAATTCTAACTGAAGATATTCAAATACTAATTCTGTGGTGATATTCTGTACAAATTTCACGGTGATAACTTGGGTGAAGTGAGTTGTCATTAGTGTCAATCCCTAGCATGAGATGGAATGACAGCTCACTTTTAGGTCACTTCACCTAAGTTCTCACGGTGAGATTTTAACAGAATAGATCGGCTGGTTGATATTAGAGAGGCCTCCAGACAGAGAATAATCCCTCACCCGAGCATCAAGCCGGTCATGGCCCGCGCACTGGCCGCTAGCTATCACCAGCTTGTTGGGATGGACGGCCAGGCACTTGACGTCATCCGTGTGGCCGAGGTAGTGTCGCTGGCACTGCTCCTCGACGTTGAACAGCACTACTACAGCCGCTACGAAGTAAACTATCTCTCCGGTTGGGAGGAGGTATAGGTTACTGCGGCAGTCCTTGCCTCTGGAACAAGTAGGGAAAGCTCCAGTTTAAAGATATAAAAAACATATAACATAACAGCACACCTGTTTTCCTCTGTGGTAAACAGATGTGTACACCCACATTTTGCAAGTTATGTCTCAGGTACCACGTAATAGTGTAGGGGGCGAGTCTACTGCTATAACCTGAACACAAATCCAGATTGCCTGACCTGAGTATCTAACCAAGGACCTTATGCTCAGTAGTTACGCTTGCAACTACTGTATCAACGAGGCAGTCAAACAAAGAGTCAACGAAGTCAAAATGTCAAATATGTTGGGGTCGGTTTCACAATCATTTATTGAGTATATCTATAATATAGTATGTATTGTATAACTTTCTTAATCCATAGTCAGACATTTGACTCGCAAATCTTTACTCTGCACTTGACCTGATGTAAACATAATATTTTACATAGAATGACTGACTTTTTGACGTCCAAAACCAAGTTACTGTGCAAACAGATGATACCCTTTGGTAAGACAAAGTCTCTCAAATGTGTAATTGCCAAAACATAGTCTTTGGTTATAACTACTATAATAATCAACACATGAAGTATTTCAACTTTGTAGTCTAGGAGAAATTCTCGGTACTGTAAAACTTTTGGTGGCGTGAACCACTTTCCATCAAACATACTTGAGGCATGTTTGCTCAACGAATTTGATTAGATGAAACAACCGTCACTTTGTCGGTTTCAATTGTCTCAATTACGAGACGAGAAACCCATACAGTCCTTCCAGTAATGTTGCGAGGTGACACATTCAATTCAGTACAATACTCAATATCTTTATTGCTTATATGTATATGTGTACTTAGGTGGTAACTATATAAGTTAGTCTGTATCTTGGCGCTCAGGATACAAATTCTAGAGTGGAGAGTGAGATGAGATGGTGAGATGTTTCTACTTTTCTATTAATTGATTATTCAATGTTTCTAATAAAATTCTTCATCGTGTGACATCTAATCTAAGTTTAATATTATAAAAACGCAAACTTGCTTGAAGAGTGATCCGAATACAAAAATTCTTAAACTGATAGTGAGGTAACTTGCAGACTATCATAGGATATGTTTTCTGCTTTAGATGGCTACATAGGGCGAACGGAAGTTGCGGGCAGAAGCTAGCACTTAGTACATATTGGGAGGACTTAAGGCTATTGAGAAAAGGTAGCCCGTGAAATTCAAATTTTGCAATTTGCAGATAATTCTGGCTGTATGTTGAACAAAATATGATTCGCTACCAAAACACGTACGTATTTACATAATTATAATCATTAAAATCATAAATAAATCCCACTACTCATGTTCATTTAATCCCAATTAATGATTTTCTCATCAAATAGTAAGTAAGAAAATTTTAATTACACGCTTGGTGCTTCCACCTTAAATTGCATCACAGCCTTAAATCTTAGTCATAAGAAAGTGCAGTCTGAAATTCCCAGTTAGCACTAACCCAAGGTCGTGGTCTCGCTTGAGTGGTCAACTATACCGACGGATGCGTCACAAGTAATCGATAGAATACGTGCGAGTCACCGGTCACCGCTGAAAGTAAGACTGATCAATGATTCAGACAGTATTGATCACTGATGAAGGACTATCGATTGGTAACTGTCTAAGAAAATATAATGAATAATAAACAGTACAAGGTCTAACTAAGTCATGCTCCTACTTAGCTTTGGAATGGACAGCTAGTTTCATCTTTCTGACTGGCTGACCCCTTGTATTCAAAAGTATCTGTAATTGGTTTAATGTGAAACGATTCTTTGAGTTTGAGTTCGACATGTCAAACTCTAAGAAATATTGAGGAATTATTAAGGTAATTGCTATATAATATTTAAATCCTAGATCTAGAACCGCACGAGTAGGACCAAGTAAAACCGTGGAGGAACGTGGACGAATCAATAGGAGTTCAGAGATAATTTAAAAAAAATTGAAGTTGGCGTAGCGTTTCGCCTTTCCCATGATCCCTGGTCCAAGTGTGGGAAAACCGCGATGGTTGCCAGTTGGCGTGGCCCACCCCAGGGCGGAGGACGGAATTCAAATGGATTTTCCAACCCGCAACAAAAAAAAAAAAAATGCGTTTTGCCATGGCCATTTCCGAAAACATACACAAATGTACCTACTACACAACATATGCACATTATGCATGCATAGTAGTACGTTCTATCATAACCATGTTCATAAAAAAAACGTTCAGAACATAAACAATGATGATATATCAGCATCAGATACTAAAAAACGAATGACTCAGTAACTTATAATTACAACAATAAACATTGTAATGTCTGTTTTTGTTTCAAGCCGAGTGCCATGATTGTTGAGTTCATGGCCTTGAATGGAACTGGTCGGTGGTCACTACGGCGGAACGGGACGTGATTGTAGTACTACTGGTTTAGTAACTGACATGCTTTCTGTAGCGTCTTCTTACATCTCTTATTTCTTCATATTTATAGTAAAAACTTGGAAAATATAATGGATTCTTCAATGAAACTGCAGAGGCACAAACATCTTTACCAACATACAATACAGAACAGCAGCAAAATGTAGATGTTATGCTGTATGATCTTTTATAATTAATTAGTTTTCATACCTGAATTAGTTTATTTTGGTAATTTTAGTTTTGTAGCTTCGAAGAGGCTAAGTACTAGTCGCCAATTTCAACTTTTAATTTAAAAATAATCAAATGTTTTATACGTATAATGGTGCCCAAGGTACTGTGCCTAATTTTGGACCAACGCTATGTCAATATTATAATTTTAACATAAAATTTTTACTTTAACTTTTTAACTTTAATTGTTGTTTAAGGACGTATCCCATTTACAACTAAGTTATTAATTAGCTAGCCTGGATATTACCGTGCCTGGGCATAACCCTCTTGCCATCATGACCTCCAGCTATTTCGGTCCAAAGCTAATGAGGACAAATGTTTATTTATGTTACCGGTAAGTATGGAGTTGATCGAGGAATCATGGATGTAAGTACGAAAATAAATACAAGGAGATGAGACCACGATGAGACGCAGTTGTCGGACTTCCAAGTTTAATAAAGGAAGATGTTTAATAATGTTGCAAGTATCGAGTAGTAGATTTAAAGGTTCTAAATCTCATATGTGGAGTGCGGTTTGCGGTAGAGCCTTGTACCAAAACTGGAACAGGTATTTATTACGTGTGTTTAACCAAACTGTTCCACTTTTAAGTTGCGTGTTTCATAACTAGTTCAATGTACGGCTTGTTTCGTGTTCGTACAATGACTTTGTTTACGAAAAACTGTTTAGTTATTAAGTTCACAGACCGATAAGCTCTTGTTAGCATTTCCTATGAAAATTATTCTAAAACTCTAAATGCTACCGGAGTGTGTGGTCTAGGTAATAATTTACACCAATAAAATTGGCGGTGTTTTTGGATCAAAGCTATTTTCTACATTTCTATTATACGGGCAGCGGAAGACAGCAATTGGGAGACGCCTATCCTTGGACTACAAATATGTATATCCTGAACTATCCTAGCTATCACAGTGCGTGCGTGGCAATTTTATTGAGGGTGTTGAAGTGATTAAACTCGAAGATTTGACACACCAATGTTAACCGAAAATACTCCTTAAAAAGTTCCCAACTGTTGAGATTCTGACCCTAATTGCGTAGCACACTTTGACAATCAGAGAGTTTTGAGGGATATTGCTAATGCATGGCTTCATTGGTTCGAAAGTTTTATCTTCCAACAACGTAAATGACGCAATGAATTTGGATGGACTGTCAAAATACAACCTATTACGATCTATTGTAATTTTACGTATATTACGCAATTACAACGCTGACCTCTTCACTGTGAGAGGAATCAGGGTTGTAATTTACTACGGGACGGGCCCAGTGTAAATTGTCACATATCTTCGATTTTTTTGGTCATGCTAGTTTCCTTTCAGAGCAGTAGTGATGAAACAAATGACAGACGGCTAATAAGATGTGGTGACAAAGAAGCTATTACTCAACTCTTCGAAAAGCTTGGCTGACCAAGCGTCATCGACCTTGGATTGGTGGCAGAGATTGCAGTATTGCTAAGACAAAGGCGTAATTTTCTGCTGACAAAGCCAGGTAATTGTGGAACAAGTAATAAGACCACGTTCGCTCAGGCGTAAACATATCGTAGCGATTTTGAACTCTGTGTGTAAGCGAGCATTGAGAACCAACCATCAAAATATAAATAATAGTTTAAAAACTAAAAAACACGCTTCCATAGAAAACCAAACTAAAAGGTAGAAAATAATAGAAAAAGAAAACACGCTGGGTGCTTGATACTAATTAAAATACGTCAACGCTTTAAAAAAAAATCTTTTCTACTTTTTAGTTTGGTTTTCTATGGAAGCGTGTTTTTTAGTATGATTTATTTTCTATTTTTAGTTCGGCTACTTTCAAAAGAATGTTTTTTAGTTTTTTTTTTTTTTTGCTATCTTGGTAACCCTGGTAAGGATGGAGGCAAAAAATGAAATTATTGTATTGTCAGCGGTCCTCGATAAGTCTACAAAGTTTAAATGAAATCTGACCATTTGAAGTGAATCAAAATCAAGTTCTAAGGAGTCGGTTATAAACATAGTTACATACTTACAAATATACATACTAACAAACATACAGGTGAAACTAATAAAAGCGTGTTTAGAACACATTGGTCTACTTAGAACTCTCGGCGCTAAACATTGGATAGAAGTTCCTTTGTGCGATACATTTCACAGCGATATTTTTACATTCGTGCGAATGTGCGAAGTTGGGTTTGATTAATTAATATCGCTACAAGGTTGCCACACTAGTTTTTTGTTTAAGGCATACTGGACTCTTTAACTCACAAGGCATACGTACTGGACTACGGGTTTTAGTCACCTCTTTTACATTGTGTACTAATTAAATGTATGTTACACGTTAGTGTACGGGTATTTTTGGTGTTATTTTCATGACCTTAGAATTTCCATGTTTAGATAATCATACAGATAATGATTTTAGAAAGTAGTGTTTTCGCTTCTGATGTATTTTTCGCCATACATCACAGTGTCGTCATGCGGGCATGAATAATTGCTTCAGCACACATAACATAGCACAAAAACTGTTCTATTTGGACTTCTAAAGTATTCCTTAATAGTCTGTCTATTAAAACAAATTGGATAAACGTTCGTACGTTAAATCGTGCGACATTCACATAATTACTGACATTAAAAGGGATCATTACGGAAACGGAGGCGCGTTTTGGAATAATTCCGAGTTTGGTTCACGTGTAGGTGGAAATTACTACTGTATGAAGAACAATTGGTAAATTGACCAATGAATTTCACTTAATATAGAACTTATGGCTACTGGCGATTAGGAGTACAATGAGAGTACATAACATCATGCTTTATTTCCCCAAAGGGTTGGGCAGGGGTGTATCGTACACCCACATGGTTGAATAGTTATATTTAAGCCTCATGTAATAGGGGCGAGCCTATTGCCATCAACCAGACATAAATCTAGATTCCGGCTGCTACTGAGGAATTCCAGATAGAAAAACTCTATAACATGTTACCCGATCTGGGAATCATACCCAGGAAATCATGCTTAGGATCGTGGGCCGAAGTCTGCCAGGCTGGCGGATTTGCTCGTAAGACTACCGTGGCCCTGGCACAGGAAACTGAAGGAACACGGGTGGGTTTTAGTCAGTAAAAGTCTGACATGCCCTCCCGCTCCACCCAAAGCGGGAGAAGTCATTTGATGATTTCCCACCCAAAAAAAGGAGCTCATGCTCAACAATAGCGCTAGTGACCACTAGACCAACGAGGCAGTCAGCAGAAGAGGTTGAGCTATGTAATAAGTAGGCATCATAACATGTTGCAGATACACATCTGGTTTGTGACAGGTTATCTTAAATTTTTATTTTGAACGATTATCGAACCATCTGGTACTCAAGCTGTGCAATGCAAGTTGCCCTTTTTTGGAGAACATTGCCGAATCAGCCATATGAAACGAGTTCTGTCATCGTACAGGTATTTTTGCTTTATTGTGAAGGCAAACTTGTGACGAAAATAATTCATACTTAAGTAATGAAATGTCTACAGAAAATTAATGACACAATTTCTGCGTTTAATCTAAATAACAACACAGCGACAATGGCGTGTTTAATTCCCTAAAGTAACCCTTTATTTTCGTTTTCATGAATAAATTACATAATATTCCTTTTGTGTTACATATTTGTGTAGGTATTATGTAAATTTTGTACAAAATAATTATTCATAGATACAGCGAGCTAATTCTGATTGACAGCTTTTTGGTGAACTGTACGTATAGGTAAGGTAGATAGATCTATATTTTATTGATACATGCTTATCAAAGGTGAGATTGTTCGCTCTTCTCTTCCTGTATGTATTTTCAAAGACTCCTATCTCAGTAATTGGCTGGTGACGCTTGGCTAGCCAACCGAAAATATGTAGATTCTTTCGCATTTCAGATAGTAATCTTGTTTTCTGCGACACTAGTGTAGTGAAGTGAAGATGATGGTTTTATTATAGCAATATAGAAATAAGGGTTGGGTCTTTTAGACTATTTCGTCGATTAAGTATTCATTAGCGCTTCGTTTTTCGAGCAGTGGTATTGGATTCAAAACCAGACTTCTGGCTATGTTACTGCCAGTAAATAGGTACATAAACATTGTCCCCTATTTTATGGGACTTTATGGGACCTTCTGAAAACAAAGACATTGTCCGTCAAAAGGCGATCTTATTTTAGTTCTAGCCTTGAGCTCTGAGCCAGATTTTTATTTCCTTAAAACTAGACCTTTATTTAAATTTATTTTGATTTGGGTGAAGTTCTAAATACGGAAATAACAAACTAAGTTGTCAGATTTTTGCAATTTGTCTATACATATTGGGTTCTCAATTCAAAAACTGGCTTGGTAGTTCAAACCTGATCTAAATAAAACCTTGTTTTGTAATAAGGGTTTCAGTTTAAATTTTCCTACCAGCAAAACCGTTATATGTACACACAGGAAAAAGTAAATTGCAGTAATAATCAGATTAACAATGTTATCCAATAGTAAAAGTCATGTTGATATCGATAGTGTTAAAATAACACCGATGTTTTCCTATTGAACTTAACATAATATTTGTGTGTTCAACCTACACCCACCCACCTATGAAGATATTTATTTTTAAAGCATGAAGTTGATGACTCAATATTTGTATAATTTATTTGTCTAGACTATCTACCTTGACAACAGGGTGTGTTATCCTGTCCATCACGCATATAACTTAATTAGTATAAATAAATAATGGAGTTGCTATCGGCATAGCTATGACCTTGGTAGGCCAGAGCGGTCGATAACGTTTGATAGTAAGTGGGTTCGTTTATTATTCAACAGGAAAGCTTTTACGGTTCGGGGAATATTTTTTCCGATATAGATTATTTATATCGAGATAACATGAGTGACGTGTTTGGAGGGTGTTATACATCGTGTTACAAAATGGCGGAATTATATTCGAAGGATAAAATTACACAAGTATATCAACTCAGCCCTCAGACCGTATTTCGGCCATGGCGGCTGATCTCAACGGAGACTCTCGCGGGACCCTCGGTGCGGGAGATAAGATAGTGCACAAGTGTGTACACAGACACGGGACACTCACTCTCATATTCCGATAGGACGGCAATCCGAAATGACCGGAGAGAGATCAGGCGCAGGACCAACGGCTAAAAGTGCTTTCCGAGGCACGGGGGTACCTATCACACTGGCAACTTTGAACTCCGGGCTGTGTGATACTATACTCCATTTGTTTAGGTAGTTAACTAAATGTAAACAATCTTAACATGTCTTTTATCTAAAAAACTGTCTAAAAATTGAATCTAAAAATGTTTACAATTAGGTATTTACTTAAACCGATGTTAGGTAAGTAACTTAGTTTAAATAATATTTGTTGGTCTTTTATACGATTTATTTTATATAAAAAGACATATCAAGATTGTTTACCTTTAGTTAACTACCTAAACAAATGGAGTATAAGACAATCCTCATGGTAAACCCAATAATGATGTACGATGTTGAATTCCCAGGTCGGGCAAAGAGAAATGGAACAGTATTGAAGTTATACACTGGTTACTTATCTCCAAAAGAGATAAGTCAGATATTATATATCGTCAGATAGAATTTTTGTAAGAAACCGAGAGATAAATAAAAATAAAATGAATATGTACCTAGAAAACATACAGTTCATTCAGCAAATTAAATTAAGTACTAATAGTTATATCCTATAAATCCTAGTGTATGAGGAGGAGTACTACTAACAAAGTGGATCTATTCGGATGTTCTTATTAATGTCCCATGTGACTGACGTGACAATGTCAGGCCAATCGCTACACTAACTTGCATACTGACGACCTTGGAAAATAATTTTTATTTAACAAGAAGCTAGTAAATAAATAAATCAAAACTCTTACCTGTACCCATACGCCCACTCCAGCTTCAGCTTACTCTGCGGCGGGGGAGCCACCTTCGCAGGGTCCAGACCCTCGTGCTCGCTGGGGCCGTACAGCACCACCGGTCTACCTCGCAGGTACATGCGCATGCTGCCATCCTCTTCGTTGTATTGGCATGTGTGGGTGCTGCAAGGGAATACGAATGAGATTAAGCATAGATTTGTTTTATTTTTTGTGAATTTCCTCTTGTGGTTTGCGTCGATTCGAAGTTATTAATATAAACTGATATTATTCAGAACGAAAAAAAAAAAGATTTTTTGAAACGGCCATCACTTTATAAGGACGGGAAGGTATGACGTTCGATTGGTTATATAAAAGGTTTTTTTTTGTTGATAAGTATGAATAGGCTAACAAAAAAAAAATATTTCTGCATCGGCACACCTGGTCTGTCAGGCAAGTAAGCCGTCCTGAGTGTTTGAAGATGTCTTATCAGTTTTTTTTTTTTTCAAGATAAAAATGGCGATATAAAACTTTGTGTACTTTTCAGAATTGTCATGTTTTTTGCCAGGAAGACTCAAGTGACGTGTACATTTTTAAGGTAAAGACATGAAATTACCATTTATTATTACCGCAAACCAAATGAATTGTATTTCTTAAAACTAAGACGTAAACAAACAGTCAATACATAATAATATATTAGTCAATGATGGTTAGTGAATCAATAGCAAAAGTACAGCGTGTTAATTAAGTAACTGTAAGTTAGTATGTAGAGGTGAGCACCTGCAGTCCCATATTAGAAGATGCATAGTTAGATGACGTCACACAGTTATCACAATCAGAGCTGATTAAATTAATTAAAAAATGTCTGTTCAGCAAAAAGAAAACAATAAAAGAAATTGATAAGTAGGTAGGTTTTTATTCTTAAATCATTAAATATTTTAAGGGGTTTATTCTTAAATCATTAAAGGTTTTTATTCTTAAATCATTAAATATTTTAATTAGGTACTACGGCACTATTGTTCTGCGATTTTTTTTTTATTACTCAATTTATTTCTAATTTGATGAACATACACTTTCCATTTTTTATTCCATGTGACCAGACCACCTAATCACTCTATGAGGTCATAGGTACTTTACTCAATTACACAGAAGACTACGGCTTTTTACATAATGACCCCAATCCCAATAGTTTAACCATGGTAAGTACCAACAAACGAGAGTAAGTATTAAAGATCGTATAAGCCAATCTCCCATACACCATAGATTAAAGAATGAATATGACAGAAAACCTCAACAAGAAAAAAAGTTCAAAACCTCAAGCATTTACAAAAAAAAAAGCAAAGACCAAGGGCACATACGTCCAAAAGCCTGAATTCGCAAAAAAAAACCCCAAAGCGACTTACATCGAGGTGAATGACATTGTTACTGCCAAAATGCGTTTAGCATCTGCCCACTATTTAAAAAAAAATAGCCACCCGCGCAGTAAGCCACCGTTTGTCCGACTAGACGATAGAAATAAATCTAAAATAAAAATATACATGTGTTACGCTTTTATACACTAATCATCACTGATAACATCTAATATTTGTACAATAGGTATTGAATACAAGTTATTTCAATACAATGAACTAGCTGTACAATATTCATAAACAACTTAAAAAATAAATTGTTACGACAACTATTAAATTGTATTGATCAAATGTGTAGATAATGGATTCCAATTTATTGTAATTTATTTCACGACTGATTTAATTATTGTGTCAGAAAGGTGCCGGTGAATCTATATACCATATTAACTAAAAAAAAAAAAAATCAACTGATAATTTTCGTAGATGAATAAAAGGAATCGTTTTTACCCTTCCTCCATGGCGCCAAAAAGAATACAAAAACTTGTTTTTATTTTTCCAAATAAGGCAACGTTACCGAGATTCGAACGCGAACTTTTTAAAAACCGGTATTCGAGGCACGGACGCGAATCATGCAACTGGCCTCCGAGAATATCTTTGCCAGACTGCGTGCGGTGAAGAGTAAACGGACCATGAAGTTAATTTAAGTTTAGAACGCGCAACATTCGAATTGTTCGGCTTCCATTGCTGAGTTTATAAGAACGTTATTCTGTTATTTAGAGGAAAACACGCAATGTAGTTTAAGTTGCGAGTATTCATCCAAATTATTTGACCATCATTGTACAAGTTTCTCGAATGCTGCTATAGCTAGTTCGAGTGAGTCATTGTCATCATTTCAATGCAGGATGACGTATACTGGGATTTAAGGAAATTACCATTTTACCTGTGTTATTGTTGACCAGATAATGCACTTGTTACCGCGCCCAGATCAAGGTCAAATATGATCACAGATTAAGCAATATGACACCGTTTTTCTTAATTTGAGTTGACGTACACAGGATTGACTTCAATGGAAAACAACCCGGTTTTTTAATACTTATATGAAATTCAAGTTATATTCTTATTTTTCCATGTTTAAATACAAACACATGAAATAAGGAAAATAATACAATGGTTACTTTTATATTTACATTTGAAATGGATGCAGGACCTACAATTAAGTAACCGCCACCTGGGACAATCTGCCAAGCCTTTTCTCAACTATAATAGGGTGAATGGGGTCGGTTTCCAGTCTAACCGGATGACACTGTATTGCCAGATTTTACATGGCGACTGTTTATCTGTACTCCACCACGCTGTTACTAGGTAACACGGTACCCCTTCAAAAGACTATGTCTTCGACCGCGACATGTCCAAAAATCCTTACTCTCGAATATCTTATCTTACAATCTGGTAGTTCACAGACTTTTACGCTTCTGAGGACCCTAACGACTGTCAACGAATAACAGCCGCGACCAACGCCTTACTTAACGTGCTTATCAAATCACAGATGAGTTTAGAATTCTATAGTACGAGTAGGGTACGGATATGTATGAGTAGTCCGTCTGGTCACGGTGGTCAACCATCCACTTACCGACCGCGGCAAGGGTAGCTTAATCTAGGATCGACTTTTGCGGCTGTTTTTATGTAGCCACAAGCTCCTAGGTGCTCACGAGTACCTAAGTGAGGCTTAGGTACCAACAAAGCTATCTATAAATCAGATCAGTCAAATTACACAGTGGCTAGGATTATTTTTGATATAAATAAGCATCAATTTCTCACAACCTGACGGTTTCCTGCGACAAAAAGATATATTTGATCCACCCACGCGTGACAAATAAGTGCCGCTATTATTCTATAAGTTCTATTCAATACATTCTTCTAGTTAAACGACTAGTGTTGGGACCTAACTATGCCCGCAGATTTTAAGTCGAGCCTAATGCCTGCACGCCAGCCGAATGAGGCAAAATAGTTGGCCAAACGCCTATTGAAACGTTGCTTTGAAAGAACAATATCTGTAGTTGGGGAACTACGAGATTTTTAAGAACAATCAATCAGACAACCTCGGTGTAGTTAAACGACTAGTGTTGGGACCTAACTATGCCCGCAGATTTTAAGTCGAGCCTAATGCCTGCACGCCAGCCGAATGAGGCAAAATAGTTGGCCAAACGCCTATTGAAACGTTGCTTTGAAAGAACAATATCTGTAGTTGGGGAACTACGAGATTTTTAAGAACAATCAATCAGACAACCTCGGTGGCCTAGTGGTCGCAAGTAGATGAGGTTTTGAATCATTACAGGGTCGGAATAAGTGTTACTAGGCTTTTTCATCTGGAATTTGAGCAGCGCGGAGTATTGATAATGGCAATAGGCTAGCTTTTATCACATGGGACTTAATCATAACTAGCGCAATGTGGTTGCACTGTATGTACATCTCTGCCTAACCGTAATACCAGCCTGAGTTTATGTTATTATCACTTTTAAAACAGGAACATAATAAAACGGATCCCCATTGCTGCGATTGTGGTAAGTCCGCAAAGTGAATTTCAGCCCGCAATATGACCTATTTATTTCTTTATGTTGTACCTGCATATTAAAATCTATGCTTCAGCATACATTATTTATATCCACATCTTATAGTACCATTTTTAAAGCAAGCCGAATGTATCCCCGAAGCCGAATCTACGCCCCATCACTAATGTCGCGGTGTGTCGGTCGACGTCCATTACAGTGTAATCAGATGCGCTAGCGTGGGCAAAGTTACACAATACACACTTTTTGTCCTCCACCGACTGAACACTGAACAAATTGCCAGGCGAACCTTAACGACGGCCAATGTATGCAAATATGTGGATAGTGGAGATCAAACTGGTTTAAAAATGAAGAACTTTAAATAGCTCTTTATTTTTAAAATTGTTTTTAAAAATGATATGAATAGGTTTATTTTTCTAGAGAGTAGTGTATATTTACAGACCATGCACGGTTTGCTTTATAAATATGTGTATTGTACATTTTGTGCAAATATTAGGACTATACTCCATTTGTTTAGGTAATTAAATAAAGGTAAACAAAAAAACCACGTGACTTAGTTAGCCGACTAAACGTAATATCACTCACTTCACTTGTCATGCTATGTCACAGTTGTACTCTTCAATTTAGCAACATTATTAACGAATTATAACGTTGCTAAATTGAAGAGTACAACTGTGACGTAGCATGACAACTGAATAGACTGGTATTACGTTTAGTTGGATAACCACGGCACGTGGTTTTTTTGTTTACCTTTATTTAATTACCTAAACAAATGGAGTATAGATAACTTTCTATTGTAGGTGTACGAGTAGGTATTTGGTTTATGCAATGTATTGCTGTAGTAATGTAGCTACCTACACAAAATCTTTATCACTTAACAATGACGAATTATAGTGAAATAATACGTGTCTTAAAAGATTACTAATTTAAGATTTAAATAGACTTTACGAAAGTGCTATAACATGACAAAACAAACATAATAAGTGTCTATCAGCTCAATAATCAAATTCCTTGACCGTGTACAGATATAGTCCTCCAGATCGTATTTCGGCCATGGGGGATCTCAACGGAGACTAGCCTTCGTTGCGGGAGATATTATAGTGCCTACTTCGGCAGACAAAGGGACGTTCACTATTCCCTCCCTCTCATAGTCCGATGGGACGGCAATCCGACACGAGCGGAGAGAGATTAGGCGCAGGCGACCAACAGCTTAACGTGCTTTCTGAAGCACGGGGTATCACACCGCCCACTTCAACTTCAATGTCCGGGCTGTTACTAAGAAACTCGTAACGGAAAACCCCAAAACCACTTTGCTCGAACTGGGAATAGAATCCAGGATCCTGAGCAGTTGCCCTTGCGACCACGAGTCCAACGGGGCAGTTAGGCCTTGACCGTACATAGGTCCTAGACGCTTTTTAATACAGATATATAAGAACTAAGATAAGAAAGGAACTTATAAGGAACTTATTAGTGATCGATGTATTATGTATTAAAATCTATACTAATATTATAAAGCTGAAAAGTTTGTTTGTTTGTTTGAGTAAACGCGGTTCGAATTGAAAAAATATTTTTGTGTTGGGTAGCCTATTTATTGAGGAAGGTTATAGGCTATACTATAACATCACGCTACAACCAAGAGGAGCGGAGCAGCAATGAAAAATGTTGCAAACACGGGGAAAATCGGACGAGCAGACGATTTGATGCGACGGAAAGGGTCGGGGGAACATGAAATTTAACGCGGACGAAGTCGCGGGCAGAAGCTAGTAGATAATATTTATAGAGAAAGCAAAAAATACTCCAACAAATTCATTGAGACAGATCAATTCCAACTAGAATGTAGGTTATATTGTACAAATGTACTTGACCATTGTATTCACCACACGTCTCCACACACTATGCCCATATACAGCTAGACGTATGTATATCGTCGAGCCAATTGTAGTGAAGGTCACATAAGATCATTTATCTCTACTCGAGGAGCATCTTCAAGACTACTGTCTTGCGTCAACTCTAAATTACCTGTAATTGTCGGTTTTTATAACAGACTAATGATTTGTGGCTTCTTTTATGTTTGTTTAATTGGTGTAGTTTACCAACCAAAAATAATGTACAGACGCCAGTACCTAAAGCTACTACAATCTGTCAAATTTCTTTAATAGATATTCAATTTTATCGCCAAAGTATTAAGGTCAAGATTGATTGGGAAAATTTGACAGTTTCGGGTAGCTTGATGTGCTGGCGTCTGTACTTTCGTAATATGTCATGATGTCTTCTGTGGTAATGTTCGTACGCTTTGTCTTAAGAAGAAATGCGGGTAGTCTGTCTGTTTTCTTTCTAGTTTATGACCATAAAGCAAAGATTTTTTACACATATATAAATATGAACTACTTGTCTTGTCCCTATGCTTTCTCCTTTTTGATGATATACGCAATGGCAACCGTTTACGAATCCTAATTATTGTCGGTATATAATCTGGTACTAGTTTTACAGAATAAAGGCTCCCGCAGACGAGCGCGACGCGACTGTGGTGGGTAATTCTCTACCCTAGTCACGTCACGCGACCTATCTGCGGGAGCCTTATCGTCTAAAAGTAGGTAGTCCGTGAAAGAAGACGTTATAGTTAGGTAAATTTTAAATACATTAAAATTAACTATTACTTAGTTATTGTTGATGTTATCAGATATTACGTTCCACCACCGTCATTATCAATGACCTAAAACACCTTAAAGTAGATTAATAAACTCAATTCCAAACTCATTCAATATTAGTCCCAAATTATATTTCCCTTCACCAACCAACGCCAACATTTTGTACAAACGTTTGTACCAACTTACCCATGTTTCAAAATCGATCCATTTTGTGACGGCTGCTTAGAATATAAGTTAAGCAACGACTTTGTGGTTGTAAATCTAAAGAGAGTACAAATAAACAATTAGACATTACAGGAAATTAATAGAGAAATATGAAATAGCAAGAAAATAACGAACTAAGGCAAAGAGCATGGGTATTTAGCGCTTGTGTGTGCAAAGTAAAGAAAAACTGAAATGATAAAAGCTTTTGCTGTTTGTGTATTTAGGCCTCGAAGTTAGCGGTGATCATATTTTATAACCATCGAAAAAAGGACGTGTAATTTTTTTTAGATTTTAGAATTTCATTAAAACCTTGATATTTTTCTGTTTTTTCGGCATAACTAGCTAAGCTAAGCCAGAAATCCAGAAATCCGTGTATCTTTTAACAGTCTTTCTGGTCTTCGACTGTGATTCATAATGATTCAATTTTATAAAACTACTAGACATTTTTCATAATTTCTTTCTTTTTGTCTCGTCCACTGTCCTTTATTGAGGGAATCGAAAGATTGCTGAAAAAGCGCAGTTCCTTCGACCGGGTTTGTCTTTGCTGTAAGACCGGGGCAAAACTGTAGGAATGGCATTTGACAGGATATTTCAATGTTAAATTGTATGTTTGGAAATCTGTACATGGGCGATCTAGGATTATGTGGCGCCATCTGTTACGAACAACATAGTTATCATTCCGCCCGGTAGATGTCACTACAGATTTTTTATTTTTAAGTCTTTCTCACACTTTCCACCGCTAACTCCAAGGCTTATGATACCTCTTCCACATACCTGCTATTAGGCAGCAGTCCCTGCGCATTGAAGTCACCCGTGGAGTTCCAGCGCTTGGTGAGGTTGTTGACCCCGGGCGAGACGCTCTGGTTGCTGGACGTAGAGTTGTTTCGTGATCTAGATGTATACGATATCACTACGATACTGGCGCTTAGCTACTGGTATATGAAGCTAATGCTTTTGGGCTAAGCAAGCGGCAAAGTAAGGATTTGTCTAGCTTTGGGAATAGAATTTTGCCCTAAAATGCAGACTTTTTTTGACATACAGCCAGATTTTTGACATCATCATTCAACAGAAAGATATCGACTACTGAATATAGGCCTCTCTGGATCATCGCAAACATGTAACCTACATAATTTTAAGTAAGTCTGTTGTTAGCCTCTATTAGTGTTGAGCGTATTTATGGTCGTTCAGGTCATAATAGGATCATAGTGTATAAGAAAATGTTGATGCAGGATGTGCATCTCAAAAAAATATCAGCATTAGTATCTTCTGTCCCTTTCTATCAGAACTACGGAAAGGGAGGAAGATTTTGCATCATTTATTTTTTATCGGTAGAATCAACTTGGAGCTCTCTCAGAAATAGAGGCATACGCTTATGCAGGTGCTAACATACTCACAACACAGCAAAAGAAGCACCTTATAATATTCTGCCGTTTTTCTTCTACATCCACCACCATTTCGACTTCTACTTAAATTATCCAACTTATCTACTCTAAAGCCTTGTGATGGCTTGACAGTCACCTTTATACTATCGGTGCAACACCACACCACAGAACTTATTTTACGGCGACTATTAGCAACAATATACATGCTTTGCCAAAAGCCGATATTTAACTCATCATTATGTAATCTGTCTCAATATTGATCTATTGGTCTTCTGCTTTTACTTGAAACTTCTGTCCTATGAAAAGTAAGGATTCTTCCAATTGTATTATAATTGAAATGTCCTAACGTAAAGCTTCAAGAGCATTTATTTATATTACTGCTAAAAGTCACCACCCAACTAAAGCAGCGTAGTCAAGACCTTAGCTTTGAATGTATGAATTGACTGATGATAGCGTTAAGGAGAATTTGCTAAGGTAGGCCGCCAAATTCAAAGTGTCTTACTTTTTTTTGCAATTTGCAGGTCAGTCGTAGATTGTATGTTGATTATATGATTCGGTATGTCGTATGTTTTTACAGAATAATAATCATTAAAATCATCAAAACAAACCCTCTAAGTTCTTTATATAACCCCATTAAATGACTTTATATATAACCTGATACAAACCTGCTAATTGCAAAAATATAAGCCAATTTGAATTTTGCGACCTACTCTGGCGATCTCCCTAAAATCTCTTTTTAAATCAACATTAGACCTTGAACTTAACTACGCAACCATTTTTTTTTTCATCTCCAAATATTAACCTAATTGTCTCTAAAGAAGTTATCATCGGGAAGTTTCTTCAAACCATTTCCTCCTCTAACTACTTCATTCCCTACCAGCATAAAAGAATGCTGCAAGTTCTACTGCGCACCGACTTAATCTATTGCTATCTCATGCTAATACGGTGACCGAGAATGAAACAAAACGACTTTTCATGTTTACTAGGGGCATTTAATCTCGTGTGAAGAGTACTTGTTTGTTGAACTCAATCTTTTTGACCGTTTCTTTGTTTAGAGGAAAAGATAGCAATAATTCTGTGTCACAAGCAAAAAGTGTCATTAGTCCCATTTTGTCAAACTGAGAAACGAGTCAAAATAAATGACAAACAACTTAATGGAAAACAGACATGACTTTATTAAAATAGGACCACAACCTTCTCACTAGAGCCACAGACTTCATTCGTTCAGTTGGTGCACAGCAGTACCAGTAAGGTTGCGTATGTACCTGTAAGGTTGCGGCGGGTGCGGCACGTGGTGCGGGGCCGGCGTGGCGCGCGGGGAGGGGGAGGGCGCCGGTGACAATGATGACGAGGATGCGGGCGAGTCCGACTGCAGCGAGCCCGTGGACTGGTGCTGAGGGCCGCGTCTGGAACGAAGAAATTACTTTGTGTTAGTTTACAGACCAGTGGGGAAGTCGATAGCACAGACTTCAAGGAGGAAACTCTTCGACCATGTGGTTGCAGGTCCCAGCGTCGCAACTGGTAATCAATTGTCAACTTCAAGTCTTTTGTAGTGCGAGTTCCAACTCTTCAAATCGAGACCTTCCTCAAGGAAGAGTTTTGGCCGAAGGGTGTCGTGTATCGGCGATTCCGCGGAAGGCTACGCGACACCACGCAGCGCAACACGACGCCGTCACTTCGTGTACAATAGTTTTATGTTTCCATTGTTTTTATTTGTATGTATGTTAGTCTGTAAGGTATTTATGATATGGGTCTTTGTAGCCCGAAATAAATTGATTTGATTTGATTTGATTACTTTGCATGATATAATTTTGGATATCACGAAGGTCATTCTTTTTTGGGTGGGAAATCATTAAACGACGTCTTCTGCTCGGGGCGGAGCGGGAGGGCGTGTCAGACTTTTACTGACTAAAACCCACCCGTGTTCCTTCAGTTGCCTGTGCCAGGGCCATGGTAACTCTTTCGAACAAATCAGCAACCCTGACAGATCACGAAGATCTGAATTCGTTAGCAAGCAGTGAATAAGTGTGGTTTGATCATTTGTCTATACGAGATGAAGCTTCTGCCTTGTAGCTGGGACCTTTAGAGGCTGGTTTGAAAGTTGACCACTATAAGCCACAGTTTTCTCTGGTAAGCCATGTGAGTATGCCAACTATTTCCACCAATGTTCTTCGAATTCATGAAACAGTGCAGTAATCACCTTTGTGGTAATGATGATGTACTGGACCCGTAGCTAGAGGTCCTCTTGGCAGTCTCCCGGTAGGACGGCTGCCTCAGTCGTAGCTCCCTCGTCGGAGTACCCGAAGATCCTGGAAACAAAGGAGAAGTTCTTTGAGAAACAGTATCAAATAATCGAGAGAACTATTCTAGATTTAAAAAAAAATGATCATGCAATTAAAATCTATCAGAAGATCCTGGAAACAAAGGAGAAGTTCTTTGAGAAACAGTATCAAATAATCGAGAGAACTATTCTAGATTAAAAAAAAAATGATCATGCAATTAAAATCTATCAGATGGTTAACGCGAACTTATACGGGAATGATGGAATAGCAGGGTAATTGCGTAATACTAGTAAGAATGGCTTTCTTTTGACAGTTCAACAACATTCATTGCGTAATTTACGTTATGGAGCAGACGAATTTGACGACCAGATGAAGTAATGGTTTAACAAAATACTCAAAATTATTAAGGCATTTAGGGCGCTGGATATCAATTAGTTTTTCATTTCATTGACCACTCGTCACATTAGGCACTTCTTTTTGCACCTTCTTAATAATATGTAGATATGCAGAAAGGCTGGCCTTTCTGTACAACATTATGTCCATTTATTGCCACATGAATATCCACATACATATTTTCATATATTACATATTTTCGCTAAGAAATCTTCGCACGCTCATACTTGCCGTATTACCGACACCAGAGGAAATTAACTTCATCATAATTTCATATTTCTCATCGGTAACTAACTTATTGGATGTACTAATCATTGAGATGGATAACTTCCGTGAGATAATGAAGTAAAGAGCATTCTCTCGATATGACGCTCAACTTGAAATACTGGCTGAGGTAGTTAGCAACTTTTTAATCTACATTAAAACTATTTAGTATATCCATCATTGTATATGCAACATAGTGCATCATTGTTACATATACAATGATGGGGCATAGTGCATCATTGTTTATGTAAGCGGGCACGCCCTTTATGCTTCGACGCTTTTATTTAGGTTTTAAGTTCCGTTTACGGTTTTGTTTTTTATTATTTATTTCAGCTTGCGTATAGTTTCAATGTTTTGCGGGTATATTGGCGTGTGCAAATCAGCTTGCAATATGGCTTGCTTAATATGGCAAATAATTTATGTTTAGTTTTTCGTAAAATTAATTACTTAGTTAGAATATTGTATAGAATCAAGTTCTTCTAATTAAACAGATAGCTGAGAGTTAGTTGCATGTGCATCACTTCTTCTTGCCAGTTAAAGCACTAGGAAGTGGTAAAGGGCGGGCGTTTTGGGAGACTTTCTTATGTCATTTTGACGATCAAAAAGTGCCGACTCTCAGCCTTTTTTAACCGACGAAAAAAAACGGAGAAGGTTATCAATACAACGCATATATATATTTTTTTTTTTTGGTATAAATGACATTTGATTTTTATTTTACTTAATATTTGTCAGTAAATTAGGAAGTTCCGTTTTTTTTATTAATCCAAAAGTCTTAAAATAATTGAATTATGCATTATTCTGCTGCGGAACATATTCGAGAGTGTTTTAAAGCAGGGTAATTGCGTAACACACTAACAGTAGGAATTGATTTTATTTTGACAATTCAACAACATTCATTGCGTTATTTACGTTGATGAGCATGCACATTTTTCGAACATATTATGAAGCGATGGCTTAAAAATATCGTGCAAAATGTTCCAGATTGTGATTAATAGTGTTACCCAATTAGTATGCCGAAACAGCTGAATACCAGTATTTAAAATGGAGCGACTATTTTAATTAGTAAGAGATATATAAGATCGAAAGTTATGTCCATTTACAAAGAGAGAGATTAAGTATACATCGAGTCCTAGATTTATAAAATATGGTGTACCTCAAGGGTCAATACTGGGACCACTACTGTTTCTCATTTACATAAACGATTTACCTAATGCTATTCAGCAACCTATGGTTTTATTTGCAGATGACAGTACGGTTCTTTTCACAAATAATAAAAACAAAAATCATGAACAAGAAATAAATGATTCCTTATCTAAATTAATAAATTGGCTTCAAATAAATAATTTACAAATTAATCTCAAAAAAACACATTACATGAACTTTAAAAATAAAAACGCGACATCTATTCCTTTAAGTATTGCATACAATAATGAAACAGTAGCTGAAGTAGCAAATACAAAATTTTTAGGAATCCATATAGATTCGAATATGTCATGGAAAACACATGTAAATAGTGTATGTACCAAATTGAATCAATTTTCTTACGCTCTATTCATGCTTAAAAAAGTATCCAACCAGACCGCGCTTCTTACTGCTTACCATGCGTATGTAGGATCCACCCTGTCGTATGGGTTACTATATTGGGGAAACTCGACTGATAAAGAAATTGCGTTCAAAGCCCAAAAAAAGTGTATTAGGTCTATATGTGGGTTACGCCAAACGGATTCATGTAAACCACATTTCGTAAATCTCAAGATTTTAACACTCCCTGCTCTATTTATCTACCTGGCCTCAATTTTAGTTAAATCAAATATTACAAGCTATGATACGTTAAAAAGCAGAAGACTTAAACATACCTTAAGAGATAAAACGTCCCACACTAGAGCGTACAGTAATAGTGTTTTCTGTATGAGCACAAAGATTTATAACAAGCTACCTATGGACATTAAGATTATAAATTCAATTATTATTTTTAAAAGAATGCTGAAAATTTTCTTAATTAAAAAGGCCTATTACTCAATAGCAGAATTTCTTGAGGAAAAATAATTTTGTTCAATAAAGTACCTATCACTAAAGTGAATATAATTTAGTAAAATATTTTTAAAAGGATTATGATAATTAATGTTAAATGATTACAATACTGTGACATAATTGAATTAAAGAATAATGATAATTTTTAAATCAGGTAACTCATGACATGTGTATTCTTATTTAGACTTTAATAATTTATAATGCATATGATGTAAATGATAAAATTATATAATGTAATTAAAACGATGTCCTATATAAAATTTAATATTTATAACTTTTTTCTTTTTAATTAATGAATGTAAATAATGCATGTTCAACTGTTACTGTTACAATTATAAGCATATATGCATGATGAAATTGCAATGCCCTAACAGGGCCACTATGTTCTAAGAACTGATATCCTCTGTTAAGAACTTTATTTATATACACATAGTTAGCAATAAAGAATTTGAATTTGAATTCGAAAAACTCATTAGGCGTAAAAAAAAAACAAAGTTTAAAGGAAAAGTGTCCAAATGGTTGACAATCATCATCATTTCAGCCGAAACACGTCAATCGCTGGACATAAGCCTCTTCCCAAAGAGGGGATTTCCCATAATCGCTACGCATGGCAGGCGGGTGAGCGATTGCAGTATGGTGGTAAGATGCTTAGAGAAAACTGCTGCCCATTTTCTAGTGAGTCCCTTAGTCGCCTTCTACGACATCCACGGAAAGAAATGGGATGGAGCTATTAAGCCCGGCAACACAGGTAAACAATGGCTGATAAGGCTTTACTTAATTAATTTGTAAGATCAATATACAACGCTATGAACCTTTTTAATACATAACTTTATCAGAACATGTCAGCCGAATGATATATTGTATGTAAGGCTTAACTCGAACTGGGCCACCGGCCGGGTGGCCGTGCCTATTCGTGTAAGTATTAATTTATTACATTTTATATAAAAACTATCTACTGAACAGTGAAAGGACACGGTTTCGTAAACATTGACTTATGCGTTGTTTATGCCGTAATAAATAAGTTGCGGAACTTTAAATGACAGAGTGATTAAAGACTTATAACCGTAAAATACAATCGAGGAATGAAAACGTTAAGCGTCTTTGGGTCATATTTTAGTTAACTACGTGCATACAGTAGGCCGCACATATAGTCCTCCAGACCGCATTTCGACCATGGTGGCCAATCTCCGTTGAGATTAACTATCGAGGCGGGAGATATTATACATAGTCCACGAGTGTGTACGCTGACGCAGGTGTACTCTCTCTTCACTCGCTCTCATAGTCCGATGGAACGGTAACTCGATACGACCGGAAAGCTAACAGGCCTGGGACCAACAGCTTCACGTACTTCCCGAAGCACGGGGGTTCCAAATTCCGGGCTGCTACTGAGTAATACATGATAGAAAGACCTGGTTATCGGACCTCAGACCTCACGCTCATTAGTCGTGCGACCATTAGACTAACGAGGCAGTAGGAACACAAACGCGACTTGGTCGTGGGTCGAACCCAAGTAGGCGCGCTGTACGTTGTATAAATAATTTCATCACCACTGCTCTCATAACGGTGAAGGAAAACATCGTGAGGAAACCAGCATGTCTTAGAACTAAAAATTAGAAGACATGTGACATCTACCAACCCGCACTGGGCCCGCGTGGTGGATTATGGCCCACCCCCTTCTCAACAAGAGGAGGTCTGTGTCCCAGCAGTGGGAACATTTATGACTGCTGATGATGAGGAACACAATAATGTATATACTGACATTTTGATGTGCAATACCAGTATAGGCTGGCTATTTATTCTACTGAAACACCGTATTACGTTAGGCTAGTTCAGGGAAAAAGTGGCACCACGGACATGCGGTCGACTGTACTGTCGTAAACATAGATTGATGAAAGAAGATGGCCGTAAATGAATGCAAATGACAGTTCGACAAGGTGAAATGGGCCCGCTATGCGGAAGTATCTAATGTATTTAAACCTTTTCTTTCGCCGGGGAAAATTAAACATTTATTTAGTAGTGAAAGCAAGATGATAAATGCTTTACAACAATGAATTAGTAGTTTTTTAATGATCATATTAAAAATAAATTGCTGTATGCATTTACAGCACTTTGTAAAGATTACTTTACTGAAAGTTTCTAAAACAAATAATAATACATATATCTGTTATTTTCACTAAACAGACATTATTTACGATATTTTCAAATGAATTACGGGCTTTACTTCGAGTAACGTTATTTCTACAAGAAACGTTTACACTGTTTCTGTTCTTCTGGCACAGATGATATTTAGTTATAGTTTTTTTGGACTTACACTTCACTAGAACCTAGATCAATCATAGACCATAATCACAAACACTGCTTCTATGTCTAACGGAAGTCCTTCTTTTCAGCCAGTTGAGTCTAAGCAGAAAAATTATAAAATGCGAGATACAGACGACTTGTGGCTTTATCCAGATACAATAAATATTTAAGAGCTTTTGATATTATATCCTATTCTAATAGTTAAAGTAAGAAAATTATAATGATCGCAAATATCAAGGACAATAATCATAATCGCATAATCATAAAAAAAGAAACAGAAAGTCCAAGCAGTATGAGGCCTAAAGACTCCTGTTTCAGCGTTTTGCTGCGACACTTAAATGTCACAGCGCTAATAAGCATAATATTCACCAGTATAAGCACCATTTCTCTGTCCCGTACTCGGAGCTGTGGGCGCTCTGCCCTCCAGCGCGTTCAGTCTCCGCAGAGCATCTGCGAGGGTGGACCGGAGACACAGCAACTCCTCCGCCTGGCGGGCGCATCGCACCTCCAGCTCGGCCACGCGGGCCGCCAGCCCCGCGCCCTCGCCTTCTAGCATTTCATCTGGAATTGAAAAAGAATAATATGTTAGAGGAGTTTTGGCAGGATTTTGATACTGATTCTTATGAGTAACTGCAGACGGGGAGAACGACACGGTCACGCGGGGCGCGCCTCACATGTGTGAGGATGACTGTGGATTGCTTCAAGAAGTAGATGGAAGAACACCGTATGGTTGTAGTCAGCCAAAGGCCGATATTCAAGAGGCTGGAATAAAATAGCTAATGATCAAAGGCTTTACCTTTGAATAGCTGAAAGCAATTCGTTGCATTGCAGCAATACCTACATAGTAGTTACTTTAATGTCTTTCAACAGTTTCAACTATCCCCCGGTATGGTCTGATAATAGTTGCAATAAACATTTTATTGACGAATCACGGAAATTAATTATTTCTTACGTGATGAAATATTCTTAATAGCATTAATGGTAAATTCATTAATAGAATGCTATCGGCAATTAATTTGCTTTCACACATTGCCGTAACTCATGATATTCGTGATGGATTTGAGGAGTTTCTTAATAATGATTGCGATGATGCCAAGGCTAATAATGTTACAAATGATCTTACGTCAATAGGAAGTACTGAATAAGATGTTAAAAGAATCTATTGATGATTCTAATCCACAGAGCAGAAAGGAAGTTATACAAACATGACATATTATTTTTGTGACAAGTACAGAGTCGGAAATGGAAACTGAACGTGACAAGGTGACCGATAAACATTTTAAGCTGCAGCAAAATCTGCTTACGCAAATACAAGGAGATAAGCCTTGATGACTTTATCATTACTCCTGATTGTTTGGCAACTCTGACCAGTCACCACATTATGTAGCAATGTAGCAGTTAGCAGTCGTACAACAGAATTGGTTTGCAAATTCAGCTCCTTAGTTGACACACTATTGTGTACCAAACAATAGTCTAAACGAGTGTGCAAAAAAATTGCATAATCAGGTGTAAAGGAATTTGGGCTTTATGCCTCAGGTAAAAAGGTTAATTGAAGTAAATAATGTATAAGTGATTGTATGTAATGTTTTGGTAGAGAGCTATCGGCAGTCACTTATTGAAGGACTATATAGTAGTGTTAACTTTATTTATCTATATAGCTGTTTTGTTTTTTTCAATATGTTCAATGATATTGCAAGTGTTCTTGTAGGACATTACATAATTTATAACCTATGTGGGTCTAGGTCGATGCTAGTACGATGTCTGGTCAAACATACTTTGTTATTGTAGGTTTTCTATTGTTTTATCTTCTTCGAGCAAATAAAAGTGTAACTGTTATAATATTTAAATACTTAAGTAGTGGTGGAATGTTATTCATAAATATTAAGAATATGTAGATACCAAAGATTAACACAGACATACATGCTGTGCTACGCATACATTTGAAACAATAGACTACTATTGTCTCAAATATTATACTCTCTTAGGCTAATATCACAATATTTTCATTTCAAACATCTGACTTAGGAATTCATAGCCTGGAAGTATAACATTATGCTTAAGAATAAAAGCGCTAGACAGTCTATTGAGGCAGGCTAAAACAAGTAAAAACCCAGGATACAAAAGGCACAAACGAAGAGTACAACAGAAATCATAACATAAAGGACAGCTCCAGAAAGCGGTGCTTCAAACCACTACAAAGGTGCCAAAAGTAGGTTCCATTCAAAAATAGGACTCACGCCAAGCTGCATATACATCGTTCATGGTGTCTCCAGGCGAGTCACTGGCCCTCGAACTCCTGGAGTCGCGGTCTCCATGGCTGTCCATCTTCAGTGGCACTTATTGGACCATTTGGCACAAAATTAGGTAAAATACTGGACAAGTTCAATTCATACTTTTTGGTTCCCTTACTTTTGTGTTTGAAATGAATTTTGTTATTTGTCGGTCTGCATTTGTTTTGTTAAAACTGTTTCCTTTTGTAACTTTTCGAATGTAATAGTTTTGTTGCAATCTTGAGGAAGTTGATTTTGAAAAGTAAAATAGACAAGATTGTTTTATTGGTCAATCTCCAGGATTCTATCAAGTTGTTGATGTTTATGTAATAATTGTTATTTACAGCTTAAGGAGTCAGGTCTAGTTAGAATCCCTGGAAAACACTCGATAGGCGAGGGTAGCTCGGCGGCAGCTGAAAATAGCTTCATATGCGGAAAATAAAAGCAAGGAAGGCGAACTATATGGCCCAGAAATAGAAGACTCTATGTAAGTTACAAAAAAGAAAATTTAACTGCATGCAAATCGTACTCAAAACTTTAATCAAATATTTTTGGAAACCATGTTTACAAAGTCGGTGATCACTGTAACTCGAAAACGGCTTTACCGATCGGGTTGAAATTTATATCACTTCTTCTATACATAGTTGTCTTCCGGATGAACGAAGGTATTTTATTATTCGGGATAATTTTTTTTTTTTAGTCAAAAATGTACGTTATCAATGAATGTAGGTGAAATTTTGGTCAAAACGACACTTTTGACTTTCAACGTCCGCCATTTTTCAAAACCCTTCGTTCAACCGGAGCATTATATCATTAACTAAAGATCCCCCTATGTCCCGTGTGGTGCCGGACATAAAGAATAGCATCACCCCATTTCTTCCCGTGGGTGTCGTAAAAGGCGACTAAGGGATTTACTAGAGAATGGGCAGCAGCGTTCTCTATGCATTTTACCATCATACTGCGATAGCCAACCCGCCTGCCAAGCGTGGCGATTATGGCAAAGCCCCCCAAATAGGGGGAGGCCTATGTCCAGCAGTGAACGTCTTGCGGCTGAGATGATGATGATGATGATGTTTTGTTGGTTTCAGATAATTCGTTGCAGCGCGAGAGTGATCACCGCAAAACCTGTTTTTTTTGCAGCGTTTTCGGCCATCGATACATATCGGCTTATTTTGGAATACATTTTTTTTTTTAATTGTCATGTTTACATGAAATATATATCTTTTAAACGAAAAACTTTTGCTGTAAATTATTGTATCGTTTGGCCAAAAAAAGAAACGGAAAAAAGGCCTTTTTTAACGTTCTAACTAGACCTGACTGAATGAAAATTATTCGCAGTTGCTGCGTCTCTTTCAATATGCTAACTCCCACACTTCCAATGTTTTGGTAATTGCAAAAATGCGTGAAACAATGAAGGTACAGTCATGTTGAAAAGTCACTTTCCCACATATTGAGGAATTCGGGTAACGGTGAATGTACAGGTGTGGCCGTTTGCATAAACATGTGCATTCTATTGGTAACTGTACCTCGACTCATCTCGAGTTCTCGACTGTTGGCCGCGCTGACCTTTTTGTTTACAAATTTTATGGTAACCCGTTATTCTCGTTATACCATGGTTAGATGAGATTTTGAACCATTTGCTTCGTTCTTTCTGTCTTCATCTTACATACATACAGAAAAATCATACATAAATTCACGCTTAGTCTCATGAAATTGGCCAGAAACTACAGAACATCGCCTGAAGATACACACATACTCCTTTTGCCTTGTTTACGTTCATATATTTGGTCATACAAGCACGTCGATTACTGAGCTTGCTGAAAAATATCACCAATAAAGTGATGATAATATGTATATCACTTCTTTATGTTATTACTAGTTACTGAGTCACTGTGCACATGCATACTACACAGAACACTCTAGCTAGGCGCATAAATTATCTTGTATTTACAATTTAGAGAATAGTGTGACGTTCAGCAACAATTTTCAGCCACTCCAATTACATAGACATCAAAATTAATACCTCCTCTTATTTTTCAACAGCACTTGACTAACTCCAATTCTGTCTTTCGAAATACTCGATCGGTATCAATTCCCACGATTCCGTAATAAAACTATCTAATTTTGTAATACGGTCGACTTACGAAAATCTTAACCATACTCTTTGTATCTTGTCACAGTGTAAGGTACGAATGACGTCTTCAAAAATGTAACATCTTACACCAACTGACAATAAATGAGTTTAATATGGCCAAGTCCAAGAGTGAACAACGTTTTTGTAAGGTCATTTAAACTTCTTGTACTTAAACAATTAATGCAGGTTTATTGATACATGAACGTAAACGAAGCAAAAGTAGTATGTTAAGGATAAAGAAAAGAAAGAAAACACAAGTTTTTTGCGGTAAACTTGAAGCAGAAAAGAACAGAAACACAAAAAGAACAGTTTGGTACCGTAGCAGGTGGCGTTTTGTAATTTCTGCCTACTGCCGTGGGAAAAAGACGCAAGTTTATGTATACATGTATGTAATGCAGATTACTATCTACTTGTAAGACTTTAGTTAGAGGGCAACGTACTAAGCAGTGAGCACACGTCATTACGTAAGAGGATGGTAGATCACGAAAGTAGGAAGTCACCGTTTATTGGACGACAATCACCATGGGATGAAGCGAGTTGGTGCCTCAATACACGAGCTGATGGAAGTAGAATCGTTTTTATTTAAGCCTAACCTGCAAATGGCAAAAAAAACGTAAGAAAAATTGGATTTGGTGGGCTACCTTGGCGGCTGATTGAACCCCTGCGTTGCATTAAAAGATAAGTTGACATTTTGAATTACAGACTCAATTGTTGTTATAGACTTCCACGCTACCAGAACTAACTAGAAACTAGCTTCTGCCCGCGACTTCATCGGCGTCAAATTTCTTGCTCCCCAGACCCACCCCGTCGCATCGAATCACCTGCCCGTGCAAGTACCTACTTCGTATATTTTTTCTTTTTGCTCGGGTCGTGAAGGTCGTATAGTGATGTTATATAGCCTATAGCCTTTCGCGATAAATGGGCTATCCAACACTAACATATTTTTTCAATTCGAACCAGCAGTTTCCGAGATTAGCGCGTTCAACCAAACAAACTCTGCAGCTTAATAATATTATAACAAGTATAGATAAAACAGACTGCTCATCCATCAGCATATATTATAACAAATTCCTCTGTAAATCGATAGTGCCTACATCAAACAGTCCCGTGTACACACGGCCGCATATCAAGCTATACGTTTTCCAGTATAAGGTGACATCTCATTGTACGAAAAACCTTTAACAATGCCAGGTCAGCTAAAACTGGAAATGTATAGCTGTAGCCGTACGTACCACAACACTAAGATATTCGCACAACAACAAAGTGTTGATATTTCTCACGACCGAGAAAGTTACGTGAGAACTGAGAAGACTCGAACAAAAAATAAAAGTAAACGCAAAGCTTTGATGGCTCATTACGATCTTTAACTGCTGCGAAATAAGGTCGCCGGTCGGACATAGATTTAAATTGCTCTATTATAGATAAGTGGAACGGTAGAATTAATACTGTATCATTTCTAATGGCGTTTAGATTGTTTAAACAATTGGGTTGTTATTACGTTTTAATCTTTGAAATAATTACAGTATTTTGTATGGTTAATCGTTTATATTTATTTTATTGTAGTGGGGGAACGAGGAATATGTCGAGAAGGTTCGGAGTATTCATGTGGATTGCCATAAAAGTAGAGAAAGATCAAAGAAACGAGGAATGAACTGTGTGAAAGATAATATGGCTAGAAAGGCACTAGGAAGGGATTACCGAGATGACGACTAATAGAGGAGTATTTATTTATTTATTCACTCAAAACATTGGATTATGGTACAAGTTAAAAAAAAACTGTTATACAAAATAAGGACTATTTCTACAAACGTGTGGGTGAGGAGAGCAGTTCTCCTAGCTAGGTTATGAAAACCTGTGTTAAGGAGAAGCAGTCCGGTCCCCTAAGGTACAATGTCGTAATAGTTATATAGTTCTTCTGATGTTACTGGTACAATTTCAGAGGATTGAGTTCAGGTTAAAAGTTTAAGTTTACAAATGTAGTATGGAAGAAAAAGACATGTCGCACCGGCTTCAAATAAATTTGCCCTTAGGCCGGAGAAGTATGGAGACCTGGATGGTCCATGATAATCTCTCAGCGGGTAGTCCCGGCTGTCATTCGTATATCTTTAACAATCTCTACGGGTAATTAGTAGACCTGAAAGTCTGACAACCAATCTTACCAAGGAATATCTTATTAACCAATAACTGAGGTGTGGAGGTCTGTTAGGCTG
Source organism: Aporophyla nigra (assembly GCA_947507805.1). Lineage (NCBI taxonomy): Eukaryota > Metazoa > Arthropoda > Insecta > Lepidoptera > Noctuidae > Aporophyla > Aporophyla nigra. The sequence continues at coordinate 23,190,823 of OX382304.1, read as the reverse complement.
TCGCTTTATGTAAAATACTGGTATCCAGCTGGAAGCCGACCCCAAAATAGTAGAGCTAGGCTGATGATGAATCTCTCACGAGACGCAAAAAATTCTACTCATCATCATCATCATCATTTCATTCAAATGTCGTCTACTGTTGGACATAGGCCACCCCAAAGGCGTGTGTTTGTCATAATTGCTTACGCTTGGCAGGCGAGGTGCCGATCACGTATTGTGGTAAAACGCTGCAGCCCATTCTCTAATAAGTATAAAAGTAAGTTCTCTAGTAAATTCTACTCAAGCAGCTTGCAATTTCCCGGAAGGGAGCCAGTTGTAACTGTCATAGGTAATATAAAATATATAAAATATTTCTGTAGTAAATAATTATGTGTCTAGGAAATGGAAAATGATATAAACTATATCTTTTAAATTTTATAGGCTTCGTCTGTAATGGTAGCTGTAAACTTTTAAAGGTGGGATAACAGAATGATAGGAAAACAATTACTGTAATGGCTTCTTCAGACAGGCGTGTAGCGACTTTGGTAGAACAAATTCCATGTAGTTTTCACAGAAATTGTTCTACAAGAGTCGCGTCGCGATTATTTGTGGGAGCCGTAATTTGATTTGAATTACGGAAAACGCAACAAAAACTTTTGATAAGTTAATTTCAACAGTTCCCGAGGGTGAATAAGTATCAAGAGTTTATAATATCCATAACCTTTCCAAATTTCGCAAGTGGCTTTTGGCTAACTAATAACAGCCGCAAGGGTCGGTCGATCAGGTAAAGCTACACTTGCCGCGGTTGATCCGTGGATAAGTGGCCATCTTTACATACCAGACCAAGAAGATCTTTGACAGTCATAACGGGTTGTCAGAAGCTCGAAAGTCTGACAACCAAAGCTGCCAATGGGTATCGTATTACCCAGTAACTGGGTGGTAGAGGTCAGATAGGCAGTCGCTCCATGTAAAATACTGTTATTCAGCTGGATTCGGTGAACCTGGAAGCCGACCCCAATATAGTTGGGAAAAGGTAGATGATGAACCTTTCCTATATCATAAGCTTCCACATATAACATACATCCACAGTATATCATAAGCTTCCACATATAACATACATCCACAGTATTCGCAGGAACTCTCGGATATTATGTCTGCTATTCAACCTTCTCCACAATCCTAAAACACCATCTTACCTGCGGGACCGTTTTTCCTACGCCCGTTCTCCAGATGCGCTTTGTAGGTCGCATCTAAGAAACCTCCTGAAGACCCCTCCCCACTCCACTGACTTCTACTCCTACTCTGTGCACGCAGTGCGGTTATGGAATGCACTTCCGCCTGACGTTAGGGGCTGCCAAACAGTTGCAAATTTTAAAAGAAGAGTGAAAGAACACTATCTTTCCGTATCGACTTAGTTGTGTTTGTATTTATTGTTTTAATTACAATTTAATGTTATTATTTTAGTAGTCTGTATGTATGTATCTATGTATGTATGTTTGTTTGTATGTATGTAAGTATATTTTTATATTATTAGTTTAGTTTTATTAAGTTAATAGTTTTTGATTGTATATATTTTATTTTCTCATACTCTTACACACGCTGTCTACATCTCTGTATCTTCTCTCCTATCGCAGGTGTGCTGGAAGAGATTTCTTTAGAAATAAGCATCACCTTTGTACTAATTTTTCTGTTCTTTTCTTCTTGTCTGTTTATATATGTGTGTACATAAATGGTTAAATAAATAAATAAATATAACATCCCGACACAACACCACCACGACTATCTTAATTAATAAACCCACACAAACACAATCACACACAACATACATGCGTACATATACATACTAGGTTATCTTTTGTATTTTCTCTGTGTCATCATCATCATTTAAGCCGTAAGACGTCCACTGCTGGACTTAGGCCTCCCCCAATTTGGGGGGCTTTGCCATAATCGCCACGCTTGGCAGGCGGGTTGGCGATCGCAGTATGGTGATAAAATGCATAGAGAACGCTGCTGCCCATTCTCCAGTAAGTCCCTTGGTCGCCTTTTACGACACCCACGGGAAGAAATGGGGTGGTGTTATTCTTTACGTCCGGCACCACACGGTTTCTCTGTGTACTTATTAGTATTAGTTTTCTTTAATGTATTAGTTCTAGATTAGATAAAATTAAGAAATTTGCTGTAACATATTTTCACCAACAACCTACATATTGTATATACCAGCAAATGTTAATGGAACGAAGGAGCCTGGATCTCACGACACAGGGAATCCTAGTGTGAGTTCCAGGAATCAATCGCATATGACTGTAATTTCTTAACCAATAAATTATTCTTATTCTTTCCGAGTTTCGACAGTGTAAACAAAAATCTTCCTCCAAATCTTGAAGTAAAAATATTACTCAGTGGCCTGGAGTCTGGAGAAATCAAGGCCCCTGGTTGTAAAACGTATACGTTAACATTTTAAGTATTCACTATTCATACAGTTGAATCTCGGTAACTTCAATCTCGCAGGAGTAATCCGTAAAATTATAAAACAATTGCGTTTTTGTTTTAGCAAGCTTCAGGTTGCGTCAGGTTGTACATAGAACAAAATATGATTCACGACAGTAACAAGTATCGAAGTATTTACCCAATTATAATAATTAACAATACAACCCTCTCTAAGTTCGATAGGTAGGTATGTGAAATATGAAATATCTGTTATTGGGGTTATATTGAAGTCGAATTTTGATTTCGCTATAACTCTTGACAACTAGAACAATACACTTAGAAATGGCGTCTTTTTTTGTCGAAATTCTATCCTGTGTATTTTGAAATTGTTGCTGAGTCGAAAACTTACTCGTTTTTTTTTGCAGTACTCTTGAAATTCCAGGTAACAAGATTCCGCTGTACGTACCTACTTTGTTTTTTGAAGCTCATGTAAAACAGTCAACATTCACAGAAACCAATGAATAAATCTATAATAAATTTATAAATAATTCAATAGCAAGCGTAATTTAATAAATTAACATTTATCTTCTTACATATTTACTCAACTGAGGTCACGCGTTTAAAATTCCATTTAATTTACAGCATTCATACAAACATCTTTAAAAAATCAAAGTGTTAAAATACGGTATGAATTTAAAATGGTTAAAATTTACGTCAATCGTAACGGGAATGATCCCGTTGTCTGTTTAGTATTTAATTTTAATCTGATAGATATCAATGTTATCTCGTTTGCCGGCGACGCTGAGTCTAGATCTAACGTTCCATTTTATTACTTGGCACTGATCTCATGGCGCCTGCGAGCTGTGTCCGGAAACGTTGATGTTTACCACGCCTGTAGGTTGTGTGAGGAAGTTTTATTCTGATTATCTTCAATCGATAGAACAAGGAAATAACAAGACAACAAAGGGAGGGAAAAGAGTTGCGTTATAATAATTACAGGTTTGAAGCCGGCTGCATTCACGAGGAGGAAGGCTTAAGCCTCTCGCGGACAGCGACTTTAATAGAAAGAATCAATGATAACTTCATGGAATCTGATCGTGTCGCGACAGTCTTCGGGAGCCTTTATGTTGGGTCAATGACACCATTACCTAAACCTGACCGAGACAAGATGAACTCAAGACGAAGAGGTGGCGAAAACAAAAGAAAATTTTGTAGATATTGATGAACAAAATCGATTAGAGAAAGGAACATATAATGACAAGCACCAGCAGTTCAATCAAGTAGTAAAACGAACAAATTATTAAGTATACGCTAGGAGGCCCGTAAGAATCGAATGACAACAGGTAGTAAAGAAACAAAGTTTACGACCTAAAAGCAACAAGAAATGTGCCATTACTATCGCTATCGGCAAATAAACTCCACTGATTGGCTTGTAAATCTAATATTTTACGACTACACAAGCCTTTAAATCATACTAAAGTATCATTTGTTCGAATAGCTTAGTATTCCCCTCACTTCGTAATGGAAAATCCAGACTAAGTACGCACTTAGGGTGATCGTACATCCGTCAAAGTAGGAACAGCATTACCAATCACATCACGGTATGATAGATTACTAATCCCATGGTTGACGGCGAACAACCGGATATGACGGCAACTAGCCATGATTTCCATTCCTAAGGGTTACGACACATTGGTGAAGGTGAACGTGCCAGCTACGCAATTACTCACATACGCCTTCGAAAACAGAAGTTACCGCGTACCTGACAGAATTAGCGAAGTTGGTGGTAGGATCAAAGGAGACAGTTAAGGTATACTTGAGCTTGACGCATTCATTGACAGCCGACAGGCCCAAAAAATGGTGGATTATTGATGTTGGTAAATGTTGCCAGATGTTAACATTACAGCTTCACTTCTAAAGTCCTGAATCAGATCCAGCAGTGGCTTGTGAAGTTGTGATAGGCTTGGCTTGGGCAACATTCTCTTGCAGATTTAATTTAGGTACTCAGAAAGCGTTGGACGTTTCGCCGATGAGAACACTTCCTAACATCAGATGTAATGCTCAATCCTCATTGTAACGCTGCGCGTGCGACCGCTACATGCATGCTAAACACGCCATGAATTTTAATACGGAACGAAATGATGTAAATGACGAGAATCGCTGTAATTCTGTCAGCCTGTCGCGCTTCTGACGACTTTATAACGTTTGAGCGTGTTTTGAAGAAATAAATTGAGGGGTTTATTTACGACATTCATGACAACAAAGGGGAAATGGCTTGTGAATGTGTTGGGAAGAGGTCCTAACAAGAATTTATGAAAACACACACACACACACACACACATTCGTTTCCTGATTTTATACCGCTAGGGATAATAATTGTAAACTAATATTTTATAAAACCTTCACCTTTCTCAGCCAACCACAATAAATCCTCCAAGACAGACGTACAACTTGTAATACATGACAGTTAACCAGTAGACGAGGAATGCGAGGTACTCATAGTACTCAGCCGACAACGCAACGCAACGTCTCGCTTCGCTGGTATTGAAAACGATGCTTGTCAATGAGATATGGACAGCGGGACGGCTTCATTCGAACGTGACAGTTCGGAAAATGTTGACTTTGATCTTAGATAAACCAGCTGGAATGTAAATACTAAATTGTTAACAGTAGTTTTTGCTATAACGATTGACTTTGTACAAAGAGATGTCTGTGGTTACGTTTCATAAGAATGTTAGAGGAAGATCACGTTGAGGATATTCAAACAATGTTAAATCATCGTTCTGAATCATCGCAGCTTCTTCCAAAATAATTTGTGGTTGGAATCTACGGTAATAAATAGAGTGGTTTATGACATTTGAATAATACAATATGTAGTTTCAAAAGAATACTCGTATTGTAAGAATATTCCAAATGCTTCCATTATAAAACCATGAACGTTGCCAGGGACTAGGAAATAGAACACGACACCCCTTCCGTATTTCAAAGTCTGTTCCATAAAATGTTGGAAACCCGCCTGTCTGCTCCACTTAGATATGCATTGGGATTAATAAGTTACGGAACTGTACTGAAAACGGACGACTCGATCAATATTCTCCTATCGGGAACAACATAGCTTATTGGAAATAGTTTAGAAAGAGGTTCTATATCTGTTTTAACATTTTCTAATTGTGCATCATTCGCAGGAAGTAATTATAATTTATCTTCCGTAATCATTTTTACCACATCCTAACTTTAATTGCAGTCACGTTTGCTAGCACAAAAGTGTGTAATAGCTTCATGACCTGCATGTAAGTATAATTTTGCAAAATCTCTGCCGCACGACCAAAATAGAGATGGACTTTTTGCTTTGCAGTCATAATTCAAACACGTCTTAGATCTTGTAAACACGACTCGGTGATTTAAAATAGAAATATGTTCAAACTTAAGTGCCAATAATGCAATTAAAGTTTAGATCATCTATAAATTGGAGAGCATACATCGCTGACTTATTACAATATTGACTAAGCAAATATGATTTAAATAACTAAACACCAAATAATGGAGAACAAATAAATCAATAATCTGACTAAATAAATTGTCTATTTTAAGAAATGTGGAAGAAGACAAAAGTGTACAAATACTTTTGTCTGACGTGTATAAACACTTTTGTCTAAATCCAAACATATGGATGCCACAGTTAAGAAGCCAATCCTGATCGAAACTAGAATTGAGACGTAGAGATAGGCCTTATGTGTAAGGCTAATCAGATGAAGATGATTACAAACAAACATACTAGCCTGCCTTTACATACTAGCATTAAGGTATTTTTAGTTTACCTTAACATATGCCGAAGTCATGACAGACAAGCACCCAATATTGAATCCTACGCATGGTCATCTAGCTACACCTACTCTGGTACTTCGGATACATTTCATCAGTGCATGTGAACATAATTAACTTTTGACTCAAACATGAAGAAATACCCAATGTCACTTAACCCAAAGACATTAACTGAAGTAAAAAATCATAAGAAACAGGATATCATCTTACCTCAGACGGTAAAAACGTGAACTACGGTCACGTATATACAAACATTATTCTAATCTAACACATCGGCCATCATGTTTATATGGTGATGACGTCACGCAGGTCTGGTAGTCACAATATTTGATTTAAATGTTTGCAAGTTTGTTAAACAACCTCGCAGTAGTCTGAATAGATTTACTCTATACCTTGGAATTCTACTACTGGATTCGATTCATCATCTGCGTCTTTATCTTCAACAAGATTATTAGAATAAGTTATTTTGTTTTATAATCATAAGAAAACTTTGGAATCTCTTTATAATTATTGTCTTTGTCATCGGTTCCTTAACGATATACGCGATATCGCGTGATCTGCCGATCACGCGATATCGCGTGATTAGCCGGCTCTGTATTATGGCCGCTAACGCGATATCGCGTGCTTGCTCCTAACAATTTTGTATGCGCTCTAAATCTGTGGCCATATGGGATTAACCATCAATCTGTGTTCGGCACTCAACGTGTTAACTAAGACGTGGTTTTGCTTTGGACATGTCAACTTTCCGAGAAGCCCCGGTCGTTTCAATTCGTATCAATCGTCAAGGGTTTTACCCAAAGGTTTTAACCATATTTCCTGTTTCACTCTGGTAAATCTTTCTACTTTTCTTATCTGCTGAATATTCTCATTGAAAATATTACAAAGTAATATTGCCAAGTAAAACACCAGAGGCGAGGTGAGAATAGATTTAAGCCAAAACCAATAGATAAGTAGTTTATTTCTAGAAATAGAAGAAACCTTGACAACAACGATGTGTATGAGGAAAACCCATAAATCTGCAAGCCCAAGGTCCATGGAATAATTAAGGTGGACATTAGTGAATATGGCCAAAACCAAGCCAAACCTCACATAGAGTAAATCGAGGCCGCGTTATTATAATTAGACGAGAATTGTGGTACGAAATGACCAGTCGTTTAGCAGATAACTGATAATTATTTGAGAAGTTTAAATGGAGCTAAAATAGTACGGAATGTTTTGCAGAAATACTTGTTAAAATAATTAAGAGTATGTTAGGTAATTACTTAAGAATATGAAGATAGTTGTAAAATTAATAATAGTTATTTTTCTAAAAAGATTCAATCGTAGTAAATTGTGCGCAATTGTCGTTTCCCTCCTAAGCATTAAATCACAAAATTGGTCTCATTTCTGATTCGATCATTTCAACATAAATAAAAGCCGTTCCCCTATTATCTTATCCATATTGACCAGTCACGGAGCGCACATAAATTGGATTAGTGATTGGCACACGCAAAAAATGGCTTCTTTTCGAATGAATTCTCTATTCAAAACAAACGTTGTATCATTTAGCAAAACAAATGCAGACAAAAAATAGAACACTCCCAAATTACGTTGCTCGGGCAACGAAAGATAACCTATGTTTATATCACAACCTCAATTTCACAGTTCTATTTTTAAAACTCGTAATCACAGACAATAGCACCAATTTCACATTTCACTCTTTAATTTTTGCGTATTTTTTGTAACAAAACGTGGGCCAGGTTTTGAGCCGGCAGCCTCAGCACTAACTGAATTATCAATTGGGGACACACACAGCTGATTAAACACAAGATGAAATGGTTCTAAATGAAACCAGATCTGAAATAGAACCTTATTCTCATAGAGGAAAAGTAGAAAGTGGTGGCAATGGAAATGCTAGGAACCCTGTCGTTGTAAGTGGGGTAGGTCGACGCGCATGCGTGTGCTATCACAATGGACCATCGAAAAGTACAGGGAGTATTTGAAATTAAGTCCTATTGCCAAGAGGCAAGGTGGATAGTTAAGAAGGTGGAACAACGCGCGTGCGTATAACTGCTGTGGAGTAGTAAATATTTGAAATATTTTGTTTGACGATTTACAAACAGTAACCAAGGAAATGTAAAGCAGTTGTGTACATAATACGTCGTTGATTTACTTAAAAGTTACAAGCGAAGTGGAGACCAATGTAGAGACAGGGAAAAAGATTCTTGAAACTGAAAATTCTTTGGTATTATTAGAATTCGGTTCTTTGAAATAATCTAATAGCAAGTATTAAATTGAAGTTATTAAAGTTTTCGTAGCAACTTCAATAGAAACCCAAAAGATAGCGGAAAAAGGACACGAAACAAATCGAAAAGATTGCAAACGGATTGGAAAGGTCAGACGATTTGACTACGAAAGCTAAATCAATATCGTAGGATCGTCAACCGTTAGATTTGCTTAGGATCTGTACATATATAAAAGGCACAGGAGACCGAAGATCCCTAAGCTTTGCTTATTTTTCTAAAAGATTACATAGCCGTCGACTTTTACTACGCTGATTTAAATTTTTCTTTTGTATCACCCCGAATAAGCTGTTCTGAGCCACAGTAGGAGGTAGCTATTCTTACTTTATCTCAATCAATCGCTATTTTATCTTTAAAAGGTAATCGATTGAACAACTAAGCAAGCAAATAATACCCTAAACCAGTATTCTCATCGGTCAACAAGGTTACCGATGATGTAATATTGACATCATGTACCATTCAATTCAAAGGATGCCACATGTAGATACTATTCTTATGTGACCTTCGATGTCACATTGATTGGCTTGTCCTATAGTAATGATTTTATTGTCTGGCTTTAACTCAATATAACCTGTCGAGAGAATGATGAATCTTTTAGCATTTACACAGACATTGTTCATGTATTTTATTGATTTTTATTCGTAGTTTTAGCCTGGAATGACCCAGCAGTGAGTACGTAAGGAGCAGCTTTCCTTTCTGCCACACGTGCAGATTCAGTGCGACCCCGTCCCTTCCCGTAACTTAGGCAATAGCGTCTGCCCAACACTTTTGGTCGTCTCTGCTATTTTTGAGCTAATCATGGCCAAATGGGTGCCAACGCCCTAATATTGAATGTGCAACAAAATAAGGATTACTTAAAGCAATAACTAAAATTGCTGCCTAAACAGTTTGCCAATAATTCAACGTAAACATCAAGTTTTTCGTACACGGTTCTAAGGTTACGCATAATGAGTGAGGAATTCCATAAGCTATAGAAGAATTTTAATTACATTCTTACTGAGGACATTACATAAAAATAAATCTGTTTATACTGACAGACCACGTAGGAGATGGCGGGACGAGCTGGATAGGTTCCATCAAAACTGGGAGCACGACGCGCGGCTTCGCGATAGTTGGAAGAAGTGGAGGGAGGCCTTTGCCCAGGAGTGGGACAGTGCAGGCTAGTAATAATAATAATTATTATACTGACAAACATTTAAGAATAGGCAGTGGTATTTTATTTTTAAATCGATGGAGATTTGGACCATACTTTAAGATAAACCTTTTTAAGTTTACAACTTCATGCACCACCACACTACCACACCACACCACCACATCTTGACTACTTTCAAGCATAGTATCAGGATTCTCTTTGTCCATGCCCACTTCGTCTTCGTTACTTAAAATGGAAAACATCTTATCTTATGTCTTTTGTTCAATTTCAAGCATCATTTAGGCTTGGACAACAATTTTAGAAACCATTTCTTTTAATATTTTTGTATTATTCAATCATACACCATCGTTCATTGCATCAATATTTTGTCCATAGTCATCAAAACATTGCCAATCAAAATTAATGTCCCAAACAACTTTTCAATGCTCTTTTTATGGCCACCATACTTGTCATACAAACGTTAGTCCATTGTCACAGGCCATTGCATTCAACAATATTCCATTCATTACATTAAGTACCATCTTTATGTTATCTCTGTATCGTTTGTCGACAATAAACTCTTATAATATGCATTATCTATGTAGGGGAATATTTATTATATTAATAACGCTATCTGCTGTACCACTTTCTAGATAGTTATCAAGGATTCTGAGAATGATACAGAGAAATTACTGTTTGTTGTTGACGTCCTGTTGAGCCACCCACGTTTGTTCTTTATAATTTTATAGCTACTGCGTGAGATCTCGGATTAGATAAAGCTTCCTACATATTCCCATAATGTTTAATTATATGTATACGTTTTAGTTCCTCATTTACTTGGGCAATCGTTTGGCTTGCTATGGCCATGTGATGAGGGGAAGAAACGCATGTGAATAAAAGAGTGATGAATATAAATGTTGATGGATGGGTTGTTTGAGGAACATATTTATGAAAGAGAAGGGAGTGAATTATAGCGTGACAGCTGACAGGGGAGCAGAAGATCTGAAGTAACATAGGACGAGGGCGGAAAGATGATAATGATGATGATCACCTGGGTAATCTATGTCAACAATTCTTATCCTACTAATGAAGACTTTGGACATATACTCCATGTTTCGTAAAATAATATAATCAATCATTAATCAGAGTACCATTATACCATATTTAGATGTAGACCAACAGCTTTGTATAGCAAATCCATGCTCGTAGTGCTAATCGATCAGCAATGGTAAGCGTGACAGTATTTTAAAACACTATTAACCATATTGGCATGCAAATAAGCCATGCATTTGTCTGTTTACCTTAAGCATCGAATTAGAATATTCATTAAAAGGTATTTTCTGCATGCGTAATGAAACAACATTATAACTTTGAATGGAGTGATTTAAGACTTGCGTTGGAATAATCTTCACAAAAGCAATATCTCCTGGGTAACGATTCCCTGTATCTGGCATTACAGACTCGAATCACGAAGAGGCAGACACAAAACAAATATCTTCAGCACGTGGAAATATTTATCCCTGAGCAGAAAATTTTATGCAAAAAGCATGAATTTGCACCATTTTTGGTCCGAGAAAATTATTTATTTATTAAAACGCTATGCACCAGTAAAACTACTGAACAATTTTGTTCATATTTATATTATTGGTTCTAATCTAAAAAGTATTGATGCGTACGAATTTTTCATGCCCAAAATGACCAAATGACAATGACCTTTTTTCTTCCTTTATTTTATTTGTAACTGCAAAATATATTTTAGTGTTAGTTTGTATATTGTATGTAAAACTTTTTAGTAAGCATGTAAAAAATAGACAAACACACTGACGTAACACAAACATCCTGCATCAGGCAAACAGAGTTTACCGCAACTAGCACGTCCCGATATCAATCGTTGAGCAGTTGCTCACCAGACAAGGCACCGGTGTGGTCGGAGATCCTCCCTTTTGCGGTTCAGTGAATTTTACACCCTGTTTCTCATACCACCAAATTATGATTCATTGATTTAAAAAAAAAGTATTTAAATTACTTAGCACCATTCCTTACATGATCTTTCTACCTCTAGACTAGACCAATTATCTATACGAGTACAAAAACAAATTCCTCTACTTCATTTCTTTTATTTATAAAAGCAATCAAGGTTTTGAGTACAGCGTCCGGCATTCTTCACATAGTTCTTGCGTAGAGACCTAGACTATTTGTTCTTAGGAAGGAAACTGCGTAATGTTAGTAACATCGTAATGTTGCTCACACTGAGTTCGTGTTGCACATTCTTAGCACATCCGTAATTGATTGACATTGTACCCACACAGTATAGCTGGCGTAATGATACATTGTAAACCTGGATTTCTGTACTTACGATATTTCAAGGGGCTAAGTAATTAACGGCCGCACGTGTCGATAGATTAGGTAATGCTACGCTTGACGCGGTTAGTCTGTAGATTAGTGACCAATTGACTATCATTACATATCAAGACCTCCGTGCCTCGAAAAATATCATTTATAGATCTTTGACAGTAGATACGTTCGGGTCGTCAGAAGCCTGAAGGTCTGACGAGCGGTCTTACAAAGAGGTATTGTATTTCCCAGTCACTGGATTGTGGAGGTCAGATAGGAAGTCGTTCCATGTAAAATACTGGTATGCAGCTGCATCCGGTTAGACCGTAAGCCGACCCCAATATAGTTGGAAAAGGCTAGACAGATGATGACTTACGATATTTCGACTGATGAAGGACGAACGTTTTCCAGCGGGATAATCGCGTAACACAAATTAAAGAATGTCTTTAATTTTGTCAATTCGAACACATTCATTGCGTTGTCTATTTTACAAACATAGGAAGCAATAAATTAGCGATTTCTTTCAATTTTCTTCGTATTGTGATTAAAAATGCGTGCTGCAATTGGTGTGCTGTTTATTTATAGTAGAGATCGACCGCTTTTCTGATTCTTATTTGTAGATACTGGACTTAAATAATAAAGATAATCTTATCAGCCAATTAATAAACCATTTCATGTGCAACGTGATTTTTGGTTTCGTAAATCAATAAACCCAAATGTGCACAAACTTATTAAGCACTTTTTTCGCTGTAAAGCAATTAATGCACGATTACCCGCTTTTTGCAGCGATTGCAGTCAGTAAACTAATCAGATGGCGCTAATTGAAGTACAATCAGATGCACTCGGCCTTGACCGAAGGCTGACGTAACTGAAAAGTTTGTTTTACGCAGTGATTTATTTGCTAATAGCTTTTCCACTCTGATAAATGGTTTTATTTCTGTTAGTAGGTTTGTCCAAACAGTTTCGGAAGGCAATTATCTTTTTAAACTAGATGGTAACGCCGACCTGCGTTTCAATATCTGACTAATCAGAGAAGAAAGGCCGAAACAAACTCAGAGGTAACAGTTTTTAATAATGTCATGACATAATCTTAGTTAAATTATGTGAAAACCGATAGGTGTCTGAAATGGTCTTTTGAGGAAAGGATCACACAGATTGAGTGGAGCCGTCCAGTCAAAGCCACCATTGTCAGTAAACGTGCAGCTCAACTAGGAACTTAAAGAGCTCAACGATTCGACGAACAGTACAATCTCTCTAATTCACCACAGCTTATCTCAAATAATATCTATTTTGCTGCCCGAAACTATAAACTCCATAATATGAATGCGCCTCTTCTTGTGAGCTTCAAATAATTCCCATTTTGGGCTCCAAATAGCCAAGTTTCTGCGACCAACTTGTTTCATCCATTTGGTGAGGTGACCCTCTACAAAATTGACTTTCTAATCATGGTGCTGATGATTAGTCGGTCGCAGTTACTAAGCTGGGGTGGGCCCGAGCTTAGTTACTGCGGCCAATTGTGCGATAAACCCAGCAACTTGAAAAGAGTTTCATAAATTTCAAAGTGTGAATGTTTTGAAGGATCTGTTCCCTTATCACAATTCAGTCTACTAATGGATAAGTGTCTCCTCCAAGTTATGTGACAACACCTGGTTTTATACCTTCTGCATCCAGACTGACCCCGTAGCCTTCTTTTTGGGTATTGAGTTTAGCTGGAGAGCTGTCCACTTCTTCGACAGCTTCGCTACAGAGATTTTTTTTATCCCTTTCGTTGTATATGATATGCTCAATAATGATGATTTGAAAGTTATTATCTGTTTTGTCAGTAGCGGCACCTGTGTTTAATTCCCTTAGTATTAAAGGCTTATACCACAATGGTTTCGATGCAATTTTATCGCGTGATTGTGATTGATATGGATTACTTAATACGATTACAACTGGTTGAACATTCATTCTGTAATATATATTCTGTATATTGTCTTATGAATTTATCTTTGTCTTTTATCTAAACGTGGTGTTTATTAAATACCTCATTTCTGCTAGCTCTTGGCACTCGTTTAACTAAGTTATGATCAAACTATACTACTCTAATTAGCACAATTGGTTCTCTTGAACAATTGATTCTAGGAATACATCAATGATCAGATGCACCTAGTTGCTAAACGACCTCTAATATTTAAATAGCATTATTATCATTCAATGTCACGTAAAGTCAATGATCTACATGGTCATCCCACGTAATTGTAAGCAATTTTATCAATCGTACTGCTACTATTTCTAATTCAACCATAAACTCTGCAGATTAAGATTCAAAATTGAGTATGAGACTAAAAATTTGGTGGTGCAATCAAAGTAAAGGTAGACAATAAAGTGTAGGCAATCATTAAATTAGCATAGTAAACAATGCTGTGGTGGGTTAACGCCGGCGTTTGCGTCGACCATAGATCAGCGATGAATACGTAATTAGACGATCAGTCACGCACGCACGCTCCGAGGCGCTTCGGTAAACACCTAACGTGATCTCGGAAGCAGTCGGTGAGCGACAAAGAGCTTCGGCCTTTATGTCCTAGACAGCATAATTTTCTATCTATCTCTTGAATTAATTTAATAGGCTGTCTCAGCCCCCATCATTTTGGGAACTTCAATGATATCCCCAACCTCAATTTTTTTGACAAACATAAGTAATTCTATAGTTCCGAAACTATCTTGTTCAGGGCACTGCCTTTGCATTCGCAACCTCCATTTGTTATCATCCAGACTTTTAAAAGGATGTTGTTACCTATCTCTTCTCAGAAATCTCTTAGTATTGTCTACCTGTTTCCAAGACTAACGGTGTTCAATGTCGCGGAAATTCGCACCTCGATTACCTACACCGAGAGTTCAAAGTGCGGTAAAAGAAACAGTTTAAGAGAAGGTGCAGTTACCGTTGCGTCATCGAGAAATCTTATAGGCGTTACCATGGTTACTTCTTGACATCCATTCCGAGTCGTTTACTGTTGATTATATCTTGCATAAGCTGGAGATTTGAGGAAATCATTACAGCTGATTGCTCATATATTTTTATTGCCACGCGTTTTTGTAAACGCTTCTTTCCGGTTGGCAGTATTAAGTTCAGTTTCCGTGGTTATCCATTCTAATATTTCTCTTTGTTATTATCCGCCCCGACTTACCGAGTTGTAGGTCGTCTATTTCGACTGTAGGCAGTCAGTTTGTGTATTGTATTTCATGACCACTGCTCTCAAAATGGTAAAGGAAACCGTGGGTCCTAGAACAAAAACTTCGAAAACTTGTGCCATCCAAAAACCTGCACTGGGCGCGCGTAATGGATTATGACCGACTCGCTCTCACAGAGAGGGCTGTGTTCCAGCAGTGGAAATAGGCTGTTTTTGTGTGTGTGACTACCATCTCTTGAAGCACTTTCATTGAAAACGATGCAGAAATTATTTGCAGAGTTTACAGAAGATTGACTAAGGATAACACTTGTATCAGGTATTATACTTTACTCCTACTTATCTCTCTAAGTCAATACGTTTAATAGATGCTAGCTATACGGGCAGATAGATTTCAACCACATTAAACTTAACATAATTTAGGTGCAATGCCAATTAACTTGAGAGGCAACTTAAATCACGTTTGAAAGGACAGAACAATGAATTGCCATATCTGATCTAGAATCTATGTGCGGATCAAAGGCGCACGCGTCACGTGGGCGGCCATATTGGCAACATGGCTACCGGGCCAGGGTCGACAATCATAATTACACACGACAGCGGTATCCGATGACAACCACTTGCACAATCACAATGAGTCGTTAATTCAATTGTTGATGCTTTTAAATTGTGCTACTGTTACTGAAATTGTGGTTGGTTCTGGAAATCTGGACTATAGATGTGGGGCAACAACCTGCGTTAACCTGCGCCTGATTCGATGCCATTGAAAGGTGAATGGGCACTGGATTAGATGGTTGCATTCAAAGGACAATGTTCGGTCAACAACCCGTTTGGTCCGGCGAAATGAATGCAAGATTGTGACCTTTTTGGGACAGTGCTTTTACCTTATGGACTGCAATTTGTCTTAGTGGAGATACTTTTTGGATCGGATTGGAAGGTTTGCATGAGGAAAATGTCATGAGGAAAGTATTGAGTATGAATGTCGATGGCTATAAGCGTAGACGGAGACCAAAGAAACGATGGATGGTCTGTGTGAATCATGATATGGATAGAAAGGGGGTGATGGATAGTGTAGAGAAGTTTGGAAGAAAAAGACATGTTGCGCCGATTCCAAGAAAACTGGGATAAGGGCAGGTTGATGATGATGATTGGAAGTCTTGCATATCAGTTATCATATTTGTTGATAACTGCCTCGTTGGTCTAGTTGTCGCAAGCGCTACTGCGTCATGGTTTGATTCCCAGGTCGGGTAAAATGTTATTGGGTTTTCCTATGTAGAATTTCTCAGTAGGAGCCCGGAGGCTTGACTTGTGCCCGGCTATAGGCTAGACTTACAGTTAGTAGACTTATTAGATTACATGGGACTTAAAAATAACCGATGGAATGTGGGTGTATTATAGGTAGGTACACCTCTGCCCAACCCTTCGAAAAAACAAGGCGTGATGTTATGTTATTCGTTGATGACTTGTTTCTTGTTGTTTGTATGTGATTTGTTTTGTACTAGACTGAAGATTTCCGTATAGCGATGTAAAGTAATAGTTCTAGTCAAAGTTCAAAATGTTATCATACAGAAACCCTCCTAACTATTAATTGATATAAGTATTGATAGTATGTCACGAAACAATGTACAAAATATTTCTTTGATGAGTAATTCGGTCAATTTATGTCTGCCTCAAATATAGGTCCCTCCCTACCTATCCGACACTAAAATAACAGGAAGCAATCCCCCTCGAAATACAAAAAAATATCTTCAACGGGCAAGTCTCATTAGCCGAGTGGTGGTGAGCAACCACGCGGAACGTCACAGGTTCGCTTCCTGCGCAACAAAACGCAGGAAACCGCCACCGGATGTCAGGTGTGGCGCGCATGCGGGGTTATTGTCTGACCTAATGGTTTGCGTTAATCATGGTATTCGCTTGTCTATACGTACGGTACGACCCCAGTTTTACGGGCTACGAGAAATTTCGGTCGTGGCTAAAATTTTAAATGGAATGCTATAAAAACATTATAAAGTTTCAGTGGCAATTGGCTGTCTATCTTTTACATCATTAGCGACATATTAACATAATTATCCTAAAATCTTCTGCTGAGACAGAGGATAACACCCACTTCTCTGTGAGTGGTAGTGGACAGGTTGGTGGATGGGGTCACCGCTTCACCGATAAGATATGGACCTTTAGCGGCATCATACTGATGACCCGTAAAATCGTACATCGCGCAAGATACAACGTTCCGACATAGGTGCTTACTCTTGATTTTAATTCCGATCGATTGACATTGGAATTTTGACGTTTCGTATTCTTGAGTTCGACGCTAGCGCCAAAATGTATTTAAATTGGGTGTCCATTTTGGAGAACTAAGTGGAATCAGGATTGAGCGTTGTTGTTGTTCCAATGTTGACACTATTGTTTTCAAGAGTACCGAATTACGTGTTTGCAAAATTAACATTGGAATCGTATTGGCTTTAGATTGGAATTAATTTATTTTAGTAAAATTAGGTTGGATAGTAAGCCCCATGGTCTAGTCGGAGGATCCTCTCCGGAATCTTACACCATGTTCCTCGTGCCTCTATCTAGACTTTTGCTTACTCTTTTAGAAAGAACAGGCGTGGAGGTATGTTATTATAATGTAAGATAGAGGCTTCGTGCAGTCTTCTGGGCGTGTTGAGAACAAAACAAATGCTAATGTGTTTTCTCTCATGTATACTTATACATACCTTGTAAGTATTTATAAACATATTGTGTGCATTGTTTGTGAAGGAAAACTTAGTGAAAATTCTTCACTCGTGCATAATGTATTATTTGAATTGAACGGCAAAGGCATTACGGAAGTCACGTTATGTTTTGTAAATCCACTGGACGTGACTTCTTTCTTGTTAAAGTACCTTCCTAATACTCTATTACTAAAGGATGGACAGAACACATCGCCTGTATTCCTCAATTTGTTAGGAAGAGCCGATGATACACCCACATTTAGAAATGATGGATTTTGTCTTTGGCCATAAATCTGGCCGCACACTGCTAGGTTTGGTGACCAGGAAAGTTTACCAACATGTAGGAAGCTGGGACAAGAAGGAGAAGAATAAAAATAACGGCAGAAGGGATAGATGAAATAAATTAACTTATGTGCAGCACCTTTCGCTTGTAAGGAAGGAAGGCAGCAGAGTTCTATCAAGATAGCCTATATCAAGATAGATAAAATCTAGTAACGTCGGGTAAAGCCATCTTAATTGTTTACTCCTTAACACAATTTTATGTTGTTTCACACCTGCACCTTTGAGGACCTTATAAACGCTTGTGATAGTTAATGGGCCCAAAGATTCCTTATGTTGCTTGACTGCTCAACGATGTAATTACAAGTATTTACTGTATTATTTATGGCATCATAACAAAAATAGGAATAACAAAAGATTTTCCCACGACGTCTCACCATACACCATTATTCTATTATCCTTCTCTACATTATTCCATTTCAGTCAGTCTTGTGTAAGGTTTCACACTTCTTCCCATATTCAAATTTCGCATGATCAGCATCTGATTGTATTACGATATTCCCACGAACACGCATTCTGCTGTAGGTTCCTTCGCTCTATGACTTTGTATTAAGTTTATGTACAGTCGATATAATACAAGCTTTCAATATCTAAAACTGCAGATTCGTAAATGAGAAATTGAGCATGAAGAGGATGTTTTATAGAACAGAACAGAATACTCTTTAGTTGCCAAAGAGTAGTTACTAAAGTTTAGTATGTACACGACATTTATGAATTAAAGATATAACTATACAGAGATATTAATTCGTTGTTGTTTTGTTACTTTTTTTGGTAGTAACTCCGTGCTTAATAGAACTATCATCGAGGGCTTATGATCTTCAACCCAAGTATGATGGCTCTCATATTTCTTAAGTAAAACTGAACTTGGTAGGTTTCCACATGAAAAGTAAATATGTTGTTTTTTACATTAAGTAACGTTACATTACGTTAGAAATGAAATCATAAAGAATAAAATTAAGAGGTATCAATTAGAGATGAAACGGATATCCGGCAACTATCCGTTATCCGGCCTATCCGGCGTAAAAACACTATCCGGCCGGATGCCGGATAGTAACCAACATCCGGCCAGATACCGGATACAATAAAAGACTAAAATATTAGGACATTATTTAATTATTACACCGAAACAAAACATAAATTTACCACCAAAACAATGTGCGTGAAAATTATTCAAATAAGATTTAGTATTCATAGTGCACTAGAGGCAGATTATGGTGAATGAACACCAACTTCTCTGCGTGAACAGGCAACAAACGGTTTCGCTTCTCCTCATAAATAAGTCCAGCTTCGGAAAAAAGTCTTTCGCTGTAAACACTGCTACATGGTGCTGAAAGATAAATTCTGACAAATTTGCTCAAGACTGGATACTGCCTCTTATTAGCTGACCACCACTTGTATGGATCTTGATTGCGATCAATGCGCACCGATTTTAAGTAAAAGTCAATCTCATTTGCTATTGAATTCTTTTTTTCTTGATCTTGTAACTGACTGCCGCTATTCTCATATGCGACCTCGTCAAAGCAATCCCAGAAAGTGTCGTGAGCTTCACGAGACACAGCTGACCCTGCATTTTCTTCTTCTCTACTTCTTTTAGCTGGTGTCGATGACGAGTCGCTACTGAGGGAAGACTCGTCACAAGACATTTTTATATATTCCAATAAAATCTTTTGGCGTGCTCTTTCAGCTTCAATCACCCCCAAGTAGTTTGTCTTAAATCGGGGATCTAAGAAAGTTGCGATCAAATAATTAGGATCTTGATTTAAAGAGCTGAAACGACTTTCTAATTCGGCTTTCAAGGTGGCTCTCATGTGTGGCAAATCAGGAGTTCTTTGCTCAGTTTCATTTTTATCTAAATATTTCTTTAAAGCAGCAACGTGTGGTATTACTTCCGATACGCAGGATAAACCAGAACTTGTTATTTTGGTTATTTCTTCGAAAGGCTTCAATAGTTTAACGCATTGTTCCATTAAACACCATTCTTGAGGCGTCAAACTGGCGAGTGTAACGTTATCCGCAACATATAATGACAAGGCTCGCTTCTGTTCTAGCAGGCGCTCTATCATATAATAAGTTGAGTTCCACCTGGTGCTAATGTCCTGCACCAATTGATGTTCGGGCAAATTAAATTCTTTTTGAATTTTGAGGAGCTTTTCTTGAGCTAAGCCTGAGTGGTTGAAGTGTGTTACAAGTCTTCTACCAGTAGCGATCATTGTTGTTACATCAGGCTGTGATTTGAGCGACTCACTTATAGCTCTCTGAAGAGTATGTATAAAACAGCGAGCAGAATCATACTCGGCTACTCGAACACCTTTGACCATGTTAGCACCACTATCATGAACAAGTAAATGTATTTTACTGTGGTCAATATCCCATCGGCCCGCGATAGCGTTAAGTTCCTTTGCTATATTTTTTCCGGTATGAGAACCAGAAAAAGGCAACATCGCAAGAACCCCGTGTTCCAAGTCAAAATCAGGAGACAGCCAATGAGCTGTGAAGCTCAAAAAGCTGGCATTGTTGTGTAAACAAGTCCAAATATCTGAAGTTACAGAAATACCAACAGCACTTGAAATATTCTCTTTAATTTTGTCATGTATTCTGTCATATATGTCAGGGATGATTTTCTGTGCAATGTATGTGCGGCTTGGCATTTTGTATCGGGGTAAAGCTTGTTGTAGGAGTCGGGTGAATCCTGTTCTTTCTACAACAGATAGCGGCTCATTGTCAAGAGCAATCATTTCTGCTATCAAATAGTGGTATTTCTTCGCTTTTGCGTCGTTTACGTCCCAAAGTAATTTCTTCTCGAATGATTCTGGCACAGTTAATTGCTTTGTAGTCGTAGCTGAAGATGAACTGGTTCCAGGAATGGGTACTATCTTTGACGGTGTAGCAGTTACATTAATATCTGCCTGGCCTTTGCTTATTGCTTTATATTCGTTTGGATGTTTTGATTTTAGGTGATTTTTCATAGCAGAAGTACCTAGAAAAAATAGAATGGCAATAAATAAAAATGGCAGCAGCGTTGTCTTTCATATAAATTTATTCACGACATCAATACGCGCATTCTTATCAGAATCAAACAAACAAGTACAAAATTGCAATTTACAATTAACAAACACTTGGGTTAACGAGTAATTGAAAACAAAAGTTGAGTTTTATTCGGTAATACATACCTGCCTTATTACCTTCCCCACCACGAGAAATGTTAACATTACACAACGTACACACGGCAAACTTACTATTATCAGCATTTATTTCAAAATATTCCCATAACGGGGATCTTTTTTGTGACAAAGCCATTTTCGTATTTATGTGTCATACATAACCTCAAACAATACACTCGCTAGCTACACTCCACAAGAGATAACTCGACCATTTCAAAATTCAAATTGAACATCATACTCTATTGATCCGCTATCGAATTTGACACCTTTAAACAAAATTGTGTTATACTTGTTTAACAATACCACAGGAATCGATCTAGATGGCGCTGTTTACTTACCAACACACTCGGATCGGACCGAGCCAACACAATTACTTGCAACGAGAATGACCAGGTGTGTCAAAAAGTACACTATAGGTGCACAAGATGGCTCTGCTGAAACAATATCGAACGGCCGGATATCCGGCGGCCGGTTATCTGGCCATCCGGCCAGAAGGGCAGCCGGATAACCGGCATCCGGTATCCGGCCAAACAGCTATCCGTTTCATCTCTAGTATCAATGTTGAGGAAAGAAAACCGCGTAAAATCGAAAGTAATCAAACTGTAAAGTAGAGGTAAGTGAACCTTGTTCAAAGAGCAAGGCCACAAAATAAATGAATTCAACTGTATGTAAATAAAACCTCTATTTAAATACACTTTAAATGACACACACTAACTGGTATAATTACGTATACAAATGGTGTAATTACGGCATTATCGCATTCATTTGAATAATAAAAATAACATATAAGCATTATTAAGGTACAATAAAAACAAAAATATTAATGGCCACTTATCAAGTTCACGTTTAATGTCAAATCGGTGCTAGTCCAAATACTTTAAAAATAAATGCCTTGCTTTTCTGCCTCTGTACAGCTTTTGTTTTATGAGATGAAAAAATTTGAGTCTAGTGGTTAGTGACCCTGCCTGCTAAGACTGAGGTCGTGGGTTCGATTCCAACCCAGGACAAATCGTTGTGTGATGAGCACCATCATTTGTTCTGTGTTTGGGTGTTATTTATCTATAATATGTATGTATTTAGAAATATTATATGTATATTTATCAGTTGTCTGGTTGCCATAGTACAGGCTCTGCCTAGTTTGGGATCAGATAACGGTGTGTTGATTGTCCAAAGATATTGAAAGATATTTATTTACACGTAATCACGTCTGCATTTGCTCAAAGTATTAGGCAGATGTGTTCTTCTAGCAGGTAAACCCACATTTCAACATTTATGTTTTAGCACCATATAGGAGGAGCGAGCCTATTGCTATCAACCAGGTACAAAATCCAGGCTTCGAACAGCTAAGGATTTGTAAGCCCAAGTCTTCCTTACTAATAGAAATGTTTCAAAATAAGTGAATCCGCGTACTAGTTTCATGAGTACAGTCTGACTGACAGCACACTAAATCAAAACCTGAAGAATTGACACTAGATTTAGAAGAATTCAAACTATAGACGGTAGACTTCAAGTCTACCGTTTCGCTATGTAACCTAGACTAGACAGTCTAAACAAAAAACCAGTTGAAGATACGAACGAAATGGCAAGCAACAAACAGCTGGTAGATTTAAACGCCTGAAATAATGAGTTTTGTTACCGACAGTACAAAATTGCATGCAAAGCTAATTACAAAAACAACCATGGGAAAAGTGAACAATTAAATATGATTTTTATGTCTTCATGTATGACAATACGAGACCTTTGCGTTTTACCTGATAAACGTAATAACGGTAACTAGTGGTTATAATAACCGAGGTTATGCGAGTGTCAACGCTGTGTAATTTATAATGCCAACAGTTTTTGTTGAAAGGAAGAATGAAAGGTGGCAAACAAAAGATATTTTCCAGGCAGCTGTGGAAGGAAACGCCGGGAAAGGGGCGCCCTAGGAGGACATATAGTGACCTTATTGGTGATGTTTTCCAGAAAGGTCGGTTCGTTAACGAAGCAAAAAGAGTAAGTATGAAAGGATCGTCGCAGATGACGTCCTGTTTTTTTCTTGTGGGTTGGAAATCTTCAAATGACGTCTCCCGCTCTGGGCGGAGCGGTAGGGCTATCAGAGTATTACTGACTAAAACCCAGCCGTGTTCAGATCTCGTGACTCTGGCAGGTCGTCCTGTAGTTTTTGTTACATATATTAGTACTATGGAATCTTTGCAATGTGATCGTGGTAATAATGATAAACGTTAATAATCATCATTATCTTGTTATAACAATTGCTGTTATTTTCACTACACTTATATTGGGTTATGGAATAATTGTGGAAATAATGCTTAACAAAAGGAGTAGTAATTGCATCGCATTTGATGTTATTAGTAGGAAGCAGAATGAACTAGATAATCTTCTAGTGGCCAAAATCAAGTTAGATATTGGTCATCAACTTGATATAGTTAAGTAATGCGTGTTGCAAGAGAGTTGATTTGTTCTTACTGCTAAGAATAAATTACGATGGAATTTGGTGTTTTGGATTGTAAGGAATCTTGCTCATTCTATTCTTTTCGCTACTGTTCACTACACAATGAGCTAATGTTGTCAGAAGAATGGGATTAACATCTCTGTGGATTGTGATCTTTGGAATGAGATGGGAATAATATTTTGCACTGTTATTTGACTCAGAACACAGTAAACTAAACAGTAATTTCACTTTCCAACTAGAAAATATAAAGAAATTAAAACTACCAGACGGAAGGCGGGCTACATCTTCAGTGTTCCGTATGAAACGTTTTATACCCACCTCGTGCATAGATAAAATAAATGTTGATGATACTCACTGGCATGGTCGTCGTGCAACAGATTGTGGTATCTGTGCTGCTTCTCGGGCGCGTCCAGCCTCATCATCACGCCTGTTCACCACGACATAACGACTATGCTGGAACAAGGAGATACAACATTAGATTTGAGATGTCATGGGAAAAGTCGTGATTGCATTTAGTCCAGGTTCTGTGTAACGGTTTTTTTTTTGTGGGCAGAATTCATCAAATGACATCTCCCGCTCTGGGTGCAGCGGAAGGGCGTGTCAGATTTTTACTGACTAAAACCCACCCATGTTCCATCAGTTACCCATGCCAGGGCCACGGTACCTCTTTCGAACAGATCTCGCGGACCCTGGCAGGCATCGGTCCTAGCAGACATCGGTCCGTGTACCTGTGGCGGCATCTACTTCGCCACATAATGAACTAGGTATCACAATGACGTCACAAAAAAAATTCTGGATTGCAACTACTATACAACGTGCCCGCTATCAATAGTTGGGCAGTAGCCCACTAGGCGGGTGTTAAGTTCTCTCATCCTCCAAAGAAAAGGAAGGTATTTTCTATGAGGGATGAGTCATCTTTAGATCCTGTTCCTCATTACCTATAGACCTGTCTACCGGTGCTCCCAGAAGTAACGTAACAATATTTAAATAATTGTTCCAAATTTGACATGATGTAAGTTAAGGTAGAGTAAAAGGAGAGACAGAACAAAATGGCATGTTGTGAGTAGTACACCAAAATGAGACCGCAGTGTTCTATTTTTTTTTATGACCAAAAACTAGACAAGGCGAAAACCTAATTGTGACTGTCAAAAATATATACACAGTATGCATTTTGTATGTCAAGGCTATATAAATAGATGGCTCTTCAACACGCGTTTTTGCATCGCCTTGTTGAATCCAAATATGTATCGACGCTGGCTATGAATGTTGTATCGTAAAACTAATACTACACGTACATATATTAAAATGTCAATAGCTGCTCAGCTCCTTCACACTTCTGAGCAAATATCTGATGAAAATACAACACAATCCTCGACTTCTGTAATTCAATTAGCTGCCACACCCACACTGATAAGGATTTGTAAATAATTTCAAAACGTCAGATAAGTTTGTAAGAGTGGGTTGCAAAAAACATTGGTTGCCTAATTCAGGTTGTTGACCGACTACAATTGGGCAATTCAATTGATGTGATTGTGCTTTTATTGTTTGCTTTTTAAGTAATTTAATGACCCTGGGATTTATGGTTTTGGTGTTACTCATACTGTCACATTAGTGGGTGGGACTAAAATGTAAAGTGGCAATGAGCATAGATTTAAAAGGTTTTTTGCTCATATTGTATTTTCTGGGAGAGTACTATACTTACCGAAATGCTAATATTTATTAATAAATCATTATCATTCATCATTTCAGCCCAATGAGGTCCACTACTGGACATAGGCCTCTCCCAACTTGGGGGGGGGGGGGTTTGGCATAATTACCACGCTTGGCGTGTTGGCAATCGCAGTATGGTGGTAAAATGCATCGAAAATGCTGCTGCCTATTGTGTAGTAAGTCCCTTAGTCGCCTTTGCCGACACCCACGGGAACAAATGAGATGGTGCTATTCTTTACGTCCGGAACCACGCGGAAGCATGAATAAATTATGAATTATATTTTTTTATTACTTTAAGTCTCAAAATAATTAAAAGAATGGTAAGGAAAGAAACTGCTAAGAAGCTTAACGGCAAAAATGATCACATTTCAAAGAGGCAATTAATTATAGTAATACCTTAATTAAACTGCAAGATTCGTGGCTAATCTATAGGCTAATGAGACCTACATTCATCATTTTAATAAGTCTAAACTGGACTAAAACGTGAGTAAATTAAAGCTGACTATTCAGAATAGTTATTTATTTAGACCATGTCTAGCTTAGCATCGCGTTTCACGTGAGGCTTTTTAGTAATTCATTAACAGAAAATGTTTAGTTAGCAAATTAAAAATGAAGTAGCACAATAATTTAATATATTTATCTTCTTTACATAGTATAAAACAACATCGCTTCCCGCGTCTGTACCTTAGATCTTTTAAACTACGTTATCATCAATACACAGAGTGATCCAAGAAGATGGTTTATAATGTATAATACGAAGGCGGAAAATATTAAAATAACGAAATGGCAATCGTATAATTTACCATTTAGATGCCAGATTAGGATTAGATACCTCTAATCCTGAGCATTTTTCATTAAAATATTAATCATACAAGAAAGTAAAAATAAAAAACCCGCTCGACCCAAAAACGTTTTTCACCCACTTTTACATTCGCAATCAGCGTCAGCCTAGATTCCATAATGAAATTGGTCAAAACAATACTGTTTTTGATAGCGCTGAATTAAATTCAAATGACCATTTCTGCGGTAGGTGCTCTTATTACGGTAATTGGAGCATTGTGCCGAGATGAAATCAACCTCGTTTTTATACGAGAGGTAGAATGTGCGGTGTTTCGTGAAATTAATGTGAAAAAGTTTAAAATATTGTCTTTCGTAGTTGTAGAAAAATGTTCAATTGATTTAGTTCTACGTTCAATTTTGAGGTGTGCTACTAGGTCCACCAATTTTTGCCTTGATAGAAAAATCATGTTGGTACTTCATAGTTAACACGTCGTGCGCATACGCTAGACCAGGGATTCGTAAAGTAGGTTCCGCGGAACCCCCTAGAAAAGCCATCAAGGTTCCGCGGAATTATTTATTTTTTACGAACTGTACGGCAATTATTGATGAAACAGTGAAATAATTCCATCCCTCACATTAAAAGTTGTAGTAAAGAACACTTCACTTTTAAAATATTTCTAATAAAAGTTTTTGTTATTATTTAAATTGATCGATGATGTTGATAACGTTTTTTTTTTATTTATAATAATTTGATATGGGGTGTCATAAAATAAAAGGTAATTTGCGAGTGTTCCGTTATTTTAAAAGTTTAGGAACCCCTGCGCTAGATCTCTAGATGGACACTACATGAGATGTCGTATGTCTAGACAATTTGGTTGTCCCATTGACTTGATTCTTGCTTCATTTTTGTTTGTGTGTAACCTTGACAATGAAGAGCAATGATTAGCCGGACGTAATTGGGCAAATTCGTCGGTCTAAGGATATTATATCTGATGCTTCCTTCAGCAATTGAAAAATAGGAGTTGGAAGTGAGCTTCCTAGCAATAAAGGAAGGTGTTAAAAGTTTATTACACCGATTTAGTCGGTTGCATCATTCACACCAGCATGGGAGAGCAATTTGTCTACAGTATTTCTTTCTTGAAATCTCATATCATCGAGTCTTGCATAAACCACAAACTCAAAGCATTTATTTTAATTACACCATGTCCAGGCACTTTTGAATTGTTAAGGGTTCGCTCGTCAGAAAGATAAAGATAGGTAGTTGAGAGCTAGATAGGGTTCCAAGATGGCCGGGAAATCTGGGAATGTCCCTGAATCTTGCGTCTTATCCCTTGTCCAGTAACCATGTTTTACTGTCCCGAATTCCGAACACATACTAGTTTTTTTTTATAAAGTTACAAGTATAACTAGAGTTGCCAGTACGTAATATTTTGCCTGCTGAAAAGTTTAACAGAACTGCTGACTCCGATCAATTTTGGCGTGTCTTGCTTAGAAATTTTAACTTTTTTTTTTTCTTTATAAATGGCAAACTCCTGTGATATGTCCCGGTAATAATAAGCCTGTATCTGGCAAGGCAAGAGTTAGAGCAAGCCCGGGAAGATGATCGAATTCGAAGTAGCAACAATTTCCCAGGGCAGGCTATCCTAATAGAGAAGTCTAGGTTTTTTACCTGAATAAGCAAATCACGTCTGCATGAAGTAACCTGTGTCAATATTACACAATACAAGTCACGTAGACTTGGCCCGTGACCGTGAATTTACTGTTGAAGAAGAACGTAAACAGCTTAACTGGTCTGTCAGGTTTTTCTATGAATTCAGTCAATTATAGAGGTCTAAATTAAGCCCAGAACAGGTTTTTGTGGAAATCAATTGGACAGGTTTTTGACAAGTTACTGGAGTGTTGACGTTTTTCGGCTGGTACAGTATAGTAGCTCTGTTTTCTTATTTGTGGGTTACATAGCCAATTTTGAGAAAACACTCGAGAAAATAAAAGATGTCATTCAGCTGAAAGACGTCCTCTGCTGGGCATCACCACAGCGACCAGTCCCACGCTCCCCTAAATATGTCACGAAATAAATGTGTTTGTACGTGCTTCGCACATCGCTTATGAAAATAGTCAGGAGGTTTTGGTAAATTGGCACCAATATACCCAATTACTATTTGCCATCCCATTCCATTTCTTCCCTTCCAGAGAATGGGCTTTACCACCATACTGCGATCGCCAACCAAGCTTGCCAAGCGTGGCGATTACGGCAAACCCTCCGAAATTGGGGAAGGCGTATGTTCAGTAGATGATGACTATATGCTATACTGACAACGATCATCTATTAGCTATGCCTTAAAAATGAATTAATTAATTTACCTATCACATTATCCCGGAACACGTAATTACGCCAATTTTATGGTGCAATCAATAAAACTTTTTGTGTGCGTACGAATTTGGCGCGTAACAAAAAACATGGCGCCATCATTGTTTGCTTTTTTCTAATTCCCGGCTCAATGCACTGCGCCAACGCACGCCTACGTCTACCTGTGCAGGCATTACGGCTGGCACAAGAAAAAAAAGTATGATATTTTAATTGAAAACTGTCTTTAAGATTCTAAGTTTAGGGTTTATAATGACACGGCTGTCAGGATGTTATTAAATACACTACTAACGGAAAGTTTATATTTCATAAGGCGTCGTTTATATGAAAAAAGTATCTTAAAGCTATCCTTTGCAGTATTATTAGCATCATCGTTATATTGCTTTTATCCCAATTTATTAGGGTCGGCAGTCGGCACAACATGTCTTTTTCTTCCATACTTCTCTACTATCATCTCGGTAGGCACCCCCTTTCTAGCATAGCATCTTCCACACAGGCCATCCATCGTTTCTTTGGGCTTACTTTACTTCTATCGACATTCATACCGAAATCTTTTGAGTAGGTAAGCAACATTTGCAGTCTCGATAAAAACAAATTGACAGTCAGTCAATGTCTTGCCGCTCCATACTATGCCACATGTTACATGATATGTCGTTTTAATCACATACAACGGCTATTTTACAGTTAATTTAATAAAAAAGACATAATTACTAACGGGCCAAAAGATGTGTGACAGAATCGAATTGCATTTTAATAGATAATTTTTAATCTTGTAGTCTTCTAACGGTAAGGCTAACCAAGGCACAGATTACTGTTTCTGCACAATATTAAGAGTTATATTGTTAAAAAGGATCATGAATATGAATGTAGATGGGTATAAGAGTAGGGGAAGACCAAATAAACAATTAATGGTCTGTGTGAAAGATGATATAGCTAGAAAGGGGGACTATCGAGTTGACGACTAATAGACAAGTTTGGAACAAAACTACATAATGCGCTGATTCCAAATAAACTAGCATAAAGGCTGGAGAGATAACAATTTTTGAAAAGGCCAAACATACATTACATTTGAAATAACATGTACCTATGACATAACAAACGCAATAAATCGTACATTATTGATAAACAAATCGTGTCCAATGTCAATGTTTTGATAAGCGGCCATTTTGCACCTCGCTGATATCACACGTCCTTGCTATGCGATCAAAACCAATGAACATGAAATCGAATATTCTTGGACATTTTTACTTCCTTAATTTCTGTTTACTGATCAGTAAAGTGACAATTCGTACTAAATACATATGTAAAGTGGAAATTAAAAGAAGTGAACTATAAACGTGGGCGTAAAAATAATTTACTTAAAATAACGCCTTGTTTGCTCGAAGGGTTAGCCACCTCTGGTGTCACACACACACACACACACACACACACACACATCACTACCACTGACGAAATGTGGGTGCACCAACTATAGGCATACCTCAGCCTAAAACTAAGAATATTTGTAGGTAAATAAGGTTTGAAATAAATATAACTGAAAATAAAAGGGAATACTAAAGTATTCTCTCTTATTTAGAAAAATACTTACTTATTACTTTTAGTTTTAGATCCCGTTTTTTTTAACCACATTTTAAGAACAGGAACTAGATGACTAATAAGCATAAGTGTGGAATGTGGAAAGATAAAATTATATGAATTATCAAAAACGATAACACGAAAAATCAATATTTAAATAAAACTATAACTTCATATCTGTGACTATTTTATCAATCTCTTGATATAAGCCAAATTATGGGTTTTTCGGAAAATCATTCCTAATATTATCAGTAATTTACACTATGATACATATATTTATCTGTTAATATCGAGTTATAAACATTAAACAATACGACCCGCTAATGAAAACCGAATCCTTAAAAACAATCTACGTCATCACACGTGCGTTGATATGATTTTGGCTTATCAGAGCATTATTGTGGCACTAACTTACTCATTTCTTTTAATAAAAGCACATTTAAAAAATAACTATTACTTTAACAGTAAGTCCGTACGTACCACGAAATCTTAAACAGCTTTGCCTCTCAATTCCATCCAAATCTCTCATACCTTGTCCGATTTTATTCTTCATACTATTATCTAATATAAAAAGTCAAAATTAATAAGAATAAGAATAAGAAATTTTTATTTGTAAACACAGGTAGTTACACGGTGTGTGAGATGTTACAATATACTTAGATTCTCTGTGTTTTGCCAAGAAGCGTACAAATATGAACAAATAAATGTCCTAGTAAAAAAAAAACAATTTGTCAGTGAGTGTACCATGCATTGATTACCTCATGAAGCTACTACAGTCATTAGCTTAGAAGAACTGGAATTTAAGTTAATATATCCATAACCATTTAATGTAATTAAAATAATAATAAAAATATACCTATTAAACATTTTCAATCAATTAACTAAATAATAAAGAAAAATAAATCAGACGGTGATCAATATAAAAATAGCATTAAATAAAAGATGTCAGATATTAGATTATCACAACAGAATTAGATTAGAATATACAAATAAACAAATGTCAGTTAATAAAAAATAAAAAAAACAGTCAATGATTCAATCAAAAACGTCACAAAATAAACAAATAATATCAATCGGATGTCAAAACAGTAAATTGCAATACACCAAAAACAAAAAATTAAAAAGACATGTCGATCATTAAAATTATAGTCATATTTTTTCCTTCAGAAACTCATTTACATTATAATACGATCTACTTACCAGAAAGTTCTTTAAATGTCTTTTGAACAAATGAATATTTAATATTTTAATTGATTCTGGTATATGGTCATAAATAGTTGGTGCCATACAAAAAACACTATTATGCATCAGAGCTGTTTTAATGTGCCAAATCTTTTCCCAACTATGCTAGGGTCGGCTTCCAGTCTAAGCGGGGTGCACCTGAATATCAGTACCTTCTGTCATAGATCTGCGAATGACAGCTGGTTCCAATAGCATGGAGGGTTATCGATGTGTAAATAATGGATGGGCGCCCATCCACGAACCGGCTACAACAACCATAGCTTAACCTTCGATCAACCCATGCGGTTGTCTTTTTAGCCCTACAATGAGCCTCTAACACACTTTTTCAAAGTGACATTCCATGAACTACTAGAGTGACAGCCCTAACACTCGCGTCACCGCGACGCAGGCGCACGCATTCGGGGGCGGTCGTGACGCAACCGTGTTGAATGTTTTGTTCCTATTCCTAGCTCCTTATTGATAAGCTTTCACTAGGGAGCTTAGAAGCCAAACAGGAAGCCCTAGAGGGCGATGACTTGCGCTGTGTTATTATTTTGTAAGGGGACTTGGAAGTTGGATGTGTTTCTAAAACTATTTACCTATTACAGGTAGGAAGGTGTACTTACATACATGTGTAGTAAATGATAGATTGCTTGTTGTGTAGAATTTTCCATCTAATATAATAATGATGACATCAACTTGTTAAGAGTAATTGCAGCTGGTATTATGTACGTTCATAGTTACAGTTTGTTTTATGTAGGTAAATATATTAATATATTCCTACAGTACGTAAATGTAGCACAAGCAGAATGTAAGGATCGTAGTAGGTGGCGTTCTATAGTTTTTGCCTACCCTTATGGGAAGAAGGCGTATGTAATAAACCTTGATACGATCAAGAAAAATTTGTGGAAAGAAAACTATAACAAAATACTCTAATACAGAATACCTATTTGAATACTGAGTTTGAAAGATCGTGGTCGTGGCGCGTCTTAAATCGTGAACTTTCGAAGAACCTTTTCAAAAGGAATCATTGACCACTTTTTGTAATTTACTTTCGCTCATGAAATTGAAACTTCTGAAAGAACCTAGTGAAGTTAATTATTCACATATTATTTTTAATGACACCAATTATATATTGTTTATGTATGTCTGCCAAACATACATAAACAATAACAATTTATTAACATCATCTATGCGGCCACCAATAAGCAATCTAATCTCTGTGTTTCGTTGAACCACGCAGTCAAACGTTTTTGCCATAAAGTGTATGTACTATTATTTATAGATTTCTTAATAATGTAATACGCAGATATTATTTTTTAAATTAATTACAAGACTACACACATTTATGTCACAATATTTTATTTTATTTTAGACTTTCTTAATTTATGATTACGGACACGCTCCATATGTATACCAATTTATTATTCTACCGTAGGTATGGTACTCCTGGGTTGCAGCTGAAAATCAATGTTAGGTATCACACCTTGCGTTGTCATCTGACATTATGCGGAGCTGAGGCCCTTATAGCATTACTGTCATGGTTTTCGATTTTTTTAGTTTTAAGTTTTTATTCTGAACTAGCTTCTGCCCGCGACTTCGTCCGCGTTATATTTCGTGTACCCCCGACCCTTTTCGTCGCGTCGAATTGCCTACCCGTGCGATTTTCCTCGTTTTTGCAACATTTTTCATAACTGCTCCGCTCCTCTTGGTTGTAGCGTGATGTTATATACCCTATGTTACTCGCAGATAATGTAGCTTTCTATTGGTGAAAGAATTTTTAAAATCGGTCCAGTAGTTTTTGAGTTTAACCATTACAAGCAAACAAACAAACAAAAATAAAAAAAAATCTACCAAAAAGCAAATAAAATGACGATCGCAGACACGTGGTCAACAAAGGATAATATTAAATTCTAAAGGTCGAACACTATCGACAGGACGATAATATGATAGCAAAATTGATAACTGACAGTAGGAACTGGAGCGGTGTCAGCACTACTTATTGTGTAGCAAATTGGCAAGATATACGAACATGATGACTTTCATACAGAAACTTCTGTTTTTAACTAAATTTTGTATAGGTGGAGCGACGATCTTCGCTGGGTAGCTATTGACAGCTGATCAGTATCCGAGAAACGTGATGAAACCGATGATGGCGTACGGTTGAAGAGACCTCATCATCATCATTTCATCCGAAAGAGGTCTACTGCTGGACATAGGCCTCCCCCAATCATCACCACTACGACCTTCACCAGGTCATTGGTCCATGTTGTGGGAGGCCTTCCAAGACTACATCATTCAGAAGGCGGTCGCCACGACCGGACGAAGAGACCTATGTCCAGATTACCCAATAGTGGTCTGCTGTAGGCTGGTGATGATGATGAATTGATGATTGTGACTGACCTGTTAGTCTAGTGGTTAGTGACCCTGACTGCTAAGATGGAGGTCGTGGGTTCAATTCCCACCCAGGACAAATCTTTGTGTGATGAGCTCAATTATTTGTTCTGTGTCTGGGTGTAATTTATCTATAATATGTATGTATTTAGAAATATTTAAGTATATTTATCAGTTGTCTGGTTGCCATAGCACAGGCTCTGCCTAGTTTGGGATCAGATGACGGTGTGTTGGTTGTCCTAAGATATTTATTTATTTATTTTATTGTATAGGATATGTCACAACGCCCATCGAGCTGGATCTGGTGGAAAAAGCTCTTCATTTTCGTCGTTTCTGACTATATTGCACAGAAGAATAGCAGCAGCAGGGTAACATACTCCTGCTAGTGGAAAAGAATGAACTGCCATCGTTCACCTTTTAGATTTTCTACCATACAACATGGCGGTGATGGGAACTTTCCATGTGACAGATCATTGCTGTGGTCATTCGGAGTCCCATGCACATTTTTAGCAATACTCTTTAGTCCGTGGATGGGTGACCATTTTTGTATACCAAGACCCCTCCATGCTTTGGAACCTGGCTGTCATTTGTAGATTTTTGACAGTCGTTACGGTTCGCCCGAATGTCTGACAACCAAGGGTTCTCGTATTCGTTGTATAGGCACTCGCTCATGTAAAATTCTGGTATTTAGCTGCATCTGGTTAGACAGCAAAATAAGTTTCCTTATGACTTTCTTAAAACAAATTGATGGGATATTTTCAAGATATCCATGTTATATGATGTCTGCAATTATTATTTTTTATTTTATTTTTGAATTGTTTGTGTTCTCTGTCTATACATTCTTTAAACCGAAATCTTATTTTAAGAAGTTATGCAGCGCGTGTTCGCTACGCTTATCTTCCTTCAACGTGTTTCCGTGATAACCCAGAAGGGATTACAACACTTTGTAATTGCCCTGCATTTCGTAATATCTATATAAACTGCCCGTGGGTGATGGACAAACGTTTTACCACCGTATTCCGTAGGACTAATTGCCACTCAAGTCCCACACAATGATTGGGGTTTTGTCATTTTGTGTACACTTACTGTTGGTTAGTTACGATCAAGACATCAGGAGCTTAACCTCATTTAATTGAATTACTTTTTCTTGAAATAGTCTGAACTAATTGGGTTTGCATTCCGTGCGGTGGTAAAGAATGGCACTATCCCATTTTTTCCTGTGGGTGTCGTAAAAGGCGTAAGAGACTGACTCGAGAATGGGCAGCAGCGTTCTCTATACATTTTACCACCATACTGCGATCGCCAACCCGCGCCAGCGTAGCGTTTATGGCAAATTGAGTGAGGCTTATGTCCAGCAGTGGACATCTTTCGGCTGATATGATGAATTGGGTTGTATTGATGATTATAATTCTGTGAATAGATACGTGTTATGGTCGTGATATTTTGTTCAACAATACAACCTAACACTGACCTGCAAATTGCAGAGAATTTCGCATGGAATTCTAGCGCAATCCTCGTTTTGTATACAATTTTTCAAAACCTCTTATTCTGTGCCGGTAAAAACTAGAAGGTAATGAAGCTAGCGAAGTAGCTGTTACCAGCTTTTGTTAATTCACAAACCAACCACAGTACGACAAAACCCTACAGATCTAACCACCATGGCCAATGAGGCAATCTAAAAGATATACAAATCGATCGTAAGCCGTCCGTCTCGGCTATCAGATGGCTCCAATTGGCTACAATTAATCAATCGAGTGATCTCCATTCACAACCTGCTGTGTGAATGGTTGTTACATCTACCGGCGGCACAGTTTCTCTGCTATGTGAAACGTTATGAGAATGTGGCTACGAAAGCAGAGATGACGTGACGGGAGCGTTTTTGGAAACGCTGTTTGAGGCTTGCTGGCAAATTTATTCAATTTTATAACATGAGATCAAGCTGGTAATCTCAGATGGGTTAGGCTGAGGCTGAAGAGTAGCTAAAGTATCTACACCCACATTTCACCTGTTTTGTAAAAGGGGGCGAGCTTATTACCGTCAACCGGACACAAATTCTCACTGCGGGCGTACCCCTGAGATATTTGTGATGGCAATCCCAATAACACCTGGGACTTGAACCCAGGCTTAGCAGTAGCGCTTGCAATCGAAGAAGTTATCAAATCCAATCTTTCTATAAGTGTCGCGTATCTAGTAGAGAAAGAGAGTATACTGGGTGTAAGGGACAGCCCTCCACATACTGATGGGGTGGATTCCGTATATCATACTAAGATGACCAGTACAAGAAATTATTTCAGGACCGTTATGGGAATCCAATAAACCTGATTGGTTTCATTTCCTCACACGCAATGTATTTCGGATCAATTCGGAAAGCCGCCTTTGTGCAATCGCCGACGACGAGTTCGATGAATTCGAGGAAGTGAACAGCTGATTTTACGCGTCGTTCGTTAGATTATTTCAACATCCATTGCTGCTTTTTTATTTT
Organism: Aporophyla nigra; assembly: GCA_947507805.1. NCBI lineage: Eukaryota > Metazoa > Arthropoda > Insecta > Lepidoptera > Noctuidae > Aporophyla > Aporophyla nigra. The sequence goes on along the minus strand of OX382304.1, from coordinate 23,154,490 downwards.
AACCGTATTGTTTATATAAATGAAGTGCTGCTTTCAGAGAATGTAATTTTACATTGAAATAAAACTGAAAACGCTGAAAAAAAAGTTTTAAAAAACCTGAAAAAAATTCCGGTGGAATATGATTCAAAATAAGGAGCTGAATGCACTCTGTCAGTTTGTGGAGGGCTGTTCCTTACACCCGGTATTAATCTTAAACCTATTATACTGAAAGAAAGTATGCCCTTGGTCATCTTCAAAAGGTACGATAGTTTAGCAACAAGAAAACATAACGAACTTGTTATCCATTTACTTCGCTGTGAGACTTCTTGTATAATTATTATCATTAAGCAACAGAAACAAACAATGGTAAAACAGACACTTAACAAACAGGCACTTTCGTAAGTGTTATTACAGTAAGTAGGCAATTGTGCTATTAGGAAAACACTTAAACAATTTAACAATAACCACCTATAGTAATTGATTCGTAATGTTATTACAAGTCTGTCGAAACAGTAATAGAACACAGGCTGTTCGAATTGCGATTTCCATGGCCCCACCGAAAATATAGTCGCTCATTGTATGCAGATGTGACAGATGGCGAAAGTAGATCCCCTCGGCGTGCCGGCGCGGGAATCGAACCGGCAAGCCTTTCGTTTTGGTGCACTGTGTGGTAACTAACGACTCAGCTTGCATACGAATTTTATGAAAATGGTTTACATACATAAAACATGTGTCGACTACAAATTTTGATCGCATTTCGTATGAAATCTCTGCATGTTATGCGTTATAGATTACGTAACTACATTTCTCCGAAAATTACGAGGAAGCAAGAATGTACAGGTGGATTTTTGGAAACTGGATTTTTTACCAATTCGGTATTGAGTAAAGTTGCATACTGAAAGTGTTCCAGTTCAATAGACCACTTGTTGCGTAATTTTGAAAGGATGTAGGTCCTCCATGATCTGAATTTGTATGCGCAAACGATGCATTCGAATAGCCTTCTCCAGTGATACCTACTAAATGTGTTTCTAGCAAAGTAGATATAGAATAGAACGTTTATTGTATCCATTATTACAGCTCCATAGTTGTAGTAGGTAGTATGTACCTAGACATACACAAAACTATCGTATAATATTGAAAGCTATTCTTAAGTCTCCCTACAGGGTTATTTGGCGCTGGTTTTCACACTTGATTCATGGTTACCAGAAAAAAGATCTACCTACATTTAGCAACAACGGATTAAACTAATTATAGGTATAATGATCATACCTTAATAGGAAAAAAATGTGATTTTTAATAGTTTGTGGACACGACTGGCTATTTGATGAATAAAAAAATAAAATACCACCTGGGACGGCTTATAATGACGAATATTTATGATCTATTTTCAAATATATCATCTGATTCTGATATAAATTATATGTTCCTTCAATTTAAAGTACGAATTACGAACGATTTACTGTCACATAAGTACATAAAATGAAAGGGCAACATACGACAGAGACTATCTGCCAAACGAGTCCATTTACTCACGCGTAAGTCGTGACATTATCAAAAATCAGTCAACTCATACCTTACATAACCCCAACTTAAAGTTCTATAGGTCAGTATATCAAGTGATAGTTACACATAACTTGTAGCCGCTTTGGCTACAAACAAAGCAATCAATCTTTACATAATTAAGTAAGTAGGTACATATCTAAGTGAAAGTAAGTTGACACACGAAACAGCGTTTTGTTTATGTAACAGTAATTACATACTGTACCGTTGTTTGTCGTTACTTCATGTATTACAGGTGTGTGTGGACAGTTTTCTGAATTTATTTTTGACTAGCTGCTGTCTGTGGCTTCGTCCACGTGGATGTCGGACATCATCCCACAGGAACGTACTACCAAGGCGAACTATGTTACTCCTTATAACATCAGCTATCTGCTAATGAAAGACGTGTCAAAATCGGTCCAGCCATTTCGAATATAAGCCGAAGAACAAGCAGACAACAAAAATAGAAAAATTTTTTTTTTTGTTATACCGTATGTTACTTTCGTATGCATTTAGTAAAAACGGTTATTTTGACATTACAAACAGGCACTTGAATTTATTTATTTGCATAGACCTTTAGAAAATAAAACTGAATTTTCTTGGGAATATGATTTTATTGGCCCGTTGTTGGTGTAGTCGCAAGCGGTAGTTCGATTACGATTACGGGTAAAACGTTAAAGGGTTTTCCATCAGCCTAGTAGCACAGAGTCTGGATTTGTGCTTATTTGATTGCAGAAGGCACGCTGTCCATTACTTACAAGGGACTCGTAAATAAGTGAAGAAATGTAGGTGTGATACATCTCTGCCTAACCTTACGAGGAACACCTACAAGCGCGATGATAACTATTTTTTCTAGTAGTTCACGATTTTGACCGCTCTTACACGTCATGTGGTGCAAGCTTGCCTAGCAGTAGCCTTAACTATTTCTGGAATGCCTGCTAATGACTTAGTGAGTAAGAACTCCTGCTGAGATTTATTAGAAGCACTAGATTTATTATGTAACCTAAATAACTCACAGAACCTTGGCTTACAACGACTTGTGTAAGTATATAATATCGTTTTCAGAAACTGTGGCCGGATAAGTAATATCCGTAGATTGTATTTCAATTCGTTCTGTCGATTTCAAGTGTTTTAGGAAATTACCGTAAGATAACAATGTAGCTATGGGGTAAGTTTCCTTTCTCATACCATTTTTAGGTTTGTTAATCACTTATCGTGGCAATTGTTGCGAAGTCTGACCTCTCTGGTATTACCAAAAGACTGGACTATTAAACCTACACTACCGCCTCTACTGATCCTTTGTTAGAATAAGGAGGAAGCTAATTCTTTGTACACAAACCCACGCTGCGTCTAACAAAGATCATAGTTTTTTTTTTCATTTTGTTTCTTTTCTTCACAAATTGATAGTTAGGACTAGCCATTTTCTGCCAGGGTCGCGGGGTTCAAAAGAGTTACCGCCCTGCCATAGGCAACTGAAGGAACACGGGTGGGTTTTACTCAGTAAAAGTCTGACACGCCCTTCTGCTCCACCTAGAGCGGGAAATATCATTGGACGATTTCCCACCCAAAAAAAAAAAGGATTAGCCATTTTAGATCATAAATAAAATAATCGTTATTTCGCTTCCAATTCGGTCTTCTGGGAAGAAAAGGCTTGTTCGAACAATTTTGTTTATAGGTGTGTGCTCTAGTTTTGTAGCTTCAATAGATAGCCATCTAGCGCAGTCGGTATGCCTGAACGAAGCAGACAGTAACCTTATCTATTTCATGCAATAAGATTCTAAGCGCAACTTTTGCAAGGCAAAGCCATGCAATCAACTGCACAAGCGATGGCACTGACAGGTTAATTTCGCTAATTAACAGGCGTTCTAGAGCGTTCACATCTAACCTCCTCTGACCGACTGACCTACAGTTTCATTAGACTGACATAAGATTCAGAGCATCGACATTTAGCACCAGACAGCGAATTGCAAATCATTTCAAAAGGACAGGTGCAGAGCATACAATTTTATAATTGGTAATTTTTTCTCGCGTGGAATCGTTAGTCAAGTGAATATAGGAAGAGAACATTACTATCTATACTAATATTATAAAGCTGAAGAGTTTATTTGTTTGATTGATTGAACGCGGTAATCTCAGGAACTACTGGTCCGAATTGAAAAATTATTTTTGTGTTGAGAAAAATATTTTTTGGGGAAGGCTATATAACACCACGCTACGATCAAAAGGAGCGGAGCAGCAACGAAAAATGAACGAAAACTAGCAGGCAATTCGATGCTACGGGAAGGGTTTTTTTTTTCTGGATGGGAAATCATCAAATGACTTCTCCCGCTCTGGGCGGAGCGGGAGGGCGTGTCAGACTTTTACTGACTAAAACCCACCCGTGTTCCTTCAGTTGCCCATGTGCCAGGGTCACGGTATCTCTTTCGAACAATCTCGCGACCCTGGCAGGCATCGGTCCTAGCAGACCCCTTCAGTATTGCTGACATCTCTTTAAGGCGCGCGTGGAACACTACGCGCCGTCGACCCGAGCCTGGTCCTTACCGGGCGGCGAGCTACCCATTGCTCGCCGCCCGCAAGCTCGCGCCTACGGTGGCCGGGAGTCCGCTATAGACTCCCGTCGCCCGGGGCGTCTCCTCCTGCGGCGGCTAGGGACGTGAGGGCGCAGAGACTGCCACTCCCTCACGCGCTCTGCCTCCTCCTTCGTGAGCATTACTGCTTCGCAGAAGGAGGTGACGGCTTCCCATGCCCTCTCGCTCTGTACCATGGCTCGCACCAGGGTCGGACGCGAGAGGTCGCCGCCGCCGATCGCCTCCACGAGGACACGGCGGTGCTCCACCCAGGCAGGGCACACCTCCACCGTATGCTCTACCGTGTCCCCCAGACGATCCTCGCAATGGAAACACCCGGGCGTTTCCTCCCGCTTTATCCTGAACAGGAACCCACCGAAGCACCCATGCCCGGTGAGAACCTGCGTCAGGCGGAAGGTGAGGACGCCGTGGCGCCTCTCTATCCACTCCTCAAAGAGGGGACTTACCGCCGCAATTGTGGCGTGCCCGGCGCTGGGTTGTGACAATCGTACCCGCCATGTCGCCATGAGATCCTGCCGGAGCTCTGTCCGCCGTGCCGCGATTTGTCGCGGCAGCGGAGTTTCGCCCAGGCGTTTCGCCTCCTCGCGCCACTCCGACATGTGGGCGAGGACCTTTGCCTCCAGATCCCATGGCGGCACTCCGGCAAGGAGGCTCACGGGAAGGGTCAAGGGAGAAAAACTTGACGCGGACGAAGTCGCGGGCAGAAGCTAGTTAGTTATAAAGTTAATCCCTACAAAAGCAAATAATAATTTTATTTGCGTAAGAAAGACAAAGTGGCACAAACTCTATAGTCCTAAATAGTGATAGAATAAAGACACTATTTAGCCACAATCTTTTTTCAGTACAATAGCACTAGGTTACTGCGTGACTCATTTACAGTAGTAATGTGTTTCATTTTGACAGTTCAACAAGAATTTTTATCCAACACATGAAGCAATCGTACAGCAATATCCTTTAAAAATTCAGATTCGGATTGATAATGTGTAAAGCAATTAGCAAGCTGAATTTTTAGTTGACGTCGAACAAATGCATTTACTTACGAAGTAATACTTTTAACACACAGCACGCGCGCGTAGCATGACCACCGTAGAAATGGGTTTTGTCTATTCTTGGTAGAATAGAGATAGAATTGTCATGCTACGCCCGCATAAAACGGTACAAATCTTTCTACAATCTTTAATATTTCTACTATCTGTAAGTTTGTCTATTCTTCCGTCGACAAAACCCATTTCTATGGTGGTCATGCTACGCGTGCAGAAAGATGTTGCTCCTACTGCATTCCTGTCTTTAACAACATCGGGTAGGTCCTTTTTTCCTGAGAAATACATATAGAATAAAAAGTTCAGCCAAGCTCAGCTGCCTGGCATTCTACCTAGGTTACAGCCTGGCAGTACGTAAAAGGATACTGTAAACTGTCGGTGGCTGACCGGTTTTTTTACCGATAAAGGCAGCCAGATGCATTGCGTGGCGACCTTGTAAGTGAACGGCTCTTACTTAACGCCGGAACATTATCAATTTTATCATCTGTACCTACACTTTAAAAAGGATTTGTAGTTGAGAATCTTTATTGACATGTGATAGAGTATAGATTTGTTAAGATTTTTTTGGATTTGGAGAATCTGTCTGTGCCTTTTCAAATAGTTCACAACGAAAACTTGAGTTAGAAAGAGAGTTCTCATGATCAGTATTTTTTGAAGCTACATACTTAATAATCGTCTCTGTATTTTTTGGCCAGTATGACCTTCAGTTGCACCTTTTTGATATCGAATATTGAAACAAGTTTTTGATCGATTCCGGAAATGATATCCAGACGGTTTGGGTTCTGTAAATACAGTTCTGAAGTTAAACGTTTTACTGTAAGCAGGAAAAATGCACTAAATTGTAGAAAGAAATCTTCAATTTGCAATAAGAAGGTATTATAAAAACGTTTGAACTGATGAAGAAAAATTGAACAAGATTAGGTCATCCAATTCAGAGGAAATCAATTGAAATTTGCGAATACAAAAACTTTTTTGTGTATTATTAAAATGGGTTCAAGCCATGTCAAAGTACCGTTAGTCAACAAAACCATTGCTTTCCTACAATACGACCATTTCTATTCAACAACAGTCATCAAAGACCATGACAATTGTCAGCCATATTAGCAACACACGTGCTATTATCATAAAGAACATTTTTGCCAAGACGAGGATGCCAAACATGGCGTCGATGTCTGCCTACGCCCAATGCTGGGTGCAGCTTGACATTACCCATTTAGATAACCCGTCGAACAGGCAGTCCTTAAAAGACTACCTGTAACAGGAGGATTTGTATTTTGTGTGAAGACCCGGATAATAAAAGAATTTAAAGCAGTTTGTAATCTATTAAAAGAGCCTTAGGACTTATAACAACTGGCCAAGTGCGAGTCGGACTCGGGCACCGAGGGTTCCGTACAAACCTGCAGGTATTCACGGTTTATGCATAATCTTTATGTTTATGAAATTAAACTTTTTTTTTAATTTTTATGTTTGAGTTGACTGAATGAAAGGTAAATTGTGGTTTACGATTTATGACGTATTAAAAAAAAAACTACTCACTAGATTTCGTTCAAACCAATTTTCGGTGGAAGTTTACATGGTAATGTACATCATATATTTTTTTTTAGTTTTATCATTCCCTTATTTTAGAAGTTACGGGGGGGGGGGGGGGGGGGCGACGACACACATTTTAACACTTTGGAAGTGTCTCTCGCGCAAACTATTCAGTTTAGAAAAAAATGATATTAGAAACCTCAATATCATTTTTGAAGACCTATCCATAAATACCCCACACGTATGGGTGTGATGAATTTTTTTTTTTGAGTTTCAGTTCTATGTATGGGGAACCCCAAATATTATTGTTTTTTTTTTCTATTTTTGTGTGAAAATCTTAATGCGGTTCACAGATTACATCTACTTACCAAGTTTCAACAGCATAACTCTTATAGTTTCGGCAAAAAGTGGCTGTGACATACTCGGACGGAACAGACAGACAGACAGACATGACGAATCTATAAGGGTTCCGTTTTTTGCCATTTGGCTACGGAACCCTAATAAAAAAGAGATTTTGATGCAAAAAATATAAAGAATTTTAATACAGCAATTTTGAGTTTCTGTTACTTAACTAAAGCAGGTATTTTCCATGGGCTCGGCTTCTTTGAACAGGTAAACGTAGCATCCATTAAGTTATTATACTACAAAGAGCTAGCCGCCCCAAGCCCTTCTTCATCCATCATAATAATGTCATACAAATGGCTGCCGTCTGGCCTCCACGGCCTTTAAGTAAACCAGGTTTTTGCTGTAGGGCTATTTTAAGCCAGTAAGCATGCCATTGCTTCGTAACACCGTCTTTAATTAAGTTCTGAGGATCGTGGAATCGAAGGGAAGGAAGATTAGCAGTCTTCCGTACAGTTTGTGTTCTCGTCCTCATGTTGTGGTTGGTTTTCATACTACTCAAAGTTCTGAGGTTTGTAAAATTTAATAAGAGATCGATTCCATTTTTGAATACTTCGTCAATATCTGGCGTGTCCGTCCTCCTCATCATATTGTGGTTGGTTTAATAAGTGACAATCGCTTTCAGAGCGTTTTCTATTTCTTCGGGGACTTTCTGCAATATTAACATAAGCTTTGGGTGCCATCATTAATTCGTAACTTCAGAAAGGTCTGTTTTTAAACATATAAGCCGAAGACTATGATAGGTTGTGTTGATTGCAATCAAGACTCATCTCATCTTCACAGCCTGATTGTCTGGGTATTCCCAAAATTATAAGATTGCTTCGTGTATATTTATTTGACTAATATACTTCACACGACATGATTTGCTGTGGGTGAATACTTATCGACACTCATGATAAGATCACTTTGGCACTGATATCGCAAGTTGTGGACTTGCGTCACTTCCTAGTTAAAAATAAATACATTTATCATTGTGATAACGAGTGCGAATTATAAATTAAGTCAGTAGATATTTTCAATGCCAATAAAATCAAAATTATATTAGAGATTTTGCAGTATTTTGTAGCCCAGCGAAGTAATTATGTAACACGCTACAGTTGCAATACCATTCATTGCTTATGTTGTCGAACAGATTTTTATTTTAAACATAATGAAGCAATCAATTAGAAATTTCTTCGCATTGTGAAAAAGTGTGTTCCACAATTGAGGTGCTCAAGAGACCCCAACGAAGAAAAGTTTTGCTTGCCAGAAGTTAAGGATCTTTTTAAAGTAATACCCAAGCATTGATGATATTTATGAGCATGGGCAGTGGTAGCTTCAGTAGTAATGGCCGCGACTTGTAGGTCGTGGGGTCGAACCCAAATAGGCGCTTTATTTTGTCTAAATTATTTCATCACCACTGCTCTCAAAACGGCGAAGAAAAACATCGTAAGGAAACCGCAACCTAGAACCAATAATTGGAAGATAGGTGACATCTACCAACCCGCACTGGGCCCGCGTGGTGGATTACGGCCCACTCCCTTTTACATCTCACAGTGGGAACATTATACGATTCATTTTACGGTTGAAAACGGTCAAATTAGTTATTATCTACACTGATAGTTGAATTTAAAATTCCATGTTATGTATTGACTGTTAGGAAATTATCAATTTAAGGGTATTCATACTGTGCTACGTTATACGAATAATAATCAAACCCTATCATTCGAAAGGCATGTTCACGTGTTTAGAATGACAATCTTCAACGTATCTATTGCATAGCGGCACAAGCAAGAATTCTAAACATTTACAATCTGCAGGCTGTCCTTTCAATAATTTCAGGTTACACTATGAACGCGTAAAGGAGAGCGGTCAGCAACCTCGGTCCTATTCGCACGTCTGCGTTTGCGCATACAAAGTAACGAGCGTGTGAATTGTCGATAGCTTACTATCACTAAAAAGAGAATGTTTTAATTTGGTCATTTTTTGGGTCGGATTTTGGGAGTCGTTTTTTTTTTAAATATGATTTAATTTGTTTTGTAGCACAGGACCAGTCAATGTGGCGACGCTTGACGGAGGCCTATGACCGTCAGTGGAGTGGGTCTTCCGGATGAAATGATGTTTTTTCATATCAAATATATGGGTACATGTTTGTAAAAATTTACATAAAAATAAAATTTATAGCTAAACATTTAAAAATATAGCAAGTAGGTGTGTTTCAAAAATATTTAATTGTAACTGTAATGAATTGTGTAGCAAATTCAAGTAATTTTTTTAATTGTAGATTAACAGTTATTTTTAAAGAGTGATTTATTGACTAAAGATATTCCAGGCTGCATAGAAAATGAAGAACACTTGATCCGTATTCAGTAATACTAATAAGTGAAAACCTTTACCGCAAGCCCACAACAGGTTTTCATAGCGATCGCAGATTTCTGATAAACATTCCTGCTGCCTAGCCGACTAGTGGCTAGTAACTCTGCTACTAAATAGAGCATACATGAAGGTTTAGCAAGCTGTACCGTGTACATACGCCAGCACATTAAGCTACTACAATCTGTCAAATTTCTATGATAGGTTTTCAACTTTCTCGCTAAAGTATTAGGTTCAAGATTGATTCGGGAAATTTGACAGTTTCGTGTAGCTTGATGTGCTGGCGTCTGTACATGAAATAAAACTACTGCATGCGTTGCATGACCAACGTAGAAATGGGTTTTGTACCGTTTTATGCTGGCGTAGCATGACAGTTCTATCTCTATTCTACCAAGAATAGACAAAGTTCTTTCTATGGAAAGAAACCACCATAGAAAGTACTTTGTCTATTCTCACGCGTAGCATAAAACGATACAAATATTTCTACAATCTTTAATTCTGTCTTTAATCTTTCTACAATCTGTAATTTTGTCTATTCTTACGTCGACAAAACCCATTTCTACGGTGGTCATGCTACGCATGCAGAAACTATCACTTTCCTATACTTTGTGTAAGTCGACGTCATGGGGACGTAAGAAAATCGCGGCAGGATGGAACGCACAGGATATTCAATGCACAGCTTAGCGCTTAGTTCATTTATTCACATTTAATGATTATTTCATGATAAAGTCTTATGAATTTCACGAGCTTTCTTGACGTTTCCCCTTAATAGTTGCGATCACCTAAGTACCGCAGTCTCAAACTTATGAAAACTATCTTTTAAATACTGTTAATTGTTCAGTGTTCATTACGTCCTACCGAAAACGTTTAACCACAGTAGGCAGGTATTTATGATGAGATAATAAATTAATAACACTTATTATTACCTAGTTTCTTATCTCTTCGGTTGCCTAATGTTCTTTGTTAAAAAATTACAACACCATACCATAATAAATCCTAGTTTTAGAAGTAACGGGGCCGCTAAACATTGTTATCTTAATTTACTTAGTTTTAACGTTTTTTATCTGCGCGCTATGGTGCGGGTACGGCCGGTGACCTCCGGAAACAGGTATGGCTAGTGATGTGACGTTACCTATTGTAGCGTACACTAAGTTAAACCGTAAAATACACGTTATAATTATTAGTATGCGAAGTTAGATAACAGAGTAGAAAATAATTATTAGATAATCTACTACAGTAAAATGAGAAAATAGGTAATGTAAAGAGGTCCCTTAAACTAGCTGGATGTGACGCTCTGGAAGGTTGCCGTTGGTGCCGATGTCTAGCGACGCCAATGGATCGGTGTCTGCGAGGTCACCAAAACTCTGCGACGGGAGTCGAATGTCCGCAACTATGTTACGACGACGTCGACTGGACACGTCGTAGACCCCACAATGAGCCGGTTCCCAGAAGCCCGTCGGGGAAAAACCGAAATTCGGCTTGTATGGTCGTCGTCAGCTAAACGGATGAGTTGCACACAGAACTTTTCACTTTGAGCGGATAGCACTTAATACAACGTAGACTTATTTAAAATATAGGGCTCAATTATAGAAATTTAGGCCTGGAGGTTCCGAAAATAAAAAATTCATCTGATTCGTTTGGATTCAATCTGCCGTCTGCCCGTTGACAAGAGAAAATTTTCGCCTTCAATTTTTACAGGTTCGAAATTTGAGGTAGAACAAAAAATATAAAGGCCAGTGTTTCAAAAAAAGGTTGATTTAGAAACCAAAAAGTTTCGACCGCAGCGGATTTACGCTGCACTATCCACGAATGATAATCGAGTAAAACGTTTTTTTTTTTTCATTTAAAAATACATATACATACTTTGATCTTGATGTGTATTCATCTGGCAGGCAGGCGCAACAGCATGACGCTGTTCCAGTATAACAATTTTTATTGAAATTTTATGAACTTTTTTCTAATAGAAATGCGTCGCATCTGTCAGTGGGAGCCTTAATGTTCTGATCTTAATGGAGCTATATAATTTTTCCTACGATTAAAAGCCAAACCTGGTTTTTACTGAGGTAAATATTGCCCTAGTGTCATGGGTAGTATGTTTTTGCCTAATAGCCTAGCTCTGTAGCTTGCAGCGCAGATGCGTTTTTTTTCACACGTAACATTAAAATTTTGTTGGGTAGGTATGTACGTACGTGCTATAGTACATGCTAGGTCTAGGCCTACTTTTTTGACAAATTGGTACCTTTACTTGGTCTCTATTCAATGGTCGATGAACATGGCAAATTAATACAATACCTTTGAAAATTGATTGTCAATTAAGCACCGATGTAACCTACGTCAGTCAATTAATGATTAATAATTACTTTAATAGAGTTGCTAGACGAGAAGATTAAACATCATATTATTTTGAAGTTGGTTGCCTTAATAATAAACTATGTATTACAAAAATATAAATCGGTACTGGAGGTTTCGTATCGATAGTTACTCAGAACACTGACTCATTCGCGTACTTTCGTGTGGTCCCATCTCTAGACGACCTACATAAGTACATTCTATTGTTGTACCGTACGAAGAATATCATAGGAAACAATATATTTTAATTACGTTTGCGCAGGCAGATGTCAATTTGCGTCAGTAAAATTATTTGATTGATGATTCAGATGTTATGTGAAACGGAAGGTTATGCATCTAGGCGCCTACGTTTATCTACTCGGTAGGTTGTGTTGAAGGCTTTAAGTTTTTTTTAGTTTCTTTCATAAAATCCGCAAAGAGCCTCTGTCGTACAAGGACAAAATTCTTTACATCACGTCTAATACAGCTTGGAATTTAAAAGGAAAATGACGTCAGTGGTCAACGGTCACAAAACCGGCTTATTCTTATTCTGATCGTGTAAGGGCGCACGCCCCGCAGTCCCGCAGACCCGCACATCAAGTTTACCTTGGAACTTTCCACAGCCTTCTGACCTTCGCCACTTAGAAAGATCCTGCTTCATTTATTGCAATGCATAATGGAACTGCTGAGTCCTAGACCTCTTTGCATCTAAATGTTTAGGTCGAATAGTTGTCTATGGTCGTTAGTGGCCAGTTACTATCAGTACCGTTTTCATCTTGAATTGGAATTTAGCAACACTGCAACTAGTTTCTTTTTTTTTTCGTTTTTTGAACGATCAAAAAATTGACGACTACTGTATATTGTTTTCTGTATAACATTTTAAATGAATTTTCTTGTCCTGTGTAGCAAAACTGCGGGCTGTAATTATCTAGGTAGGTACCTATTAGTGTAAACCAGATAGGTACTGATATCGATGGTGTATGGAATGTTACCTGCCAGTGTCGGTGTCTAACGCGATGTCATTAAAATAAATAGAAGATCGTTATCGATAAGGCAATTATTACATTTTAATTACCAAATAATTAATTGGGTACCTACTTATTTAGTTTCTGGGACCTTTCGCTGACTATGAATTAGATTTTTAAATATGTAACTGCATAATCAAAATACGTATTTATTTGTTTATGTACATACCGTGTTAAATACTAAGCAACAAAATTAAACAAAATCCTACAGATTCAAGGTTACTGGAACCGAATTCTAATTTCAAATAAACTGGTCTGCCTACCAGAGACATTTTTTTTTTGGTTCTTTTCGTCCCTCTTTGGGACAGGCAAACTACCAGAGACAAACAAAACGACGTTTCTGTCATTTGCGCCCAATCAGAGCCAAAACATTTAAAATCAACGAACTATTTTTGCTCAGTTACAATCGTAGTTTTACCGCTATTTCACCATGAAGTATTAAACACCATAACAAAACGCTACTCACCGAATAACCCAATACTATCAGCAGAAAAATCCGACACGATTCAGTTCCGCTATTACAAAGTTTTACCCGCGATTTTTGTCTGAAAATCACGTTAAAACTGAACAATTCACACTTCTGATTGTCGAAACACTTGTTTAGTTGCACTTGAACACAGTTTTCACTATCACAAATTACGTGTGAGGTGTAATTTAGTCAAAAACATCGATACTTTTACGTAAAGAGTTTTGAACTGATAAGGCACGATACGCGTCTTTTCGCGCCGGTGACACTGTTGCTACTAGCGCTGGGCGCGGAGCGCGGGGCGGTCGTCGCAGGAACTAGTTTGTTGAGTTGACTGACGCGACGACAACGCAAGGCAACGGCAACGCTACGTGCGGCGAGCGATGCGATATCTTGGAGAAATATTGAAAAATGTTGCTACACAATATTGTAGAATTCATAATCATCATTTCAGCTGTAAGACGTTCACTGCTCCACTGCATGGGGCTCCCCCAATTTGGAGGGTTATGCCATAATCGCCACCAAGGCTCGGAACCGGTTTGAAAAATACCGGTTAACACCGGTTTATTTCGGTTTTCCTCCGAACTTTTCTTAAGAACCGGAACCGTTTTAGAACTTTATTTTAACCCAAATTAACCGGTTTATTCGACGAACGGCATGTTGATAAACGCTTTGCAACTTGTATGAATGCCGCGCATAGCGGCGCGGTATGAAGACGTACTAGTTACGATATTTCTTTTCATTCGATTCTTGACTTCGTAGGTAGACGTCTGCTGCGCAGTGGGATTTAATCACCAGTTTATATTATTTGTCTATTATTTGTGTTTAAAATGGGTAGAAAGCGGACGAATTAAATCTATACATACTTTGACTACAGTGAAAACAATAAAACTTCAAAGTGTCTAATAGAAAACTGTGAACAAGTTTTACGGGTAACTAAACAATTGATTCAATCAATCAATCAACTCAGCCTATCGCAGTCCACTGCTGGACATAGGCCTCTCCCATGCTGTGCCACAACATCCTGTCCTCCGCCTTCCGCATCCAGTCTGTCCCAGCCACCTTTTTGAGGTTGTCGGTCCATCAAGCTGGGGGGCGTCCCACACTACGTTTGCCGATACACGGTGTCCACTCCAGGACGCGTCTGCTCCATCGGCCATCGGTCCTTCGACAGACATGGCCAGCCCACTGCCACTTCAGACTGCTTACTCTGCAAGCTATGTCGGTCACTCCAGTTCTTTTCCGGATAACTTCATTCCTGATTTTATCCTTCAAAGAAACTCCGAGCATAGCCCGCTGAGCGACCTTAAATTTGTGGACTAGCTGAACTTTTAGTGTCCACGTTTCGGCACCGTATGTCATAACGGGCAGGACGCACTGGTTGAAAAGCTTGGTCTTCAAACATTGCGGTATCCACGACGAGAAGACTTGACAAAGTTTTACAAACGCTGCCCAACCCAACCGGATCCTCCTGTTGGCTTCTTTCTCGAAGGTGTGTCTACCAAGCTGGATGACTTACCCTAGGTAGACATACTCCTTCACAACGTCGAGAACCGACCCTTCGATGCGAATTGGACTCGGCAAGACATGCGCATTGTACATGACTTTGGTCTTGTCCAAGTTCATGCCGAGGCCTACCCGCCGAGAGACTCCATTTAGGCTATGCAGCATCTGGTCTAACTGTCCCAGTGTCTCTGCCATTATGACGATGTCGTCGGCAAAACGAAGGTGTGAGATGTACTCGCCGTTTACGTTGATCCCCTGTCCAGTCCATTCTAGCGTCTTAAATACGTCCTCCAGCGCGTTGCTGAACAGTTTCGGGGATATCACATCCCCCTGTTTCACCCCTCTGAGCAGTTTGATTGGGCTGGTTGTTGTATCCTGGATCTGGACAGTCATCGTTGCAGCGTCATACAAACACTTCATCACCTCGATGTATTGCCGTCAATTCGACATCGTTGCAAAGAGGCCAGAACTGCCCAAATTTCAAAGGCTTTCTCGTAGTCTACAAATGCCATACACAGCAGCTTGCACTCTTCGGTCTTCTGTACAATTTGCCGAACAGTATGGAAGTGGTCTACGGTGCTGAAGCCTTTTCGAAAACTGACTTGTTCTTGTGGCTGGAACTCGTCAAGTCTCCTGGCGAGACGGTTCGCGACGACCCTCGAAAACAGCTTGTATACGTGGCTCAAGAATGAGATGGGTCTATAATTCTTCAGCAAGGTTTTGTCACCTTTTTTGAAGAACAGAACCATCGCACCCCTGCTCCACGCTTCAGGAGTTGTACCCTGTAGGATGACGGAGGTGAAGAGACTCGCGAGCTCTCTTATGACTGGAGCCTCGCCCGCTTTAAGGAGCTCTGTCGTTATTCCGTCATCACCTGGTGCCTTATTGTTCTTAAGCTACTCGAGAGCCGCCCTAATCTCGCACTGGTCGATATCCGGGATGTCTTCCGTGTAGTGGCGCGTTAGTTCGGCTCGATGGTCATCTTCGCTATGTCCCGTTGGTTTCAGCGTCCGCGTTGAGTACAGATGCCCGTAAAAGTTTTCAAGTTCCTCGAGTATCTCGGACTTCGAAGTCACGATTTTGCCATCCGCCGTTCTTAGTTTCGTCAGATGAGACCTCCCTAATAGCCGAGCGAACACTTTCGATCCTCGGTTCTGCTCAATCGCAACCTTGATGTCACGAGTGTTGGAGCACTGAAGGTCACGTCGTGTCAGCTTTCTAATTTTTAGGTTTAAGGTCCTCTTTTCTGACGAAGACGGCTGCGTGGATGGCAACTCTCGTCTTTCCTTCATAAGTCCGAGAGTTTCCGAGGAAAGTTTCGACACCTTACTTTTTCGCTGCGACGGGAAAAGTTTGCGGGATACTTCGCATAGCGCTTTGACCACCTCATCGGCTTTCTCGTCGACAGTGCCGGTGATTTCCAGCAGAGCGAATCGATTTTGAAGTTCCAGGAACTTTTCGGATCCCAAAGCAGCTTGGAGCTGCATAGGTCGGAGGGTAGGCCTCATCATGCGGATTCTCTCAGCACGAAAATTTATATTTAGAGTGCCTCGTACATGTCTGTGATTGCTTCCGGTATTATACCTGCTGATCACGGAGACATCTCTAAATATTAGGTTGGGGAAAAAGTCTTTTCGCATTATAGTATGTATGAACTTGTAATAAAATCTCTTTGGCTAAACTATTTGTATCTGGCTGGTTTTGGTATCATTGAAAGTTTAAATTTTAAAGAACATAATTCCAAATTCAAATTAGGAAAATGTGTGATTTTCATTTGTTTTTCGTACCGTCAAGATGAGTGAATCTAATGAAGAAATTCGATACATTTTAAAATTTTACTACAAAAAAGGTAAAAATGCAAAAAAAGCCGCGAAAAAAATTTGCGATGTTTATGGACCTAGTGTACTGTCTGTGAGAGTAGCACAAATTTGGTTTAAGCTTTTTCAATCCGGAAATTTTGATGTCAAAGATGCACGTCGCTCTGGTCGCCCTATTACGGATAAAATGGATGCCATTTTTGAAAAAGTGGAGCAAGATCGGCATACCAGTAGTTACGACGTAGCTGAAGAACTGGAAATTGACCACAAAACAGTTTTGGCGCATTTGAAAAAAACTGGGTACACAAAAAAGCTCGACATTTGGGTACCTCACGAGCTCACTGAAAGAAACCTAATGAACCGTGTACTCATTTGTGATTCTTTATTACGACGTAATGAAACCGAACCATTTTTGAAGAAGCTGATAACTGGTGATGAAAAGTGGATCACGTATGACAAGAACGTGCGAAAAAGGTCGTGGTCAAAGGCCGGTCAGGCTTCACAGACTGTGGCGAAACCCGGGTTAACTCGCAACAAGGTGATGCTGTGTGTGTGGTAGGATTGGAAGGGCATTATTCATTATGAGCTGTTACCACCAAGTAGGACCATCGGTTCTGAACTCTACTGCGAACAACTGATGAGATTAAAGCAAGAAGTTGAGAGAAAGCGGCCGGAATTAATCAACAGAAGGGGTGTGGTTTTTCATCATGATAACGCTAGACCTCACACATCTTTAGCCACCCGACAACAATTAAAAGAGTGTGGCTGGGAGGTGTTAATGCATCCGCCGTATAGTCCTGACCTTGCACCTTCAGATTTCCACCTGTTTCGGTCTCTTCAGAATTCTTTAGGCAGTGTCAGGTTAACATCACGAGAGGACTGCCAAAACCACTTGTCGCGGTATTTTGACCAGAAGTCCCAAAATTTCTATAGCAATGGGATCATGTCCCTACCTACAAGATGGCAAAAAGTTATCGAACAAAATGGTACCTACATACTTTAGTTAAATGTAAATAAACTTTACTAAAAAATGTTTTGAATTTTCTTAAAAAATGCGAAGAAAGTTTTTCCCCAACCTATTATATGCTTTTTATCCGTCATGATGAAGTCTATCTCGTTCGTCGTCACGTTATCAGGGCTCTGCGAGGTCCACTTCCTCTGGGGTTTCTTTTCAAAGAACGAGTTCATCATGAAAAGCCCCTCCGACTCTAGGAAGTTGACCAGCATTTGCCCCCTGTGATTCCTGCGCCCCAAGCCGAATGGTCCGACTTTCTATTTGCCGCGTTCTTGTACTCCCACCTTGGCATTGAAGTCCCCCATAACAACGTTGTAGTGGGCCTTTGTTGTACTGTGTATTGCCTTGGCAATATCTTCGTACATGGCCTCGGCTGTCTCGTCAGAGTATGTCGAGGTCGGAGCATATACCTGTATCACTTTCAGGTAGTACCTGTCAGTGAGTTTCAGTACAAGGTACGCTACCCGTGTCGACACATAATTGATTTCTACAACGCTGCTAGTGAGTTCCTTGTTGACCAGAAAGCCGACAACGCCTTGGGAGAGCTGATCACCTTCGCGGAAGTAGAATAGGTGGCCTGACTCCAAGGTTATCGTATCCTCCCCCTGTCTTCGGATTTCCGATAACCCCAGTATATGCCAGTTAATGCGACCTAACTCTACCTCAAGTTAGGCAAGGTGATGGTCCAGCCTCATCGAACGTCCATTGTACGTAGCCAGATGTAGTCGTCGTTGGTAACCTGCCGTAACCCGGGGATTCTTTGCACCCCCGTCCCGCCGTTACCGTGACCGCTACCTTGACCAGGAATAGCGGGACCACCGGGAACTGGGGGCCATTGTTTTGGCACTTTAATCATGTGGAGGTTTAATGCCCGTAGTCACCACGCTGGGCAAGCGGGTTGGTGACCGCAGAGCCATTCCTTTCGCAGCGATGACGCTGCTGCCCGTCATCGCTCTGGAGAATTTAGGTTGGCTTGTTGGATGGTTATACCGCCATCAATCGGTCGCCAGCGCCTCGTCTGTGAGTGGCAGGGTGTACCGCGTGCAGGTGATGGACATTTGGGGAGTCCGGTTGTTATGTGCTCTCCCTTACACCCCAAAAAAAAACACCATAATCAAAATGACGAAAAACGTACCTAAAATAGAACAAGACACACCATACAGTGGATTGATTATAAATTTAAATATTTTATTTTTAAAGTCTACAGATATTTTTAAACCTACCTCAATATGCCCCTTTGTATACCTAACTTTACTTATCACCATATTCAAAAGAACTTGTTAAAGTAGACACTACGCGGAGTTGTCACTAAGCGAATTTACCATTTTCAGAAGTTGACGTTATGAGATGTTGACGTTATGAGAAGTTGACGTTATGAGAAGTTGACGATATGAGAAGTTGACGTTATGAGAAGTTGACGTTATGAGAAGTTGACGTTATGCGAATTTATCATTGTGAGAATTCCACATTTTGAGAAATTGGCATTATGCGAATTTGACACTCTAAGAAGTTGACATTCTGAGAAGTGGACATTTTGCGTCTGGTTGTCATTCTAAGAGTTTAACATTATGAGATGATACGGATTGTTACAATGACATAAACGTCCGACCCGAAACAAAAAATTCTTATTACTGAATAAAAACTGAACAGCGCGTGGCGTTTCTTTATAGTGCGTCCGTGTTAACCGGTTTTTATTGCTCTAAACCGTTTAATCCGAAAAAACCTTTATATAAAACTCTTCCAAATATCGGTTTAAAAAAACCGGTTTATGCGAACGAAACCAAAAGTAAAAGGTTTTGCGTCAAGTACATAATAACGGTTTGAAAATTTAACCGGTATCCGAGCCTTGATCGCCACGCTTGGCAGTTGTTTTGGCAATTGCAGTATGGTGGTAATATGCATAGAGAACGCTGCTGCACATTCTCTAGTAAGTCCCTTAGTCGTCTCTTACGATACCCACGGGAAGAAATGGCGTGATGCTATTCTTGAATTCATAATTAGGTAGTACCTACCTATTATGAATCCAAGAATAGCATATAGTAGCTATTAGGTACTGAAAGTTAATAATAATGATTTTGTTCATTCTTTTTTTTTGTTTCTTTAAAACACATTCTTGATCCTGTGCAAAATACCTTAGCCTTTTTAACTATCTTGCCTATCATCAGTTCAAGAAAGTAAAAGAAAGGGCGGGCGTTTGAGAATTTATTTATAGACTGTTTATTTTAATGAGGATGAGTAGGTACTTACAATGAGTAGTAGAGGACAAAGCCACAGCGATAAAACCAGAAAATATAGATATAAGGAATGCAAGCATTACCAACAATCATTTCTTGGAATAAACATACTAAATTAATCTAAGAACCTAGGACTATAGTAGGTGTGTAATAAGTAGGTACTTTGTACATATAGCCTACCTAGGTACATTGTTTTTGATAAAGTCCAAATTACTTATGAGCTACTTATAGCATCACTTTCCAACAACCACAGATGATCTTCAGCAATAGCATTTTCATTTTTTAATGCATTCAAAATATCTTTTAACACATCGGCTTTCTTGCGATATCTTCTGACCATAGTCTGGAGTCTCTTGATGTGCATTTTATGTTGCTGCATCCCTTTCTTGTACTTCTCTATCTGTACGTTATATCTTTCCACGATCGACCTTGTTTCTCCAGCTTTTATATTAATTTTCTTAGAGTTCTTTTTGTGTTTCAAGGTGTTTGATGGCTGCAAAAAATAAACGTTAAAAATATTAGTGTGTATGTGTGTGTGTGATGGTAATGAAGTTAGAAAGGTTCCGATTTCTTTTAAGTTTCACGTAATATAACAACGCCGTGCGTGAACTCCCGGATTGGTATAAAAATATAGAGGTGTAGTAGGGCATCATCATGTATCAACAACAAGCCTATTGCCATCAGCCAGCCATAAATCAAGACTCCGGGCTGCTACAAAAAAAAAAAATCCATAAGGACCAACATTTATTGCGTAACACACTGACAGCTAATGTCTTTCATTTTGACAGTTCAACGACATGTATTGTGTTATTTACGTTGTTGTGCTGATGAATTTTTCGAACTTAAGGATTAGCAATATTCTTCAATAAAATTCAGATTGTGATTGATAGTGTGTACGTTACATAATTAGGGTGCAGGGAATCAAACCCCAGGACCTCACGCACTAGACCAACGAAGCAGTCTTTCATGGATTTATTTTTAGGTAATTTTATGTAATAATACGAATGGTGATGACTTGATAAGTTAAACATATGATGAGACAAGCTTACAGTTTCAAACACCATTCTCAACTTGAGGGTAGGCACAGCTGTGGGGAACAGCCTACGACTCTTAGGTATGGGCTGGAAGCATTTTTCCTCGAAATGTGAGCTGCAGATAACCCCATTTAGTGTAGGAACCCATTCGTCCTTCCGACCGCAAGCAGCGATCCATTTATCTCTTAGTTTTGTGTCTTTTGGGAAACTGCAATCAAGAAAACATTAATTCAATAAACTTCCATCCCAGTGACGATTTTTACCAAAAAAGTTCAACGAATGACCAAATTCATTGGCATCGTAAAATCCTAACTTGTTGTTTATAATGTATAGGGAAAGTTTTTTTTTACCCTAACGCAAAGACAGGTGTAATGTCGAACTCATGTCTAACTGCCATAGTGAAACAGTAAACAAAAGACTTGACATGTCAGAATAAGTCTTTGGGATTACAAAAAAACCGTAACTGAGAACACTGTTTTTTTTTCATTCAAAAATAAAGTCTTTTGTTATTTATTTTTTTAATTTTAAACCTTTTATTTTCCCATTACAGGGCAAAGGCCTCTCCTCATACAGAGAAAGCACGAGCATTGATCACAATGCTTGTTCAAGACATTATGTAAAATTAAGATCATAATTTACCGATGATACGTCACACCACAAGACTTAAAATTTGCCTCACTGCTCCTATTTCCACAGACTCGAACAGCACAACAAGGCATTATTATTTCGAACTAAACACAGCAGCGCAGTTTTTCAAAATGGCCGGCGGTGGCGGAAAACGATAAAAATGGCGACAGAATAGTTGTAATTCACTAGGATTAATTATATGAAATTATGTATGGATGTTGGATTTACGTAATTTTTCCCCGTCGAAGATGCGTGTAACTCGCGGGGTGAGCACAGCACGTCTTACACGTTGTGCGAGGGAGAACTCTCTGTCCCCTTTGGGCATATCGACGCGACGCCATCGCCGCCGGTCAGCGTTGCTGCGCATCTTCGTAGCTTCTAAACCACGCCCATGGTTGGGATTCCGCAACAATAATTCTATCCCCAAGAATAAAATTGATGATGTTGGTAACGATGTTTGGTCAAGTATTGGACCTTCTTTGCCCTGTGTTCGGTCTTCGCTGTACCTAATAAATTGCCTATGCGTGAGTTTGGGTTTGGACCAAAATAATATGTATTTGTAAGTAATGACAAAATCCTGGATCTATCTTTAAACAAATAAATAAAGTTGCAGTGCAGCTAGGAAAACACACAGACAGATGAGGGCGGAAGCTAGGCACTACTATTGAAAGTTCTAATTGCAGTATAAACAGACAGCAAGGCTTCAATTGTAAGTAATAATATAACACAAAGTTTATTATAAACACCCCTTTTCTTGTATTAAGGGTGAAAATATTGCACATAAAGATAGGTACCAATCCTTCTCACCATCCGTCTGGCCTAAATAATCATGTATAAACATTATTGGAATAATAACTAGTGCCAACTTCGTATATCCCCTATTTATATAGACAATTATGGAACCCTAGCAAAAATAATGGAAACGTCAGCTGGTGTTGTAATAATTTCACCCTTAAATTAAAAAAGAACACGCAGCTGGTATTCCATTAACTATACCTTGATGATAACAAAAACGGACTGGTCTGCAACAGCTGATCGACGTATGGCTAATTTCTTAAACAGGTAAAAACAATACCATAGAACGATATTTCCTTGATTCACACTTTCCATTCCGTCACCAGTACAGAAGCAGCCAACCAAAAGCGAATTAGAGCAGCGATGTATGAAGAATAGAAGTATGTTCCCGTTAATTTGTACGGCATGATATGGTAGAGGTATATGATTCTTCACACAGCAGGTGTTGTTGCCTGCTTTCAACAAAAAACGCAATCTTCATTCGCTATTTATTTATAGTTGCCGCTCCTGGGTGGCTTGAGCAAGGAGTTTGATACGAGGGATAAAGAAATATTCAACACCCCGTTTTTAATCCCAGAGTCAGTGGTTTGTTTTGTATTAGGTATAAAAATTTGACATGAGTTTAACTTTGACGTTTGACTACATCTGTCAATTTAGTGACTGGGTTTAAAAAAACGAACTTTAGGTACCTATCAACAACAAGTTAGGATTTTTTGATGTCAAAGAATTTGGTCACTTGTTGAGCTTTTTTGGAATACGGTTGTCTTCTACTTTTCGAGTTACATCTATGGGATCATTCAACAATTACGTGATCACCGAAGGGGGGGGGGGGGGGTCGGGTGCTTGTATATACATCTGGATTATTTGGGGGGGGGGAAGAATCCATGATTACGTCATCATTTATATAACTAAATATTTACGTCCAATTTTGAAGTCTATACTGGTAACACTAACTATTAGATAGATGGAACGGGATTTCCCCTGCTATAGACAAACTGTGGAACAGTGTGACCAGATTCAGTATTTTTATACTTTTTCGGCATATTTTATCGACTTTTCCAAGCATCATACGTGTCAGTGCTAATAAAACAGCAAACATTAAGCACGGACGAAGATTACGTAATCAAGGCGAGGGGGGGGGGGGGTTAAAACGAAAGATTACGCTGTGATCACATAGGGGGGGGGGGGGTTAAAAAACGGCCAAAAATGATCACGTAATTGTTGAACGATCCCTATTTTGTTAAATGGTCGGAGGGGTCATTACGTAACACACTAACCGTCTATATAGCTTTGATTTTGACAGTTCAAAAAAATTAATTGCGTTATTTACGTTGTTGAGCAGACAATTTTTGCGAACTTATGAAGGCATACCTAGATTAGCAATATTTTTCAAAATGATTCTGATTCTGATTAATACTGTGTTACGCAATAAGAGATTCAGCTAATATCTGGACAAACGTTTATTTTAAACGCAAACGCTCATTAAATCATAATAAAGTCATCAGCACGTTTCAAAAGTGAAACGAATCGCCAGCAATGACGCTCACGAATAATTACCGAGTGTTCACGAGTGTACACGATGGCACTCGGATCGTGACCGGGTTGTGTACGCGCAGCCTTGATGGACGCAGTATTGTTCGCACTTGACACTGGCTAATAATGGCATAAGGTGGCCAAGTTGTGTGGCTGATCTAGGATTACGATTTGCTGAAGGTAACCTTTTTAAAGGATGATGAACATGACCTAAAGCAGCTTAGCTTTGGATGAAATGGACCTTGGTCGCTGTTTTCGAGTTAAACGTTAAAGGTTGTGCTTAACCAACTGACATTTTGCAGTACTGCAATAAGTCGTAAGCGTATCAAATGAGGACTGTGCTCAGTTCACAAATCTTCGTTATCCAGTCCGTATTAAAACTCTAATAACATCATAGGATTTGTTTAAACTAAACCAGTTACTCCATGTCATTTCAAAAGTACTTATAAATGTCATTTTGAATTGTCCAGGAGTCTGTCAGGCAGAAAGATAAAGCTGAAGTTACCCATTAAACTGTAGTGGGTTCCTACGGAGCAGAACAGGCAATCCTTATGTTATTCTTTGCTCTTGATGACAGCCTTTTATAGAAGAGAATAGAATATAACACTTCTATTACACACAGAGTCGACTGGGTTAGTAACAATGAACGAGTTGAAATCGAATGTTCGTAGGAACAGAAACAGTGAATCTGTTTCTGTTCCTACCAATTGAATTAAAATCATTCATTGAATTAAAATCAGCGCAGACCTGCAAAAACCTGCTGAATTCCACCGATCTGCGAACACACTGGAGACTGGTGTTGGACTGAACACGCGTCATCAGGGAAGCACATCTAATTCTAATCATGACGGCTTACTATTCTCTGCTTACATCCCTGACGCATCCCAGACGCTTCGACTGTTTTATCAATTTATCACACTCAATGCTCAGTTTTTGATCGAACCGTTATTTCGGCAATCATTAACAACCATATACTGTAGAACTATTCACAGAGATTGCGAGATATCCTAGGTCATAAAGCTATTTCCTTTTATTGTTATACACCATGAGAATAAATTGTTATGGTGTTCCTGTCTAGAAACCATTGCGTAGTTCAACAGACGGGCGGAAGCTGATAATCTTGATAATGTTTATGGTGTGTGAAGGATGGGTTTTTAGATGTATTTTGCTATGCTTGAAGATAATAAACATGGGATTGGCTTTTCATATTGTGGCCATCTTCATTATTACCACGTTTTGCTAATCATTACCCTGGAGTCAGTATTACTATGTTTATGAAGTGTCTCATCATGGTAAGAATCACACTCTTGTTAAATAAATATCGTTTCGGTAAAATGTTCACAAATTTTCAAAAATAAAATGTTCAAAAATTGTGAAGTGCCACAAACCATTTACAATTTAACGCATTTTTTTTTTTTAACGTCTTTAATCCGTCCATAGCAAACCCACAAATTGTGAACTGCTATCAAACTTGCATGCGACAGACCGCACTTTGCACTAATACTAAATAACCTAGTACCTGCGAGTTGCGACCAATTTGGAAGTAGCACCCACCGGCCGTTGCCAAGGCACCGCTCGCTCTGCTCGCTCGGCTCGCGCGCTATTGGCCATAGTTCTAAAAGCTATCCTAACCGACTTAGTTGGGGTGCCCTGGGGGTGCCCTGACTTAATTACTGAGAAAATAAATCAACATTTTACTGGATCAATTTAGAGGAAATTTTAAGAAACGTACATATTGGTACGAAACGGGATAGAGGTGGGTAATCACATTTCCGGAGTTCATATTCAGCTTCTCATAATAGAAGGAGTATAGAGATCATTTTGTCATTTTGTGGTTTATGCTACTACAAAAAAAAAACCCAAAAGACAAGCTTAATTAACAAGAGTGTGATTCTTCGATGTTCATGATCATACGGTGACATAAACACAAATAATAGGTATACCTACATAAGTAAAATACATTGGACAGAACGTTACAACTGAATGTTGCACAGTTTCCCATAACGGATGAGCATCATTACGATACCCATCAAAGTCCTATAAAAACATTCCGTGAAGTGCATTCAGTCGTAATATGCACAACATGGCATCGTATCCCATTGTCTCCACATCACACGGACTCATGGTACCATCACACATTGTACTTTCTATGACTCAAAGGAAAGCCGAACACCTGATTGTTCTATACAAAACAGACGTTATGGGATAGCTATAGATTTTCTAATTAGTTTCATGATGGCATCGTCGACAGTGCCAAAATTTCGCGACTTAACTTTTAGGAGTGCCTTGTATAGAAATGGATACTCTTTCGAATTGGCATTGCAATGTGAGCTCGTGCTCTGTAGCGAATATTAAAAACTTGTTTCTAGTGAGTCATTTTAAATTATTACAATATAATATAGTAGGTAATTTATTGCCAGCAACATAGTGTTGGAAAAACATAAACTAGTTTTTAAGTGTGAATATTATGTCCTGAAGTAAGTCGAAAAAGGATAATCTTTAAATCCTAGTGTCTTCTAATGATTCACAGATATACGGACATAAGCTTAAAACCTTAATATTTAGCCACAGTCAAAATTAAAATTATTAATAACAATTGCAACATTTATGTCCGAATGTTCGAGCTTCAAAACATTCTCTCGGAAAAAAAAATTAAACGCGAAATAACTTTTGAATATTTATCAAATGTACACAGTAAACATGCGCTTTCTCATAGTTTATTGTTAATTCTCAGAGGCATTAAATTATCTTAAATCTCTTTGTTAATTCTACATGGTAATAATTGGTACCTACATCTTGACATTCCATTGAGGCGCTACTTGACAAGGGAAAGCACAGCAATCTTTCCCACTTAGTACATTTCATTTTAGTTCCTAATTCCACCATGTCTTAACTTATACGTGGTCGTTTAACAGTAATTGGAAGAGACTACATAACATTTGTCTGTCTGTATGACAATATATTTAGATGAGTTAGCGTTTTTCAAGTGACGCTAATAGGGTAAATAAAGCTGCGGGGTATAGAAAGCTATGATCTACGGCAAGTGAAGGAGGTAGTAGATTTGTGTGTTTGAACGGATATTTTATTAGTAATATTATGGTGCTGTTAAGTTTGACTACCAGTCTTACCAAGGGGTATCATATTACCCAGTAACTGGGTTGTGGAGGTAAGATATGCAGTCGCTCCATGTAAAATACTGGTATTCAGCTGCATTCGGTTAGACTGGAAGTCAACCCCAACATGCTTGGGAAAAGGCTAGGCAGATGACGATGATTGTGGTACTGGTAAATACAGCCAGAATAAAGGCTATGATGCGAATCAAGAGATCTTTATAGAAAAGTGTTGAGAAAACAGATATTTAGAGAAGGACTTGAATTTCAAAGCTTTCTTTTCAAAACTCTATTCTTTGAAAATCCAATAGATATGTTGGAATACTTGGAATAAAGAAATACGTTACTCTTTCATCATGTGTGTGGGTAATCATATTCAGTTTGGTTCAGTTATAAAATCATGGAGCAGTTTATCTGGTACAAATCTGGCATGACATCACACCCAAACTATTTTAAGTCGATGACCGTCCCAAGACGGGTGACTCCACTATCTTGCACTAAATGTTTATTAAATAAAAGATCGGTCATGCCCCAGGCTGGTCACAGATACGGCGATGTACGCTAAGGTTCGCCATCTTACTTTCCAAATGATTGCCACAATAGGCAACATGCAATATTTTTATTTTTGTTTTCACTTTAAAGAATTCCATGTAGAATAGACCACAAATATATAAGAAAATTAAAATATTGTAATTTATCGGAAAAAATGAGGTTTTAAATTGACAGTTTAAATTTTCCCGCGAAAACGGACCTATAGTTCCGATGACGTCATTCTTGTCTGTCACTGGTTGTATTTGTTGGTCGGCTTTCATACTTTTGCATATTTTTTCGACTTTTGAGATAGTTTTTTTTTAAATATTTAAAATGGACTATCCGTCAACATCAGGTGATCATAACAATACCACTAATAATCCAGCCAGTGAGTCCGTGTATACTTAAACAAAGTTTCCAAATAAATTGTTTTTGACTGGACTTTGAGACCCAAAACTGAGAAAAAGTTGGTTTCAAGCTGCGAAAAGAAATTTCAGTTTTCTCCAAACACCATTTCAATACTCAAAACTTTATTGCATTCCACAATACATCACATCATCATCATGCATCATTCATTGTTCATTGCATAGCTTTCTTTCCTTTTTGCATTATTCGATGCTGTGAACTGTGAAGATCACTTTGACGTAAGTCAGCGAATATACTTGTTATATGTTTAGTAAATCTGCTTGTACGTGAAAACACGTTAGTAACCTACCTAATACTTACAAACTTGTCTATAACATGTATTACATTTATAGTTGGAGAATGACGTCAAAAATTGGATTAAAGTTTAAAATGGGTGGAGGAAAACTTTTTCTGAAAAATAACTCTTAGTAAATTCCTGGAATCTGCTTTTATAAACCTACCTTCCATTTTTTACAATAAAAATGCAATTAATATTCCCATAAAATAATATTAACTTTTACATCCATAGCCTCAATAAGTTGTCATAACAGGAGTGAGGTGACGTCACTCTTGTTATAAACGCTGATTGGTGTTTTGAAATACGTTTTGTTTCAAGTCATTTTTAACTCGTAATTATTGTTAAAAATGAACATTATGTAACATAAAAACATTGCAGTGGCCCTTCTTTTATACTTTTTTAACATTTTAATCATAAAATTTTCATAAATATTATATTTGCATCTTCCCTATTACTGTTTGTGAATGTTTGAAGAGTTGAAGTACTCAAATAGATACGTCACGAGTTCATGTTTTGTTTGTTGGCGGGAATATCGGTAGACCTGTCAATATTGGTAGGAAAACGTGCCTCAACCAATCAAGAATTAATCAATTTTAGAATAGATGACGGTCTGGCTATGTGAAAGGGAATACCCCTTTGGTCTAATGAAATGAAATTGTTTATTCTGTAAATAAGACATCGGAATCACTTTAACACGACGTATTAAAAATCAAGTTTAATTTTTTTTATTTCGGAACAATAACACAGGACAAACTCCAGACATAATCTTGGTTAGACTATTTGAAGACCATGTAGATTCGTGTCTAAAACGGTTTCTATTGAGGAAAGTACCACACAGATTTGAAAAGACCAAGCCAGTCGGTGTAACCAATTGTTAGTAATCGTTTAGCAAAACTTAGTCGATTTTCTGCACCTAAATCTATACATCTATACATCTATACAATCTATATACATACAAATAAATAAAATTGGAGTGTCTGTTTTTAATATTAAGATAACCACTTTTTACTAAGTGTATATGGATGTATACACGATACATATACCAAAACAACATTTTTTACAATTTTTGTCTGTCTGTCTGTCTGTCTGTCTGTCTGTTCGTTCCCGCTAATCTCGGAAATGGATAGACCGATTTTGACGGGACTTTCACTGGCAGATAGCTGATGTAACAAGGAGTAACTTAGGCTACTTTTATTTTAGAAAGATTCTTTTATTTTAGAAAA
The DNA here is from genome assembly GCA_947507805.1 of Aporophyla nigra. Classification (NCBI taxonomy): domain Eukaryota; kingdom Metazoa; phylum Arthropoda; class Insecta; order Lepidoptera; family Noctuidae; genus Aporophyla; species Aporophyla nigra. Next base: position 23,125,113 of record OX382304.1, on the reverse strand, counting down.
AAATAACTTTCTTCGAAAACTACGCTGACATACGTCTCAAAATTCGTAAAACCCTGGCTGAATCCTACGAAATAGATCAAAATAATGTACTACAGTATTGTACACCTTAAAAAGGCCTACAAAAATGTCCTCAATGGTATATGTGTATCTCTTAGGGATAACCCACAATAACCATTTTTTATCTTTTACTTTTTACGAGAAATAAGGGCTTATTTACGAAGCGATTTTAAGCAATACAACATTAATCCTTATCCAATTAAGTACTTTAAATACATTGTGCATTTAATATAGATCAATATGGCCCTTTACAGCATGTAATTTAAATGAATATCTTAGAAGATATTAGAGATTTAAAAAGTGGGCGCAGAGCGCGTTGGCAGGGGCCGGGTAGTACAGGATAAGTAGGATTGTAATTCATATTACTTTGGCTTCAAAGTAATTGCGAATATCATGTGTGTTCATTATACTCAAAATAAACCTAATAGTATTATTTCAAGTAAGAGACCGCGAAATTGCTTAGATGTTTAGATTTTTGGATGTTTGTTTCTCAATGATGCAAAGACGGCCAAACGGATTTAGATCGAATTTGGCACAAAGATATATCATGGATATGTAACAGATAGGATACCTACTTTATCCCGGTAGTAGGTTCCCGGGTGATATTTTCCAACAGCTATACGGGCCAAGCCACTGGCAAAAGTACTATTCCTATAATTATGTTCGGTGTCTGGTAAATGATTGAGTGTCTGTATAGGTAAAATAGGAGCGTTAAGAAAAACCAGGAAGACTTATATTCAACTAAACCAAGCCCTATGTCACAGTCTTCTTACTCTGAATACTATTACTTTTATTTTAAAAACACCAACACACATGATGTTCTCATAAACTATGAATCCTAAGTAATATGAGTTATAATCCTACTACTAATAATATTATATATGTGAAAATATGTATGATTGGGTGTTTGTTTCTCAATCACGCAAAAATGGCTGAATGGATCTGGATCGAAAATAGCACACAGAGTCTATATTACCTATATAAAACATCGAATAACACATTCTTATCGCGGTAGTACGTCCTCTTGCATTAATTTCCGACATCCACCGGGCGAAGCCGCGGGCAAATAATATTATAAATGTGAAAATATGTATGATTGGGTTGTTGTTTCTCAATCACACAAAAATGGCTGAATGGATCTGGATCGAAAATAGCACACAGAGTCTATATTACCTATATAACCTGGAATAACACATTCTTATCGCGGTTATACGTCCTCTTGCATTAATTTCCGACATCCACGCGGGCGAAGCCGCGGGCAAAAGCTAGTTAGTGATAAATTAGTGACGTGCTTTATGTATATCGAGATCCCTCCATCGCCTTTGAGGGCAAGTTAAAGGCATGAGTTTTTGTAACAGCTGTTCATAGATAGACAGTAGAAGGCGTCAGACAATTTGAGAAATGGTTATTATAATCCTTAGAATAGACCTTGTACGATCCAATACAGGCCAAAACTGGATTTTAACTTTAATCTGATTGAGAAACGGCTGGGTTAAATCAAAACAATTATAGTCTTAAAAGTATATTTCTTACGGGCTTAAAAAGAAAATCATTTGTCACCTGTCTCCATAGATTAAAGGTGAAATGGAGGAAACATGTAGTTAATGGTGTTTGTAGGCTGTAAGTTAGGAACCAGTTACCACTACGCATCGTGATCTCTGACCCGTCATTATCATACGAGTAGTTTTACGTTTTAACTTCTGGGTTAAGTAGCTCTTTTTGTTAGGGTTGCTGCAGTTAAAAAATTAACAAGATTTGCAAACTTTTCCGAGAGTGCATCAGTTGATCTTTCAATTTCTTCATTCAGCCTCACCAAGGTGGTCAGCTACGTTAGCAAAATGTGAGGGTCTTTAGCTTTTAATAAGCTCAACATTCTTTTTATGTTTCCATAGTTCATTTTTCTGTACCTCTTATTACCGTCATCATTTCAGCCAGAAGACGTCCACTACTTCACACCGGCCTTCCTCAAGCTCCGCCATTTCGACTGGTTCTGTGATTCACGCATCCAGCAGATTCCCGCGGCCTTCACCTTAATGACCTATCTCTAGTTCTCTCACAAGTAGTAGAAGTAGTAGTACTAATTGGTATTTCCAGTTGTCCTACAGTTGCCCAAACACTATCATTTCTGCCATTGAAATCTATTCTGCGTGATTTCTGACCAAACAATTCTGTTACTAGCTGCAGAAAATCACGACCATCTTTCACGTCACCTTGTGTTCCAGTTAGATCAACAGCTCTGTATCGCGGATCACTATTACCTGTGGCTCACCTTGGCCCTAGACATGTCACGTTGACATTTACAAGTCACTATTTATAGATAGGCTCCACATTATTCGCGAATTTCGTTCGTGGTGCGTACTTTATCTGTTGTTGTTGTTGGAGAAACTTTAGAACTTGTCTTGCATAGTTTGATTGTTTTGTTGGAATCTTGTGTTTTACTAGAGCTTCTTGCATAAATTCCAAGTCAAAAGGAATGTAGGAAACGACTCTGTATCATAGTTAAACACGCGACAAATATTAGGGTGATATGCGGCTGGTTTCAACCAGATATATTCTGGCTCTAACCAGATTGATCCAGTTTTCAACCAGTTAGATCAACTGTTTTCCAGATATGTTTTACTTTTATATGAAACTAGCTTTTGTCAGCGGCTTCGCCCGCGTATTGTACTTATGAACCCTTGAATCACTCTGCCAAATTGATGAAAACCGCAGTACAAACCCGTTGCGGAGTTTAAAAGATCTAAGCGAACAGACACGGTCAGCGACTTTGTTTTATACTATGTATGTAAAGAAGAATTCTTATTCTTTCTGTCAATCAGGAAACAGGGGTTTTGAACCAAAATCATTAAGTTATGAGATAAAGTGAGCGAGTCTTTGACCATCAAATATTGGACGAATCCAATTCGATTTGTTCCAGAAAGCCAACTCAATGTTAAAAGTAAAACGATGGTCACTTGAACAGAAGATTTCAGAGCAAGTATACAATGGTCTTGTGCACCATATGGCGACCCTGGTGACCCTGGCGTGTAGGTCACTGCGACCAAAATTGGACCGAAGCGGGTTGTGTTGGTGAAATAGTACTTTGATATCGTGGGGAGAAGGTATAATTTTCTAATAGTAGAATTTACTGACCAGAAACATTTTTAAAGGTCACCAATAATATTTGCATGCTATAATATAAGCTAAACATGTATGCTCTATATTTTGTTATCTTACACCTGTAGGTATATACCATGTTTATGCAAATAAATATTATTTCTATTTCTATTTCTAATAGTTTTGTTGCATTATTCTTTGGATGAATCAAGCAAGCTTAGGACCTATTACAATTTCAATACTTTATTGCATTCCACAAAATGTATGCTTAGGTGGCAATCATTTGCTTTAGACACAATCGTGGACCCTGGCTGATTTATCGATTATGTTCGATTACGTTTTGAGTATTCTTGAGTTTAAGGGATTTATCATTTAAATATTCGTTAATACTGTAATTACAGTTACTTATTAATAGTTTATTTTTTGTGAATAGAAGGATTTTTTTTCCGCAATGGCTTTCAAAATGTCCGCCGTCCCAATCCTCAGCCCGACCTCAGCCGAACTTTTTCTTGCCGTCGTCGGTCGTGTGGCGCATGTAAATAATTATGTTCTACACTAATTTAATAAAGAAAACAGATTTGATTTTTTGTAATGGATACACTCAAACACCATTTAACCGATTTAAAAAAATCTTGAACCTTTTGAAAGCTACATTATTACGGAGTGGAGTAAGAGCTCTTACACACGAGCGGCATGTTGCCAACGGCAAAGGTAATTGCTACCGTCGTCGATACGTGTCGGCGACAGCTGTCAACGCGTCTCGACGGCAGCCGACTGCAGCCGGCGACATGCCATCTTCAAAGATCAGCGTCATCATCGCGTGTCGACGGCTGCAGTTACTTGCCGTTAGCAACATGCCGCTCGTGTGTAAGAGCTCTTACATGAGTTATAAACAAGCGGACGAAGTCGCGGGCGAAGCGCCAGTATTTAATAACTATGAAAGTTAAGTACTTACTAAGTTTCTTAGATATCTCTTTATACCTCCTGTACAGTTTTGGCAGATGCTTCGACCTGTATGAATATTAACCTATATGATTCTAGGGTCGACATTTTTCTTAGGTTATTTAAAAAAAATCTGCTGTTTCCTCTCTACGCGGTCAAAATGTAAGAAAAAGCAATTTTTTACAAGGGCGAAGAGTTTCTGCTCTAGGGGTCTAGAACCATGTGCTGAATTCATGGTTACAGTTTGCGTGTCCATGTTTAGTACCTACCCTGTATAGGAAGTATTTATACAGAGACATTCTAAGTCAGGAAAGTTAAGAATGTAGGAAGTAAACTACCAAACAATAATATGTATGTAGTTATTTACATATTTATTAGTCTTCTCAACAATGAATACTCTGTTACTTTATAATTTAAGCACTGCAATCCTCACTTATTACAGAAAAGCACCACATGTGTAGATAATAACACACAATTAATTAATTAAAAGAAGTTACAAAAAAAAAAAACAAACAGATAGGAAAAATAAAAATTATGCAACTAAAAGCTAAACTGGTTAATTATGATTAAGATTGAATTAAATAATAAATATATTAAAAAAAACACACATTAAACTAAGTTATTTAGCTAAAATTAACTACAACAAGTTTCTATCAATTATAGACATACCAGAATTTTATCACAACGCAGAACCTGTTACGTTAAAAAAAAAATCTAAGCATAAAATAACATAACACATCACGATTAGCGCCAATCAATTGACTAGCTTTGCCATAACAATCCAGTTTGACAAAGTGAATGAAAAATGCCATCTAAGCTTACTAGACGGCCTTTATGTACCTTGTATAGAGAATTTAATGCACCCACTGACCTAAAGAGGAATGTGGGTCTGACTCATTGGCACCGCTTTAGTTTCATAAGAGCACGTTTCGATCTGAACTAGTCACAAAGCGGATCTTGATGGATTCATATCTGAAGCCAATCAAGCGAGATGACTTGTGAAAGAAATGGTGTTGAACATGTTTGCTAACATAGTTGGGATCTGATTATACATTTTGAAAAGTCCAGCACCCTAATAGCGTAACATACTATCAATTATAATCAGTATCATTTTGAAGGAAATTGCTAAACCATTGCTTCATATTATGTTACTTATGTTACTACAGTGTAAATACCTCAATGAATGTCATTGAACTGTCAAAATAAAAGCTATTGCTACTGGATAGTTGCGCAACTCACTATGAGTTACAGAACTACCCCGCGGCAATGGTGGTGATTTTGTTGTGCACCAACTAAACTTAATTTTGGGCTTTTGCTGTCCTTTTCCTTCTCATGAAACGAGAAAGAGACGGAAATAAATAAAAGTTGTCGAATTTGGCTGAACTAAGATTTTCTTAGGCACAACTAAGACGAACTAAATTCCTCATGCTTAAAATCACGACAAATTCAAGGCAATTGAGACTTAATTTATTTTTCTGACAGTTCGTAAGCGTTCCTTGTCTGTTTCTTTTGTGAGCTGCTATTAAGAGATAGCATAATCTTATTTTACTTTCGGTGTTGATCACTTTTGATCGGCACCAACAGATGAATTGGTTTAGTGCTACAAAGAAAATAAGCTACACGACATTACTCTCCATCAGTTAGCAGATTTCGTACTTATTGTGAAATAGTTTACTGTCAGGCGGATAGGTTATTATTTTGTTCCTTTGCGTATTCATGGGCTGCCAATTTTGAGAGTCACTTATTTCTTCACATATTATGATGATGCATCACCAATTATTTACTTCCATATCAAATTGTACATTTTACTTCATACGTATACTTAAAAATGTATATAAACAATAAATAACACAGCTAACTATTTACACTAGGTACTAAATTGAAAGACTAACTAAAGGAACTTACAAATAAATATAAAACAAAAGGACATTTACTTATGTGGCGAAAAAGTCGTCAGCGTGGCTGTCGTACGGTAGCTGGCAATATTGTCAAGTGAAACACATAATGGCAAAGCTAATTTTGTGGCCAAAAAACGAGCCAGACCCCTGGGTCAGGTGCACTGTTGACAGTGCCGTGTCAAAGTATAGTACACGGTCCTCCCAAACCTATCAACACTGCAATTTGAAAACAATGACTATAATGCGTGGATTGCGCTTTTGAGGATCGTCTACGGTAAGCCCTGACGAAGCGAGTTGAACTGTTTGCCTTAGCCATGTTGATTTATGCGGAATAAAATATTTAGAATTTTTTATTGCTGACCAGTCGGCGAGAAATTTCCTTAAAATTGTGACGCGCACTCTGGCCCCGTGACCGGAGCGTTTCGACCACCATGCGTCACCACAAAAAAATGATTCAATAAACATTGATCTCCAATCACGAGTCGCTTCACTTAGTTCCTCTCCATACAAACACCTGTTAGAAAGTCCAATCATCGGTTAATCTGATACTCATTCACAGCAATCTATCGATGGGCCATTATAGACGAATTGATTGGCGGCGGTAATGCGCCTGAATGGACGACCAGCGGCGCACGATTGGACAATCAGCGACTCGACAAAAGATCATAATTTGTTCATTTCAGACTCGGTGATCTTGTTTTATAGAGTTATTTTTTAATGTGGAGTTTGTTTTTAGAAATGGGTAGTTATTAACACACATACAATTACGCTTTCTTACCATAAATGTTACCAGAAACAACAAGGCCATCTGATATGATCTTTACATACTCATTTAGCTTTGTTTATGTTCATTAATAGTTATTTGATAAGTAATAACAGCCGCTCTGGGCTATCGATCAGGTAAAGCAACGCTTGCCGCCGTTGGTCCGTGGATGGTTGACCATCTTTACGGACCAAAATCCCTCCGTGCCTCGGAAAGCACGTTAAGGGCGAATTTCACCAATAAAACTGAACGTGTTCAATACGACTAAACTGCGTTCAAGAGCTGTCAGTGTCAAAATTACTATGAAATATTGACACTGACAGCTCTTAAACTAAGTTTACAAGTGCTGATCTTGTTTAATTTCATTGGTGAAATCCGCACTAAGCCGTTTGTCTCGGCTGTCATTCTTGGATTTGTGACAGTCTTTACGGGTCGTTATAAGCCCGCAAGTCTGACAACCAGTCTTCCCAAGGGGTATCGTATTATCCAGTAACTGGGTTGTATTGTAGAAGTTGATAAGTAGTCGCTCTATCCAAAATACTGGTACTCAGCTGCATCCGCTTAGACTGGAAGCCGGCCCCAACATTGTTGGGACAATTATGAGTAGTTATTTAATATGTTAGAATTTGATATGCCAATACTCCAGAAACTACTAATAAAGATCTTCATTCAAGTTCCCACGGTATTAATGTGGTAATGAATCACTACGGGGCTTTTCTCATCTTTTCGAAAACGAACATCACCTTACAGCTGTTTAAAAAGCTGGTATCTAAAAAGTGATTCATGATAATATATGACTAGCCATCTCTCACCAAACATTTCTAGTTCCAAAATTAATTACAATAATTACCGCCAATAAATTATTTAATTCTACGAAAAAAATATGGTAGAAATGCCCGCCAACTCCCACGTCACGGTCAGTGTAACATGAGCAAGTGTAATTCGAGTCAGTGAGAGTGCGGAGAATCGCCTGACAAACAACGGCCATGTGTGAAAGTGATATGGTTCGTGTAACTGTCTGCACAGAGTTCGAATTAGATACGATACCTTGTGGGAAGTGTTTGATAAACTTGCTAATGATGCGCGAAACAAAACGTTTGATTAGCGGATGTGGTTTTGTGGGGTTATTGTTTAGAGATTTCACCGAGACGCTTAAGCTAATCGTGTTGTGATTCGCAGAGATTATGCAGTCTTTAAGAGCGCCGCTACAGGCTATGAAGATTCTGGAAGGAAGAGGAATAAATTGGAAAATAATCACAGAACCCTAGGTGAATCGTCTAATGATCAGGAGAACCAGATAGCCCTGATTGAAATAGTTACAGGTATTAGATAGAAGAAGACAAGTATCCACAAGGACATGTTTTCGTAACTCATGTACATTGAGGTAATACAAGTAGCGTTGAGAAGGATGATTGAAAAGATAATGAGATTGGATCGAAGCCAAGGATTTCTTAAGTCAGACTGGCTGTATATTGTTGCCTCTCCGAAGACCTAAAAGACACTACAGACAGTGCAGAATAAGAAGGGCTTACAAAACAACGCCATGCAAAACCAACAGCCCGCACTCTCTTTGCCCAAAAAACCGTGGTCACTGAGCATGAACAAAAAACAGTGCAAAGTCAATTAATAGAAAAGAAAGTGCCGCAACGTGTAATAATGTCCGTCTGTCTGTGGGAGACTGCTGCAGGGCATTCTGTTGAGATCAGTAATAATAACTTAGAGGTACTTTAACTTTTTGTTAATGGGCAACTATCACTTGCGATTTCATTCGCTTTAGCATTTAGATTATCATGGCCCCAAAATGTTTGTGGTATTAACTGTGGTTACATCATGCATGCCCGTGTGGTGCCGGACGTAAAGAATAACACCACCCCATTTCTTCCCGTGGGTGTCGTAAAAGGCGACTAAGGGACTTACTAGAGAATGGGCAGCAGCGTTCTCTATGCATTTTACCACCATACTGCGATCGCCAACCCGCCTGCCAAGCATGGCGATTATGGCAAAGCCCCCCAAATTGGGGGAGGCCTAAGTCCAGCAGTGGACGTCTTACGGCTGAAATGATGACATCATGCATGAGGATGAAAACGCGAGTGTGTGTGAAAGAGTGATGAATATAAATGTTGATGAAGAGAGAGACATTATGAGGATTGTGTTAGGATTAATATGAAAGAGAAGTGAGGAATGATAGCGTGACTGCTGCCGAAAACGCGTTGTGCCGACCGGCGACTCCAAGTAAGATGGGACAAGGGGAAGAAAATGATGAAATAATGAGAATGCTGACAGATGGACATGATGATGATGATGATGACATGATATGTGTTAGGTTCCAAATTAATTGACATTTGCAATGGAACTATAATGGGGACCTGAACATGCCTTATCTGAGTTTACTTATAGGTATATAGGAAGCGTAGAGATGAAGGAAACAGCAATACCATAACTATGCTTGATTTTCTGAGAAGGCAGTAATTGTCACCTTTGGATTGCCTGTTCTTCAAAGAGCCGATTTGACGTTTCCTAAGTTAAAGCCACTGTAATAGAGAGTTGGATGTACTCAGATTTTTATGAAAAATCTCACAGATTTGGAAGACATATAAAGGAAAAGTTTACCACAGTATTCTACAAACCATATAATTTCAGATGATATTTTGGAACGCATATAACTATATACCTAGTTGAAGTTATATGGACATGGAACTATTCTTGGATTGCAGCGAGTACTAAAGATTTTTTTTAGGATCTTCATCGGTGATACATAGAAAGTTATCATGCTTTGTGGTCGGTGAAGCGTCAATTGAGCCGTAACGGCATTTAGAAGTCATATCTCTGATCTCAAAGGTTAGGGGTAATGCGTGACCATACTCAGGTATATCTCCATTTACATGTGTGTTGATGTAGGGACACATTTGTGAGCTCATTACTCTAGTGGTAGGGGAACTTTCGAAGGATAGTGATGATCAATTGAATAAAGTTGAAACGATGATGATGAATTAATGAAAAACTGATAACGAAACACGATTATTCATAGGATGGTGGAGGTACCAAGCATGGCATCTACTTGTAGGCAACTTGTATACTAATCAAGCAAAATAGTTTATTTCTTTTTTTGTTCTCCGGGATTGTCAGTTGGATTAAAAATATTTTTTTGCAGTTCATTGCCCAATTCTTGATGAAGCGGAGTAAAAAAAAAAACAGAAAGAACACTAAGCGACAAAGTAATAGTGCGGGCAGGCGATGCAATGCGACGGGGACCGAGGTAGATTTATAAAATGGGACTGTTATTTTTGTATGTTATATTGTGTAGATTTACAAAATATACTGAAATGACATATCCACATTTTTGGTTCGGAAGTCATAATCTTACGACTTACAGCGATCAAAGTCGCGGGCATAAGCTATTTATAGATAAAATGTGCCCTAGAACTATCCTTTGACCTTGAGACAACAAGACACCTTTGCCGAATAATGTAGGAAGCAAATTATAATGTCAGAAACTAAAACAACATAGTTCTACTATATGACATTCATGAGTCACGAGGATTTATGTTAAAACTTCTTAAACGTGCAATTTGCGAGTCAGCAGGCAAATATTCAGAAACACGCGAATAACTGTGCTGTGGCCAATTAAACAAATTGTAGATCAAATTGTAGTTAACTGTCAGTAGAAGAGTTAATAGCACGATGTTTGTGACATATGTTTATAGTTAACTAGTATTGTTGCCTGACTGTGTTTGTTGATATTTTTGTATCATTAGCTTGCTGCAACTAAGTATTGTTCCGTGTGGTGCTGGAGGTAAAGAATAGCACCAGCCCATTTCTTCCCGTGGGTGTCGTAAGAGGCGACTAAAGGAGTTTCTAGAGAATGGGCAGCAGCGTTCTCTATGCATTTTACTACTATACTGCGATTCCCAACACGCCTATCAAGCGTGGCGTTTATGGTAAACTGGGGAGGTCTATGTCCAGCAGTGGACGTCTTTCGGCTGAAATGATGACTGGTGAACTAAGCATTTGCCCAGCTGTCGCCTATGATGCCATTTGGGGGTTGCTGGCCGAAATGAAACGTTTTATCTCAGTAACCCTTTTGCGCTGATGGGGGGCATTTGTTAAATTCAGCTTCTCGATACAAAAGCTGTCATCTGAATCCCAAATTAATTTTATGAACATCTCTATTTAAAACTTAACCAACATATTTCCCAGACTCCATACGGTGCTACGCTTTGTACCGTTTTCAAACCGGGCAATCTTACAAGTCGTTTACCTCTGATCTTTCGCTCCAGATCACATTATCCTAATACAAAAATCCGCTAACCACAATACCTACCTACCCTCACTATGGTGCTAAACCCGACAGAGTGGACCAAGACCGGCCCGAGATATTTGCGGAATGCGGCCCGCCAGGCGAACGACCGCGACTGCCCTGCGTCCAGTAGGGCTTTCACATTTCTCTCGCCAAATATTCACAATGTGATTCCAAGGGTTTGATAGTAACCGCCAATATTGGCAGGGGTCCTAGCGAAATCACCTATATGAAATGAAATAACCGAGATGATCCGCAGAATATATCAAGTTGGAGACTAGAATATTGAAACACTCTCGGCTTGTTTGCTTTTTGCGCTTGAAGGTCTCAGGAATGTTTATTTATCGCTCCTTTTAGGGTGTTAGTGGGCATAATCTAAAACTGCCACCGACCAGTCATTTAATTTGCCCTTCCTCATCTCACCTAGATACGGAAGTGAGATTACTAAACGATCAATTCTAACGGACAAACATACATTCTTCCCTAAAGACTAATAGCTAATGTGAATGCAATAAGGAAGCTATATAATCACATAAGAGCACTTAGGAATGGACGCGACGGATGCGACAAGTAATCAATTACAGCGGTGAGTGACACTTGATTTAGCTTTAAATTGCATAGCTTGCTAAGCTGCGTGTGGTCCTTGATCCAACCGGTCTATCAAGTTCTGGAAGATCTGAGGAACGTAGGCAGGGTGGGTAATTACATACTCCTACAAAGATGAGGAAGATGAGGATCTGGCGATCGTTAGTTAAAACAAAAACCAGTCAAAAGTAAAATTTAATAAGAAGTTGAAGTAGTATGTTGCACAAAAGATCCTCTTTTCAAAGAGGCTGAACTAATTTTGATAAAACATATCTAAAAAGTACCACTAGAAAGCCTACTTTCAAATAAATAAAAAAAACTACACCTAAATCGGTTCACCCGTGCCACAGACGGGCACAGAGACTAATCCATCTTTTTGCGCCGCACTTTTAATAAGTAATATTTTTATAAGATAATCCCTCAAAACGAACGCCCTTCATCACTCTCTAATGCTTTGGGTTGGTAAAAGATGAGTATAGACATAGAATTTTCGTCGGATGAGCAATTATTTCAAGCAATAGACTAAGTATATCGCACATTCTCGGTAAAATTCCTTTCATAATCAAGAACAATGAAGTTGGATTACACCTTGAAAAGATGTTGTCTGACACACCGACATTAAAAAGAAACAAGCAAGATAAAAATAAATCAATTTTGCAGAGAAAATATATCCATCTTTAGCAATCAATTTCACTTCAACTTAATATAATGATAACAGTTAAAAAAAACGTAAATTTCTAAAGATAAATGATTATATTTCTTAGTAAGACCATGTAAAGGTGTAATGTTTTCACTGATAAGGCACCGGCTATGTTTACCTGCGCAAAAACTCCATGCTGTAACCGCATCCGGTGATATGGTAGGTATCCAATATACCACGTCAAATGCTATCACGATTTGATTATTGCCGTTCTCCTAAGTACGTTAACCTGCACCCTCATTTCGAAACGCACAATTTATCAGAATCTGAATGGGATTGAAGATTATTTCTAAACCATTGCGTCATTTGTTCGAATAAATTGTCGGCTCAGCAACATAAATAACGCAATGAATGTTGTTTAACTATGAATATTAAACCAATTCCTACCGATAAAAAGTTCCGCAATTACCCCTCTGGCTGCCATTCATAGATCGTAGACAGTCGTAACCGGTAGTCAAAAGTCTGATAACAAGCCTTACTAAAGGGTAATCGTGTTACCAAGTAACTAGTTTAAGGAGCCCAGATCAGCAGTTGCTCCAAGTAGGGTATCAAGCTGCATTCGGTTAGACTGGAAGCTAACATTGGGAAAAGGCTGGACAGATTCGATTCTGCTAATTTATTCAGAAGTCCTGCATTGGATTTTGAAAGAATAACTCTGCAGAGCTTCTAGCATTGCTGCTGTGTGAGCAAAAGTGTATATTGCCACATACGAACTACGCATCATACTGACATCACGCAACGTTCCGACATCAGTCATCCTCGGACAGTTGACCACCAGGCACGACATCCGCCTGCTTGAAAGCTGCCGAGATCTACTGGAAATGGTGCAGGAAAACATCGTGAGGAAACCGGCGTGTCCTAGAACGAAAAATTCGAAGACATATGACATCCACCGTCCCGCACTAGGCCCGCGTGGTGGATGACGGTCCACTCCTTATCATCGAGAGAAAGCCTGCGTCCCAGCAATGGGAACATTACAGGCTGATTATGCTTATGCTAGCTAAGAATGCTGGTCGCGAGCAGAAAACTGCAGCCAATGCATATTGGCAAAGTCAAAAGTGTAGCGCTTTTTGAACAAATCAATTGTATAAAGAGACTGCCCGCGACTCGTCCGCGTTAAATTTCTTGTTCCCCCGACCTTTCCCGTCGGTCGCGTCGAATCGCCTACCAATGCGATTTTTCCCGTTTTTGCAACATTTTTCATTACTGCTCCGTTCCTCTTAGTTGTAGCGTGATGTTATATAGCCTATAGTTTTCCTCGATAAATAGGCTACCCAACACAAAAATAACTTTTCAATTCGGACCAATTGTTCCTGAGATTAGCGCGTTCAATCAAACGAACATACAAACAAACTCTTCAGCTTTATAATATTAGTATAGATATGAGGCTTACCTGAACCAAAAGAGGTAATAATGGAAATAGTTCCAGTTCAGGATACAGCCGTCACTATAGCCTTAATCAATGTCGAGATTGTAGTTGAAGTTAGCGACAGCAAACGTATGCGACACCTTACGTGTCCACTTGGCCATCAAGACAAGTGTCAAAACTACTAAGATGTCAAGCAGTTACCACAAGATTCCATGAAGGACTTTTACCTTTTTGAGATCAGAGATCAAAATCTTTATTTGATCCTTTAAGTCCTGAAGTGAAACTAGTTGCGGTCCTGAAATACATCACAAGAACCTGGGCCGTATAATAAGTTGTTATATTGTATTTATCTATTATTTTATTTTGTTTTTTGTGAATGTGAGAACATTATAGACTGCAGACCATTTTCAAATTTATTAAGTACCTAGTACTCATTGACAGGCCAACACTGTCCTCACATACTTATTAATACTGTAATTTCAAACCATTTTAAATGCCAATTATTTTTAAAAGAGTAACCATGGAGTTTCATGCTGGAGAAGAGCTCTCCATATGAATCAACAAATTAGAACCATGCAACTAGCTCCTGACGTTTCATAAGTGCCCACGTAGGTTTATGTAAAGAAAAATATTTTTTTGAAGGCTTAAATAATCGATAATCACGATGGTGAAATTAATGTTACCTTAAGACCCACGCCACGGGTACCAGGGTCGCGGGTTTGTTCGATAGAGGTACCGTGGCCCTGGCACAGGCAACCGGTAAAAGTCTGACACGCACTCCCGCTCCGGGAGAAGTCATTTGATGCTTTCCCAACCAAAAAAAAATCCACCGGTAAAGTGCAAGCAAAGTCACAAATTGCTTCTAATATCATTGATGCTCCTCAGGCACTCTTTGACTAAGTGATTTTGCAGTAGTGATGGATAGTCTATATATATAAAAGAAAGTCGTGTTAGTTACTTCACTTATAACTCAAGAACGGCTGAACCGATTTAGCTGAAAATTGGCAGGGAGGTAGTTTAGAGCCAGGAGAAGGACATAGGATACTTTTTATCCCGTTCTGACCCCGGCATTTTTACCAAGATTTTTATTTATCCCGTTCGACCGTATTCCCGTGTGACGTGACATAAAACGTCAAAGAGAATACAAGTCACTTTAAAACGTGGTATGACAAAAACGTTGCCTTTGAAGTACCAGGTGGTCATAACTTGGTAGGAGCTTATCAAACAGCAGTGTCAGCTAGAAAACGTTTTTTGCCTTCGAAGTACCAGGTGGTCATAACTTTCTGCCAGGGTCGCGAGATTTGTTTGAAAGAGTTACCGTGGCCCTGACATAGCCAACTGAAGGAACAAGGGTGGGTTTTAGTGTAAGAGATTACTACTGATAGTGTATTATGCAATTACCCTCTGAGATTGATGTGTTAGGTAGAAAGCGCTTTATACCGTCGACGTACCAGGTTATCATAACTTGACAGGAGCTTACCAAACAAAGGATTGTCAGCTAGAAAACGCTTTATGCCTACGAAGTACCAGGTTATCATAACTGGGTAGGAGCTAACCAAACAGATGAGTGTCAGCTAGAAAACGCTTACCAGATCACCACCGCATACGAGGTTGTCAAACTTGGTAGGTTTATTACAACATTTACTGAATCTGAGGCGATACGAAGTTCGCTGGGTCAGCTAGTCTATACGATAAATTCGAAGTTCTTTCACTACCAAACCATACCTACTTGTACAAAGAAAGTGATATATAGTCCTCCAGACCGAATTTCGGCCACGGCGGCCAATCTCAACGGAGACTAGCCATCGGCGCGGGAGATATTATAGTGCTCAAGTGTATGCGCAGACACAGGAGCACTCACTCTTCCCTCACTCTCATAGTCCGATGGGACGGCAATCCGACACGACCGGAGAGAGATCAGGCGTAGGACCAACTGCTTAACGTGCTTTCCGAGGCACGGGGGTATCACACCGCCAACTTCCAAACTCCGGGCTGCTACTAAGAAATTCCTAATGGAAAAACCCAGTAACACTTTGCCCGATCCGGGAATCGAACCCAGGACCCCACGCTCAGCAGTCGCGCTTGCGACCACGAGACCAACGGTGAAAGTTATACTAACAGAATAAACGTTAAAGTAATTAGTCAATGGAAACAGTTGTACTTGTGGTCAACAGATCCGCGTTGTGGTGTGCAGTTTGTGCAGTTGGCGTCAACGGTCGCCGCGCCCCGCACCTGTCGCGCGCCGCTTCTTAACTTACAAGTTATTGGCACCCTAGAAAGTAATACAAATTTAATATTAACTGTAGGTACCGCTATAGCTTCGTTCAAGGCTTTTTAGTTGATTGCAAGCTAATTTCAACTTGTGGCTAAGTAATAACAGACGTCCGTTCAGTGTGGTCCCGGACGTACAGAATACCATCACCCCTTTTCTTCCCGTGGGTGTCGTAAGAAGCGACTAAGGAACTTACTAGAGAATGGGCAGCAGCGTTCTCTATGCATTTTAACACCATACTGCAATCGTCAACCCGCCAGCCAAGCGTGGCGATTATGGCAAAACCCCCAAATTGGGGGGCCTACTTCCAACAGTTTACGTCTTTCGGCTGAAATGATGATGTTGATGATGAAATTTAATAAACAACCATTTCTCATATCTACTTCTATAAAGTCGAATTAATTGAATCCACTGATATTAACACATTATTATGATAGAAGTGATACAAATTTTTGATATCTTCGAGAGAAAACTTTAACTCATACCCACTATTATTATAATAGATTTTATGTAACAAATGAAATATTATGATAATAAATAAAAAGTGATAGTTTACATTTAAATTAGCAGTCGATGTTCTTTTATGATCGTTAGTTGTAAAGACATTTTTAATTATCGCCCCTTGAGATCAGCAATTTGATTAATTCGCTAAATTAAAGCTGCGGACACACGATTCTATTTTGCGGTTATGTGGTTTTGCTTATTTCCGCTTAATTTCGTCAGTGTCTTATGATAGTGCCCGTAATGTACTTTTTCCGAAACCTCTATGTAAATTATTCTTTCCACTGATCTCTGGTATTAACACGAATGAGGAGAAAAGTAATTTGTAGTGAAATTTTATTAAAAACTATAATGCAGTTGGGGGAAACAATTATGAAGCATATAAATACGTTTTTAATATCAAGAAAGCTTTAAAAAATTGATAGAATGTCTATCAGATCGTAAGCAAAGTGTAGACACTTTATTTTCATTTGTAAAGCCAAATTAACAGAATTTTGGTCTGTCTATCTGTTTGTTCCGGCAAGCCTCGGAAATGAGTAGACCGATTTTGACTCACAGGTAGATAGCGAATTTTATAAGAAGTACTACAGCCTACTATAGGTCCCGGTAGCACGTTCCCTTGGGATTATTTCCGATAAACACCTGGGCGATGCAAATAATAATCAATTGCCACATGTAGGAAAGATCGCCACTTACAACACGAATGGCTGGACTGATTTGAATGATTTCTTTTGTTGTGTTCATAACAGTCAGGGCAAGGTTTTATGAAAGAATTTTTGGTAAATACACCGCGAAGGTCGGAAATTTGGATGATGCTTTCGTATAAAATTCATCCGCGTGACACTGGGCACAAATAGCTAGCTATTACTAAATTATTGGCCTCAATTAATATCGGTAAATTTTATCGAATTAATATTAAAAACAATTATTAACAATTCGCATTGTCTTCTAGTAATTCTCTCTTCCTATAATATCGTCGCTTATCTTACTAACTGACGGATCTAACTTTGAGGTGATTTTTTTCAGGACAAGCTTTTTGCGGTTTCGCACTATGTTTGTTGAATTGTAACTCTGATAATAAGCGCCTGATCAAAATAAAACGGTAACGCTTGAAGATACAAATACGTTTATTAGACCGATCGTTTCGTCTTCTAAATTGTTTTAACTAGTATGAATAACTCATTTTTGACCAAAATACAGATACGTCTGTTAGAAAGATAAGCGACGATATGTTCTCACCCCTATTGCCTCCAGCATAATTGCCGATGCCACGATAGCGTATTGAACACAGCATTGTTACAGATCCCAAATAGAAATGAAAGTCCAACAATAATATCAGATTCTCATAAAAACTATTAGATTTCCTATCTCTCTGATATTTGAATGAAGAGGGCCGCTTTCTCTGGGGCTTGTTTGATTTGAAAGGTAATCATAGACAGATGTAAATCGTGGTTACCTTATAAAACGTTTCCATCTTAGAACCTGTGCATGCTCGAAGACTAATTTTGTATCTGAATTAAACATGTTTTGTTATAAAATGGAAAGCTTTCATATAAAATGGAAATAAGTTGGCGTGGAAGATGATGGGATAATAAAACTCTGAAAAAAGGAGTATGTGTGCTTACTATCACACGATAGGTCCTCCAGACCCGAGCATACGAGACAACGTCACCAAACTCAAGTAGGAAGGTGTAAGTTAAACCTCGACGGAACAGCAGCAGGATGTGAATGTGGAGCTGTGACACAAACTATGGTTCACCTCCAATACTACCCTCTGTGCACCAAAAACCTGCAGCCAAAGTATCCTGTGTGCTGCCACCGATAACTCCGTGGAAGTGGCAAAGTTTTCGGCCAAAAAAATTTGATGACTGTCGTGTCTACGACATAAGGAAGTAGAAGAAGCATCTCCGACCGTCTGAAGCCGAGCATACCCAATTTAGCGTCGCTGCGCGCCGTTCAGTTTTGCTTACTATTAAAAACAAGCGCAAACTGCGCCGAAATAAGTTTTAAGTTCAAAAAGTCCAAGGTTAAAATTTGACTTTCTGTTGAAAGGTTCTATAAGAAAAAAATTAGAACTTTATTCACTGCCTTACAAGTAATTTTTAACCGACTTCAAAAAGGAGGAGGTTCTCAATTCGGACGTTTATGTATTATTTTTTTTTTATGTATGTTCGGCCATAACTCCGTTATATATAGACGGATTTGCAAAATTCTTTTTTTGTTCGAAAGGGGTTTATTCCGAAATGGTCCCATATAATTTTCATATAGATCTGATGATGAGTTTGGGAGACAGACACCGGAACTCTTTAAAAAATGACAGGAAATCAACCGCGATTTCTGCTATCGCATAAATATGCATTGTTTGTTTGGAATTAGTGCAGGGTGAATACCACAACTAAAAATTTAAAAATAAAAACTTTTTTACAAAAAAAACAACCGATTTCCTTAAAAACACTTCAAAGTGAAAAATAACTTTAATTTCGGAAGTCGGTGGCAAAAAAACCATAAATACAGATCCTAAGACACCGACTACCGAAATTAAAGTTATTTTTCACTTTGAAGTGTTTTTAAGGAAGTCGGTTGTTTTTTTTGTAAAAAAGTTTTTATTGAATCAAGCTAAGCACAGCAATAAGCGAAAGGTAGCCAACACCCACATAATTGTGGCAATTCGAGAGTAATTGAAACTTGATCTGTTGCCACTTACATAATATGTGCGACACACGACGTGACAACTTCTCAATCAGCTGACAAGCTTTATGTTTATGACAGTTACAGCATCAACTGTCATCGTCAAGAATGTAGTGGCTTAAGTTACTACACCAGACCATAGAATATTTTTTTCATTTTTTTTTATTCAAAAGGAACAACAAACAGCTACAATATAAAACATAGATGTAAGGTAAACACAAAACTAGACAATATTGTAGCCCACAACGCTGTTCACAGATTAACTAAAATACATAACAGTGAAAATAATAATAATCGCTAGGGTTACAAATACATATTTTTTTTTTTTTTTTTACTACTTAAACTAACTATAAATTAACTACCATGTAAAATGATTTGCTTATGGATATAATAATTAGGAAAGTTCCTTAAGTATAAGACTTTTGAACGTATTGGGAGTACATGCAAAAATGTCTATATGTTCAAAAGTCTTATTGTAGGAATCGACCATTCTGCGAACAGGCGAACGCAAGCCAGAGTTGGTCTTGCAGGTGCCCACAGAAAATAATCTACCAGCTCGTACCTTTCTCTTGTGGACTGTCCTAGGAACCACATAACATAACATATTAGACAATTCAATACAGTCAAATTTATTGCCAACAATATTGTATAAATTCATGGCTTCTAAGTACTTACGCCTATTTTCAAGTGTTGTGAGCTTATACTTTGCACGCAGATCTTGGTATGGCAAATAATATCCATAGCATCTATAATGCATGGCACGCAAGAATTTGTATTGAACACGCTCAATCATTTCAGTGTACTTTTTGTAGTATGGACTCCAGACGGACACGGCATACTCCAGTTGCGAGCGTACGAGAGATTTATACAAGCAGAGATAGGAAGAAGGCTTTTTAAAATCGACTGTAGATCGCATAACAAATCCGTATAGTTGATACGCCTTGTTAACAATATTTCCTATATGTAGGTCTAAGCAAAGCTTAGAATCTAGAGTAACACCGAGATCACGAATAAAGTCCACTTTAAGTAGGGGGGCATTGCACAACGTGTATGTATATTGTATTTTATTTTTATTTTTTGTAAAATTTAAAAAGTTGCATTTGGGTAAACTCAGTTGCAGCTTATTATCCTTGCAGTAACGGGATAGTCGGTCCAAATCTTGTTGCAGTAGAAGGCAATCATTTGTTTGTCGTATGGCTCTATATACCTTGAGGTCATCCGCATATAGTAAAAACTTGGTGTTACGGAAGCACTGGCTGATGTCATTTATATAAAGAATGAACAAAAGGGGACCAAGTATAGAGCCTTGTGGCACACCAGACGTCACCTGTGCGATGTTCGATTGATGACCATTGATTACAACCCTCTGACTGCGATTGGTTATATAAGAAATGAACCATCTCAGAAGATTGCCACGAATTCCGTTGAATGCTATTTTTTTTAGTAGTATTTCATGGTCAACCTTGTCAAAAGCTTTACAGAAGTCCGTGTATACTGCGTCAACCTGTACCCAGTTGTCAACACAATCGAACAAAAAGCTAGAGAATAATAATAAATTAGTATTTGTCGATCGCCGTTTAACGAAACCGTGCTGTTGTTGAATTATGATGTTGTGGAGTACAGGATAAATTTCGTTATGGACTAACCGTTCAAAGAGCTTGGTCAAGGCAGACAGGATAGAAATAGGACGATAATGTTCCACACTGCATTTGGATCCACTTTTGTGAATAGGTATAATATACGCATGCTTCCACGGTTTAGGTACAACTCCCTCAGATATACATTTATTATAAATAATAAATAGAGGCTTGCAGATGGAAGTTGCAGTATTTCTAAGGAAGTAAGGCGAAAGTCCGTCTGGACCAGGACCTTTCGCTGGATCTAGGGATTTAAGCTCTTTCAATATATTCTCTTCACTAAAAGAAAGATCGCAAATAGAGACATCGTGTAGCGCGTTGGTCTCCTGCGAGGGCTTCCATTGAGACAAAGAAGGAGATGTCGGTTCATATACCGAATAAAAAAAGTCAGAAAACATATTACAGGCTATTTCTGGATCGTTTGTTTCAGCATTTTTGTATTGAAGCTTAGATGGGATTCCAGGTTTATCTTTACGATTAGAGACATAGGTCCAGAAGTGTTTCATGTTTTTGCCAAGATTGTCCTCTACAGAACTGATGTATGAACTGAAACACTTAAGACACATATCCTTAAACTGTTTTCTATAGTTAGAAAATGATTCGTAGTCAGAAATGTTTTTATATTTCTTCCACTTTATCCACGCCTTTTCCTTCTTTTTAGAAATAGTTATGAGGGTACGAGAAAACCATATGGGATAGCTTACAGATCTAGGTCGGGCCAGTGGAGTGTCTTGTTTAATAATATTATCCACCTCTGAGTAGAATATATTAAGAGCCTCTTCAGATAACACAGGGCATAGCAGTTCAACCCAGTTCAATTGCTGAATGTTTTGATTAATATTATCATAGTTGGCCTTATGAAAACAATATTTGTGCAGAGGAGTTTTAGTCATTGGGGTGATTTTAACGTTTAAACAGGTCTCACATATCAGGACTGGATGGTAGGTGTCAATCGGAAGCAATGCAGTGGAAATGTGCGAAACAGTGCAGTGGTTATTGGAAATTACTAGGTCAAGAATTTTGCCTTTGTCGTTTACTATATTGTTAAATTGGGAAGCACCCAGAAGTGAGATCATAATATTTAAAGCGCAGGCTGACGGTCCTCCAGAATATGATGTAGCAATCGGGATATTTGTTGGTGCTAGCCAATTAGCTTCAGGGAGATTATAGTCTCCTATGACAAAGAAACTGTCAACACTTGAGTGGCCCAATACTTCTTGTAGTAATTCAAAGTGCTTGTCATATACAAAAGTAGAAGTTTTAGGTGGTATGTAGGCAGCACTCACAATGTGTCTCTTATTGTTGACAGTGCTAGGCAACTCAATCATAATGTGTTCAATGTGAGTGTGTAAAGGATCACTATACAATTTCCCGATTGAGAGACTTAATTCAGAAGGTTTTAAAGTACGCAAAACAGCAATAATAACAAAACGCGCAATACGCAATACGAAAAACAGCAACAATATGAGTGATCAAATCTTCTTTAGCATCATGATCATTAGTTTATAGACTACTATAAACTACCACTTTTGGACTACCACAGTTGGATCTGGGCTTCTACAATTACATGCTCTTCAGCTAGATTCTCGGCAACAGCTGTTACATTCAATCGAATTGAATCATTTTGAAAGAAATTGCTGATCCATTGCTTCGAAAAAAAAAAATCAACGACGTAAATAACGCAATAAATGATGTTAAATTATCAAAATGAAAGACATTCCTACTTTTAGTGTGTTACGCAATTACTCGCTGATAAATGTTTTAGTGGGAGATTGCCTAAAAATTAACCTGAACAGTACAGGGTTTGTTAATTTAATACTTTCCCCAGATACTTTTGGAATAGACCTCCATATTCCCTCAAACGATCATCGCAGAATTATCCAGAAAATACTAAAACGTTTGACACTTTACTAAGAATCTCACGGTCCCCGGTGGCTGGCATATCTAATAAGAATGAACCTTATTGTAAAGGTGCGTTCACCTCGGCACTCGGGTGCCGATACCGTGACCTCTGAGAAAGTAAAACTGTGACCGCACGCCTTCCTGTTACCTTTGAGCTCGTGTGCAGTGCTGGCATTCGAAAGTACTGTTATTATATTATCTACAGCAAAAATATGGAAAGAATAAACTTTTTTCGGCGTTTAGGATGGGTGAAATTTCTATTCTAGTCCGCTCTACAGAGAATTGGGGGTCATTTTGTGTCACACCATCACTTCGAAATCAGTCAGTTTGCCTAGTTAATAGTCAGTGTAATTATAATTTAATTTAAACCAGCAAGCAAGCAAGTCTTAATTGTAGTATCTGAAACTTACACTCTTGGTTACTCCATCTCCTGTAGGTATGCTTGCCGTTATGCCCAGATTTTTCTCAAAATTAAGCTTGGCACTTTCAGCAGCGTCCATCAACTCCTGTAGCGTGCAGACAACAGGACGTGCTGGGCAAGATATTAAGTGCCCCATTGTTTGTGGAACAGCGCCAAATTTACACTTCACGATGGCGTCATCATTTAAAGTTTTGGCGTACCTGAGTCAGGCTGACCTGGAAGTCTATTTAAAGACTTTCACGTAAATCAAGGCAACTCATGTCCAGGTGCAAGATTTTCAGTAGGTCGAACGAATGGGTTTCATAGGGACGCAACATGTCGCCAAAATTTTTTGGGTTTTTTTAGACCGTTCGCCACTGAGTGGGAAAACCTACTTTAAAAAGCTACTGTGGCTTTTCAGCCTATTGATTGTTACATTTTAAGAGATCAGACAGTAAGGAATTGTTATAAAACAGCGCTGTATTCCATGGTGTTCACCAGCAAAATTGTACTATTTTCCCGCCCTCCTCCAACAGACTTCTAAAGCGTTAGGTATGTCTATACTATAGTCTAGTTTAGAAGATAGATGGCAGTTTACTTATTTGTGTTAATTAAGAACTGGGATCGTTAATCAAAAACTCAGAACTACTTTCTATTCTTCTATATCCATACAAATGAAGTTGCTATTTTTCATATTTCTGTGTCTTATACATATTATATGTTCTTGACCAAGGATTAGTAGATTGTTAACAGTAGACTTCTAAATACTTACAATAAATTCATAATAAGCGCCTGTACAATTTCTTGAAGCAAAATAACGTATGGTAGTTTTTATTCAAGTAATTGGACAGGCGCTATTATATTAGTAGTCAAATAAACAAAACCTTTACATAAACTCGTAACTCGTTGTAAACCCTGGTAGGAAAAATGATCAAAAGGCAAGATTTAATTTATTATCTATTATCTACTCAAAATAATAATGTTAGAACATGAACATCAAGACAATGTATTATAAAGCTTAATGTTCTAAAATTTAAATCTATTTCACCTTAACGGTGAAGGTGATACAGCACGCTTCGGACTCTTTCTCTTCGTTCCACAGCTTTATTTTGACTGGGAATTTGCCCTGGAACAAAATTAATTAACATAAAAGTTAAAGAACTGTTTTAATAAGTAAATCTATACTAATATTATAAAGCTGAAGAGTTTCTTTGTTTGTTTGTTTGCTTGAATGCGCTAATCTCAGGAACTACTAGTCCGAATTAAAAAAAAAAAAATGTATTGGGTAGCCTATTTATTTAGGAAGGCTATAGGTTATATAACATCAAGCCACGATCAAAAGGGGCGGAGCAACAACGAAAAGTGATCGAAAACTGGTTGGCAATTCGATGTAAGTTGTCACGCCCTTTAAGCCAGGAGACTTTTACTTTGGTACCTATATTTACATTATATTGATATTTTTTGCTTTCGCTTGAGGATAGATTTCATTTTATTTGTTGGAATATTGGGTTGGCCAGCTGACATTGGCAAATAATTAAATTTAATGTTTTGTGTCTCTTATGTTAACTACTTACAATTGTATAGAATCAAGTTCTTCTAACTTAACAGACAGCAGTGCTGCTGGGGAGTTTGTTGCACCACTTCTTCTTCCCAGGTAAAGCACTAGGAAGTGTCGAAGGGCGGGCGTTTTGGGGGGACTGTCTTATGTAACTTTGACGTTCAAAAACTGCTGACTCTCAACCTAGTTTGAATAAATGACTTTTGATTTGATTTTGATGCGACGGGAAGGGTCAGGGCAGCAAAAATTTGACGCGGACGAAGTCGTGGGCAGAAGCTAGTAAGGAATATAATTTGAATCCAAAGGAATTTCTTGCCCGTCCTTCTCCATAGGCTTACCAACTATGCTTTGGAATTGGCTTTCTTCAACATCATCTGCCTGGCCATTTCCCAAGTAGATTGGGGTCGGTTTCGGTATTATAAAGAAGAAAAAGAACAAGAAGAAGAAACGAATGTTTTCATGTGTGGGGTATTGTTTTTGTATAATTATTTGTATGTATCTTAGAGACCGTACCGTGTGGTACCGGACGTAAAGAATAACACCACCCCAATTCTTCCCGTGGGTGTCGTAAAAGGCGACTAAGGGACTTACTAGAGAATGGGCAGCAGCGTTCTCTATGCATTTTAACACCATACTGCAATCGTCAACCCGCCAGCCAAGCGTGGCGATTATGGCAAAACCCCCAAATTGGGAGGCCTATTTCCAACAGTTTACGTCTTTCGGCTGAAAAGATGATGATGATGATGAAATTTAATAAACAACCATTTCTCATATCTACTTCTATAAAGTAGAATTAATTGAATCCACTGATATTAACACATTATTATTATAGAAGTGATACAAATTTTTGATATCATCGAGAGAAAACTTCAACTCATACGCACTATTATTATATTAGATTTTATGTAACAAATGAAATATTATGATAATAAATAAAAAGTGATAGTTAACATTTAAATTAGCAGTCGATGTTCTTTTATGATCGTTAGTTGTAAAGACATTTTTAATTATCGCCCCTTGAGATCAGCAATTTGATTAATTCGCTAAATTAAAGCTGCGGACACACGATTCTATTTTGTGGCTATGTGGTTTTGCTTATTTCCGCTTAATTTCGTCGGTGTCTTATGATAGTGCCCGTAATGTACTTTTTCTGAAACCTCTATGTAAATTATTCTTTTCACTGAACTCTGGTATTAACACGAATGAGGAGAAAAGTAATTTGTAGTGAAATTTTATTAAAAACTATAATGCAGTTGGGGGAAACAATTATGAAGCATAGGTATAAATACGTTTTTAATATCAAGAAAGCTTTAAAAAATTGATAGAATGTCTATCAGATCGCAAGCAAAGTGTAGACACTTTATTTTCATTTGTAAAGCCAAATTAACAGAATTTTGGTCTGTCTATCTGTTTGTTCCGGCAAGTCTCGGAAATGAGTAGACCGATTTTGACTCACAGGTCCTGTAGATAGCGAATTTTATAAGAACTACTACAGCCTACTATAGGTCCCGGTAGCACGTTCCCTTGGGATTATTTCCGACAAACACCTGGGCGATGCAAATAATAATCAATTGCCACATGTAGGAAAGATCGCCACTTACAACACGAATGGCTGGACTGATTTGGATGATTTCTTTTGTTGTGTTCATAATAGTCAGGGCAAGGTTTTATGAAAGAATTTTTGGTAAATCCACCGCGAAGGTCGGAAATTTGGATGATGCTTTCGTATAAAATTCATCCGCGTGACACTGGGCACAAATAGCTAGCTATTACTAAATTATTTGCCTCAATTAATATCGGTAAATTTTATCGAATTAATATTAAAAACAATTATTAACAATTCGCATTGTCTTCTAGTAATTCTCTCTTCCTATAATATCGTCGCTTATCTTACTAACTGACGGAACTAACTTTGAGGTGATTTTTTCAGGACAAGCTTTTTGCGGTTTCGCACTATATTTGTTGAATTGTAACTCTGATAATAAGCGACTGATCAAAATAAAACGGTAACGCTTGAAGATACAAATACGTTTATTAGACCGATCGTTTCGTCTTCTAAATTGTTTTAACTAGTATGAATAACTCATTTTTGACCAAAATACACATACGTCTGTTAGAAAGATAAGCGACGATATGTTCTCACCCCTATTGCCTCCAGCATAATTGCCGATGCCACGATAGCGTATTGAACACAGCATTGTTACAGATCTCAAATAGAAATGAAAGTCCAACAATAATATCAGATTCTCATAAAAACTATTAGATTTCCTATCTCTCTGATATTTGAATGAAGAGGGCCGCTTTCTCTGGGGCTTGTTTGATTTGAAAGGTAATCATCATCTCATAGACAGATTTAAATCGTGGTTACCTTATAAAACGTTTTCATCTTAGAACCTGTGCATGCTCGAAGACTAATTTTGTATCTGAATTAAACATGTTTTGTTATAAAATGGAAAGCTTTCATATAAAATGGAAATAAGTTGGCGTTGAAGATGATGGGATAATAAAACTCTGAAAAAAAGAGTATGTGTGCTTACTATCACACGATAGGTCCTCCAGACCCGAGCATACGAGACAACGTCACCAAACTCAAGTAGGAAGGTGTAAGTTAAACCTCGACGGAACAGCAGCAGGATGTGAATGTGGAGCTGTGACACAAACTATGGTTCACATCCAATACTACCCTCTGTGCACCAAAACCTGCAGCCAAAGTATCCTCTGTGCTGCCACCGATAACTCCGTGGAAGTGGCAAAGTTTTCGGCCAAAAAAATTTGATGACTGTCGTGTCTACGACATAAGGAAGTAGAAGAAGCATCTCCGACCGTCTGAAGCCGAGCATACCCAAATTAGCGTCGCCGCGCGCCGTTCAGTTTTGCTTACTATTAAAAACAAGCGCAAACTGCGCCGAAATAAGTTTTAAGTTCAACAAGTCCAAGGTTAAAATTTGACTTTCTGTTGAAAGGTTCTATAAGAAAAAATTTAGAACTTTATTCACTGCCTTACAAGTAATTTTTCAATCAAGCTAAGCACAGCAATAAGCGAAAGGTAGCCAACACCCACATTATTGTGGCAATTCGAGAGTAATTGAAACTTGATCTGTTGCCACTTTCATAATATGTGCGACACACGACGTGACAACTTCTCAATCAGCTGACAAGCTTTATGTTTATGACAGTTACAGAATCAACTGTCATCGTCAAGAATGTAGTGGCTTAAGTTACTACACCATACCATAGAATATGAGTGATCAAATCTTCTTTAGCATCATGATCATTAGTTTATAGACTACTATAAACTACCACTTTTGGACTACCACAGTTGGATCTGGGCTTCTACAATTACATGCTCTTCAGCTAGATTCTCGGCAACAGCTGTTACATTCAATCGAATTGAATCATTTTGAAAGAAATTGCTGATCCATTGCTACGAAAAAAAAAAAAAATCAACGACGTAAATAACGCAATAAATGATGTTAAACTATCAAAATGAAAGACATTCCTACTTTTAGTGTGTTACGCAATTACTCGCTGATAAATGTTTTAGTGGGAGATTGCTTAAAAATTAACCTGAACAGTACAGGGTTTGTTAATACTTTCCCCAGATACTTTTGGAATAGACCTCCATATTCCCTCAAACGATCATCGCAGAATTATCCAGAAAATACTAAAACGTTTGACACTTTACTAAGAATCTCACGGTCCCCGGTGGCTGGCATATCTAATAAGAATGAACCTTATTGTAAAGGTGCGTTCACCTCGGCACTCGGGTGCCGATACCGTGACCTCTGAGAAAGTAAAACTGTGACCGCACGCCTTCCTGTTACCTTTGAGCTCGTGTGCAGTGCTGGCATTCGAAAGTACTGTTATTATATTATCTACAGCAAAAATATGGAAAGAATAAACTTTTTTCGGCGTTTGGAATGGGTGTAATTTCTATTCTAGTCAGCTCTACAGAGAATTATGGGACACTTTGTGTGTGTCACAAATCACCATCATTTTGAGATCTGTTTGGTCCCCTTAACAGTCATCATCATCATCATTTCAGACGAACACCATCCACTGCTGGACAAAGGCCTTCCCCTGCTTGGGGAGGTTTGCCACCATCGCCACGATTGGCAGGCGGGCGGCGGACGATCGCAGTATGGTGGTAAATTGCATACAGAATGCTGCTGCCCATTTTCTAGTAAGTATCCTAGTCGCCTCGTACGACACCCACGATGATACTATTCTATCGTCCGTTAACAGTCGGTATAATTATAATTTAATTTAAAAACCAGCAAGTCTTCATTGCAGTCTCTGAAACTTACACTTTTAATTACTACAAATCTCCCTTATGGTTCCAAAGTTCCCAGATTTTTCTCAAAATTGTTAAAAGGAAAACTGCACAAGCATAAACTTAAACCAGGTGGTTCTAAATTACAATTTATGGTTTTACTGATCAATCGAGCAGCATAAGATCCTTAGATAACTTTTACCTACAATGTGAAAGCCAAAGTATAGTCGTGGGACTTTGCTGCTGTTGTCATCAAGATGAAACTTGTTGTAATGTGACCAATATCAGAGGAAAAGTATGGAAGTATATCTAGAAGTATGAATGGTTTCTAGTTTTTCGCAATCTTTCTCTGCAACTATGCCCCATCATCTAAGAAGAATAATCAACTGATCACACGATCAGTTTATTGTTCTACATACAGCTGGCCCAGAATTAGTCCACGAGCTTGGTACTTTCAGCAGCGTCCATCAACTCCTGTAGCGTGCAGAGAACAGGACACGCTGGGCCACATATTAAGTGCCCTATTGTTTGTGGAACAGCGCCAAATTTACACTTCATGATGGCGGATGGCGTCATCATTTAAAGTTTTGGCGTTCCTGAGTCAGGCTGATCTGGAAGTTTATTTAAAAACTTTCACGTAAATCAAGGCAACTCATGTCCAGGTGCAAGATTTTCAGTAGGTGGAACGAATGGGTTTCATAGGGTTTTTGGGTGTTTTTAGACCGTTCGCCACTGAGTGGGAAAACCTACTTTAAAAAGCTACTGTGGCTTTTCAGCCTATTGATTGTTACATTTTAAGAGATCAGACAGTAAAGAATTGTTATAAAACAGCGCTGTATTCCATAGTGTTCACCAGCAAAATTTTACTATTTTCCCGCCCTCCTCCAACAGACTTCTAAAGCGTTAGGTATGTCTAGACTATAGTCTAGTTTTGAAGATAGATGGCAGTTTACTTATTTGTGTTAATTAAGAACTGGGATCGTTAATCAAAAACTCAGAACTACTTTCTATTCTTCTATATCCATACAAATGAAGTTGCTATTTTTCATATTTCTGTGTCTTATACATATTATATGTTCTTGACCAAGGATTAGTAGATTGTAAACAGTAGACTTCTAAATAATTACAATAAATTCATAATAAGCGCCTGTACAATTTCTTGAAGCAAAATAACGTATGGTAGTTTTGATTCAAATAATTGGACAGGCGCTATTATATTAGTAGACAAATAAACAAAAAAACCGGCCAAGTGCGAGTCGGACTCGCACACCGAGGGTTCCGTACAAACCTGTAGGTATAAAGATAAAAATTAAAAAAAAAAAAATTATTATATGATGTAACTAAAAATTTACTGTTTTCGCAATTTTTCCTTTATCTGTGCTATAAGACGTTGCTTTGTACCAAATTTCAAAATTCTAGATCGACTGGAAGTATCCTTTAGGTTTTGATTCCCTTGCGAGTTTCGAAAATTTGCGGAAATTTGCGACATAAACGGCTATATCTTTTTATTGCCTTGGCTTAGGAGTTTCATTTTTTCACAGCTCCAAGGGACAGTAGACTTGAGTATTTGATATAAATTTCAGCTTGATACCTTTACGCGTTCCTGAGAAAAAGGGTCTTGACAGACGGACGGACGGACGGACGGACAACAAAGTGATCCTATAAGGGTTCCGCTTTTTCCTTTTGAGGTGCGGAACCCTATAAATTAACAAAACCTTTACATAAACTCGTAATTCGTTGTAAACCCTGGTAGGAAAAATAATCAAAAGGCAAGATTTAATTTATTATCTATTATCTACTCAAAATAATAATGTTAGAACATGAACATCAAGACAATGTTTTATAAAGCTTAATGTTCTAAAATTTTAATCTATTTAACCTTAACGGTGAAGGTGATACAGCACGCTTCGGACTCTTTCTCCTCGTTCCACAGCTTTATTTTGACTGGGAATTTGCCCTGGAACAAAATTAATTAACATAAAAGTTAAAGAACAGTTTTAATAAGTAAATCTATACTATTATTATAAAGCTGAAGAGTTTGTTTGTTTGCTTGAACGCGCTAATCTCAGGAACTACTAGTCCGAATTAAAAAAAAAAAATCTATTGGGTAGCCTATTTATTGAGAAAGGCTATAGGTTATATAACATCAAGCCACGATCAAAAGGGGCGGAGCAGCAACGAAAAGTGATCGAAAACTGGTTGGCAATTCGATGTAAGTTGTCACGCTCTTTAAGCCAGGAGACTTTTACTTTGGTACCTATATTTACATTATATTGATATGAGTATAGATTTCGTTTTATTTGTTGGAATATTGGGTTGGCCAGCTGACATATGGCAAATAATTAAATTTAATGTTTTGTGTCCCTTAATGTTAACTACTTACAATTGTATAGAATCAAGTTCTTCTAACTAAACAGACAGCTGTGCTGCTGGGGAGTTTATTGCGCCACTTCTTCTTCCCAGGTAAAGCACTAGGAAGTGGTGAAGGGTGGGCGTTTTGGGGGGACTGTCTTATGTAACTTTGACGTTCAAATAGTGCTGACTCTCAGCCTAGTTTGAATAAATGACTTTTGATTTGATTTTGATGCGGCGGGAAGGGTCAGGGCAGCAAAAATTTGACGCGGACGAAGTCGTGGGCAGAACCTAGTAAGGAATATAATCTGAATCCAAAGGAATTTCTAGCCCGTCCTTCTCCATAGGCTTACCAACTACGCTTTGGAATTGGCTTTCATCAACATCATCTGCCTGGCCATTTCCCAAGTAGATTGGGGTCGGTTTCGGTATTATAAAGCAGAAAAAGAAGAAGAAGAAACGAATGTTTTCATGTGTGGGGTATTGTTTTTGTATCATTATTTGTATGTTTCTTAGAGACATTTTTGTTATGGGCGTTTGTTGCCTATATTCAATTTTTTTTTTTTGTTATCGTTGCGCATTGCATTTTACTCGAATTCTGAATGTTTGCTTTTAATTTTTCTTTGGGTATGAGTTATCGATAATTTGGATGTTAAAATATTTATTTCCTGTAGTACTTGCGTAAACATCTACAGTCTTAAATAGTTTAACGAGTTTTTACTTATCCTGTGTAAGATGTAAACATCAGGCAACCAATTACAGGCCGCTTATAAATGGCACAGTATGTTAATGAGAAAAGATAGATATTTTTCTCCAAGATAAGCGTACAAACTGGTCCTTGAGCATTATTATTATGAGCTGTATATAAAAGCCGATTATTTTACAAATAAAGCTAAGGTTTAAGGTTGGAGAAAACATTCTTAGAGATTCAACCAGATGCAGTGAGCATGTCCTTTGATTGTGAGCGTCTACTTATTGGCACACAGATCTAAACTAATATTATGAAGAGAAAAGATTTGATTTCTTTGTGTATGTTTGTAATGGATAAACTCGAAAACTGACGAACTGATTTAAAAAATTATTTCACCTATAGAAAGCTACATTATTACTAAGTAACATAGGCTACTTTTTATCCCAAAAAATGCACAGTTTCTGTGGGTTACGCGGACGAAGTGCTATGCCATAAAATTGCCTAAATTATCCCACAATGAGACTGTTTCTGGCTCGCATCAACAATACATACGGAAGCCCTCTTATCCATCATCAGCTCCACATCGAAGATTCTCCTCTGATCAGCTTCAAGTGGACAGAAGAGCAGTCTGCAAGCGTCGCCAGGAGTCTTGATGACAGTCGAGAAGTTTCCACTGTTGTCCACATCACTGTTGATGGAAAGCCTCAGAGACTCTGCAGCGAAGTCTGAAAAATGAACATGGAAAATGAGTCTTTGATCTGGTTATCTTTATTTGTATCTAACTTAGTATTGTGTCTACAATTATTTTTTTTTGAGAGACTAATGTAATGAAATGTTTTTTTTTAAAGTAGTGTTTTCATCTAAAGTTAGCAAGTTGATTTCTTAACCAATTTAAACGTTGAAGGAGACATTTAAGCCAAGGTTATAATGATGACTGTGGTTCAAAACTTACGTGGTGTCAAGTCCAAAGTGATGCCATATCCCTTGTTCCTCTTCAGGGTGCAGAACGCTGGACCTTGAGGACACGGGTCCACTATGACACTGTGGATACTGCATTGGGTGGCGTCCACTGGAAAATTAAATCCATGGTTGAAGGCAGTCCAAGTTCCAATAGTTCACAAAGCCGGATCATTACACCACAAAACCTGTAGTCAATCTTTAGTAAAAGATTTATACGTTTCATAAACAAATTTTCACGATTGTAGAGAGTGTTAAAAATACATAAAAAATACAGAAAACAGTCTCAACGTTGTCCAAATAAAATTGCAGGCGTTTGGATAAGTTCTGTTATCTGGCACTTGCCGTCCTAAAAACACTTTCTTTTTTAGAAATTTAATAAAAGTTAAGTAAATGAGCATATAAAAGGTAACTCACCATCTCTACAAAGCTTCCTCGTCACGTACTCGGACTCAGCAGCCACCAAGCCGAAAAACAAGACCAGTACCAGAGCTCTCATGTTCGCAACGTCTCCGAGCTATCACCCAACGTACACTAACTTATTTTTGTGATAATATAATGGTCCTATTGACCGCAAAATAGATTGGTTTAGAAGGACAACTCGATACACTGCGCCGTTACGACCTCACGCGGGTAACCCATATACAGTCCGTGTGAGACAGAAATATTGCCTTTGCTTGTTTTACATGCTCAGTTTTTCTACAACTTTTTTATTTACTACGTCTGTTACCGAACCGGTATCTATATGGCTTATTTAATGTTACACGGTGGCCTATAGATGCTTATTTACTTGCTTCTCTGTTGGTTTATACACTCTTTTTTCTGATGTAGTCTGCCTATGTAGGTCACGTCCTCATTGTGGTCTAGGTCTCAGTTTATTGCGAGCGTCATCCAGAACATTCCACAAAGGAAAAGGTCGAACTAAGACAGGCGACGGTGCTTTGTGGCGGAAATTGAACGGAGGAATTTATTTCAAGTTATTGACTTACCTTGGTGCATTTTTTTACGTCAGTTCATGGTTATACGAAGAGCTGTGTCTTACGATCGTCTCATCAATGGTGATGTGACTACTAAGACTTTCCTGTTTCTGATGACAATTGGGGACCGGAACGTCGCGACGGCCTAACGTGCTTCCGGAGCACGGAATTCGGTCCTCCCAGTTCTGCATAATTTAGATTTAAAGTGGTGTACTTGATTTTATTTGCTAGGGTTCCGTACGTCCTTATGAAAAACAAAATTCTTATAGCATTACTCGTGTGTACTGGACTGATTAAGTTGAAATTTGGTAAACATATGAATTTATGTAACCCAAACACGGATGTATAACTATATGCAGTTTAAAATGGGAGTCACTGTTGTTGGATAACTACAGAATGAAAAACAAAAGTTTGAAAATTAAAGAATTTAAGAAAGAAGAAGAAAACAAGAAATTACGTTTATTTGCGGCAAACATGACGCACAGAAAGACCAGAAACATACAAAAATAAAAAATTAAAGCTGGAGGAACATGCTAGGGGGACATGCGTCACATCCACGCAAAACGGCCATCACTCAGCATAATGCTGTGACCCTATTCTGTTGTTAAGGTCACAAATATACTTTTTGATTAATTTTAAATAAACGGTTTAGAAGTTATTTAAGAAAATATATGAAAATTTACCATACGTCCCCCTTATTTTCGAAACTGCTTAGTGAAAAAAAAAAATACAAAGTAGGTTAGTTCTTTACTGACAGATTATAGATCCTAAGAAATCTATAGTCTTAAAATAACATGGTAAATCTTTCAATATTGTGTGTACAAACATACATTTGCGGCTGGAAAGTATGGGAGGACATATTTTTCAAGTTTGTTCTTTTAAAGTAAAGTAAAGTAAAAGTAAAAATTCATTTATTTTCCACACTAATCTAAACACAGTACAGGTACATAAAATAAATGGAGTGGACTGGAGCCTAAACTAGGGCAGCCCTGTATTTCAGGACTCCAGGTCTTCCTCCCGCGGCGAGTAAGTTGGTTCGAAATTATATATTACAACTAGAGGTTTAGTTAATAAATAATTACATTGTTTGTGTTTGGGTGAGTGAGTGTGTGTGTTGTGAGTGTGTTCATGCGTGTGTGTGTTGTGTGTGTGTTGTGTGTGTGTGTGTTGTGTGTGTGATGAGTGATGAGTGAGAGTACTGTTGCGCGCATCTGTGTTTGTGGGAGTATGTACATAAATGTATGCGTGGTTATGGATAAGTGAGTTATGTATGATTGCTCTTGATTTACTGCAGACAGAACAGAGATGTTATTTAGTAATAATGAGTAAGGATTCCGTATCATTGTAATTTAAATTCAGAAGATATTTTTTTATAATAGTTTTACATTCATGCGTGAGTTTTGGGAATATATTTAAAAGAGAGTTGAGTTTATTATATAAATAAGGAGCAAGGAAGCATGAGTGTCTAGTAAAGAAAGCCGTGTTGTGTTTAGTTGCCTTGCATATTCTGTTATTTCTTCGTGCAGGATATGTTGACTTAGCATCGTAAGTTAGTTCTTTATGCTTGCGTAGTGTGGTGTGAAGGATGAATAGTTGCCGCACTGTCAAGACATTGCAGTCGTTATATAGGCTCATCGTGGGATAACGAAAGGGTTTTCTGAGCATTACTTTGAGTAATGATCTTTGTGCGCGTTCAACTTTTATGATTTTTGTCTTGCAGGTCCCACCCCATACCGGAATACAATAACCCAAGATTGATTGAACCAAGGCAAAGTAAACCGTTTTTAACATTTTCAATTTGAGTACGTTTCTGAGCTTTCTAAAAATCCATATCATTTTACGCGTACGTGCAGACAGAATATCTAGTTGTGCATGCCATGAAAGGGTATCATCTATTTGAGTGCCGAGATATCTAATATTGGTGGTTTTTACTATTGGTGCGCAGGAGCATGTTAATGACTGGGTATTATTACAAATATGTGCTTTTAAAGTGAAGTTATTTGGTTGTGTTGTTTTATTCATCGAAAATGTTATATATTTTGTTTTATTGACATTTAATGTTAGTAGATTTTTATTTAACCACAGGGATGCCTGATGAAGTCCTTTTTCGGCAAGGTACCGTGCCTCAGCCCAGGAATCTCCCTGAAATATGAGCGCAGTGTCATCCGCGTATGCGAATATTTTTCCCTTTGGCGGGTCATATTGACAAAGTTCGTTGATATATATCAGGAAGAGCCCTGGGTCAAGAACGCTTCCCTGGGGAACTCCACAGGTGATGGGGAGGGGGCAGCTAATGTAGTCGCCTATTTTCACAGATTGGTACCTGTTGGTGAGAAAATCTTTCACGAGTTGCAGAGGTAGGCCGCGTATGCCGATCGCTTCAAGCTTTGTCAGAAGTAGGTTAATTGAAATAGTATCGAAGGCCTTGGCTAGATCCATAAAAACTCCGACACATTTCCGACCCTGGTCCAAGTTACTTGCTACATAACTTGTAAGCTGTATCGCCGCATCTTCTGCTGATTTGTTAGGTTGGAAACCATATTGAGAGTCTGATATAATATGTTCTTGTTTTAGAAAACTCATTAGGCGTTTGTTGATAAGCTTTTCAAATATTTTGGACATTGCAGGCAAGACCGAAATCGGACGATAGTTCTCGACCATGCTTCTAGACCCACTTTTATGAATAGGATGAACTAGTGAATGCTTGAAGCAGTTTGGAAAAATACCTTTGTTTATACATAGGTTGAAAATATGAGTCAGTGAGGGGCTTATTACATTTTTTATGCGTTTTAGGAATGTGGTAGGTATTCCATCATATCCAGTAGCGGAGTCATTTTTAAGATTTTGAATTAATGACTCGACTTCGGTATTATCTGTTTCCAGCAGTACGATTGATTTTAAGTTACGATCTGTTTTAATATTACATTTTATTTTAGATATATCGAAGGATTTAGTGATAGTGTCTACAAGTGTTTGACCAGTACTTACAAAGTACTGATTTATCTTATCTACGGATTGCTGGGCTTCGTGTGGTTTAGTACTTAATAATAATTCTTCCGCCGGATTTTTGTTTTTAGTAGTGTTGGTGATTTTTCGTATCATTTCCCAAGTTTGTTTTGGATTCTTACAATTTTCAATCGTCGAGGTTTCATATTTCTCTCTAACCTTATTTAGAACATCATTACAAAAGTTCCTGTACCTATAATAGGAGATCTTTAGAACTTCATCTGAGGGAGAAGCCTTCAGTTTTTTGTGTAGGGCGTCGCGGTGGGTGATGCATCTGAGTAAACCGGTGGTAATCCATGGCTTAAGTATTTTCTTCCTATTAGGAACTTTACGAACTGTAGTGTTTATATCTAAAGCGTCTTTGATGTACTTTATCAAAATGTCAATTCCATTATTTGGATCATCTATATCAAGAATACTTGATAAATCAGTATTCACAAGTGTATTGACCGCGTTATCGTAGTTAATAATTTGTCTGTATTTTGGGCCTTTGTCTTGTTTTGGTTGGGTTAGATTAAGTAAGACGGGTAAATGATCAGTGATGTTAGTTTTAATTACAAATGTTTGAGCTTTACGATTTGTTTTAAGAATAATGTGATCTAAGCAGTTAGACTCTCGTGTAGGAAAAAGGTGAGCAGGCAGAAGGCCGTTTTCAGCTAAAAGATTGAGGTACTGTTCACTTTTCCGATCGTCGTTGAGGGGTTTGATGTCAATGTTGATATCACCAAGAAGAGCAACTGTATGAGACTCTCGGATTGATCGTAAGTTTGTTTCAAGAGATGTAAGAAAGGGGTCTATAGCATGGTTAGATGGCGACCTATACACACAGAGAAATGCGATATCTTTACTTTTTATTAGAAGACAGCTAGCGTCAACGAGTACTGGTTCCTCCACAGTATGGCATAAATCCATGTGAATGTATATAACGACGCCATCACTTCTATTATGGTTAGTAGTGGAATAGTAAAGTCTGTAATTATCTATTTGTGGTAGAGGCCTATGTTCCGATATCCAGCATTCCGTAAACACTAAAATGTCACAGTGGGTGTCTATGCGTTTTAAAAATACAAGAAAGTGATCTAAGTTCCGATAGATACTTCTGATATTGTGTGTTATCAATTTTAGGTTACTGCCCGAGGTGTTTAGTAGGTGAGTACAGTCATTAGGCTCTACTATTGCTGATTCTGAAACGGTTGTACTGTCTAAATCATTTTGTATTTTAGAGATACTGTTGTTGTTATCCGTTGTGAATGCGATGGCCTATACCTAGTGGTATATCTGAGTGAAACGATTGGGTACAATATCTAGTTAGATAAATAAAATTACATATTGACAATACAACCCTGCAGAAATTCCTTCGATAAAATCTAGTATACATTACCTGTGTATGTATAGTTATGTGCATATGATATTTGTTACGGTTACTTAGGTTATAGTATTTGTATTGTGTGAGCAGTCTACTGTATGCAGAACAAAGGTGAGTAATATTGTTAGAATTGTGTGTGTGAGCGAGATTGGATGTGTGAAATGTGTACAATTGTGTTAAGTATGTGCGGTATAAGTAAGTTAAGAATATAAAACTAAGTAGTAAACAAAAAAATATAGAAAAAAAAACTGAGCAAAATAACCTGAAGCAGTGCGTGTAAACCTGCAGGCCATTAAGTCATTTTGTTGACATCAGTTTATTTAGATCCTCTTCATTAGATAATCTGATTGCTTTGGCACCTTCTTCCTTGCGTAAGTATACGAAGCCATGAGCGCTCCAACAGAACTTATAGTTGTTATCGGTGGAGTACGTGCGAGCCCTTGCAAAAATTCTCTTAATTTCCGCGGTTAGGCTTTCCGATATGTAGATGGGTTCACTAGGACCGTCAATTTTGGCGTGTATAGTTGACAGATAAGTTTTTGACTCCTGTTTTAATTTTTTCACGGTGTCTAACAAAGCTTCCTTTTTTATCACCGTGGAAAACTCGACGACTATGGGCATTTTGGACGATGACTTCGAGTTATAGCGAAATACGTCCTTAACATCAGTATCTTGAATGTCAACGTTGATAGACGTTCCAATACATTTAATTATTTTGATTAAATCTTCCTTTTTTTCTTGATCGCGCTTTGGAACATTCCGTATTTCAACACAAGACTTTCGAGCGACACGTTCCAGATTTTCAACCCTGTTCTCCAATACGTTAATATATTCCATGTGTTTTTTCCTTTCATTCTCACTGTATTCCAATTTAGCCAAAACTTCATCATATTTCAGGGACATAAATTCCATAGACTTTGTGATATCGCTATTTTGTTGCTTTATTTCTTCTATAGATGAGTGAATGATGAGTTCTTTGGGTGAGTACCGTCGCCAAGACGAGCAAGCAGGTGCATGACTTTTTTGAAAGCATTTCGTCGTATTTTCAAACCCTCACAGCTTCGGTCTGAATAATGCTAGGGATCTAAATACTATTATAAAGCTGAAGAGTTTGTTTGTTTGTTTGGTTGAACGCGTTAATCTCAGGAATTACTGGTCCAAATTGAAAAAGTATTTTTGTGATGGGCAGGTTATTTACTGAGGATTTTATAAGCTACTAGCTTCTGCCCGCGACTTCGTCCGCGTTAAATATCGTGTTCCCCCGACCCTTCCCGTCGCGTCAAATCGCCTACCCGTGCGATTTTCCCCGTTTTTGCAACATTTTTCATTACTGCTCCGCTCCTCTTGGTTGTAGCGTGAGGTTATATAGCCTATGTTACTTGCAGATAATGTAGCTTTCTAATGGTGAAAGAATTTTTAAAATCAGTCCAGTCGTTTTTGAGTTTATCCATTACAATCAAACAAACAAAAATACAAATTTTTCCTCTTTATAATATTAGTGTAGGTATAACATCACGCTACGATCAAAGGGAGCGGAGCAGCAACGAAAAATTGACGAAAACTGGCAGGCAATTCGATGTGACGGGAAGGGTCAAAGGAGCAAAAATTTTACGCAGACGAAGTCGCGTTCAAAAGCTAGTCTAATTTGTAAAAGACAGTAGTGTCTTTTAAAATTAGATAACTATACGAATTTCATCTGTCTAGAGTACTTTTGCAGACTGACTCAATCACTCATCGAAACCCCTTAGGACACTTCCCGAACTCCTGGAAAGCTAAAATTTGAAAAAAATTAAGAACCTTGTATAGTTAGGACTCTTCAGGGCTTAACTATTCAAACGTTACATCTTGGTCAAAATGCATGGCTTTGTCGTTCCACTGAACGTTTGCATGACACAATGTTAAATACCAGTGACTTAATTTTTTACCATAAGCTCCTAGTCTGTGCGACGACCGCGAAACGGCCAAGCCGTACATTTTGGCCAAGGTGTAAGGTTTGTACAGCTAGGGGTTTGGTTCTATATTAGATCTGATAACTTTTTACTGTGGAAGCGTTACGTAAATCTTGGCAATCTCCTTTACATGAAATGTTTTTGGTGGGCCACATATCCATCATACGGAACCTCTGCACGTGAGTTCAACTCGCACTTGTCCAGTTTTTTTAATTTAAATTTTATTTTAAACCTGATTATAATATTTTTAATTTTCTATTAAATTATCGACTGCCAAGCGGATGGTCGACTCTTTACGTGACCAAAACGCTGGCCTATTTTTTGGCCAAAAAATCAGCATAGCTACACAATGTGGCATTCCTGCCAACCTTTTGGGCACCTTTCCTGTCTACAACGATTCAGACGAATTTTATGCTTAGTGAATATCTATTTTAATATATACAAATACATTACTTTTCTTAAAGACTTAATTTGAAGAATTATTTATTTTTTGCATAAATCTTGCTAAACTGTATCGTATATATAAACCTGGAAGAAAGCGCAGGAGTCAGGGTTTCACACCCAGATTTAATACAGAAAAAAATTAATTATTTAATAAAATAATGTCTTTTTCAGTTGGCATTCTGTATTTTCCTATCGATGTATATTGGCTGCTAATGCCAGTAATTGATAACAAATGGGAATGTGCTCTTTTGTGTTTAATGGTCTGTTTGTTCATTACTACGCATGTGCGTTGTGAGTACAAGTGTCGGATCTGAGTGGTTTTGCGATGGAAGTGTAAGAGCTAATAGTATTATGACGATAATAACGATTATTTTTGTAGTTAAATAATAAAATTGAAGCGATTAGAATCTGCTCCGCGTGGTACCGGACGTAAAGAATAGTACCTCCCCATTTCTTCCCGTGGGTGTCGTAAAAGGCGACTAAGGGACTTACTAGAGAATGGGAAGCAGCGTTTTCTATGCATTTTACCATCATACTGCGATCGCCAACCCGCCTGTGAAGCGTGGCGATTACGGCAAACCCCTCCAAAATGGGGGACGCATATTTCCAGTAGTGGACGTCATACGGCTGAAATGATGATGATGATGATTATTACAATCTAAAAGATAAAGCGACAGAAATATTAATTCGCGACTGAAAATCCTTGCTTCATCTACCATAGTTATCCTCAGGATTAACACTTGCTCAGTTTAGTAAGAGGATTAAGAAAGAATGGAAGAATCGAGAGAGAATACGCCTTTGGATGAGAGGATGTCTTTCGTTGTTTTGCTAGGCTGGGAAGTATACTACGAGGAGGTGTCCACTTCTATAATAATATTTATAGTAATATGTATTTAAGATTGGTGGAATTTCCACTGCACAGCAATCACTGTGAAGATGTCCGATGGTGAAAGTACTTAAATAAAAATACTATATTTCACTGTCGAAGGTAACGAGCACTGAAGCATACCCAGCTTTCTATCGTGTGATCATTATCATTGTCATTTCAGCAGCTTGGATTCGCCAAAGTTCTGTGATTGCCGCATGCACCGGATTCCTGCCTTCATCGGTCCACCTTGTCCGAAGCCTTCCAACGCTACGTCTTCCGGTACGCGGTCGCCACTGTAGAGCCTATCAGCCCCATCGGTCACCTGTTCTGCGACCAATGTGCCGTGCCCACTGCCACTTAAGTTTAGTAATTCTTGGGGCTATGTCGGGTATTTTGGTTCTTCTGTGAATCTCTTCGTTTCTGATTTAATTACGTAGGGGACCAGGCATAGCCCTTTCCATTCCCCTTTTGATGACTCAACCACCCTACCAGACCTACTGTCTTGTACCAGATCTAAATTGACTTACATATCAAATTATGATACGGGCACGTGATGCAGAAAAATGAGGAACATGTCGAGAGAGCATGATGGCTTAAAGAGTAGAGAAAGACCAAAAGAAACGATGGAAGTACGGTGTGAAAGATGCTATGGCTGTTGAGGGAGTGACTATTGAGATGACGATAAATAGAGATATATGGAGGAATATAATGCAAGCTACCCCGAATCCAGATAAATTACTCCTAGTCTTGTTAATTAATCCAGATTAATTAACAAGACTAGGAGATATATCCATAATCCATATCAGCCTTTAATTTCCCCACTGCTGGGACACAGGCCTCCTCTCTTCGAGGGGAACTTCTGCAATCTACCTCGTGGACCGATTGTAGGTTGGTAGATTTCCCATGTCTACGAATTTCTGGTTCTAAAACATACCGGTTTTCTCACGATGTTTCCTTCACCAATCTGAGAGCAGTGGTGAAGAAATTATTTACAAAGTAAACCGCTTTCCGGGGTTCAAACCCATGACTCTTAAGTGAGAGAGGAGAAATATGATGATACCTATTTAATTTATGTATCTCATG
Source organism: Aporophyla nigra (assembly GCA_947507805.1). Lineage (NCBI taxonomy): Eukaryota > Metazoa > Arthropoda > Insecta > Lepidoptera > Noctuidae > Aporophyla > Aporophyla nigra. Next base: position 23,082,482 of record OX382304.1, on the reverse strand, counting down.
TAGTCGAGTATAATTAAAATGCCACGAGACATTGATAATATTCCTTAGCTTCTTGATCGAGTGCATTGACTCGAGAACTTATCAGTCGTTTAGGCATTATATCTCTTGACCTTTAATGTTACATTGGCATTCAAGATAATTTGCATATAACATTCTTATTATACTTATTAGCTGCTGCTTCTGATAAAAGTTATGATGAGTCTTCTTTGAAAAATATATTTTGGTGTTTGATATTATTCTAGGGTAGTGGCCATCAGTCAGTAAGGCCTGACTTAATAATTTCGAGACTACGCCAATCGGTTCGTCGCCTCAAAGGTAAAGCATTTATTTCAAGTAGGGTAGTTTTGAAGGTCAACATTTACATTAAAATAGAATTGACTCTTCCCGTGACTGAAGGGCTGCCCTATTTTCTGGCCAAAGAATGGCATTGCTGCCAGCCTTTTGGGCACTTTTGAGGTTGACAGCGACGTGCACGAAATTTTTGATGCCCTATATTATTAGTCTGAAATGTAAAATGTTTATTTCTGTAAGTAGATCTTATGAGACACTTTTACACGTCAACATTTTTTGGTGAAAAAAACTAGATGGCGCCGGCATTTCCTAGTGGACTATTACCTAAGAAGAAACGCCGAAATAAACTCAGAGGTCATGAAATCTCTTTTAAAGTCTAAACATTAAATTATTAGAATTTTGTGAGTCTAACAATGCAATGTCTGGAAGAGCCTTTTGAAGAAAGAGTCATTGTAGCTTTGAGTTGACCTGTCCCAACAGACGGCATGTATGTATCAGTCATCGTGTAGCTCATCCCTATTAGGGAGCTCAGCGACCCGTTACAAGACGCTACCAGATCTGCAGGACATTTGCGTCTAGTAGCCTGTACGATATGTAATGATATCCCGTGATTAAATCGACCAAGATATAATGATGCCATCAAAGTATATTTTAACTATAGTCTATCTTCTTACTTAATCATTAAGTAGCAGCCCCTTAAGGTGGGAACTCCAGGATAGCTTGCGAGCAACTAGCCGTGCTCTGGGCTTCACCCGCGTGGATATCGGAAGTCATCCCACGGGAACTTGCCTGGGGCAAGAAATAGCATGTGGTGCTCTTTATAACATCAGCTGCATTGGGTGGATTTGTCTTTTCATGAACCTTTCAAGTGAAGGTAGAGTACAGATATTTAATCAAATTCCAATGCAAACAAAAAGAATAAGAACTTAATATACCTAACTTACATAGAACTTTGATATTTTCCGAAAAGCTTGAGGATTTTTTTAACGTAAGCTAAGGCTTTTTAGATCATATTAAGGTTATATTTTATTACTTTTAATTCACTAAAAACTGGCTTAAAAAATATATTTTGTACTTTTATGCATTAGAATTTGATTAAATAGTCGTTCTCTCATCTTCACTTGAAAGACAAATCCAAGAAACTTAAACACGCTTTTACACAAGTCATGGTATGAAGTCAACCCAGTTGCATTATCCAAGTCATGACATAAAAGGGGCTATTATAATTGAATTAGTACTTTATACAAAATTTCGTGCCGGACGATTGAGGAAAGACACTCAGTATTGGCTCCACACGAGAGATCTCCTGAGCTGTTGCTCAGCAACAGGTGGTTATCAAACCGGTCATGGTGTACGAATCCATAGATAAAATGTTGTGTGTGTGATGTTGACGGAAGAGGAGTTCCCTCGTCTGAGAACAACCCTGTGTGTACAGACAGACTATCATAATTAAAAAATTTAAAAAACCCCCGACACAAAAACCTAAGATCCCTTTAAAAAGTAAAAAATAATAAAAAAACTCAATCTTAAAGTACCTAAGTATGTATTAATAATTTAAAAAAAAATACGTCGCGTTGGGGGACCGCTCCAAACCTAACAATTTAATTACAAATAGTCTATTACCTAACTGAAGAAAACTTTTATAAAATTACTTCTAAATATTGCATTTAGGATACGATCGTCAACGACGTCTGCCCTTGCAGAGCGGTCCCCCAACGCGACGTATTTTTTTTAAAATAATTAATACATACTTAGGTACTTTAAGATTGAGTTTTTTTATTATTTTTTACTTTTTAAAGGGATCTTAGGTTTTTGTGTCGGGGGTTTTTTAAATTTTTAATTTAATTTTTTATTTTATACTTTTTATAGGTATACTTATTATAATGTAGATTTTGTTAAGTTGTAAATACATAGAACTTCGCCGTGGCCAACAGGAAGATGGGAAGCTTCCAAAAACAATATCAATTCAATTTGATGATGCCACTATCGGCCGGAGTTGTGTTGACGAGAATGGATGGATTCTGATAAGGCCACATAATGTAACTTTTCAAGGTCTTAGAGGATATGGAAATATTGAAAGAACAATGTTTCTTATCATTTTATGTTCGGCGATTACGGCATATATGCCGTAATCGCCGCAACTTATAAGTTGCAAGGGACGACAGTTGAAAAAGCTGTGGTTTACTTAGGTAAAAGTACTTTCGCAAAAGGCCAAGCCTATGTGGCCTTAAGTAGAGAATTTTTACTCTGCTTAAGGCTACATAGGCTTGGCCTTTTCCTTGGATGGTGTAGCAATTTGTGAGCTCGACCAAACAAAACTATTTAATAACCCACATGACAAATCATCTTTAGCAGAATTGCAAAGACTGAGATGTAGTCATTGATACTCTCACGTGACAATCGGATTTCCATGTCCCAATTTTCCCACCACCAATTTACTCATCAAGCGAAGTTAAGAACATCATTCTCTTTCAGTGCGCTTTCATTTGAGACCCCACTCGAGTATATTTGTAGACATTCGGTTATTCTTCCCCACTTTCACCCCCCACAACTTTTAAACGGCTCAACCGATTTTCATCAAACATGTCTAAGAACACTCGCACATAAGTCACCTTTAATACAAAAAAATAATAATTGAAATCGCTTCATCCGTTCGGGAGCTATGATGCCACAGACAGACAGACACACAGACAGACACACACACAGACAGACAGACACCCCTCTTTTTCCGTCGGGGGTTAAAAATGCGGAATTTCAGCACCGTAGGATACAAAGAAGTAGTTTTAATTCATCTTGCAAGATTTGTCCTAAACAAACTAACCATGCATACAAATGTTGCAAGTTAAGTAAAAACTTTTAACTTGTAATAAAATAGAATAAAACGATAAAACACAATTATTATGTTCTTTATTTAAGTTTTCGTGTTCTCGAGTACTCCATGGGCGCTGTGACTCACACACTTCTCTTCGTCCTTTTCACTCCTTCTAGTTATTTTAACAGTTTGATGGGAAACTTCAAGCAGCATGTTTCAGCGTTGTTGTCTTCGTTCCAAACTTTCCACTTCAAATTGTACCTTCCCTGAAAAGTTTATAAAAATGACAGTGTCACTGATAGAGAGCCATGATAGTTTCTTCTAACCTCCGAAGAATATAGTTTGTTTAAATAGAAACTAGCCAATCAGAGAGTTTAGAACGGGCTGCAATAATCCTCTAAATTACGAATAGGTACGAACTATAAAATAGTAGTTCTCTCCAGATAAAATATAGTCAGTCAGTCAAGGTGCCAGCGTAGACTGTCCTGACTTCTGTGTACAACTAACGAACATCTAAATCAGCCTTTCCCAAAGTGGGCGATAACGCCCCTCTTGTGGGCGCTGCAGGCCTAAAGGGGGGTGGTAAGAGACCCAGAAAAGACTGTGTGGGGTGTGTAGACTCTACACAACGCCCCTATTAGGCCTGCAGCGCAAGGGGGGCGTTATCGCCCACTTTGGGAAAGGCTGATCTAACTGATTGTCTTCCAATCATCACAATCCTGCGTAGTGCAGAGGGGTAATTGCGTAACTTGCTATAAGTAGTAATCGGTTTCATTTCTATAGTTAAACAACATTAATTGCGTTATTTACGTTGTTCAGCCGACAATTTATTCGAACACATGATGCAATGGATTGCAAATAATCTTCAATACGATTCGGATTCAGATTGATAATGCGTTCCACAATTAGGGTGCAGGTGTCTATAGGTAACCGTTTTTTGTTCTTCGTGTGTTGGTCTGATTTATTTGTCAACATCTTCATATGCATATCCTATTCCCAGCTAATTGGGGTCGGGCATCGGATTCCAGCCTTACCCGAGGCAGGTAATTACCAGTATTGTACCTGGAGCGATTGCCTATCTAACTTCGACAAGCCAGTAACAGGGTAACACGATACCCTTTGGCAAGACTGGTTTGGTCAGACTTTACGGGTTTCTGACTATTGTCAAAAAATATGGCTTAGGGGCCATCCATAAATTACGTCACACGTTAAGCCCCGCCCCCCCCTTAACGTGTGACGTAACACGTTAAGGGGGGGGGGGTCGACGAATTGTGACATTGTGTGACAAGGGGGTGGGAGGGGCCCTAAATTTTGTGACGTCACATTTCAAATATACATATTTAAACTACTATTAAAACACGAAATATGAACTATGCATGAAAGAAAAATTAAAAAAAAATTCAATGTCTACATATAAAATTCCAAAATATGTGACATCCCACTAGGGAGGGGGGGGGTCTCATAAATGTGACCAGCTGTGACAAAGACGGGGGAGGGGTAAAAAAACCGACCAAGTGCGAGTCGGACTCGCGCACCGAGGGTTCCGTACAAACCTGTAGGTATTCACGGTTTATGCATAAGGTTTATGTTTATGAAATTAAATGTTTTTCTTAAATTTTTATATTTGCGTTGACTGAATGAAAGGTAAATTGTGGTTTCCGATTTAAAGAAACTATTTACTAGATCTCGTTCAAACCAATTTTCGGTGGAAGTTTACATGGAAATGTACATACTATAATTTTTTTAGTTTTATCATTCTCTTATTTTAGAAGTTCCGGGGGGGAGGGGGGACACACATTTTACCACTGTGGAAGTGTCTCTCGCGCAAACTATTCGGTTTAGAAAAAAATGATTTTGAAGACCTATCCCTATAGATACCCCACACGTATGAGTTTGAAGAAAAATTTTTTTTTTTGAGTTTTAGGTCTATGTATGGGGAACCCCAAATATTATTGTGTTTTTTTCTATTTTTGTGTGAAAATCTTAATGCGGTTCACAGAATACATCTACTTACCAAGTTTCAACAGGATAGATCTTATAGTTTCAGAAAAAAGTGGCTGTGACATACTCGGACACACAGACAGACATGACGAATCTATAAGGGTTCCGTTTTTTGCCATTTGGCAACGGAACCCTAAAAATCATGAAATTTGTGTGACGTAATTTATGGATGGCCCTTTATGCTATAGTAACCCCCCCCCCCCTTGTGCTTTGTAAATTCTCTCCTATTGCAGGTATGCTGGAAGAGATTTCTATAGAAATAAGCATTACCTTTGTACATATTTTTCTGTTCCTTTCTTCTTGTCTATTTATATGTGTGCATAAATGGTTAAATAAATAAATAAATAATAATGGAAAACTGTTTGCACCACCAAATTACAGGGAGAAACAAACAAGAATTAATGAATGGTAAAAATTAAAACCTTTGGTAGTTTCGAGCCCAGAGCGAGGGTATATCTCAGAGTCTGTGTCTGGCCGGCCACCGTAGGGCAAGTAGTGTAGGTGCAGGCATCCGTAGAACCAAAACCAGCGAAAGCAATCTCCGCGGCATTATCCACCCACCACACCAATGTCTGCAGATTGCTTGTGGAGAAGTCTGGGGAGTACACGAACGAAATTATTATAGTATTAGTATTATTCCGATTGAAACGGTTTATAACAGTTTAATAACATGTTATATCTTACTTGGTGTAAAATCAAAGGTCAGAGATACGTTTGTTCCTTTCTTGAGCTTGCACGGCTGGGTCCCTGGGCATGGGTCGATGTTCACCTCACCGAAGTTGCAGACGGCTGCATTTGCTGAAAAAAAAAATACAACATTGAATAATCTATTAGATTCAACCAGACATTTTAATTTTGGATCGTCGTAGGTGGTGTTGTTTAGTTTCTGCCTACCCCCATGGGCAGAAGTGAGAGTTTATGTATGTTTTGACGTATTTCAAATTTTGCTAATTATAACTATATTTGTAAACAACCAACCAACAATTAGGCATCCCATGCCTCGGAAAGCACGTTAAGCTGTTTGTCATATTCCCATTGATTAACCTACCTAATACTTTTTCCTAAGAAGTGCTGTTTTATAATTGCCTGTATGTATTAAATTTTTTATATTGAGTTCTCCTAGGATTTGAACGAGTTCCATTATTGGATAGTGTTGGAAATAAATTTAAATTCATTTTTAACAAAAATTGCCATTTCTATAATATACAACGACGAGAAGGTTAGTAATTTCATTGACTTAAACATAGGCTCACAGGTTTCTATAGTTTTCAGATTTGACATAGATCTTATGCAACATTTTTGAGCCTTAAAGATCTCTTCCACGTCACTACAATTGCCTCATAATATTACTCCGAACGATAGTACCGGCAGCGCACCAAGTCCGTGGTAAGCTGTCAGGAGTATATCATTGCTTACTTTATGTGATAGATTGTAGCACATAGGCTGACTTGCTCAGATTATTACAGACGTTTTCAGCATGAGGTTTTAAAGTGAGACTGCTGTCATCGACGATACCTTGGAATTTTGCAACATCTGTTGAGTTCACATTTTGTCCATTAAGACTACTCACTACGGAAAAAGTGCATTACTTTTGTTTTTTTAAGATTTATAACTAAGTTATAACTGTCAAGTTAGTTAATAATACCTTTTAATGCTATATTAATATTTTGTTAATAATCTATGATATTATTACATTCTAACTATTATGACCGTACTATCAATTCGCAAATAACACCATAGGGTATTGCGTATGCCTTGGTAAATCGTTAATATATAGCAGAAACAATGGTGGCCCCAGAACGCTACCCTGTGGTACACCAGATTTGATTTCTCTTATGTCTGATGTTTATTTAATCTCGTGTTGGGTTTCAAAAAATATTCTAGATATTTCTGTGTACTGCCACTAATGTAAGAAGTTATACTTTCTACGAAATTTCCCCTTATGCCATAGAAGTAAAGTTTTTTTCAAGTACTTAATTCCCCTTATGCCTTAGTCATATCCATAAATATAGCACATACAGGAACTTTCTTGTCAACCTTCGTCATGATATTAGTTAAGAAATCGTGTATTGCCAGATTATTTTTTTATTTTTTTCTGAATCGCATTTGTTCATTGTTCGGTATATTATACTGAGTCAGTTACTTATCCACTGCTTCGTATATGTAATACCTTTTTAAATACCTTGGACAATACAAGAATCAATGGTATTGGCCTATAGTCCTACTAATATTATAAATGTGAAAGTTTGTGAGTATGGATGTTTGTTTGTTACTCTTTCACGCAAAAACTACGAATCGGATTGAGATAAAATTTGGCACACAGATAGTTTATAACCTGGATTAATACATAGGGTACTATTTATCCCAGTAGTGCGTTCCCGCGGTATTATTTCGGACCTCCACGCGGGCGAAGCCGCTGGCAAAAGCTGGAGGATATAATTTTATTTGTAATATTTTTTAAGTAGGGGATTTATTACTACTGTGTTCAGGCTATTTGGCAATACTCACGTTCAAAATGTGACTCAAAGGACCAGGAAAAACGTCGCTGACAAATTTAACTACACTGGTTGTTTTACCGTCATACTTATTATACTTTGTGTATTTTAAGGCTTTTGATCATTCTAACTATGTCGTTAGGGACGATCGGTGACATAAATATTGAATTCGAGTAGTTGTTAATGTCATTATTCCTTCTATTTGTTTTATTAGTTACAGTTTGTACTGGGTCAGTTAAAAAAAGTGGTCAAATGATATTGTCTTTAGAATTCTCAATTGATAAATTTTTGATGAAATTGAGATAAAACTATTCTATCTTTCACGTTTCCAGAAGACAGTGTTGCGGACGAGTACTTCGACGCCTAAGTGTCCTTTGTTTTTGTATTTATTTGTATAGTTAGTTATTTATTTTCGTATTTCTGTATGTTCGTTTTTAGCCTTCTGTAATACATCCTACTATATCTTAGAAATAAAAATTCTATCTTTAAGTTCGACTGAATGACAACAAAAATACAGATGGTTACGAAATTTGATCAAAATCGATATTGGCGTTCTGTTTGTTTAAAAGGTCGTTGTAAAAGCTACCAAGTGTTAAAAACTTAGATCGAAGTTTTCACATGCCTTTCTCTTCCTACGAAGTGAAGTCTCTCACTAATACTACCTTCCTGCTTATATGAAAATATATATTTAGCCGCGTACGTCACACTCGATAACAAAAGTAAACGCATCGGGAAAAATTTGCATAATTCTGAAATTGTATGTTTAATGAAACTGTGCAGATTGTATCGGCCCAATGCTTCAGAACTACTCGGGGGTTCAACCCGGTTAAGCTTTAATTTTTACAATAGCCTTAAGAGTATATGTATTTACCTTAATTAAAACATTCTTAATAGGCAGGAAATGTGACACTCAAAGTATAAAGCAAGTTTCCTAACTTAACAGAAGCTGTTTTGTCCATTTGTTGGTCCATAAGATCTTATGCTCAGCCACCTGTAGTTTATTTAGGAATGGGAAAAGGCGCGGCAGATGTTGACGATAGTCCCATGGTCATTAGAGACAATTTATAATCCCAAATATTATGGTCATATGTTTGAAGAAGCTACCAAGTCTCTGGCGACCGCCGTGGTGGAAATTTTAAAGCTCCATACAAAGTACTTAGGTCTTCAGTTTATAGAACTGTACAAATACGTTCGTTTTCATGTTAATGTTGATTTTGTCTTAGATGGCAGTCACACTTGTGAAATAAAGACTGACAAAAGAACAAATTGACTTCCATTAAAACCAATTCGTTTACAATCGGAACGCATGGAGTGCTTGCTCCCACACAGCCATTGATAGTAGGTAGGTAGTAATTTCTCTCAGCGTCAAAGAGGAAATTCAATAAATGAAGCCTAAAGAAGTAAAAGAAGATTACTTACTTTCCTCACATGTCTTAGTCGTCACAATTTCGGCGTAGCCGCTTGCAAACAATGCAGCGAACAGCACAATATTTAGCAGTGTCATCTTGAAACCGACTAGCGAGTGTCACTGCGCATCACTCCCGACGTTTATATATTATCGGTGACATGGTGACCCCGGACCGTGTCACAGATGAACGATAAATAACGACATTGTTTATTGTGTCTGGTGTTAGCATGTTTGTTATACGGTCGGCGTACGTAATGATCAGTAATGGTGGGTAATTAGCTAATAGTTCATATGTATTTTCTTTGGGTGGATGTACTTATTTAATTGGGTCTAATTAACTGTGGATTTGTCTGGTTATATGATGATGTATGATGTTTAGTTAATTATTTGTATATTACTTTCTGGGTGTCGCGGGGAATTGGGTTCGAATGTTATCGACGCGTTATATTTTTTGGAAAAGGCGGGTCGGGCTTACCCTTTTTCACAGACTGTAGGAGAACTCTTACTTGAGTTGACATCTTGTAGGTCAATCTATGTATTAGGTTGTCGGTTGCTTAACCAGACTTGCCTGTGGCTGCCTCAGTATATTAAGGCCTTCAGGCAGGGCTAAAAAATAAGCGACTTCAAGGTATGGGAACCCCTGTAGGGTACGGACCTCGGTTTAGAGCCCTGGAAGAGGGCAGCAAGGAACGTACTGGATCCGAATGACAGGGGCTCTATAAAATTCGTGAACACTGCTTTGCTGATTAGTCGGCAGTTCGGTGGTATACTTGACGTCATCAATAAAGGCCCAACGAACTATTTTAAAAAGCGAGAACTAGTGTAGAAAAAAAAAAACTAATTGTATTGCAATCCTCCAAATAGTTTGATACTAACTCAATAATAAGACACTTTGCATACAGGGACTGCCAGAACATACGTTTACAATTGAAAATAGTAAATTTTACAATACATCAAAATGGGTAAAATAAACATTCCTTGCTGTACTTTGAGTATATACGCCCAACAGGAGAGGGAGAATGAAGGACTTCCTCACGACACCAACACACTCGGAGCTGGCGTTATTCCTTACAAAATGATTAAGGTAGATCTTCGTACCTGCAGCGTTTGCTATATCTTTCTTGCCACACACTACAACAAACATCATACTTATTTCTATAGTCAAAAATATTGCCGTCTTCTTTAGATTGCCAGCAAATGCTGAAAAAAAAATCTTGACCAACTTAAATTGAAAGCATTTATTTCAAATAAACCAATTGCAGGCTCTTTTGACTTGTCAAAAGGCGGTGAGTCAGAAATATGAAGCTAGTTGCCCGTTCCAAAGCATCATCATCATCATCATTTCAGCCCAAAGACGTCCACTGCTAGACATAGCCCCCCAATTTGGGGGGGTTTGCCATAATCGCCACGCTTGGCAGGCAGGTTAGCGATCGCAGTATGGTGGTAAAATGTATAGAGAACGCTGCTGCCCATTCTCTAGTAAGTTCCTTAGTGGCCTCTTACAACACCTACGGGTAGAAATGTGATGGTGCTAATATTTACGTCCGGCTCCATACGGCTCAATACATAGTAAGGACCTATGTAAAAGAACAGGCAAGATACTCCATGGACACTCTTTTAAACTAAAATATTGTTACACTAGCTTCTGCCCGCGACTTCGTCCGCGTTAAATTTCGTGTTACCCCGACCCTTCCCGTCGCGTCAAATCGCCTACCCATGCGATTTTCCCCGTTTTTGCAACATTTTTCATTACTGCTCCGCTTTTCTTAGTTGTAGCGTAATGTTGTTATATAGCTTATGTTACTCGCAGATAATGTAGCCTTCTAATGGTGAAAGAATTTTTAAAATCGGTCCAGTAGTTTTTGAGTTCATCCATTACAAACAAACAGAAATACATTTTTTTTCTCTTTATAATATTATATTATTAGTGTTGGAAAAATTGGTACCACCGTAAAAATGTAATATGTATTTTTTTATTTTTTCCCACGATGACGATCGATTACAAAAAAGTAATGAAAACAAATAGGAAAGTAAAAAATATTTATTCTACATTTATTTACATAAAGCTCCCCTCAAATACGTGAAGAGCATAAAAAATACAATAAACTGAGTACGTTGTTCAATTTCGTTGTCTTCGTGCATTGAATATTTTAAACTTAATTCGATAATTATTTCTATTGACAAACTATTTATATACAATTTAATACATATTTTTTTACATTCGCCGAGTAAACTCTTTGGCATGCCATGTCTGAGTGCATTAATTATTTAACTTAATTATAAGTACAATCTCATTTCTATAAAATAATTGTTAATCTAGGATTTTCGAAGTTATACATAGATGTGTCATATTCATAGTAGTGCATCCTAATTGCGTAACGCGCTATGAATTAGACTCTGAATCATTTTGAAGAATATACTATTATTCCAATGCTTCATATGTTCGAAAATTTGTTTGCTCATTAACGTAAATAACGCAATGAATATTGTTGAGCTGTCAAAATTACAGTAATTCCTAGGAATTATTATTACTAGTTATTAATTAGTGTACCTACGTACACTGTCATGGCATTACAGGGACTGGCTGTGAATGTGAGTAGGAAATAATAGATTCCGGGCAATGTAAAGGACAAGGCGGACACCGGCAGTGTATTGTAGTTTTTAACCGACTTCAAAAAAATAAGGTTTTGTATTCGGAGGTTTTTCTTCTGTATGTACACTGCACCATAATATAATCAGCCTACAGTGCTTCCCACTGCTGGGACACAGGCCTCCTTTCATCTAGAGTGAGTGGGCTAGATTAGGTACACCTAATCTACCACGCGGGCCAGTTGCGGGTTGTTAAATGTCACAAGTCTTCGAATTTTTGGTTCTAGGACATGACATAAAAGTTTGCGAAGTGGTCCCATTTCAATTTTATTAACTTTGCTTCGGTACTTTTGAAGTTAAATTCAATAATACGTATTTTTACACTATGTTTGTTTTAATAACGACCTGTCGCTTTTATTTACATAGCAAGTTGTGGTAAACGAATACCTATATGTGAGATAGGTACCACAACTAAAAAGTGAAGAGAAAAAGTAAAAAAAAGAAACGATTTCACAGTCTTTTTAGAAAGTCGGCTGTTTTTTTTTTTTGTAAATAAGTTTTTTTTTTTCAGACGGTACTAACCGCGAGCATTCGGTTCGCGAATTCGTTTTGCAAATATTCGGTGTCGGTCTTTTGTTACGCAACGAACATTCACAAATGGTGGTCGAGCGCAGTTCCTAGACTAGCCCAGTCGGTAGTTATCTTTATTTATTTAATTTAAGCCTTAACAGCATAAACACGAGGAGGGAAAAGATACTTCTTTCTGATCTCTTTCCTGGTCTTGATTTTATATTCGTGTTTGCTAAGAGCCTTACGTAGGTATAGCACGTGTCTTCTTGGTCCTCAACTCTAAGTAGTAAATGTTCCATTAGGGAGTTTCAATATATTCTCCTAAAGTTTATATTAAAGAGCCTCTTAATTGTACACTTTGAGAAATACACAATATCAATATTTTACAACAACATACTATAATATTTTCGTGCACAAGTTGACATAACAACAAAAGATAATTCGGGATAATATTTGAGCAATAGCTTAATATTTTTTAACTGTTAACCTTTTCAAACTAACGTTATTTCTGATAACCTGTAAACCCAGATTAGTAGGTATTTGGTAGATACATAACTGAGATAGCTGAAAACTTTGCTAAATGTTTTGGCTGTGAGAAATAAAAAATGCTAGATTTTATTTTGGGGAAATTACCACATATAATTGTAGAAGTAGGACATCATCTGCCTAATGTTTTCCTAACTATATTGGAGTCAGGATGCAGCTGAATATCAGTATTTTAAATGAAGCGAATGTCTATTTCCCTACACAACCCAGTAACTGAGTAATACCGCTTGGTAAGACTGGTTGTTAGCCTTTCGGTCTTCTGTCGACCCGTAACGATCGTCAAAGATCTGCAAATAGCAGCCGAGACCAACAGCTTTACGTACTGTCCGTGGCACGGAGGTGTCTTGGTTTGTGAAGATGGTCATCCATCCTCGGACCAATTGCGGCAAGTGTAGCTTAACTTGATAAATGGACCCGTGAGTCTGTTATTACTTAGCCACAAGCTCCTATCATTAGTGAAATATTGATCATCAGCTTACCGCATGCCTGTTACCTGATATATTTCTAAGTTTCCTTAATCATTTACATTCTTTCTAACCTTTAACATCTAGATAAGGACCTCTTCTTACAAATTTTTTGTTTTTTTCCTCGAAAATTATGATTCATATAAGCTATCAGTAAAAGATAAAAGTCTTCTTGGAATGTCATGTTTCGTTGTTTTGAGTATTTTAGTCTTTTGCACAATATTTATAATGAATTACCCGTAAATAATAATAAAAGAAGTTACTATTAGAGATATTGATGAGAGGCCGAAGTTGGACCTTAGAAGTTAGGTGTCATTTAATCAGTTTCAAAATCTTGGCATTGGCACCATGATGGGGTCGAAAGTTGACAATTCTAAAAGTTTAATAAATATGTACCGTTTCATACAAAAAATGTTATAAAAAAGAATGAAGTTTAAAAAAAGAAGTTTCATACTTTTGGACAGGTAAAATAATAACGTATGAAAGTAATTGTTTTTTTTTTAATTTTTAGGTATTGATTCCAATTTTAAACTTTAATGTGTATCAACAAGAGTACACATTGTTTTTTTTTCCGTTTTCTTTTTACCAACCTATTGAATGAAACTGTATTTGTTACAAATCAGATTCCTTACATTCTAAATAATACTTCAACGAAGTACATGCCTTATTGAGCTACTCCCATATAATTCAGTCTTCACGCAAATATTCCTTAACACAACTATCTAAAGTTCATTTTCAAACGATAGCCAAAGTGGTGGTGGTGTTATGCTGGTCATCTCTGGACATGTGGTGCATTTCCTGGTGGATGCCGGCTTCCTTCAGGATCCTCATGCGAGGCCCGAGGGGCACACCCAAGGCTCGCAGCTTATCTTCTCCGACGTACGGCAACTCGGCTGCACCAACTTTCTCTTTTTCTAGTAGTGCTGCGTATTTCTATAAAGCAAATAGTATAAAGATTAGTATATATAAGGCTGTTTAAAAGGCAATATTTTTCGCAAGGGATAGGACAGTTATTTTAAAGTCTCATGTAGGAGGTGGAAAGTCTATTGTTACAAGCCGCGCACTCATCTACACTCCGGACTGCTACCTATTATAAAATTCAAGCTACAATGCAAAACTTTGAGATATATGTAGACATTTTAATCCCACGCACCAGTGCCGTACGACGCCACGCGGATATACCAAAAAAAATGGCGACAGATAAGCCAAATCGTGCAAAATGACCTAGGGATTCAAACTCAAAGCATTTATTTCAAATAAACTAATTACAGGCACTTTTGAATTGTCAAGTGGCGGTGAGTTAGAAAAATGAAGCTAGGAGCCCATTCCATAGCGAAGGTACCTATGGAGAAGAACGGGCAAGAAACTCCATGGATCGAATACCTACGTTAGAAGCGTTAGAAGTTACCCCACGGTAGAAGTAACGAAGGCATTCAGTATTTCATTTTATTTTTAAAGCTTTCTTGCTCATTAAAATGAGCGCTAGTAAATGCATGATGCCTCCAATCTGGCATCACTGATTCAATAATCTTTTCGCGCTGAAGTGACGATGGAGGGGTGGGGGTAGGGGGGGGGGCTGTTGTTAAACATTTGTCAAATATATTTAAAAAACAAGATGGTGGAGTTAGTTTATTTTTTGCCAGATAATCCTTATTTATTTATTTTATATGTATAAAGTTCAACAATTACCTATATTAACAACTAAGATGGAACAGTGGACTAATTTGCATACTTTCTCTCACAGAACACCAGACATATACGTAACTTGTACAGTTAAAACGGTTAAGGTGCACTTAAACTGCTGAATGTCAAAAATCCTCTCTGTATATCAACAAACCTCATATCCAAGTTTCTTCAGGAACAGCCTCATGAGGGGAGGCTCGTCTCCGAAGAACTTGGTGAGCCTCTTCACGCGCTCAGGATTGCTGAAGGAGAAGGGGTCCAGGTGGCGCCCGTGACTGCCTGAACGAATGTACTGCTGGGATCTGGAAGAAGAATATTTGGGGTTAGAGAGGAAGGTTTCTGTAGTGAATTTCCATCGTCATCCAATCCGGAAAACTTACTAGTTTATAATAACGGGCTCTAATAGATCATACCATGAAACCTGGTTACAGAGGTATTGAAACCCAGTTACATTTTTTTTAACACACCCCACAGCTCCTGGATCGGTGCATGCACTCAAAAGCATTTGTGCAAGTGAGTTGTATTGATAATTCAATGATTATTATTAATTAGAGACCAACCGAAGCTTCGTTGTCGTTTTCAGCCATTTTCAGCCAAGAAAATCATGATTGGGCCATAAACCAGCCGAAGCTACGGCCAAGCCAAAATCAGAAGTTTATGCATTGTCGTGCATCAATCAACCAGTCAACCTACTTCGTAAAACTCGGTCATATCAGGTGACGTTAGGCTAACTTCAAGACATTCGCTGACAGAAACGGACACTGTTAAGCGAGGTTATGATGTTTTTTTTTCACGCTGTATGCATATTCACGCATAGCGCACAACAGCAAAAATATTAATGCTTTTTAAGGTCTAAATCATTTTCATTTTCGGTTGAAAATCCATTTTCGGTTGGACACTAATTATAATTCTGTAAATACATATTTTATCCGAAATCTATTTTGATTAGCATACCACTTGACATTGACCCGCAAATCGCAAATACATTACAAAATTTGAATTTCGCGGACTACTTTATCGCATTTTCGTCTGTTACCAAAAATAATGATACTCACTTGTACATATGCCTGAGTGCCGCAATCTCGGCTCTGATGTTGTCCATCTCCTGCATGACGAGATGCTGGGTCCTCATCTCACTGGACAGATGCGCTACCGACCGTGCCAGCGTCACCACGTGTGACTCTAAGCGCTGGAACCGCTTGTTTATACCCTGGAAGAGAAGGAGGATTCATAAATGATAAATTATGACTGACTTATGTGTACCGTGTGGTGCCGGACGTAAAGAATAGCACCACGCTATTTCTTCCCGTGGGTGTCGTAAAAGGCGACTAAGGGACTCACTAGAGAGCGTTCTCTATGTAATAGGTTGGGGAAAAAGTTTCTTCGCATTTTTTAAGAAAATTCAAAACATTTTTTAATAAAATTTATTTACATTTAACTAAAGTATGTAGGTACCATTTTGTTCGATAACTTTTTGCCATCTTGTAGGTAGGGACATGATCCCATTGCTATAGAAATTTTGGGACTTCTGGTCAAAATACCGCGACAAGTGGTTTTGGCAGTCCTCTCGTGATGTTAACCTGACACTGCCTAAAGAATTCTGAAGAGAGCGAAACAGGTGGAAATCTGAAGGTGCAAGGTCAGGACTATACGGCGGATGCATTAACACCTCCCAGCCAAACTCTCTTAATTTTTGTTGGGTGGCTAAAGATGTGTGAGGTCTAGCGTTATCATGATGAAAAACCACACCCCTTCTGTTGATTAATTCCGGCCGCTTTCTCTCAACTTCTTGCTTTAATCTCATCAGATGTTCGCAGTAGAGTTCAGAATCGATGGTCCTGCCTGGTGGTAACAGCTCATAATGAATAATGCCCTTCCAATCCCACCACACACACAGCATCACCTTGTTGCGAGTTAACCCGGGTTTCGCTACAGTCTGTGAAGCCTGACCAGCCTTTGACCACGACCTTTCGACCGCACGTTCTTGCCATACGTGATCCATTTTTCATCACCTTCTTCAAAAATGGTTCGGTTTCATTACGTCGTAATAAAGAATCACAAATGAGTACACGGTTCATTAGGTTTCTTTCAGTGAGCTCGTGAGGTACCCAAATGTCGAGCTTTTTTGTGTACCCAGTTTTTTTCAAATGCGCCATAACTGTTTTGTGGTCAATTTCCAGTTCTTCAGCTACGTCGTAACTACTGGTATGCCGATCTTGCTCCACTTTTTCAAAAATGGCATCCATTTTATCCGTAATAGGGCGATCAGAGCGACGTGCATCTTCGACATCAAAATTTCCGGATTGAAAACGCTTAAACCAAATTTGTGCTACTCTCACAGACACTACACTAGGTCCATAAGCATCGCAAATTTTTTTCGCGGCTTGCGTTACATTTTTACCTTTTTTGTAGTAAAATTTTAAAATGTATCGAATTTCTTCATTAGATTCACTCATCTTGACGGTATGAAAAACAAATGAAAATCACACATTTTCCTAATTTGAATTTGGAATTATGTTCTTTAAAATTTAAACTTTCAATGATACCAAAACCAGCCAGATACAAATAGTATAGCCAAAGAGATTTTATTACAAGTTCATACATACTATAATGCGAAAAGACTTTTTCCCCAACCTAATATTTTACCACCATACTGCGATCGCCAACCTGCTTGATGAGCATGGCGCTTATTGCAAACCCCCCCAAATTGAGGAAGGCCTATGTTCACCAGTGGACACAGTCAGATTTACAGTGTTTCGATTGAAATGATGATGACTTATGTTTCAAGATTTAAAAGGTTTAGACGACAGTACGAAAGTATGTATTTTTTTAGGGCAGGAATATTTCAAAAGGGTCATTAATCTAAGAAGGTATTTCCTAGAAAATAAATGTCAGATTATACCCAATTTCTTAAGGGATCGTATTTAGCCCTCAAAAAACAGTCTTCTACTAAGGATCATTTCTGTTACCTTCAGGTCATGTTTCTTCCTGTGTTCGTTGGAAGTTCGCCTCTTGTCTCTCACGGGCCGACTGCTCACGGAGCTGGACGGAAGAGACGACATACTGCCGTAACGACGCTTCGATGATAACCTGGAATATTATTTATACAAAATTCAGTATGTGTATGACAAGGAGAATAATAATGGCTGACAAACAGAACGATGAGAAGAACCTGGAGCTACAAGATTTTTGAGTACACTCTCTGTGACCACGCATACTCTAACTAATTTTGTAATTATGAAAAAGAATTAGAATAATTTTGGACTTGTGGCTATGTACCTAATAACAGCTGCAAAAGTCGATCGATCAGGTTAATCTATAATAACCACGGTTGGCCAGTGGATGAACAAAGACCATATTTACATACCCGTTCCGCTTCGGAATGCACTGTTAGCCATTGGTTCTGGCTGTCGAAAGTCTGACAGCCAGTCTTACCAGGAGATATCGTAATAAGTAACTGGGTTGTGGAGGTCAGATAGGCAGTCGCTCCATGTAAATCTCCTGGTATTCAGCTGCATGCGGTTAGACAGGAAGTCAACCTTAACATCGTTGGGAAAAAGCTGGTCAGATGGTGATGTGAAGATTTTTGGATGTCAGATTCAGAAATGGCACGTGGATGGACATAAAAAAATATATATTAGCCGTTGCTATCCCACAGCTGGGCGAAGATCTCCCTACTTTCATTCCACGTCTCTCTGTCGAGACCTGACAAGTACCAATCTTTATTAAAAGAGTCCAACTCATTACTTTGAATAAATTGAATATATTAAACATATTAAGTAGGAAAATGAGACAGATACCCTTGGATGCCAGTTACATGTTGTGCATTATCGTTGTAGGTTTATTATTTATACATATACATTTTCTATACAGTGTACACATTTCTTACAACGAAACACCTACACTTGCTACTTAAATCTTTTTTTTTCACATTATTTCGTGAGCATTTAAGTCGATGCTAAATAAATGAATATTCTTTCTTTCAATAAAGTCTGTCTGGCTCACCGCGACTCCCAGACAGGCTGCTTGGCGAGGCTGGCGGGCTTCCTGACGCCGAGCAGCTGCAGCACCTCGGCGTACATGGTCTCGAGGCCGCGCAGCTGGCGCCGGATGGCGCGCGCGTCGCCCGACGACGAGCTGTCCGAGCGGCCCTCCAGCAGCGACGACAGGTCCAGGCTGCGCGTCGTCGTCGACGTCATGTCCGTCGTGTCCAGCCCGAATACTGGAAGAGGAAATGTTTGGGTTTGTCTTGTTGAGACATTGATGGTTTTGTTATTTATACGGTCAAAGTGAGGGTTAAGAAAAACTTCTGAGTTATGGATTCGATTTAAGGATAGCCTATGAAGTAAATTGTGTATTGGCTGTTTCTAATACGGTAAAAACAGTGTAACGCGTCAGTACGACGATCCAGAATCCCACTTTTGAACTTAGTGCTGCACGTTTGTTAATGGTGCCGATTCTGTTGTACTCCGAACTAAACTATCTCTAAAATTCCTCACTTTTAGCTATGAGAATTGTTACGCTATTCTGCAAGAAATAATCTCTAAATTTAAATCGAATTTGACAATCGCGACTCGACGTGGTATTTTCTTTTCTTTTGGCTTCGCAACGTGGTACTTGTGTGCGCTACGCAATGAACTTTTTGAGAGACGAAGGCGCGCGCAAGGGGACAGCCTGGCCGTGTTTCATATGGAATTTTTCACTTTTTGTGTAAAAATATAAAAAAAGATATTATCCACGTGTTGACATTAATGTGTGCAGGGGTTTAATAAAGGGGGTCGACAATTTCATTATTTTTGCGATAGGACACGCTATTTTCGAGATATAAGCAAAAGAAAAGGAAAACAAAAACTACAGTACTGTTTTTGAACGTGATGGCGAGGCCTTGGTGTGAATTTTTGTTCATGACCACTACATGCATTTTAGTTTATAATGTACAGTAATTGTGTAATTTTGTACGTAAATTCAGATACAAGGTACTTGTTTATGAATAAATGACTATGACTATGACTAGTTTTATTCCACACCTTTTTAATCGCAATTAAAAATAGTCAGATTTAGTTGAAATAAATTATTATAGTCAAAATTTTTGGTGTAAACCGGCAAACTCAGAATAGCAAAATTGTCATTTTCACTAAACTAATAACTCAGTGCAATCTTAGTACTGTCAAAGTAAAATATAGTTAAGTTGTATCACTTTAGTCTATTTCAGAATAGGAAATCGTCGTTTGCCTGTCAAACGACGATTTCCTATATTAATAAATCAAATTTTAGTGATTTTTAGTTTAGTTTAGAGAATTTTGCACAACAGAATCGGCACCACTGTGTATCAAATTATTTAAGTTGACTATTGTTAAAATATATATTATGAATTAATTTCATTATTAAACAAGTAATAATAATAATAATAATAATTACTTTATTTCCAATTACACAATTTACATACAGGCGATAGGTTAATACTATAACACAACTGTTTTCAAATTGCATAAATCACTAAGTATCTCCACTGGCACCCAAGCTAAGATTAAACTTGTGTTATGGATGCCAGGGCTCTCTCTATCAATACGCTTTCCAATTTATACAAACTTGTGCGGAGTTATATTGGGTAAGTATAAGTACATATCGTTAAGTATAAAAGAGAATAAAGTTAAAATTAATAAAATAAAGAAACAAAAACATACTGTTGATTGATGAATAATAAAACAAAAAACAAAATAAAGAAGTATTAAAAATAAAATAATAGCCTCTCTCGGTGTAAGTTTAGTATGTGTATGTATTATGTGTGTCTGTAGTGTGTCTGTGTGGTGTGTGTGTATGTGGTGTGTGGATGTGTAACAAAACTCAATTGTGTTAGTAATATAATTTCTTACCCCTATGTTAGTATTCCCATTCTAATTACTTAACCTATAACCATGAATATATGTGAATCACCGCCACACGTCTATCACCGAGGTGGACAGCTTGCAGCAATGATTCACAAATAAACAGTCGAGTCTGCTCGCCACACAGCGCAGAATAAGGTTGGGGCTGACCCGCACGCGGCACACCAGGGAGGCGCATCGTTGTATAAAAACAGTTGATTCGAGTTGAAACAAACATACCTGATGCACTACAGAAGCGGGGCAACCCCTGAACGCATTATTGTATTGAACGCGAAGGATGCTGTACGATTTCTGCATATAATCGGCCCATAGACTACACGTGTAACATGGAGTGCAGTATGCACGAAAGAAGGTTAATTTAACACTCCGTGAGCAACGCGCAAATCTGCGAGCTATCACATTTGCCTTAATCGGCAACGCCCTTCGCTCTCGCTCAATATCGTCATCGTCCTTCAAGCCCGCGGTCAAGACATGTCCAAGGTATTTAAACAATAACACAATGGTACGAAACAATTCTGTTCAGAAACAATATTGGAGCCCTTTTCAAGTATGCTTCAAAACAAAAGCACATTTATTAAAATACTTAACGACTCACAGTGTTTCTTATAATGGTGATCCCTCTTCGAAGAGTGTTTCTTATGGGAGTGCCACCGCGGGGACTCCCGACCTCGACGACGCTCTTCTGGATACTCTGACGAACGGCCAGGTAGACTGGAATCCAACAAGGATACGGTAAGCAATCACAAAGAATAATTTCTGTTGCGTGTAAATCAGCATAATATGAGATACTACTGCGCAGACCATTCTTAAATAGTATAAGGTTTTTATTTTTCTCTTCACAAAGGCATATAGTTACAAACACAGAGACAAGAATTATAGTGTTTTACAAAAATGCAAAAATATGATCCTTTGTGAGAGACTCGTGTCCATACTAGGATATCCTGTGTGACGAATCACCATATTAAATATAAGCATGTAAACCGTATCTGTGTCTTTGAGCGATGAAGCTTTGATGACTAGCAGATTTCCAGGCTTACTTTACCATCTAAATAGCGTAGGAACACCAGGCTATGTAGCTCAAGTTTATAAGTCGTAGTAACTAACCGGCTTTTCAAACTTATGCATCCTTTTCTAGGAAGAATATTAGGTGTGTAAGTAAGTAGAGGTTGTGGCTAAGTAATAACAGCCGTACGAGTCGATGGATCAGATTAAACTACGCTTGCCGCGACTAAGACCCTTCCATACCTCGGAAAGCACGTTAAGCTGTTGGTCCCGGCTATCATACGTGGATCTTTGATAGTCTTTACGGGTCATCAGAAGCCTGAATTCCAAGGACTGGTTGTCAGCCTTACCCAGTAATTGGGTTGTGAAGGTCAGATATGCAGTTGCTCCATGTAAAATACTGGTATTTAGCTGCAGCCGGTTCAATCCGCCGGTCAAATCTGCTTTTAAGCAAATCTTAACATAGTTGGGAAATAGCTACTCAGATTGATATGATTAGTACAGCCGTAGTAACTGACCGGCTGTTTCAAACTTCTCTTCTTCGTTCTGATGTCCTTAAAACAGAGTTCAATTTGTTACCTGTTTCTTTTGTGCATATCCGAGGATGGTGACAACGGCGGCAGTGGCGGTGTGACCGACGTGTCTGAAGTAGCTGAGGAGTCCAGACGCATACTGGCTAGCTTTGGTTCCAAGATGTGACGGAGCTCGCATTCCACCCAGTCATTTTCTGCGCCTGGAATAAGGATGGGTAGATTCAGTATCGTAATGTAGGTCTAGGTCTAGTGTCTTTGCCTCTGACTTAAGTGAGAACAAATCGCCTCTTTACAAGAACAACGTGATATTTTTAAACCACAACTTTACAGGAGAGCAATTTAAACATTTAAACGTTGATAAATTCTAAAATATTGATAATTTTACCGATGGAAAACAATTAAATTGTTCCAGTCATTAATGTGCTTTCTAAAAATAAGCAAAAAAAAACTCAGTCCAATATGAAATAAATAAAAAAATGATTTTATGAGATGTCACGTTGTTCTTGTAAAGAGGCGAAATTATAACCAACCTAAATTATTACTGTATTGAAATTTTAGGGGCATTGTCATCGATTCGCAAGCTGTAATATCATCTCAGAGACATTGTGGACAAACGGTTGACAAACGGTTTGCATTAACAGCCTGTTACATTTTGAGCCCATTACCAATGGGGAATAACCAGAGATCATTACCTGGGGAGTCTTGCACCGCTTCTTCTTCCCAGTGAAAGCAATAGGAAGTGGCGAAGGACGGGCGTTTTCGGAACTGTCTTATGTAATTTTACGTTCAAAATGTATTGTCTCTAGTTGGAATAAATGGCTTTTAATTGAATGTAAGCAGTGTGTTTATTTTCAGCCTGTGCTACGTGGGTATTTCTAAACAAGATCCTACTTTGTCCTGCAGGCGGCTGGCTGGTCCCAGGTGGCGGCGGCCTCGTCCCCAGCGCGTCCGAGTCAGCGGAGGTATCATGCAGGGGCTCCGGTCGCCGGCCACTCGAGTACGCCACGCTGCCTCGACCCGAGTCCACGTTAGACGACTGACCGCCATTCTTGTCATAGTCTGAAATGTTTTCGAAAACATTGTTAAAACAATAGACCGTTTCAATATCAATATTAGATCAGGCGCACTCGATATCTAAGTGGACCGACGACTCAAAGGTGGGGAACTAGGTATAATGACATAATGGGAGGGCATAGCAACTGTCTATTCTGATTGGTTGAAACATTGTAATCGAAGGTGTTGGGATTGGTTGATCGATTTACAAAAAAATCTTAGATAGCAAACATTAAAAACCAACCTAATCGATCAAGATAAAATTTTAACAGAATCCTGACACCGAATCAATCAAATCATTAGCTTTAAAGTTATACTTAGCTATTTTAATCGTAGTAACCTTTATGTTAATGCGGGAGCAATAGAATAGGACCACTTTTTCATCATTTTCGTAGAACTAAGTTCTATCGATTCTAAATCTTTAATGTCAATAGTTCCATAAAAGACGGGATTTATTGCGCCACCTTGTAGCCAATTAAAGAACCAAACGTGTTTTTAACGACTGTATAATTTGTTTCTCTCATTTTTGTCAACTTAGGAATCGCATTAAAAGATTTATGGCAGGCATTAACTTAACGAGGTATCAAAGATTTTGTGATAAAGTATGAGAGCGGAAAATAAATAGATCGTAATATGATACAGCCGTTGAATTATCTTTCTGTGCGTCATGTTTGCCGCAAATAAACGTATTTTCTTTCTTTCTTTCTTATTCCGTGCGTTAGTCTCGCAAAAACTCGACTTTATCACTTTATTTGATTGTAATGACACTTAAGTAAGACGTAGCGCAGGCCGGAGAAGGTTCTTACCAAAAAAATATAGTAAACACTGGCACTGGCTAGTTGATCATAACTCATAAGTTTTGTGTATATGTTCAAATTTCATTTTATTTTTCAAAAACATGCAATCAATCACAGATTTTTGCACACTTACTATTCTAATTCACTATGCCATTGGCAGAATTGTCGACATGGTATTACTTGCCATGGACAAAAATAAAATCGAATACGACATTCCCACAGGTTTAGTTAGTGCATAACACCGAGATTTTTATAATTACACTTTCATCGAGTACATACCTGAGCTAGCACCCGATCCCGCTCCTTTCTTTCCATGTGCCTTGAGATCTTCTATTCTATTCGGAGTTTGTCTCGACGAAGACGGCTGCGGATTGTACACCTCGGCCTTCCCACTCGAGTTATATACACTATCAGCTGATTTCTGACTGGCACTCTCATCGTTTCTCTCTTGTGATGTCGATGGTTCTTCTCTTTCCTTCTTATGTCCTATGGAATCTGGAGTTCTTCGTTCTTTGTGAATATCTGGAGTTCTTCGTTCTTTGTGTGTATCTGGAGTTCTGCGTTCTTTGTGGCTGTCAGGAGTTCTTCTTTCCTTATGGCTGTCTGGTGTTCTCCGTTCTTTATGACTATCTGGAGTTCTTCTGTACACGTTTTCTTGGACTCTTTCCTGTCTTTGTGATTCTACAGAGCGCCCACTTGTGCGGATTCGTTCTTCATAGCTGGATCTACCTTGAGCTGCTAGTCTTGCACGAAATCCTCCGTCATCAGACTCCCGTTCCTCACCATTTCGTGGATGCTCAGGAGTATGGTCCAGAAGGTTTCCATGTGAATTCCGTCTCCCAGGGTCGTGTATCTGAGGAGTAGTGACCTCTGGTCTGTGCTGAGGTTCATCTAGGAGGTGAGGATGTGATGTAGCTCGTCTCCCTTCAACAAAGCCTCTTTGTCGCACTATCTCTCTTTCCAATTGCTGTGGGCTTCTGAGATCTGGTCTTGAATGTGAGTTGTCGAACTGGAAATAACATATTTTATGAATTAATAAAGGTAAGTGAGTAACGAAAAGTTTATTTTCTTGAAGTAACAACTACGTATATCATGAAACAAGTAAATGTTATGAATGAATACCAAGTCGGTGACCGTTATTACTAATAAACGTATAATAATAAATGCAAATATGTTATTTTCTTGAAAGGAAATGGTTATAAAGGCAGAACATATTCCTGATAGTTTATGCGTTGTAAACTTGTTATTTTATAATCGCAAAAGGAAGTGCGAAGTTGTTCGGTTTCCTCAACGTTGCAGATATGAAGATGTCTATAAAATATTATGACTACATAATTAAAAGAAGCTTTGATTTTATACACGTAAAACATTGGAGAATGACTATATTGCTGGCTCGTGGGTCGATGACCTCATTCCTTGTGGCAGCACGATTACAACGATAGCTTCCTGTTTTTGGAAATATTGTCAATGTATTAAATAGAGTAGAATTAAGACATCAAAATTCATACTTATATGTATTTGAATCCAATATATTATTTTCTAGCTCATCATCATCTGCGTGGCTTTTTCCCAACTATTTTGGGGTCGGCTTCCAGTCTAACTGGATGCAGCTGAGTACCAGTACTTTCCAGTTACTGGGTAATACGGTAATATTATTTTCTAGCTGTTCGAGAGATTAGTCTACCTGATAACAACAGATAGAAAACAAGAGGCCAGAGTCCAAACAAAATGGTCACCAACCCTGTCTATGTTGCAAAATTTGCAACAAGTCCTATAACAATTAACAATGTAAATAAAGAAACACTGGACGAATACAAGTACTATGAACATGACAAAGAGAACAATGCTCCAGTAAAGCTAGTTTCTTGTAAAAATCTTTGCTGCGGCGTGTCGGTGCAGGCGCCTATACATAGGTTATAATTGCTGCGTACTCCGTGGGAACAAGCCGTTAATTGTTGAGAACCATTGTTTCAACTGAGAACAGAACATGGGACTAGGTGGAGCAAGTGTTACGACAGTTGGACTTACTGTTTGATGAATGTACTCAATTTGGAATTCATTAGAACGATTTTTTAATCGTAATTGGTGGAAGGTAGCATTGGTTGCATTGGCATTGGTAGCATTGGTTTGTAAAGTGACTAATTGGGCTATTTAGTTGATTTGAAAATTGGTGGTTTAATTACGAATTTGGTTTTGAAACTTGTTCAAAATTGATGACTATAAAAGGATTTCACACGTTAACTAAGCATTAGCCTATTTCAACAGAGCCAAGGTCACATCTGACCCTTTAGTTATTTCCAACTTTATGAAGTTAAATAATTGTTATTCGTTCCTAATCTTTGACAATTTTTTTCAGAATTTTATAAGAAACGTTAAGATACATGAATAAATCCCCTTTTATATCGTTTTCCATTGTAACCTTTGTTATTGAATTTATTCGTATCAGCTTTCCAAACATTCTTTATCTCAGAAAAACTCTGCCGATCTTTTTATCGTTTCATAGGCCTATTGTTACAGCAAATGAGTTTATTGTACTTCTGTATACTAACACTTTCTTAGCTTCATGTTTATCTATTAGTAGGATCTTCTTAATTATAGGTTTTACTATTGAATGACAAATGATGAGGATCTTTGATTTCCAAATGTGGCTTTTATACTGTTTAATCTTAGACTCGTAAAGGAACATTATTTGTCGTTGTGATCTTGTTGTCGTACTTAACTATATTTTTTTTAACTAATTTTATAAAGCTGAAGAGTTTGTTTGTTTGTTTGATTGAACGCGCTAATCTCAGGAACTACTGGTCCGAATTGAAAAATTATTTTTGTGTTGCGTAGCCTATTTATCTAGAAAGGCTATAGGCTAAATAATATCACGCTACAACCAAGAGGAACGGAGTAGTAATGAAAAATGTTGCAAAAATGGGGAAAATCGCACAGGTAGGCGATTCGACGCGACGGGAAGGCTCTGGGAACAAGAAATTTAACGCGGACGAAGTCGCGGGCAGAAGCTAGTTTAGTATATATATATTTCCATTATTTTGGATGTCTATATCTGTGTATCTATTTTAGTATATTGTAAACTTATTATTTGCACCAACGACATTCCCATTTTATGTCTAGACTGATAACTGTCCATTTCAAGGTTGCCTAGATCGCGGAAAGCGATAAGATAAGGCCACCCATAAAATATTCCCTCCCCTTCTATTGTACTATTGATTTTAGTACCATTTAAAATCTAGCTCATAAAAACTTCCGTAAATCGGAAAATCTTTTTTACCTGTGATTGCGGCCCAGTCTTCAGTGAAGTGAAATTCGCCATGGACCTGACGTCCATATCCCTCTGATATAACGCACTTCTTCGTCCTGGTGGTCCATACTGCTGGTACAAAGCATCAGCTCCGAGGGCCTGAGGCTGTCGGTGGGGTGTACTGGCCAGCATCTCCTGGGACCTGGCCTGAGGACTCATCATCATGTGGGATTGGACCATCTGCTGCTGCTGCATTAGTTGTCTGGTGAGAAATGTGGAGTTAATAGTGTTCATGTTTCATTAATCAAAGTAAGCTTGTCTTGTGTCGAAGGCATCGTAACTGTGAAGTTAGAATGCATGTGAGATTCATTTACTGATTGGAATTGATAAATGGTTTTTCATTCAGTTTTAATTGATTTCATATCAGATTGAAAATGCTTTGCTAAATGTTAGGTTCCCACATAGATGGTTGCAGTATACTGTTGCCATTATGGCGTCTAACTAGTACATTACCTACTACGGTATTAGGTTTTTGAAGCAGGTGAATATACCTACTTTTCTTGAATCAGGGTACCTACAATCCTGAATTAACAATACCCGAAATAAGCTATACGGTGGTCCTATTAATAGTCAACACGACGATGCAGCACGATTATATCTGCATGTAAAATGCATTCAGCGGAAGTGTTGAAAATAAATTAAATATGTCATAAGGTAACGGGATTTCGTTACATATTAAAGGTTTGATTAACATAGCCCTATTAAATCAAGGAGTTGTTGCTTACCTGTGTGGCGACGGGCTAGGATACGCCATGTTATTGGCGAGGCCGTGACTGTACTGCATTTCCGGCCTCGTCTGCGTCATCGGCCTGCCATAGATCCCTTGGTCCACCTTCCTCGGTCCACTCTCTCTAGGTGTCACTTGCTCAGGTTCTGGCCTCTCTGGTCTCTTCCTCTCTTCACTGTTATTCAAACTAGGTTCTTGCTCATTGTTCTTCTCGCCATCATTTGCATCTTTACTCTTAAACCTGCTTGAGATCATGTCTTTGAGGGTGTGGTAAGTTTTGCTGACAGATTTCGCACTTTTCGGAGCGTCTCTTGTATTATCTTTCCCCGTTTCAACTGTCACTGTTATTAGTTGCGAGTTGTTCGGTGTGTCAACTTTGCCGTACGTTTTTGCCGGGATGGGAGGTTTTGGGGAGTCGTAGTTCTGCATGTTTCTGGCCACAGCTCCTTGGTTCTGGTTCATGTAGCCGTACTGTTCGTGGTACTGCCTGAAGCTGTCTCCAGACGTGCCAGCTTGCTGGTTCTGCGTGAGAAATAGTATGCATTAAGTATCGTGTGTTATTGTTAGTCGTGCCATGGGAAGCGCACACAATGGGTTGTTAGGGGCTCGGATTGTTAGGAGCCGTGTTTGGTGTAGCTGTAAATGTGGTAACTTTGGTGAAAGGCGCATTATTAAAGATGGAAATTAAGAAAATAAGTGCTATCGAAAGTTTTGTAATTAATTGTTCTATGCTTGTTTATCAGCATTTCCGTGTAACTTAGAAATTAAATATAATTAATGATCCCATTTTAAATAGCATTAGTTTTAATAAAATACATTTAAAGTCATATAAATATGAGGATCTTCACTTCCTCAGACCAACAACACTTATAGTTGCATCCTCAATGGCAAAAACAATATCATAAAACCATATACAATGTAGACATTACAGCCTACCCTCGTAGCCTACCGGATACAGCTGACACAACAAAGCCTTAACTCAAACTCAAATTCACACCATTTATCCCAGATTTCTCACAAAAAAAAATCTAGAAAATCTTCCAATACTAACATTTTCCAGCGCGAATTCAACCATTTTTAATAAACACACACACTTCACATGACAACACGACTTTGATTCTTAAAGCTCTAAATAATACTGATGTCGTGCGCCGGCGCAACACCGGATGCGCGTGCGGTCGGATCCGACCGTGCTGCCGGCAAGACGTGCGGCCTACCTATGACGAATGGTTCGATGTGCTAGGGGGAGCTAATGTGATGGTAGGTTTCGTGAGAATTCTTTACATTGTGATTGGTACAGGCTATTGTACTTAAAGGTGTCTTATCTGAAATGTCTTTACATGGTTTATTTGTATTACGTTTAGTAATCAGGACGCTGTCAGTCAACTTTATGTCAAAGCTGAAGTTTGAAAAAGATTGTCAATACACGGGGAGGAATGGCGTAAAATGGACGGACGAGGGTTTTATTGTGCAATAAGCCATAGGTGCAAAATGCTGTGGAAATAACGATTGAAAGAACGAAATGACTGCAGACTTAGGTACCAATCAAAAGCAGATTATATCTTACCAATTAGTGCGTTTTAGAAATATTAGGTTCGATATTCTAAGTTGTTAAATTGCTGCAAAAATTATCAAAAAAATATGGAGGAATTGGCATGTGGTTGCAACTCTAAGGTAAACATTTGCAAAATGTTTGGCACCTTGACAAAAAAACCCTGCCAGTGACCGTGTTTAGTGCCCTTCGGAGCAAAAAATCTTAGAGCAGCTAGAGTTTAGTTACTTGCAGCTGTTATTTGTACTTTTGTATGTATTATGTGAAACTGATGAATGATTTGAAAATTAGTTAAACCAATTTTATGAGAATCATTAATTTGTTTTTTTTAAATGTATTGGTACATTATATTAATTTTGAGCTATACAAAAATAAATTAGTATTGAACTATTTTCACGAGGTGCAAAATTAAATAACCATACATAAGAATAAATCTCTTTGAACGTTGAACTTAAAAAAATGGCATTGAATAAACCCTGGGTGCTTACTCTTGATTTTAATTCTGATCGATTGACATTGGAATTTTGACGTTCCGTATTCTTTAGTTCGACGCTAGCGCCAAAATGTGTTTAAATTGGGTGTCAATTTTGGGGAACTAAGTGGAATTGAGATCTTGTTGTTCCAATGTTAACACTATTGTTTTCGAGAGTATCAAATCACGTGTATGCAAAATTAACATTGAAATCGTATTGGCATTAGATTAGAATTAAAATAAGGTTGAAGAGTAAGTCCCCTGACCCTGATCAATAGATCTTTCATATACAAAAGCTTGTGTATTTTTATTTACTTTATTTCTCACCTCGGGGCAATAAAGTCTTATATTATACGTAACATAAAACTTAATTTTTACCTACTGAACAGAAGTGTAGAACTATAGTGTCGTAACCGTTGCACTAGTACAGTATTTCATCAACAAAAGGAAATTTAAACAGTTCCTACTGCAAACCGTCTATTTGTTCAATGATAACACTTTACACCATTTTCTCGATCAATAGCCGTAATAGGTATTTACTTTCACAATCTCTAGCTCATAATAGTGGCTCGTGAGCAATAATTCATGGCCGTGACGCGTGTATCATCATTTATTATCCACATATCACTTTTGGTACTTCCTTAAAATCATTTATTTTCTTTTTGACTTTAGTTTAAAAGCTTTTTGAGATTAGGTCGATGCAGATTACAGCTTTATTAAACTTTTCGATTAGTTTTTTTAGTTAAGTTTAATCATTAGCATATGGCTATATAAACTGATTTGTCAGTTTTATAAAAGGCAGTTATTTCGTATAATTGTGTCTTTATATGTATCGTATATTCGTCCTTTTCGTCAGGTTATTTACCAAAAGACGGGTTTACACAGCTCGTGGCCAGAGGTATTTAGTTCTTTGGCCAATGAGTTAGGTTGCCTTGCATTCAACTTTGTAACTTAAGGGGGATGCTCCCCTGCCAGGGTCGCGAGATTGTTCGAAAGAGATACCGTGATCCTGGCACATGGGCAACTGAAGGAATACGGGTGGGTTTTAGTCAGTAAAAGTCTGACACACCCTCCCGCTCCGCCCAAAGCGGGAGAAGTCATTTGATGATTTCCCATCCAAAAAAAAAAAAAAAGGGGGATGTTCCGACCAGCCCGCGAAATTCAAAATTTCTTACGTTTTTTTGCAATTTGCAGGCCAGTGCTAGGTTGTATGTTGATTAAAATATTATTCGCGCCTGTAAGACATATGTAGTTACAGAGTTATAATCATCAAACTCATCAATACAACGCTCTAAGTTCATAAAGCTAAAGGAATAACTTTTTCTCTTTTTTAGGGTTCCGCACCTCAAAAGGAAAAAGCGGAACCCTTATAGGATCACTTTGTTGTCCGTCCGTCCGTCTGTCAAGACCCTTTTTTTCAGGAACGCGTGGAGGTATCAAGCTGGAATTTATATCAAATACTCAAGTCTACTGTCCCTTGGAGCTGTGAAAAAATCAAACTTCTAAGCTAACGCAATCAAAAGATATAGCCGTTTATACCGCAAATTTCCACAAATTTTCGAAACTCGCAAGGGAATCAAAACCTAAAGGGTACTTCCAGTCGATCTAGAATTTTGAAATTTGGTACGCAGCAACGTCTTATAGCACAGATAAAGGAAAAATTGCGAAAACCGTAAATTTTTAGTTACATCATATAATAAACAGAACAAAACACAGACAGAAATAAAACCAAGCCAAGAAACAGAACAGAACTACGGCTCGATTGTCGTGATGGGTGAACTTTTACTTATATACCTACAGGTTTGTACGGAACCCTCGGTGCGCGAGTCCGACTCGCACTTGGCCGGTTTTTTTTTGTTCTTAGGCCTTTATGAACTTGGAGGGTCTACAGGCGCGAATAATATTTTAATCAACATACAACCTAGCACTGGCCTGCAAATTGCGAAAAACGCAAGAAATTTTGAATTTCATTCACCTTAACCAGATATGATAGAACAGCGATATGGAGGAGTAAATTGATTTCTTAATGATTTTTTACTGTTTTCTTAGTCGTTCACTATTAGCAAATTGGTCAGGGATTTGAGTTGCAGCGCTAGCCATATGTGTCTATTCGACTTTATTTCTATCGTTGCGAGAATATTTAGTTATTTTTTATATTAAGTTTACATTCACAAGACCACAAATAGGTACGTCAGTAGGTTTAATAAAATGAAATATAACACGAAAACACAACAAAATATGATGGTATCTACCATATCCACAAGTGGCATTTTCTGTATTTTAGCACATCATTAATACTTCTGAGTGGCAGTTTAGGAGCTAAGGTGCTGTCTTATAAAACTAGTTTCGTCATATAGAGCCGGCACGCGTCGAGTACTGCTCGGCGCACAACCGTTGTTTCTCCGTACGCACCTCACAGCGGCGCGCGCGCTCCATGAATTTTTATGGGTTATTTCGTAGCACCGCCTCCTATTGGGTTTCATAACATTTACTAACACTGCTGGTGTGTTTGAACTGTTCTAATACAGGCCGCGGCAGTTAGACACCACCCTAATACTTCCTGTTCATTGGAGATGACGGTTTTAATAATAAATAATAAAGGAGATCAGACGGTTAAATATAAACTCATAATGCAGCATACCCTCGTAGACGTTGAGTTAGGCGAAGTCCTGTATTTAACAAAGTTCCTTAATAGATACCTCCAGACCGTATTTCGGCCATGGCGGCCAATCTCAACGGAGATTATCCATCGGCGCGAAAGATATTATAGTGCACAAGTATGCACGCAGCAGACACAGGGGCACTCGCTCTTCCCTCACTCTCATAGTCCGATGGAACGGCAATCCGACACGACATGAGAGACATCAGGCGCAGAACCAACGGCTTAACGTGCTCTCCGCGGCACGGGAGTATCACACCGCCAACTTCGAAACTCCGGGCTGTTACTAAGAAATTCTTAATGTAAAAACCCAATAAGATTACTCACAATCCACGATTTATTTACAAAACAAACGTGCACGTCTTTCTACATTGTTTTCACATTGTTATTATTTGCATCATTTCAACATGCATCAATATTTTTCTGTAACAATATTTTGATTTAAAAGGATGTCTATGGAATTTCTTGTCCGTTCTTCATAGGAACCCACTACGCTTCGGAATACAGGCATCAACTTCTGATTGATTGACTTCTTGACGGTTCTAAAGTGCCTGAAATTGTTTTCAATTTATTTTTATTTTATTGCATAGGAATTTATATGAGTCAATCCACAAAATAACACTAAAATAAATATATTATATACAATTAAATAAAGGTAAAGAAAAAAAAATAAGGGAGGGGGGAAGAGCTCACTGGGCATCAAAGAATTCGTCCGCATCACTGTCGGTGGGAAAAGTGCCCAGAAGGCTGGCAGCGTTGCCTCGTTGGATGGCAATGCTGATTCTTTGACCTAAAAATAGGCCAGCCCTCTGGTCACATGAAGAGTCAGCCAACCGCTTGGCGATGTCCCGAAATACTCGATGAGCACTCGGACCCCACGGCCCTAGTGTTTCAACCCCGAACGGCTCAAACATATAACTCCCAATAAGGTTGTTATATTTGCGCCGTTTGAGATTTTCTGCACCTGCAGCCGCCGCCCAAGCACAGCCTGCCGTGCTCAGAAGATGGGATGGCGCGAGGGTGTCGACACAGGTAGCATCCCACACCAAAGGCCTACCCAACTTCCAAGGCATTATGGTCATTCCGTCTGGCCTCTTCCCATCGTCGCGTGCCAAGCCATTGGGTTCTAAGACAGCTGGCACCCCGGCGGTGACAAGAGCCCGACGGATGATGTCATTAATGTTTTCAATTGGAATAAATATGCTTTGAGTTTGTCAAAATATGTTCCCAATACATAATATAATATGCTTATAGCTTTGTAGCTATAGTAGCCAAAGTTTTTGACATATATTATGTGGCTTTAGAATCAGAATCAGTTCTTTATTTGCTATGAATGTAAGTACAGGTATAAGATGTTGTTCATAAATTTATGAGATTGGCTACAGTCTACCTTACGGCGTGCAAATTATTAAATAAATTAAAATATTATTGCAATCAAAATAATGTCAATAGAACAAAACAGAAATTAAAGTGAAGTCAATTAGTAATATTATTGTCAGGTACATAATTCTTACATGGCCAGCTAGTAATTAATTACCTATAATAACCATAATCTGGATAAACTCATCTCCCCCATGTCACGCTGGACCATTATGATACCTATTCAAACAAAGACGGAAACGACCTGAGAGAGAAAAAAAACTGGTTTTTAAAAAGACCGACTCGTGAAGGATTTGAACCTCCGCCCTCCGATGGTCAAGTATTGAATTATATCGGTGCTCTAACCTACTGAGCTAACGAGTCTTGTTATTCGCTGTCGAAATCTGCGACTCCTATCGGCGATATGATGACAAGATTATTGATAACTCACCCGCCATACAGCAACAATACGAAAAGATTACAGAAGTACTGAAATTTGGACTTACTGATAGTCTGCAATTAATGCTAAGAAGCGACAATGTAACTTAGGGCCGGAATACCTAACAAAAAAGTTGTTATAATGATTTAAATATATCCTGAAACCATAAGAAAGAATTTAAGGGGAAAAGTGCGAGGACAATCAACTCTTCCTTGTAATTGCACTCATTAAAACTAAAGAGTTTGTTTGTTTTTCTACCAGTCGAATTTGAAAAAATATGTTCGCATTTGATAGCCTCTTGAGGAATGTACGACATTTAATAGCCACTTAAAAAAAGCATAAATGTTATCATCATCTGCCTAGCCTTTCCCCAACTATGTTGAGGTCGGCTTCCAGTCTAACCGGTTGCAGCTGAGTTCCAGTATTTTACATGGAGCGACTGCGTATCTGACCTCCACAACCCAGTTACTGGGTAATACGATACCCCTTGGTAAGACTGGTTGTCAGACTTTCGGGCTTCTGACGACCCGTAACGACTGTCTAAGATCTACGAAGGACAGCCGGGACCAACGGCTTAACGTGCTTTCCGAGGCACAGAAGGATCTTGGTATGTAAAGATGGTCACCCATCCACGGACCAACCGTGGCAAGCATAGCTTAACCTGAACGATCAACCCGTGAAAAGTATAAATGTTATAAAGATTCAAAATTAATTCTTTATAAAGAAATCAAATAAAAGTTTTACTTTAATTTAATTTTTTGTACATCTTTCTTTATGCATGCGCTGTTTGCCAGTGATTGTCGCACTATTGCTAATATATTTCATCAGCCTATAATGTTCCCACTGCTGGGACACATGCCTTCTCACGGTGAGAGAGAGTGGGCCATAATCCACCACGCGGGCCCAGTGCAGGTTGGTAGATGTCACATGTCTTCGAATTTTTGGTTCTAAGACATGCCCGTTTCCTCACGATGTTGTCCTTCACCGTTTTAAGAGCAGTGGCGATGAAATAATTTACACAAAGTAATGCGCCTGCTTGGGTTTGAACTCACTACCTACTACTCGTAAGTCGCGGCCGTTACCTCTGGGCCACCACTGCTTGGTGAACTAATAAAAGAAAACCTTTAATTTCTACTAACTACATTTTCGCTTACTATGCTTATATGTGTTACTTTATTCAGGCGAGTCGTTAGCCCAAGCAAATACAGAGCCACAAATTTTTCTAATAACATTCAGGTAAGCGCTTCAGTCTAGTCTAGTCAGACTAATTGGAATTCCAGGCTGGATTCTAGTCACGTTTGTGCCATTTCTGCTAACTTGTATGGACCTGTTTGAAGGCTGGGCCATCGTTTATTTACGTGGGTTCGGCTTGGAAAGTTGGAATTCCTTAACTGTTTCATTTTTTACACGCTTTATATTAGCTTCACTTGTATGTTTGTATGTTTGTATATTTGTATGTTTGTATGTTTGTTTGTAACCGACTCCTTATAGCGCGATTTTGACCCACTTTTAACGACCCGATTTCATTCAAACTTTGCACACCTGTCAAGGACCGATGACAATGCAATAATTTCATAAATTTGTGCCATTATCCTTGCCAGGGTTACCAGGACGGAAAAAAAACTGTCTTCGAAAACTATGCTGACATACGCCACAAACTAATTTGTGCCATTATCCTTGCCAGAGTTACCAGGACAGCAACAAAAACTGTCTTCGAAAACTACGCTGACATACGTCACAAACTACGCTGACATACGTCTCAAAATTCGAAACACCCTAAAAAATAGAAAATAAATAATAGTTTAAAAAAAACTAAAAAACACGCTTCAAATAATGGAAAAAAAGCGTGGGGTGCCTGATATCAATAAAAAAATACCTTAAAAGGCACCCCACGCTTTTTTCCATTATTTGAAGCGTGTTTTTTAGTTTTTTTTAAACTATTATTTTTTGTTTGTTTAGGACAAGAAAATAAAAACTCTGTAAAACTTAAATACACGAGAACTGAAGTTTGTCTCATGTTTTGTGTTCATTAATAAACACTTTGATGGAGCCCTAAATGTGCCTAATTTGAAACATTGAAAAAAAAAAACATTTTTAAAATTATTTGTAAAAGACCGACTCGTGAAGGATTTGAACCTCCGCCCTCCGATGGTCAAGATTTGAATTATATCGGTGCTCTTACCTACTGAGCTAACGAGTCTAGTTACTCATTGTTGAAAACTAGGAGGACAATCTTTAACATTACACCATATTTATTTAACTAAACATTTTCCTTATTATGACGTTTTTAATCTTTTTTATTTCTGCTTTGAGATAAAATTTACAAGAATCCATGTATTTCATTGAATGGGTATCAAACAAAATGAGAGACATCAGTTTTATGTATAGTCTCTTAAAGGGATATAACGACGGTTTATACCTATAGCAAATAAAAGTAAAAGAAAAACAAAACATGTCGCAAAAGACCGACTCGTGAAGGATTTGAACCTCCGCCCTCCGATGGTCAAGATTAGAATAATATCGGTGCTCTTACCTACTGAGCTAACGAGTCTTGTTCATTTCAGTCCAAAACTGCGAGCACAATCGACAACATTGCACCATGATTTCTATATATCTATTCACTTTCCTTATTATGACTTAGTATTTTTAACTTCTGTTTTAAGATAAGATTTACAATAAAATATGCATTTGATGGAATGGATATCAAACCTTATGAGATGCATTAGTTTTTAACCGACTTCAAAAAAACGGAGAGGTTATCAAATTCGACTGTATTTTTTTAAATGTTTTTTTATTTGAAAGCTGGTGCTTCCCGCGTGGTTCCATTTCAATTTGGTTCAGTTCTGACAATGACATCCATGATAAAACCATATAAGTCTAAAATTTGCATTAAGTATGTGCGCGACAAATGGACGAATGACGCGTTTAGATTAGTGCGGGGTACATACTCGTACCATAGGTAGCTAAAATCTTAAAAATATGATTTTATTTCGGAGGTCGGTTCTTATTTTTTTGAAAAAAGTTTTTTGTCTTTGGACTTTTAGAGGGATAAAATGATAGTTTATAGCTAATAAAAGTAGAAAGAAAAACAAAACAAAAATCGCATAAGCTCGACTCGTGAAGGATTTGAACCTCCGCCCTCCGATGGTCAAGATTTGAATTATATCGGTGCTCTAACCTACTGAGCTAACGAGTCTTGTTGAATACAGCCGAAAACTACGTCCACAATCGTCAATATGTCGTCATGATTACTCACCCTCTGAACAGCAACAAAACAGAGAGGTGTCAGAAGTTTCACGCTATCAGTAGAATATAAAAGTTTACCTTCTGCAAGTCTGTTACGACGAATGCGGAAAGTGGCTTATCGTTACCGGTGTGAATAGAGAATATTAGTTTGTGAGTATAAACCCAGAAAGGTCTTCGCACTAATAATTTTAAACTACTCTATTCAACTGATGCCAGAAGCCCTGGACCGGTATTAACATGTGTTGCACTTGGAGGTGGCCTACGTCCAGCAGTGAAATGATCACCCTAACTCCAAACTAGACCTTTGATCAAAAAACATTAAGCAGCAGCATAAGCTTACTCCAACGAATGAGAAGAATCAAGGATTCCAAGTAGGATCTACACTGGGTCTACCTACATAAGTCGGAGAGAATGAAAGTCGATAAATTGATTAACATTTAACATTATTATTCTAAGGGATTGTAGCTTTAATGGCTGCATATTCAATAGAAAACTACTTAGTAGAAACATTGCAAACAGAAAATGAATTGTAAGGAAAAACGAAGTTTCCAACTAGTGAAGGATTTGAAGTTCCGCCCTTTGACGGTCAAGTATACATTATATCTGTGCTCTAACCTACTGAGCTAACAAAATTGTAACTAGTATCGTGTGGATACGACGTCATGATTTCGTCACCAACCTGGTAGAATGCTTAGTGAATGTTGATTATTATATGGGAATAGGCAAAAGCATTGAGGGTCATGGTGGCAGCCAACGAGTCTTGTTGCTTATAGTCAAAATCATGGACCACTTATCTAGATTGATGTCTGAATTACTCATGTAATCAAAATCGTAAGTAGTTTCTTTACGAATATTGTATTTTTAATGAGAACTGTCGCAAAAATATTATGGCTATCAACTATCAAAACCGTTGTCCTATGCAATATTATTGCGAAATGTTAGGTACCAATAACAAAAACTTCAACAAAACAGAATGCAAAAGTTCGACTCGTGAAGGATTTGAACCTCCGGCCTCCGATGGTTAAGTATTTGATTCTATCGTTGCTCTACCCACTGAGCTAACGAGTCTTGCTCATTTAAGTCCAAAACTCTGTGTACTATCATCAATATTACACCATAATTAATAATTACACACTTTCCTTATTATGACGTTTTTAGTATTTGATCATAATAATCTGTTATAAAATAAGATTAACAATAATCCATGCATTTGTAAATAGTCCGTTTATACCTATAGCAAATAAATAGAAAAAAATAAAAAAAATATCGCAAAAGTCCGACTCGTGAAGGATTTGAACCTCCGCCCTCCGATGGTCAAGTATTGAATTATATCGGTGCTCTAACCTACTGAGCTAACGAGTCTTGTAACCTCCAGCCGAAAACTACGACCACTATATAATAGTCAATATGTCGTCATGATTACTCACCCTCTGAACAGCCACAACACAAAGAGGTGTCAGAAGTTTCTCGCTATCAATAGATATAAAACTTTACCTTCTGACACTCCCCTAGAGCGTCCATTTGTTGTAATGGACTATCGAAAGGTTCAGCGGAAAGAGTCCAATTTTACGACTACAGAACAGAAGCTCTTTGGTTTCAACCCGGCAAATCCAGCAGTGACTTTAGGTCTTAGGTCTGAACTTGATCCTGAAGTACAGCCTAAAGTCAAGAGAAAAGGTGACTTTCTGACCAAGAAGGATTGGACTGTTAAAAGATTTGCACTCGATAGTCGACAGCAAGATTCATATCAGTGTCATGGTTCTGGAACCAAGCTGATATAAATCACACTACAAAAAAAGAAAAACACTACAAAGTGAAAAATAACTTTAATTTCGGAAGTCAGTGTCTTAGGATCTGTATTTAAGGTTTTTTAACCGAGTTCAAAAAAAGGAGGAGGTTATCAATTCGACTGTATTTAAAAAAAAAAAAATGTTTGTTATCTCATAACTTTTGACTGGGTGAACCGATTTTGATGATTCTTTTTTTATTTGAGCTGGTGCTTCCCGAATGGTCCCATTTTAATATAGTTCCATTCGGACATTGGGATCCATGTGAAAAACCATATAACTCTTTTTGCATTAAGTATTTGCGCGACAAATGAACGAATAACGCGATTAGATTAGTGCGGGGTATCTACCAGAATTAAAAAGTTAAAAATAATTTATTTGCTACCGACTTACGAAATTACAGTTATTTTTCACTTTGTAGTGTTTTTTTTTTTAAGGAAGTCGGTTGTTATTTTTTTTTAAAGTTTTTTTTTTTTAAGTTGTTTTCATCGACTTCACTAAAGTTACCTACTAATTAAGTAATGTAATGTACCGTGTGGTGCCGGACGTAAAGAATAACACCACCCCATTTCTTCCCGTGGGTATCGTAAAAGGCGACTAAGGGACTATCTAGAGAATGGGCAGCAGCGTTCTCTATGCATTTTACCACCACACTGCAATCGCCAAGCCGCCTGCCAAGCGTGGCGATTATGGCAAAGCCCCCCATATCGGGGGAGGCCTAAGTCCAGCAGTGGACGTCTTACGGCTGAAATGATGATGATGATGATGAACTAAGTAATGTTGAAATTTTTCAGTATGTACGTAAATAATTACTTAATGTAACATCCTGTCTGTACTTCCTAAAGAGGTAAGAAATGGTGTCTACAACTGTACATTTACATTTCATAAAGTCTCCGTTTTTTTAAATATTTCAGTACCAATTTGCGGGTATTTGCATAACACAGTGACAGTAGGAATGGCTTTAATTTTGTCAATTCAACCACATTCATTGCGTTATTTACGTTGTTAAGTAGAAAAACTTTTAGAACGTATAACACAATGGATTATATATCAATACCCTTCGGAATGATTCAAATTATGATTGATAGTGTGTTACACAATTAGGGTGCTGATTTGTGCCGGGAGAATGGCATCGCCTCCCATTAGGCACTTTTTAACCGACTTCAAAAAAAGGAGGAGGTTATCAATTCGTCTGTATATAAAAAAAAAAAAAAATTGCACTCCGGGAGTGCCGGCAGAAGTGAAAACTTGATTATTAACGTTGAGCATGTTTGATATTTTGGAATGGTTAGGGAATAATTTGTTGTTCAATTTCCATATTTTAAGCACTTTATATTCACGAATTTTACGAATACACAACAATGTGATCACTACACAGACGGTCGAGCCATCAGCTGTCACCATCCATGGATGCGCGTGGCACGCTGTAACATAGACGAACATTCGCGCAAGCGCCCTGCGCCGCCTAAACGAAACAGTAGGCCCAGGCATACATTTTCGCCGCGCCGTAGAGAGGGGATAGCTGTCTACTCTCCATCCGTCCTACGCTTTTTCGATCAGGTCACGTGTCCTGACGCGAGTTTAAGATTTTATACCCATTACAGAAAAAGTGCTCAACGCCGCTAAAGAAGTTTTCACTTCAAAAAAAAAATTAATGTTTGTTACCTTCGATCAATAATAGTTTGTTACCTCATAACTTTTGACTGGGTGTACCGATTTTGATGATTTTTTTATTTGAAAGCTGGTGCTTTCCGAATGGTCCCATTTTAATTTGGTTCCATTCGGACAATGGGATCCATGTGAAAACCATATAAGTTTTAAATTTGCATTAAGTATTGGCGCGACAAATTAATGAATAACGCGATTAGATTAGTGCGGGGTATCTACCATAACTAAAAAGTTAAAAATAAAAACTTTTTACAAATAAAAAAAAACACTACAAATTAAAAAATAACTTTAATTTCGGAAGTCGGTGGAAAATAAAACCTTAAATACAGATCCTAAGACACCGAATTCCGAAATTAAAGTTATTTTAAACCGACTTCAAAAAGGAGGAGGTTATCAATTCGGATGTTTATGTTTTTTTTTTTTTTTTTATGTATGTTCGGCCATAACTCCGTCATATATAGACGGATTTGCAAAATTCTTTTTTTGTTCGAAAGGGGTTTATTCCGAAATGGTCCCATATAATTTTCATATAGATCTGATGATGAGTTCGGGAGACAGACACTGGAACTCTTTAAAAAATGACAGCAAATCAACCGCGATTTCTGCTATCGCGAGATGTTTGGAATTAGTGCAGGGTGAATACCACAACTAAAAATTTAAAAATAAAACCTTTTTTGCAAAAAAAAAACAACCGACTTCCTTTAAAACACTACAAAGTGAAAAATAACTTTAATTTCGGAAGTCGGTGGCAAAAAAACCATAAATACAGATCCTAAGACACCGACTACCGAAATTAAAGTTATTTTTCACTTTGTAGTGTTTTAAAGGAAGTCGGTTGTTTTTTTTTTGCAAAAAAGTTTTTTTGACTTTGTAGTGTTTTTTTTTTAAGGAAGTCTGTTGTTATTTTTATGTAAAAAGTTTTTATTTCTTTATTACTGAATGGGCCTGCTCTTGACCTCGATCACGGCGGCCACGCTCTTTCCAACATAGAATCATGAATCATTTTCAATCACTCAGTTTGATTTGAGTGTGGCTTTGATGATTCCAACGCACTAAGTGTACCAATTTCATTCAAGCCTAGCCTTTTCC
The DNA here is from genome assembly GCA_947507805.1 of Aporophyla nigra. NCBI lineage: Eukaryota > Metazoa > Arthropoda > Insecta > Lepidoptera > Noctuidae > Aporophyla > Aporophyla nigra. Next base: position 23,040,048 of record OX382304.1, on the reverse strand, counting down.
CAATTATTTTTGGAGTCGGCTTCCAGTTTACCCAAATGTACCTAATTATTTTCAGGAGGAGACGCCCCGGGCGTCGGGAGTCAATAGCGGACTCCCGGCCACCGTAGGCGCGGGCTTGCGGGTGGCGAGCAATGGGTAGCTCGCCGCCCGGTAAGGACCAGGCTCGGGTCGACGGCGCGTAGTGTTCCACGCGCGCCTCAAAGAGATGTCAGCAGAACTGAAGGGGTCTGCCAGGACCGATGCCTGCCACTGTCGTGAGATTGTTCGAAAGAGACAACTGAAGGAACACGGGTGGGTTTTAGTCAGTAAAAGTCTGACACGCCCTCCCGCTCCCCCCAAGAGCGGGAGAAGTTATTTGATGATTTCCCATCCAAAAAAAAAAAACCGGCCAAGTGCGAGTCGGACTCGCGCACCGAGGGTTCCGTACAAACCTGCAGGTCATCATCATCATCATTCGTCATCATCGTTTATGAAATGAAATGTTTTTTTTTTAATTTTTATATTTGTGTTGACTGAATGAAAGGTAAATTGTGGTTTACGATTTATGACGTATTAAAAAAAAACTACTAACTAGATCTCGTTCAAACCAATTTTCGTTGGTAGTTTTCATGGTAATGTACATCATATATTTTTTTTAGTTTTATCATTCCCTTATTTTGGAAGTTACGGGGGGGGGACACACATTTTACCACTTTGGAAGTGTCTCTCGCGCAAACTATTCAGTTTAGAAAAAAATGATATTAGAAACCTCCATTTCATTTTTGAAGACCTATCCATAGATACCCCACACGTAAGGGTTTGATGAAATTTTTTTTTTGTGTTTCAGTTCTATGTATGGGGAACCCCAAATATTATTGTTTAAAAAAAAAAATGATATTCGAAACCTCAATATCATTTTTGAAGACCTATCCATAGATACCCCACACGTAAGGGTTTGATGAAAAAAAAAATTTTGAGTTTCAGTTCTATGTATGGGGAACCCCAAATATTATTGTTTTTTTTCTATTTTTGTGTGAAAATCTTAATGCGGTTCACTGAATACATCTACTTACCAAGTTTCAATAGCACAGCTCTTATAGTTTCGGAGAAAAGTGGCTGCGACATACTCGGACAGACAGACAGACAGACAGACAGACAGACAGACAGACAGACAGACATGGCGAATCTATAAGGGTTCCGTTTTTTGCCATTTGGCAACGGAACCCTAAAAACATTATTTTACACAGAGCGACTCTTCGCGCGAGCGTCTTATTTCTGACCTCCTGAACCCAGTTACTGTGATTATACCCCTTGGTAAGACTGGTTGTCACACTTTCGGGCTTCTGACGACCCATAACAACTGTCAATAATTATCATTTGGTAGAGGAAGCGCACGGGTTAGTCCCATGCAAATTTGCCTATTTATTATTTTTGTTTTGGTAGCATTTAGCAAGCTTCAATAATTAATTAAAATAAATATTTTATTAAGTAGTAGTATACGAATTTGTGTTAGGTAGATACCACAACTTAAAATTGAAAAATAAACCGAGAAGTTGATTGCTATTTCACCCAATGGTGATGTACTATACTTTTGCTACGTATTTGTTTTGTTGCTGCAAAGTGGGTGGATAGCGGGTGAGTAATTATTAATCCTGACGTCATTTTCACAATAGTGCACGTAGATTTGGACTGCGAATACCAAGACTCGTTAGCTCAGTAGGTTAGAGCACCGATATAATTCGATACTTGACCATCGGAGGGCGGAGGTTCAAATCCTTCACGAGTCGGTTTTTTGCTATTTATTTTTTTAATTGCTTTTTTCATGGCTCTGAAATTGTGCAAATAGATTTTAGTGGTACCTACTCAAATTTTTAGGACCCAGATATGAGTGGATTTTAAGCAGACAGCTGAATATGATCAATAGCACTTCTTGACAAAAACCCGCCCTTATGTCACGCTGTTCTGTGACTTAAGTAGTAAATTTTTACACAGAAAGGTGTGAGCTAAGTGCGGGTTTAGATCACACTCGCTATAAAGTTGTATCCGACTTAACTAGTCTAATATAGGTCAAGTAATGCACTTTAGGCCACATGAGTTCCTGCCAGGGTCACGAGATTGTTCGAAAGAGACACCGTGACCCTGGCACATGGGCAACTGAAGGAACACGGGTGGGTTTTAGTCAGTAAAAGTCTGACACGCCCTCCCGCTCGGCTCAGAGCGGGAGAAGTTATTGGATGATTTTCCATCCAAAAAAAAGGCCACATGAGTTTTTTGAATAAGGTTGAGAGAACGATGTTGGAGAAGACCCATCATAGTCTATAAAGGCATTGGAATTAAGTAAACTAACACACTATCTGTATTGTACCTACCGACAAGTTTAAGCAGTGGCCTAGTCGACGTTGATAATATAAAATATTGTGTAATAATTAAAGCCATATAGACAACAATTCCCTCATTTACCTTTACTGTGACAAAGTTTATTGATAAACAAGAGAGATAAAGAGGGATCCTGAATTCGTAATAGAAATGCTGTCATTAAATATTTTGAAAAGCTGAAACGCTGTCATGAGATGTCTCATGACAGCCTTTCAGCTTTTCAAAATTTGTAATCTTTAGATTTAATTAAATCACTCAGATCCCCAAGAATTGCACGGTATATTACTATCCATATCAATAATTCTGATAACGTGCCAAATAATCTGCATCAGCTGTTGATTTTAGTGCATGAGTAATGTTGACGTCATGTCTAGTCTAGTGGTCGATGTTTTCGGCTGGAAGCAACAAGACTCGTTAGCTCAGTAGGTTAGAGCACCGATATAATTCAATGCTTGACCATCGGAGGGCGGAGGTTCAAATCCTTCACGAGTCGATCTTTTGCGAGGTTTTGTAATTTTTTTCTCTATTTATTTTTTATTTTTTGGTATAGTAAATCGAGATTATTGTAAGGGTTCACATGATTTGCTAACACTGTTGCAAAACTGATTTAGTCGCTAAGTTCTATCGCTTTGAACTACTTTTGTGGCAGATCTGACTGGCCTGTTAGTCTAGTGGTTAGTGACCCTGACTGCAAAGACTGAGGTCGTGGGTTCGATTCCCACCCAGGACAAATCTTTGTGTGATGAGCACAATCATTTGTTCTGTGTCTGGGTGTAATTTATCTATAATATGTATGTATATAGAAATATATAAGTATATTTATCAGTTGTTTGGTTGCCATAGTACAGGCTCTGCCTAGTTTGGGATCAGATAACGGTGTGTTGGTTGTCCTAAGATATTATTATATTAAAAAGATGTGAGAGGCACAGGCAAATTTAAAAATTTTGGTGACAATTGCAAAAGGTGCAATGCAATGAATGTTATAAATAATAGAATAAGAAATTATTAACTTAAAAAAAAATCATATACTAGTTCCCTTCCATAAAACAAAGGAAGTAGGATATTTTTATGACATGTTTTCTAAATTGAAAATTTGAAATTTAGAACTGGTCAAACTTTTATCTCAAATAACCGAGCACGGCCTCTGTGATACACTTGAGTCACGCATTTTACCACGGTTTTTTCTCCCAAACTGTGATAAAATGCAGACTTACGTCTAGAGCAGTGGTGGCCCAGTGGTATCGGCCCGACTTACGAGTTGTATGTTGTGGGTTCCAACCCGCCTGGGATTACATTGTGTAAATAATTTTATCACCCGATAATGCTCAAATACGTCATAATGAGGAAAGTGTTTAGTAAATTAATTATGGTGCAATGTTGTCGATTGTGCTCGCAGTTTTGGACTGAAACGAACAAGACTCGTTAGCTCAGTAGGTAAGAGCACCGATATAATTCTAATCTTGACCATCGGAGGGCGGAGGTTCAAATCCTTCACGAGTCGATCTTTTGTTATTTATTTGAACTTTTTTCTTTGCATTTTAATATAATACTGAGCTTTTGTCAACAGTTCATTCGGTCTGCAATGTTAATGTTTTAGATGCCAAGGTCTGTCGGTCTGAAAGTAACGGCAGAAATGAGGCACAGGAAATTTTCAACTTTTGGTGACAATAGCATAGGAAGTAACTACTTCTTGTAGTTAAAGAAGAAGAGATATGGAATAATTATGGTGGACAAAGGAAAATAAATGTTTTTGTAATTTCACATTTCGGCGGGTACTGGATAATATTCAACATTCACGATTGTAAACATTATGGTTGTAATAATCGCCACGCTTGGCAGGCGGGTTGGCGATCGCAGTATGCTGGCAAAATGCAAAGAGTACGCTGCTGCTCATTTTCCAGTAAGTCCCTTAGTCGCCTTTTACGACACCCTCGGGAATAAATAGGGAGGTGCTATTCTTTATTTCTGGCACCACACGGAAGAACAATATTCAGTCAAGTGCATTAATTTATATGAATCTTATCTTTGAGCAGAAATTGGAAATACCCAATGTTATCATGAAGAAATTATAAGCACGACGTCATATCAACGATTGTCCTCCTAGTTTTCAGCGATGACTAACAAGACTCGTTAGCTCAGTAGGTTAGAGCACCGATATAATTCAACGCTTGACCATCGGAGGGCGGAGGTTCAAATCCTTCACGAGTCGGTCTTTTGCGATTTATTTAAACTTTTTTCTTTGGAATTTAATATAACACCTAGGTTTATTGGAGCGACCTTATTTGTCAAGGCTGCATCCAAATTACAACAAATACTGTTTTAGCGATCGGCAATCCGCCTGTCAAGCGTAGCTATTATGGCAAAACCCCTGCTTTGGTCCCGGCTTATGTCCACCATTGAACGTTTTTCGGTTGATATGATGATGATAATGAACGTTTTTGCCGCCAAGCTTTATTATTTTGCAGGTTATGAAAGAAAAAGAAGTACAGGAAATTTTCAACTTTTGGTGATCATTGCAATGTGAAGACTACTTCTTGTAGTTAGAAGAAGAAGTGATAACGTCTTCATATTGGAATATGATGATCTTTATTTCTTTACAACATAGAAAAATGTGATAATAATGGTGCCGATTCCCTTATTCACAAACTAAACTAAATTTAAGTTCAGTGCATCTTTTTCTTTCTATTTCATTAAAGAAAGGACAGAAGATAAATTTTAGTTTAGTCCTGTCAAATTAATCAGCGGTTGACGTAAACTGACGTAATTTTAGTAAGCAAGTTTTTAATCACGTCTAAACTTGGCAGGCGCTGATTAATTTGACAGGACTAAACTAAAATTTTTCTTTTGTCCTCTTCTTAATTAAATACAAAGAAAAAGATGCACTGAACTTAAATTTAGTTTAGTTTGTGAACAAGGGAATCGGTACCATTGTCGGCTAATAGATAATGTTTTCCATTCATTCACGGACTTAACTTTGATGTACCAACTGAATGTGTTTGCGTTTCATACAACTCGTTATGTCTAAAAATATCTTTATTCAACCAAATGCAATAATTTTTGTTAATCTTATCTTTGAGCAGAAATTGGAAATACCCAATGTTATCATGAAGAAATTATAAGCACGACGTTATATCGATGATTGTACTCGGAGTTTTCAGCTATGAGTAACAAGACTCGTTAGCTCAGTAGGTTAGAGCACCGATATAATTCTATTCTTGACCATCGGAGGGCGGAGGTTCAAATCCTTCACGAGTCGATCTTTTGTGATTTTGTTGTTATTATTTTCAAGGTGTTATTAATGTGCAATTATTTAGTTTTCTTTTACAAAACTCGCAAGTCAGGAAGGACTCAAGCTGTTGGCTGTCTGGTTGTCGTTAATGTTTTCATAATCTATAATACTAATAAAGCTGAAGAGTTTGTGTCTTTGGGCGCACAAATCTCTGGAACTATAGTCGGATTTGACACACAATTCTTGAGAAAGGTTATTACGATGAGTAGGTAAAGGATTTAACAGCTCGCAACTACCCTAAAGAGCCGATAAAAAATTCAGAAAGAATGCTATGAGAAATCGAAGTAATATCGCGGGCGGGCGATGCTAAAGGATATAATTATTTTATGTTAAAACAAGAAATTTCATGCGGACGAAGTCTCGGGCAGTAAATTAACGTTAATGTTGTCATAGTTTTGGATAAAGATTGGCATGAATGGTTTTAGTATGAATGTCGTTGGCTATAAGAATAGAAGGAAACCAAAGAAACGATGGATGGACTGTGTGAATGATGATATGGTTAAAAAGGGGGTGACTACCGAGATGACGACTTATGGACAAGGGTGGAAGAAAAATAAATGTTGCGACCCCAAATAAATTGGGATAAGGGCAGGAAAATTATGATGAATGGGGTTATGGTTCACCTGTCAGGCTAAGTGCAGAAACTAAACACACTAACATAGAACAAAGACTGGTGTCAGTTTAGCTAAAAGTAAAAGCTAGTTATGACGGTGGGTCTATGTGGGAAACTCTAGGCGCGAATGGATAGCGGCATCTTCTGTTTCAACTTCGAACTATCTAAGTGCCGACCTCACCCACTTCAGGAGAACGACATGCCTTTTTACTGTAGTAAGGAAACTTTGTTTTTATTGGGCATGACACCTAGCAGCTCAACTTATGCTCTCAACCTATGACGTTGTTGGCTGCTTGTAATTCACGTTTCTGTCTTCACACAGCGCTTAACAGTATGTTCAATTTTCCTAAATATTTTTTTTTTTTACGGATTCTCGTCATTTTGCTACATTTACAGAGGTTTAAAAAATTTAAAAAGTACTGCAACCTCGCCTTAACCGGACTTGCCTGTGGCTACCTTTACAACCTAAGGACTCCAGCTAGGCTAGCAATAACACGTTAGAGGCATACTCCCCCCCTTTTGTTATAGGAGGTACGGACCTCGGCTTAGGGCATCACTGGAAGATAGCAGCAAGGGTCGGGCTGGATCGGAATGAGGTGAGGAAAAAATATTCCTGAGGATGCTTATAGTAAGAATAGTCTATGGTTGATGAAACAGCGACATCTATTGTTTCAATTGCGAACTATCTGAGACACAAGCGTACTCATCTGCCTTACCTTTTCCCAAGTATGGGGTTTGTCTCCAGTTCAAATGGATGTAGCTAAATACCAATATTCTACATGGAGTGATTACTTATCTGACCTCCACAACCCAGTTACTGGGTAATACGATATCCTTTGGTAAGACTGGTTGTCAGACTTTCGGGATTCTGACAACCCGTAACGACTGTCTAAGATCTATGAATGACTGAAATAGTTATACAATCCTCATTATGATGATCATTCTTACGTCTATCTATGTTTAATATGATAATTATGTTCAAATAAATACTTATCACCACTATCAATGCTTATCATTACCTACACTAATTTGGTGCAAAAATGTATAATTATTTGTTACAAAAGATCGACTCGTGAAGGATTTGAACCTCCGCCCTCCGATGGTCAAGTATCGAATTATATCGGTGCTCTAACCTACTGAGCTAACGAGTCTTGTTACTCATTGCTGAAAACTAGAAGTACAACCGTCGACATTACGCCATATTTTACTCAACTTTTTCCTCATTATGACGTCTTTGAGTCATCATTATCCTAGCGTTTCGGCTTCCAGTCTAAACGGATGTAGCTGAGTACCAGTGTTTACATTGAGCGAATGCCTATCTGATCTCCACAACCCAGTTACTGATTAATACGATACCCCTTGGTAAGACTGGTTGTCAGACTTTTGAGTTTCTGACAACCCGTAACGACTGTCTAAGATCTACGAAAGACAGCCGGGACCAACGGCTTAATGTGCTTTCCGAGGCACAGAAGAGTCTCGGTATGTAAAGATGGTCACCCATCCACAGACCAACCGTGGCAAGCGTAGCTTAACCTGAACGATCAACCCGTGCGGCTGTTATTATATGCGCCATATTGTCACCGATGAAGCAAAGTAACAATTACGTCTTTGAGTTGAAAAAAAAAAACGAAATTATCACGAAAACATGTTTTACAACAACCATTAAAATTAATTTGACTAAATTTCCCAAAAATAAGTACTGCCACAAGTTTTTGTGGTAGTAAGTAACTGTCTCAGAAAGTTAGGATTCTTTCTGTGTCAATATTCTTACCAAGTGGCGTAAAATGGCAACATGATAAATTCAACCATAACAAAACCTAAAAATATCTTGACAAAGCATAACGCAAAAGATCGACTCGTGAAGGATTTGAACCTCCGCCCTCCGATGGTCAAGTATTGAATTATATCGGTGCTCTAACCTACTGAGCTAACGAGTCTTGTAGCCTCCAGCCGAAAACTACGACCACTATCGTGTAGATGACGTCATGATACTGTCATCAACCTGTTTGAATGCTTCGTGAATATTGATTATAGGGGTGGGCAATAAAATTGAGGGTGGTGGTGGCATTCATTGTGGGTCTTGTTTAAATAGTTGGTGGATGTAGATCAAAGATATTAAGAGAGCTTTTTTCTGCAAGCTGATAATTTTAGGACCTGGTGGTGTCCGCGACTTCATCCACCGTCCAAAATGAAGAATCTTTGTTCTTTTCATGGTTTACTCAAATATTTGCCTTTCATTTAAAGCCGTTCAGCCTTTTTAGCGTGAAAGCATAGCATACAAATTTGACTAAAGCTGACAAAATCATTCAAGACAGTTTTATAGACATTGTCAGATATATACCTATCTATGTCTTTCTTTTCTGAGTAGGTTAAATATTAACTTAATTTTCATTCGTAAGGCACTCGAAGGAAATTGACAATCTGATCGCGCTTTGTGACGTCATCGCCTCCTCCCGACCTTGGCTGCTCAACTGCATGACGCATGTCCACTTATCTCATCACAACTCTACAGTAATACTAATAAGGTTGATTGTCGATTGACAACGAGATATTATTGTTTTGCTCAGAACGGTGGCAGTGACCGATGAGGCATTTTCGCATAGTGATGAGAAAAAATATTTTGTGTCATCACTCATCAGCCTAGAATATAATGGTATCGATTAAGGAATGGCCATAAATTTTTATCGTGTTTTCTTACAAGATCTTGACCATTTCTGTGGTGAAATTATGGTAAATGGGCAAGTAATTCTGTGTGGTGGTCTATAAGAAGAATGGTGATTGATGGAAATTAATGTTGACGGTCTTTCAGGGATGGATAAAACATTATTGAAGGACATAAACGATGTCTGTGGTCCTCTGGGCTAAACGAATGTGACTTTACTATCACATTATTACTCGTATAATAAACAACTAAATACGGTAGGTGAGGACTTATAAAGCTTTATATAATTAAAATGAAAATCTACCAAGAAATCTCAGATTTAAAATTATTATTCGCTAGTAACGAAATGGGTGGTCGGCCTGCATGACCCGTTGCCGTCCGCGAGGACGACATTCTATTGTTGCACTCCGACACATACTCGGTACAGACACCCGTGACGAAGCCGGCCGGGTCACTAGTTAGTATTTTAAGTTTTTACTTATCCAGCTTAAAAATATGAGGTCGGGTCAAGTCAGTTATTCGCTCATTTCTTTTTGGCTTCTAATGGTAAAGTTTGAACCTCACTTTACCCCCCATTTTTTTTTTTTCTTTCTTTTATTTTTTCTTTTCTTTCTTTTCTTTTTCACTTTCACGTATTTTCTTTATTTCTTTTTCTTTTATTAGACATACAGTTCCTTATATTACTCCGGTATCCAAGATTCAAGGTCAGCGGGTTAATTATATTACACACATTAAAAGACAATCGATCGCTTTTTCGAGAGCAGTGGTGGCCCAGTGGTATCGACCCCGACTTACGAGTTGTAAGTCTTGGGTTCGAATCCAGGCAGGCGCTTTACTTGCTGTAAATAATTTCATCACCACTGTGTCATCTACGAACCTGCAGTGGGCCCGCGTGGTGGATTACGGCCCACTCCCTCTCACGGAGAGGAGGCCTGTGTCTCAGCAGTGGGAACAATATAGGCTAATGATGATGATCGCTTTCATTAGACAGTTCAACAACTTCCATTTCGTTATTTACGTTGTTCAACAGTAGAATCTTTCAAACATATATTGCAATGAATTAGGACGGAACGGACGGTGGTTTGGGACGTAAAGAATAACACCACCCCATTTTTTTCCCGTGGGTGTCGTAAAAGGCGACTAAGGGACTTAATAGAGAATGGGCAGCAGCGTTCTCTGTGCATTTTACCACCATACTGCGATCGCCAACCCGTCTGCCAAGCGTGGCGATTATGGCAAAGCCCCCCAAATTGGGGGAGACCTAAGTCCAGCAGTGGACCTCTTACGCCTGAAATGATGATGATGATGAATGGATTAGGAAGTGCCTCTCATTATTGAAAATGTGTTACGCGGTTAGGGTGCAGTTCAATGTTATCTTCCGTAGCCAAAACACACGTAAATCTTGAACCTAGATCAAAAACCTAAGTGCTAATTGCATCACAAGCACCATAGATTGCCTCTAAGATACCAGAATACAGCACACGTTACTTAGGGAGTTAGGGGCAAGGAACTTTATCTCTATGGCAACGCTTCACGCTTGCTAGGTAACAGGAAGAGGCAGAACCTCTTTGTATTCATGAGGTTAATGGGTTCTTTAGATAATGTTGAGGTAATGGACAAAGGTAAAGAAAGTTCAGTTGAATCTCTTAGCTAGTGGTAGTCACATTACTATTGTTGCATCATTATTAGTTCGCGGATTTCGGAAGACGCATTAGATCCCGTGGTCCCCGACGTAGGTGTGGCACGGAACACCGGGGTGGTTTTAGGCAGTAAGAGTCTGACAGACCCCGCCGCCCACCCTAGCGCGGAGGACATCCGTGAGAATTTCGACCTCGAGAACAAAAATAAAAAACCGGCCAAGTGCGAGTCGGATTCGCGCACCGAGGGTTCCGTACAAACCTGCAGGTATTCACGGTTTATGCATAAGGTTTATGTTTATGAAATTAAATGTTTAAAAAAAAATATACCTATTTGAGTTCACTGAATGAAGGGTAAATTGTGGTTTACGATTTATGACGTATTAAAAAAAAATACTTACTAGATCTAGTTCAAACCAATTTTCGGTGGAAGTTTACATGGTAATGTACATCATATATTTTTTTTAGTTTTATCATTCCCTTATTTTAGAAGTTACAGGGGGGGGGGGGGGGGACGACGACACACATTTTACCACTTTGGAAATGTCTCTCGCGCAAACTATTCGGTTTAGAAAAAAATGATATTAGAAACCTCAATATCATTTTTGAAGACCTATCCATAGATATCCCACACATATGCGTTTGATGAAAAAAATTTTTTTGAGTTTAAGTTCTATGTATGGGGCACCCCAAATATTATTGTTTTTTTTTCTATTTTTGTGTAAAAATCTTAATGCGGTTCACAGAATACATCTACTTACCAAGTTTCAACAGCATAGCTCTTATAGTTTCGGAAAAAAGTGGCTGTGACACACTCGGACAGACAGACAAGCAAACAGACATGACGAATCTATAAGGGTTCCGTTTTTTGCCATTTGGCAACGGAACCCTAAAAAGGTTAACCTTAGCCCTACCTAGGCTAGGAACAGTAGAGTAATTGCGTAACACTCTAACTGTAGGAAGAAGGCTTTTATTTTGACTGTTCAACAACATTCATTACATTATTTAATTTGAAATGAATTCAGATTGCGATTGATAGCATAAAATAAGGTGCAGGATAACAAATTAAACGTTAATGATTAATTCATTATTTTCTGTGTCAGTGCGCGTATCGTATCGTGTGTACTTAAACTGGTGTCAGATTGTTTTTCCGCTAATAAAAGTATTATTAAGTTATGAAGTATCAGATAAACATGATAACAATGTAAGAGCTTAGCCAAAAACTTAAAAGTAAAGGCAGTTTCTGAAGAACTGCACAGCAATAAGCAAACAGACCGTCAAATTCTTGTTAACTGGCTGACTGGAATAGTAAAAAATCATAAGTCATTTATTATTAAACTAAGCTGAGAGTCAGCACTTTTTCAATACTGCAGTCCTGCAGAAGCGCCAGTCCTTCGTCACTTCCTAGTGCTGTAGCTGGAAAGAGAATATGGCTCAACCAACTCCCCAGCACAACTTATCAGTGAGTATGATTTTGACAGTCTGCAAATAATCTTAATCAGTCTTTCAAAAACCGTGTGATAGTTCTCAAAGAATTTTAACCAGGCATAACATTTAACTCTTCTTATTTGAATACTAGAGCTGATCAGCTGACCCAATTCCTTTTAAATTTGAGGCCGAAACTAACAGTCTATGTCCACCACCATTACCTTGGTTAATAAAGAACAGTTCGAGACATTATTCGTTTCAATAGTGAGGTGTAATTTATCGATAAAATCCGTTAGACCATCGAAGTTTATGGATATTGTTATGGGCGATCATTATGTAAGTAGGTTTCTATAGGGGTGTTAGGTTGAGGTAGACAACACGGAGTTATAGTTTTAAACTGTGAGTTTTTCCATGGGAAAATTTTGATGTAATGGATTTTGGGAGTAAAATACGTGTAGGTAGGTAGACCGCACCTTCCATATAAAGTGATACAAATAAAACATTTTTTGATATTTGGAGTTGTGCCAAACCAAGTTAAGACGATCGAATTTTTTATTCTACCATATTTTTATTAGGATCCAAAAGTATTTTAGTAACAGTCGCAGGACAGACCTGCTAGTAACATAATTTCGTTTTTTTTTAAATTACAGTATTTTATCACAGGAAGCGACGCGCGTTTGACATGTGATAACCAAGTGTACAGACACGCTGTGATAGTGTGCGTGATGACGAGTATCGTCAGCACATAACACACACATACACACAAACACTTCTGACTTCAACTTTGTCTTGGACGGTACTGAAAGCTCCTGCCCTTACACACATTCACAACATGTTTATACACTTGAAAACCACAAGTAAAGCGCGCATCGTCTGGTATCGTCACACCTGCTTAACCCATTAGGCAAGGCATGCGTAACGAAATGAAGTAAAATTATATCATAAAAAACAATTTCATGGTCTGCTACCCTGAATAATTTCATCCATTAGTTATCCTATTTAAGTTCATCATCGAACATTTTAGCATTTGGCTCACCATCTTGCCGACCCTAAGGCATCAATAGACTGCATTATACTTAAGACAACTTAGATCAATGAGCTTAGATATCTAGAAGTCTAGGGTCTGTAATCAGGCTCGACATGGTAATCTCGACGGAATATGAAAGTGGAGACGATTTAAAATTCAGTACATCATTACGAAATTGTAAAGCGTTTTGGTAGAAGGTTATTTCTACTGCATTTGTTTTAATGGAGTTGTCATCGTTGTTATGATTTTGAACGATTTTATTAGTATGCCAGAATATGCGCATTGACGTGAAGTTGCGGTATACCACCAGACCGTATTACCTTTACCTTCTACTTATGGTGATGTTAGGATAAATTGTATTAATTTCATACTGATAAATGGTAAACCTTGCGGAATTGTTAAATAGACATTTCACATACAGGTGACAGGTACAACGACGTGCAAACTGTATCCATGAATTCAGCACATGATTTTAGGAATGACGCTGGGGTGTTGAAAAATTTTCACCGATTGTAAAAAAAATATCAGCTGTTTCATAGAAAAATGCAATAACCGACAAAAAAATTCAGCACATGGTTCAGAAACATGTGCTAAATTGATAGTAGGGAGAATCTTGTTAGGGTTCCGTTGCCAAATGGCAAAAAACGGAACCCTTATAGATTCGTCATGTCTGTCTGTCTGTCTGTCTGTCCGAGTATGTCACAGCCATTTTTTTCCGAAACTATAAGAGCTATGCTGTTGAAAATTGGTAAGTAGATGTATTCTGTAAACCGCATTAAGATTTTCACACAAAAACAGAAAAAAAAACAATAATATTTGGGGTTCCCCATACATAGAACTGAAACTCAAAAAAAAAAAAACCATCAAACCCATACGTGTGGGGTATCTATGGATAGGTCTTCAAAAATGACATTGAGGTTTCTAATATCATTTTTTTCTAAACCGAATAGTTTGCGCGAGAGACATTTCCAAAGTGGTAAAATGTGTGTCGTCCCCCTCCCCCCCCGTAACTTCTAAAATAAGGGAATGATAAAACTAAAAAAATATATATGATGTACATTACTATATAAACTTCCACCGAAAATTGGTTTGAACGAGATCTAGTGAGTAGTTTTTTTTTAATACGTCATATATCGAAACCCACAATTTACCTTTCATTCAGTCAACTGGAATATAAAAATTAAAAAAAAAAAATTTAATTTCATAAACATAAACCTTATGCATAAACCGTGAATACCTACAGGTTTGTACGGAACCCTCGGTGCGCGAGTCCGACTCGCACTTGGCCGGTTTCTTTTTTAAGTAGAGAAAAAAGTTACATTAACAAACAATGTTTAACACATAATGATGAACTCATGTGTAATGGAAGATGCCGATGCCCAGCAATAGACTGACAATAGGCTGTTGATAATAGGCAGTCGATTCTATCAGAGCTTTATTGTTATGGTTCTGGTTAAATAAACCCTTCGATGGAACTGTGGCCATAGGCGAGCCTTTAGTCATGCACAATCACTAGGAAAATTGGTATTGAAGGAAGAGGTAGTACTCATTCGTCTTCACAGTCGACGGCTTTACGTTGGCGCCATTCAATACACAGTCTCGCTTATACTAAAGGCTCGCCTATGACCACAGTTCCATCGAAGGGTTTATTTAACCACAACCATAACATTTATAATGATTAAATGGTGGATATATTTTTTGTTTACTGTGCCTTTTTCTATCCTATAAATTTCATTACTAGAAAGCATTAATTTGATCAATCAATCACTTAATCTTTCACTCCATTTACTCATGTATTTCGTTTTTATCTCACGGAGCATTAACAATCAAACAAATTAGTAATAAGTGGATAATGTTGCTAATAGTATAATAAGTATTTTGTTTACATCACGCGTGGTTCCCCTGAAGGTTTGGGCAGAGGTGTACCTATAGTACACCCAAATTAGTTGTTGCTTTTATGTCCCAGTATTTTGTTTAATGAGTAAGATATCTATAACATATGATTATACTCCTGTTTTTTATCCCGGAGTAAAATAAAATAATGTCGCAAAGAAATCCGCCGAACGAACGACGATTGTCCAAAGTTACCACAATTTTCAGTACAAAAATATTCGAGACCATTTATTTACAATAATAAAACATAAGACACTTACCTCAGCATGGGTCCAAGCTGACAGCGCTTTAGGTGGAGTATCAGGAGCAACCGCACCGAGCCTACCTCGCTTCCTCGCCTCCTGAAGAATGGGCACCTTCGAGTTCTTGTCTCCGGAAGACAGGATCACTTCTCGCTCTATCTGTTGGGAGAAGATGGTATTAGAAGGATCCAGAAGACAAGTTTTCAAGAAAGGACATATGTGTGTATTTAGTACATGGTCATGGTACAGTTCCATATATAAAGAGGTTATTAGGTTTTAAGAGACAGAACTTGGAAACGGTCAGAATAAACGGACGCAGTCAATCTGTCTAGCCTTTTACCAACTATGTTGGGGTCGGCTTCCAGTCTAACCGGATGCAGCTGAATACCAGTATTAAACATGGAGCGACTGCCTATCTGACCTCCACAACTCTGTTACCGGGTAATAAGTTTTGATAAGACTGGTTATCAGACTTTTGGGGTTTTGACGACCCGTAACTATTGTCAAAAATCTTCGAATGTTGCCGGGACCAACGGCTTAGCGTACTTTCCGAGACACAGAGAGGTCTAGGTATGTAAAGATGGTCGCCCATCTACGGACCATCAGTTATCTTGCCCTTATCACAATTTATTTGGGGTTGGTGCAACATGTCATTCTATCTAAGGACCAAGCAAAAATATTATTGCAAAAGAAGAAAACGATAGGTTTCTATCCAAAACAGATTCTAACGAAAATAAAAAAGCTTATAATGAATACTATTATACGAATCATCATCATTATTTCAGCCGTAAGACGTCCACTGCTGGACATAGGCTTCCCCCAGTTAGGGGGGATTTGTCAAAATCACCACTTTTGGCAGGCGGGTGGGCGATCGCAGTAAGATGGTAAAATGCGTAGAGAACGCTGCTGCCCATTCTCTAGTAAGTCCCTTAGTCGCCATTTACTACACCCACGGGAAGAAATGGGATGTTACTATTCTTTACGTCTGGGACCACACGGACGCATTATGTTAAATAATAAATAAATATCTTAGGACAACCAACACACTGTTATCTGATCCCAAACTAGGCAGAGCCTGTACTATGGCAACCAGACTACTGATAAATATACATATATATTTCTAAATACATACATATTATAGATAAATTACACCCAGACACAGAACAAATGATTGTGCTCATTACACAAAGATTTGCCCTGGGTGGGAATCGAACCCACGACCTCAGTCTTTGCAGTCAGGGTCACTAACCACTAGACTAACAGGCCAACATAATAATAATGCCTGGTTATACTAATAGTAAGATAGATTGATATGATAAGAGTGAGGATATAAAATAATTTAATGTATTGATAGTAAAAGCAGTGTTAAGAACTCATAATGTAATATTAGCATAAGACTGAACAAATATTTAATGCAGCGGCACTTTGAAAAGAGCTATTTGGAGATAACGACAAACAGATAAACAAGTTTGTGTGCTGTTTTTATAATCATAAAGCTCTAGGCAGTAAGACAAATATTTGTATAAGGCTTTTCTACTTGGTACTAGTAAGCAACTAGTGGTGGGGTTTGTTGGTTTGCAATAAAAACTACAACTTTATACTTTACAAGTACACTTTGTACTTTCTTTCTTCCCAAGATCATTTCTCACGGCAGCATTCTTTAGTTACGGTTTCGCAACAAAATACTTGTATAAACACACGTTTTCTTAGGGTAGGCAGAAACAACAGAACGCCACTTTCAACTTGTCCTTCTATATTTGCTGCAACGTTATTTATAGGGCTCGGATAAATATGTAAACACATATTTTTTATTTGAATAATTGCATTAATTATTTAGTTTTCTACATAAATTATGATGGTTTGAGCTGGAAAATGAGGTTTTTATTATTCAACCATATTTTTCCAGATTTCCGTTTTTTAGATCCATATTAAATGCACATATTTTGGGATTTTTGGCACATATTTATCCGAGCCCTAGTTATTTAAAACTGGTACATTTGACTAGTAATACAAACTTCTAGGTCTGCTAATAAATTTCTTACATTCTATGATGATCAAATTTCTAATCTAAGAATCATTGATTAGTGCTGTAATAAAGAACTTCCTCCGAGGTAGTTGCGTATAACAGTAACAGTGGGAATGTCTTTAATTTTAATAGTTCAGCAATGTTCATCATTAGATATAGTTTTATTTATTTCGAAAGTTATAGCTCATTAAGCTTCAAAATAATTCAGATTCTGGTTAATTGTGTGTGCAATTAGAGTGCGGGTTGTAACAAATTTTTTTAACAGTTACTTTTTGTTTTCGTGTCGATGGTCTTTTTAATTGTTTGAGCCCAGTACGTGGCCACATTGATAGCGGTATCAGTGGCATTCTTTCAGGCTTTGCGAGTAGCAGGTGAACTGGCGCTTAGATTCAAAATCATTTTTATTTTTTCACATAAACCTACATGGGAACTTATGAAACGTCAGAAGCTAGTTGCACGGTTCCAATTGGTGGTTTCCTATGGAGAAGAGCCACCATTTTTTTAATATTTGGCTTTTACAATGGTTTCAAATTATAGTGATGAGGTTTGGGTGTACAGTGTAGCCTGTCAATAAGTACCAGCACGCGTAGCATAACCACCGTAGAAATGGGTTTTGTCGACGGAAGAATAAACAAAATAACACATTGTAGAAAGATTAAAGACAAAATTAAAGACTGTAGAAGATTTGTACCGTTTTATGCGGGCGTAGCATGACAATTCTATCTCTATTCTTCCGAGAATAGACAAAACTCATTTCTACGGTGGTCATGCTACGCGTGCAGGTACTTATTCAAATAGAAACAACTCTACAAATCTACAGTCTGCAAGACCAGTCTTCCACTATAGAGTGACTGAGACTGTAGAGTCTACATACAGATACTCCAGCAAGTAGAATTTAGTCTGATGAGAAGCACCTAACTCACACTGGGTGTTCCATAGGTCAGTAATCCTCCACAACGACAAATTATGTCTGCAGTGACCAGTAACTTGCCATAATTGAATATACATAAGAATAATGATCATGGACTTGCTAATGACCTCACGACTGTTTCCTTTAAACAAGGCTTTGGCAATTTGCCAAGAATGTACTACATGCACTTAGCGTTAACAAATGTGGAACAGACATGTTTCTGTTAACGATAAATGGCCTTAGACTAGCCTGATCCTGCAGGAACCTTATTTTTCAATGGGAAATCATCAACTTTTACTGACTAAAACCTACCCGTGTTCCTTCAGTTGCCTATGCCAAGGCCACGGTATCTCTTTCGAACAATTCCGCGATCCTGGCAGGAAACCTTTAGGAACTTATAATGGCAATGTCTGCTTCACATTCGTCAAGGTCTCAGTGGGTAGCTGTAACAGAGGTCATGCAAAAATCCATTGCATTAGTGTGAAAAATATGGTCTCTGTATAATGGCTCAATATCTAAGTATTCTCCAGACTAATATCAACTACTATGAGGCTCAGGGCTTTCTTCTCCAGAGCATGGCAAAGTGGTCGATCCATGTCGCTATGACTGCAGAGTTATATCTTCTCCTACCCAGAGATCCGTGACTCCAGTGGCTTGGTGGCTCTCTATGTTTCGTGGGCGTCCATTGGTTATCCGTCCATTGAAAACATCACCCGGCGTGGGTAGGAGAGGTTTAACTTGAGTTGGTAATTCAGTGCTAGTATATTTTAGACCTGGTGATTTTTTATCGACACACACATACATAAAATCACACCTTCTTCCCATGGAGGTAGGCAGAAACTATAGAACGCCACCTGCTACGATCCTGACATACTTCTTTTGCATCATTTACGTTCATACGTCTAGTCATACACGCACGTTGTTAGTGAGTGCTACGCTTCTGACCTTTTTGAAGAAAGTCACCAGCTAGACTTAAATCAACGCTGTATTATTTATTCAAGCAATCAAAATCAACTCAGTCTATCAGGTCACTGCTGGATATACTGCCCCACGCTACTCTTGCCAATACGCGGTCTCCACTCCAGGTCTCATCTGCTCTATTGGCCATCGGTCCTTCGATTGATATGGCTAGCTCACCGCCAAATTAACCCTGCAGTGGTCGCGCGGATTACAATTGTAATCCAGGGTTAATTTGTAATACTTAAACAGCCTCTCCAGGCACAACCACGCATCGGCAATGCGCGAGCGCAACTGAGTGGCGGCGGGGACTATCGAACTTAAAATACATGGAGTCTCGGCTAACACACTTGAATTGTTTTTGAAATATTTCATTTTTTTACTACCCTCGATTACAGTTGTAATCCGCGCGACCACTGCAGGGTTAACTTGCTTACTCTACAAGCTGTGTCGGTAACTCTGGTTCTTTTCCGGATAATTTTGTTTTTGATTTTGTCCTTCAAAGAAACTCGAAACGACCTTGAACTTATGCACCAGCCCAACTGCCAGTGTCCACGTTTTGGCACTTCGTTCGGCGTTATTGATTAGCTAGTACCAATTTGCGAATAAAAATGGACCAACTTTAAACAATCTGTTGTCATTAAATAAAACCATTGGAATCTCACCAGTCTCCAAATTCAGACACAAACATTCAGAGCACCAACACTACACTTTTACTCAAACGAACAAAATCCAATCAACATTTAAAGATTCTTGATAAAATCACACACGTCTCGTCTGCAGATAAGCGATGTAACAATGAAGCACTTTCACTCAGACTCCATGCGGCAAAAACTACGGATTCACATGTATCGGAGAAATCGCGGATATACTGGGATCCAATCACGTTTTGTTTATTGCATGTAAACGGAGCGAATGGTACTAAAATTTTATGTTGCGTGAAAAAGAAAGAGTGTTTCGTTCATGGTAAAACGTTTACTATATAAAGTATAAACAATGGAGGTGATCTTTGATAGTTTTGATATGTTTGATAATCTACCTACGTCCTATTACATAATACGCATTTACAATGAACTGAATGATTGCTAAACTGCTCTGAGGTTGGCTGGATTTAGAGATAAGCTTGCCGATATTAATTGTATCTGTAGGATTGACTAATTACTGTATTATGTGTACCAAAAAGAATAAGAATTCACCTTTTTTATTTTTACCTTTCTGTGACTGTTTCAATAAATTACGGCGGCCTTCATGATCATCATTATCATAATTTCATGGACATAGGGCTTCACTGCCACTTCGACCGGCCAGCCATGGCTTAAAAACTAAATACGAAACGACTACGCGCTAAGTAAGACCTCGGTTTAGGGCATCGCTGGTAGAGGGTAGCGGGCGACGGGTTGATTAGGAATAATTGTTATTTAGGGACAAATTTGATGCTACAGGCTCAGCGGCGCTGGCTGGCAGATATAATTGGCGCAGTAAACCTGGAACTTGTCCATATTATCGAAGGCATGCGAAGCTAAGATGACAGCGGTCAACATGAATGGAACAGCAATTTTATTTCAAATTGCCGTATAATTTTTACGCTACGCCTGGTTACAATTAACACTCTGGTTATAATTGTATCGTGTATTTTTCGAATTTTCCAACTTTCCAAGCAACTTTTCCAAAATTTCAAACATTTTAAAACATAAGATAACCATATCGGTGGAGCAGTTCTCAGCGATTCATTTTTATTTTTATGGATGACCACAATATCTCGTAAAAATACCACTTGCACATAAAAACGCTGTCGCCATTACGATAGACAATTTATCGTATACAGGAGCAATCTAAATATACAACACATAACTTACATGTCAGTAACCCGACTCGACTCGACTCGGGCCAGTCCAGCCACTTAACTAGCGGACTCGCCTGTGACAGCACTGAATGACGGAAGGTCGGACGTGGATAAATTGTTTTCATGCGAGGTAGATGTCGCTGTGAAAGCTCTTGTGGACGTAAACGTATGGGTTAACCTGGAGATCTCCCTAATTGTAAGTAGATGTTAAAAGAGAAAATAAAAGGCACGGAAAATTACTTTGCATACCTACTATTGTGAAGAATCAAGTTTTTCTAACTAATCAGACAACTGTGCTGCTGGGGTGTTCTCCATTCTAGCTAAAGCACTAGGAAGTGGTGTCACAGTAATCACAGTACTTACGCAACACCTCCGCCCTGCCCCACATCCTAGTTCCTTAGCTGGTAAGATGAAGTGGCGCAACAAAGTCCCCAATGGCACAGCTGTCTGTTTAATTAGATAGACTTGATTCTATGCAATATTAGGTAGCTAAAATAACTAAAATTACGAGACATAGAACATTAAATTAAATCAAATGTCATGGGATCTAGGTGACTTATCATTTTGAAGTAGGGGAAATGCTATCGTTTTTCATGGCACATCATACAGAAGTGAAGTTAGTAAGATTCTTGGCAATTTTCTATCTCTAAAGTCATTACATATTTAAGATAATATCATCGTATACTTACAGGAAACTTGTTGGAATGTGTATGTAGCGCAGCCGGCAGTGAGGGAGCGGGTGCGCCGGGCAGCGCCGCCTCGGGCGCCGGCGGCATCCTGTACGGAGGCCCACCTTCGACTGTACCTGAAAGCAAAACAACAAATTATTAAAGATGGCATATGTATCTTTATCTACATTAATGATAGTTATAATCAGCCTATACTGTTCCCACTGCTGAGATACAGGCATCTTCTCTTTGAAAGGGGCTGTAATTTACCACGCGGGTCCAGTACGCTTTGGTAGATGTCACATAATTTCGAATTTTTGGTACTAGAACATGTCGGATTCCTCACGCAGTTTTCTTCCACTGTTTTGAGATAATTGGTGATAAAATTATTTACAACAAGTAAAGCGCCTGCCGAAGTTTGAATCCACGACATATTACTTATATGTCTCTATACCACGGAGACACCACGGTTCTCATTGATAGTCTGCAACTTAATATAGAAAAAAAAAATCTTTAGAGGTGGATTCATATTTTTTTTTTTTAAATTATTTATTATGTGCAAAAAACCTGTATACACTCAACAAAAATATTCTCTCACTCTCTCTCTCCCCCTCTCTCCCTATCTCCCTGTCTCTCTCCCTCTCTCTCTCTCTATGTCTCTCTGACTCTCTCTCTCCCTTTCTCCCTCTCTCCCTGTCTCTCTCTCTCTCTCTACTCACAACAAAAAAAACAACAATATACAAACAACAAAATATATACAGTCGAATTGAGAAACCTCGTCCTTTTTTTGAAGTCGGTTAAAAAGTGTCGTGACAACTTTTCGTAAGATTTTTTTCCGTCTAGCCCCCTTTCACAACGCGCGATAAGGAACTTCGTTCCAAAAGTGTGGTTATGAGAGACACTCAAAATCTTCCACCAATCACCACGTCCTACTGTTAAAGCAGCTTGGAGAAAACTCTTGTCTCTGTCCATCAATAGCTCGTAAAAACCATCCTAGGCTTGACATAATAAAGAGTACAAAGATAATCACATACATAATTTACAACATGAAGAAGCATGAACACATAATAATGAGAAAATATAGCCGTTGTCGACAGCTGAGAGCTTTTGCAAAGGAAACCATAAAAAATTGCGAAGATTGGACTCATTACGTTAATGCATTATGTGATGACAATAATCTCAGAGATATTAAGCGAGCCTTTCTCATGATGCGCTGCGGTCCAAGACACAAGAAAATGAAAGGAATCATTTCCAATTAATCTAATAAAAGATTATGTTTAGTAAAATAATTTTAAAAGAGAGTAAACAATCATAGGGCAAACAAAATTCTTCGGCATTGATGTCAACAGGGAAAATGCCCACAAAGCTGGCAGCATTGCCATGTTGTAAGAGAATGCGGAATCTTTGGTCAAAAATATGCCATGCTTGGCGCTGTCTAAAAAACCAAGTGGGCACTCGAACCCCATAAGTCATAACCCTAGTGATTTAATAACAAACGACTCGAATAAACTCCCAATAAGGTTGAAATATTTTCGCTCTTTGAGGCCTGGCGTACTAGGAAGAGAGGATGGCGCAAGGCTGTCGACACATGTTGCGTCCCTTACTAAAGACCAGCCTAACTTCCAAAAACTGACACACACAGTATAAGCTCATGTATTTTAAGCTGTGTTGCTTAGAGATGCAGTAAGTAGATAATTAAGTGCTCAAATAGTTTATAAATTAACCATACAGTTGAAAGAGTTTTAAACCGTAATTATGACGCATAGAAAAACAAGGCTTAATAGTTTTACAGTTGAATAATAGAATGAAAACTTCGTAAACCATGATGTAAATAATGTTGAGACTAACTAGCTACAAGTTTCTGACTTGCCCCAAAGCCTTCACGTCTGGGTGATAGCTAACTTCCTGCAAGGCTCGATGGGACGATGGCATCCGACTGACAATTGAATGGACCTGATTGGATCAAATTGTGTAGCCGTAACTCAATTGTGATCATTAAGATCTTGTGACGATGGTTGAGGTGTCTCCAGGATTTACGTCACAGATTTTAATATTATAGCTGGTCTATTTAAGACGAAAGAATTTTACCGATAGGTTCTGTCTTTTGGGCTCTTTTCCTGTTGATATGATTCTTCCCTCTCCTTTTTAAACATATACATTATTATTCCCTTACGATTGTTAGTTTATATATTACTAGCTGTGCCTTAAATAGTACTTATAACAAAATACCTTTTTTTAAGTATATGCTCTCATATGCATTTAGAACAGTTGTTATTTTGACATTACATATAAACACTTAAATTTTATTCATTTGTAAATATCTTGGTCGAAAATAAATACCTAAATACGGCTTTTGATTGCAGCTAAGTTTAAAAGTGCTTCTGACAATACATACCGTTACAGAATCGTAACAATTTTTACTGAGATAAAAATTATAAATTATATTACTTTAAGTATCTAAATTATAAATTATATTATTTCAAGTGTCTTAACTATTAAAACTGTACCTTATATAAGAGATACACATCAACAGGATGTCAATGATGATATTTAAGTGCTCCCAGCCAATTTAATGGTGAAGTGGTTTGTGGTCAGTAACATTGAAGGTAAACCGCAGTGATCTATCGATGGATGCGTGTGAGTGCGGAACGGAGGAAGCAACTAGATCTTGTATATTACCTTCACATACTATTACTAGGTTAAAGATTAATTGGAAATTCCGAAGGGAAATGATGTTCAACCTAGATACATGATTATTATAAACTACGAAATAACCAACTTATGTATAATCCCCAGTGTTCAGTTGGTAATATTTCTGGTAATTCATAATGAGAATTATATAACTTATAATAAATGTGGCGAGAAAGTGACAAATACCAATTAATGAGTTACATTTGTTCGTTTTTACCTCAATACATGTTATTATGTGAATATAACGCTGATGGATATAAGTCGTTAATATTTAAATTAATGTCAAGTTGTCAATCGTTACATACGATTAATCTTTTGGAGTACCATAAGAATGGAAAAATCATATTAAAAAATACAAATAATAATAAGGGTAAATCAAGAGTGCTACTACAGTTACAGTAACTGTAAAAGAGTTCTTAAAACCTTAATATTGGTGCCGATTCTGTTGTACACCGAACTAAACTAACTAAACTATCTCTAAAATTCCTTACTTTTGGCTATGAGAATTTTAACGCTATTCTGCAAGAAAAAATCTCTAAATTTAAAAATTATTTTGACACGACTAAAAACGAATTTGACAATCGCGACTCAACGTGTTTTTTTTTTCTTTTGGTTTCGCAACGTGGTACTTGTCAGATTTAGTCAAAATAAATTACTATAATCAATATTTTTGGTGAAAACCAGCAAACTCAGAATAGCAAAATTTTCATTTTCACTAAATTAATAACTCAGTGCAATCTTAGTGCTGTCAAACTAAAATATAGTTAAGTTGTGTCACTTTAGTCTATTTCAGAATAGGAAACCGACGTTTGACAGGAATAAACCAAATTTTAGTGATTTTTAGTTGAGTTTAGAGAATTTTGTACAACAGAATCGGCACCAGTATCTATCACTCTCATAGCCATTAAAATAGCAGAAGCAAAAAAGAAGAAAACTACTACCCGTTAAACCTTGATCATGGTAATCATCAGTTCCGTACCGAGCGACCAAATGAACGATGCTCCAGTATTTTTTGCGACAGACATTAAATTAAGATGAGACGCACAAAAACATGTTGAAGGTGCCAACGACCGGCATTTCGGAGTCAGCTGTGAACCGGTCCGCGGCCGGAACGGTACCGTTTGTATTGGCTTACATTGACGACATTGTTTTGTGCACCCGATTGGAGGAGCATACATTGGTGGAAGCACCTATAGTTAATTAGTATTGTTTATATTTGTTTTAGCCATATAATTGAGAATAACTTGGAAAGATATTATAACATGGTCGTGGGGTACCCAGTGTTTAAAATAAATCTATTCCTAAAAGTATACAGGTTTTGTTTGATGTTGCTTTTCGAAAAGTTTGTCCACTGTTCCTAATTCAAGGTGTGGTAGATCGTTCTTCTCTTTAAAATATTCATAGGCACCAGTTTAAAGTAGAGCAAAATATTATGTAAAAACGAAGCTAGTAATAAATTAAATCAATACATCAAGTCTTATCGATTTCGGAACATCAACATGGCGGATTATACATGTTTTAATTAATCACATTCTGGTATATCCACATTAATTATCGAACAGGCCTGTTGGTCTAGTGGTTAGTGACCCTGACTGCTATGCCGGAGGTCGTGGGTTCGATTCCCACCCAGGACAAATGTTTGTGTGATGAGCACGATCATTTGTTCTGTGTCTGGGTGTAATTTATCTATAATATGTATGTATTTAGAAATATATAAGTATGTTTATCAGTTGTCTAGTACCCATAACACAAGCTCTGCTTAGCTTGGGACTAGATGGCGTTGTGTGACAGTTGTGGAATATTAATTAATATTATTAATTATAATAATTTGTAGTAGCTAAGGAACGAAAGTTATACCTATGTTATATTATTTAAAATATTGTTATGCAAGTGATATAAATCTTAAAACAATGGCAAAAGTATTCAGAGCGTATTGTGCAGTGTTTTCGAACGTAGTTAAAACAATATGGCGATGGTTTTGGCGGCAAAAGAAGCAATATGTGGTTGTGTTGTAAAACATGGAAGATTTTTGCAAAATACATAGTTCTTTACCTGCAGATGTTTTTGTTGATGTTTTAATATCCTGTTCTTTTATTATGCATTTGGTAATCTTGTTTGGTTTTGTAGGTATCTCCGTATGTCATTTAAAGTTTCTTAGTATAATTTATTATTGGATGTCATCAAACAGGATTCAAAATTTTAAGTCTCTTATTTTTCGTAGGTTTTTACCATTTAAAATCCTTTTAGTATCTAAAGTAGATAAGCGCTAGGTAGCCTGATTTTTATCTAAATTCTGAGAAAAAGTCGTTAAGCATCTCTAAGAAGAAGTAACAGTTAGGTACTTAAGTTTACTTTAAAAATCCATCTCACGAGCGCAGATTTAACGGATTGGACAAACGTTGCTGTCTAGTTGGCTAATTTGGACATACAAATAATGACTGTAGAGTCTAAAATTGATGAGCTTTGGTTCGAGGGTCTTTTTAATGGGCAGGTGCTTTAAGTCGACTTTTAACTAAACATCTGTTTTCTTTTACCGTCAAGTTATTACTAAGTTTAGTTGTTTTTTTAACTCCAACGGTTTTCTAAAAGGGCATGCTTTCTTTAGCTTTCTGTTATATTGTAAAATATAACACAAAATATGACTAATCTTAACGAAAAATGGGTATAAGTGAATACTGTTAAGGAACAAGGTTTAATATATGTTATATATAGCTATTTCTTATCTTCTTTAGTATAAAAGAAAATTGCATTTCGTGTCTGTACGCTTAGATCTTTTAAACTACGCAACGGATTTTAATGAGATTGTCATCAGTAGATAGAGTGATTCAAGAGGAAGCTTTATATGTATAATAGTGGGCCGCTGACAAAAGCTCGTAAAAGATAAAACTGAAATGTACATTGGTAAGCGCATCTTGAAAACGGCTGGACTGATTTGGCAATTTTTTTGTTCGAAATGGTACGAATCAATTTTTTATGGAAAAAACATTTGGATACGGTTCCTGAATTGGAAAATTAGAAATCTTAAAAATTCTGGAAAAACAAAATGTCCCTTTTTTGTATGAATTTGCAAAAGCAAACAGGAAGTATTCCAGTAAGTGCTCGTAGAGATTTTGACCATCTTCCGGGCTCTGGGATTCTTCTGAAAGCCGTGGAATACCCCTTCACTCCTTAAGCACCTTAGGAAGTGTTGCCCCCTTGTCGCTATGTTACTATGTACCACCGACAGTTTGCGGGGGCCCATTATTGAGTGTGCAAGTCACCTGCGATTTTATTAATGTATATAAAAATCATTGATCAGGCAGCGGCCATAGTCCTTCCATAGTTCTTGGTAACCAGTCCATTTTAGCCATACAAACACAAATTCCAAGATCTTCTTTCCATATCCTGCAAGAGTCCAACACCAACCGGAGATTGTCCTTGGGTGCACTTGCACAATGCATACAGGGATAATCGTCGGTTGGTGCTTCACTTTCTAACTTGCCTCTGCGAAATGGCTTCGGCCCTTGGTATGCTTTCCAAAGGACTGGGATCTCAGGCTTCCAAGATTTATGTTAACATGTATAAAAATTATAATAATAATTACTTTATTTGTATAGAATGCAGGTTTTACAATACAGGACATCTGTTGGGTCAACTGGTTAATAATAAAAATGTTTTTTTTTTATTAGTGCACCTGTTGTCAAATGACATTTAGCAGCCATAACTTTTATACATATTAATTTTCCTTAATCTTTACGATATTAGAGATGGCACGAGAAATCTAATTTTGCATGTTTATTTTATCTCAGATTTAAATCATGTTTTTTCTAGACACTATTGATAGCTTTAGATTTATAAATCTTAGTGGACTCTTGAGAAATTAATTCGTAATGATTTACAGTCCAACTTTGATATTGCATAAGAACTCGGGACGAAACGATAAGTATTAAGACTAAGAATAAATATAGAAATAGTAGCAGACAATGTTTTATATCCAAATGTATACAATTTCGCAACATAATGCCAATTTGGACACTTGAATGGCGCAGTGGGTGTATCAAGCGAATGTATGCGAGTCATAAATTAATTACTTAGTCAGATTTAGTAACAACCTCGTTACAACCAGCCATGTATGGTATTAAAAGGCTGTTAACTCATGTAGATGTTTGAAATATATCACTATCTGCTTTATATGTTACATTCGGAGTTAATTGGGTGAACACGCAGATAATATATCTCTCAAAGCAACTAGATACGATATAAATCAGCAACGCAGTCAAGTTACCATGTTGAAAAAAAAAAACCAAATTGTGGAAGAAAGAGAGACTCGTAATATTCTAGTATCAGATTACATAGGTATAATTAAAAACATAATACCAAAATGATTTAGGACTGAAAACGAATAAGTGCTAATAAAACCAATAAATAAATCTTCTAGCTTAGATGACCAAAACCTGAAGATGTAATAGAAATAATCGAATAAAGAAAGTATTATTGACTTTGACTAATATTGGTACGAAATAAAATGCAATGAAATAAAAGTTACCGAAAACTACACTAAGAATGAAGACTATAGTATCTAATCTTGTTGGAATGGCTTTGCAATATGGTGAAAACATAAACCAAGTTATTTTTCCCCTTTTCTACCCGTGGGTGTCGTAAGAGGCGACTACGGGACTTACTAGAGAATGGGCAGCACCGTTCTCTATACATTTTACCACCATACTGCGATCGCCAATCCGCCTGCCAAGCGTGGCGATTATGGCAAAGCCCCCCAAATTGCGGGAGGCCTATGTCCAGCAGTGGACGTATTACGACTGTAATGATGATAATGATGATAAACCAAGTACAAGTTTAGTTAGACGAACGATACAAAATCTCCTTCAAAACCTTTTTCAAATTCATCATTTTTCTCAGTACCTACAAAAGCATAAAGAACAAGTTTCCCAACAATTTCTGTAGGAACTACTTCCACTGTCAGGTGTCCTGTCAAGCGTCAAATATAGGCGCCATTGTTCCAAGCACCTTGACTGGAAAGACTTGACAGGCAGACAGGTAACCTTGATGCAGCAGGTCGGGTTCCATCGATTGTTATTAATCATTTCTTATTGTTTTGTTTTATCTACTTCAATGATATTATTGAGGCTATTTGCTACTGAGTTTTCATTGAAACATGGTATGTTTTTGAGATTATTTGTTGGTAGAAAGGTTTGTCGAGGTGACAGTGTTTTGTTTTCGCTACTTTTAGTTAATTTAGCATTAACCGAAACGGCGTCATTAATAATGTCTCCAGCGACTATTAAACTTCTTGTGTTAATGTAAAGAGAAATATTATCATTAGATTCGGAATCTGATTTACAAATTGCTTCCTCATCTTTAGAAGTAGTATGTCTTACATAACTGTTGCATTCAGCCATAGCTTGATTGTATGAATATGTGCATTAACACACATTAGTCTCACCAAATGTAATAGTCAGTATTATTTGGACACTATAAATCATAAGTCGAGACTGTTAAATCTTACTTAGTTTGCTAACGCGATAACCTCATATCTCATTTCAATTAGTTTCATACATAAAACTGTTAAAGCAGACATTAATTTCGCTGTCGAACCACTGCGACAGCTTATTTTGTACAAATTTATTCCAACATGATATTTATTAGGTTCTAACAAGCATTAAGTTTTGGAGAGACTAAAAATAGCTTAATGAATAAGTCACTTTGACGAAACTGAATAGCCGTAGTTGGAGTACAAGTTAAGGCTCTCGCATACAGGCGCAACGCAATAGCTAGATACGACTTTAGTAGAACAATTTCTTTGAAAGGTTCATGCAAGTTATTCTATCAGAATCAAGTTGGACTGTTGCGTCCTGCCTGTTTGTGGGACTCCTTAACAAACATTGGTAGAAACATTATCATCTACATTTATAATTGTGAATGATACCTATTATAAAGACACACACACAGGTGTAAAAGTAAACCTAGAATTATATTATCTAGCTTAAAATATTGGACTGATATTCACGCATAGCAATAGTAATATATAATTTAAAGTTATATAAAATCTAGAAGCTATACAGAACCAGTTTTGATATAATTAACTGTCTTTATGTTGTAATAGTTCCGGTCAAAAGATATTATGTCACGAATTCACGATTGTATATTAAGACCAACGCACTAATATGTAGCAGACTTAGCCATGTGGAGTAAAACTGGATTATTGCATCTCTCCCCATAACTAGATGTTAATGACTACAACATTTCAATGGTTTTCGAGTTGTCAGGAAAAGCTTTTATCACCCGTTTTTTTCTAGAATCCATCCGCTTTGGAGTGTAAGTGACTTTCATGTTAAGAGATTTTTCTTGCTTAGTAAATAATATTAATGAAATACCTGCTTTGACTAAAACTATTGAGAAAGATTTGGATGAGATCTGAGGGATATTGAAAGGCAAAGAGGGGTCGATGCCCGGCAGTACGTGAAGTAGTACTGTGGATGATGATGATGATAGCTGATAAACTAACAACAGTATCCATTTGGATATTGCGATCAGGCCTCCTCTTGGTGAAAGGGTCTAAGCCATCACGCGAGCCCAGTGCGGATTCTCGAACATACCATTCCTCACGATGTTTTATTTCATTGTTTTCAGAGAAGTGGTGAATAAATAATTTACAGATGGTTTAGCGCCTGTCTGGTAAATTGTGGCCATTACCACTGTGCCTATACTATTACCCAATGATTATGATAAGAAAACAGATTCAACTAATATAAATATTGATTCAAATGACCAGTAAACTGCGAGGGTCGCGGAATTGTTCAAAAGAATTGCCGTGGGTCTGGCATAGGCAACTGAAGGAACAGAGCGGGAGACGTCATTTGATGATTTCCCAACTACAAATTAAAAAATTGACTGGTGAACAGATATTTCTTGATAGTATCTTCATGTTCACAAGATCGGTTATGTCGGTGTACAATAAAACGAATGTATTGCAGTTATACATATGGAAATAGCCACAGGTTATCCACCTACAGGCAACACTGCAATGATAATTGACACTTACAACTTGAGCGGAAAGATTAACTACCGATAAAATCCTGTTTTTCATTTCTAGATTGATATTCCAGATAGTTTTTATTATGTTTGGTGTTTTAGCGTAAGTATTGCTTGGGTATTTAGCAATATTATAAGATGGAGCTATTTTAAAACCACATTTTTATTACGAAATAAGCTTCAAGCATGTTCATGCATTGGTCACTTCCCGTGACTATGCTTGCGTGCCGTTTCGCTTGGTGATCTTTGGTTGGGTTTAACGATATAATCATCTTCACGGCTTTAATTCCTTCTGTGATTAAATAGAGGTTCTTAATTGAGTGCTGATTGGGGCTAAGAAGCTTTATTAGTTTTCCTTTTCTCAGCTTGAATTGTCTGTTATTTATCATTATTATCTTTGTTTATTTCTGAGACACTTACAAAATGAGCATTGTGAAGTTCAATTGAGTTTAAGAGTAAAGCAACTCTGCTGTTTATGTATTCAACAACATATGGTACTTTGTACTTTACGATTAATGAAATACAAAGTAAAACCTCTACACAGGCTTCTTCTTAGAAGTCATTATCTTCCAACAAAACAGTATTAATAAAAGATAATGTAATAGGATGCTCTTGCAGGAGCTGACATAGATTCGTTCGCATACCGACCGTGACGTGAATTTTAATTATTAAACGGGCAACTTATGCCAAATTACTTAACAGACTCTATTTTGTACTGAGGATTATTGTTGTAACTTGAAATTAAATTATGTAAATCACATGGTAATTTTTTTTAAAGATTTTTTTTCCTAGTATATTTACCGTGAAACAAGGAATGCTTGATATGAATTTTACCTGTGTGCCATATAACAAATTTTCCTAAAGCAATAGGCAATAATACAGTGACTTATATGCCATTGGATTGTCAAATTATAGAGCAGCTAACTGAAACAAAGATGACCTTCAAAAAATTATAGGAATATACAAGGGCCAAGAAGAAAACAAGGAATGTAATACATTCTCTAGTGTTTGATATACTTGATTAAATTATGGGATGTTAAACTCGTACGAACGAGGATCTTAAGGTCATGAAGCTAATTTATAACGTGTTTGATAGCCATGCTAAAGATAATACAAAGTAAGTGAATACTCATTATTTCCCCGTTAACTTCCTATAGAAAAGATGAGCAAAATTAATGATATCTCTAAATGAAAGTTCTTATAAAAATCTCTCTGCAAATCGCTACAAAGTTGTTTTCGCACGAAAGTTGTACCAGAAATACAAATGAATGCAAATATATTAATATATTGCATGTTGAAAAATAATTAAAATCGTTCAAAATTGAAAGTAATGGCGTTTAAGCAGCCATGTATGTTATTTAGGTCTCAAATAAATCAGAAATATTGTCTCTTCTACTGTTGAATATAACCATATACTTATAACCTGTTTTCCAGCTCTAGCAAGCTTTTTTACCTCATACCTTTTCAGGTAGAGCTTTGCTCTATGAGCGACAACGCACCACAGTTATGTGAACCTTGTGAACGCTTACGATGTCTGTGAACCTCATTTCTGAACAAATTACTTTGTACCACTTATATACAACAAAAATCAGGCCTAAAACAAAGTCACTCATAATTCCGATCAGAACACATGAGCATCAACCCCGTCATTAAGCTCTCCACATACGTTTATAACTACTGAATAAAGCAAGGACACATACCGGACCGTCCGAAGTGCACAATGAACCACTTGATGAAATATAACGGTTACACACAATACTTCAAGTCAACGGCATCGATTCTACCGCGAACCATTCACACGGCAGCACAATAACAGATCTTATGAGATACAAAACAAAAGATTCACTTGGAATTTAAACTTTGGAGTATAAATAAGAAGGTTTTTGCTTAAAATTGAATACAGAATGTAGTAACAAGACATTCACCTGTCAGAGGCGCGCGCGCACTGGCGGCCAAGCGCGGCAGGCGGCCGGCTACAGAACCCGTTTCGTAGAAAAAAGCGCTCCTTCCCGCCTCCGCCGCCATCATTGCGACCCTTTGCATATTCCCCTGTTCACTATTCATCACTGCACCGCCACTATCCCCTGGTATTTCTCGCAACCTCTCCGGCACAAGCTGCGCGTCTTGCTCGATTCTACGCTCATTGACAGCCGCCACGCTCGTGGTCACCCGCAATTCCTTCAGATCCACTTGATTAGCAACGCCGTTTACTACTGCGTTAGGATTTCTCGGTATCGCGATCGGTATTCTGCCATAAACAGGTTTGTTTGTGTACTTTTGCGAGTTATCTATGTTGGGTGGATTAGCAAAAGCGTTTACTTTCAATATTTCGTTGGCCTGCTGCAGTAGTCGCCTCTGTATCGTTTCTATCTCGGATCTCGACGCTTTCGAGTTCTCCGACAGCTCGGCTATCAGTTGATTGACGTTGAATTCAGCCATTTTGTTGGTCATTACTTGCGAGGTCGAGGCTTCAGCGATTTCTCGAACATTATCTTTAGGATTATCTGATCTCTTGGCTTTGACTTTCATGTCTCGATTATCTGGTGGAGTGACCACTATCGTCGGTATGTATTCTTTTGAGTTGGATTCCTTTTTGCCGCGTTTCACTTTCTTTACAATTCTGCTTGCCATTACATTGTTAGACACTTAGTTGTGTTTGTTTGAGCTTTTATAGGTTTTTCATACATTTTGTTTTGAGAGATAATTTAAACTGATTTAAGTAGACCTTAAAAGAAATTATTATTAACTTTGCTGTCCACAACTTATTGTGAGGCTTCCAATTTTCTTATTTGGTTTGTTAATTTCTTACGTATCGGTATTCATCTCATCTACCTTTATTAGCGCTATCTATAAATGCGTCATTAGTATTGACCAAGTTAAGACATAACAGGAGATTGTGATGCACTTACTTGGTTATAATGGTATTCATTGAATTAACATTATCGAATTTTTAACATTGTCAGTATGTATTTGTTTGTTCATAAAATACTTAAAGTGTTCATTAATGTTTTAGATCATTCCGAGGGTTTAATTATTACTTTGTTTCCATTAGAGCATGTGTTTCTTTATCGATAAATTGGAATTCAATACCGTTTAGGAAAGTAGTTGCTAATTTTGAAAAATTTACATTAATGAAGCGTAGTTATTTCTTAAAATATTTTAATTAGGTTTAGTTACTGAATGGTGATAGGTTTGTGAAGTCATAGACGCATTATATAAAAAGCAATTGTCATGATAATGACAAAAATTATGATTGAGTAGCTTACTGAAGAGGATAGAAGAATTATACTCTAAATATAGTAGTGTCTAAATAGATACAACTGAACTACCTAATCGATAGTCTTTTTATGCCATTTATTTTGGCCAAGCCAATATATTAATAACTAACTTTTGCCCGCGGTTTCATGCGTGGAAGTCGGAAAATATCTCACAAAAACGTACAACTGGAATTAATATTAGGTACTCTATGTGTTAAATGAGGTTATAAACTTAATGAGGTGGGGAAAGTTTAGAACATTTTTCGCCTATCATAGTCATAAAAATTCAAAGTATTTATTGGCGTCATGTTATTGTGTTTATGTGAAGTAAAGACCTTTACATTTATTCTAAAATATTTAGAAAAAAATAGCATGTCGTAAAAAAAAAAATCATCAAACTTGGTCAATTCGTTCAAGTTTTGTTATGACTCGTTTTATATTAGCTTCACTTCTATGTTTGTTTGTAACCGACTCCTTATAGCGCGATTTTGATCCACTTTAAACGACCAGATTTATCAGACAATACTATCATTTCATAAATTTGTGCCATTATCCTTGCCAGGGTTACCAGGACAGTAAAAACACTGTAAAGTGTGTAAAAAAAACTACGCTGACATACGTCAAAAACTACGCTGACATACGTCTCAAAATTTGAAACACCCTAAAAAATAGAACATAAATAATAGTTTAAAAAAACTGAAGCGTGTTTTTTAGTTTTTTTAAACTATTATTTTTTAAGCACATTTTTAACATTCATCACAAAATAAACAGTTAAGCGCTTTATGCACCAAAACAAATTAATGCTAGTTAAAAAGCCTATGTACTTGTAATATTTGAGAGACTGAAAAATATTTTGGTGCATAAAGCGCTTAACAGTTTATTTTTGTAATGAAAGTTAAAAAAGTGGTTAAAATAACAAAACTTCAACGAATTTCCCAAGTTTGATGATTGTTTTTTATGCGACTTGCTATTTTTTTTTCTTATTTTTTGAGAATAGATGTACAGGTCGATACCTAAACTTCACACAAACACATGACGTCAATAAATACTTTGAATTTTCATGACTATGAAGGGCAAAAATTTTTCTAAATTTTACCCACCTCCTTTCATCTAATTCCGTTCTGCCGATTTTGCTCCAATCCGGAACAAATATTCAGACAAAATACAACCATTTTTCGTTACTATTTTTAAATGTATGGATGATGATGTGTATTAGATTCTTGAGCAGTAAATCAGATAGTCCATGATTAACTCGGAAACAGAAATGCAATTACATAATTCAAAAGAACCTGTCACAATCGCAGTAAGCCCAGACGTAAATCTGCCTTTTTCACGATATAATAAAACATCTACTGAGACCTTTGAGTCTCAGTAGATGTTTTCAATAGGAAGTCATTTTACAATCGGTATTATATGAAAATGGTTTTCTAATTCAATTTGCAGGAGATAGTTTGATCTGTTAAGGTAACATGACTCCAAATTGACGATAAATTAGACAAGATCTTTTGTCTATACAACAGTACTCAACCTGCCATTTGGCCGGGATTTTCTGTTACAGAATCGATTTGTCAAAGTTTCTAAAGATATTGTAGCCATAAAAATATTGAGCGTTATGTTTCTCGAGATAATACCTAAACTGTTCAACCTATCTCTCCATATCATGAAAGACGAGATATTTCTTTAAGAATGTTGTAAACTCAAAATGAGTGGGTTGAATGTAACTCGAAGAATGGCCACTAATGTTTATGCAATATAAATGCAAGAGTTGGCCTGGCATCATTGTCTTTACATAATCCCATATAGCATCTCCTTACGTCTTTACTTAAACAAGATTTTGATCTACATCTGACAGATCCAAATTACGTATCCTAACCCAATAAACTGCTGTTTATTTTTTTATTGACTTGGGTATTTAATAGTTTGAGTATTATAATATATTTTGTTTCAGTTCGTCTTGAATTTGTTTCAATTGGTTTTCCATACAGATAATCGCTGTTTGCAATGCAAGAAAGTAAGTTTGAGCATCGCAGCACCACTACCAAAACGGCACCACCTAATTTTGTTTACGACAAGACAAGAAAATAAACTAACTGATATAGTCTTGCGTAGGACTCGGGTTCGCCAAATGCGTTTGCATGTTCAACGCTGGCATACTTTCAAGTTTCATAACCTTTTGTTATAGTTACCGATGGGAAATATTCCACTATACTTCCCATGTATAGTGTTGTTATATGTTTTGTTCACACCTTTATTTTATGTGGTTGTATGGGAATGTAAATTGTGTCACCTTTACCATAAATTTGTTCTATGTTGTCAGATGTGGGAAGTAGATGTAAATCGTTAGTTGCTACAGCAATTTTATATTGCACAGTTTTGAATTTAGGATTTCCTGTACTAATAATAACTGCATTGATATCGTCGTTATTTCTTTATGTACTTACTCTTCCCAGACTTCCCAGACAGATTAGGATTATCTCAGAAACTAGACTTGATTCCTATGTAACCTTTGGGTATTTTCATAAAAGACAAGCTACGGTCGGGTCCTTATCCTCACAATCAAGTAAAGTCATGTCTTGCAATGTAAAATGAATAAGCATTTTCATTTCTCACAGGGCAGCCATTTGCATTTCTAAACAGGCCCGTCGGCACTCGACATGTTCATGTTTTAATATTTCAATAGGCGGAGTGATAACTATTAGCATATAGTGTCAACCAAATGCAAATTGACAGCTAAGGTAACTTTGAACTTTATAACAATGGTTTGTAGATCATAAGTGACTTAAACACCACCTGCAGATGGGTTCTGAAGTAATAATGCTAACGTAACTTCGCAAATTTTATCATCTGTAAAATCAACTTGTTGAATGTTTAATTATTTATCTGAAGCTAGATCCTTGTTTCTTTGTCTGTTGTGTCAGAACAATGGATTTAATTTCTTATCGTTTAAACATTTCATAAATTTTAAGGGTCGATTATTTGTAATGGTGTATTGCAGATTTAAAGAGTTTTGGGCTAGTAAGCTGTATTTTGCAATTTTTATCAAGGAGGTCGAAACACGAAAGTATATAGGTATATCGATGAGTGATAAGTCGCAAATTGAGCATTGAGTGAGTTTTTGAAGCTTTTGTCATGCAAAACGCAGGCCTTAATCACGAAGAATTAATACCAAGTTAAATTAGGACATGGGAATAACTAGCGTCACCAAGGCTATATTGCACGATTCACTAAGTATGTGGCGTGACGTAAGCAATACCAAATATGTCACTTTTTTAAAAGATGTCTTAAAATATGAGTCACTTTAACTGAAATCATGGAGGCAGGCAGTCTACCAGAAATATGAGAAACTGTATATGTTGTAGCTACAATTTTATGTCTGTCTGTGAGTCACTATGAGGTTTTACCAGCTTTCTCTGCACCACACATCTGATGTAAACTTGGCATTTTATGAGGACATGTTTTAAGAAGCATTATCATTATGTAAGGTATAGCAATGGAAGAGGCTATGGTCGCTATGGGCAAGTCGTAAGGATTTAAACTCACAAAAATATTTTTGAATGTATACAACTGCCAAAAGATGTCGAAAGATTGAGCGTGGGATGGCTGATTCATCATTATCTGTCTCTGTAAGATAGGAGGATGTCAGTGAAGACAATTGTTGGAAATTGTGGTTGCCAGACAAGATTTTTTTTTTGTTATTGGTGAGCATTACTTTCAACTGAGTTATCACATTATCATCTACCCAGCCTTTTCCTAACTATGTTAGGATCGGTTTTCAGTCTAACTGGGTGCAGCTGAGTACCACTTTTGTACATGGAGCGGCTGCCTATTTGACCTCCTCAACCTAGTTACGATACATGGCGGGTACGATTGTCGCAACCCAGCGCAGGGCACGCCACAATTGCGGCGGTAAGTCCCCTCTTTGAGGAGTGGATAGAGAGGCGCCACGGCGTCCTCACCTTCCGCCTGACGCAGGTTCTCACCGGGCATGGGTGCTTCGGTGGGTTCCTGTTCAGGATAAAGCGGGAGGAAACGCCCGGGTGTTTCCATTGTGAAGATCGTCTAGAGGACACGGTGGAGCATACGGTGGAAGTGTGCCCTGCCTGGGAGGAGCACCGCCGTGTCCTCGTGGAGGCGATCGGCGGCGGCGATCTCTCGCGTCCGGCCCTGGTGCGAGCCATGGTACGGAGCGAGAGGGCATGGGAAGCCGTCACCTCCTTCTGCGAAGCAGTAATGCTCGCGAAGGAGGAGGCGGGGCGCGTGAGGGAGTTGCAGTCTCTGCGCCCTCACGTCCCTAGCCGCCGCAGGAGGAGACGCCCCGGGCGCCGGGAGTCGATTGCGGACTCCCGGCCACCGTAGGCGCGAGCTTGCGGGTGGCGAGCAATGGGTAGCTCGCCGCCCGGTAAGGACCGAGCTCGGGTCGACGGCGCGTAGTGTTCCACGCGCGCCTCAAAGAGATGTCAGCCACACTGAAGGGGTCTGCTAGGACCGATGCCTGCCGGGGTCGCGTGATTGTTCAAAAGAGATACCGTGACCCTGGCACATGGGCAACTGAAGGAACACGGGTGGGTTTTAGTCAGTAAAAGTCTGACACGCCCTCCCGCTCCGCCCAGAGCGGGAGGAGTCATTTGATGATTTCCCATCCAAAAAAAAAAAAAAAAAAAAAAAAAAAAAAAAAAAAAAAAAAAAAAAAAACCTAGTTACGATAACCTTGTCAGGCTTTCAGGCTTCTGACAACTCACAACGATACTCAAAGATCTATGAATGGCAGCTGGAATCAAAGGCTTAATGTGCTTTTCGAAGTACGGAGGACTTTTGGTATGTACAGATGGCAACCATCTACTGATCAACCACGACAAGCGTAGCTTAACCTGATCGATCGACTTTGCGGCTGTTATACCGTAGCTACAAGAACACTGTAACATAGATTTTTTTGGTACCTCGAATCTCAGATATCAGAATCTATACTAATATGTTAAAGAGTTTGTTTGTTTGAACGCGGTAATCTCAGAAACCACTGATCCGAATTGAAAAAACATTTTTGTGTTGGATAGCCTATTTATCGAGGAAGGCTATAAATTATATAACATCACGCTACAACCAAGAGGAGCGGTGCAGCAATGAAAAATGTTGCAAAAACGGGGAAAATCGCACGGGCAGCGATTCGATGCGACGGGAAGGGAAATTTAACGCGGACGATGTCGCGGGCAGAAGCTAGTTAAGAATATTTGAAAAAAAATATTTTACTTTTAGCGTAATTTTCTACTAAAATATTATAGAAAGTAGGAAAAAAATATAGGTAGGTGTTAAGGCTTTCGTGGAATGAGGTGGTTAGTGACACTAACCACCAAGACTGAAAGAGTTAAGCATCTTTTGACCTCAATGTGGACGGATTTAACACAAAGTATAAACCAGATATCAAAGGTTAATAAGCTTCATAATATAATCTTGGCAGTTATTGAATAATCTACGCCTACGACTACACTTGAGCATATTAAAGGTGCCTGTAGACATAGAGAGATATTATCGTACCGGATACTTGTCTTTGGCTATCTGCCCATGGACCTGCCGGATCTACATGTATGGAGTCGTTTCCAACTTTTCTATGGACACAGGATGTATCGATTTGTAGGGCTAAACAGATCTACAGTAAGGTAGTCATATCCGTAGAAGTTGGTAATGCAAGTTGTATACCTTGTTGTAGTCCAAGTTCTGATGCATCGATTTAAAATCAGCGGTTGTCAAAGATAGAGGTTTCTTTTTCTACGAATAATGCAGAAAATAATTCTGAAGCTTTTGAAAACTTTGCGATTATTTATGATAAAGATAGGCAGGAATAGAGGATTCATTATTATACATATTTTTTATTGTTCCTCTCAACGAAAGCACCTGCCATGTAATCTCTTCACCACCCTTTTTTGACTCTCTCTCTGAATGCAGACATGAAGTCCGCTTTTATACCTTTTCTTGTGCAAGAAGTTTAAATAAATAAATAAAGAAAATTCATAGTTTCTACGCTATCTAATATGTTTTTATTTAGCAGTGGAAATACGGTTTTCAGTCTTTACAAACAGACCTAATAAAGAGCGATTCGATTCGTATAGTTACTACGTAAGACCGTATTGCAATTAACCGTAAAGCTCTCAAGTCTAGACGAGTCTTATGAGCAATCTTTAACTAGTCAAATCAAGCAGTTGCTCGTTTTAACACCACATTGTAATCTACCAAGATAAGCTCCTATGATTCACTGGATTTGCAATTTAAATTGAACTCCTACAATCGAAAGAGGATTTATTTCACAGTTTAGCAGATTTTGTATTAAGAACTACTGAATTATTATATATGTGCAAAGGTCTTTAAAGAGGTCTGTGTTCCGAATGCCAATGTGCACAACATCGTCACGTGTGTGTCCCGTGTGGTGCCGACGCAAATAATAGCAAAATCCGATTTCTTCCCATGGGTGTCGTAGAAGGCGACTAAGGGTTACTAGAGAATGGGCAGCAGCGTTCTCTATTTTCTCAATCTAACCACCATACTGCTATCGCTAACCCGCCTGCCAAGCGTGGTGATTATGGCAAAGCTCCCCAAACTGAGGGAGGCCTATGTACAGCAGTGGACGTCTTACGGCTAAAATGATGATCATGATAATGACGTCATCAACTGCAATTGACATATAGAGGTGGTGTCAGTCACATTCCTGCCTTATTTAACATTGGTGGTCTAATCTCGTTTTGCGATACCTCGAGACTAAAAAAAAGGTCCATCATGTTTCATAAAATTTTGGTTAGTACTGAAGTCGAAATGGCTTATCAAAAGTAATCATCATCATTTGCCTCTTCTTTTCCAACTATGTTGGGATCAGCTTCCAGTCTAACCGGATGCAGCTGAATAACAGTATTTTACATGGAGGGACTGCCTATCTGCCTTCCATATCCCAGTCACTGGATAACACCAAACCCCATGGTAAGAATGATTGTCAGACTTTCGGGTTTCTGACGACCCGTAAAGACTGCCATAGATCGACGAATGTTGGCCGGGCCCAACGGATTAACGTGCTTTCCGAGGCACGTAGGGATCTTGGTACGGTAAGTGACATCTTTTTTAAACCACAGGACGATGGTCGTTCCGGACAATCAAACGTAATTTCATAATATGGCCAGGTCAGGGTTTCCTTGATACGTTGCCTAAGATTACCTTCACGCTACTTAATCCGTACGGTATCTACAGCATTGTATAGGTGACTAATTAACTCTTCTAACTGATCTATTGTTAGTGGGCATCCGACTGTGGTTCCTTTCGCAGTCTCCAAACCTATTGTGTGGTCAACGACATTAGAAATGTGTTGGCGAAAATGGATGTTGGTGTCTTTTTTGTTTTGGAAAGCTTTCTCTGTTTGTGAGTGTCGATTCCCATAGATATGTAATTATGTACCTACTGTGAATGTTCAGTAAAGTATCTAAGTATTTTATTTGCCCGCAGCTTGGCGCTCGTTAAATTTAACAAAAGTTTTTTTTTAATAAAAACTATCCTATTTTTCTTCTAATACCTCCAAGAATATGTGTACAAAGTTTCATAATGATTGGTTAAGTGGTTTTCGCGTGAAAGTGTAACAAACAAACTTACATTCACATTTATAATATTACTAGCTTTTGCCAGCGGCTTCGCCCGCGTCGAGGTCGAAATTATCCCGCGGGAACGTACTACCGGGATAAAAAGTACCCTATTTGTTATCCCAGGTTATAAACTATCTGTATGCCAAATTTCATCCAAATCGGGTCAGTAGTTTTTGCGTGAAAGAGGAACAAACATCCACACATCCATACATCTATACATACAAACTTTCGCGTTTATAATATTAGTAGGGATTTGTCGGTAGGTGTAACCCGCAATGTTAAGCAGAGAATGCCTTTAGGCTGGTATGGTGATGGTCATTAAATAGATCTTGTTATTCTCAATGTTAATCTGTTTAAGCACTTTAGTAGTATTGCAGAAAACTATCTCAAGCTTGACATTATTTCTTAAATCAAGTTTTATTGAATTATACCTTAATTAAAGTCTTTAACACCAATTATCGAAAAAACTAATGGCAAACACAGTTTTAAAATCATTACCATAAAAGTAAGTACGATACTTTAACAAAATTAATGACGCTAAATTGATTGCAATTAAGAAGTATAAATAAAAACAAATGAGACGAATTGCGTACTCTATAAACGAATCAAAATAAATTGTTATACATTAAGTAAATTGTCGGTATCACAAGAAGCTGTGAATCATTTGGTAAGATGTAATTTTTCTATTGTGGTTACATGAAAATGATGCTGTAATGAAGATGGTTTAAACAAAAACTGATTTCCTGAGCGCGATTGTGCAGAAAGAGTACACGAACATGGATAGTTATGGAATGTATGTCTAGGAATCTTATAATTCTACAGTTCGAAATAAATAATCTAAGTCCTACTAATATTATAAATGTGAAAGTTTGTGATGATGGATGTATGA
Source organism: Aporophyla nigra (assembly GCA_947507805.1). Taxonomy (NCBI): domain Eukaryota; kingdom Metazoa; phylum Arthropoda; class Insecta; order Lepidoptera; family Noctuidae; genus Aporophyla; species Aporophyla nigra. Next base: position 22,997,022 of record OX382304.1, on the reverse strand, counting down.
ATGTTTGTTACTCTTTCACGCAAAAACTACTCCACGGATTTGGATGAAATTTAGCACACAGATAATTTGTAGCCTAGATTAACACGTAGGATATTTTTATCCCGGTAGTACGTTCGCGCGGGATAATATCCAACCCCCACTCGGGTGAAGCCGCTGGTAAAAACTAGTATTTTGTATTTTTCTTTTATGCATAACATGCCTAACATTGTGCCGGTTTTCCAGAAACCACAGTAGGTAACTATATTATACCTATATTTGGCCAGTAATGGTTAACTCCTATTTAATAGGGGTGAGTTTATACAAATTAAATCAATTGGCCATTGGATCGCAATATCGACAAATCAGGCAAAAAATAAACAAAATAAAAATCTTTTTTCATTCGTACTTGACCCTGTATAATTGCTATCACCTATCAATTTTTAATTCGGCCGTAATTAATTGTCAATATCAATATGGACATACTTATTATAAATGTGTTGAAATTGACTTTTATAGAACAGTAATTAGTGTGATATTCATGAACTACATGATATTTTATACTGATGATTATGAAGTTATAGCACAGAAAGCTATTTATATACACTATTTATTATGTTCAATAGCCCAAGTTCATGAGATGTTTAATTCTTTAGCTATTTTCATCTGAAAAGTTATAAGCCATCCGGAATCTTATAACCACAGAAACTAAAATAAATGTTCTATAATATCCTTTTTATAACGTTAGAAATTAACAAACCGTGGAAATTCACACGATTGGTAAATATATTCAATTGGTAGCCTCACGCAATAAACTTCGCAAGTATTTGAACAAACAAAACGCAATGTTTGTTTGCTCTAGTGAGTAACAGAACGCGAGAACGGGATCCAGTACATGTGCGGGAACTTAAATACTTATTTGAATATCTGTTCTTTGTTTAAAACAAATAAAATGGCCGAAAAATCAATTTTCGTTTTGTAGGCTGAATCGTGGAATGAATTTGAAGAGATTCGGTTCGCGCGCTTTTATTTTAATGGATTCCCGTTCTGTTCGTTTGCACTAGTTCCATATTCAAATTGGATCGTACTTTTTACACAGATTTTTTTTCTAATGAGACATTTTTGAGATGTTAATTTTTATTTTTAATTTAAATAGAAAACCTATATTCGCTTGAAGTAGGATTATTGAATATATATCGCACTAACTGGCATATTTTTTTTTCCTGATTAACATTCAAACAAAAAAAAACTTGCTTAAGTATCACTGACTCAAAATAAAATCCGCATTTTTGTCACAATAAAAACCTTGGTCTCACTTCACATCACACACCCACTTTACAAAAAAGGTTTAAAAATAAACTTTATTTGAACAAAATCCGTTCGCGGGTACAGTAGAGCACAGAAGTGCGCGGGCGCACAAATTACACTGAACGCCTTGCGGTTGCCTTTGCGTACATTGGGGGATTGAGATTCGCTTTCGTAGCCTCAAGTGTTGTAGGCTTGAGAAAACATAGACATGGCCAGTATGGTCATATAGCAGCCTTTTTGAACGAAGGTTTTTTAAGGTGTTAAATTGATGTTAATAGTGAGTGAAAAATCGGTGTTTGAAAGAATTTATTGCTGTTTCAGTTTGTAAAATATGTGGGAGGATGAGTAGTGTATTTTATCGTTTTATGTAGTGATTTTGAAAATTATTTTTATCTCATCTTTGCTTATTTGCATACATATCGCCATTGTTTACGAGATAGTTAAAATGTCAATGAATTATTGTGTGTGTGTTACTTTATCATGCCTCTTTTTTAAGACCAGCAAAAGCCAAGCTCTTTCTTTTATTTGTTCCTCATTTCCTCCTCCATAGGTTTTTGCAGAACAGTCAAATATAATATTTGTTCAAAGATCTATAGAGTAGTCAAATCATTACATTACCCAATAACAACTTATTTTATATTTCCATTCGATAAAGTAACATTATAGAATTCGAAAGCCGTAATGAGCAAGCAATTTCTTTTAATTCGCTTCTTACTGGCCGGTTATACAAACGGGCATGATTCGAGAAAATCATCTCGCTATGTCACTCCGCCATCTTGGAAAATGAATTGAAAGCGAGGCGCGAAACCAGTTTGACGTAAGAGACGTAATTCTAGTTAGCTGTGAAGATGTCCCGTTGGGTGTTATTAATTTGAAGTGAGTAGGTACTGACTGTAAAGTAATGTAGTGGGTAATGATAATTTATTGGATATACATATAGAGTCCAATCTATACTAACAATATTACAAAGAAGTAAAATTTGTTTCTTTGTAAGTTTTTATGTAGGGGGTATCTCTGGCTAACTACACGTTGCACGTTGTTGTTGTCTTATGTGACTTTGACGTTCAAAAAGTGCTGACTCTCAGCCTAGTTTGAATAAATGACTTTTGATTTTGATTTTGATTGCATGTGAAAAATTTGTTTGTATTTGTTAGCCCAATTCTTGAGGAAGGTTACAGGCTATTTAACATCACACTTCGACCCCAAGGCGCCGGCTAAGAATAGTTTTACGCTAAGACAAAACGAAGTAATATCGCAGGCTATGCCTATAATGATCGCTATAGGATATGTTTTATGTTAAAATAAGAAATTCGACGCGGATGAAGTCTGGGCAGAAGTTAGTTTCTCATAAAAAAGGAAGCTACAAGAAGGCTTTAAGAAAGGTGAAGTCATTTCAGCTTATTCCAATACAAAAAATTACAAAAGTATAGATGCTGAAAATATGTACTTAGTATGTAAACTGTGTATTCATGAGCCAACCCACTTTTCGCTTCTCTGCTATCTGCGAGACATTTTATAAACTGCTTTATTTTAATTGACTTGATTAATGATTTTAATTCGGTTTGTACAAAGACATTTACACGTCAATCGTATTTTATAAAAACAAAATTACGTCGACGTTTCCTATCTGAGTAGTCAGATAGGAAACGTCGACGTAATTTCGTTAGAAGAAAGGCCGAAACAAACTCAGAGGTCACAGTCTCTTTTTAAGTCCAGACATAATCTTGGACATATACCTACATTGCATCAACATTTCACTCAATAAAATCTGAACACACAAAACTATTAGGTTGGGGAAAAAGTCTTTTCGCATTATAGTATGTATGAACTTGTAATAAAATCTCTTTGGCTATACTATTTGTATCTGGCTGGTTTTGGTATCATTGAAAGTTTAAATTTTAAAGAACATAATTCCAAATTCAAATTAGGAAAATGTGTGTTTTCATTTGTTTTTCGTACCGTCAAGATGAGTGAATCTAATGAAGAAATTCGATACATTTTAAAATTTTACTACAAAAACGGAAAAATGCAACGCAAGCCGCGAAAAAAATTTGCGATGTTTATGGACCTAGTGTAGTGTCTGTGAGAGTAGCACAAATTTGGTTTAAGCGTTTTCAATCCGGAAATTTTGATGTCAAAGATGCACGTCGCTCTGGTCGCCCTATTACGAATAAAATGGATGCCATTTTTGAAAAAGTGGAGCAAGATCGGCATACCAGTAGTTACGACGTAGCTGAAGAACTGGAAATTGACCACAAAACAGTTTTGGCGCATTTGAAAAAAACTGGGTACACAAAAAAGCTCGACATTTGGGTACCTCACGAGCTCACTGAAAGAAACCTAATGAACCGTGTACTCATTTGTGATTCTTTATTACGACGTAATGAAACCGAACCATTTTTGAAGAAGCTGATAACTGGTGATGAAAAGTGGATCACGTATGACAAGAACGTGCGAAAAAGGTCGTGGTCAAAGGCCGGTCAGGCTTCACAGACTGTGGCGAAACCCGGGTTAACTCGCAACAAGGTGATGCTGTGTGTGTGGTGGGATTGGATGGGCATTATTCATTATGAGCTGTTACCACCAGGCAGGACCATCGATTCTGAACTCTACTGCGAACAACTGATGAGATTAAAGCAAGAAGTTGAGAGAAAGCGGCCGGAATTAATCAACAGAAGGGGTGTGGTTTTTCATCATGATAACGCTAGACCTCACACATCTTTAGCCACCCAACAAAAATTAAGAGAGTTTGGCTGGGAGGTGTTAATGCATCCGCCGTATAGTCCTGACCTTGCACCTTCAGATTTCCACCTGTTTCGGTCTCTTCAGAATTCTTTAGGCAGTGTCAGGTTAACATCACGAGAGGACTGCCAAAACCACTTGTCGCGGTATTTTGACCAGAAGTCCCAAAATTTCTATAGCAATGGGATCATGTCCCTACCTACAAGATGGCAAAGAGTTATCAAACAAAATGGTACCTACATACTTTAGTTAAATGTAAATAAACTTTATTAAAAAATGTTTTGAATTTTCTTAAAAAATGCGAAGAAACTTTTTCCCCAACCTATTATTAAACCAGTATTGTTGCTTAATTTACCAGGCTTTTCAATTGGGTCCTTACTGTCATGTTTTAAACGCTGGAAACGGTAACCCTTTCCTCACAGCTGGTGCTTATATAAATTAATTAAACCCGGCTATCCGTTATCTTTTAACTACTGTTCCTGATAAAGAGAACACGCCATTAGATAAAATGTATCCGCCGGGCGTTGGTCCAACAGGCACCGAGAAATAAATTAAGCTGAATTAATTAATTCTAAGCGTATTTAGATGCTATAAGCTTATTCATACTATTGAACTATTTTCAAATTAATTCTTATTAATCTCACATATCTTTGTTTTTGTAGCTTTTTCAATGCATTAAATGATTAAGTGATTTTAAATGTTTTCTTGGTCATTTTAAATCAATTTTGAATACCGGATCGATACGGTAATATAATAATATGGAACTATATTTTCCTGTTAAATAGTATCAGTTCTTGGTTTGCAAATCAGGGGAATTCGAAAGGAACTGAAGTATATAAGGATTAAACAATTGCAGAGGCAAGGCAATTTAATAAAACATACTATTGTCTCCCTATTTCTGAAATAATTAAAATAAAAGATAGTTTGTCGATTCACACGAATTTATTCGTCCGAATTGGGTGGATCGACACTTTTAAATAATATAATTTTTTCTATAGGCAACTCGCACGAATTTAATTTATATATGGACGAAACGATAATTCCTGAAATACGCATTAGGCTATTGGCACGTTTTGTATTTAATGTAATAAAGTTAGTGTACTGTTTCCTTAAGTTTTCGTTGTTTCCTGAAAGTTTTATTCAAAACGTGCCAATTGGCTAACCCGTATTTCTTGAATTGTCGATTCACCCACAAATAAAATGACTTCGTGCGACTCGCCTATCATCATTATTACCACCATCATTTCAACCAAAAAATGTCCACTGCTGGACATAGGCCTCCCTCAATTTGGGGGACTTTTCCATAATCACCACGCTTACCAGGCCGGTGCCAACCCGCCTGGTAAGCGTGGCCCGCTTTGCTATAGCCGCCACGCTTGGCAAGCGGGTTGGCGATCGCAGTATGGTGGTAAAATGCAAAGAGAATGCTGCTGCCTATTCTCCAGTAAGTCTCGAGTCGCCTATAAATAAATTATATTATTTATAAGTGATTCGCCCGAACCGTCGAGTAGATTCGGGCTAATCTACTAATAACCTTAAAAAACAGAGGTTTGTTTTGATCGTGTTTAAATGTGTATTCTTATCCTGTCCTATTCTGAACAATACTTGGTCTACATACAATGGTGCACTACCGGGGGTCACAGATGGCTGCTCCACCTAATGTGCTATGGTCTACCGCCGACCATGCTCCAAGACGCTAGGGGAAAAAACTTAGGCTGATGAACCTACCGTGCTATATGGGAAACCATGGAGGTAAGGAAATTGTCTGTTGTTAATGCGTAATTATATAGTAAGGCATGGGAAATGGTTGGCTAAGTATGTGATTTAATAAATAGTTTCATTCCGAAAGGAGGAAACGACTTAATCGTAGTAAGTAGCTAGATAAAATCGGTTTCTAAAGCTTAGATAGCGGCGGTGCCATCATTTTCATCGGCAGTAATGTAGTGGACATTATTGCCGATGAAAATGATGGCACCGGTATTGTCTTTACGGTGTCGAAAAACATTCTCTAGGTAAGCACATCAACTAATTTTCATAAATTACATTTCAGTGACGTCATACGATGGTCAATTGCGGACGTCATCGCGGCATCTTCCGCGTGAAATTTCTTGTTCCTCGGACCTACCCCGTCGCATCGTATTGGCTGCCCACGCTTTTACTTCGTTTTCGCACTCTTGATGTGTCTTACTGTGATGTTATATATATAGCCTTTCTGAAAAATGAGCTACCACACAAAAAAAAAATTAAATCCGCTTGATAGTTCCACAGATAAGCCCGTTCAAACAAACAAACTCTTCAGCTTCATTATTAGTATATACAAAAATGGAATCCTTGTTCAGGCTGTGTAGTACTAATGAATAATATTGATAGTATTTGAAAAGCTATTAATTAATCATGACTTACTAACTTGAATAGGTACTATTTAATAGCCCACAGATGTAATCTATCAACCAGCAAATTGTTAGAAATTATAGTGTTAGGTGATTTTATCTTTGAATCAAACCATTCATATTCCACATGCATGTAGTTTTGAAACAATAGCTGCGTTTAGCGCCTTGTTTTTGAATCAAGGTCCAATTTCATTTTGTGTTTTTGTCAGTGATATAATTACTTACTGTAGTTACGTTGTAATAAAAAAAGACTTTGATTTGGTCTGTTTTGTTTAAATTATCAGTTACTAGCTGTTGCCCGCGGCTTCGACTGCAATCCAGGATGAAGAGTAGCCTAGGTAAGGATATATCCTTACATAGGTCATCGTTCATCTGTGTGCCAATTTCATTCAAATTCGTACAGACGTTTTAGCATAAAAGTGAAACAAACATAATTTCGTATTTATAATATTAAGCAAGATTAGGTTAAGCAGGATTAGGTTTTTAGGCTTAGGAAATATATCATCTGCCTAGCTTTTTTCCCCACAACTATATTTGGGTCGGCTTCCATTCTAACTTGATACTGATTGATACCAGTACCTACTGAGCTTTGCATATAAAAAATAAGCATAAGCCATAGCTGAGAATCAAGCTGAATGACGTGCAATTGGAGAGGCCTATGTCCAACAGTGGACTACTATAGACTGCTGATGATAATGAGCCATAATGTTTTGACAGATATTACCCTTTTTAGGGTTCCGCACCTCAAATGGAAAAAGCGGAACCCTTATAGGATCACTTTGTTGTCCGTCCGTCCGTCCGTCCGTCCGTCCATCCGTCTGTCAAGACCCTTTTTCTCAGGAACGCGTGGAGGTATTAAGCTGAAATTTATATCAAATACTTAAGTCTACTGTCCCTTGGAGCTGTGAAAAAACTTCTAAGCTAAGGCAATCAAAAGATATAGCCGTTTATGCCGCAAATTTCCGCAAATTTTCGAAACTCGCAAGGGAATCAAAACCTAAAGGGTACTTCCAGTCGATCTAGAATTTTGAAATTTGGTACGAAGCAACGTCTTATAGCACAGATATAGGAAAAATTGCGAAAACCGTAAAATTTTAGTTACATCATATAATAAAAATATTTTTAATAATTTTAAACTTTCTACCCCTTTCCTCATGAACGCGTAGAGGTATTAAACACTATACGTTTGTACGGAACCCTCGGTGCGCGAGTCCGACTCGCACTTGGCCGGTTTTTTTTGGTGGGAAATCATCAAATGACGCCTACCGCTCTGGGTGGAGCGGAAGGGCGTATCTGACAGGCCTTCAGTTACCTGTGTCTGGGCCACAGAAACTCTTTCGAAAAAATCTGCGACCCTGGCAGGATAAAATGACCTATGACAGACCAATTACGCCAAAACACGTTAAAACTACAGAACTATTTCATAAGCTACTAGTTGGTAGGTAATAAACTTAGTCTAGATAAGTGGTGACTTATGTTCCACTGTTCTTAGTTCGCAAATAAGCTTGTAAACCATTTGGCATTGCACCATATTGGACACCATTGTCACTTGAAAGGCACCTCAAGTATACATGTAGAGTGAATTGTAAGTTATGTTGCTTGTGACAATTGCAGCCAAGTGGCTGGTGTGCCCAATGGAGGTTTAGGCCTTCAAATATCTTGTGTACCTACAGCAAGTTTTACTTATTATAAGAAAAAAGTCTTTGCACCCAAATGCTTTCGATCTTTTGGATCATCATCATCATCATCATTTCAGCCGAAAGACGTCCACTGCTGGACATAGGCCTCCCCCAAGCACCGCCACTTCGACCTATTCTGTGCTTCTCGCATCCAACGTATTCCTGCGGCCTTCACCAGGTCATCGGTCCATCTTGTGGGAGGCCTTCCAACGCTCCGTCTTCCAGTACGCGGTCGCCACTCCAGAACCTTCCGACCCCATCGGCCATCCGTTCTGCGAGCAATGTGCCCTGCCCACTGCCACTTAAGTTTGGCAATTTTTCGGGCTATGTCGGTTACCTTGGTTTTCCTACGGATCTTATCTTTTGGATAAACATCCTTTTTTCCAAATAAGTTGGAGTCTTACCAGATGCAGCTAAGTACCAGTATTTGACATGGAGCGACTGCTTATCTAACTACCTCAGATACCTCGTGGTAAGACTGGTGGTCAAAATTTCGGGCTCCTGGCGACGCGTAACGGCTATTAAAGATCGACGAATGTCATTCAGGACCGGTGGCTAAATGTACTTTCCGAGGCAAAAAGGGGCTTTGGTATGTAAAGATGATCCATCCACGGACAGCCGCAGCAAGAGTAGCTTAATCTGATCTATCGGTTGAACTTTTTGATGAGTACACAATATTGCACACGTGGATGTTGCCCGGATTTGATCTTAACTAATATAATTTAAAAAAACCAAGTTTTACTTGTTACTCTTTTATGCTGAAACGGCTAAACGGATTCAGATGAAATTTGGTACATGAGTAGGGCATGGCCTAGATTAGGACTTAGAACTTTTTGTGCCGATATGCTCACATACCTGTAGTGCGCAGATAGTAAAAAATAAAATACGAGTAAAAAGAGAAATATTTGAAATAATCTATAAAACTTGTTTTAATTCAAGTGAAAGATTTTCTTTGAGTATACACCGAGATACCATTCAACTTACCTAAACATCATTAATATCGTTTCAATGAAAGGCATGACAAGACAAAAAAATAAAATCTTTCTTCAAGTAGGAAGTGACGAATGGACCAACACCGTCTATTGTATAAAATTACAAGAGCCAAGTTACTCAACCAAAATAATCTTAGTAATCAAGTGAACGTGGAGTTTTTCTGTAATTATTCACGTCACTGGGATGTGTAGGAAGCGTTTCTTCACTATTTCTAGTTTATTCACAGTCGGCTGCACATTGCGTTCTGTGTATGTTGTTGGAAACGTGTAAACAAACTGTGTCTATCTTTTGAACTAGTCTGGTGGTTTTGTTTTAAAGACTTGTGTAGTCGCTTTTTTGGGGGTTGTATAATGGAAACCTGAACCTAGAGCTCCAATTGGTGGTCTTGTCGTCTTTATGTAAGAGACACTTATAAATTCTGTAATAAAACTTGATTCTGAAAAACCAGACATTGTCGAACTGTAATTCTTCAATTAGGGTTTTTCGATTTGAAATGAAAACATGCTCTACGCGAACCAAAAGATTGCTTATTGTACTTTATTATCATTTCAGCCGTAAGATGTTCACTCTTGGATATAGGGTCTCCCTAAAATTGGGCGGCTTTGCCATAATCGCCTCGCTCCTCAGGAGGGCTGGACATTGCAGTATGGTGGTAAAATGCATAGAGAACGCTGCTGTTTATTCTCTACTAAGTCGGAGTCGCCTGTTACGACAGCCACGGGAAGAAATGGGATGATGCTATTCTTACGTCCGACACCACACAATAGTACTTATGTGAAGTTAATTTTAAGATCATACAACAATCATTGTGCTCTGTACATGAGTCCAGTACGATGAAATCCATCGTCCTGTACTGCTATTCATGAACCTGGAAAATCCGCTAAACCACGATAACCTAGCAAAAGGCAGCAGCGCGCTGATGTGGTGATACCATGAGCCAATCGAAAAACTATTGGGAGTGGTGTCTAAAAAATTGACAATAAATAATAGTTTACTATATAGTGCCGAAAATACAGACAGAAACTATTATTTATTTTCATTTTTTTAGGGTGTTTTTCGAATTTTGTGACGTATGTCAGCGTAGTTTTCGAAGACAGTTTTTTTGCCATCCTGGTAACTTTGGCAAGGGTAATGGCACAAATTTATGAAATTATTGTATTGTCATCAGTCCTCGATAAGTCTACAAAGTTTAAATCAAATCTGACTGTTTGAATTGGGTCAAAGTCGAGTCCGAAGAAGTCGGTTACACACATACAAAAATACAGGTGAAACTAATAAAAGCGTTTTAAAAAGGCTAAACTTGAACATGCCTTCCCTCTAGTACCCACAATCTCAGCACACTTGCATGCAAGTGATTACCCCACACGTTACGCCACGCCACGCTCGGCGGCGCGTGTCGCTCCGCTTGCGACGCGCATCACTCGTAAGAATGCAGGACAAAAACTATGCCGTCCTATCATCATCAAGAATGTTAGGATTTCTGAGAAGATTATTATAAAACGTTCATTGGTGATGCATGAGGTTGTAGATGTAATCTTTATCGATAGATAATTAAGCTTTTGTGGATAAGCGAACCAAGGTGAGAAAGCTTACCAGCCTCACACTTTAGAATCTACATTTGCCACTATTTTGCGGCATTAAGCTAATGCCTAAAGAAAGTAAGCCTACCGACTTAACCTCTCGAATGTCTTATGTTACACAGTGCGACATAAGCAATTGTCTTTCTATTGTGTCTCTAATTAAGACATTCGACGAGTTAATGAAACATAACTATTACCATGTTTGATCAAGATAAAAACAGGAGATGACCAAAGAAACGATAGATGGACTGTGTGAAAGATGAAATGGCTAGAAAGGGTCCTAGTCCGTTTGTGACCCTAGTGACTAATGAAATGAGGACTAATAGAGATGTGAACAAAAAAAAAAAGAACATGTTGCGCCGACTCTCAAAATAAATTGGGAGAATGACGATTTTTGATTTATTACACTCTAAGTTTTGCTTTGAACTGTAATAGACACACAGTTTACTGCCTGTTGCATCTTTTACTTTTGAAATAACCAGCTTGCACTTGAAATCAATATACATGTTCTAAAGTAACATCAACACGTTATTCTGCATGACCCCATGAATCACTAGAACCAGGACAGTCTGCCAAAGAGGCTCACTCGTGGCAACTGTACATAGCCGTACTACTCGTAGGAGCTGCAAGAAATCACCGTATCTAAACATTATCTGGAACGTGCGAGTTTGTTAACTAGCCCCTACCGGTCTGGTGCTGTGGTGCTCAAAGTTTTCTTCACTGGAATTATGTAGGTTTTTATTTAGATACTAGCTTTTGCCCGCGACTTCCGACGTTCGACGTCCGCGTTAAATTTCTTGTTCCCCCGACCCTTCCCGTCACGTCGAATCGCCTACCCCTGCGATTTTCCCCGTTTTTGCAACATTTTTCATTACTGCTCCGCTCCTCTTAGTTGTACCGTGATGTTATATAACCGATAGCCTTTCTCGATAAATAGACTACCCAACACAAAAATATTTTTTCAATTCGGACCAGTATTTCCTGAGACTAGCAAGAACTAGCTAGAACTTTTGAATGAAAATTCAAAAGTTCAATACCTAATCGACCAAAATGTATGAAACAGCTGATTTTTTTTTCGCGATTCCATGTTTGGTCCCATAGTAAAAGTTGTTCATAATGATGAGTACAATGGCCCCTTAAGAGGGTGTGCGTTAATTACGTTATATGTTGTATATAATTCTACTGTACGTGTGTATGTCACTGAACTCCTCCTAAACGGATGGACCGATTTGAATGATTTTTTTTGTATGCGTTTGGGTGGCACCCTGGATGGTTTAGATTCACAAATCAGCCCGACAGATGGCGCTGCTATCGAGTTCTAGGAAACAGGACAACGTCTGTACGGTCAGCTAGTATTAGTATAGATTTTTTATTTAGATATTTTCTGCCATATGCCAATGATATTGTAACTGGCTGGCTAGTGGCTAAGTTATAACAGCGGCATGGGTCAATCGATCAGGTAAAGCGATGATGTGATCATCTTTACATATAACAGATCTATTTGTATTGTCTTTGGTCAGTAGCCATGACATCAACAACCAATATTGTACAACTTATTTAAACTTGAATGTGGGTCTTTTGGCTACGTGTATTTTTTTTTGTTACCATTTTATATTGTGAGTTTTGTTTGTGCAGAATAAACAATATTTCTTTCTTTTTCTTTTCAGATTTCTAATGCTTGGAAAAGCACGTTATGCTATTATTTCCGGGTGTTATTTGTGGACAGTCGTTACAGGTCTTCAGAAGCCCGAAAGTCTGACAATCAGTCAGTCTGATCATAACGCAGTTGGGAAAACATTAGGCAGATGATGATGCTAATGCTTGTGAAGGAGGGATTCATAGGAGGGGCCGTCGGGAGTGCACGCGAAAGTACGCGTATCTCCTGGGCTCATGATAGTGGAAGGAACCTTGGGGTTTTAGTCGGTTAGAATCCTAATACATTTTAAATTGTTATTGTACACTCTGCAATCGCCATTTGTTTCAAGCAGTTGACAAATGAACAATATTAATTGTTTCAATATGAGGCTTTTGTCTTTGCTTATTTCTAATGTGCATTTTGTTTGTGCAGAGTAAACAATTTTTCTTTATTTTCTTCTTTCTCACGGAGGCAAGTTTTAGAAAGCATAATAGGTAAAAGGTGCCCAGAAAAACGTGAGCCACATGTTGAGCACCAATGTCCAAATCAATAGAGATATAACACTTTATGAGCACCCTGTATATAGCGTAATGTCTGTTTGTTAAGTTTTTTGCTCAAAATGAAACTAGTTCGTGCAAAGAAATGATTTGTGGAAAATTGCTGTGACTGCGTGAAGAAATGAATGGATTAGTTTTTGTGGGGTCTCTTTAGAAGTCTGGATTGATGTGGGTATGCTAATCAAATGGAGATAAAGATACCATTCTTGGAGAAAGTGTGTAGCATTTCTATTGATATTTTTTTTTGTTTTTCAATTCTTTTTATCACACTAGAAGCGTTATTTATTGAATAGGTACAGAAGGAGCTCAAGTACATACACATGATATTTATTTTTTCCAAGCCTTGTGCTTGAAAGGATTTCTCATTGGTAAAAATAACGAACTTCCAAACCAAGTTTCCTTCCCTGTTTGACCCCTGTTGGAGGAGATTTTGGGAATTTTATTAAGAAGGCAGAAGGTTTCTCAGTGACTAATAAGATTGTATTATAGCACTGATAGAATTATAGTGGACATCGGCTCAGGAGCCAAAGCGCTAACATAAAATGGTTGCTATATAGATGTTTAGATGCGAAAATATGGTTATTATTTATTTTTTAAGTGAAACTTCTAATGCGACTTCCAACAAGGTTGCGTTAAACGTTTAACGCTACCATGGAGGGGGTATGAAAGCACAATTGTCAAAGTGTTCGTGCACACGCCAATGATTTGACGGATAGAGTTTTTGAAAAATCGAACATTTTAATGTTATCAGAAACGTTTACCCCTTCCTATTTTCATTTCCACATTACGAAGTTTCACTTCTTCCGCGCGGAGGGACTCCACGCACTATTTTTTAATTAAGTAATTACTTATTTGTATATTTTGCCTACCTTTAATTATTCCTAGAAGTTTTAACTAAATTCAAGTTTCAAATAATACGGAGCCCATTTTTTTCAAACTTGTAAAAGTACTAAACAATAAATCTTTTACAAACTAGACCAGCATTAAAACTCACTTGTCTGCAAATTACGAAACTGAGTTCTAACCCCGAAGCTCACCGTCAAGTAGAATGATTAGCACCACAGCTGTGTGTGCGTGTGACTTGCGCAAGAGTTCCAATTGAATCGTTATTCCGACCGCTATTACTGTAATTGTTATTAGTATTAATATACCACTAGTTGTTGCCTCTGGCTTCGGTTGCGTGACCTATGGATCTTATGGCCTTAGGAGCGAGGTTGAATGTAGAATGTAGAACTTGGAATGTGAGAAGGGTTTCGTATTGTCATTAGAAAATAATAAAGAAGTATAGGTTAAATAGTTAATTTTGTTTAGCCATTTATTATAGTACCTAGTGGTGTGAGTGTAAGTAAACGAACGTAGCACAAATCAATCTGGTCTATGTCTTTTCTTTATGCTTTTTTTTCTTTTTAATCTGGCAAGGTAGAATCTTCTTCCCAGAATCACTTCTTCTCAGCTAAAGCACGAGGTAGTTGTGAAGGGCGGGCGTTTTGAGGGGCTGTCTTGTAACTTTGACATGGAAAGTGCTGACTCTCAGCCTAGTTTGAATAAATGACTTTTGATTTTGAATAAAAGTGAAATGCTGCGTTCATATAAATTGAGATTTTGTTTTGGGTACATAATATATGCCTGATTATTTCAATATTTCCTGTGAAATACAATTACTTCTAAGGGAAACATTTAGTTACTCTAGAGCTTGACGAGTTTAAAAAAACCGGCCAAGTGCGAGTCGGACTCGCGCACCGAGGGTTCCGTACAAACCTGTAGGTATATAAGTAAAAGTTCACCCATCACGACAATCGAGTTGTAGTTCTGTTCTGTTTCTTGGCTTGGTTTTACTTCTGTCTGTGTTTTGTTCTGTTTATTATATGATGTAACTAAAAATTTACGGCTTTCGCAATTTTTCCTTATCTGTGCTATAAGATGTTGCTTCGTACCAAATTTCAAAATTCTAGATGGACTGGAAGTAACCTTTAGGTTTTGATTCCCTTGCGAGTTTCGAAAATTTGTGGAAATTTGCGGTATAAACGGCTATATCTTTTGATTGCGTTAGCTTAGAAGTTTGATTTTTTCACAGCTCCAAGGGACAGTAGACTTGAGTATTTGATATAAATTTCAGCTTGATACCTCCACGCGTTCCTGAGAAAAAGTCGTCCATCCGTCCGTCTTGACAGACGGACGGATGGACGGATGGACGGACGGACAACATAGTGATCCTATAAGGGTTCCGCTTTTTCCTTTTGAGGTGCGGAACCCTAAAAATTCGAATTCTCAATTCAGAAACCGGGTGTTACTCTTTACTGAGACCTATACGGCATAGTTCACGATGTTATAATAAACGGTACTTAAATTAACTCATTACATTGAATGACTAGTTCCTGCCTCCGGCGCCACTTTCCCGATTAAGTGGTGACTCTGCTATTTGCTAAACTTAAGAGTTACTTAACCTCTCTTAGATTATAGCATTCACAGACTTTCTACAAGTGAATTGGATTACAATTATTATAGTAGTTTACATAATAATGTTGGCTATGTAATTTTGTTCACATAAGCTTATCTGATGACCTGGTGAAGGCTGCAGGAATCTGCTGGATGCGAGAGGCACAGAATCGGTTGAAGTAGCGGTGCTTTGGGGAAGCCTATGTCCTGTAGTGGACATCTTTCGGCTGACATGATGAAGCTTTAGCTGGATAGTTTTACTTTCCAGCTTTATAGCACGGATGGGAGAGGAGACTTGTCTCCTGACAGTGTGACAGTAAAGAAAGGGTTTCTTTTTTAATCGACTTCACAATATTGAGGTGGTTCTCAATTCGGTTGTATTTCTTTTTTATGCTTTACCACAGGACTCCATCATTTATTTACAAATCGATTTGAAAAATTCTTGTTTGGTTTGAAAGCGTACACTTGCCTACTTACCAAGAAGTCCCATATAAATTTAGTCAAGTTCCGATTTGTGATTTCTGCGTTAGGTTAATATGGATATGATACTCCTTATAACATCAGCCAGTGCCAGTGAAAGTCTCATCAAAGACTAGCCGGAACAAAGAGACAGACAGACAAAAACATTAAAAAAAAAATACGTACCAGATGCACTTTTTGGTAAATGTATTTTGCAATTTAAGAATTCGGGTGTAAGCGTCGATTGGAATTTTATTCCGAGTTTGTGTTTTAGCACATAGTATTTACTGTAGGAAAAGCTTTCTGAACAAGTCATATTTGAGCTGCAAGATGATAAAACTAACTTCGAACTATCAATCATAAAAGCAGCTGTGGCAAACCATTTTCCTCATGATCAAAATGTCTTTATATTGCTAATACTACGACCTACGTCGGTTGAGGGCACACCTGCCGATGGCGGGCAGACAGCGCCAGTGGGAGGCAGGGGGCGGTAGGGGGCGGCAGGGATGCGCAGGGGTGCAAAATATCAAGGACTGGGAACGGAAGCGATGCACCTGTGTACACACCCTAAGCTTGAGGCTATGAGGTAAGCGGACTGGTCATGTTTTGTTTTCTTTTTGGAATTTAAAATGTGGAAGCTTGCGGCTATTTATTGTAATTGATGTACATCATAAAATGAATAAAATAATGAGTATCTAAGTAGGATCTTAAAGGATCACTTGTATGTTTTGGCTTTTGATGTAAAGATTGTAATTTTCTGGATAGGGTGATTTACAAAAGTGAGTAGATGACGACTCAAATATGCAAAAAAAAAAGATTTTTAAGGAAAATGAGTAGATTATGGATGAGGTGAAACACAGAGTAATAATGGTATGTGACTTAAATGCAGGTACTGCTTTATTTCAGGATAATTGTAACTTGCTTTTCTATTTTATCTTTGCGTGCAGAAGCTGACTAGCTTTTGCACGCAACTGCGTTCGCGTGATATATCGTCCTGCGACCCATCGCGTCGCATCCCATCATGCCGCCCACGCTACAACTCGTTTTCGCTCAGTGTTCATTCAGACTTATTCTTTTTACTTGGCTCCTGAGGGTCGCACCGTGATGTTTAATAGCCATTAAACATTTAAAAAATGCAGAATTTTTCAAATGCGTTTGATAGTTTCAGAGATTGCATCACCAACATGTATACAAACAAACAATTTTTTTCTATTTATAATATTATTAAGTATCTTTTATAGGTAATAATTTTATAGGTAACTAGCTTTTGCCAGCGGCTTCGCCCGCGCGGAGGTCGGAAATTATCCCTCGGGAACATACTAACGGGATAAAAAGTACTCTATGTGTTATTCCAGATTATAAACTATCTGTGTGCCAAATTTCATCCAAATCCGTCCAGTAGTTTTTTCGTGAAAGGGTAACAAACATACACATACACATAAATCCATCCTCACAAACTTTCGCATTTATAATATTACTAGGATTAGCTAGTAAGTGTCAAGTAACTAGTTGAAGGTCTGCTTAGTCAAATTTTGTGAACAGTGGATTTTTTAAGTGTTGATATATTGTAAATTCAACTTGCCCGCTTATTCCCTGGCCCTGTTATTAGAAAGTTCATTATAGAGCGACGGTTAAAGTTGAATGAACACTAAATGTCTGGACCGGGCGGTTTTTGCGAGACGTTCTTGTACACATAACTTTTAACTGACATTATGTACACATTGTATACGTGGACTGGTGGGTATGTGGATAGATAAACGTTAGACAGTTATTTTCACATTGACTCCTAGGATTTTTATTATGATAGTCGCTTTTGCGCGATTACGCCCGCATGGAAATCAGAAATTATCTCGTGCGCACGTACTTATGATCCTCATCATCATTTCAGCCTAAAGACGTCCACTGCTGGACATAGGCCCCCCCCCAATATGGGGAGATTTGCCATAATCGCCACGCTTGGCAGGCGGGTTGGCGATCGCAGTATGGTGGTAAAATGCATAGAGAACGCTGCTGCCCATTCTCTCGTGGGTCTCGTAAGAGGCGACTAAGGGAGTCGCCTCTTACGAGAAATTGTACGGTGCTATTCTTTACGTCTTTTACACGGAACGTACTACCGGGATAGTATTGTATTCTAACTCAGGTCTTGGTCTACCTGAGTGCAAAATTTCATCGACATTCATTCAGCCGGTTAGGCGTGAAAATATAACATGCACAGATTCAGTTATAAGACCAATAGCGAGTAGAATAGGAAATAATAACTTAAAGCTTACTATTTGCCAAAGAATAGTAGCTGGAGTGTAAGTAGGTACTGTGCTATTCAAAAATATTTTTTTATAGAAAAGGCCTATTAAGTTCAGTCATGGTTTTGCGCGCTTATTGCTAACCAACAGGTCCCTATTACTGAGTCTCCGCTGTCTGTCCGTCCGTATGTATTTCATGATCCGTAATACTAGATAGACAGTTGAAATTTGTGTATTTCTGTTGCCGCTATAAAAAAAATTATAAACAACGTTAAAATCAATAAAAAAGGAGTCTCGATACAAACCTTCTTAGGCAAGTCAGACTCGCAATTGGCCGGTTTTTATTAGGGTTTCGTTGCCAAATGGCAAAAAACGGAACCCTTATAGATTCGTCATGTCTGTCTGTCTGTCTGTCCGAGTATGTCACAGCCACTTTTTTTCCGAAACTATAAGAGCTATGCTATTGAAACTTGGTAAGTAGATGTATTCTGTGAACCGCATTAAGATTTTCAAAAATAGAAAAAAAAACAATAATATTTGGGGTTCCCCATACATAGAACTGAAACTCAAAAAAAAAAAATTCATCAAACCCATACGTGTGGGGTATCTATGGATAGGTCTTCAAAAATGATATTGAGGTTTCTTATATCATTTTTTTCTAAACTAAATAGTTTGCGCGAGAGACACTTCCAAAGTGGTAAAATGTGTGTCCCCCCCCGCAACTTCTAAAATAAGGGAATGATAAAACTAAAAAAAAATTTATGATGTACATTACCATGTAAACTTTCACCGAAAATTGGTTTGAACGAGATCTAGGGAGTAGTTTTTTTTTAATACGTCATAAATCGTAAACCACAATTTACCTTGCATTCAGTCAACTCAAATATAAAAATTAAAAAAAAAAAACATTTAATTTCATAAACATAAACCTTATGCATAAACCGTGAATACCTGCAGATTTGTACGGAACCCTCGGTGCGCGAGTCCGACTCGCACTTGGCCGGTTTTTTGTCTAATTGGTAAATAATAGTTTGATATTTGTTGTTTAAAAAAAACTTGCTGCCATCGCTGCCGTAACATAGGTCTATGTATTCCGTAACATATGAAAAAAAAATGCAGATAAAAATAAGTATTTCAATATTAAACAAATATAAATACAACCTCATACAATTTCTTAAACGCACGATTAACAATCTTAACTCCAAAGGTTACAAGGTCCGATCGTAACACACGATTATACGCGATTTATAAAACGTTTCGACATAATTATTGTGTGACCTAATTGTTTAAGTGTTAGAGATACATTATAGCAGTTAATATAATTATGTGTTATGGCAAATTGTGAACTGTGTGCAGTTTTAAAAGATTATGATCGTCGGTAATGCAATTTTAATTTTAGGTTTAGATTTTTTGAGCAGGCGCCTCTCTGCGTGGGGATTTCTGATCGCTGGATGCATGCAATATGGCACGCCCCTCAGAAAGATTGATTGATTGATAACCTGATGATAATAGGAATCTCGAAATGTGGAATGGCAAAGACTAATCACCATAACTCTCAATTACATTTTAATGTGTGTCCCGAAATTATTAAGAAACTAACTAAATTATCATACTTAATAGAAACCCGCGTTTGGCTGCCTAGACAAGAACTGACGGCCTAGAGCCTACCTTATAGAAAAGCTATGAACGCCGCTGGGACCAATGCTTCTTGCGTATGTTTGCATATAAATACAATTAAATTAAATTGAAGTTTCTGTTTGTAGTGTCAAAACAACAGATTTTTACTAAATGGATCGGTATTTAATATACGATAAAAAAAAAAAATGTTTTTCGGCTAATCTCCGAAACGACTGGACCGATTTCCACGGGACTTTCACTGGCAGATAGCTAATGTTATAATGAGTTCTTAACAAAAGCCTTGTCTTGGTGCAATATTACTTTTCACAATATTTATTATATATATATTTATTATTTATTTCATATACATACATACATATAATCACGCCTTTTTCCCATGGGGGTAGGCAGAAACCACGGAACGCCACCTGCTACGATCTCTACACACTCCTTTTGCCTCGTTTAGGTTCAAACAATTGGTCATACACACACGCCGGTTGCGAGTACTACGCACCTGACCTTTCTCAAGAACATCACCAATAAGGTCACTATATATGTCCTCCTAGGGCGTCCCCTCCCGGTGTTTACACTCACATCTGCCTTGTAAATATCTTTTGTGAGCCGTCCTTCATTCATCCCCTCAACATGACCAAACCATCTAAGCATACATTTTTCAATTTTTGTCACTACATCTTCTTTTAAACCACACCGTTCTCTTATCACATCATTCCTCAGCCTATCATTCATAGTCACACCACACATGCTTCGCAAGGAACGCATTTCCACAGCATTTATTCTACTTTCATGCTTCTTTTGCCACACCCAACATTCACTTCCATACATAAGCGTAGGCAACTAGGCACCAGTACACCATTGTGAACAGCCAGTCCAGCCTTATAGGACATCAACTGGTTGGTCACAATCGCATGTAAAGCACCATATACTTTATTTTCCGCATTCACTCTTCTTTCCACATCTTTATCAATCTTTCCATCCCTTGTTAACAAACTCCCCAAATATACGAACTCAGTTACTTGCTCTACACTCTTATCATTTATTTTCACATCACACACCGATACGTTCTCTTCTCTTTCAAACACCATGACCTTCGTCTTATTCACATTTATATTCATCCCCTTCATCTTAAATGCTTCATCCGTTACAGTCACCATGTCTTGCAACTGTTCGGCTGACGATGCAAGTAAAACTTGATCGTCTGCGTAGAGAAGGCATTTGACAGGCAACTCACTCATTGCCAATCCACACTCACCCTCTTTTAAATCTGTCAGACAACTATCCATGTACAGGTTGAACAGCCACGGTGACACTACACAGCCCTGCCTTACACCCCTCGAGATGCAAAACTATTTATCCTAACACAAGCACTGGAATCCTTGTATAAAGATTTCAGTAATATAATAAATTGTTTATTAATAAAAAGGGTCACATTTACAATAAATACGTAAACAATTAAAATAGAGCAGATTTGCTAATTTGCCTGAACTAGGTAGAACCTGTGTTTCAGACTACAAATGCACAAATTCTTATAATGTAATAAATTAACAATGTGTAGTAATAACTAAAATTAAAACTTAGGTAACAAAAGTAAAATAGCGTGTTAGCGGTTTTATTTGCAGACAACTAGTAAATCTTCTGTCTGTGCATAATCTATGGTTAGTAAATATTGAAGTATATTTTTTTTACAGCTATAGTAGTTTAATTTAAAGATACTTAGTTTTCTATTTAATCTATTGTACAGAAATGGGCCTAAAAATGTATAGAATCTTTCTACAAAGACATGTTTTGAGGTCTCATTTGTTATACATACTATATCATTCCGTCTCTTGTTAGTATTGTCAGCAGTGTAGGTAAGCATGGTGTGCTGTTTTAATACTAACTGCATAATGAAAAGCTGCCGAACAGTCAGCACGTTGCAAGTTTTATAAAGTAGATCTGTGGGAAAAAAAGAAGGGATGGAAGTTTGCTACCTTTTAAATTGCTCTCTTAGCTCTTTCAAGAGGTAGCAAATTCGTTTTTGGTGCACCGCCCCAAGCAGTGATACAGTATTGAATAATAGATTGACATAGGGCCAAATAAACTTGTGTGATTAATTTTTTGTCTGCAAATGTTCGTAATTTCTTAAAAACATATATAAGTTTACGCACTCTTTTACTAAGGCTTTCAATATGTATTTTAAAAGAGAGCGTTTCGTTCATTATGACCCCCAGGTATTTAATGTTGCTCGTTTTGATGATAGAAGGACAATTACACGTACTAACTGCACAGTTTCCACATTTATGGGCATATAGATGAGGGTTAGTAATGTTAGGTTGAGGTTTGCGCATGGAGAAGTGAATATATTTTGTCTTGTCGGCATTTAATGTTAATAAATTGCTTTAAAGCCAGTTTGTCACAGAACTTAATCCTAATTGAGCGACTTCGAACAGTTCGCTTCTGCTTTTTGCGGTAAATATTAACGCCGTGTCGTCGGCATATGATATTATTTTACCGTGTTTAATATTGGCTTATGTTTAACTTACCACCAGATATAGTAACATTAAAACCCGCATTTTAATGTAAAATTATAACCAAAGTTTTAACATCTCGCTATCCTATTTAAGCAAAATGACTCCAAATAAATAATTGTTAATCGAAAAGTAGTAAATGATCACCAAAATTAAACCAGCATTTCAATGTAAAATTATAACCAAAGTTTTACATCTTGCTATCCTATTTAAGCAAATTGACTCCAAAAAAATCATTGTTAACCCAAAAATTGTTAATGAACACCAAATTATTAAGAGTGTACTACGTGAGCTCGACAAATGGATGTGCGAATAACACTTGAGCGACAAAACTGTATTGCGACTCACCGTAGTTCGAATGCACGCTTGTGCGGCACACTGAATCAAGTCGTTTCTAGCACTCGCCGGCCGCTGCCGCGGCACCGCTCGCTTCGCTCGCTCGGCTCGTGCGTAGGAGGTCACAGTTTTAACCTAACCTAACCTAGTGTACTATGTGAGCTCGAGTGTGTCGCACAAGCGTGCATTCGCACATTCATTTGTCGAGCTCACGTAGTACACCCAATTATTAAGATTTGGTGATCATTTACTAAATTTGGTGGTCGAATACAATTTAAAGTGGAGTCGTGACTAAAATAGCTGGTACTATTGTATTTTTAGACTTTATTTTTCTGGTGTTAAGCAGATATTTTTGGTTACAAAACTAAGGGTATCAAAGCATTTTATGGTGGTCATTATATTTATCCCCTTTAATATTTAGATTACACAATTCATTCATATAAATTAGGAATAGTGTGGGGCCCAGAATACTCCCCTGGGGTACACCGAAACTAGTATTTTTCTGTTCATTACTCATAATATTGTCTATTTTAACACATTGGTACCGGCCGTCTAAATCAGTGCCCGTACCAAGCGCCAGTCCACACCGTACATGGATAGTGTTGACCACAGTTTTTCTCTGCACACACTGTCATAGGCCTTCTCCAAGTCGATGAAAGCGCAGTAGACTTTCTTGTGCTTTGCCAGATGTTTTTCGGTTATGCACCTTAGGGAGAAGATCTGATCCATACAGCCCATCCATTTATTTATTTTATATATATTTATTTATGTAAGATAGTACCTAGCATAGCATGTTTCCGAGGGTTAATTTCCAACTTCCACGCGGGTAGGTAGGTTTGGCTTAGTCGGCGTTAACAACTTCGCTGGATGGCTGGTAGCATCAAGAAGATAGTTGCCAAGGATCGAATAAACGGGCGTAAAAATAGGCTCCATGTTTAGCAGTTGACTGCAGTAGACTGCAGATAGTGAAATTAATTGTTTGAAGACCAGGGGCTTGTGGGTACACTCAATAACAGTCGCATGGGTTGATTCATCAGTTTAAGTTACGCTTGTCGCGGTTGGTCCATGAATGGGTGACCATTTATTATCAAGAGCCCCGCCATGTCTCGGAAAGCACATTAAGCCGGTTGGTCTCGGCTGTCATTTGTTAATTATTGGTGGTCGTTACGGGTCCTCGAAGCGGTATCTGTTACCCAGTTGCAGGGTTGTGGAGGTCAAATAGTACTAGTATTCAGCTGCATCCAGTTAGACTGGAAACCGATTCCATAGTTGGGAAAGGGCTAAGTAAAATGATTTTTATGTTATTTTCGAAGACAATATAGCACAAAAGATTCTTACTTAAAAAGTGACTAAAGAATTTTGCGTAAAACTATTCAGCACCCCAAAATCGCCTGTACTTGAGGTTCAACAAAAAAATTGCAACTAAAAACTGACAGACTTGTCATGTCACCCAAAAAGGCTACTAGTGACAGTAAAAACGTTTTTATTTTTATTTCATTATCGAATATAGATTACAATCTAACGACCTGTCACAATTAACACTTGCACTACTTAATTTTAGCCGTGGGTGGACATTTAAAGTCATGTTACTTAAACGCTCCGCTTACTTATCGAATCAGAGTAAAAATAACTCTTCCTACACATCGGAGTCTTTGATCTTTTAACGAGTTAATCTGGATACGCCTACACGGTATCTGGGGTTATTACATCAATGATTAAGAACTGGTTCAATTTGCTGATAATTTTCTTGGTTTGGTTTGCCAGGATTTCCGTATTGATCTGGTCAAGTTAATAAAAACGAAACGAGATTTTCAAATTCATTTGCAAGTTGCATAATCAGAATAAATAAATATCTTAGGACAACCAACACACCGTTATCTGATCCCAAACTAGGCAGAGCCTGTACTATGGCAACCAGACAACTGATAAACATACTTATATATTTCTAAATACATACATATTATAGATAAATTACACCCAGACACAACAAATGATCGTGCTTATCACACAAAGATTTGTCCTGGGTGGGAATCGAACCCACGACCTCAGTCTTAGCAGTCAGGGTCACTAACCACTAGACTAACAGGCCAGTCAAAGAATATAACGTTTCTGCTGCTGGGACACAGGCCGCTTCCCTTCAAGAAGGAGTGGGTATGGTGCGAGTTAGTAGATGTCATATGTCTTTGAAATTTTGGTTCTAGGAGATGCCTGTTCCTCACAAGGTTTTCCTTCAAGGTTTTTGGGAGAAGTGGTGATGAAATATTGTTGTATTTATACAAATTGAGCGCCTGACTGCTCTAGGAAAACACGTGAGGAAACCGGCATGTCCTAGAACCAAAAATTCGAAGACATGTGAGATCTACCAACCCGCATTGGGCCTGCGTGGTAGATTACGGCCCACTCCCTCTCACCGAGAGGATGTCTGTGTCCCAGCAGTGAGAACAATAGAGGCTGATTATGATAAAATATAATAATATATATTTTTGAAATGATATCACGCACCCCACGCTTTTTTTCCATTATTTTGTACTTTTTAGTTTGGTTTTCAATGGAAGCGTGTTTTTTAGTTTTTTTAAACTATTATTTATTTTCTATTCTTTAGGGTATTTCGAATTTTGAGACGTATGTCAGCGTAGTTAGTGACAGTTTTTTTGCTGTCCTGGTAACCCTGGCAAGGATAATAGCACAAATTTATGAAATTATTGCATTGTCATCGGTCCTTGACAGGTGTGCAAAGTTTGAATGAAATCTGGTCGTTTAAAGTGGGTCAAAATCGCGCTATAAGGAGTCGGTTACAAACAAACATACAAATATACAAACATACAAGTGAAGCTAATATAAAGTGTGTAATGATGATTATGAAGGGCCTGACTGCGTTTGAACCTACAACTCGTAAGTGGCGGCCGTTACCACTTTGCCACCGCTGCACGCTGTTCCCAAGTGCAAGTTTCTCAACATCATATTCTGATTCCGTAACTTACGAGCGGTGAGTATCGTTTCTTGCCCGTTTTTAAAATAACCAACAGCTTAGAAAGAGAGAATAAAGATCATTGAACATAGTTCGTGAAACACGCGACAGCTACAGTCTTAGCTTTCTGAATGGTCAACTCTTGAAAATTCTAAAGCACCTATAAAATGCGTTGTTTAAGTCTAAGAATTCATAAAGTCCATGGATTATAAAATTCCACTTAAAACGGAAAAGTAAAGTAGGTACTAAAGATATATAGTAGAAGACATTACCAAGATCTCATCATGGTTGACAAATATAGTGACGAAGTTAGTAAGTTGTTATTAGCAGATCGAGTGAAGGCTTCTACAGTCACGCGCGACGCGAATCTTATAGAACAATTTCCATGAAGTTTTTATAGAAATTCGCGTTCGAATGTCGCGTCGCTCCTGTTTCAAAACGATTAAGATTCGTATTGATAGTATGTTAAGCAAATAGGGTGCAGTTTTCGATCACACTTTTAAAAGTGACAGCATAAAGTAGAAGCCTTTATGCTGTCACTTTTAAAAGTGTGATCGAAAACTGCACCCTATTTGCTTAACATACTATCAATACGAATCTTAAACATTTTGAAAGATGTAGCTAATCCATCGCTTCATATGTACCAAAAATTGTCTCCTGAACAACGTAAATAACGCAATGAATGTTGCTGAACCGTCAAAAAGAACGCCATTCCTAATTTTAGTGTGTTACGCAATTACTCCTCTCGTTCTATTCAAATATGGGAAGCTGATAGCAGATGACGACGATACATTTATCCAAAATTATGTATCGGATCATCAGAATCACTTCACTTAGGGCTTTTTTTAGATGGGAAATCATCAAATGACTTCCCCCGCTCCTTGTGTCAGACTTTTACTGACTAAAACCCACCCGTGTTCCTTCATTTGCTTGTGCTAGGGCTACGGTAACTCTACAAACATATCCGCAACCCTGGCAGGCATCGGTCCTAGCAGAACCGTTCAATGTGTGCTGATGTTTCTACCGGGTGGCGAGCTACCCATAACTCACCGCCCGCAAGCCCGTGCCTACGGTGGCCAGAATTCCGCTATGGACTCTCGACGCCCGGGTTGTCTCCTGCAGCGGCTAGCCGATGTAAGTGTAGGGCGCAAGGGCGCAGAGATTGCCATTCACCTAGGGCTGCCATCCCGAAATGGCACTTTTTATTATATATTTCATAGATAATTTTTCATAGATTTTGAACTGGACGTTCACATTCGGCGACCGACTATAAGTTTAGTGTGAAGGTGAACGCGGTCTTAGACTGCAGTTATTCAGATTATCTTGTTTCGCAACAAACTGAACTTTTACATAGAACAATTAAAACACAGATGTAGTTATTAGTCCCTAGCTAAAACATTTACTTCCCAAAGGTGTAAACTTTAACAAGAAAAACGGGAACCACGTACTTTTTCCTCTCATTCCCATTTTATCTGATATTTACTTCTAAAATGTCAGTCCACTAGCCATGGCATTATCTCAAGGTGTAAACAAGTATGAATTATTTTAACTAGCAGTTAAGAAGATAACATATCACGTGTGGTTAGTGGTTAACTATACAGCACTGTTATTAAATAGTTAGATAAGAATACATAGTTCTGATCACGGAGTAGGTTCTGATAGATCCGTTGTATGATAATCCGGAAATTGCTTGCGTAAGATTTGAAACAACGTTACATACATTATTAGGTGCAATATAAAAAATTAAGAACTTTACTATATTGAAAACTAGTGTCACGCCCCTGTTTTGTGTTTACGACTTGACAAAATATAGATGTTTCTTATATTCAAGTTTTATATCCACAATTTTTCGGAAGAAATTCTCTATGTGATGGTGTATACTGAATCAAAATCCGTTGCAGAGTTTAGAAGAATTTTACTGATCAGTTGCTTAGTAATTGATTAAATTCAATTAATAAGATTGTATAAAAATAAAGTATGTATAGATAGATATTAAAACGTCTAAAACTTTGACCTTATCGTGTTAAAATCAGTTAATTGTCTTATGTGCTAACAACATTACCGTCTTTTACATTCGTTGCAGTTAGCTAATACCTATAATTATGATGATTTTTATTATTTTACATTTATGGATTTATAAAAGAATCAACAATTAATAACCGTTGTAATGAACATACTAACAATAGACACTTCATGGTATTGTGAAAATTGAGAGATTGGTGCCGATTCTGTTGTACACCGAACTAAACTAACTAAACTATCTCTATAATTCTTTACTTTTGGCTATGAGAATTTTAACGCTATTCTGCAAGAAAAAATCTCTAAATTTAAAAATGATTTTGACACGACTAAAAACGAATTTGACAATCAACGTGGTTTTTTTTTTCTTTTGGTTTCGCAACGTGGTACTTGTGTGCGCTACGCAATGATTTTTTTAGAGAAGAAGGCGCGCGCAAGGCGGCAGCCTGAACGTGTTTTAGATGGAATTTTTCACTTTTTGTTTGAAAAAAAAAAAAAAAATACCCACGTGTTGAGATTTAAATGTTCCGGGGTTTCATAAAGGGGGTCGAAAATTTCATTATTTTTGCGATAGGACACGCCATTTTCGAGATATAAGCAAAATAAAAAATACAGCACTGTTTTTGCACGTGAAGGCGAGGCGTTGGTGTGAATTTTTGTTCATGACCACTAGTTTTATTCCACACCTTTTTAATCGCGATTAAAAATAGTCAGGTTTAGTCAAAATAAATTATTATAGTCAAAATTTTTGGTGAAAACCGGTAAACTCAGAATAGCAAAATTGTCATTTTCACTAAACTAATAACTCAGTGCAATCTTAGTGCTGTCAAACTAAAATATAGTTAAGTTGTGTCACTTTCATCTATTTCGGAATAGGAAATCGTCGTTTGAAAGGAATAAACCAAATTTTAGTGATTTTTAGTTTAGTTTAGATAATTTTTTACAACAGAATCGGCACCATTATCCACTTATTTAATTTCGTTGACCCAATGGCACACATGGAAAGTGCAACTTCTGTAATTCTTCATTTAAGACATTCGATTCCTGATCAAAGGAACTAATAGCATGTATTAGTAACAGTTAGAAGTGGCTAAGCGTTGACACCCTTGGCCACAACGTTTTGTTTTTTTTTAAGCCCGTATTTAATTACAAATAGTCCAGATATAAACACCTAAGTAAAATAAATTAGGTGTTAAAATTAACAGTTTATTAAAATGTATGTAAACACCGTCTACTTCGTTGGTCTAGTGGAGACTACTAGACCAACCAGGAATCACAGCGCCATGAATCGAAATTAGGACCTCATACTCAGTATTAGCTGAGCATGAGGTTTTGGGTCAACCCTAGGTCTGGAAAAGTCTTATTGGTTTTATATTAGGAATTCTCAGAAGCAGCACGGACTCTGATGGACGTAGATGGCAAGGCTCGCACACTTTTACATGGCAGTTTAAAATAAAGGTGACGAAATATGGATGTACTCCACCATGGGGCCATGGTGATGTACCATGGGGTTAACAGGCATGATACTCAAAAACAGGCGCTTTTGTAGTAGTTTTTACGCTTGGAATATTTGTAAAAGGCAACATATTATTAAGTCCAAGCAAACGAGACATACCAAATTGTTTTTTTTTATTCTAATTACGTGATCATTATAGGAGAATGAGGAAGCCCATTGTATTAAGGAAATAAGTACTTCATACGATTAGTTTACGTTCCATATTTGGGTCAGTTAAATAAGGTCAAAACTATAATGTTCTTGTATCACAGTGGGCGTTTAATACCATTTCGTTAGCGGGAATGTGCTTATTGATCATTTTTGGTTACATGACCATTTACACCGGCAGTCGGCCATGTTTCTTTAAAAGGATATAGTCTCCATACTACTTTAGTCTGAATGAATACGATTGTGTATTGAATAAGATTCATTCATTTAAAGAAATGAGCTGTTTTGTAACTTTCCGATTTAGGAATAAGGTGAGGTAAGATTTCGAATCTTCTGTATGTATTTTCTGGTGGAGGTAGTCGCTGCATTTCAAATACTGGTATTGAGCTGCATCAGGTAGACTGGAAGCCGACATCCCAACATATTTGAAGAGGCTTATTAGTAAATAAACACGAATTTACTCCTCCGAATCGGGAAAACTGACACTTTTATTCCCTATAGGCGGCTCGCACGTACTTAGTTTATTTTAAGGGTGAATCGACAACTCTACAAACACGTATTAGGGAATGTAAGCAAAGATATAAATAGGTTACTGCCTCTGCATGTGATAAAGTGCATTCAATTCAAACTTGCAAATTTCGTCGCGCGATTCGCCTATCTATATATATAAAATTCAAAGTCCTGAGTGACTGACTGACTGACTGACTGACTGATATATCAACGCACAGCCTAAACCGCTGGTCCTAGAGACATGAAATTTGGAGGGTGTGTTCTTTGTGAAGAGTAGGTATCCACTAAGAAAGGGTTTTTTGAAATTCCATCCCTAAGAGGGTGAATAGGGGGGTTGAATTTTCACGCGGGCGAAGCCGCTGGCGGAAGCTAGTAGAAAATAAATTATTACAAGTGTCGATTCGCCAGTTTCGAGTATTTTCGTGTGAATCAGCTTATAAGCCACTAGAGAAAAGGGGAGCAGATGATGATGTGTTTTTACTGGTTTTTTACTTAACAGTGCCTTTAGTTGGACTGTTGTACGTACGGTCACACATCAAGCTGTACATTTCCAGTACAAGCTGATATCTCATTGTACGAAAAACCCATACAATGCGAGGTCAGCTGAAACTGGAAAAGAATAACTTGACCTGTAGCCATGTGTATATCGTACTTTGAAATAAAGGTTTAGATATGCACTTTGAAATAATGCCTATTGGTTTTTTGACAAGATAAACGCTACTTCATTCCTGTTACCTATCTAATAGCACTCATTTCAAACCCCTTTATTTTCATCTTTAATTTTAATACTAGTTATATAAATCACGAGCTATCATTACTTTCTTAAAATTGTGTACAATTGAGGCCCATTTACATAATGGAGATGGAACAAATAAAAGGCACCACGTTACAGACAGACTCAATGAGAGCTATTTTGAAATAAAAATACCTTATTTGGGATGTAGTCTAAGTTATAAGCGATTGTAATAATGTAGCTATTTCTTTAACTTAGCCTTAATACAGCAGTCTAATTTCAACAAGTTGAATGTTGTTTGTTAATATAAAGTATTATTCTACCCGCGACTTCGTCCGCGTCAAATTTTCTGCTCTCCGACCCACCCCGTTGAATCTAATCGCCTGTTCGAGCGAGTATTTAATATTAGTGACTTTTCACTTTTCACTCGGCTCCTAAGGGATCTAGACTAGGGACTACGTCTAGGGACTCTAGCAGACCAATTTCTATACTTAAACACTTCATGGAAATTAATCTAATAGAATTGCGTAGTAATACCAATTCTTCCCATGGGTGTCGTAAAAGGCGACTAAGGGATTTACTAGAGAATGGGCAGCAGCGTTCTCTATGCATTTTCCCACCATAATCGCCAACCTGCCAGCCAAGCGTGGCGATTATGGCGAACCCTCCCAAATTGAGGGAGGTCTATGTCCAGTAGTGGACGTTTTTCGGCAGAAATGATGATGATGTGGATGAGAATCATTTATTGCTGTCGGGTCACGCCTGTCTGTGCGAATCTTTAAAACTACCTGTAATGAATATCCCTCCTCCCTTTTAAATACCTAGATTACAACCTAACAATGACAGTGAAAATCGCTTCAGCGTATAATTTACCCCACGACCCACCAAGTTACCTGAGGTCTACTTAAGCACAACAAAGGATCGCATGCGTCATGCGCAGGAGTATGCCCGACCCCACTTAAGCACACGCGAGCTCACTTAATTCCAACTTAATTTACTTACAGCGAACTTAAATTAACAATGAATGCAGGAGGATAATGGGTTAAAATACTTACTTTAAAAAGAAAGAAATAATAATTATTATGTGGTGTTTAATTAGGTAGAATGTTTTCCTTTTAGTATTACTTTGCCGATAGACGATTCCATCCAAATTAAATAACACTAGTTAATACTTCTCGTATCCAGAAGAAGAGAGTTGATTTACAGTATCTTCTTGTTTCTTTCATGACGACAGAAAAACATACTCGTATCAGCGAGGAAATTCTCGTAATTTTAAGAATGTTTACAGTCCTGATCTCAGTCTTAATCTGTCAACAAAAGAGTTGACAAGTTATTGACGTTTGTTTGTCGCTGATGTGAGACTGCGACTAGGTAGATGTTGAACTTTTTTGATTACCAGAAAGGCCTTCGTTTGCTGGAACAGTAGGATTATTTAGCCTTGTTAAGAGTAGCCCGCGAAATTAAATTTTTCATAGTTTTTTTTTTTGCAATTTGCAGGACAGTGTCAGGTTATATGTTCAACATAACTGCCCCGTTGGTCTCGTGGTCGCAAGCGCGACCGCTGAGCGTGGGGTCCTAGGTTCGATTGCCGGGTCGGGCAAAGTGTTACTGGGTTTTTCCATTAGGAATTTCTTAGTAGCAGCCCGGAGTTTGGAAGTTGGCGGGGTGATACCCTCGTGCCTCGGAAAGCACATTAAGTCGTTGGTCCTGCGCCTGATCTCTCTCCGGTCGTGTCGGATTGCCGTCCCATCGGACTATGAGAGAGAGGGAAGAGTGAGTGCTCCTGTGTCTGCGCACACACTTGAGCACTATAATATCTCCCGCGCCGATGGCTAGTCTCCGTTGAGATTGGCCGCCGTGGCCGAAATTCGGTCTGGAGGACTATACATATATATGTTCAACAAAATATTATTCCCGACTGTAAAAAGTATGTATTTGCAGAATTACAACCTGACCTGCAAATTGCAAAAAAAAAAAAAAAAATTGAAATGCTATCCTGGCGCCTCCCTCTAAAGTACTAATATGTAGCTACTTACTGTGGCTGAAGGCTTTTTCAAGTTACTTTAAGCATCTAAAACAATTTGGCGATTAACCATAATCCTAGTATGTAATGGCCTAAGGCTTAGACCATAAGCAGGTGCTGAATTTTAATCAGTCAGAGGTTAGTCACCTCCTTTAATAAGTTGTTTTTAACTAAAGCATAGGATGAAAAAATAGGCTGAGCCATGACCAACTAAATACTTAGCAAACGTCAAGTTGTATTTTGAAAATCGTAAATGTTTTAAAATTTATTTAAATATGCGAAGCGAATTTTGTACAAAATCAATTCTCATACAGCTGATCGACATGTTGCGTTGCATTACAAAGCTAGACACTATTTAATGAAATTTCTATTAAAACCATGAAGAATTACATTCATGATTTAACAAAAAATTACTAATAACCATGAGTCTCCCTAGTAGTCGGGTAAAAATAAAATTCCTTACTTTTCATCCATAGTCTGACTATACATAGTACAGCGCCATCTATGAACTAGATCACGAACCACGCAACTTAAGTTATCCACGTGAGCGTAGACAGAGATCTAAGTGTTTACTAAGTTGTTCTTGACACCAATGTACTGTACTTAACGTCGTTTTGAGGTTAGGAAATTGCAAGTTGTTATGTTTATATGGTCATGTTTATCTCGGAAACTAGAAGCCTGATTTTTATGTGACTTACTTTGATGAACAGTTTAACGGTTTTGCTATTAAAAAAATCAGACGAATGATAATTTATAGAGAAGTATTTAATATATTTACACTTTTAAAATTCGCTTGTTTTGCTTATAATCTTACTTCTATTAAAACTTACTTTCATAGTACTCGTAGTTGGAAGACGAGCCCAAAATCCCTCTCCTTCGGGGATCCAGTTTGAAAAACTTTTAATACACAACACACAAAAATAATAAAAACACAGAAAATCACTACACTTAACTTTCGAGAAACCTTTTTCCACACACGAACTTCAACACGACATTGCGCAATTTTGAAAAAAAAAATCTTAAAAAATAATTTCAAAAACTTTTAACGTAATCTATAAAGTTACAAGGTGCATGTTTTCCCGTTTAAAACACACGTTAGTTCATTGAGGCTGTGATTTTGATCTGAGATAAGTTTTCTGATCACGCACGGTACGTCTGTCGGTGTTGAGTGCTCAATGTCAACTCCTGCGCTAGCACTGTGTTACACTGTGCCCGGTGGAAGCCTTATGTTTGATGTTTTTTTTTTTTTTTGTATATTTTATAATAATGAAAGTGATGAAGTTTTTATTTGGTCTACGTGAATAAATAGTATTGTATTTGTGAAGGTCAGAAATATTAGAATGCAATAAAACAGCCTTCCTCTAGCTTTAGGTAAATAAATGTTATAATTTGTACCACTTTTTTGACAAGAGATTGGGAAAACTCTCACAAATCTGGAGTTCCAAAGGCTAGGACAAAATGACAAGCAATTTTGACAAGTTAACATTATTCTAAATACAGTTTATCTTTAAAACTTAACTCTATTACCTAACAAAGAATCCTTACAACCTTCCAAAAATTGGCTGTGTCTGCGCAGCTGGAAAGCATTAAAACACTGCACTATCGTTGTCTCACTCAACCACGCATAAATTAGGTTCCTGTGGTATGTGCAT
This sequence comes from Aporophyla nigra, assembly GCA_947507805.1. Lineage (NCBI taxonomy): Eukaryota > Metazoa > Arthropoda > Insecta > Lepidoptera > Noctuidae > Aporophyla > Aporophyla nigra. The sequence goes on along the minus strand of OX382304.1, from coordinate 22,962,980 downwards.
CCTGCTTGCACGTTTTTTGTTGAAGGATGCATGAATTAGTAAAAAATTAGACGGTTTCAAATGATAGGATGTGATGGAAGTCCCGTGAGCAATGAAATAAAAAAAGATTGTTCTAGGGGTGGAACAGGAAACTATATTGAACAATACATTCCAGATATTAAGGTTCAAAATGGCTTGTTCAAAGCTATATTCACGTTACTAGCTGATACAATGAGGACTCTTGTGTACCCGGGATTATAAGAAACTGCTAAATAAACATTGCTGTAGTGATAGACAAGGGTTTGTCGGAAACTAACTGAAGGAAATATCTATCACATAAACATAAGTCAACTAGGGTTACTCCAAGTTTACCTCTCCTGGGAATCGATCCCAAGTTCTTTAGCTAAGGCAATAATAGCAGACGTTTGTAGGTAAGTTTTGGGTTTGTTGAAGATCGATGCTGAATTAACGGGTTTAATATCTTGATCTACATATAATAATTTATTGGGAAAACATTTCCCGATAAGCACGTGTGTCAAGTAAAATTCATACAAAATAAATATATCGAAGCTGAAAAATAAAATATAATTCGAAACAAACTTCACTTCCATCAAATAGAAATTAATGGAAATCAATCGAAGTTCTAATAAAGACAATTCAACGAACCGTTCGCCGTGTGAAGTGTGCTTTGTTATTTAATTTTCATATTGCATACTGACCGAAATACGTGGAACCGATGGCCGGCGCCGTGACTTGGTTCAAGTATACCACCTGGTCGTGCACTGACCCTTCGATTGACAGCCCCTGAGGTTCTTGGCGGCCCATTTTCTGTGGAAACACAAACGGATAGAATTTTTCTTAAGGCTTTTTATCATTGAGTACAGCGCCATCTATCAATGATGACATGTACTTGTTGGACTACCAGTCGTGTTAGTAAGGAAGTTTTGATTTAGTTCAATTTAATACAGATAGATGCCGCTATAGGTATTTTTACTAAAATAAGTGGAGTAGACTAAATTGGAAACGATTCATGAACATAATTTAATTCGTTTAGTTAAAATTAAAAGCGGCTTAATAAAAGGCCATTGTTCGCCTTTCCGACAAACAGTTGGGTGATTAAAATTGTTTATTTTACCTGTATATCACTATTGTCTTTGTTTCTTTGTTCTTGGCTCAAGTTGATGTTTTTTGTTTGCATTTTCTCCCATCCAGAGCTGTAAGCTCCACCTGTGAATAAAAATTTTGAATGTCTTCATATTATAGTTTCTAACCAGCATTTTGTGTTAACTAGACGATCAGTTCCCACACTACTTAACATGTTATTGTTGTTATTCATCTGTGAATTATTTTTCTCAAATGCTTTCAAGTTCACATAACATGCTCTCATTTACAAAACATCATACTTCTTAAAAACATTAGAAATTCTCTAAAAAATGAACAAGTAACTGCGAATTTTTCCTATTAATATTTTAGCGACGAAGTAAGTTTTCCCAACTTAGACGGCGAGTCGCAATATGGAATTATAATGGCAAAGTAAAAGTTAAATAAGTCAGAGATATTAAAATAACGAAAGCAAACTGGAACCCGTTCAATATAAAGTTTGTATTTCTTTCAAAGTGAGGGTAGATGAGTAAATAGGGACTGAGAAACGAGAGTAACGACTTCTTTTTGTGACTATCCAATCACTACGCAGAAATGGTTACAGAAGGCTAAAGATATACAAATAAATTTCTGTGGGATGATAGAATAGGAAAGTAGTAAGTACATGAATAATATGATGCTATTGAAAAAAATGGGCGAGGGAGGCCTACACCAAGGAGGCGACTTTAATTAAGTTGTACTTATAATAAATAAATTATTACAACGTAAAATTGAAATATAGACTTTCTAGTTACAATTAAATTTATAATAGAACTTAAATATTAACACTCAAGAAAATTTTAAATGAAAATTGCAATAGATAAACCAAAAGTAAAATTTTGCGTGTAATTTTTTTTAGATATATTTTATATGAATGTACGCAGCAACATACATTTCGTACAAAAAACTGTCATTGGGTACTAGACTAAAGGCATTTTTATTCATTTTTTATTGAGACATATACACAAAACTCAAATACCGAAAGTTCGGGATTTTTTCGGGGTATTTAGGTAACCTTAGTTGCCTTTAACCTTTTCCTTACTGTAAGAAAAATGGCGGAAATAAACAACATTTAATCAGACTCGACTTTCTGATATATTGTATAACTAGCTTCCGCCAGCGGCTTCGCCCGCGTGAAAATTCAACCCCCCAATTCACCCTCTTAGGGATGGAATTTTAAAAAACCCTTTCTTAGTGGATACCTACTCTTCACAAAGAATACACCCTCCAAATTTCATGTCTCTAGGACCAGCGGTTTAGGCTGTGCGTTGATATATCAGTCAGTCAGTCAGTCAGTCAGTCACTCAGGACTTTGAATTTTATATATATAGATAATTGAAGAGTGGGTCTTCTGAACCTTTGCATATATAAGTCCAGTCGTAATATTTGAGGAGTTTAGAGTAACTTTTGTGTTTTACGAGGGAGTTCGACGATATTTTAACCTTGGTCCGTGATTAAAAAGAAAAGTTTGATGTTGTTCGGACTTTTATGAAGAAAATCCGTTTCTTTAGGTCACTGACTTTTATATTCTTCTTTTTAAAACAAACTTCCGTTTGATCATAAAAATCATCTTGTTCCTTTTATCAGCCAAGGTACTGACTGCAGGGCGCTGTACTCTATTTTGCGGTCTGCAGTCACGCTAGTAGGCATTGCGGTTCAAATTTACATTAAATCTCGATAAATAAACAAATAACTTTATTTAGACAAAACCCATGTCACATATAATTAAATTAAGGTTCGATACATTGACAAAAATTCATCACATTTTTAAAGTCACGCCTTCTTCCCATGTGGGTAGGCTGAAACTACAGATCGCCATCTGCTGCGATCCTTACATAGTCCTTTTGCCGTGCCATTTGGTCATAAACGCACGGTTGCGAGTACTACGCAACTGATAATTTTGAATAACATCATCAATAAGGTCACTATATGACCTCCAAGGGCCATTTGCCTTGTCATCTCAACATCTCTTCGTTTAATTTGTGTATATAAAGGGTGTCCCAAAAGGTTACGTAGCTGGGAAGGGGGGTGATAGGGGTGGTCACAAGGGTCACAAGAAAAATAAAATAATAAATCCCCTCTGGGTATTTAAAAAAATAAATGGCATTTTTTTTAAACTACATTGCTGTTTTTAAAAAAAATATGCTGTTATGTAATCGTCAATAACCCTTTATCAAATTGAAATAAAAAATAAAAAAAACATATCTAACCAAGATTTTAAAGAAAATTAAGTTCTTGTCCAGTCAAGGACTTAGTAATTACGATTTCACTCCACTTCCTCCAAGTGTACTGAAAAAAAAAAAGATTTATTTCTTTATTTTTCTGGTGACCCTTGTGATCACCCCTATCACCCCCCTTCCCAGGTACGTAAAATTTTGGGGCACCCTGATATATGTTTATATATTATAAGTATATATATTAGTAAATATATATATATATATATATTAGTAATCTATTTATATACTAGTATTCCTATCTTATTTATATATGGGATTTATTTTTAATAGTTGTTTAATAATTGTTCCTCTCAACCAAAGCACTTGCCATCTAATGTCTTCACACCCTTGGTTGATTGGTAGAGAATGCCTAAGGCATTAAGTCCGCCTTTATACCTTTTTGTGTGCGAGAAGTTTAAATAAATAAAACGTAGGTGAAGTGAGTTTTTAGTGAGCTTTCCATTGCAATCCCTAGCTTCAGGTGAAACTTGTAACTTCATCTTAGTTTTCACGGTGATTTTTACAAAAGAGACCGGTTAATTCTGATAAATAATATGTTTCGCAATTAAGGTGCTGTTCCACTTGTGTGTTTGAATATAAATACTTTTAGATAGTCACTTTTCATTCATCCTTTCAATGTGACCAAATTATCTAAGCATAGGTACTCTTTTCAATTTTTCATCTCTACATCTTCTTTTAAACCGCACCGTTGCCTTATTACATTATTCTTCAGGCTATCATTCATATTCACGCCACATATTCTTCGCAAGAAACACATTTCCACAGCATTTATTCTACTTTCATGCTTCTATTGCCACACCCAACATCCACTTTCATACAGTAAAAAAAAACTTGTAAAATAAACGAATGCAGCTATTATCGTACTCACATATTCAAATTGTGTTTACGTGTTTTAGTTCCAAAAGAGATTATTTTTTATAAGTCTTCTTGGCTATCGGGTCGCTGGATGTGGTAACCTGCTATCTCATAAGGACGATGGAGTCTAGACATAGCAAGGTTTCGAAGAAATGCGAAACTCAGATTAAAGGCTTTTCGCAGACAGTCTCATAAAACAGTTTCTATAAAACCTTCATGGAAATTGTTCTACCAGAATGGCGTAATGTCGTACCGTCGCCGTCGTCGCGTTGCGCCTTTCTGCGGGAGCCTTAAAATCTGTGACAATTTTTATGCCACCCTATGATATGATTAAATTATTTATTAAAAGCCAGTCTAAAGGAGCTTTGTAAATAATACTCTCCTAGCAACACGCCCAAAAAACTCAAGGATAAAGAAAAAAATGCGCAGAAATTATTACAAGAGATAGATTAGAGCAGGCATAAAAATAATAAATGTATTATATCTAGCTCGGGGCTGATTTATATTTTCCCAGTCTCCCGTTTTAATATCTTTAATGTAGGAAATATTTTATCTGCTAATATAAAGACACCCTCAACTGAAGAGGAATTTTCAGTTCATTTGGCAAAGCATATTTGTCTGTCAGTACAATAAATATCGGTGACAAAACTAGGGATCCGTTGGAGCGCAAAGGTTACTCTATCTTCAGAGATGAATAAAACCTGATTTTTGTAATCTATCCTGAATGTGAAGGGTCAGATTTAATGGCGCAATTAGGAAGCAACCAAGCATCCTGGCAAGAATTAGATTTCAACATATTTTTTAACTCGATTTTTGTCCGATTACGAATGGGCGAGTAGGTTCAAACCTGGTAGAGATATTTAATTATAACCTTACTCTTGGATTCCATAATAAACTTTGTAATTTAAACGATTCTTTCATTTTGCAAAGAACATCAATAAACAGAGAAATCGAGAAGAATACAGCTTGGGTGGGAGTCATTTAGCGAATTGGACGTCATTTTTAAAACAGCCAAGATTCTACAATGTGTGTAGTCCGGCCTCTATAACCAGTGTGTCTGCCCACTATCATGAACGGTTCTGACACGTGGACACTCACGCAGGAGGCTGTGTATAGCGGCGACCTGTCACGTCTGGCCCTGGTGCGAGCCATGGTACGGAGCGAGAGGGCATGGGAAGCCGTCACCTCCTTCTGCGAAGCAGTAATGCTCGCGAAGGAGGAGGCGGGGCGCGTGTGAGAGTGGCAGTCTCTGCGCCCTCACGTCCCTAGCCGCTGCAGGAGGAGACGCCCCGGGCGTCGGGAGTCAATGGCGGACTCTCGGCCACCGTAGGCGCGAGCTTGCGGGGGGCGAGCAAATGGTAGCTCGCCGCCCGGTAAGGACCAGGCTCGGGTCGACGCCGCGTAGTGTTCCACGCGCGCCTCAAAGAGATGTCAGCAGCACTGAAGGGACCTGCCTGCCTGGGGTCTGCTAGGACCGATGCCTGCCAGGGTCGCGAGATTGTTCGAAAGAGATACCGTGACCCTGGCACATGGGCAACTGAAGGAACATGGGTGGGTTTTAGTCAGTAAAAGTCTGTCTCGCCCTCTCGCTCCGTCCAGAGCGGGAGAAGTCATTTGATGACTTCCAATCCAAAAAAAAAGGCTGAGAGTTGCACAGAGAGCCATGGAGCGTACCACACTCAGGCTAGTAGTCTAAGTTCCAAACGTCAAGATCCGCAGACGTACGGAATTATTTTTCGTTTTAATGTTCTTTTATTATTGTAGTATTTCCTGTGCGTACAGCCATTTTTTCCCATTCTATTTCTTCTGTAATCATTGCCAACAGACTATCTGCCTGCCTGCAATAATCTTGAAACGCGACTCATGGAATTGTCGCCGCTGACACCAATATTGACAAACAGTTGCAACAAATCATTGATTCAATTCAAAACAACGACAACAATGGATCATCGTCTGTTCACCAATAAACCTCAATACCACAACATCCTGTATAATATTCCCGTGAGCATTGTACAATTGATGGTTTTTAGGATTCCGTACCCGAGGAATGCCAATGGACCCTATTATTAAAGACTCTGCTGTCCATCCGTCCGTCTGTCACAGGATTGTATCTTTTGAACCGTAATAGGTAGATACTTGAAATTTTCATCGAGAGTGTACTATTGTGGTCGCTATAGCAACAGATAAACAGAAATTAATAATCCCAGCCACTATCTTAGATTTTCAATTTAACCTCACTATTGCCCTCAACACCCTCGAAAATCATGACAACCATCTCACTATCGTTGTCTTTTTCAAATAGTATAGGCATTACGCTTTTTGTTACGTCCCTATTTTCGTTAGGCGACGATTACTACAATTTTACTACTACCTCAAGATGCATTATAGAGTTTTTTCCAAACTGGGTTACATATTTTAGGCGGCCCCCTATATGAGAAACGTGTGTTTTGATTAAAGTAGGTATTTAAAAAAATATAAGTTTTTAATACAGTTAGGAGGAACGGAACCCTTCGTGCTGGACTCGCACTTGACCGTTTTTTTATACCATTTTGTGGAACTATGGTGTTTTCGATCAGTAAGTATTGGTTTGTTTCGCGGTTAAAATAACAAGTGTTTTCTGAACAATAAGTGATGTTGCTGCAACAATGTTGCGCTTTGTGCTTCACTTACATTCGGCACGCAATGCCCTTTTACAGCACTAAGTGATTTTCAAAAATATTTTGGTTTTGTTTTAATTCTTAGGTAACTCTCCGTAGGTTTTGGAGCTGTTGCGTTCTATAAACGTGTTTTTTTCGCACATAACTTTTATTCTACATATCATCATCTGCTTAGGCTTTTCCCAACTATGTTGGGGGCGGCATAAAGTGAAACCGGTTGCTGACAACCAGTACTGTACACACGGCGACATTAAGCTACATATATCCAGCTTATCTGACCTCGTATTGTATAGGCTTTTCGTACAATGTGAAGTCAGCGTATACTGGAAATGCTTATATATACTTTATACTACTGTATACTTAAAAAAAAACATAAGCTTTACATTCGTTTATGTCAGTCCCTTATATTTGTGACTTTTCCGTCATCGTTATCGACAATAGAATGTCAGTTTGTCTAGGGCACCCTGACCTTCACAGTAACATACAACCATCAGAAGAGATAAGTAACCAGGAAAATCGGATAAAGCTTAAGTTTAGTGAGAAACCGACACAGGATTTTGAAGAAAAATTAACCGGATAAATGAACTGTTTGTTTTCTATAAATGAAATGAAGTTTGAGTCCATCGGTTTCTTATTAAACTTCAACTATATGCTATGACTCTGGTTATATCTTTTGGTGACCGTACATAGTCTCCATTCTGCTCCTATAGATCTCCCGTACATTCCATTTCACGCTCCTAATCCCGAGGTTCATAAGTGGCTTCAACTGCTAACCAGTTACCAATTACCATCTAGTTAACTCAGTGAAACCGATCACAGATGGTATTAATGCACATACATTATATGCGTTCTCTTGCACATAATCTTTGGAGCCTACTATCCTATATATGGAGTCAGTCGTGACGAGAGATCCCTGTGTAAATGTTAAACTAAGTTTACACTTTGGTTTGGTTATTATTTACTTTCTAGCTACTACCTACAACTTACTCCCATTCCTTGTCACATCGAATAGCAAACCCGGGCTATCACTACGTTACGCTTACCGTTCTTTGAGCCTTTTTTTGATTTTGCTCGGCTCTGAAGGGTTCTAGTGTCATGTTAAGTAACCTATAGCCTGCTTTGAGAATTGAGCTATAAAATTAAAAAAAAAGAATGCTCAACTCCGACTGAAAGTTCTAAAGAATAGCGCGTTCAAACAATCAACCTCTTAAGGTGGATGCTTCAGCCAGCCCGCGAAATTCAAATTTTCTTACGTTTTTTGCAATTTGCAGGCCAGTGCTAGGTTGTATGTTGATTAAAATATTATTCGCGCCTGTAAGACGTATGTAGTTACAGAATTATAATCATCAAAATCATCAATACAACGCTCTAAGGTCGTAAAGCTGTAGGAATGACTTTTTCCGTTTTTTTTTTTGTTCCTAAGCCTTTATGAACTTGGAGCGTTGTATTGGCGATTTTGATGATTATAATTCTGTAACTACATACGTCTTACAGGCGCGAATAATATTTTAATCAACATACAACCTAGCACTGGCCCGCAAATTGCAAAAAACGCAATACATTTTGAATTTCGCAGGCTGGTTGGAGCATTCAGCGTAAGCTCTTTTAATTGTATTTAGATTATATAAGGTAGTTTCAAGTGAAAAATTTAAATACGATAAGTGTTAGGACTCATTCTATGTTGCTCAATGGGATTATGACAAATGTAATTTAAAAGTCAAATTGTTAATGCATTATTTAATAAGCGGTTTCCTGAAATAAGCCGATAATTTATTCTTCTAATAAAGCGACGAATATAATCATTTTGCAATGTAATTATTTTCCCTGATTCATAATTTTATTGATCGGTAAACAATCTTTGAGAGGCTATGAAATATGGAAGTTATAGGTGGGGAAGTCGTGCTCGACCAATGACACTGTCTAAAATGCACCTAATTTTGATTATTTACGGCACTAGAAACCTTTTCCTACGGTCAAACTTATTACGTATTTTATATCAATCTCATCATCATCATCATTTCATTTTCACGTCCACTACTGGACATAGGCCTAACCCAATTTGGGGGGCTTTGGCATAATCGCCACAGTTGGCAGGCGGGTTGGCGATTGCAGTAGGGTGGTTAAATGCATAGAGAACGCTGCTGCCCATTCTCTAGTAAGTCCCTTAGTTGCCTTGTACGACACCCACGGGAAGAAATGGGATGGTACTTTTCTTTATGTTCGACACCACACGGATAATATACCAGTTTGTACCTACATTATTTAAACTCTGTATTGCTTGCATAATCCTACTAATATTATAAATGGGAAAGTTTATGAGTATGGATGTATGTTTGTTACTCTTTCACGCAAATACTACGGGTCGGATTTAGATGAAATTTGGCACACAGATAGTTTATAATCAGGATTAACACATACTTTTTATCCTGGTACTACGTTTCCGCGGGATAATTTCTGCCCTCCACGCGGGCGAAGCCGCTGGCAAAAGCTAGTGGGTCATATAATGTTCCCACTCCCAGGACACAAGACTCTTCTCTGTGAAAGGGATAGGGCCCTACATAAACCAGTACATAGGCATATTCTGGTTGGTATTTATACTTTATCTATGATGTGTTCTAACCTAACACTACAAAGTTAGGCACTAATTAAGATGAACTGAAGAATCTATACTATCTATACTACTATACTAATATTATAAATGCGAAAGTAACTCTGTCTGTCTGTTACTCTTTCACGACTAAACCACTGAAACGATTTTGATGAAATTTGGCACGGGATACCAAACAAAAACAACAATTACCGACATTTACGCGGACAAAGTCGCGGGCAAAAGCTAGTGTTTCATACAAACTTAAAGGTCAATATTCAAGTCCAAATTAATAAAACATTACATTCTATACCTACAGAGGAAATCCTAATGACATAACATTATTCCAATAAGGTTTTTATACTAAAACCGTGTCGCTATGGAAGTGTACTTGTTCAACCAGCTTCACGGATCTGTTCCCACGCACTTTCCACCCAGAGTACAGTAGCTGTGTTGACTTCATTTAATTAATTGGTAACTGGATACGGCTGATATGTAGGTACACGTCGCACGCTCCTGTGGCGTATTTGAAATAATTAGGTGGCTTCTATTTTGGTGGAGGTGGTTTGTTTTGTTTTCAAATTGTATAGAAAAGACGGTAGGAAAGAGTAGTGTTACCATCGATTTTTCGTTTCCGATCCGGGCTTGTCAGTTGTCCGAACTTTTCGTTCAGGGTTTTTTGAAAATAGAAACGCATTGTTTTTGGTAGGAGAACTCAAAAATGAAAGATTTGAAATTAGAAACTACGTAATTTTATTTTTTTCAAAAGATAGGATTTTTCTCATGTCGTAATGGTAACTTTACCAAAGGCGGAATTATTGTGTTTGTTATGTTTGTTAAAGAAAACTGATGGCGTTTGATTCATTTTATGAGGAATAGCAATGAAACAATTATGCAATTCTTTTAAAAGTCAGTAAAGCCAATAAGGATGCTTAGAAGGTCTTAAAGACAGATTTTCTGATACAAACAAAGCAGGAACTATGGTCAACACGTTTAATTAATTTAGATTAGCGTATTGAAACGTATATAAAATTCCAACACCATAATTGCGTAACACACTATTGTTACGAGCTGAGTTTTTGGATAAATAATTTATGTTAATTTACACCAAAATATCTAACAATTTATTAATTCTCAAATATACTAATCAGAAACTTTTAATACGAATTACTTATTTCTCGCTTGTGGTTCACTGTTTCGCATTCATCACTGTTACGCAATTACCCTGCAGGTTTCCAAATGATGGGTTATTCTTCACCGATGTCAACGGAGTCTAAGATAAACTTAGAAAGTAGGTAGTAATTAATTGAAAAATCCACAGTCGTTGTTTGGAATATCTATTTGCTTCAATAAACTATTGCGGTGTATATGTATATTCCAACGAAGGATCCTTAGGAAGTCTTAACACCATAGTCACGTCTCCAATACAATTAGCCTTTATATGGTTGGTAAACTTAACGGCACTAACACCGGATGAAGCTAATATTGATCCAAGAACACAGGATGTGCTAATATTTTACAGTGATGGTGTTATTAATTTAATTAAAACTGATAGAAGTGCGAATCGTAATAGGTAATAATAAGGAAATGTTGTATTTATCAATAAATATTTGTTAAATTATGATCTTTATTTTGTGTTGTACGTTTAAAAAATGTATTAAAATAAATAATATCTACATAATATTATATATTAATATTATAAAGCTGAAGAGTTTGTTTGTTTGAACGCGCTAATCTCAGGAACTCCTGGTCAAAATTGAAAAATTCTTGTTGTGTTGGGTAGCCTATTTATCGAGGAAGGCTAGGTATAGGCTATATAATATCACGCTACAAATAAGAGGAGCAGAGCAGTAATGAAAAATGTTGAAAAACGGGGAAAATCGCAGGGGTAGGCGATTCGACGCGACGCGACGGGTCGGGGGAACAAGAAATTTAACGCGGACGAAGTTGCGGGCAGAAGGTAGTACTCAAATAAAATGCTACCTTCTATTTATTGAAGCGCTTAGTATTGTATCAGGTGGCGTTAAGGGATTGGTCTCGGCTATCTTTCGTGGATCTGACAGTCATCAGAAGCCTGAGAGTCAGCCAACCGGTCTCACCAAGGGTTCTTACCCAGTAACCGAGTTGTGGTGGTCAGAAACGCAGAAGTTCCATATAAAATACTGGTAATCAGATGTATCCAGTTAGACTGGAATATCGATCCTAATTTAGTTGGGAAAATACATGGTGGATGATGACAGTAACCACCCCTTTCTGTCTTCCACACAATCGTTTCTTTGATCTTCTCTTACTCATAAAATCATCCTTATTCGCATTCAAAACTATCCTCACTCCTCCTCACATTATGCTGATTTCTTTATACACAAGGCCGTGTGCCCAATGGGATTTCCTATCGAAAAAAATTATGAACTCCCATACAAACTTAGATCCTGTACCTCAAACACTTTACCCAAGAAACGTATGCTCTTTCTTATACACTAATATTAAAAAAAAAACATTTAATTGTTTGAATTTTTAACGAAACCGATTTTAAAAATCTTTCACCTATGGAAAGCTACATTATTCAGGAGTAACATGAGTGTGCATATGTGTACCTAGGACAGACTGTCCAGTTAGGTAGGTCCAACTTCGAGAAAGAGGTCAATCGTCGAATCCGACTCGGCTGGGCAGCGTTTGGGAAGCTACGCAATATCTTCTCGTCCCACATACCGCAGTGTCTCAAGACGAAAGTCTTTGACCAGTGTGTGTTGCCAGTGATATGGAACCGAAACGTGGTCGCTCACAATGGGCCTTATTAGAAGGCTGAAAGTCACCCAAAGGGCGATGGAGAGGGCTATGCTTGGAGTTTCCCTACGCGATCGAATCAGAAATGCAGAGATCTGTAGGAGAACCAAGGTAACCGACATAGCCCGAAGAATTGCTAAACTGAAGTGGCAGTGGGCAGGGCACATTGCTCGCAGAACAGATGGCCGATGGGGCCGAAAGGTTCTGGAGTGGCGACCGCGTACCGGAAGACGTAGAGTTGGAAGGCCTCCAACAAGGTGGACCGATGACCTTGTGAAGGCCGCAGGAACCCGCTGGATACGGGAAGCACAAAACCGGTCGAAGTGGCGGAGCTTGGGGGAGGCCTAAGCCCAGCAGTGGACGTCTTTCGGCTGAAATGATGATGATGATGATGAACATGAGCCATAAATTTCACGTGGACGAAGTCGCGGGCGAAGTGATAGTCTTCTATATGCGATGAAGTTTCAAAAATTTTCCTTAGAGATCACTTTTACTATAAGGAACTCTCTTTCAAAATTTCGAAGTTCTAGACCCCGTGGAGTGGACTGTGCATCGTCTCACAGTAAATGAATGAATGAATTTAAGATTCTTTAGAAAGTACACATGTTTTTGCTTGTAGCTTGTATTTTGTTCGTAGAGTTCATTTGTATATTGTTTCCATATTCCATATCTGATGCTCCACTCAATATAATCTATGTAAATGACCGACATAACTCAAGGACGAGGAACTTCGAAGTGTCCAAATAACAACTCTCATAAAATTGTTTCCATTTTATCGTTTCATTTTCATCGTTTAAATATCTGCTTTTTATAAAGTAATTATTCCTTAACATTTGACAAATTATTTTACTAACAGTTCGTATTAGGTGGAGCTCCAACAGTAAGCTATAATGAAACCATATTTTTGTAACTTTGACGATGAATCTTAATCAGCTTATGACCTTCAACTCGTAGGGTCGATATCACTGATGTCAACGTACACCTTAATAAAAATAATAATACATAAATTTACTGATACACAACAGCCTAAATCATTGTCACTGGGTCCAAAAGCATGAAATTTTACACAAGCGTTCTTTAAGTTACGAAGGTGAGCGTTTTAATAGGATTTTGCAACTAACCCGCAGATGATGACGAACTAACTATCAACTTAATTTATTTAGCTTCAACAAAGATAATAAGGATAAAAATCCTAATATTATTTACTCAACAAATATGTTATTTATTGAGAATAATGACCTGTCAGAAACCTTATGTATAACTTATAAACAAATGTTTTATTTTGTATTCGATTTGCATAAGTTATGATTATGTATGACTGAAGTTAGGCCGTTATTCTTTCTCGCACCACTGTTTTTGATAGTTTAAGATTTATCGTAGGAACGTTCTCATGATCTTCGAAATTATTAAAACATATTTTTGTATTTTACTTAAAGACACAGAGAGTCTAGACAAAACCGATTACGATTGCGTAATTTGAATAAATTTGAAGAATATTCAAAATTAATTAGTCATAGTCAGTCATTTATTCATGAACAAGTAAATTGTATCTGAATTTACATACACAATTGCACAATTACAGTATACAATAAATTACTTCTGAGTTTCATAAATTTAATCAACCATTTAAAAATAATAAGTTTACTTTTTTCAATAGTATATCTACATGTAAATTAAACAATATGAACAACATCTTAAAATTTAAAATAATCAGAATAAAATAATTATCATCTTACGTCGATGCACAATTTATTTCGAAAATATTAAATAATTGGTATAATTATTTTTAAATTGATTTTATTAATCTATGCTAATTTGTCTTTAATAAATTATATTATTCTAACGCAATAAATGTTGTTGAACTGTCAATATTAAGGATATTCCTACTGTTTTGCGTAACCTTATATCAGTGGTGCCGGACCTAAAGAATAGCAGTACACTACTTCTTCCCGTGAGTGTCGTAAAAGGAGACTAAGGGACATACTAGAGATGGGCAGCAACGTTCTCTATGCATTTTACCACCATACTGTGATCGCCAACCCGCCTGCCAAGCGTGGCGACTATAGCAAAGCCCCTCAAATTGAGGGAGGCATATGTCCAACAGTTGACCTCTTACGGCTGAAATGATGATGAAGCGTTACTGAGGAGCTTATATCAAACCCATTGAAGGTAGTTGAAGATATTCGAAACTTAACCTTTTAGTTAAGCTCTTAGGATTGAAAATCGCGGTTTGAAGCTACAGTAAAACTTGATTGCCCTGTAAACTCCATTTGTAAAATCACATGGATTTGCAAAATGTTTCAGTCGGATGAATTTATATACCTAAGATCACTTTATTTACCAATTTCTTGGTCTTTTTTACTCGACTATGGTGAAGCAAAATCGAGGGTTATGATTTTGACCGGTATGTTTTTATACAGTATGTGCATCAGTCCTCTCATATCTTCTAAACTTCGTATCGTAATTTGAAAAACTGGCCAAGTGCGAGTCGGACTCGCTCACCGAGGGTTCCGTACAAACCTGCAGGTATTCACGGTTTATGCATAAGGTTTCATCATCATCATCATTTCAGCCGACAGACGTCCACTGCTGGACTTAGGCCTCCCCCAATTTGGGGGGCTTTGCCATAATCGCCACGCTTGGCAGGCGGGTTGGCGATCGCAGTATGGTGGTAAAATGCATAGAGAACGCTGCTGCCCATTCTCTAGTAAGTCCCTTAGTCGCCTTTTACGACACCCACGGGAAGAAATGGGGTAGTGTTATTCTTTACGTCCGGCACCACACGGTACAAGGTAGGTAAGGTAAGGTAAGGTACGGTAAGGTTTATTTTTATGAAATTTTTTTTTTTTTTAATTTTTATATCTGAGTTGACTAAATGAAAGGTAAATTGTGGTTTACGATTTATGACGTATTAAATAAAAACTACTTACTAGATTTCGTTTAAACCAATTTTCGGTAGAAGTTTACATGGTAATGTACATCATATTTTTTTTTTAGTTTTATCATTCCCTTATTTTAGAAGTTACGGGGGGGGGGGGGGGGAAACATTTTACCACTTTGGAAGTGTCTCTCGCGCAAACTATTCAGTTTAGAAAAAAATGATATTAGAAACCTCAATATCATTTTTGAAGACCTTTCCATAAATACCCCACACGTATGGGTTTGATGAAAAAATTATTTTGAGTTTCAGCTCTATGTATGGGGAACCCCAAATATTATTGTTTTTTTTCTATTTTTGTGTAAAAATCTTAATGCGGTTCACAGAATACATCTACTTACCAAGTTTCAACAGCATAGCTCTTATAGTTTCGGAAAAAAGTGGCTGTGACATACTCGGACAGACAGACAGACAGGCAGACATGACGAATCTATAAGGGTTCCGTATTTTGCCATTTGGCAACGGAACCCTAAAAATGAAGTATCGCTGGAAGCGTCTTGTTTGTCCGGTGGTGATAAGCTATGTGACGTCTTAATAAAATATGTTGCCCTCTAAAGGACCTAATGTGTTGAACTAAAATTACCTTGCCATAAAGTTTATGATCGCTCTGCCAGGGTCGCGAGATTCGTTCGAAAGAGATACCGTGGCTCTGGCACATGGGCAACTGAAGGAACATGGGTGGGTTTTAGTCAGTAAAAGTCTCCGCTTCACCCAGAGCAGGCGACATCATTTGATGATTTCCCACGCAAAAAAAAGCTTATGATCGCTTGTTACTGTTAGAATGTATTTTGTAGGTGGCATAAGACCACGGCTTTCAGATGAGAATATTTCCTGGTTTCATACTTTTTAGAGCGTGATTTTTCAGTAGTCCGGATTTAGTTCAGTTGTCTGGTTGCCATAGTACAGGCTCTGCCTAGTTTGGGATCAGATAACGGTGTGTTGGTTGTTCTAAGATATAGATATAGTTTTTGAACTTATTTTTTGTTCCAACTATACTGAGATTATAAAGCTGAAGAGTTTGTGTGTTTGGTTGGTTTAACGCGCTAATCTCAGGAACTCCTGGGTTGAATTCAAAAAGTCTTTTAGAGTTGGCTACCCCATGTATAGAAGGCTATTGACAATATACCATCACGCTTAGTCCCCTTAGGAGCCGCTCAAAAAGTAAAAAAGTCACGAATATAAAAATTTCGCACTTGCAGTTGACTCGACGGTATGGGTTGGGGGCGAAAGAAATTTAACGAGGAAGAAGTCGCGGGCAGAAGGAAGTAATATTTAAAAGTGTATTTAAATAACTATACATCGAAACATACATTTTGTCCGGATATTGCACGCTTCCAAAGGAAATTTAACGATTATTACCATTTTTACAAGCCTACACGTTAAACGGGTACATTTGTACCCATCAATGTATCATGTTTTACTCATCAACCCATTAATAAGCAGCGTTTGAAGGGTTATCTACCTTTAGTATAATAGCCGGAGGGCCAATTAGGGGCTATTCCATTCACAAAACTACCTCGGCCACGCTACGGGTTAAGATTAGTTTAATTCGTTTTTAAGGGTATTGTACACTGTTTTGTTATCGACTTTTTAGGTAGTACGTACTATGAGAGCAAATAATACTAAATAATATTATATTTTGATACTTATTAAGTAATAAAATATATTATTATTGTAATAAAATAATATTATTATATGACTATACAGAAAGTTCTTGTTTGGCTTGAAATTTCAATTTAATTAGAAGTATTTTATTAATTCTTGTGTCTTGTTGGACTTAGCAGAATTAATGTACCAATCACATTAAAATTAGGTATAACGTTTTATTTTAGCTTTCGTGTTTACAGCCACGCCCCCACCATCTCGTTCATTTCATTCATTCGAAACAAACAAAAACTATTCTAATTAATTTGAAAGCTTACTCTAAAAATATTTGAATATAACAAAAGTAATTTTATTCACCAGCCTGTACAACATTTTTTTTTTATGGGTGGAAATGATCTGGAAATCATCAAATGACGTCTCCCGCTCTGGGTGGAACGGGAGAGCGAGTCAGACTTTTACTGACTTAAACCCACCCGTGTCCCTGCAGTTGCCTATATGCCAGGGCCACGGTAACTCTATCGAACAAATCTCGCAACCCTAGCAGGCATCGATCCTAGCGGACCCCTTCAATTATGCTGACATCTCTAGCCTGTATACAACATGAGATAATCTTTTCGCATACGATCTCTACAGTGTTTCAATGAGTCCATGTTTATAATGAGTTTAATTTTGTTACACTATATTGATGAAATTGCTACTTTGGAGAAGTAAAAGTTCGTGAGAAAATTCACACGTTCATAATACAGTGTAATAGCTAGGTAGGTACGATGTATGATCCTGAGACGAATAGTTAGTAATCTATATGAGTTTAATTATGTATCTCCCAGCTGATTGCAGGAAGGAAATGAGCAACTTCTTTTAAGAGGTAATATTATACTTCTATGGCATAAATATGCAACTAGCTTCTGCCCGCGACTTTATCCGCGTAAAATTTCATCAAATTATAGCCTCACGGCTATGGGCAACTCTGTTGTCGCTTTTTGCTAGACTTCAGTAGCGTCAAGAGATCATAGACTTTCATCATATTATTTTTTTCTTTTAATCCGACGAGTAATTCCAAAGATTAGCGCATTCAAACAAACTATTTTTCAAAGGTTTGCAACATTATTAATATAAGTATAGAATTAAACCCGGTTGCGTAGATAACCTAACTCACCACCACAATCAAGCCTAACTCTCAAAGGATTCATAGACCATTGCTCCATACGCCTGAAAAAATCGTCTGTTCAACAAAAATATTGTGGAACGGTCAAAATGAAAAGAAAATTGATCGAGTATGTTTCAAAATTAGGCTCTCGGGAAATCCAAACACCAAAGGATAAACATATTCCAGATTCCTACATCCACAAAGTAAACCTCAACCAGTACACACAGTAATCCATCACACAAAACCCGCGCAAAATCGAACACAACATTTAGATTTCGAACGCATTTCAATCAACGTAAACGTCACACAGACTGAACGTTTCTAAATTCTTTTTAGGGTTCCGCACCTCAAAAGGAAAAAGCGGAACCCTTATAGGATCACTTTGTTGTCCGTCCGTCCGACCGTCCGTCCGTCCGTCCGTCCGTCCGTCTGTCAAGACCCTTTTTCTCAGGAACGCGTGGAGGTATTATGCTGAAATTTATATTAAATACTCAAGTTTACTGTCCCTTGGAGCTGTGAAAAAATCAACCTTCTAAGCTAACGCAATCAAAAGATATAGCCGTTTATGCCGCAAATTTCCGCAAATTTTCGAAACTCGCAAGGGAATCAAAACTTAAAGGGTACTTCCAGTCGATCTAGAATTTTGTAATTTGGTACGAAGCAACGTCTTATAGCACAGATAAAGGAAAAATTGCGAAAACTGTAAATTTTTAGTTACATCATATAATAAAAATATTTTTAATTATTTTAAACTTACTATCCCTTTCCTCATGAACGCGTAGAGGCATTAAACACTACAGGTTTGTACGGAACCCTCGGTGCGCGAGTCCGACTCGCACTTGGCCGGTTTTTTTATTTTTTATTGAAAGATTTCTATTGCAACATTATGTGTCAAAAACTGGTTTGCTCTATAGCATAAAATAATAACGAATAATGTAGAACTGTCAGAATAATCATCATCATCATCATTTTAGCCGATTGACGTCCACTGCGGGACTTAGGCCTCCCCAGCTTGGTGGGCTTTGCCATAATCGCCACGCTTTTTTTTTGTTGGATGGGAAACCATTAAATGACTTCTCCCGCTCTGGGCGGAGCGGGAGGGCGTGTCAGACTTTTACTGACTAAAACCCACCCGTGTTCCTTCATATGCCAGGGCCACGGTAACTCTTTCGAACGAATCTCGTGACCCTGGCAGGCATCGGTCCTAGCAGACCCCTTCATTGCTGCTGACATCTCTTTGAGGCGCGTGTGGAACACTACGCGCCGTCGACCAGAGCCTGGTCCTTAGCGGGCGACGAGCTACCCATTGTTCGCCGCCCGCAAGCTCGCGCCTACGGTGGCCGGAAGTCCCCTATTGACTCCCGACGCCCGGGACGTCTCCTCCTGCGGCGGGTAGGGACGTGAGGGTGCAAAGACCGCCACTCTCTCACGCGCCCCGCCTCCTCCTTCGCGAGCATTACTGCTTCACAGAAGGAGGTGACGGCTTCCCATGCCCTCTCGCTTCGTACCATGGCTCGCACTAGGGCCAATCGCCACGCTTGGCAGGAGGGTTAGCGATCGCAGTCAGGTGGAAAAATGCATAGAGAACGCTGCTGCCCATTTTATAGCAAGTCCCTTAGTCGCCTTTTACGACATCCAAGGAAATGGGATGTCTCTATTCTTTACGTTCGGCACCACACGGAGTCAGAATAATAGTAATTCCAAATTTTTTAATTTTATATAATTTACCCCGCTGTCTGCCTCGTGTGTACACTCCTTAACCGTCGGGCGCCGGAAGAAACCCGTTTTCTTCATACTTTTAATTTAATGGCTGCTCTGAGATAATTGTATCATCGTGTCTGTAACGATTTGGTACTATTTGTAACATCTCGCTCGTGTCGGGACTGGGGTGAGCAGATAATTGAGCTTGGTTAATGGAGAATCTGTTACAGAACAGTTCATCGGTAATTGAATATAGGTCGTGACGGGTCCATTGCAAATTTATTATTAGTTGTCATGGCAATAATGACAATTTGGTTTAAATTGGTTATTATATTTTATTTATGAAATACTATCCTTGTAGATTATTATATCTTTTGTGAATGTGAGAACGTTGCAGGCCTTGTAGACTGTAGGCAATTTTCCATTTTATTGTACGTCGTACTTGTTGACAAGCCTACACTGTTTTCCCTATACCTATTTATACTGTAATTTAAAACCATTGTACGAGCCCAATTATCCGTGAAGTTTCTTGCCAGCTCTTCTCCATAGGAATCAACTATTTGAAACCGTGCACCTAACTTCTGACGTTTCATAAGTGCCCATGTAGGTTTATGTGAAATAAAAATATTTTGATTAATTGAAACTAGGTTTCAGTGATCTGTTAAGTTGCGTGTTTATTAGATGAGATATCCAGAACTTTATCAATCTTCATGAAGAGTGGAGTTCCTTAGTGAAAGCTTTGTAAGTACAGGAAACTTTTTGATGGGGCATTAAAAAGTTCCTCGTAGGTACAAAGCTCTTGGTAGACCAAATCCACACTAATATTATAAATGCAAAAGTATCTCTGTCTATCTGTCTGTCTGTCTGTCTGTCTCGCTTTCCTGCTAAAACTACTGAACCGATTTAAATGAAATTTGGTACACAGATAGTTTAGAGCCTGAGAAAGGACATAGGCTACTTTTTATCCCGGTAGTACGTTCCCGCGGGATATTTTCCGACCTCCACGCGGGCGAAGCCGCTGGCAAAAGCTAGTGTTGTATAAAAAATGACATTACAGCTTCCAATCTAACTGGATGCCGTTGATTACCAGTATTTCACATGGAGCTACTGCCAATCTGACCTCCACAATCCAGTAACAGGATAATACGATACCCCTTGGTTCTAATGTTGTATCAGCTAATGCCATTACAGTTTCCAGTCTAACTGGATGCAGATAAAAACCATTATTTTACGTGGAGTGACTGCCCATCTGACCTCCACAACCAAGTGACAGTGTAATACCCCTTTGGTAGTTGTCAGACTTTCGGGCCATGACGGCCCGTAACGACTGTCAAAGATCTACGATTGACAGCCGGGACCAACAGCTTAACGTGCTTTCCGAAGCATGGACGGTCTTGGTTTGTAAAGATCACCCATCCACCATATATTTTTCCCTTAAATATGCCACCCACTCCTTTCTGATACATGTTATATACCTTGACACAGAAACACTCTAAATAAAAACACAGTTCGCTAATATGATTTTACAGAACGATTAACTATAATAAAATCTTTGCCACCTACTCAAACACAAAAGATTACAAGAAAGCTATCGTTTAACTCCACAATGTTAACCTAAAAACTACGGTTTAAGTTGCATTAAAAAAATAATAACTATGTTAAACCAACATCAGATTACCATAGCAACTGACTTCTGATTCACATTTAAATAATTTACTGGCCCCTCTGGACGTTTATCTGAAGAGTTTGAAGAAGGTTTTAGTAAAACGGTAGCAAGAACTGCCGGTTCACTTAAGATACAGTTAATTAAGCTTTAAACTGCGAGAATTGGACTGTTTTAACTATGAATATTATCTTTATGCTCCGTTTAAAGGTCCATGTTCAGAGTTTGAAAGATCTAGTGAATATCAAATTGTTGTTTGGTCGGCCTTTTCACAACTTATTTAATAACTACGATTTCCAGTGTAACTAAATGTCACAGCATTTCAATATATTTTGACATGGATCGGGAGAAAATATAGTGACTTTATTGGTGATGTTCTTCAGAAGGGTCAGGTGCGTAGTACTGATAACCAACGTGTGTGTATGACCAGATGTATAAACTTAAACGAGGCAAAAAGAGCACGTAAGGAGGATCGTAGCAGGTGGCGTTTAGTTTCTGCCTACCTCCATGGGGTAAAGGCGTGATTTTATTTATGTATGTATGGATGGAGTGATTGCTATTGAATCCCCCAGTTTTTCGGAGATGAGGTTTTTCCAGGATCTTGTCGAAATTAATGTGCTTTTAAAACCTTTTTTAATTCTACTGGCAAAATTATATCTAACAAGGATAAAACTAGTTTATACATAGCATACAGCCTATAATGTTCCCACAGAGACTCCCTCTCACAGAGAAGAGGCTTAGTCCTCCATGGCTTGGCTTGGCATTAATCCATCTCCCGGGCACAGTGCGGTTGATAGAGGTAAAATGTCTTTGAATTTTTGGCTCTAGGATATGGCCAGTTTCCACACGATATTTTTCTTCAACATTTAAGCCTGCCCGCCTGTCTCTTTTAATTGTGTGTAGGTAATCATCAAATGACGTCTCCCGCTCTGGGCGGAGCGGAACGGCCGCGGCGTGTCAGACCTTTACTGACTAAAACCCTCCCGTGTTACTTCAGCTGCCTATGCCAGTGCCACAGTAACTTTTTCGAACAAATCTCGACCCTGGCAGGATAATTTGCCTGTCTGGGATTGAATTCAAGAACTAAGAAACGTTAGTCAGGGCCTTTATCACTACGCCCTCTAAAATATTGTAATATTGTTTGATTATATTGTCTAAGGAATTTAAAAAATAACAAAACTTTAGAGGTGTCAAGGGACACCCGGATGGAATGAAGTTCCTTTCCAGGATTCATAATTTTTATATATTTTTTTATTATTTATAATGTAGGTACAAAAAACCTGTATACACTCAACAAAAATATTCTCTCTCTCTCTCTCTCTCTCTCTCCCTCTCTCTCGCCCTCTCTCCCCCTCTCTCTCTCCCTATCTCCCTGTCTCTCTCCCTCTCTCTCTCTCTCTATCTGTCTCTGTCTCTCTCTCTCCCTCTCTCCCTGTCTCTCTCTCTCTCTACTCACAACAAAAATAACAACAATATACAAACAATAAAATATATACAGTCGAATTGAGAAACCTCGTCCTTTTTTTGAAGTCGGTTAAAGCATGTCGTGACAACTTTTCGTAAGATTTTTTTCCGTCTAGCACCCTTTTACAACGCGCGATAAGGAACTTCGTTCCAAAAACTACTTTTTCGGTTATTTCATTATATCTATGATGTTTTTCCATAGCGCGCACCTAATTACGTTATTTGGCATTCTTATTTATATCAGAAGCGTCTCTGAAGCTATGAAAATGAGTTTACTTTTTCCTTTATCAACCTTAAATTATAAACGTATATCCAAAGAACATTTTCTCAGTAATCTCAGCTCCATGTAAAATCTAGTAAAATTGTATTGTCACATCTCGGCAACAGGCTGAAATCTAGTTACAAAGTTGGGCCTGTAACTTTAGATAAAGCCCCTCGCGTTCATAATGTTACAGGAAAACATTGTCATGGGATAACTAGATTCTGAACTTGTTTCATAACAAGACTTACATCTAGTTTCAGAATTGAGAATTTGAAGTTGATTCCTTCAATGTAACCCATGATGTTCTAAATTGCTTATGTTTTTTTGGAAAGAAATTTTGCAACCTAAAGTGGGAAGTGGTAGCACGCAATATTCATATACTTCTACGTTTCCTAGCAATTTGTAGGAGGGTTGTATTTATGATTTTAATAATGATTATAATTCTGTTTAGCCATACTTATTACGATCGTGAATCATATTTTAATGAACACAAAACCTGACAATGCAAATTGCTGCAAATTGGATAAAACGTACGAAAATTAGAATTCGCGAGCCACTTTGGCACATTCTCCTTATTATAGAAGAGTTTAACAACAGTTCTCTAATTCAGAAACCGAGTGTTAGTCCAGTCTTCTGGAGCTTTCTAGTTCTTTGGATTATTTCTGGTGTCAGTCAATGTGTTAAGTTGTTTATTTATTTATTCCATAAAATCCGCTTGCATGAGTTTTTATTTGTTTGTTGCTGTTTTTTGTTTTTTAATAGTAGCTTTGTGCAGGATGATACTAAATATTTGCAACACCATATAAAATTGTAGAATGTAAATGGGGCCATTATAGTTATACATTGTAGACCTCCATTCTGGCAAATAAATGAATTTGATTTGATTTGAAGACTGAATGTCTTTAGAGCAACTCCTCCTTCAGCCTGCGTCGTCGGTCTAGTCGTCGCAAGCGCTACTACTAATCATGAGGTCCTTGGTTCAATTAACAAGCAACAGAGCAGAGCAGAGTGTTATTTATTGGATTTTCCATTACGAATTTTTTTACTAGCAGCCCGGACTCTCGTTTTGTGCCCGGATGATTTCAGTAGGCTCGGCCCCCTATTACATGGGACTTATTAACTGACAAAATGTGGGTGTACGCATCAAGTTATAACTTTCCAGTATAAGGTGTTTACACATTGTACGGACCGTCCATACAATGCTAGGTCAGCTAAAACTGGAAATGTAAAGCCATGTGTACTAATCGCGGCATCTACATTGCCACAAAGGACCTACGCGGCACACTGACGTCACGAAAAATTCTGCATCGCGCTAGCAAAGTTTACCGCGCAACTAGTATATTATGTACAACACGTCCCGAGTCCCGATATCAATCGTCGGGCAGTAGATCGGAAAATCCTCTTTTTTCTATGGAGGCTGAGTCAATCAATCAATCAAATCAAAAGTCCTTTTTTCAAATTAGGCTGAGGATCAGCATAAATTTTATCACTTTTAGGACGTCAAAATTACATATGACAGTCCCCCAAGAAGCCCGCCCTTCACCACCTCCTTGTGCTTTAGCTGGGCAGAAGAAGTGGCGTAACAAACTCTCCAGCAGCACAGCTGTCTGTCAAGTTAGAAGAACTTGATTCTATACAATGGTAAGTAGTAAACATTAAGAGACACAAAACATTAATTTAAATGATTTGCCATAATGTCAGCTCGCCAACCCTATATACAAACAAATAAAATGAAATCTGCACTCAAGTAAAAGCAAAAAAAAAAAAATCTATATAAAGTAAACTATACATCCTATTCCGCTATACTATAGGTACCTACACCTCTGCTTACACTTCGCGTAGCGGTTTTCAGTCGTGATGTTACGTTATGTTCGCCTTTCAGTTTTTGTTATCCACATGATTTAACACCTTCCATTACAGAATGAGGTCATGACAATTAATCAGCTTTTTACCGCCCATCGGTGGCTAGCATTCATAAAGGGTAGCAGGGACATGGCGCACTACTGATACCATTACAGCACATGACTCCAGACCTAGTGTAGAAATGAATCATTTTTCGTCTGTTTTCAAAATAATATATATTTATTAGCTGTTTCACTGTTTCATAGAAAAAAGTATTACCTACGTGGTCAAAACGTGTGATAGAACAAGATATAAAATAAAAATGTCTGACAAATTTCAACGCAGGGAGATTCGCGCCAGCATCGGCTGTCGCTGAAAACCAGCGCTGGGGCTCTGTTTCGTATAGGGTTACAGCATTTGTGAGCGATGGCCAATTTGGTTGGATTTTGCGTGGATGTGACAGATGTTTTCCCCCAGCTTTTTTTTTTTGTTGTGTTCAGTCTTTCTTTACGTCATATTTACCGCAAATACACGAGTTTTCTTTCTTTCTCCTTTTTATTCAGATTCATGTATTGAATCCAGATTTTATCCCTGCCACCCTATATACACAAACAAGCCAAGCTTTCTTGCCTATATTTGTATGACAGGACTAAAAAGTTGAGAATGTTTCAATAGGCATTGAGAATTCTTCGAGGCAGGCTTCGACGTGCCCGTGATCAATCGATGAGATTTTTATCTGATGTTTCTTGTGTCCTTGCACACATGTACATATTATGTGTTATTAATACAGTATTTTAACACACCTTCGTAAGCCCTAAGAACTTTATTGATTGCGAGAGGATTATTTATTGATTTAATTCTCAAGTCACGCAAAATATGGTACCAGCACGTCTTTTATTTATCTTTTGGAATCATGCTACTTACATGCTTAGTATTATGCCAAAAAGATAAAAAGACGTGTCCTGCCATATGTAAAAAGTCGTAAGATTTATTGTGTATTGAAAAATAGTCCCAAATTTCTCTACAGCAATGGGATTTGACAACAAAGTATTAATCATATTAGCTTATTTGCATTATAATCAAATTTAAAAAAATATGGTAAAAAATGTCAAATTTGTATATACTTGAAATACGAAAAAAAATTATCCCAACCTAATTCTGTTTAGTGTTTTGTGTGTTCAAGAAAAATTCCCACCAAAAACATTTTCATGAAAAATGTTGCCAAGACGAGATCATATGGCTCGCACTGTCACAAAGTTATCAGATCTCATGTGGACCCAAGTTTTTAACTCTGCACGCCCTAACTCTACAAGCCCTAACTTCACACCATTTCTACACCTTATTCAAAATATTTTGCTTGACGTTTCGTTACTACAAGAACTATTAATTATTGTATAACAGAAAAGTAACGAACAGTGAATACATTTTTCGCCTTACAGAACCTTACAGTCTGGAAAGAAACTCAATTTATATTTCGCCCTTCGATTCGCCATATTAAAGTTTAAATAACGTAAAAAAAATTTTTGTGCTTTCAAAATGCTAAAGTCGCTACGTACAAATCTTCCAACTTTAAACTTTACATGCAGAATTTTGCGAAATACTAAAAAAATATTGCATATAACTTTGCGCGATACAGCGAAGGAAGTTCTCACATTAATTTTTGTTAATGTCCCGATTTCCGTTGGCTTTAAAACGCGGGTAATGTCCTGGAAGTAGTGATAGTCAAGTAAGTAAGTGGGTACCAAGGACCGTTATCTGTGACTTAATCGTGAATGGTGGCGCCTTTCATAGACATGCATTCATTAAAGATTGTATAAGTGCCTGTCAATGGACGTTTTGTGGTCGGTTCTTATATGCCTACGATGACAGAACGTTTTGTTTACTAATGGTATCATTTGGTATGCTCAACTGTTCTCTTGAAATATCCTTAAAAGGTAGCGCGTCTTATGAATAGTTCTAGAATATTTGTTTTGCATTTGAAAATTTGGTCTATCCTTTGATAAATACATACATAAAGTGACGCCTTTTCCTATGGAGATAGGCAGAAAATACAGAACGCCACCTGCTATGATCATTACATACTCCTTTTGCCTCGTTTAAGTTAATACATCTGCACGTGTAGCATGAGCACCATAGAAAGAACTTTGTCTATTCTTGGTAGAATAGAGATAGAACTGTCATGCTACACCAGCATAAAACGGTACAAATCTTTCTACAATCTTTAATTTTGTCTTTAATTTTTCTACAATCTGTAATTTTGTCTATTCTTCCGACGACAAAACCCCTTTCTACTGTCACACACGCACGCCGATTGAGAGTACTACGCACCTGACCCTTCTGAATAACGTCACCGATTAGGTTAAGTACTATATCGTCACCCTCCCCGCTAACTGTCGCATGTCGTATCTCACAAACTGACGTATCTACACGGACATTACCTACGTGTTCATAACTTTGTTTCGAAAAGGTGTCTCTAGTCCTCGTATCTCTATTGTTTACCGTTTAGAAGATAATCAAGTTTTTTTTTTAGCGTATGTGCAAAAGGAGGGAAAAAATATTCTCACTATCTGTCGTATGTACTACAGTTAGGAAGATTTTATTTTTTCGTCCCGATGCAGAATTTTTTTGCAATAATGATTACTATTTTTTTTGCATTTACGTCGTTTAGAGATCAAAGCTTTTTTTACGAATAAGAAGCTTATTGCCATATCATTAAGTCACACTGCGGTATGCACGGGGGTGGGGTGCGGGCGGTTGGACACTGAATGAGCAGGGAATCAAATCTGTTTAGTCGACCAATTCTTCGTAGAGTGACAGGTCGCTCGCAAAAATGATCGAACAGCACATTGAGAGATTCCCGAAGGTTGAATCTCATTACTGCAGGGACCATTCTTCTAGAGAATACTTACATCGTGAACTGACGCTACCCAAGATGTACCACATGTTTGAAGAAAAGATTAAAAATTGTTCCGTGAAGCCCAGCTTATCTTCATTTCTGTATGAAGAAAAGCTGGGCTTCACGGAACAATTTTTAAGGGTTTTTAAATCCAAGAAATTGTCTTTCCATCGCCCATAAAAAGATCAGTGTAGTTTGTGCATGACGTATTTAAAAGGTTCTGAAGAAGAGAAATTAAAGATTTGCGAAAAGTATAGGAAGCACCAACAGGAGAAGACTTTGTTTAGATCAGAAAGAAATAAATGTAAACTAGCATCACAGCAAAACCCAAACCCCAATACAATTACTACATTTGACCTCCAACAAGCCATAAGCTTGCCTATTAGCAATGAAAATGCTGTTTTTTATAAATGTCGTCTTTCGGCGTACAATTTCACAATATATGATACTAGCTTCTGCCTGCGACTTCGTCCGCGTCAAATTTTCGCTCCCTTTCCCGTCGCATCGAATTGCCTGCCAGTTTTCGTCCATTTTTCGTTTGCTGCTCCGCTCCTTTTGACCGTAGCGTGATATTATATAGCGTTCCTCAATAAATGGGCTACACAAAATAATTTTTCAATTCCGGCCAGTAGTTCCGCTGATTCTTGTCATTCCCCTTTTCGTACAAACTTTCATCCCCTATTACCTATTGTTATTTTACCCGCTTAAGGGTAAAAATTTAACAAACTTTAAATATAATTCATAAATATATATTATGTAATAAGAGCCAAATAAAAAAGTTTCATCATTCTAGCTTTAAAAACGACAATACTTCCCTACAACCTTTCATCCTCCCTTTTCCGAAATAAAAAGTAGCCTATGTCCTTTCGCAGGCTCTAAACTATGTACCAAATTTCATTTAAATCGGTTCAGTAGTTTTAGCAGGAAAGCGAGTCAGACAGACAGAGTAACTTTGCATTTATAATATTAGTGTGGATTAATAGAGCTTTATT
Source organism: Aporophyla nigra (assembly GCA_947507805.1). Classification (NCBI taxonomy): domain Eukaryota; kingdom Metazoa; phylum Arthropoda; class Insecta; order Lepidoptera; family Noctuidae; genus Aporophyla; species Aporophyla nigra. The sequence continues at coordinate 22,934,231 of OX382304.1, read as the reverse complement.
TATATTTTTATATACCAAACAGTCACGTCGTAACAGACACAAGTTGAAAAACAAAGTTCTCACAGAGTGACGTATCTGCTTCAAATGAATATAAATAAATAAATAGATACCTTAGGGCTTTAGGGCTACTACTAACTTAAAGAGTAAGCCAAGAGCAATAAAAAAAAGGAATTAATTCATAAATAAAGCCACAGCCAACGTAACTACAGTAACATGATTGTAGCATCCGACCGAAAAACTGTTGCCCTGAAAAATTACGAATTGCTAGATACGACAGTTAGCGCGGAGGGTGACGATATGTTCTCCTAGGGCGTTGTAAATACCTTTTGTTATCCTTTGGTATTGGCAAAAATACAAGAGTTTTTACTAACAACGGTTACTTAATAAATTATTAAAATTGGGCATTTCGGGACACCAGGATAATCTCGTAATACACTTATCATAGTAATGACTCTTATTTTGACAGTTCGTCAACACTCATTACGTTATTTACGTAGTGGACCAGGCAAATTTTTCGAACATACGAAGCAATGGCTTAGCCTTCAAAATGATTTTGATTGCGATTAATAGTGTGTTACGCAATTAAGGTGCAGTTTTGGAAACGCAAATCATGGTGGTAATTTTTATCTAGTTTCATATACCTAGAAATAATGTGTGGCTAACTAGGAATATCGTTTTGAGCTTGAAATAAAACAGCAGGTAAGTATGTAGCTTTCGTATACAACGATAAAGACAAGAACAAAAAAAGTGCCATAAACAACCAAGTACACACGTACGCACAGACCACAGACAACACAACGAAAGCGCCCAGTGTGCCAGCAACTGCTCATTACGGACAAAAGTTTTGTGCAATTTTTAATTCCTTTCCCGCGATGCGTGAGTTATTAGGGCGGAGAATAACTATTATAATCCGGTTTAATGCGGCTCAAACCAGAATTTTGCAATTGCTTTTGGATTTCACTATAAACTACTCAGTTTGAGAATGGGATACTTTTTAGGGTTACGTACTGTAATGGGACTCTATTGCGGCCTCTATCGTCCGTCTGTCCATCCATTCGTCTGTCCATCCATTCGTCTGTCTGTCAGCGGATTGTATCTCATTAACCATAATAAGTAGACAATTAAAATGTTCATATAGTGTGTATTTTTATTATGATAAAAATATGAAAAATAAAGGGAAAAACACCAAAAATTATAAGTTTCTTGTATGGAGACATACAAGAAACGTATTTTTTTTATGTTTTTGGACTTGGGGTACGGAACCCTTCGTGTGCAAGTTCGACTCACACTAAGCCACTTTAATAAACATTTTTCCTTACATTCATCATCATCATCATCATTTCAGCCGTAAGACGTCCACTGCTGGACTTAGGCCTCCCCCAATTTGGGGGGTTTTGCCATAATCGCCACGCTTGGCAGGCGGGTTGGCGATCGCAGTATGGTGGTAAAATGCATAGAAAACGCTGCTGCCCATTCTCTAGTAAGTCCCTTAGTCGCCTTTTACGACACCCACGGGAAGAAATGGGGTGGTGTTATTCTTTACGTCCGGCACCACACGGTACGGACATCCACGCGGGCGAAGCCGCGGCAAAAGCTAGTAATAAATAAACTTACATTCTGAATATTGGAGCAACATGTCATTTAGAATGTTTATAAAAACATATTAAAGATCTCATCATCATCATCATCCTTTCAGCCGAAAGACGTCCACTGCTGGACATAGGCCTCCCCCAAGCTCCGCCACTTCGACCGGTTTTGTGCTTCCCATATCCAGCGGATTCCTGCGGCCTTCACAAGGTCAATGGTCCACTTTGTACCCAGGGCCTCCAACTCTACGATTCCCGGTATGCGATCGCCACTCCAGAATCTTTCGGCCCCATCGGCCATCTGTTCTCCAACCAATGTACCCTGCTTACTCCTACTTAAATTTGGCAATTCTTCGGGCTATGTCGGCTATCTCGGTTCTTCTGCGGATCTCTTCATTTCTGATTCGAACGCGTAGGGAAAGTCCAAGCATAGCCCTCTCCATCGCCCTTTGGGTGACTTTCAACCTTTCAATAAGGCTCATTGCTTTAATATCTAAAGACAAATATTTTGACAGCTAAAAGGCCACTGGAATGTTAAGTTATGCAGCTTTAAGTTATTGTAACCTACAGGAGACATGTTCACAAATTATGCAGCGCATATCAATCATGTTTATTTTCCAGCGCGTGAGCATAATTATATGCATCTAGATAAGCGAGAGTGCTTGAAAGGAAATGCATAAATGCCTGGTAGGAATGTAGGAAAGGACATCGGGTTTTTGCCTTACTTCCTTTTATTTCTTACCAGACAGACATTTAGATTGATACAATGTAAGGACCCGCACCACGCCAACCCGCATGGCAAGCGTGGCGATAATGGCAAAGACCCCCCAAATTGGAGGTGGCCTATGTCCAGCAGAGGACGTTTAACGGCTGAAATGATGATCTTTAGTTAGTATAAAACAAAGGCGCATTTCATGTTTGTCATCTTTTAAACTGCGCAATACGGGGTTCATCAATGAATAGAGTGATTCATTCATTGGGCTATAAAATTCAATGCAATTTTTCAAATTCGACTGGTAGTTCCAGATATACAGACATACAAACTAGACCAGACACACAAACTAGACCAGACACACAAACTAGACCAGACACACAAACTAGAACAGACACACAAACTTACAAACAAAGAAATATCTCTTTGTAATATTAGTATTGATTAGTAGACCTAGATATAGATAATCAAATTCAATAGCTTTGGTGATTTATCATTTTAAGGATTATAATTCTTTTCAGCCTTTTCTCTGTCAGATAAAATATGAATTATGATCGACCTAAACCAGTTAAGTCCTCATCTTGTCCATACCACATAAAGTTTCGTTCATGAGAAGAGAAAATGTCATAATTATGAACAAGATCATAATCGCGGTAAAGGATGTGGCGACGAACCGATTAAAGATTGTAATCGGAGGGGAAAGGCGATCAAGAGTCCATAAAATTGACGACCCGTAACGCAATGGTGGAACCTGCCTCCGGTACGGAGAAATAAGCTCGAATTGTGAATCATGGCAAGACAAATATAAGTACTTTTTTTGAATGAATGAACGCATGAATGAATGAATGATATACCGGTTCTTTTTTTGGCTAAATCAATGCAGTGATCGAAAACACAAGGTAAACCTTCTAAATCATATTTCAGTAAGTTTAGAAACTGTCATCGTAATTAGGGTAAATATAAAACATATGTCTGTAAATGTCCAATGGTGGTCTTTTTGGTTTCTTTTTCTTCTCATTTAATTTTTATCAAGGTCAGCACGCGTAGCATGACCACCGTAGAAATGGGTTTTGTCGACGGAAGAATAGACAAAATTACAGATTGTAGAAAGATTAAAGACAGAATAAAAATACTTTTTATTCATAAGTTCACATATAAATTACATAGAAGTGACATCAGTACAGAGTTACATATTAAAATTATTAAGCAAATATTAAACTATGCCTAAAATAAATCTAGTGTAGGTATAACTTATATAATATATTGGATAAAGGCCTAATGAAAAACAATAGCGACCTGCCTGATGTAGGTTTATTCAAACCTGTGTTTCAGGCCTTCACGTAACAACGCTGAGTGTTTTATTGGACTATTAAATTAATGTACATAGAGCTAGCATTGATACATAATAATTATATTATTAAATAAAAATTGCCTTAACATTAATAAACTTATTGCATGATTTCTAGCAATTTTTCAGTGTCTGAGTAATTTAATGTCGCTAAGTATTCACTTAACATTTCACTACATTTTTTACAATTTACACTATATATACTTAGAGACTTATTGATTTTATTATATAAGAACGGACCTAAAAAACCATAAAATTTATTTATAAAAGTATGTCTAGTTTGAGGCTTTATGCAAACTAAGTCTTTTCTTCTCTTATGTATAGGTATGGGGGTATAAGGGAGATTGCTATGCTGGTGTAATACTATCTTTAATATAAATAGTTGACGCACAGTTAAAACCTTACATGCCGTATAAAGCTCGTATGTGGGAAATCTAAATGGGCGAAAGGTGGCTACCTTAAGGATAGCTCTCTGCGCACGTTCTAATGGTAGTAGGATTGTTTTTGCAGCCCCTCCCCATGAAGTTATGCAATATGTAAGAATGGATTGACACAAAGCTAAATAGACCTGTTTAATTAATTTGTAGTCCGTTATATATCGTAAATTCTTAAAAATGTATATTAATTTACGCATTCGAGTGCATAATAAATCAATGTGTTTACGGAAGTTCAGATTTGTGTCAATCGTCACACCAAGATATTTCATATGATCGGCTTTTGCTAAAGTAGGACAATTACATGCATTGTCAGCGTACTTGCCGCACTTATGCGCATAAATGTTTATGTTAGTAGTTGGCAGGTTAGTATTTCTCATAGTGAATAAAATGTGTTTAGTTTTTTCTGCATTTAGTGTTAGGAGATTTTCATGTAGCCAATTAGACACTATATTAAAACCGTTCTGGGCTTGTTTATACACCTCCTCTCGAGACTTGTCTGAAAACAATAGAGCTGTGTCATCTGCATAAGACATTATGACACCATTTTGGAGTGTTAAGCTGCACAGGTCATTAATATATACTAGGAATAAAGTAGGACCCAATATACTACCTTGTGGTATTCCGTAATTACTATTTCGAAGCTCAGAACTGACGTACTGACCAATTTTTACACATTGTTCGCGGTCTCTTAAATAATCAGAAAGCAGTGTAAGCGTTGTTCCTCTTATTCCGAGTCTTTCAAGCTTGCCCAATAATAAAGGACAGGAAATTGTGTCAAAGGCCTTGGCGAGGTCTAGGAAGATCCCAATGGAGTGCATGCCCTGATCCAAATTAGTTGTTATATAATCCGTCATTTGATGTACTGCTTGATTAGTTGATTTTTTGGGCCTAAAGCCAAATTGTCTATCCGAAAGCAATTTGTTATCCTCTAGATATTTCATTAATCTAATATTAATGATTTTCTCTAAGATCTTGGAGAGCCCTGTTAAAACTGAAATGGGTCTGTAGTTGTTAACACATTTTTTGTCACCAGATTTATATACAGGAGTAACCACTGCTTTTTTAAGCGACTTAGGGAATACACCATTAGTTAAGCATAACTGAAAAATATGAGTTAGCGGCGGAGCAAGGAGGTATTTGAAATGTTTAAGTATGTTGTTTGATATGTCGTCCCACCCAACCGCGCAAACGTCCTTTAATCCAGAAATGATTGTTAATACTTCATCGACATCCGTATCTAGTAAGACAAAAGATTTGAGTCTGGGGAAAGATTTAGGTTGGTTTTGAGAGAAAGAACCTCTAGATTGTATGGTCTTTTCTGCTAAGGTTTTGCCTACGTTAGAGAAATAGTAATTAACTATATTTGTTGATTCTATTGGGTTGTTCTCTATAGTCAATAAGTCAAGTGGAGGTTCAAGTTGTTTTGATCTAAATGTATTTGTTTTTATAAATTTCCAAATAAGTTTACTATTTTTGCCTGCTTTCTGCAGTTCTTTTCTGTCATATTCATTTTTTATTTTTTTCAGAAGGTTGTTGCAGAAGTTTCTATATCTTTTATAAGTAATGGAAAGAATTTCATTTTCAGGCTCAAGTTTGTACTTTATGTGAAGTTTGTCTCTATGCCTAATACATCGAACAAGTCCGGGTGTAATCCAAGGTTTAATGCACTTGTACTTCCTTGGCGTTATTTTGGCGACTGTATGCTTTATTATTGCAGAGTGAAGTGAATTTATAAAATAATTAATAGCAAAGTTTGCATCGGTGGAATTATAAACTGGGTCAAAATTAATATTACGTATGTCTCTTTCGAGGTGTGTCATGTTGACATTGGTATAGCTGCGTAAACAATTTTTTCTTGGTAAAGAAACTTGTAATATTAGTAAAACTGCTTGGTGATCAGTAAGCGAAGAGTTAGTAACAAATGTTTTGGCTGGTTTATTTGTTTTTATAATGAAATGATCTAAGCATGAACCACTTTGATGCGTGGGGTGGTAATGAGCTGGCAAGAGTCCGTGGAATGAGCAGATATTAACATAGTTATGTGCATGAATGTCCATTTTCCCGGAAGCAATGTTGATATTAATGTCCCCCATTAGAATTATGTGTTTAAAAGTTGTAAGACTTTGTAACTGTACGTTTAGTGAATCTAAGAAATTTGCGACATTTTGAGAAGGTGGTCTGTATATAGCCATAACTGCCGTATCTGTATTAATTTTAATGAGTAGGCAATTACAATTTTGTAGCAAAGGTTCTTCTACAGTTGTACTTAAATTATTGTTGACAAATACAACTAAACCATCATTCTGGTTGATGTTTCTGTTGGTTTTATGCGAAACATATCCGTCTAAAGATGTAGAAAGATTTGTGATGAATTAAAGATTGTAGAAAGATTTGTACCGTTTTATAGCGTAGCATGACAATTCTATCTCTATTCTACCAAGAATAGACAAAACCCATTTCTACGGTGGTCATGCTACGCGTGCTGGCAGTTTGAGTAATTTACGCGGCCTACACGAGTGTTCTTTCTTTGGTATTGTTCGTCAAATCATTGAGGTCGTTAAGTTCTGAGTTGAGCGGCATGATTACTGACAAATGCGTGTAGTGATTGGAAAGGTCCACTCAATCTGTGTGGTTCTTTCCTTAAAAGATATTTTAGACACCAATCCACATTGTCTTCATATGATCTGACCAAGATTATGTTTGGTCTTTAAAAGAGACCTCTGAGTTGGTTTTGGGCTCTCTTCAAAGTTAGTAGGAAACGCCGACCATATTATCTAGTTTTAAAAATATGATTGACATGTAAAAGTGTACATTTATTATTTTCTATGCTTCGGTGTCTTAGTTCCAATAAACCATAATTCACGTTATAGAGGATATATATTATAAATTTATAGGTGCCATGAATATTTATAGCAAAAAGCAAATAAAATAAATAATGAAAAAACCAGCCGAAACTTTTTTTTTATGTTCGTCTTCCTAACAGAAGGTCTAAGAAGGTACCTATCATATAGTTCTAATGGTGTACTTAACTAACGAGTTTGAACGGAAGTATACGAACTATTGCTTTGGGTTCACAAACACTTGAATGGATTCCAGTTTCGAGAAAAACAAATACGAATATTTGTTAAGTTGTAATTTGTTTGATAAATACTAAGACAGCAATTTTTTAATGCTATGCGGAGTCTTCATTTTCAGTTCATGTCAGTCCACCCACTGACAGATATTCTATCTCATTACAAAATGTGTTCTATCTGCCAGGGTCGCGAGATTGTTCGTAAGAGATACCGTGACCCTGGCACATGGGCAACTGAAGGAACACGGGTGCGTTTTAGTCAGTAAAAGTCTGACATGCCCTCCCGCTCCGCCCAGAGCGGGAGAAGTCATTTGATTTCCCAACAAAAAAAAAAACAAAAAAAAAAATGTGTTCTTTTCTATTAACGCTTAAACGTTATTTTGGTGCGTGGCCGTAATCGAAACTAGCACCGCTATCTTGTTTTTTGAATACACTTCGAGTGACATTCCACAATAAAAACCGGCCAAGGTCGAGTCGGACTCGCGCATCGAGGGTTCCGTACAAACCTGTAGGTATTCACGGTTTATGCATAAGGTTTATGTTTATGAAATTAAATGTTTTTGACGTGACAACGTCTTATAAATTGGTTTGCCGGGTGACACTTCAAGAAACTGCGTTACGCTCCACGTTATGCGCTCACAATGAGAGCGAGTGTTAGTTGTATATTCACATTAAAATTATTTTACCACTCAAAGTCGTTGTCACGTAAAACTTTCGCCCGTATACCGACTTTACAGGCAACCAATTTTTTTTTTAATTTTTATATTTGAGTTGATTGAATGAAAGGTAAATTGCGGTTTACGATTTATGACGTATTAAAAAAAAAAACTACTTACTAGATCTCGTACAAACCAATTTTCGGTGGCAGTTTACATAGTAATGTACATCATATATTTTTTTTTTAGTTTTATCATTCTCTTATTTTAGAAGTTACAGGGGACGGGGACACACATTTTACCACTTTGGAAGTGTCTCTCGCGCAAACCATTCAGTTTAGAAAAAAGTGATATTAGAAACCTCAATATCATTTTTGAAGACCTATCCATAGATACCCCCCACAGGTTTGATGAATTTTTTTTTTTGAGTTTCAGTTCTAAGTATGGGGAACCCCAAAATTTATTATTATTTTTTTCTATTTTTGTGTGAGAATCTTAATGCGGTTCACAGAATACATCTACTTACCAAGTTTCAACAGCATAGCTCTTATAGTTTCGAAAAAAAGTGGCTGTGACATACACGGACAGACAGACAGACAGACCGACAGACAGACAGACATGACGAATCTATAAGGGTTCCGTTTTTTGCCATTTGGCAACGGAACCCTAAAAATGCACAAATGTTTACTAACATCGCCCCCGTGTCAACATCATTGGAGCGGAGAAAGATTCATGTGGCAATGTAACTTTTGCTGTCCAGCTTAATGTTTTCCCCCAGTTTTTTTTTTTGTGTTTTGTACCTTACTCGAAATACTGAATACAAAATAAGTTGTCTATTTAAAACCAAAGGTACCGAAAACCGGTATAGAAACCTAAATTAAAGTTATTTTTCATTTTGTAGTTTTTATTTGGAAGTTAGTTGTTTAAAAAAAAAAAGTTTTGTATCAAAAAGTACATACTTATTCCATGGCCTGATTGATTACGAGCAAATGAAGTTCAGGACATCCCTAAGTGGAGCAATGATCTTCACAAGGTAGAAAGAGATGAATGAAAGTGTTGGAGGGTCGAGTTCAATGGCGAGAATTTGAATATAAATTAATTCAATGGACATGTGCAGGAAGATAAATGAACCATAAACAATATTATGAACCGAATGAATACTGGATCTGGAACTACAGACAGAGAGATCAAAATGAAAATTAGGATCTAAGAAACTGGTCTACTTCTTAAGTACGGAATCCTTAGTTTCGGCCGAAGTTTTCTACTCCGTATCACTAATAGACATATAATTAGTTATGGACCCGAACTAATACTGAATGACAACACGATTTGACAGTTGTCCCTACACCCGATGTGTTTTTAACCGTCAGAAAAAAATAATTTGACACTAATTTGGATGGATCAACTACTATCGGAAGGCCCGTATCTTCGCTATCGGACTTGGACACCCCCTAATTCGTATTATTTGAACGAATACTGTATTAGTTAAAACAAATAGGAGATTTCGATCCTTGCTGTCACTTTTTCAGTTTTCAGGTATGCGGTAACATATGGAATTTGATCATTGCTAGCATCTTTTTAGCTATGAAAGTTTCTAATAATATAAAAGCAATACTTTAACCTTTTGACCGCCAGAGTCATGTATAGATGACAAACCAAAATGTGCCCAGCACGCCACGGTCACGATTTGCTATCATGACCGTGGCGTGCTGGGCACATTTTGGTTTGTCATCTATACATGACTCTGGCGGTCAATAGGTTAATAATTGAATCAGTAATTCTATTGAACAGAGGCTAGTCCTAATCCCAAGGCCACGCCTTCGAAGTCCGAATTAATAGGGTCCTCTGGGCGTGTCAACTGTCAGTTATACGGGTCTACCTTAAAATAGGTTTATTTTCATATTGAATAAAGTTTTAAGCCGACGACAACTTAATCACGTATTTTTTGATTTTCACGAAAATAAATTTTGAGCTAAAAATGGTTACAACATTGCTCTAACATATGGGGTCAAAAAACCAATACTTAAATAAAAAGAAAAAACTTACGGTACCGAAAAAGATCAATCCAAAAAGTCCTAGATTCAAACTCACCCGAAAAAATATCTACACGCACTTCCACATAAATCACACACACACATACACAGCACTCACGTCTACTCGTACGCGACCAATCTGTTTTCAGATCACGACTCTGCGCGCGCGCTTCGTAGAACGCGTGCGTGTGTTGCGCGCGCTCGATCCCTACTGGTTCAAACTTCGCGTCGATATAGCGTTCCTAGAAATTGGTTCGATTGGTTTTCGATTTTTGAATTATATTTTTGGAACTGTGAATTTCTTGTCTGTATGGCCAGTTCTACAATTAAAACGTCATGTAATGCAGATAATAACGAATAGAACTTCTTTAGAGTCTATGCGAAGAGATATAGGTGAATTTTAATATTTTATTAATGGCAATCTTCTATCAAAAATATCAGGTGAGTAATGTAAAGTGCTTTATAGATGCTAATGATCACTGTCAATAATTTAAAAGGTAACGAAAGAATAATTTCAACCAGCTGGTGCTCTCAATTACCAGGCTACTATGAATTTATTCAATTTGTCTACATATCACAGACACACAGATTTAGTCGGTTTATTTTTTTTCCAAATGAAATATTCTTTTATAATATCTATTTATAATATTCTAGCTATATGACGAAAATAATAGGTCCAAAAAAACTTAAGGAAAACCATGTTTCTAAAATTGAACTTTAAAAACAAAACAGAAGCCATCCCGCCAATCACACACAACGCTTATGACGCCACTAGTTCTTTTTTCTACATTTTATTATTCCGGACGGACGTTACACTATGTGAATATCCTGAGTGCACAGTGAACCGAAACGCGTTATAGTGTGGAAAAAAACCGTTTTAACTTTTTTCATGTTTCGGACATTGATTTTTTTGGTCAGTGCGGATATATGGCTTAGTGGGCTGGTGACAGGAAGCGACTGGCTACAAAAATTTGATTGGTCACTTTAGAAAGTTTTTTTGAATAACATGAAGAGCTTGTGGCTAAGTAATAACAGCCACACGGATTGGTCGATCGGTTAAGCAACACTTACCGCGGTTGGATCGTGGATGGGTCATGACCATCTTTACGTACCAAGAGCCATCCGTGCCTCGGAAAGCACGTTAAGCCGTTCGTCCCGGCTGTCCTTCGTAGATCTTTGACAGTCGTTACATGTCGTCAGAAGCCCGAGAGTCTGACAACCAGTCTTACCGAGGAGTATCGTTTTACCCAGTAACTGGATTGTGGAGGTCAGATAAGCAGTAGCTTCATGTAAAATACTGGTATTCAGCTGCATTCGGTTAGACTGGATATAGTTGGGAAAAGGCTCTAGGCAGATGATGATGGCGTCGATGCTTCGTTGGTCCGATTCCCGGGTTGGGCAAAGTGTTACTGGGATACCTCGTTCAGAAATTTCTTAGTAGCAGTCTGGACTACAGATTTGTGCCCGGTGGATGGCAGTGCTCACCTTCTCAAAGAGGACTCAAAAATAGGTGGCGGAATCTAGGTGTGCCAATAATAGTTACAGCTCTGCTTCACCCTTTGTAGGCAATAGGCGTAAGTATATCATATTGTTGGTTTTTTTTTTTTTTTGTGGGTGGGAAATCATCAAATGACGTCTCCTGCTCTGGGCGCAGCGGAAGGGCGTGTCAGACTTTTGCTGACTAAAACCCAGCCGTGTTCCTTCAGTTACCTATATGCCAGGGCCACGATATTTCGTTTGAACAATCTCACGACCCTGGCACGATATTGTTGGGTCGAGTAGACTTTGATAAAAGGAAACAATTCCCGTCTTTTACACACAGTTCTGATGACGTTAAAGAAATGCGTGAGAGATAGTTTTTCCATCGCATTCTTTCGCGTGATATTGTAGTTTCTACTACCCATACTTATCGAGAAATCGTTATCATTCACAGTTTGTGGAATTGTTAACATCTTTTCTGTATAGAACGTAACAATTACATAGAATAAACGGTTTTATAACATCAGCTCCGTAATTGCGTACCACACTATCAATTACAATCTGAATGATTTTGAGGGATGTCGCTCTATTGCTTCCTATGTTATAAAGATTTGTCTGCCCAATAACGTAAATAACGCAATGTATGTTGTTGAACTGTCAAAATTTAAGCCATTGTTAGTGATAGTGTGTTACGCAATTCATCAGCAGCCCATAATGTTCCCACTGCTGGGACACAGGCCTCCTCTCGGTGAGAGGGAGTGGGCCATAATCCACGACGCGGGCCCAGTGCGGGTTGGTACATGTCTTCGAATTATTGGTTCTAAGACATGCCGGTTTCCTCACGATGTTTTCCTTCACCGTTTTGAGAGCAGTGGTGATGAAATAATTTACACAAATTAAAGCGCGCTTGCTTGGGTTCGATCTCACGACCTACTACTCGTAAGTCGCGGCCGTTACCACTCGGCCACCACCGCTCTCGCACGCAATTACCGCACTGTTATTTATACAAAATTGGAGGAACAGTAGGGTTCCTAATTATTTACCTTTTTGTGGAAGGGAAATCATCAAATGACGTCTCCCGCTCTAGGCGGAGCTGACGACGTGTCAGAATTTAACTGACTAAAACCCACCCGTGTTCGTTCAGTTGCCTGTATGCCAGGGCCACGGTAATTCTTTCGAACAGATCTCGCGACCCTGGTAGGTTACTTTTTGTCTTGAAGTTTAATTGACTAGGTACTTATATATAGTTAGGGTACCACTGTGCATCAATTTTACATCTTTATTTTAATTTATTTACTCATGGTAATAGTATTATCTTCGAGGTAAAATTTTAAAACACATTCATTTTACTAGCTTGTATTGAATTTGCAATGTTAGTTTGTTCAGGGCAAATCTTTCGAGCTGAATTAAAACTCTTTCTTGTTGGAACGAAGTTCCTTATCGCGGGTTGTGAAAGGGGGCTAGACGGAAAAAAATCTTACGAAAAGTTGTCACGACATGCTTTAACCGACTTCAAAAAAAGGACGAGGTTTCTCAATTCGACCGTATATATTTTGTATGTTGTTGTTTTTTTTGTTGGGAGTAGAGAGGGAGAGGGAGAGAGGGGGAGAGGGAGAGGGAGAGAGAGAGCGAGGTAGAGAGAGAGAGGGAGAGAGAGGTAGAGAGAGAGGGAGAGAGAGGTAGAGAGAGAGGGAGAGAGAAGGAGATAGGGAGAGAGAGAGAATATTTTTGTTGAGTGTATATATATATAGGTTTTTTGTACATAATAAATAATTAAAAAATTATAACTATTATGAATCCTGGAAAGGAACTTCGTTCCATCCGGGTGTCCCTTGACACCTCTAAAGATTTTTATTATATGTGGCCAGCTAGCCAGCCCTGTAGATACTGTGCATCTTTTCCCAGAATGTATATATTTAACCATGTTTAAACAGACAGTAGTCCTCTTTATCAGCAGAGCAGGAGAGAGAGGAGGAGAGGAGAGGAGATGCTCTGGAGCCAGTGGTATCAGCCCCCAGTAGTATCAGACTTACGAGTTGTAGGTCGTGGGGTCAAACCCAGGCAGGCGTTTTACTTTGTGTAATTAATTTCATCACCACTGCTCTCAAAACGGTGAAGGAAAATATCTTGAGGAAACCGGTATATTCAAGAAGTAAAAATTCGAAGACATGTGACATCTACCAACCCGCACTGGGCCCGCGTGGTGGATTACGGCCCACTCCCTCTTACCGAGAGGAGGCCCCAGCAGTGGGAACAATATAGGCTGATGATGAGTCCTCTTCATCGTAGACGGCAACAGCGACCTATAATACTTTTCTCTCCTTTCGTGAGCTCTCTGATGTATAGCAAAACTAAATTTGGGTTTTGAAAACCCGGTACAATACAACGTATACAGAAATCAGATAGCTAGTACACACTGATAAACACACATAACAAAAAAAAGGGAAATTTGAAGAAAGGTGATGCTTATTTCCAAGGAAATATCTTCATCATCATCATTTCAGCCGTAAGACGTCCACTGCTGGACTTAGGCCTCCCCCAATTTGGGGGGCATTGCCATAATCACCACGCTTGGCAGGCGGGTTGGCGATCGCAGTATGGTGGTAAAATACATAGAGAACGCTGCTGCCCATTCTCTAGTAAGTCCCTTAGTCGCCTTTTACGACACCCACGGGAAGAAATGGGGTGGTGTTATTCTTTACGTCCGGCACCACACGGTACAACGGTTTACCTACAATAGGAAAGTAGATACAAAGAGACGTTTTCGACAGAATACACATATGTATAAGTATTTTGCTCAAAGTTCACAGTGTGTTCTGAGCGTAACATATAATCTTACCCCACAATTGACTTTTAATCTAGATTTAACGATAAAAATAAAAGGTTACAAAAAATAATGTCTAACTGTATTACGCCACAGAATCACAGAATAGAAAAAACGTTTTGATATCCCCAGTAATTGACTGTGAAGGGTCATTCCCCTTTGTGAAACACTGAAATTATTTTCTTGTCTAGGTAGACTCGACAAACATTTTAAGACCAAAACTTAGTTCACCAGGGGACTGCTATGACTATCGTCATTTATTTACATTTATAAATCCTTAAACTTAAACTAATGTAGGTAATATATTTCAATTAAACTAATTTATGGGCACTTTTGAACTGCTGGCTGTGTCATATAAAAGTGCAATATGCAAGATGTATTGAGTTTAAATAGTAATTGGCGAAAAATTTCAACGCATGGTTTTCAGAACCATATACTGAATCTATGATAACATGTTTCACGTTTCCCCTCCACCCTATAGGTATATCTTTTGTTAGTCTCCTTTCATTCAATCTCTTAACTCCAACCACAGAAGTCACCAGGAAGAAATATCAGTTTAAATTATTCTCCTAAAATATGCTACAACTGACGTATCTATGACGAAGTTGTCAATATAAAAAACAATCAATGAACTGATTTGTATGTGAAGTGTAACTAATCTGCGCCCGCGCAGGTATGACTCTTAGCATCTGACGTCACTGAATTCTAAAAATAACCGAGAATAACTTCCGTGCGATTCAAAAAGAATTTATGCACAAAATGGCCTTGTAACTAAATTTAATTTAGGTTTAACAAGAAAACTGAAAATGAGATTTAAAATTTTGGCTGTAGAAAGCATAACTTAATCAGCCTGTACTGTTCCCACTGCTGAGACACATGCCTCCTCTCGGTCACAGATAGTGGGGCGTAATCTGTCAAGCGGGCCTAGTGCGGATTGACAGATGTCAGATGTCTTTAAAATTTTGGGTCTCCGACATGTCAGTTTTCTCACGAGCGATGTTTTCTTTCACCGTTTTGAGAGCAGTGGTGATGAAATAATTGCCACGAAGAAAAGCGTCAGTCTCGGTTCGTATCTATGAGCTCGTAAGTCGCGGCCGTTCCTTCTGGGCCACTACTGCTTTCTGAATGTAGAAAGCATAAGGGTATGGCAAATTCTTTTTATCAAAAAACTTTTTACTAAAAAATTTAGCCGCCGAAAAAACTGAAAAGCAAAAAATAATAAACCTTAAAATTATGAGTCGGCGCTTTGAGTGATCTTTGTTCATTGATTTTCCAGCGCCGACTCATAATTTTAAGGTTTATTATTTTTTGCTTTTCAGTTTTTTCGGCGGTTAAATTTTTTCAGATACTAGCATATCGAGCTAATACAATCTATCAAATTTCTTTAATAGATTTTCAACTTTATCGCTAAAGTATCAAGGTTGATTGGGAAAATTTGACAGTTTAGGGTACCTTGATTTTCTGGCATCTGTACTTGCCAATCTATTTGTAAGAATTTTGTCCTTAAAACTTGAATGAAGTGAGCAATCAATAGTGTAAATACTATTATGAGGGGGTCAAAAGTTGCTCCAAATGGTTCGTGTAATATTACACACGGTGCTGCTCGCCAGTTCTGTTACTTGCACTTGGCTTGACAAGCTACCGCGTGTCTAGATCAGATGGAATAACAGCTAAGTTCAGCTACGTTTTCTCTCACCTCACGGCGACATTTTTACAGAATAGATTGTCACCCTAATAGCGTAACACACCAGAAACCACAATCTGAATCATATTGAAATATGTTTCTAAAGTTCGAAAAATGTGTCTATTCAACGACGTAAATAAAGCGATGAATGTTGTTGAATTGTCAAAATGAAATCCAACAATGAAGGTAAAACCTACGTTTTCACCGCGAGTTTTTTACAAACAAGTCTGGCTGTTATATGCCGATGCTACTTCTCAGGTGGAAAGAAGATGTAAAGAAACCCATGAATGTTTTTGAAACAAATTTAATTTAATTAATAGAAAACATATAGCTTATTTATCACATTAAATATTGTTCGAAAACATCCACAGGATTCTTTCTAAATTTTAACTATATCCGACGACCCTGGTTACTAATCTCTTTTGGTGTCTGTACTAATAATACCCTAATTTCCCTAGGTGACTCTAGCCACCAGAAAATAATACGATCTACTTACTTAGACGGTATCCAATTGTACCCATTGAATCGATTCTAATCAAAACAAGTCAATTCCAATTTTGAAATCGAATTTTCGATTTTTACAATCATTTCGTGTTAAAAACTTATCATTTGATTTCCTTTGAAAGAGAAAAATCTTGTTATGTTCATCTGATAGATTTTGAGAATAGAATCATTTTCCATGAAAAGTTGAAATTGAATTTAGAACTAATTTAACTTTTTTTATTTTGTGCCAGAGGTTTTTGAGAGCGAAATAAAACTTTGATAAAAGGACAACCTGTTTACTCAGTTACGGCGAAAATAAATACAGGTTTATTTTACATGGAGCGGCTGGCTATTTGGACCTAGTTGCTGGGAACTTGATACCCCTTGGTGACTGGGCGGCGTTACGGCGTTTTTGTTTTCGTTTTTTTTTTTGTGAATTTTTGCTCTTTCTTCTCCATAGCTCGCTTTGGAATGGGCAACTATCCTCATCTTTCTGACTGACACCTAGACCATTCAAAAGTGCCTGTTAATGGTTTAACTGGAATAAATGCTTTGGTTTAAAACTGGTTTCTGATTTATGGCCTGCCAATAGCGACAATCTCCGAATGACAGCTAAGTGGTGACTACCCTGTTAAAAATAAAATTCTCTTGAACAACCCTTAAATCTTCATGGGAATTTTAGTGTCACTACTTATAGGCAAAACACATGGCTAACGTTTTTACAGTCTGTAAGAGCGTGGGAATGGAATATAAACGAAGTAGAAAAAGGTTTGTTTTTTCATAAAATGGCCGTCGAATTCTGGATATAGCAACTTTAAGTGCGCTAAAATTATTGAATAATAACTTCTGGATCTAACACGTTATTTAATATTTTAAAATTGTAACTCATTGAAACAAAAAATAAGTCTGTAAACGGGTAGAACATTTTTTTTTTGTCAGAATAATTATAAGAATATATAAACAAAATATCTATATAAACAAAATATTATAATTATTTTCTCTATGATTGGTGTATTTTCTTAGTTGTTTTGTAAATTACTACAAAGTTAATTGTAAAAAAAAATTGTTTCATTTTCAAATTAATTTTTTATTTTTGATTCTCAATCAATGCAAACTTAGGTGTTGGAATAATTGCGTTACACACTATCAATTAAAATCTGAATCATTTTGACGTATGTCGCTAATCCACTGATTCATATATTAGGATGATTTGTCTGCTCATCAATGTAAATAACGTAATGAATATCTAGACACGCGGTAGCGTGTCTAGCTTGTTGAACTACCAAATTGAACGCCTACTGTTAGTATGTTATACAATTACCTACCCAATTACAATACATTTATTAATTTTCAGGTGAGACAGGCTTATAGAAAAGTCGGATTAATAGGTAGGGTTTACGTATTAGGTCATAGGAAGTTACTATTTTTTTTTTTTGTGGGTTGGAAATCTTTAAAAGACTTTTCCCGCTCTGGGTGGGGCGGAATGGCGTGTCAGACTTTTACTGACTAAAACCCATCCGTGTTCCTTCAGTTGCCCATGTGCCAGAGTCACGGTATCTCTTTCGAACAAATCTCGGGACCCTGGTAGTAGGTACTTACTATAGGCGGAGAATAATTACGGTTTACCTTACAGATCTTACATGAAGCTTTGATAACTTAGGATAAGGAATTTATGTAACTACTCGTATATGCATAATAACGAATACATTTCGAAAGAAAACCAGGATTTGTTACTGATAAGTAAGATTAGCGTGGGTAAAGAGCGAGTCTGAAAGACCTGTCTCTTCACCTATATATTCCGCTGTAATGAGGTTCGCTGAATATTTAAACAGTTTTCAGGAATTAAAGTAGTAAAGGGTAAATAAAAAATATATTACGTTTAATGTTTTTTTTTTCAAGTTGTCATGTGCAATTTTGATGCCACCTTGAGAAAACCAAGTCCCTTAGGAAAACTTTGGCACCTAGCTGGTAAAGTAAAACTTTGCCTGATATGGCAAACGAACCGAGGACCTTATGGTCAGCAGTAGCGCTTGCAGCCACTAGATCAACGAGGTAGAGCCAAGGCAATATCTCTCCACGACTGTTTACATTGTTACAGATATGTTACAAGGAGTGCCAGTCAAACTGACAACTCCTGCACAAGTTACTGGCCCAACGTGTACACGGCTGGTGCCAAGAATGTACCTCAGTGACAGACACCAAACCGAGCAAGCCTCTTTCCCAGGATTATAAAACATAAAAAGAAGTTTTTATATTCAGATTAACATGAACACAATCAAGCAATTTTATCACATTTCTCTGAAACTCTGTAGATCGAAAACTGGATCGCTTATTGAATACCAAATATGACAAGTTTGAGGAATCTAAATAAACATTCCTTGCCGATGGAAACGTGATCTTACAGAGCTAAGGATAACGTTCAAAATTGAAGTAGAGGTGGTCGTTAATATCTAAGTTACAGAAACTATAGATTTTCGTACAGAAGGCAAACTTCGGATCAATATGTGACAGCAAACATGGTGCAGATATGCAATATGAGCCGAACTGTACTCTAACGTGCTTTCACACTTGTAGGTTATCGCTTATCCTTTGGTTCATATGTTTGAAAATGTTGTCTGCTCGACAATATAAATAACTCAATGTATGTTGTTGAACTGTCAAAATGATAGCCATTCCTATTATTAGTGTGTTACGCAATATATCTACACATCTGTGCCGTGCAATCGTATTTTTATTTTATTACATGGGATTTAAACATAACTGATCAAATGTAGGTGTTCTTTAGGTACATCTCTGTCTCGCCTCGAAGAATACAGGTATGCTGTTACAAAGAGTAAAATACCGTTTTGGGCAAATTTACTTTGAGACGGAGCGCAGTTTGGTTTTAAGGCCCAATATAGTTTTTACGCCCTTTGTAGCGGAACGCGTCGATAAGTTATATAAATCTGTAAATACATCCAACCTACAGTTCATTGTTCGAAAACGTTGTTAGAAGAAAACTGTGCTGCCGAGCAAGCAAGTGTTGATTTCTGCCTGCTTACCTGAATTGCATGATCGTGCTTTTTTCCAATCTGCATCGTTCGGAATGAAACTTCTGTTGTTCTCTTGCATAGTCGGTCGCATATGGCACAGTGACATGAAATGGATTCACACCCGCAAGGTCAAAGCTTCCGACACTTCCTGGCGTAAAGTTCTTTATTTTATTTTTGTGCCCGCCATGTGCCAAATGATTGAAGCGCGTCTTTTGTTTTAGTTTTGATGGATTTCGGTATTGTTTGGATTTTGGTGCTGGCCAGTATTAAGGAAATTTCATATTTTTTATAGAACCATGTGGATAGGGCAAAACGTGTAATTCTAAAATTAACCGTGCAAGAACTCACCACTGGAGTGTTTTCAAATTATTAATTTAAAATCTGTAATTACATTAAGTCTGTCAAACTGTATAACAAATTGTTTGCTGTTGTTCTCGTCTAACAATAGATTACAAATCTTGATATTTTCAAATTAGTGTGCTTCGTAGTAACTTAAATAAGCTGAGCAAATAAATTATAATAAATAACCTACCTAGTAGAGATAGCAATAACAAGTGGGCATTTTCGCAAACGTGAGGTTTACAAATGAAAATAAATAAGTTATCTTTACAAAGACTTCTTTAGTCTTCAGAAACAATCATTCACTATTAACCATTCTATTTGGAGCTATGATAGAAACAATGCAGAGAAAAAGTCTTTAATGTATCCTACTACATTTTGGAAACAAACCCAGATCCTAAAAATGCCAGCCCTATGAAGTGAAGCCTTATAAATGATAAATCATCTTCAAAAAATTAATTAAAACTGACTGTTAAGTCTTTAAAGTAATTTAATAGGTAGTAAAAATGCGCTGGTAGTCAACTACAAGATAAAGTTCTAGGTAATTAATTAGTCAGTTTAATAGCACTGGAACCTTGTCATTAACATGGTAATTTGGACTTTATTACTACTAGAACGTTATTCCTACTAGTAGCTCCAAGAGGGAAGGTAATATTAAGGTGATATGCACAATACAGGTAAGTGCCAAATTAGTTTGCGTGGAAATGTAGTGGCTGTTAATAATAATAATGGCTGTATCCTCTGTGCTACTCCTTTTTACACGCTTTATATTAGCTTCACTTGTCTGTTTGTTTGTATGTCTGTTTGTAACCGACTCCTTATAGCGCGATTTTGACCCACTTTAAACGACCAGATTTCATTTAAACTCTGTAGACTTATCGAGGACTGACGACAATACTATAATTTCATAAATTTGTGCCATTATCCTTGCCAGGGTTACCAGAACAGCAAAAAAACTGTCTTCGAAAACTACGCTGACATACGTCACAAACTACGCTGACATACGTCTAAAAAATTCGAAACACCCTAAAAAATTGAAAATTATTTTTCTTAACATTTTTGATATTGTAACAACTTTGTCCGTGAGGTGCCGGGTATAAAGCATACCATCACCCCATTTCCTTCCCGTGGGTGTTGTAAAGGCGACTAAGAGACTTACTAGAGAATGGACAGCAGCATTCTCTATGCACTTTACCACCACACTGCGATCGCCAACCCGCCTGCCAAGCGTGGCGGTTATGGCAATACCCCGTCAATTCGGGGAGGGCTAAATCCAGTAGTCTCTCTATGGACGTCTTGCGGCTGAATAGTAATAGGAAGAAATTTTTGGACTTCTAAGAAGCAGTGACAAATGTAAGTGAACCGTGTTTTTTAGTTTTTAAACTATATGTATATTATGATTTTTTAACTTTTTAGTCTAATTTATTCTTCGTTTGATGTAAACTGATTTACAGTCGACACCTCATACGAGTTCTTCAGGTTCTGTTGAAAATTAGCGTCAGGCATTAGTACTTTGGCATTTTTGCTGAACTTGGCCTTTTTGCGCAGCCGTGAGACACTCTTTGCCTAATGCTAGTTTCTTACATCAATCACATCTTTCACTTTTTTTACATATTTTTTTAAATTTTAGTTTTCCCTGCTGTATACCTATTGTATGCCTTTTAGTCTGTGCTAAATAAATGTATATTCCTTCTTCCTCCTTTCTTTCTATTTAGTCAACAAAGTAAATGTGTAAGCTACAGACAATCGTCATCGCTTGTTTCGTCGCAAATCTGTAAGAACCGGAGAAATGTAATTGATCTTCAAAATACTACGAATCGAGCGACAATAACTATTATAAAAAATCTATCAAATCTGATAACCTAAACGTATTTGCACACTCCACTATGTCCTACCCAACTTTGATGAATCCAATCTGACGTCCTCATATTACACGTCAGTCTGGCTCACTGCATCGCGTTGCATTGCATTAGCAACGGCGCGCATCACCAGGCAACGCCTCGCAACGCCCGCCGCGGTGCCTTGCCAAACTTAATTGCTCACATCGTCCACACAATGGTCTTATGACGTCACAGTCAATGGGCTTGGATGTGAGTTAATGGGTGTGGAAGCGTGTTAATGGAACGGCCGAGGATGTTGCTCGGGACTGGATTAAGCCGGATGGCTGATATTGTTGATGGTTTGGATTTATCTTGGCGGGCAGGATGTTATAATTAATGTTACATGTACGATGTTGTAGTTATTGTTAATTGGTTTTGGCAGTGCTTGTTTCTCTCTCTTTTCTTCATACTAACATGTTCTCATCATTTTTATATCCCTATAAAAAAAATTGAGATGTTTTCATTCCAACGCCTTTTTTTTCGTCTCTGTCGTTTATTTCTAATGGATTTTGATGTCATTTGCACTATAATTAATTCATAATATCAGCAGGATAGTAGGATAACATTCTGAATTTTTGTTTCGTCTTTGTCCTAAAAATATTGCCACAAAAACTGAAAACCAATTCAATGACTATCTATACTATCTTTTAGTTGCCGCTGTATAGACACGATGCTTAGGGGGAATGCCGACGTGTTGTCTCGTTAACACAACACTTCCATTTAAATAACATAGAAAGTTAAGGTCACAAGGACCTTGATTTCCAAGGTAGGATAGCTACCCTTAAGAATTCTTTGGGATCAGCTTGTTGACTGGCGAATAATTTTAGCAGGGCCAGAACTATGTGAAGTTAGAGCAGTGATGGTCCAGTGGTTACGGCCGCGCCTTACGAGTTGTAGATCGTGGATTCTAACTCAAGTAGGCTCTTTACTTTGTGTAAATTATTTCATCACCACTGCTCTCAAAACGGTGAAGGAAAACATCGTGAGGATATTCCAACACATGTGACATCTATGTGATATGGCCCAGGTGGTGAATTGAACTTGGCTAATGATGAACTATTTGGAGTTCAGAGACAGCTAAAAGGTATAAGGGCAGATCCGGCAGAAGATGGTAGGACGAGCTGGATAAAAAAACGATCAATAGTCTACATCAGCACTTGATTACAAGCACCAGAAGTTATGGGGAGAGGCTATAGCCCAGCTATGGGATAATACAGGCTAACAGTTACGGTTTCAGAGTAAATTATTCACATACTGGCTATTGCCCGTAACTTTGTCTGCAACTCAGGATGAAACATAACCTGTCTTTCCCAGGACTCTTATTGCGTAACACAGCAAAAATCTGAATTCGAATCATTTTGAAGATTATTGCTAACTCATTCTTGCTATATGTATATACAGGGTGTGGCGTAAGTAATGTTCCACCGTTCAGGATTCGATGAACCAGATAATTAACTATAACAATTACAAATTTTAACCATTTTTACACAATTTTTTTTTTACAAAAATTGCTCTTGAACTTGATGGTGTGTTAAAAATTGGGGTTAAAATTAGAGAAGAACCAACTTTTTCTTCAAAAGAGCTGAATTTACATAAAAAAGTCATAATTTATCATGATAGCTCAAGTATTCAGCAGTAATTAACAGAAATCAAAATGAAAAAATAATGGTTTTTGTTGAAACTATAAACAAATATGTAATAAAAGGTAGAAATTTCGTAAATAAAAGACAAAAATGAAATATTTTCGGAACGCTTGGGTAAAAATGTAAAAAAAAAAAATGTTATAGTTAATTATCTGGTTCATCGAATCCTGAACGGTGAACCACTACTTACGCCACACCCTGTATACATGTTGGTAAAATTGTCTCCTTAGCAACGTAAATAACGCCGTGATTGTTCTGGAACTATCAAAATGATAATGATTCCTACTAAAAGTGAATAACGCAAATTCCTCTCAGGTCATGATCTATCCTAGAGTAAAATTTCAGCTAAATCCGTTAAGCCGTTTTGGCGTGAAAGCATAACAAACAAACAAACTTACTTTCGCATTCATAATAATACATATAGTTAGGATTTATACATAGTTTGTGCTGATCCGCATGTAAAAAATCGCTAACAAATAATAAAAATATGTTACAAAAGACAATATAACAATAATAGCCCTGGCATAGCGTGAGTAGGGCAACTAAAAAGAGCAATACAACACCATTGGGCAATAAAAATAATTTTATGAGCTATATAAATCAGTAGGCTCGCATCTAGACCGAAGTGGAGCAGTAATGAACTGGAAACATACTTTTTTTTCTGGGTAAGGTACTACGTTCACTGCGGTGTAATTGGGTATCGATTTAAGTAGGTATTCGCCTTCATCATTCTCGCATTTTTCGTTCGTCTAGGTGTTCTGTTTCAGAAACTGGTTGGTCGCTCATTACGATGTGTCTTTAAGAATGTATGAATACATCATCTTTATAGATTTCATGAAGCGTTGTTAATAACCTACCACTCTCTCGGAACCTTCGTCTGGCCTGGTTAGTGGTCTAGTGGTTAGTGACCCTGACTGCTAAGATAGAGGTCGTGGGTTCGATTCCCACCCAGGACAAATCTTTGTGTGATGAGCACAATCATTTGTTCTGTGTCTGGGTGTAATTTATCTATAATATGTATGTATTTAGAAATATATAAGTATATTTATCAGTTGTCTGGTTAGCATAATACAGGCTCTGCCTAGTTTGGGATCAAATAACGGTGTGTTGGTTGTCCTAAGATATTATTATTATTAAAAATTATTACCATGGAAATTTCATTTAATGTGACTATAAGGTCATGTCAGTAGATTCTGCTTGCTTCGTGAATTAATAATCGGTCTTTTGGGAAGTCTACGTTTAAAACAACCATCATCATTCTCTTGCTCTCATTCCAATTTATTTAGGGTCGACACAACGTGCCTTTTCTTTCATACTTCCCTATTAATCTTCACCTCGGTAGTCGCCCCATTTCTAACCATGACATGTTCGTCATCATTCACGCAGTCCATCCAATTTTTATTTGATCTCTCCCTTCTCTTGTAGCCATCGACATTTATAATCAAAAGTTTCCTCCCGACATTTGCCATATTCCTCCTTATCACATGCCATGACAACCGATTACCATACTACTTTTCAGTTTTACGTTTAAAAAAACTAGTGGCATTTAATGAACTACAAAAATGTAAAATGCTGGTGAATCACGTCAGGTGATAAGGTTACAAGTTTGTTACAATGCTGGTACGTAACATGAGGTCTACCTCTAAGTCCGCCAAGGCAGATACGACCTCGTCCGAAAGTAGTTGATCCGCCAGAAGCAGTGACAAATTCAATTTTTAGATGGGCAAACGTGATTTATCAGTAATTCCTAGTTCAGGTGTCAAACTAACCCTATGTAAGTTAGTAATACTGATTTGAAAACTCCCGTAATTTTGGCCGAAACTACGGATTTCGGCTTAGGGACTCGACGCCCAGACTCGGTAGAAACACCAAAACACCAGACATCGAATGTTTGTTACAATCTTATGTACAAAAAACCTAAGCCCGAATTTTATCCGCAGCCTACAGATATCAAAGATCCCGGTCAAGGGCGAGTCGTAACAGTATATTATAACGTTTAACTGGCGCACCGTCATAAAGTGTCCGCCGACGGGTATATTACCATATCGAGGAAATTGGCTTCAAGTTCTTGCCAATCTTTTACAGCCCTGGTATGCGACGAACGTATCTTGAAGGGAAATGATAGAATTTTTAATCAACTACACCCTGTTTTTTTTACTCGTTTCGAGCCTTTTTCTTTGCAAGTCAGCCCAGCTGGTGTTCTTAAAGGTCTTATGAGTAGAGGCTTTTTTTACCCACTTCAAAAAAAGGAGGAGGTTATCAATTCAAGTGTATTTTTATTTATTCTTTATTTGGTTCCATTCTGACAATGGGGTCCATGTGAAAACCATATAAGTCTTTTTGCATTAAGTATTTGCGCGACAAATGAACGAATAACGCAATTAATTTAGTGCGGGGTATATACCATAACTAAAGCGTTAAAAATAAAAACTTTTTACAAAAAAAAAAATAACAACCGACTTCCTTAAAAAAACACTACAAAGTGAAAAATAACTTTATTTTCGGAAGTCGGTGGCAAAAATACCTTAAATACAGATCCTAAGACACCGACTACTAAAATTAAAGTTATTTTTTATTTTGTAGTGTTTTTTAAGGAAGTTGGTTGTTATTTTTTTGTAAATAGTTTTTATTAGAAGTGACAGTCCTACTCGGATAGACACCAAACGCTTTTGATAAGGGATAGGGACCGATGAATTATGATTAAATAGTTACGATTTTGAAGGAACTTTCTGTTGTTTTTTTTCTTCTTGTTAATATTATTTGTAAATTTAATTGGAATAAGATATGGAATGGGATACTTTTAATTTATTTAGGATCTGCAATAATGTATACGCGATACATTACACATAAATAAATATAATATATTAATATCTTGGGGCAACCAACACACCGATATCTGATCCCAAACTAGGCAGAGCCTGTACTATGGCCAGACAACTGATAAATTTACTTATATATTTCTAAATACATACATATTATAGATAAATAACACCCAGACACAGATCAAATGATCATGCTCATCACACAAAGATTTGTCCTGGGTGGGAATCGAACCCACGACCTCAGTCTTAGCAGTCAGGGTCACTAACCACTAGACTAACAGGCCAGTCTACAATAAAGGACTACAAGGTGTACTCCTTCACTTATAGAGAACCTCAGCAGTATGCGCAATAAAGTTAACATCTAAGCTAGCAAAGTTAAAAAGTAATCATTGTTATATTTGGCTAAAGTGTTAGTACAATCCCGTGGCATTTGAATTTTGATATGTCGTGACCACGCCAAACCCTGCCGAATTTTCGGTTAGGTAAACTATTAACCGAACGTTCGTACGATTATTCGTCAGACATCACTAGTTTTAGCCAGTCCGAAATGTTAATGAATCGGCTGTAGCATTCACTTCGATGTTTCAACTTACTAGGACGAGTCCGTAACTGCATTGACAAAGTTAGAGAGTAAGCCTCCAGAATTCACGCAAACTTACAAGAGATTTATGAACAGCACCATTTTATAACCTACCTACATATTTATTCCCGCAGCTTCCCAGCGAATCAATCGCGAACATTTCAATATTACTAAAGCTCCAATCGGCTGGATTCCTGGGGGCTCGGTCATCAATCATGTGCAGGCGACGGAGTGGAAAACACCTGGCCAGGTCACTGACCCCGCTCGATATCATGTACTCGGGAAGGTATGAACATTATGTACGTAAAGGTACGTATTAGGCAACAATACGTAGAGACAATATGATTATGTTTAGAGTGTTGTTTTGTTTCGGCTTTGTATGGAAGAGTAATGTGATATTAATGTTTGTTTGTTTGTTATTTTAATATTTAATTATTATAAGCAACACTGTTTTTCTTTTTCTGACTTCAGAAATCCCTGGGAAATGAAATATAATTATCATGTTTCTAAGTAAATTTTCTAAATCAATTTTTGGTCGATCTTTTAAAACTAAGTAAATGGCGCATCTTCGCCAAAGAACTCAAATGAACTAGGCAGGACATCTGATAAGGCGGAGTGATGACTGTTGGAGTAAAGCTATGACAAACTGGCAATCCAAGGATTGGAGGACGAGATATTGGCCGTCGGGAGATGGGCGGACGATATTGTTGCCATCGCGGGCAATACTTGGATGAGGCTGGCACAGGAGCGTAGGGGGGTTGTCACTAAAAAACGATTGTACCCAGCATCAAATCTTTATTTGTATATATGTATACAATATCTTACAATATTTACATAATTTAAAATCTAAGTTTAAATCGAAAGAAAAAAAAATATGTACATGTGTATTTAAAAATAAATAATTACAAAGCATCAAAAAATTCTTCTGCATCGTTGTCAACAGGAAACGTGCCCAAAAGGCTGGCAGCATTGCCACGTTGTATGGCAATGCTGATTCTTTGCCCAAAAAATAGGCCAGCCCTCTGGTCACGTGAAGAGTCGACTAGTCGCTTGGCAATGTCTCGGTATATTATGCGGGCACTCGGACCCCATGGCCCTAGAGTTTCAACCCCAAACGGCTCGAACATGTAATTTCCAATTAGGTTGGAATATTTGCGCCGTTTGAGGTTTTCCGCACCTGCAGCAGCCGCTCCAGCACAGCCCGCCGAGCTAAGAAGATGGGATGGCGCAAGGGTGCCGACACATGTTGCATCCCACACCAAAGGCCGACCTAGCATTGAGTGATAAGACCAAGATGTCCAAGACGCAGGTCAAAGATGGCGCATTTCCGAGCAGACTGACCAATGAGAAGAAATGCAGGAGCAAAATCAGAGATGGAGTCACTAAACCCAGCTTACTAATACATAGTATATAGTTTTTATGTATATTTATGAAATTCATTGTAGACAAAAATTAGTTCATAGAAAAATATATTACCATCTAGCTCTGGTCCGAAGTTCCGCGATCAAAAAAAACATTTTCACCAACATAAATTCCACTACACAGACACACATACACAACACAATTTAAAGATTACAACCCATCCTACTTACCCACGCTGTCCGATAGTAAATCAAGTGGTTATGTGACACGGCCGTGACGTGAATATCGGACTGTGCGATTAATGGACGTGTATCTTGGTTACTGAACCGCTGGGGCTCGACATGTGTACCTACTTTGTTTGTTGGGTAATTAAATGGGGTAAGGGATGAGGGTTAGATTGTAAGATAACGTAATTAAGGTCATGGGTAACTACGGGTTTTTTTTTTTTTTAATAGAACACATTTCCCTTGATTCTATTTCTAGAACAAGTGTTTTTGGAGATAATTTTGATTCGAACATCCTAATTGTGAAACGCACAATTTATCAGAATCTGAATGGGATTGAAGATTATTTCTAAATCATTGCGTCATTTGTTCGAATAAATTGTCGGCTCAGCAACGTAAATAACGCAATGAATGTTGTTTAACTATGAATATTAAACCAATTCCTACCGATAAAAAGTTCCGTAATTACCCCTCTGCTTAACATAGTCGATTTGCATATTTCAGGTACAAATATCTATCTAAGTAAAATCCTTTCAAGAAGAAAGAGCAAGAAAGTCAATACCTACACTTTTAAAATGTTTTACAATATATATCGTATATGGTCACATAGATAATCAGCCTATATTGTTCCCACTGCTGGGACATAGGCCTTCCCTCTTTGAGAGGGTGTGCCGTAATATACCACGCGGGCCCAGTGCGAGTTGGTAGATGTCACATATCTTCGAATTTTTGATTCTAGGACATGTCGGTTTCCTCACGATGCTTTTCTTTCACTATAAAATCCTTCCTTTCCTTCTAACACATTAATTTCATGCTAGGTACACCTAACATACAAATTACTATGTTACAAAAGGTAAAAACTATAAAATAATGAAACAGTGACAGTTTTTTAATTTTTTTTTTATTGTAATTCACAAAACTGATGTACAATCATAAATGCAATAAAACAGTTACAACACAATATTATTGATTGACATCTTTTAGATGTGAATATATATATATATATATATATATTGATTGACATCTTTTAGATGTGAATCTAGCATGCATATTTTATGTAAACAAATTATTTATGATATTATTTATTACTAGCTTTTGCCTGCGGCTTCGCCCGCGTGGATGTCGGAAATTATCGCAAGAGGACGTACAACCACGGTTAATGTATTAAGAATGCATTAATCCAGATTATATAGGTAATTACCCGCGACTTCGTCAGCGTGGTATTTTTAGCAAAAAAGTTTTTCGTTCGTTTTTTTTTTTCGTGAGATTCTATTTTCATTTTCTAAAATAAAAGTAACCAAGTTACTCCTTGTTACATCAGCTATCTGCCAGTGAAAGTTCAGTGCCAGTGAGATTAGCCGGAATAAACAGACAGACAGACAGACCGCGTATATGAACCGTGTATACATCCATATACACTTAGTAAAAAGCGGTTATTTTAACATTACAAACAGACACTCCAATTTTATTTATTTGTCTAAAGTTATGAAAATTACACAAACTAAACGTGTAGAAGTTTTAACATCATGTATGTATCTATTACATAATGTTAAAACATCTTCATTCGTTGGAACAAAAAAATGTGCAAGTTTGTACTAGGCCCTTTATGATATTTTATCTGTTTATATACAAGTAAGTTTTCGCTACCTATTGGTAATTATTTTGATTGACTTCGATATAATTTCTACTTTTGTTTTAATACCAAGAACCGTAACTTGTAACCGGCGTGCGTGTTTGACCAGCATGCGTACCATGACCACCGTAAAAAGGGGTTTTGTCGATGGAAGAATAGACAAAATTACAGATTTTAGAAAGATTAAAGACAAAATTAAAGATTGTAGAAAGATTTGTACCGTTTCTGGTGTAGCATATCAGTTCTATCTTTATTCTACCAAGAATAGACAAAGTTCTATCTATGGTGGTCATGTTACGCGTGCTTATGTATGAACTTAAACGAGGCAAAATGAGTATGTAAGGATCATAGCAGGTGGCGTTCTATCGTTTCTGCCTACCCTTATGGGAAAAAGGCGTGAATTTATGTATTTATGTGTATAATATCAATCAATCAATCAATCAATCAATCAGTCTTTATTTGTGAACACAGGTAATAAAGGTCTTATGTATACATTCTAGTTGAGCTCTATGCCCTACCAATGAAAATTGGTGTACAAATATATTAAGTTAGTAGTAATAAATCTGAATTTATACAATGCAATGTCACGTTCGTGTTAATAATGCCAATTTTATGTATGTGAATAGATAATAATCAATTATAATTTATTTTTACATGCATGTCAATAGTAAAGTATATAAAAGGGCTAGTAATGTCATATTAAAAATAATGTCAGTTAAATGTATTATTTGTACATAATTAATCAAATAAAATTTATCTTTCACATGCATGTCAATGGTAAGAGCCAAGATCAAGAACCAGTGATTTCGGTACAAGTAATTTATTTACCACCAATTACGCAAACATGACATGTCGAGTCTTGATAAACTTTAGCACCACTTTATATCACTAATTTCTGATCAAAACAGTTTCCAAATCGTTATCTACAAAGGAAACCACTCAGTTTAGGGTTTGATACACGACAGCTGACAGGAATAGGGACAGTATAATTAAGTTGAGGCAAGATTTAGTGTCCCTATTTACGACATGGGACCTGCCGAGTGGTATGGGCATGGCAGGGGGAAACTACGGGGTATCGCCAGGGGATTGGTTTTGCTACGCTGGGTAGTATTAATAGTATCCCTCCTAAGGATACCATCGGTTAGGAGTTTATGGTATGGTCGTGACCTGTTCTTTACAATTTACGGAAAGTGGATGCACGCTAATATTCAATTTTCAAAGTTAGGGTTCGTGATTTTGAACTGTAATACAAAGTAAAGTAAAGTAAGAAAAAATAATGAATTAGTTTTATTACTTCTTGTAAATGTCCTGTCAAAAAACCCACCCACCCATCCACCTAGTTAAGTATTTTTCTATTTCTGATTAGCTGCGCCATGCGGCTTTATTCGCGCATAGGTCTCGATCAGGCGGGATTTCGGGATAAAAGGTAAGTATCCTACTTCCTCATCCAGAACCAATTTCATCTAAATCCGTTCAGCCGTTTAGCGTGAAAGCGTAACAAACAAACGTACTAGCATACAAATTTTCAATTCGTTCTCATTTTAATATTAGTTTAACTTATGTATCATGTCGCCGATATTGTCGAATTGATGATTTTGGCAGATTATTGTCTTGAGAGCAGTGGTGGCCCAGTAGTACCAACCTTGTCTTAAGAGAGAGAAGTTGTGGGTTCGGAACAAGTCAAGCGCGTTGCTTTTTGTAAATAATTTCATCACCACTGCTCTCAATATGGCAATGAAAAACATCGTGTCGGGAAGCCGGCATGACCTAGAACTGAAAATTCAGAGACATGTGACATCTACCCCGACCCGCATGGTGGATTGTGCTCAGCACCCTAATTGCGAAACGCACAATTTATCAGAATCTGAATGGGATTGAAGATTATTTCTAAACGATTGCGTCATTTGTTCGAATAAATTGTCGGCTCAGCAACGTAAATAACGCAATGAATGTTGTTTAACTATGAATATTAAACCAATCCCTACCGATAAAAAGTTCCGCAATTACCCCTTTGGCCTGTATCCCAGCAGTGGGAACATTATAGGCTGATAACGTTGTACTAGCTTTCTCTCCTTAGTTTCCACGTGCTATAATTTATAGACCAGAATCCTGAAGATCCTTGAACCATCAGTTCCTCAGCTCATCAATATTTTCGTAAACATATTTACATACAATGAATACTTCATTGCTGTAATTTAGACAAAATAAATATGGCGCCTGCTACCCCGTCCTAGATTAGATTTATTCATGAAACTCGTAAATCATGTTTTGCTAGTATGATTACTTTGGCGTTAAGATAATTTTGACATCCCGGAAAGTTTTGTTCATACATAAATATTGAACTAAGTGGAGCTTTCCTAACGCCTTTCAGCTGTGAAACTTGATAAACTTATTTGTTTTACAATTTTAAAATATAACATGGTTATAATAACATCTATATTCGAGGAATAATCCTCTTTTGAATTTTATCTTCGCGTCTGCCTAGCCTATTTCCAACTATGCTTTTTTTTTTTGGATGGGAAATCATCAAATGACTTCTCCCGCTCTGCGGGCGGAGCGGGAGGGCGTGTCAGACTTTTACTGACTAAAACCCACCCGTGTTCCTTCAGTTGCCCATGTGCCAGAGTCACGGTATCTCTTTCGAACAATCTCGCGACCCTGACAGGCATCGGTCCTAGCAGACCCCTTCAGTGCTGTTCCAATTATGCTTGAGGGCGAGTTCTAGTCTATCTGGAGTCTACCAGTATTTTACAAGGCACGACTGCCTATCTGACCTCCACAGCTTAGTAATGGGTTATATGATAAGTGATAACCCTTAGCAAGGCATGAAAATATGAAATAAATTTGTCCGGTTATTGATGGAAATATTTGTCATGTACCATGTATACATGTATCTGAATTACTGTATTATTCTCTGTATTATCTGGTTCTACTGCGAATTGATCTGCGAAATTTTAACGTTAACCTTAAATTCGTGTATTAATGATTTTACATGCAATAGCTACAATTCAGGAACCATAAAATGACAACCCCCTCTTTTACTCCCCCACGCTATGTTTACAGAAACAATATTAGGAAGCACTGTGATGCAAGATTTTGTTTAAGTTTCCCTTATTTGTAAAGTAAGGTGACAGCACCAATAACTGTCCGACCCAAAAATAAAAAGCCCGTGTGTATTCCTGACCTGCCTGTGGACAACGGAATCGCTTGATAAACGCAACCTGAGCGAGGAAAGGACATTTATTTGCTAATCGCCCATAATGATGTGAATGTACGATGAAATGATTGCATTTTGACGTGTCTGTGTTTTTAAATGTGCGTGTTAGTCATTTTGTTTAAACGGCTTAGAGTTTTTGGGATTCGTATAAAGGTTTTTCGTTTATAACTGTACAAAATTTTATTGTGACGAAATGTTGGTTCACGAATTCTCTTTTTTATTTGGAATCAATTCCTTTTTAACACGCTTTTATTTATACAAGTGGTCGCCTAATAGTCGAAATTCGACTATAATAAATTCATTTTTAAATTTAAGTTTGTATGATATGAATGACCTACTTATAACATTATCTTAATTATTTGACACATTGTTTGACATTCAGTAAGACTATAGACAATAAAGGCAAATAATATTAAATTTATAAAGCCGAAGATTTTGTTTGTTTGTTTGTTTAATTGAACGCGCTAATCTCAGGAACTACTGGTCAAAATTGAAAAATAATTTTTGTGTTGGATAGCCTATTTGTCGAGGAAGGCTATAGGCTATATAACATCACGCTACAACTAAGAGGAGTGGAGCAGTAATGAAAAATGTTGCAAAAACGGGGAAAATCGCACGGGTAGGCGATTCGACGTGACGGGAAGGGTCGGGGGCACAAGAAATTTAACGCGGACGAAGTCGCGGGCAGAAGCTAGTTTGGTATAAGGAGGTTTTTTATATTTAATTTATCTTTTATAAAGACTATTATATATTTGGTAAATGTGAGGACGTTGTGTGGGTGTCATAAAAGGCCAAAAAGGGACTTAGTAGAGCGTTCTCTATACATTTTACAATTATATTGCGTTCGCCAACCCACCTGCCAAGTGTGGCGATTTTGGTAACCTTCCCAAAAATGAAGCACAGAACCGAGCGAGTGATGCTTAGGGGAAGACTATTTCTAGCAGTGAACGTCTTTTGGCTGAAATGTATGTATATATGTATGAGGGATGTTGTAGGCCTTGTAGACTCTAGATTTGTAGACCATCGTCTATGTTTGCAAGTACCTACTTGGTACTTGTTGACAGGCTTACACTGTCCTCCCATACCTAATATCACTGTGATTTGAAAACACTGTGATTCCAATTTTTAAAAGAGTAACCGTCGAGTTTCTGCTGGCTCTTTCCCTCAGAATAACGCCCAATTGGAAACGTGCACCTAGTGATTGACGTTCAATAAGTGCCCATGCAGGTTTAAGTGAAATATATTGAATTTGAACGATGACAACCATATTCCATTCCTACATAATTATGACACGACTTCAAGAAATTCCCATTACAAGAGCCTGATTTAGTACCTCCTCCCTTTCATGTAGGTACTTAAAGTGACGACAGTATGGCAGCCATGACAGATGGCATGCCTGAACATGAACCTGTGTACCGCTAATTCAAAGGATCAGTTTCTGTTGTGTCGAATCGATCAATTCGCTCATGCATGTCATTTCGCATGCTGATTATATCCGACTCGAAGGACCAGACAAGATGTTCTATATTCTTTTTTTTGTCACTAAATTGTGAGAGACTGTTCCTGCACTAGAAATAGCTGTATCGCAGATCACCAGGCTCCATCCACCACATGGTATAAAAAAACAACCCGACTTAAAAAAAATCAAGGTGGTGAAGTTTCTATGTTCATTCTTGAACACTTAATATAGTCCCAAGATTCTTAATGAACGTGTGTTTTTTTTTTTGCCATAATTTAATACAAAAACCCCGACGCTATTTGCACATAACTTTCAGCTATTTCAGGAGAGAACAGAAATAATATTATTGTTATCTTAAAGCATCTAGGGAGGTTTACTTAAAATATCCCCCAAAGTAACGTAGGAGTACTTATAAGAATCAGATATTAGTCCACGTTCGAACGGACCTAAAAATAACGCGACGGGATTTGGTCGCGACTAGATTTTGAACTCTCGGTGTAGAACCGAGAATTGAAAATCCAGCAGATTGCATTCCTGCGCGTTCATAAAACACCCTATTCGATTTGCAACTTTTGGCACTAAGTAGGGCGAGTGTTCTGTGTGGTGGCGGACGTAAAGAAAAAATTGAAAAAGGAAATAGAAAATATTTATTGTCCCGGTAATACAATAAGCAAACATAGGTTAACATCAAGTTGAGACGACATGAGCAGCTTAAAAATTACGTACAGCTAGTTACAGTTTATATTTATCAGTAAACCCAAACTAGACAGTTACTCTGTTTCTTGGGGCTGAGGATACGAATTCTAGAGTGGAGACTAGAGAGGTGATTTCAGGTATGGTAAAGTTTGTGTGGTGTGTGTTTGTATATAGATATAGAATAACACTATACCTATATACAATTTCTTCCCGTGGGTGTCGTAAGAGGCGACTAAGGGACTTACTAGAGGATGGGCAGCAGCGTTCTCTATGCATTTTACCACCATACTGCGATCGCCAACCCCAGTCGTGGCAAACCTCCCCAGATTGGGGAAGGCCTATGTCCAGCAGTGGACGTCTTTCGGCTGAAATGATAGGAGCGTTAAAATCCTGTGCGTGAAAAAGTCCCGTTGCGATAATTTTACGTTCGTGCGTAAGTTGACTTACACTTATTTTTCTTGCGCCCACTCGAAACCGTATTATTTCTTCGTAGGACGTGCGTAGTTATCAACTTATAACATGAATTCTGACGTCATATTTTTATTCCTTGAAAGCCTAGACGGACGTGTATTGGCATTTCGGATGACGTCACTATGTCTCAAGTGTAATGGCGATGTTATTGATATGATTTCTATTTATATTCACCTACTAATGAAATAAAGCTGGAGAGTTGTATTTTCTTTTGTTTGAACACGCTAGTGTCTTGAACAAGCAGTTGGATTGAAAATAGACATAGAAAATGTGTTTGTAAGACCAATTCCTGAGCAGGTTATAGGCTATTTAACATCACGTTACGATCCTTAAGAGACAAGTAAAGAGTAAAAGAGAACAACAGCGTAGGTGGGCGATGTGATGCGACACCTTGGGTCGGGGCTGAAAGGGTTTTATAAAAATGTAGCTGTTATTTTAGTGTACTGTGTATCTTTCGATTTCCACGCGAATAAAGTCACGGGCAGAAGCAAGTTGCGGAATAAGCACAAGTGGAACAAGGGCAGTAGAAAAGGAGCCTGTGGTTTGTAGCAGCCGCACGGGTCGATTGATCAGATTAAGCAACGCTT
The DNA here is from genome assembly GCA_947507805.1 of Aporophyla nigra. Lineage (NCBI taxonomy): Eukaryota > Metazoa > Arthropoda > Insecta > Lepidoptera > Noctuidae > Aporophyla > Aporophyla nigra. The sequence continues at coordinate 22,897,971 of OX382304.1, read as the reverse complement.
GCTGCGGTTGGTTCTTGGATTGGTAACCATCTTTACATATCGAGACCACCACTACCAAGGCCGCTGGTCCTGCCTGTCATTCGTATATCTTCTACAGTCGTTACGGGTCGTCAGTAGCCCGAAGGTCTGACAACCAGTCTTAACAGAAAGAAGAAAGAAAAAAAATACGTTTATTTGCGGTAAATATGACGCAAACACAAACAGAACACAACAAAAATATAAAAAAATTGCTGGGGAAAATATGCGTCAAATACACGCAAAACGGCCATCACTCAGCATAATAACAGGGGGTTTCGTATTATCCAATAACTGGGGTGTGGACGTCAGAAAGGCAGTCGCTCCATTTAAAATACTGGTACTCAGCTGCATCTGGTTAGACGGGAAGCCCACTCCAAAATATGTAGTTGAGAAAAAGGCTATGTAGATAATGTAACATGGGCAGAAGAGGAAAATTAATTGGGAAGAAGTGGAGGTAGAGCTATGTTGAAGAAGTGGAATGTTGTAGTACAAGTTATACGTGGTTTTATGTTGATTTAAATTGCACAGGCTAACAAAACCCTGCAAACTATTTAACTTAAATCGTATTTATAAATTGACGTACAAAATCCGCGAAAAAAACGTTTTCTCAACATACTGTTCTGTTTGCGGGCATAGAGAGTTTTTCATGTACCATGATGGGAACGGAAGGTGTTTTCGTACATACCTAAGGACCACACCCGAACTTCAACCAATAAACGAATAGCACAGATAATATCTACGCAGTGACGGTTGGAGCACGCTGATAACACGTGTCTCCCATTGACATGCAAGCTGCGTCTGCGCATTAAATCAGAAGCTATCAAACATTTAGTTCTTGTTGTTTGACTGTTGAATAGTTAAGTGTAGGGTACACGGGGATAGAAATGCCATTTACACTGATGGATAAAAACATACACAATCAATCTACTGTACAATGTACATACCTATTACTCGTAATCATCCAATATTTCTGATGCATGTATTTTATTTTCTAGTTATTTTTTGTTTTATTTAATGAATTTGGTATGCTTTTATTTTTATGATAATCTTCACTACTAATTTTGTATGTCATCAATGGCAAAACATAGCGCATAATTTAATTATTAACACCTTGACCTGTATCCTATGTTTCACAAATAAATAATTCTGATTCTGATTCTATAATATTCCCACTGCTGGGATACAGGCCTCCTCTCTGAGAAAGGGAGTGGGCCGCAATCCGCAAGACGCGGGCCCGGTGCGGGTTGGTCTTCCAATTTGTGGTTCGATGTTTTCCTTCACCGTTTTGAGAGCAGTGCTGATGAAATAATTTGCACAAAGTAAAGCGTTTGTGTGGGCTCGAACGTATGACCTACAAATCGTAAGTCGCGGCCGTTACCACTGGACCACCACGACTTAAACTTAAGTAAATATTACGTACTAGTATTACTTACTAGAGAATGGGCAGCAGCGTTCTCTATGCATTTTACCACCATACTGCGATCGTCAACCCGCCTGCCAAGCGTGGCGATTATGGCAAAGCTCCCCAAATTGGGGGAGGCCTAAGTCCAGCAATGGACGTCTTACGGCTGAAATGATGATGATGATGAAATATTACTAACTGTTGCCTTATATATTTATTTTTTATTCTACAATTTTTAGGAGGCTTTAATCCGCAGTGGCTTGCCACCCTCACGGCCTTGTTTATCGTCACGTCCATAACTTCAGTAAAAGTCTGTTCAATGTTGTCCACAACTAAATGTCCGCTAAATATTTTCTTGACAGCGATGCGACTAACAACAAAACTTCATAATTCTTTCCCAAATATTCGTGATCGGAATACTCTTCGGAGAAACGTTATGGCATTCACGTGTTGGCAGCGGATCCATTCATCTATAACTAAGTTGTAAAGCATTTTTAACACACGTTCGAGTATTCGATACGCTCAACTCGCGCGTATCAATCGGTGGCGTAGTGAGGAGCGACTATCGATATTAGATATGCTAAATGATTATCGATAAGGGCATCAATATCTCATCGAAATGAGTATAATGTTTAATTTCTTTCTTATTTTTTTATTTGTTGAAGATATTTGCTTTGCCCTCAATAACGATCGTGGCGGGTGGTATTCTCTAGTTTCTGAGTATCCCCATAGGAAGACTGGGTAGTTTTTTCATCAAAATACTATTTCAGACACCAATCTACGTGGTCTTCACATGATCCGACCAAGATTATGACTTTAAAAGAAACTGTGAGATTGTTTCTGTTATTATTCTCAGTGTTCAGATGGGAAACGCCGACCTCATTTAGTTTTAAAAATATGGTTGACGATTAAAATTATATGATCGACTGATTGATTGATTTGATATGATTGTTGTTTGTGCACACTACGTACTTCCAGAAATAAAATAATTTATCATTTGTATGTAGATGAATTAAAATGATAAAAAAGATCATTCTGCAAAAGTTCTCAATTTCATTTTAAGATTTCTATAAGTACTTAACATTTCATTGGAAGACTTCAGTCTCTTTAGAAAAGATGTTATGTCTTATGTCTATTGTTGTCCTTTGATATTGTCCCATTCCGTAATCACAGCCATGGAACAGAATACTTTATTTAGGCTTATTAGTAACCATCGATATTTTCTTCCTAACGTTACGTCCGCGCGTACCAATCGATGAACGCGTATCGAGCACGCTCGTGTGCCCTCTTCCTATAAAAATAATAAAAACCCATTGCGCGTGGTCAAGGAACTTATTGCGTAGTTCTAGCGGACAAATTATCACGTCTTACGAGGTCAAGAGTACTTTGAGAATGTTGTTTTTTTTTGTATAAAAAAAGGAATTTGTCTTTTGTTTCGAGGGTTTTTTTAAGTTCATAAAGAACAGACTGCTCTACCATTCTGCAAAGTGACAACCGCGCTACGGTTTTTGAAATACGCTACATGTCTATGTCCTTTTAATTATGCATTTTTAGGGTTCTATTCCTGAAGGATGACCAACGGGACCCCATTACTAAGCCTCCGCTGTCCGTCCGTCTAACTGTCAGCGGCTTCTCATGATCCGTAATAGGTAGACAGTCGAAATTTTCACAAAATTTGTATTTCTGTTGCCGTTATAACAAATAATCCCACCAAAAACATATTCATGTTAAATGTTGCCAAGACGAGATCATATGGCTCGCACTGTCAAAAAAATATCAGATCTCAGGAGAGCCAGGCTTCTAACTCTACAAGCCCTAACTTCACCTTAGTTAAATTATATTGTTTGGCCATTTTGTTACTACAAGAAAACAGCAAAGTAAAGAACAGTGTATAAATTTTTCATCTTACGCCCATGTGACGGTAATGGATATAAGGAAAACATCGTGAAGAAACCGGCATGTCCCAGAATCAAAATACCAAGACATGTGACATCTCCAACCTGCTCTAGGCCCTCGTGGTAGATTGCAGCACTTAGAGAACCCATTGTCCCAGCAGTGAAAACATTATCTATAGGCTGATTGTGTGTTTAGGTATATTTTTAGTGCGCAAAATGGGAAATATAGAGGTTCGCTTAAATGCATGCCTAACATTTATTCTACCTTCTATCAGTGGACATAACCTCTCCCCAGATAATATGTTGTCCAGAGTCTCTACAAACCGGAAAATCCCCCTAAAATGTCGGACATCCAGTTTAACATAGATTGATTGACAGCAGCCGTTCTTGATTGAGATTGATTCGCTGTTCCATAATTGAATTTTGCGCGCTGATCCGTTTTCCAGGATTTACGGACTAATCCTCAGTGTGCAGGCAGTTAATTGTTGCCTTCATTTAAGCTTGTGTGTTTATTAATGATTTTATATGTGTAAGTTGGTTTATAGAAGCACTTTTACACGTCAATTATATTTTTTAAACTAGATAAGGTCGGCGTTTTCTATCTGACTACTCTAAGAAGAAAGGCCGGAACAAACTCAGAGGTCAGTATATTTTAAAGACAGTTTGTCAGATCACATGAAGCTCATGTTGATTTTTGTCTAAAATTGTATTTTGAGGAAATATTCACACAGATTTAGAGGATCTGTTCAGTCAGTGCACGCATTTGTCAGTATTCATACAGCTTAACTTGCTGTGATTAGACGAACAATACCTAAGGAAAGACATTGTGGTAGGTCACATAAAGGAATTCTCAAACTGCTAGACTATATATACAGGGTTATTTGTAAAACACCGGCAACCTCTCAGGACTATGTTACTAACATCATAAGCAACAACTTTTGTTCTGTGACTTTTAAAAATTCATCATATTTTAGTGCATCAGATTTTCAAACAAAAATAAAAATATTTAAATTGAACGCTCTAAATGTTACGGAGTCTATGCGAAGCAAAAGAAAGCGATAGTATATTAGCAAGGGGAGCGGGGTTAGGGCGGCGGGGGCGCTTGAACTTGACTTATTTACAGGCAGCCGATTTTTGTATGAAAATCTGATGCACTAAAATATGATGAATTTTTAAAAGTCATAGAACAAAAGTTGTTTATTATGATGTTAATAACATAGACCTGAGAGGTTGCCGGTGTTTTACAAATAACCCTGTATATTTCAGCTTGAGTTTAGTTTTTTAATGTTTTGTTCGTATATTGGCGTGTGCTAGCTGACATATGACGCATAATTTGATGTATGTTTTGTTTTGTTTTATACTATTAATTACTTACATAATACTGTATAGAATCAAGTTCTTCTAACTTAACAGACAGCTGTGCTGCTGGGGAGTTTGTTCCGCTACTTCTTCTTCCCAGCTAAAGCACTAGGAAGTGTCGAAGGGTGGGCGTTTTTGGGGGACTGTCTCATGTAACTTTGACGTTCAAAAAGTGCTGACTCTCAGCCTAGTTTGAATAAATGACTTTTGATTTGATTTGATATAAATAAACAAAAAGAGAGAAAAAGTATGTTGAGTGTCTTTTGGTTTCACTAAATGAATTAATGAATTGCAACGACCTATGCATTGCATTATGTTGACTGTATAAGCAAGTAAACTTCTCTGCTGAGCTAGGTTTACCACTATGAAACTCAGTAGCAGCCGGAAGTTGGATTTGTGTTCGTTTGATACCAATAGGCTATGATTAAGTACCATGGGACTCGTTCCCTGTTACATGAAACAGGGGGCGTATCCCATGGTACTTAATCATATATGGTGAATTGTGAATGTGATATAGCAACACCTCTGCCGAACCCTTTGTGGAACATAAGCGTGTTAGTAGCTATGTCTTATATAGTACTGTTAACTGAAAAATAATAGCTCCATAGCCGATTATTGTTTTTTCTTGCTAGAAGAAAAGCTCTCATCTTTCAATAGCATTTTTAAATAAACCTTTTAGAATTTTGCCAAGATCGAATTAGTTATGAAATTCAACTATATTGGGTCAGAGGACAAATTTGTGAATGAAATTTGAAGTACCCTTTTATCAAAGTAGAAAATAGATGCATTTACTGCTTTTCGGGCCACGAAGGACATTCCAAAAGCTTCATGTTTAAATCCTTTTACCTTTTACCTCCTCCTCCTCCTTTTTCATCTCCTTCCTTTTTCCTTTTATCCTTTTTACCTGCTCGGAACTTATTAAAAAATGAGGCATAATGTACTGTTGTATTACAGTGGTATTTGTACTACTTACAACAAGTGCGGGTTGAAAGTGTATCATTATCCAAACTGACGTGCTGAGCGGGCAGAACTGAAAATCCATTGTTAACGTACTGCGTATCAAAATCAAAATCAAAATCAAAAGTCATTTATTCAAACTAGGCTGAGAGTCAGCACTTTTTGAACGTCAAAGTCACATAAGACAGTCCCCCCAAAACGCCCGCCCTTCGACACTTCCTAGTGCTTTGGCTGGGAAGAAGAAGTGGCGGAACAAACTCCCCAGCAGCACTGCTGTCTGTTAAGTTAGAAGAACTTGATTCTATACAATATTGTATAAGTTATTAATATAATAAAACAAAACATACATTATTCGCCATATGTCAGCTAGCACACGCCATTATACCAACAAAACATTGAAAACTAAACTCAAGCTGAAATGAATAATGAAACAAAATCGTAAACAGAACTTAAAACCTTACTAAAACTAACTACCAGTACAGCTAACCTAAATAATTAAGTATTATAATGCCAAAATACAAAAAAGTTTGAATTCATCCAGCGCTATATGATACTGGCCAAACTTTTTAGCTGAACAGTGATTAAAAAAAAAAAACAAATGAGGAATCCACATGTGAAAATTGCACGCGCGCGAATCACTCTTTTGTTTTATTTATCTTAATTTTCAATTCGTGTTAACGATTTACTTGAAATTCCGTCTAGTAGTGATACTAAAGATTACGTATTTTCCTAGACATGTATAATATGTAGCACAGTATGAAAGAAAATGCGATTTCCTTCTAGTGTATATTAAGCCCTTAGGCTGGGCTACGGGCTTCAACCTCACCCTCGTTACTAATCGGTCACTTTCTCCCCTAGGTGAAAAATATGCTAGTATGTTTGTTTCCTCAAAGGAAAAGAGAGTAACAAAAAATGCAAGGTATTTCTTTAGCAGTTCAATTAACTTTATCTATATATATAAAATTCAAAGTCCTGAGTGACTGACTGACTGATATATCAACGCACAGCCTAAACTGCTGGTCCTAGAGACGTGAAATTTGGAGGATGTGTTCTTTGTAAAGAGTAGGTATCCACTAAGAAAGGGTTTTTTGAAATTCCACCCCTAAGAGGGTGAAATGGGGGGTTGAACTTTCTGTGAAACTTTTTATTCTCTGGGTCGATTGACACAAAAATTGGTACAACAACTTTTCGAGTATAATTATGAGACATGTGTATCGCAGTTTTTCCAAAATCATCCCCTTACTGAGTCAAATAGGGCTTTGAAGAAGTGGGTAATAAAATAATTCTCCTCTAGTTAGGCACATTTGTGACCACTTTAGGAAAGCTAATAGTTAAAATACACCCTGATATTAGTAATATTCACAACTAGCGTCTGCCCGCGATTTCGTCCGCGTTAAACTTCTTGCTCCCCGACCTTCCCTGTCCCGCCGCATCGAATCACCTGCCTGTGCGAGGTCTTCGTATTCGTGACTTTTCTTTGTGCTCGGCTCCTAAGGGTCCTAGCGCAATGTCATGTAGTCAATTGGCTTCCTCGATAAATAGGGTATTTGAAACACTAGACATAGATCCTGAGATTAGAACATTCAACCAAACAAAGTCGTCACCTTTATAATATTTGAATTTGATTACAATTGAAAACGTTAAAGTGAGCCAACCTTCAAATAATTTTGACTTACATGATTGTTGTATTACTTTAACCGTTTATGCAGCGCACGCAACGGTAGCTTTCAAAAGGAATAACTTTTCCCCGTTTTTCGAATATTTTTCATTAATGCTCTGCTCCTATTGGTCGTAACGTGATGTTATATAGCCTGTAGGCTTCCTCGATAAATAGGCCACCAAACACTTAAATAATTTTAAAAAAGCATAAAAGAATTTTAATTTTAATGAATCTTAAAGCTTATGCTGGAAATGAATAGGTTGATTTGTCGCCGGGCGTACTATATACCGCAGATACCACTAATACAGTCGGAATACCTATTCGAGTTTAAAACGCTACATCCTCTTATGATATGTTTCGTAATGACGATTAATAAGTCTGGGGGACAGTCACTGAAAGCCGAGGGATATGATCTTAGAGGGGACTGCTTCTCGCACGGCCAGTTTCCGTGGCCTGCTCGAGAGTGAGCTCATCTAGCAGCCTGGTTGTATTAGCACCCAAGGGCAGAACCACTCAAGTATTATGTATATAAGGAGATACTTTAATTATAAATTTAAAAATAAATGGTTATACCCCTGTGAACAGCCATGTAAGTAAAATCGTCATTGGAATAATGTATGTATGTTAGGTCTTAAGATTATTTATCCTACATCAATCATTTAACAATCCAAGCGCCGCGCCGCTCCTCGGACAGGACAAAGCAAGCAGTGCGATAAGATATTGTTTACCTGGATTAACACTTAGGGTACTTTAAATCCTGGTAGTACGTTCCTGTGGGATATTTTTTGATATCCACGCGGGCGAAACCGCTGGCAGAAGTTAGTAAGTAATAAAATCATTGATAATAATTAGCATTGGCTTTCAGTCTTAGCAAGGAGTCTTTCATGTCTGTATAACATCACGCCTGTGTTCCTCAAAGGGGTTAGGTAGAGGTGTACATACCTACCTGTAGTGCCCACACCCACATTTCGCCAGTTACATTTAAACCCCAAATAATAGGGGGCGAGCATATTGCCATCAACCGGGCACAACTCCGGGTTCAGCAGAAAAGCTTACTTGCTTAGACAGTTAACATGGTGCAACTTTTAATTCGATTCTGGTCAAACTACTTTTGGGTCAGTGCAATTCATTCATCCAGTAAAACCAAACAACACTCGACATTTTTTTCATTTAGAGTTTTAATTATGGTCTGACAGTTTGAGTCTTTTATGCGGCCTGAGAACTGCCAGATGGAAAAACGCCATGCCTACCATATTGATACAATAAACAAACTTTCAAAAAGCATATCCATTCAAATTGAACCCGGACTATTAAATGAGCTAGTTTCCGCTTTCCTCGTTAGACTCTCTTAAGAGATTACTCGTGAAAAATGCTGTTCGAGTCTCCAAAATGTTAAATGATTACCGTCCAAAGTTTCTTGTTGACAAAAGAAACTACACTGTGGCTAATAGATGTGTTGTTTCGACTTAATGGTTTGCTTCAAATAGACAGGAAAATCTATACTAATATTATAAAGCTGAAGAGCTTGTTTGTATGTTTGTTTGATTGAACGCGCTAAACTCAGGAACTACTGGTCCGAATTGAAAAAATATTTTTGTGTTGGGTAGCCTATTTATCAAGGAAAGCTATAGGTTATATAACATCACGCTACAACCAAGAGGAGCGGAGCAGTAATGAAAAATGTTGCAAAAACGGGAAAAATCGCACGGGTAGGCGATTCGACGCGATGGGAAAGGAGAAATTTTACGCGGACGAAGTCGCGAGCAGAAGCTAGTAATAACATAAACATATTCTTGTTTCCCCGAAGGATCGGACCCATTTCGTCAGTTAGGAGGCGAGCTTATGGCCATTAACCGGGCGTAAACCCAGACTTCAGGCTGCTGCTGAGATAATCCAGTTAGAAAACCTAATAACCCTTTGCCCGACCTGAGAATTGAACCCAAGTCCTCACGCTCAGCAGTAGCGCTTTTGACCCCTAGACACATCAGCAGCCTTTAACATTCCCGCTGCTGGGACACAGGCCTCCTCTCGGTGAAAGGGAGCGGGCCATAATCCACCACGCGGGCCCAATGCGGGTTGGTAGATGTTATCCTACTTTAAATTAGTGGTTCTAGGACATGCCGGTTTCCTCACGAAGTTTTCCTTCACCGTTTTGTAAGCAGTGGTGATGAAATTATTTACACAAAGTAAAGCGCCTGCTTGAGTTCGAACTCACGACCTACTACTCGTAAGTCGCGGTCGTTACCACTGGACCACCACTGACCCCTAGACGAGGCAGTCAAAGTCAAATAATATGTTGGTTAATATATGTATTGTGATAGCTTGTAACTGGGTTGTTGAGGTTTGGGGCAATCGGTCCATGTAAAATAGTGGTATTTAGCTGCTTCCAGGACTATTGTTGTCAATAAGACAAGCAAAGAGGTGATAGATTAGAGTGTCGCACTATTGATCCATCGGTCCCGCATGACGAGAACCTCCTGAAAGCTGAAACAGATAAGCAGATTCAGTGTCTTGACCTGACTCGCGAGGTTGTCGACATGTGCGATGTGGACACAGCAGTAATTATGCCGATAGTCGTCACCGTCAATAGCATAATAGCCAAGAGCCTCGACCAACACCTGAGGAGGCTCTCCTTGGACAGCTGATTCAAGGGATTGATCCAGAAACTGATCCTTCCGGACACGTGTGTATATAGGTAGCTGCTCTCTCAGGATCCCTGACCATCAGTATCTTAGAATCTTCTTTATAATTTCGTAAATAAGAGTACGAAATTATAAATGAACTAGCTTTTGCCAGCGGCTTCACCCGCGTGGAGGTCGGAAAATATCCCGCGGGAACGTACTACCGGGATAAAAATATGTTAATCCAGGTTATAAACTATCTGTGTGCCAATTTTCATCCAAATCCGTTCAGTAGTTTTTGCGTGAAAGAAGATCAAACATATAATACTAGCTTTTGCCCGCGGCTTCGCCCGCGTGGATGTCGGAAATTAATGCAAGAGGACGTATAACCGCGATAAGAATGTGTTATTCCAGGTTATATAGGTAATATAGACTCTGTGTGCTATTTTCGATCCAGATCCATTCAGCCATTTTTGCGTGATTGAGAAACAACAACCCAATCATACATATTTTCACATTTATAATATTATTAGTAGTAGGATTATAACTCATATTACTTAGGATTCATAGTTTATGAGAACATCATGTGTGTTGGTGTTTTTAAAATAAAAGTAATAGTATTCAGAGTAAGAAGACTGTGACATAGCGCTTGGTTTAGTTGAATATAAGTCGTCCTGGTTTTTCTTAACGTTCCTATTTTACCTATACAGACACTCAATCATTTACCAGACACCGAACATAATTATAGGAATAGTACTTTTGCCAGTGGCTTGGCCCGTATAGCTGTCGGAAAATATCACCCGGGAACCTACTACCGGGATAAAGTAGGTATCCTATCTGTTACGTATCCATGATATAATACCTATATCTTTGTGCCAAATTCGATCTAAATCCGTTTGGCCGTCTTTGCATCATTGAGAAACAAACATCCAAAAATCTAAACATCTAAGCCATTTCGCGGTCTCTTACTTGGAAGAATACTATTAGGTTTATTTTGAGTATAATGAACACACATGATATTCGCAATTACTATGAAGCCAAAGTAATATGAATTACAATCCTACTTATCCTGTACTACCCGGCCCCTGCCAACGCGCTCTGCGCCCACTTTTTAAATCTCTAATATTTTCTAAGATATTCATTTAAATTACATGCTGTAAAGGGCCATATTGATCTATATTAAATGCACAATGTATTTAAGGTACTTAATTGGATAAGGATTAATGCTGTATTGCTTAAAATCGCTTCGTAAATAAGCCCTTATTTCTCGTAAAAAGTAAAAGATAAAAAATGGTTATTGTGGGTTATCCCTAAGAGATAGACATATACCATTGAGGACATTTTTGTAGGCCTTTTTAAGGTGTACAATACTGTAGTACATTATTTTGATCTATTTCGTAGGATTCAGCCAGGGTTTTTCGAATTTTGAGACGTATGTCAGCGTAGTTTTCGAAGATAGTTATTTTTTTTCTAAAATAAAAGAATCTTTCTAAAATAAAAATAGCCTAGGTTACTCCTTGTTACATCAGCTATCTGCCAGTGAAAGTCCCGTCAGAATCGGTCCAGCCATTTCAGAGATTAGCGGGAACGAACAGACAGACAGACAGACAAACAAAAATTGTAAAAAATGTTGTTTTGGTATATGTATCGTGTATACATCCATATACATTTAGTAAAAAGTGGTTATCTTAATATTAAAAACAGACACTCCAATTTTATTTATTTGTATAGATGTATAGATTAGTAGGATAGTAGGATAATGAGCAACAAATAATAAACTAAGTTCTAGTGTAAACTATTTTAATTTTCTAAGTTATATATTTGTAATATTTGTCAAAAATGTAATCTGTTAGATCCGATTAAATGGCTATTTATTATTATTATAGGATAATGACAAGTCTTAGGTAAGGGCGACTACACAAACGCCAAATCCCACAGACCAATCAGCCTGACCTCTTTTCTGCTAAAGACCCTGGAAAGGCTGTGCGACAGGGAGCTGAGGGACGGCGCTCTGAAAACCCTACCGTTGCACGGTAACCAACACGCATACAGCTCGGGTAAGTCCACCGAATCGGCACTTCATCTGGTAGTTAGCCAGATAGAGGAAGCGATACATCAGAAAGGGACCTGCCTGGGTACCTTCATAGACATCGAAGGAGCTTTCGACAAAACAAATTTCTCCAGCATCAGCAGCGCCCTCTCCAGACATGGAGTTGAACAGGTACTCATAGACTGGATCACAAACATGCTAAGCAAGCGCGTGGTTCGCCTAGAGGATGAGCAGCAACTGGCCATGATTGCCAGAGGCTGCCCCCAGGGAGGGGTGCTGTCACCCCTCCTCTGGAATTTGGTGATTAACGAGTTAATCGCCAGACTCAATGCCAGTCACTACTACACAATAGGTTATGCGGACGACCTCGCCATCCTTGTCTCAGGGAAGGTGACGAGCACGATCTTCAACCTCACCCAACAAGCACTACGTATCGTAGAGAGATGGTGCAGAGAATATGACCTTTCAGTGAACCCCACTAAAACTGAGCTAGTCATGTTCACCCATAAACGAGCTTTAGGCCCCTTCTGCCTACCGAAATTGTTCAATACAGAACTTCAGCTGGCCAACGAAGTCAAGTACCTCGGGGTCATTCTTGACAGTAAGCTAAACTGGAGTAGTCATTTAGACAGCAAACTAAACAGGGCCTGCATCACATTCTGGCAATGCAGGAAAATGATAGGTAAGAAGTGGGGCCTATCCCCCAAAATCATACTTTGGCTGTACACCGCAGTGATCCGACCCATGATCACCTACGGGGCCGTGGTCTGGTGGCCCCGCACCAAGCTTATTACAGCCTGCAACAAACTGCAACGCATGCAAAGACTAGCCTGCATGGCGATCACGGGCTGCATGAGGACGACTCCGACTGCAGCCATGGACGCCATGCTGGGACTACCACCGCTCCACCTGTTCATACAGCAGGAAGCCACATTGGCGGCAGCGCGTCTGGACGCAACTAACCTCTGGAGAAAGAGAGACACACAACACACCGCGCTGCTTAAGGAACTCAACAATGAGTTCCCCATCACTAAGGCTATAAATGACCGGGTACCCAAACAATTTATTTTTGATAAAAAATACAGAATCCAGCTTCACGAAGATCGCCGGTGTGAGGGTCTGCGCCCCACTGAGCTGCGCATCTTCACGGACGGATCAAAAACACACAGTGGCACAGGTGCTGGAGTCTTCTCGCAGGACTTCAACATACATATAGCCACACCGTTGGGAGTCCACAACACAGTGTTCCAGGCGGAATGCATTGGGATCACTCTTGCCGCTTCAGCCATTATGGCCAGGGCGGTTAAAGACCACTCGATCCGCATACTTTCAGATAGTATGGCTGTTCTGCAAGCGCTGGACAGTCACTCGATTGACTCTGGGCTAATATACGAGTGCCACCAGCGCCTCAACCAGGTGGGTAGCCTCAATAATATAACCATTCAGTGGATAAAAGGACACAGCGGTTCGCTAGGTAACGATGCCGCCGATGAACTTGCCAGAAGGGGGTCGAGCATGACACCGGTGGGACCAGAACCCATCGCGCCGCTCCCCTTTGGGTTCCTACGCTCTCTGGTAAGGAAACGTACCAGGGATCTACACTTTAAGCTATGGGTGGACCAAAGTGAGTGCAGGCAGGCCAAGGAGGCGCTTCCTGCCATCGATGCTCGCCTCACAAAACAGGTCCTCCGGCTAGACAAACGACAGCTGCGTATGGTTACAGCAGCAATAACTGGCCATGGGTCGTTTAATAAACATCTATTTGTCATAGGAGTTACAGACAGTCCGCTGTGCAGGGCCTGCATTGAGGACGACGAGACAGCAGCGCACGTGCTTCTAAACTGCCCGGCGATCGCCACATACAGGGCCAAGTACTTCGGTAACCCAGGTACCCTACGCGAGATAGTCAGCAACGTCAAAGCGTTGCTGGCCTTCCTCGAGGAGCTGGGGTGGATCGAATGACCGATTTCCCACCCGTACGCAAAATACGCGCTCAGACGTGGAGTTGCGGACACCAGCCCGTTCTACCTATTACCTATTACCTATGACAAGTCTTATAACAAAATGTGTGTGACAAGTTTTTGTTCTCTTTTATCCGTTCTGTGGTATTAAGTATGACTGTTAAAAGGTATTCTTACCAGACCACCAGGTTAACAAAAAAAAAAAATAATTTGAAAAATGTTGGCATACAGCGTTCCTTAAATATTTGTCCGAAAAATATATGATTCCAAAAAAACATTTTCCCTTCAAAGAGAAAAAGCCACACGGCCGGCGCGGCGCGGCGTTCATTAAAATCCTTAAACCATATCAGGTAACGCAGGTTTCATTTTTCTCGAAAAATCATTTAAAAAACACAGCTTTAAAAGTCTCAAAAAGCTCGTGTCACTTTTCAAAGTCCTTCATCTTTTGTTGGAAACTGTAATGAAACTGAAGTAGGTGAGAGTCTCGTTAAAAGTTTCAGATTGCATGCTCGAAGTGATCCCAGGACTTCATTATTTTAATATTTTTTAATTCATGACGCAAAACGAAGGGTGTTATAAGTTTGTCAGGTACGTGTGATTTATTTTACGTCAATGGTCCTAGTTTATTATTTGTGGCCTCGAGTCGAAACAGCTATGTGAACATAATTCAGCATTGCATATCGTCGTTGCAAATTTAAAATCTCCTATGTGTAAAAAGTAACTTTTCGAGAAAAACGAAAAAAACAGTTTCCTGAAAAAGAAACTGAGGAAACATTCTTATTTTTTTTTTAGATGTAAAGTGTAAAGGATTTATAATGTATTGAGATAGAATTTGTCTTATATCAATGTGTCGTTCAGCGTATATTTATATAAATTTAATTATTTTTCTGCACATAGGAGATTTAAGTTGCAACTTTTTGTCACATAAGTGGATTTACAGTTTATTACATCAGGCACATAGGAGTTTTCGATGGGCAATAGACATGAGATTTTTTTAAATTAGCGAATATTTTAACGATACATTAAGATATTCACATATGAGTTTTTGCAATAAGTAGATATACCAAATCGCTTTTAAAATATATGCATAGCTCGTATTTGTGAAAATTGTTACATAGGAGATTTTAAATTTGCAACGACGATATGTAAGCTGTCACGCCCTTTATACCAGGAGGCTTTTATTTTGGTAGCTTTGTTTTTGCTTTTGTTTGAGTACAGTTTTCATTTTATTTGTTGGTATATTGGGTTGGCTAGCTGACATAATGGCCAATCATTTAAATTAATGTTTTGTGTCTCTTGATGTTTACTACTTTCTATTGTATAGAATCAAGTGTCTTCTAACTGGACAGACAGCTGTACTGCTGGGGAGTTTGTTGCGCCACTTCATCTGTGGGCAGGCATTTTTGGATGTAGACATCAACACGTTGTTGTTGACAAGTTGGAAGAAGTGGAGAGAGGCCTTTGCTCAAGAGAGGGGCAGTGAAAGCTAGCAAAAAAAAAAATTGACATAGGTATGTATATATATTTTCAGGAAGTATTACACAAAGTATACACATTTTCTTAAGCTTGTCCTATCCATTTTTTCAGTATTTTTTTAATTCTTTCTCTAGCTTCTTTTACGCTGTCGTAATTATAAAAAAGTGGGTAAAAATCATGGCAGTGACCCGCACCCTCGATAACAATAGCTGGCGCATTATCTGAGAGGTCATGCACTATTCCGAGCTTATTCCATGGATCCATGTCTCCATTAACAAACACCACATTTGTCACGTTAGGAGTCAGTCCTCCAAACATTCTGTTAATATTAATAATGCTTGCGTCTAATCTCTCCTCGTTAAATTCCCCGAACAAAAACCTGCAACATTTGTGATGAAAATCTGCAGGAAGAGACTTGCCGAACATTTGTTTGCTCGAAGAAGTAGTGTCGAAATAACCAAGTTCAGTGCACAACTGGTGCCACCAGTATTGTCCATCCTTATCCATGTTAAAAAAGTTTACCCATGTATTAAAATCAAAGTCAACACAAATTACCCATGGATCATTATATTTGTCGTAAGGAATCCGGTGTTCTAGTTTGCTGGAATTGACAGTCTGACAGTATGAAGTAATGTCATCAGGAATACCAAACTGAGTTTTAGCGTCGCAAGCGTACATTTGAGATAAGTAAAAATATTGCTGATTCTCCGGAACCGTCATATCATTATCATCACAAGCGTTGTATTCTTTTTTAAGCTTCTCGATCCCCTCAGGAGTTTGTAACAATT
This sequence comes from Aporophyla nigra, assembly GCA_947507805.1. Lineage (NCBI taxonomy): Eukaryota > Metazoa > Arthropoda > Insecta > Lepidoptera > Noctuidae > Aporophyla > Aporophyla nigra. The sequence continues at coordinate 22,881,784 of OX382304.1, read as the reverse complement.
CATGATAACGATTAAATTTCTCAGTTATTTTATTGACGCATTCTTGTGAACCATATGTTCTAAATACATCGGTGATCGTTTCATAATATTCGTTGAAATCTTTCTTGGCTAAAACAGGGGCACTGCTCGCTAGTACTGCATCAATTAACTGTGGGTACAATAGTTTCATCCAAACTGCTAAATTTCCGGCGTAAAAACCGCCAACGACAATCACTTTAGAGTTCTGGAATTCTGGAGTTTTCTTGATCGTTTTCAGTAGATGAACTGCATCTTCCAGTGCTTGTCTCGAGGTAAGAAAAGCCAGGTTCTCACTGGCTCGATCCGCGAATGGTCGACTTCTTCCGTAATATCTGTGCTCCATCAAAAAATAAGCAGCGCCCATGTCTACGGCAAGTTCATCTACAAAAAAATGTGTGTCTTTGCCATGCTCCTGTATCTTGGGTGGTGGCAGCGCATAACTGCCTTGAAGAAATAGAAGAATTGGTCCTTCTGGTTTCCAAGACTTCATTATTTTGTAATACTTCATTTTGAAGGTTCGTGGATCACTATCATTGAAATGATCAAGTCGTTGCTCGATCCATTGTGTAGGATCAATTTGTAGTCCTTGCATTTGGTGAATAACACAATGGTCAAATCCAAGCTGGTTCTCAGGTGGGCTTACATTAAAAAAGCCATTTATAAGGCTTATTCCATGTAATAGGATTACGGTTTGCACGTGTGAATAAAACATGGTTGTCAGAGTCACAATGTGTATAAATTACGGTAAATGTTAATATACTACTTCAATGATAACTATTATTCCATATTTTCTACAGATATCATTTTTCTGTAGATACCTTTCATATTTTAAACGGAATTTGCTTTGAATAGGTTAGGAAATATTTATTGTTGCACTATTATTCCGTCATCACAACCGGCCTATACTGTACCCACTTCTGGCAGAGAGGAGAATATTTTTTTTTTTTGGATGGGTATCATCAAATGACTTCTCTCGCTCTGGGCGGAGCGGGAGAAGTCATTTGATGATGGCGTGTCAGACTTTTACTGACTAAAACCCACCCGTGTTCCTTCAGTTGCTCATGTGCCAGGGTCACGGTTTCTCTTTCGAACAATCTCGCAACCCTGGCAGGCATCGGTCCTAGCAGACCCCTTCAGTGTTGCTGACATCTCTTGAAGGCGCGCGTGGAACACTACGCGCCGTCGACCCGAGCCTGGTCCTTACCGGGCGGCGAGCTAGTCATTGCTCGTCGCCCGCAAGTTCGCGCCTACGGTGGCCGAGAGTCCGCTATTGACTCCCGACGCCCGGGGCGTCTCGTCCTGCAGCGGCTGGGGACGTGAGGGCGCAGAGACTGCCACTCTCACACGCGCCCCGCCTCCTCCTTCGCGAGCATTACTGCTTCACAGACGAAGGTGACGGCTTCCCATGCCCTCTCGCTCCGTACCATGGCTCACACCAGGGCCAGACGTGAGAGGTCGCCGCCGCCGATCGCCTCCACGAGGACGCGGTGGTGCTCCGCCCAGGCAGGGCACACCTCCACCGTTTGCTCCACCGTGTCCTCCAGACGATCCTCGCAATGGAAACACCCGAGCGTTTCCTCCCGCTTTATCCTGAACAGGAACCCCCCGAAGCACACATGCCCGGTGAGAACCTGCGTCAGGCGGAAGGTGAGGACGCCGTGGTGCCTCTCTATCCACTCCTCAAAGAGGGGACTTACCGCCGCAATTGTGGCGTGCCCAAGAGAGGAGGGTTAGTCCTCTTTGAGAAACAGAGTTGGTCATACTCTACCAAGTGGGCCCAGTGCAGGTTGGTGGGTGTCATATGTCTTTGAATTTTCGGTTCTAGGACGTTTTCTCACTATTTCGTCTGATGAAATTAAAGCCACAAAGTATAGTGCAGGTCTGGGTTCAAACCCCCGACCACCTGGGTTAGGTACAACTCGTAGGTTGGGGCGATACCACTGAGCCACCAGTGTCTGTCTACACGTAGATGTGAATAACTTTCATTTGGGAATGCGATATGTTATAGGACATGGTAAATTTTAATGAGAATATTCGCATAGTATCGTGCTAAAATTGCTGTCAAACCATCTACCTAAAAGACAACTTCCTTCGATGATTTCTCAAAGGCTTTGTTTTTTCTATTGACCTTTCTCAAAAACTCAACCTGTGTAGGTCTTCAACAAAAATGAGTCTGATTAGAGTTCTTAAAGAATATGATGAATTCTATTACTGGTCGTTCTGAAATTTTTACAATTTAAACCGACCTTCATATCTTCAAGTTCAGGTTTGTTTATGCGGCGATAAAACATGTGGCTGGTCCACCCCTATCCACCAGATGAATTCTAAACAGTCCAATATAGTGTAATTTATGAATCGACAACAGAAACATACTATGTCATAAGTACTGTTTGAATTATCCAGACTCCATTATGAATAAAGAAAGATTTTAATTTAAAATAAATATGTGCAAAAGTATTCCAATTTTAAATCACTCATAATGATGTTATTGTATGGTTTAACGTTACTTTCGAAATATGAAATAAATGCTGTTGTGGAAAGATTCTTTTAAATCGAATGACAGAATCTTATCCCCTAGGAGTTTCATGAGACCTCAGGTCAAACGCACTGTAAGCTCAGGATAGATGAAGCTAAGAGAAATGAAAATTTCCAATAACAGAGTCATCAGGTTAAGAGCAATTTAAATACAAAAGAAACACATGACATAATTACAGTTCCTTGTTTCATTTAGTATGTATTATTTTGGCGAAGGCCGCAGGAATACGTTGGATGCAAGAAGCACAGAACTGGGTGCTTACTCTCGAATATAATTCCGATAGATCGACATTGGAATTGTCAGTCAAACGTAAAGAACGTAAAGAATAGCTGGACTCACTGAGTCCAGCCAATTCCTGACGTTTAACTCAACCAACTGACGTTTGACCAATGTCGATCTATCGGAATTATATTCCAGAGTAAGCACCCAGAGGGGTAATTGCGGAACTTTTTATCTGTAGGAATTGGTTTAATATTCATAGTTAAACAACATTCATTGCGTTATTTACGTTGCTGAGCCACAATTTATTCGAACAAATGACGCAATGGTTTAGAAATAATCTTCAATCCCATTCAAATTCTGATAAATTGTGCGTTTCGCAATTCGGGTGCAGGTCGAAGTGGCGATGCTTGTGGGAGGCCTATGTCCAGCAGTGGACGTCTTTCGGCTGAAATGATGATGATAATAAAAAGTATTATAATTGTATTGAAATGGAAAAAACATATTATTAAATCCACGACTTAGTAGCAGTGTGATCATTTATTTATTTATTATTTATGTACACACAGTAAAAAAACAGAGTGATAAGGCATATTAATACAATTGAGTACAAAGGTACTGCTTATTTCTTAAGAAATTTCTTCGGGCAGACCTGCGAAAGGAGAAATGAAAAAGAAATGTAGACAATAGTGTGTGAAAACAAGAAGAGAGATATGAATATGTGAAGTCTTAAACTAAAATATACTTATACATATATAATGCAAGAAATTAACATATACTTAAATAAATACATAAAGCTAAAATATAAAAATAAACGTAAATATATACATAAATACACACAATTATGACGAAAGGTAATGCTCTTTTACTCGACATTTGAAAAAGGAAATAGTTTTTAGATCTCAAATGCTAGGCGGAAGTGAGTTCCACAATCTAACAGCATGAACAGAGAAGGAATAGGAATAATAACTGGTTTTATGGGGTTGGGATTTAAGGAGGGATCTAAGGTGTGATCTGCACAGTGCATCGCTAGGGCGAGCGTAAGAAAAACGTTCACGCAGATAGGAAGGGTAAGACGGGTTGTGTAGGAGGTTGAACAGGAGACATAAAATCCGAGTGTTCCTGCGAAGGCGGATTGGGAGCCACTTGAGTTCCTTGCGAAGGTGAGAAACATGGTCATACTTTCGAAGACCGAAAACAAAGCGAATGCACAGGTTTTGCAGGCGCTCAAGCTTGTTTAATAGCTCCTCAGTAGCATCCAAGTAGCACGCGTCAGCATAATCTATAATCGGCTGAATAAGTGTTTTTGCCAAAGAAATTTTAGTTTTGCATCATGTAGCTTAACAAATAGTTAATTGTTAGTGGAACATTCTTATTGAAGATTCCTAATGAAAAGGAATGGAGGCATTCCTTTTGATAAGGAGTAAATATTTTGTTTAAAAATATTGTACCTAAGTATTTATTACTTAGGTACACGTGTAACTGTAGAAATATTTATGAATTTTAATGTATCAGTTCGGTAGTTATTAAATAGTTTATTATAATATCTCAGAGCTGTTCAACTTCTCTTTGAATGATTTTGTATTTTCCTTTGTCATTCTGTACAATGGTTTGAGTTTTGTTTATAGTACTCTAAAAATATTGTTAAAAGTATTTTTAGGTTTCAAAAACAAAAATGATTGTCAGCATTAAAATAGTTGAATTCATTAACTAGTGTATTTCGAGAAACGAGTGGCAAAAAATATTCATCATCGTCAGCCTACAGTAGTCCAATGATGGAGTATCATGCACGTTTTATTCCTTCTGGGATGATAAAGGCTGCCTATAATTTTAATACATAAATAATACATAAATATTGCCTATGATTTTAATACATGATTTGGTAAATTTTATGTTCTTCGATTAGCGGTCCTGGTGGTACCAGATTTGTACAGATTTTTTTTATACTCAATCAACGTCTTAGAGCAAACATATGTTCAGAAGTACTGTTCCTGTAGATTTATTTTACAAGACGTGCAGGATGGTGTTTGGAGAGGAATTTAACGAGGAGAGTAGCCCAAGGAGTGATAAATACTCACAGAATGTATGGAGGACTAACTCCAAATGTGACAAATATGGTATTTGGCGATGGAGACATGGATCCGTGGCATATACTCAAAATAGTGCACGACCTCTTAGCTGATTCGCCAGCTTTTGTTATCAAGGGTTCGTCTCACTGCCACGATATTCTACCAGGCCCAAGTGATACCGAGGGTATAAAGAAGTTAGCAAAATAATAGTTTTGAACCAAAATTAACATATAACCTTCGTTCCTCCCATCTATGGAAGCACCCATAACTTTTAGAAAGAGTAGACCAAATTATTAGAGGCATTTTAACTTTGATCCTAAATGTGGCCCTGGACAACCGAGCATGGCAGCAAGCCACACTTTGTCACCTCATAACTTTCGACTGCGTGAACTATCGGTATACGGTGATCGGTGTCAACAAAACTAAATGATCACCCATCCAAAGGCTGAACTTGAGAAGTGTAGCTTAACCTAGCAAACCTGCGACACAAGGCAACAGAAAAACTACATGGTCACCCATCCAAAGGCTGACCTTGCGAAGTGCAGCTTAACCTAGCGAACCTGCGACGAAACGCCACACATAAACTAAATGGTCACCCATCTAAAGGGTGACCTTGAGAAGTGTAGTTTAACCTAGCGAACTTGCGACACAAGGCAAAACAAAAATTACATGGTCACCCATCCAAAGGCTGACCTTGCGAAGTGCAGCTGAACCTAGCGAACCTGCGACACAAGGCAAAACAAAAAAATATTTTACGTTAAGTTGTGTAGTTGACTCTTTCTACTTTGCTGCCGTCGTACTGTGTACCCGAAACGTTACTTTGTCTATTCGTCCGTCGACAAAACCCATTTCTACGGTGGTCATGCTACGCGTGCTGTTCGATCGACCCGGGTGGTTATTACTAATTCTGAATTCACACTAGTAGTAGTATATCATCATCGTTCTTGCAAATAAACTCGAATACATTGGGATAAGAGAAGGCCCTTATCCCAATTTATTCGAGTTCGAATGATAGATGAATAGAAACATAATTTTATATGAGACTTAAATATGATAGAGTAATTACTCTCTACACTTTTTATTCGAAAAACGCTACAAATTTAATGAGATTCCCAAACTTTTTTTTTCGCTACAAGTATTTATTAAGTCAATGTCATTCAGTAATTCAGATTCCGATCACGCAGCCGGGTTAATTATGGTGCTTGTCCAAATCTACGGGCAGCCACAAACGGTGACCATATTAAAGTACCTAAGGTACGTAAAGAAACGTTTCAACAGTAATGTTGTTTGTCGGACATCCCGTTCGCGTCACTGCAACATGATTACGTTGGGGTCGTTGGGGACTAAGCAGATTAGTAGACGTGAGGTTGTAAACTTTGCTCTCTCTGTGCTACTAACCCTTTGCGGTGGGGCTAGAAGAGCGGTGGTTTTACTTGTTGTATATAAAACCTCCCCATTCGACCTCGTTGATCTATAGGTCGCAAGTGGTATTGCTGAGCATGGGGTCCTTTTTTTGGGCAGGAAATCATTAAATGACTTCTTCCACTTTGGGTGGAGCGGGAGGGCGTGTCAGACTTTTACTGAATAAAATCCACCCGTGTTCCTTCAGTTGCTTATGCCAGGCCACGGTTACTCTTTCGAACAAACTCGCAGTCTTGGCAGGCATCGGCCCAAGCGAACCTCTTCAGTTGTGCTAACATCTCTTTGAGGCGTGCGCCGTTGACCTGGGTCTGCTCCTTACCGGGCGCCGAGCTACCCATTGCTCGCCGTCCACAAGCCCGTGCCTACTGAATTCCTGTAACCCTATATATTATCGTGATTGAAGAAGAGTGACTGAGGATTGAGGTGAGTGGCCTGCAATTGGAGAGGTTATGTTCATTTTTATTCTATGACTAGCTTCTGCCCGCACGCGACTTCGTCCGCGTCAATTTTTTCTACCTTGACCCGTCCCGTCGCATCGAATTGCCTGCCATTTTTCGTTGCTGCTCCGCTCCTTTTGATCGTAGCGTGATGTTTTATAACTTATAGCCTTCCTCAATAAATGGGCTACCCAACACAAAAATATTTTTTCAATTCGGACCAGTCGTTCCTGAGATTAGCGCTTTCAATCAAACAAACTCTGCAGCTTTATAATATTAGTATAAATTAAGCTCAGCAATGGACTTATACATTTATTTGGGTTGATAATGATGATAGACTACAATATTGGACTGTTTCGACACTAACTATCTAAAATGCTGAACAAGTCGAAGTTACAAGTTACCCTGGCCTACTTAAAAACTTTAAATAGACTTCGTACCCTAGTAGGCAGCAAGGACAACCTCCACAAGTTGGATTTCATGGACGGCTCAAACTTCCGATGTACATGCGTCGTCTCTCCACAATCAATGGCTTACCTTTCTACCTTGCATCGCATGCTCTGACACCTACACACGTAATGATGTGAATGGCTGCGTCAGTGAACAGTATTTACGATGCTGAAATTTGGTTCGAACAATTTCAGAAACTTTAGGATACATATTTTTTTTTGTGTTATTTTTCATCCATCCGTGGACACGCTAAGAAGAATTTGAAGTTTTCTTTTAAAATTGATTGAGTTCAGAGTGAGTCACAAAGCCTAGCCGTTCTAAATTTAACGAAGACGTTGATACTGACATCAGTTTTAGGGATGTTTGTACAGATGCTTTCTCTATAGCAAACCTAATTTGAAATTTCGCTTTAATTCTACAAACATATTTCTCGCTCACTTTAGACCCCAACATAAAACAAACAGTATGAAGAAATTATTATGGTATGACAATCTAATGTGAGCCTTTACAGTCAGGCCTAAGGCATTGTTTTGTTCTAAATATAATAATATCCCAGTTTCTTAGAGCAGTTCCTTTGATGTGCCTGTAGGAAATGGGTATACGTGCTTTACGCTTCTTGTCTGTATAAAGGGTTTTTTGTACTGTAGCGTTTATGATTTCATGGAAATTGCTTATGACTTATGATTTGGCATAAAATAATACTGAGAAAATTTTCTTGTTGCCATATTATAGTAATTCATGGGCAAAAGTATGTAGTTATGCTTATTTGGCTCATTAGAAATCGTTAAATACGTACGTTTACTCAACAAGACACAATTTTTAAAATGATCAAAACTTTACTTCCACAAACTCTGCCCAAAAATGAAAAATATCGATTATATATGGTGATTTTAATTTTTTGTTTTGCTCCTCATAACGCATACGCGACACGCACAGCTCTATGGCTAATGACACAATATGGCGGCCCTTACGCACGCAATCCCAAGGAACTAGCGTCCCAACCCTTCCACCCTCTCAGAGAAAACAGCATTACATATCCACAGCGCTCTTTTACCCCAAATGACTCCAAGGAATTTTTAAAAGTCACCAGGTATTACGCATATGCGTCGATTGCTATCGCCTCTTATTGTAAAGTGGTGATGGATGCAAAGAAGAAAGCGGAGAAGGAATGAGACCTTGTCTCTTAATCCACTCGCACCAGAAGAGTAGCCAGGCGTCAAAAACTGCTCAAGAATCTCCGGCCAACTTAAGGAGGAGCCTGCGAGCAGCGAATTTTGGGCTTTGTCGTCGCTCGAGCAGTCAGGAGCACCGAGGTGGCACGCAGTATGCGCGCTTTGATGGGAGGATTTGCGGTCACCGGCTGCACTTAGTGATGAGGCTCGCTAGGCATGGCGGCTGGATACCAGTTGGGGGTGCAGCGAATGTGCAATAATTTCCCAGGCCCTCGACATTTAGAACATGAAGAAACAGTGGGTTTTTAGTCGGTAGAAGTCCAACATAACTCTCCTTTCTTTCCAGGCGAAACGTATCCATAAGGATTTCTCCATGGATAAAAAAAAGATTGTCAGCTGCGCGCGGGCTTAAATTTCAACCACGACATAAGCTGTTCTCATATTGTTCGTGTCGATAAGAGAGAAGATTCGATTCTCTTTAGTTCAAAGACCTCCAAGGAAACTATTTTCGGCGAAAATAATGTTTTCATAATATCTAGAAATAATTAGCATGCATAATTAGCCTATAATGTTCCCACTGCCTCCTCTCGTTGGGTAGGAGTGGGCGGTAATCCAGTATACGGGCCCAGTGCGGGTTGGTAGACGTCACAACGTCTTCGATGTTTTATTTTAAGACATGCCAGTTTCCTCCATTGTTATGAGAGCAGTGGTGATAAAATCATTTACATAAAGTCGCCTGTCTAGGTTCGAACCTGACCTACAACAGCTCATAAGTTGAGGTCGTTACCACTGAACCACCACTGCGTACTGCTCTGAAATAATTAGAGTTCACATGAATCTCGGTTTACACACCGAATGCAATCAGATATTAAACCACAACACTCACCAATTTCCACTTGCACACAACTGCGAACATGAGCATTTTCGAATTTATGCAATTCGTCAGTTTTGGATAGTTCATTTATCGTATTAAATGAAAACCAAAAGTCATTTATTCATTCTAGACTGAGATTCAGTACTTTTTGAACGTCAAAGTTACATAAGACAGTCCCCCAAAACAGCCGCCATTGACCACTTCCTCGTGCTATAGCTGGGAAGAATTGGCGCAACAAACTCCCCAGCAGCAGTCTGTTAAGTTATAAGAACTATTATAGGATCTTGTAAGTATACTAATATAATGCAGTAAGGTAAAAATGTATGTACTAAATATACTTTTTACACGCTTTATATTAGCTTCACTTGTATGTTTGTATATTTGTTTGTAACCGACTCCTTATAGCGCGATTTTGACCCACTTTAAACGACCACATTTCATTCAAACTTTGCACACATGTCAAGGACCGATGACAATGGAATAATTTCATAAATTTGTGCCATTATCCTTGCCAGGGTTACCAGGACAGCAAAAAAACTGTCACAAAATACGCTGACATACGTCTCAAAATTCGAAATACCCTAAAAAATAGAAAATAAATAATAGTTAAAAAAAACTAAAAAACACGCTTCCATTGTAAACCAAACTAAAAAATAATGGAAAAAAAGCGTGGGGTGCCTGATATCAATAAAAAAATACCTTAAAAAGCACCCCACGCTTTTTTTCCATTATTTTGTACTTTTTAGTTTGGTTTTCAATGGAAGCGTGTTTTTTAGTTTTTTTTAACTATTATTTATTTTTATACTAAAATAGTTCTTATAAGTAACTAGCATTCTGCCCGCGGCTTCGCCAGCGTGGATGTCGAAAAATTTGCCATTTCAACCCCTCATTTAACCCTCTTAGGAATGGAATTTAAAAAAACCCTTTCTTTGTGGATACCTACTCCTCACAAAGAAAACACCCTCCAAATTTCACGTCTCTAGAACCAGCGGTTTAGGCTGTGCATTGATATATCCGTCAGTCAGTCACTCAGGACTTTGAATTTTATACATATAGATAGTTGTAATGATGTAAAGATGTGCTATTTAGTCCTGTGACCTAAGTAAAACAAGTAACCGAGATAATCCGCTGGGTTTCGGAGAGATTTTTCATGAAATCTGTAGATTTCATCAAAATTTCATGCATGTTTGTAAATTATTTCTGAAAAATGTATTAAATAAGACGAGAAAGATATTATTTATTCTGAACAGCAATTTTCTTGGTATTCCAATAATCATTTAAGCCCAAACCGTATTTTCTTATAGCAAATGTCAGTGGTTTTGATTTTAAACTTTGAAGGCCCCTTTGCTTCATTCCAAAGCCATTATGATAAAAGCTTTTAGTGTTTAATAAATGCTGGTTGCTTTCTTATTAAATAAGGATTCAGTGGCCGCTTTTCACTTTGAGAGAAGCTTGAACTGATTGTGATTTTGGAAATATTAAATTTCCTTAGAATTAAATACCTTAGCATTCAATGTGAAAATATGTATTTAATAACCCAAAATTAAGTGGGCGCAATTTTTAAAGGGATTCTCGGATCCCGAAACAAAACTAAGACTAAATTAATTCATATTTTAATAATATCAACGCCAACGTCAAAATTATTAAATTAAAACTGGGTTAATTAGTTTCAGTGGTAAATACGTCGGAGAAAGTACTTCATTTAGGAGTAAAGGAATCTGTTGGCTTAGTTGATTAGTTTGAGAGTAACGAAGTACAAAGAAAATGTGGACAGTAGGTACCTATTTATCTAGCGAGATTTGCATCTATTACTATGAGGGCCATTTAGTTTTACAAAATTAGAAAACAAAATATTATACAGTTTGATTGAAGAGTTGATCAGAAATTATATTTAACTGGTAACTATAGTTTATCGTGGAAAAAAACGTACAGCTGTGTAGAATTTGGCTAGGCACGTGTCGATCGTAGCGTGTCTACTAGTAATAAACATAAAGTTTCAAGTAAGAAATGTAAGTTAAAAAAAAAACACTGAAACGAACAAAAACCTTTAAGAAGTAAAAAATATGTGTTGGCTTGTTAATTTTAATATAACACGTTAAAATGTTGGTCCCAGCTGTTATTCGTTGATTTTTCATAGTCGTTACGGATGGTCAGATGCGCGAAAGTCTGACAACCAGTCTTATCAGATAGATAAATAGATAAAACATTTATTTAGTGCACACAAAAGACATAACACGACACCTAAAACTACAATTAAATGATAAAAAAACTATTAAAAAAAAACAAAACAATACACGGTGCCATTATATCTCCAAATATAAAAACGAACTCATAATAAAGGTAGTTGACACACTATGACATATAATTCATTCACATAATTCAAATGACAAGGTGCGGTGTGCGTCTTCAGGTTGCACCAAATGGGAGTCCAGCTCGGCATGTGTCAGGCATATAAACCTGATCAAGCGGTATCGTATTGCTCAGTTTGGTTAAATAGGTCAGTATTGTAGTTACTCCATGTAAAATACTTTCAGATAGACTAGAAGCTGACTCCAACAAACTTGGGAACAGGTAGGTATGTAGGTAGGTTGTTTTGTTGGGTAGGTTGTATATTAAATAATCATATTGAAACAAACTTTACTCTTTAAAATATTAAATGATCTTGAGAATGAAGCTCCCCACGCCCATTTCCATTCAACCTACAGAACCCACTGGATTATTAACCATTCAATTTAAAACGTATTTCCTTGAGGATAACCGTCGTAGTGTGCATACAATTCCTGCCACGGGTTTTGCCCGAAGAAATGTTATTAACACCTTTTTGTACGGTACTTCTTGGTGCAGTTAGAAGTATGTCGGCTCTTTGCCAGGTGTTGCATTCATGGTGTTGATATGAATGGGAGTAGGAGGGCTGCCCTATACTCATAAGTGTGCTAAAAGTTTGTAAAATATCATTTTGATTGATTTGGTTGTTACAGCTTCTATTAAAACAACACGAATTGTTTTAGGTCCCGTTCTCATCACTACAACTGTGACACTCACTACATACCTATGGCTTTTTTATTAGGGTTCCGTTGCCGTTGTTATGGATCATCATCAGCCACTGTTTTCAGAAACTATAAGAGCTATTCTTTTGAAACTTGGTAAGTAGAAGTATTCTGTGAATCGCATTAAGATTTTCACACAAAAATAGAAAAAAAAAACAATAAATTTTGGGGTTCCCCATACTTAGAACTGAAACCCAAAAATTTTTTTTCGTCAAACCTATACCTGTGGGGTATTTATGGATAGGTCTTTAAAAATGATATTGAGGTTTCTAATATCATCTTTTTCTAAACTGAATGGTTTGCGCGAGAGACACTTCCAAAGTGGTAAAATATGTGTCCCCCCCCCACGTAACTTCTAAAATAAGAGAATTATAAAACTAAAAAATATATATGATGTACATTACCATGTAAACTTCCACCGAATATTGGTTTGAACGAGATCTAATAAGTAGTTTTTTTTTTAATACGTCATAAATCGTAAACCGCAATTTACCTTTCATTCAATCAACTCAAATATAAAAATAAAAAATAAACACATTTTATTTCATAAACATAAACCTTATGCATAAGCCGTGATTACCTACAGGTTTGTACGGAACCCTCGGTGCGCGAGTCCGACTCGCATTTGGCCGGTTTTTTACCTGTATTAGTCGGGAAATCATTAAATTATGTCTCGGAGGGCGTGTCAGACTTTTACTGACTATAACCCACTGTGTTCCTTCAGTTGCCTATGCCAGGGCCACGGTAACTTGATTATGTAACCAAATAACAGCCATACTCCAATTCCCATCAACTTTCGTATAAAGACGACTGCATTTTAAACACAGGTAGTAATAAAATATAAGAAGCAAATATTAAAGTCTTTGTTATTACAATCGTTAACAAGGCGATTGTGAGGATAAAAATAATGATTGTACGATTGCCGTCGGTAAGTACCTAGTGTTAAAATACAGGAGACACAGAAGGCTCATACCGTGCGATAGTTGTAGGTACAGCCTTGTTCGGCAGGGCCATAAGTATCCTACCAGGGTCACTGATTTGTTTGTAAGATTTACTGTCGCCCTGGCATAGGCAACTGAAGGAACACGGTGTGTTTTAGTCAGCAAAAAGTCTGACACGCCATTCCGCTCCACCCAGAGCGGGAGACGTCGTTTGATGATTTCCCAACTAAAAAAAAGCCATAAGTATGTAGTGAATATCACAATTCATGTTATTTCTTCATCAATCAATGTTGATTGGCTTCCAGCCTAACTGAATCCAGCTGAACACCCATATTTTACACTAGCTTTTGCCAGCGGCTTCGCCCGCGTGGAGGTCGGAAATTATCCCGCGATAACGTACTACCGGGATAAAAATTAGCTTAAGTGTTAATCTAGGTTATAAACTATTTGTGTGCCAAATTTCATCTAAATCCGATCAGTAGTTTTTGCGTGAAAAAGTAACAAACACATCCATACATCCATACTTACAAACTTTCACATTTATTAATTATTAGGATATTTTATTATATTACTAGCTTCTGCCCGCGACTTCGTCCGCGTTAAATTTCTTGTTCCCCGACCTTTCCCGTCGCGTCGAAACGCCTACCCGTGCGATTTTTCCCGTTTTTGTAACATTTTTCATTACTGCTCCGCTCCACTTGGTTGTAGCGTGACGTTATATGCCTATAGCCTTTCTCGATAAATAGGCTACCCAACACAAAAATATTTTTTCAATTCGGACCAGTAGTTCCTGAGATTAGCGCGTTCAATCAAACAAACATACAAACAAACAAACGAACACATTAGCTAGCCTCCTAGATTTACGAATGCCAGCTGAGACCAACGGCATAACGTGCTTTCGAACGAACGAAATTCGAAAGCATGCTATGCCGTTGTGGAATGTCATATCACCCATTCACGAAATTACCACAACAAGCGTGGTTTAGCCTTCGATTCGTGCGGCTTTTAACAATTATCCTTGAGCCCCTTTAGAAACTGTAACAAGCATTAGTGAAATAGCATGTAGTGGAAGATGAACAGCAAACGACAGCTATTTTGTAATCCATCTAAATATCATTTTCATAATTTCAGCCGAAACACATTCACTGCTGGATATAGGCCTCCCCAATTTTAGGTTGTTTTCCATAATCGCCACGCTTGGCAGGTGGGTTGGCTATCGCATTATGGTGGTAAAATGTATGTAAGTCCCTTAGTCGCCTCTTACGATACCCGCGGGAATAAATGAGATGCTGCTATTCTTTACGTCCAGCACCACATGAACATCTGCATATCTTCGTATATGTGGTGGTAACTGAAATTCTGGTTCAGATAGGATAAGTTCAGACGAAAACAGTGCACCTTCTGTAGGTTTTAATTCCTCGGTACATTAGAGCTGTGGGAACAACACCTGCCCGATTTACTTTTACATTTTTATTCAGATTCGATTTCTCTTATGCGACGAAATTAATCCTTTTCTTGCTGGCTACTTAACATCATCCTCATCATCCTTAATTGGTTTATTTGCAAGATACTTGAGCTGCAGATTTGGTTTCATTTACCCACACGGACGTGTGGTGCCGGACGTAAAGATTAGCACCATCTCATTTCTACCCGTGGGTGTCGCGACTACGGAACTTACCTGAGACTGGGCAGCAGCATTCTCTATATTTTTACCACTATACTGCGTTCGCCAAACCACCTGCAAAGCGTGGTGATTTTGGCAAAACCTCCCAAAAATGCACAGAACCGGTCGAAGTGGCAGGGCTTAGGGGACGCTTATATATATCCAGAAATTGACGTCTGTCAGCTGAAATGATGACAAAACGCAGCACCATCTCCCATTGGAGTGTTAGTCTGCTAATGATGCACTTGATTGTTTTAGCTCTGGTTTCCTTGAAGTGCGCTACCTGCCACGTAATGCACCCGTTACATTACGGCTATTATAAACATGATGGTATTGGGCTTACGGTGTCAAAAAACGCTCTCTGGGTGTTCTTATACATTTTCATACATAACGCTTCAGTAAAGTCATTCGCACTATTGACCAGTAGTGGCCCAGTGGTAACAGGCGCTTTACTTTGTTTAAATTATTTCATCACCACTGCTCTCAAAACGGTGAAGGAAAACATCGTGAGGAAACCAGCATGTCTTAGAACCAAACATTCGAAGACATTGACATCTACCAACCGGGTCCGTGTGTTAGTTTACGGTCCACTTCCTCTTACAGAGAGAAGGCCTGTAGTCCAGCAGTGGGAATATTGTAGACTGATTATGATGACGTCATTCTCTGGTAAATTGCAGACGCTTTATGGCAGCCATCGCTCTTCAAGGAACCGTAACTTTAAACGAAGAATCTGCATTAGTAAATGCATTCTTTGGACAAACTCGTCTGGATTCGGACTCAAACGAAGACTTAACCAGATAGCGAGCTAAATGTATCCTAAAAGCTATCAGACATGTCATAATTTCAAAGCAATTACTTAGCTAAAGTAATTCCACACCACTTCACTTTGCTTGTGTGTGTAAAATGTAAAGTTATGATTATGTGAGTCGATACTACCAGGTAGAGTCAGCCTGAAAAAGATGGAAACATCGACAAAAAATCAATTGAGTGTCTACAATTTGTCTTCCATTATATTGTATCAATGTGTAGCCACAAAGTTTTACACATTGAGTGCTTGAAGCCACGTTTCCACTAGGCAACATTTGGCGCACGACAAATGACGACAATATGTTGAATGTCAGCGCAGAACTTTTGTTTAACAACGGTCTGTCTACGCATCTACTACTACGTCAGTCGTCGATAACATGTCGCCAGAGGAACTAGTGTTGAGATTCAGCGGCAGTGGTTATAATTTTATCGAAAAATTGCATCAATAACATTGTTGTGGGTCACGTCTCCACTCGACAACAATTGATGCTCAACTAACGATGCTCTCTAAACAAACAACAAGCCGCGCGTCATGTTGCGCGCCAGCTGACAACGTCGCGCGCTGTTGTGCAACGTTGCCGTACATTTTGAGCGTCACGTGTTGCGCGTCAATTGTTGCCTAGTGGATACGAGGTTTCCTTACTTTAATATTATCAATGCGAAAGTAACTCTGTCTGTTACGCTTTCACGTCTAAACCACTGAATCGATTTTCATAAAAGGTACGGGGTAAGTTTGAACCCCAGGAACATAGACTACTCTTTATTTCACGATGTTGTCTGCGTCCGCGATAATAGACACTTACGCGGACTAAGTCGCGGGCAAAAGCTAGTTAGCTATACAGGATAAATTGAAATTCAACGTAATGCTCCCGAAAAATGATATAATTTTTAAGGAAATTCTCAGAAACACACTGATCTTGGATTGTCTCAAAGTCCATGGATTTTCATCTAAGCTGTTGTGTTATGTAATGTGTAATGTTGCAGTTTCTGTAAGGTTCTGGAAGGAATACGTAGAATTACAATCCATCAGTGTAATGGAATTATGAATTAAGTGAACTATAATATGTATCCTTCTCAATATTGTGACTCGTTGTAGACATTATAAAGAATTCTTGACGACGACATTTTTTTAAGGCTGACTGTACCCTCAGTAAATTAAGCCGCATATAGCACCTCTGTACGCAAATAAAATCACTCCCCTGGGCCGGAACGGAACGGAAGCCGACCGGTTCTGCCGGAAACGGCGCCGGTGTATTGTCTTGCCTTTTAAGTTAAGTCTTCACGACGCGATAAGATAGGGGGCAGATAGAGATGTGGGATAAGGTTAAAAACGACGTGTCCTTGTTGAATGTAAAGAGATTTGGGACTTTGATTCAGTTTGTAGGTCAGATTAAGGGTAAAATTATAGGCATTTTAAAGCGTAATCGTACAGTGGGTGAAACAGCAAACATTTTAATGAAAGATAAACTCTTTTACACGTCAATCGCATTTCAAAACCTAGATGAGGGCGTTGTTTCTTATCTGCTCTTGAAAGGCGATGAACGAAAACATCGTGACCTGAACCAAAAACTCGAAGACATGTGACATCTACTAACCCGCACTGGGCCCGCGTGATGGATTGCAGCCCACTCCCTCTAACAGAGAGAAGTTCTGTGTCCCGGCAGTGGGAACATTATAGGCTGATGATTAAAATTTTGACGGGCAGCCGTTGATCGGGTTTGCTAGTATAAAATAGAGTAGTAGGATGCGTATCATTTTCAATAACAAGAGTCTTGTTGATATGAAGGATCATGTCGAAACGTGTTAGAGCAACATACAGCAATAACATGACATAGCACCAACATTGTTCACTGGCCTGTTAGTCTCGTGGTTAGTGACCCTGACTGCAAGGACTGGGTGGGAATCGAACCCACGATGGGTTCGATTCCCACCCAGGACAAATCTTTGTGTGATGGGCATGATAATTTGTTCTGTGTCTGGGTGTAATTTATCTATAATATGTATGTATTTAGAAATATATAAGTATATTTATCAGTTGTCTGGTTACCATAGTACAGGCTCTGCCTAGTTTGGGATCAGTGGTAGTGGTAACGGTGTGTTGGTTGTCCTAAGATATTTATTTATTTATTTTAGTTCACAATAAACGTTTTGAATTTGACTTTAACAATACTAAACTGTTTGTCAATGTAACCTTACATGTCTGAGAGATGTTACACTATACCCAATCGAAGGATTAACCGAAAAGCGATGAGTACAACAAAAGAGCGATGGGTTATCAACATAGGCGTTGCACTCGTCTCATGAGAGCATTATCAGTGAAATGTAATTCTGCATACTTAAACAACAAGGCTCTTCTTAGTTTGGGGGTCAACGGTCAAACCAAAAATTTTTTTGTACGATTACCATCATTCGCCCTTTTTTTACCACTAACACTTTGTATTAAGGGTTTTGTACCAAACTGGTAAAAAATGGAACCCTTATGGTGAGACCAAGTCTGTCGGTCCGTCTGTCCGTCATGGCTGGATTTCTCAAGAACTACTTATGCTATCACTTGAAATATGGAATACTTTTAGGTGACGTTTGCCCAACTACTTTGCAAATAAGAAAGAAATAAAATAAGTATATATTTTTTGCAACCGGGATTGAATTGTGGTCTTAAAGAATCGAAGTGGGGCTATAGGGCATATGAGGTGTTTTATGAAAGAGCGCTATTATTGCACATTTGTAAACATTATCCCTTGTTTTTTGGGTCACATAGTGTTCGACTTATAACAAAAAATATAAACACCCGAATTGAGATCCTCCACCTTTTTGAAGTCGGTTAAAAATAACGTTCCCCGCCCTTATCTTCGAAGTTTCATTAAAAAAAAGAAATTATTCTATGTGTTGGAAGTTTTTGGAACGATAAAACGATGATAAAAATTAAACGATGTCTCTAAATACTTTTTCAGCAATCAACAAAAATTACATTAGTAGCACTATCGGTCAGTAGATGGCGCTGACGTAAAACTGCAATAATATTTTGCAATAATGCAATAAAACATTTTAAAGTACTATTATTATGATGCTACGGAACCTTCGGTGCGCGAGGCAAACTCGATCTAGACCAGTTTTTTTAAACCGACCACGTCAATTTTCTTTATTCTAAGCTATAAATCAAAAAGATATCACCAAGCTGACATAATTATCTTTCTTCCTATATGTATTCAGATAATAATTGTCATGCATAACCAAATTTGTACCTCCACAAACGCAGTGGGTGTGTAAAGATAAGCCGGCTTAGCAAGCCCTGAAGCCGAAGTTTAATCAGATTGCCGGCACCCAAGTTTTATTGGGAAAAAACCGGGTAAAACGGGTAGATGTAGAGGGCTTTGAGTCGGGTGTCGGCATGAGTGGGTTAGCCCGGACAATCGGCAAAAAATTGGAAAAAAAAGAATCTTGTAAACATGCTGGACGTGAAGGCAGGACTTTTTGCCTTCGTTTCGTTTGATATCGTTACGTGGAATAGTTGATAGCCTTTGTCTTACTTGTGAGGTAGCTAGGTACCTACATTTCGTATCTTTCTGTTTTTCGTTGACCTTTTCCTTTATGAAAGAGGTTTTTTTTTAAATTCTTTTGCATCTACCAAAAAAACTTAAAATTCGAATATCAGTATACATATAATGTCAGTACCTACCTACGTATCTATTTATTTTAAGGAATGTTTTAGTTCAGAGTGGTCGAATATCGACGCGAAACTGTAACGAAAAATTTCTATGTTATAGGATGTAGAATCATAAGTGTTGTATTCATGGATTTCGCTTCGAAGTCCTTCCAACCTTGTATACTGTGTAATATACTGAGCTCACATAAAATTATATATTTAATGTATGCAAATATTGTGAAACATTTTTCTTGCCCATTTTTCGAGAAGCTTTCTTGTGAAGGGGCGATTTTGACGATACTCTGGCATTACTTCCTTTATATTTATATGGCGGTTTTGCTGTCCTGACATTTGCAAAAGGAAAAACTATTGTTATCTTAAATTCGTGAGTAAAAAGTATTCTGTAAAATATATTTCATTGACATTTCAGTTCTAGCAAAGAAGTAGCGAGGTCTCTGATTATGGTAGGTACCTATTTAATCCGCTGAGCTGGTACGTATCCGAGTCTGATTAAAGTTGAATACCTACTCTGTACGTAATTACACCTATTTAATGACAAGTGTAAGCTTACAATTATGTCCTTACAATAACTTGTGCGACTTTCGTTGCCCCTTATCTAAAGGTAAAGGCAGGCACAAAAGTTAACGCCTGATGAAATAACTTTAGCAATAAGTCACTGGAGTGAATTTATTTGCTGTGACAAGTTCTACAGTTTAATGGCACATTTTTAGATACCAGTGGATTTAAAGTACCAGTCACCACGTTACTTTTATTTATTTCTGGATAAATACAATGAAAAAACTGATTTGATGACTGATGAGCGTTTAAATGTATTCTTGTTTGTTACTGAACTCCCTGCTTGTTACTGAGCAACTGGTAAGGTGTTTCTGTGCAAAGTTTCGAAAAAAAGATTGAGAATTTCAACTTCTGGGTTCAAATATTGACACTTCTCTACGATTACTTGATTTTACTCATCCTTTATCTGATAAAGGATGAGTAAAATCTCAACATTTACATAACTTTAAATTGGGTAACTTAAAAGAGGCTTAAAAACTAACTGAAATTTTAGTCGGAAGGAGTCCCACTAAGCTCACGTTCGCACGGAACTAAAATAAATAGCGGCGGAATTTTAACGCACAATGAATTTTGAACTCTAGGTGTTAAGCCGAGCATTGAGAATCCAGTGCGCGATAATTTTACGTCCGTCCGAAAGTGGACTACTACTAGGTACTAACCCTCAATTCTCTGCCAGGGTCGCGAGATTTGTTCTAAAGAGACACCGTGGCCCTGGCATATGAGCAACTGAAGGAACACGGGTGGGTTTTAGTCAGTAAAAGTCTGGCCCGCCCTTTCGCTCCACCCATAGCGGGAGATGTAATTTGATGATTATCCACCTAGAAAAGAAAAAAAAACCGGCCAAGTGCGAGTCGGACTCGCGCATCGAGGGTTCCGTACAAACCTGCAGGTCATCATCATCATCATTCGTCATCATCGTTTATGAAATTAAATTATTTTTTTTAATTTTTATATTTGAGTTGACTGAATGAAAGGTAAATTGTGGTTTACGATTTATGACGTATTAAAAAAAAACTACTTACTAGATCTCGTTCAAACCAATTTTCGTTGGTAGTTTTCATGGTAATGTACATCACATATTTTTTTTAGTTTTATCATTCCCTTATTTTAGAAGTTACGGGGGGGGGGACACACATTTTACCACTTTGGAAGTGTCTCTCGCGCAAACTATTCAGTTTAGAAAAAAATGATATTAGAAACCTCAATTTCATTTTTAAAGACCTATCCATAGATACCCCACACGTAAGGGTTTGATTAATTTTTTTTTTTGTGTTTCAGTTCTATGTATGGGGAACCCCAAATATTATTGTTTTAAAAAAAAATGATATTAGAAACCTCAATATCATTTTTGAAGACCTATCCATAGATACCCCACACGTATGGGTTTGATGAAAAAAAAAATTTTGAGTTTCAATTCTATGTATGGGGAACCCCAAATATTATTGCTTTTTTTCTATTTTTGTGTGAAAATCTTAATGCGGTTCACTGAATACATCCACTTACCAAGTTTCAATAGCACAGCTCTTATAGTTTCGGAGAAAAGTGGCTGTGACATACTCGGACAGACAGACAGACAGACAGACAGACAGACATGGCGAATCTATAAGGGTTCCGTTTTTTGCCATTTGGCAACGGAACCCTAAAAAGAAAAAAAACCCTCAGTTCTCCTTGGATGGAGGATAACGTCGACGATTTCGGTATGGAAGAAAAAACCGGCCAAGTGCGAGTCGGACTCGCGCACCGAGGGTTCCGTACAAACCTGCAGGTCATTATCATCATCATTCGTCATCATCGTTTATGAAATTAAATGTTTTTTTTTTTAATTTTTATATTTGAGTTGACTGAATGAAAGGTAAATTGTGGTTTACGATTTATGACGTATTAAAAAAAAACTACTTACTAGATCTCGTTCAAACCAATTTTCGTTGGTAGTTTTCATGGTAATGTACATCATATATTTTTTTTAGTTTTATCATTCCCTTATTTTAGAAGTTACGGGTGGGGGGGACACACATTTTACCACTTTGGAAGTGTATCTCGCGCAAACTATTCAGTTTAGAAAAAAATGATATTAGAAACCTCAATATCATTTTTGAAGACCTATCCATAGATACCCCACACGTATGGGTTTGATGAAAAAAAAATTTTTGTGTTTCAATTCTATGTATGGGGAACCCCAAATATTATTGCTTTTTTTCTATTTTTGTGTGAAAAGCTTAATGCGGTTCACTGAATACATCCACTTACCAAGTTTCAATAGCACAGCTCTTATAGTTTCGGAGAAAAGTGGCTGTGACATACTCGGACAGACAGACAGACAGACAGACAGACAGACATGGCGAATCTATAAGGGTTCCGTTTTTTGCCATTTGGCAACGGAACCCTAAAAATACAGATAATTCTATAGAAAACCTACCTAGGCACCTATTATGTAATAAGAACTCAACAAGATTCCAAAACATTTTTCATCTGCCAAAAAATTTAGAATAACTTAGTTACAAACAATTTCAGATCCAAATTAAAATTTATTTTTGCATGCTAGGTACCTACGTACCTACCTACCAAATAATTTCATTTTCCATCAGACTAAAAGGACTCTTAAAGAGAGTTGTGAAAACAAAAAAAATGTAAACAAGAAAAATAAACTGTGAAATATAAGCGAAAAACGGATTATTTGATACCGTTCTGATAAATTATATTGTGATATTTCGTGCTGAAATTTTCCCCTTCATATTTTTATTCGTTGGAATCGCCTGAAGTCACGTTCGGCTGTGTAATATAATGATCTTTGTATTATAACTAAAGGGATTTGTACGTATGGAATAAGCAATTTAGTTATTCTTACTAGAATAAAGAATTCGTAATATATACACAGTTTCGTTTTGTGCAGGGCGTAGAGAATAGCAACATCCCATTTCATCCCGTGTTTTTCGTAAGAGGCGACTAAAGAGAAGAAGATTTTATCGGCATGTCAGAAGTACTGCGAGAAAAAAAAGGGATGTATAATAATATCTTAGGACAACCAACACAACGTTATTTCATCCCAAACTAGGCAGAGCCTGTACTATGGCAACCAGACAACTGATAAATATACTTAAATATTTCTATACATAATACATACATATTATAGATAAATTACACACCCAGACACAGAACAAATGATTGTGCTCATCATACAAAGATTTGTCCTGGGTGGGAATCGAACCCACGACCTCAGTCTTAGCAGTCAGGATCACTAACCACTAGACCACTAGGCCAGGACAAGGCAAGACTAAAAGTATTGTTAACCTTATCTTTATATATTTTTTTAAAATATTATTTTGTCTTATTTTTGTGCACGTGTTACCTACAGTGTCTTTAATTTCTGTAATTGGTTGTAAACCGTTTTAATTAAAGAAATAAATAAAGATACAAGAGAATGGGCAGCAGCGTTCTCTCGCATTTCACACCATACTGCGATCGCCAACCCGCCTACCAAGCGACTTATGGCAAACCCCTCCAAATTGGAGGAGGTCTGTGTTCAGCAGTGGTCATTCGGTTGAAATGATGATGATGATGAATATATACAGGATGATCTTCTTCTGTGTATCGATGGCAATCAATCTAGAGAAGGCGCAAAATTTTGCTACGAGTTTGGCGCCTTCAGCAGCGTCCATCAGTTCCTGTACCGTGCATACAGTAGGACAAGCTATCTAATTTAATTGGACCCTAACTATGTTTATATAGATTTTAAGTAAATATACCGATTTCGCTCTATTAATACTAGGAATACAGGTACACCCATGTTAGTTTATCTGTAGAAACTCAAACAAGCAAACACAAACTGTGCATCCTATTGCTGCGTTTAGTCCATGCGACAAGACGCAGACTTGTCTTAGTTATATACGTTTAGTCGCCAAGCTGTCCCAGTCGCATAGTGTGCGCCATGTCTAAAGAAAGTGAAGCTATTCGATTTTGTCGTCGTAAGCAAAAGTAAGCATCAATTCCCGAATCCCCAAAACAGATCAGCTTGTCTTCACTAAACAAAACTTATACCAAACCAGGATTAAAAGTTAATTAAATGTACTCTATTTGTGACCGAAGAAATTCCGAACAAATCTGAATTTACTACACTACGAGCTGAAATCAACCTTAAAATTTCACCTTTAAAGTAGATTTTCCTCTGCTCCAAATTATAAAGGTATTATGAATCAAAGCAAAATGAGAGCTAAAGGGGATCGCCTTAAATAAATAATTTGTAAAATATAATTATGTGTTTCTAAATAAGGTAAATATAAAAGAAAATTATCTAGTTAAAGGTTTTTTGTTGAAACCTTTTTTTTGTAACAATTATGTCAGCTGGATTAAAGCAATCTTTAGGAAATAATTTAGTAACATCTTTTTTAATAGCTACCTATTTTTAAGTGCTCCAATTTTTTAGTATCGAAGTTTTTGTGCTACCATAAAAGCGTCGAGACTTAGAGAACACTTGTGAAGTGTAATTATGTCGGACATTTTTGGACTTTCCGCTTGCCGCGGTTGGTCCGTGGAGGGGTGACCGACTTTACATACCAAGACCGCTCCTTGCCTCGGAAAGCACGCTAAGCCCTTGGCCCCGGCTGTCATTTCGCACCCCTAGATCTAAAGGGAACTAACTCAAAATTCTTAATTTTTCAGTTATGCACACCTTCGAGTCTGTCATTTCAAACTGGTTTATTGGTCGATAGGTATTGAAATGACAGACTCGAAGGTGTGCATAACTGAAAAATTAAGAATTTTGAGTTAGTTCCCTTTAGATCTAGGGGTGCGATTTATGGATCTAAGACAGTCGTGATAAGTCGTTAGAAGCCCGAAAGTGTGACAACCAGTCTTACCAGGGGGTATCGTATTACCCATTAACTGGGTTGTGGAGATCAGGTAGGCAATCTCTCCATGTAAAATACTGGTTTTCAGCTGCTTTCAGTTAGACTGGAAGCCGACCCCAAAATACTGGCTTTCAGCTGCTTCCAGTTAGACTGGAAGCCGACCCCAAAATACTGGCTTTCAGCTGCTTCCAGTTAGACTGGAAGCCGACCCCAAAATACTGGCTTTCAGCTGCTTCCAGTTAGACTGGAAGCCGACCCCAAAATACTGGCTTTCAGCTGCTTCCAGTTAGACTGGAAGCCGACCCCAAAATACTGGCTTTCAGCTGCTTCCAGTTAGACTGGAAGCCGACCCCAAAATACTGGCTTTCAGCTGCTTCCAGTTAGACTGGAAGCCGACCCCAAAATAGTTGGGAAAAGGTTAGGCAGATAATGATTTGGTCTTTAGAAAGTTGATACTAGCTGGCACCATATCCGAAATGTCAATCAAGGTTCTTTTTTTTCACTTATCACAAACATTAGTGTAGCTCGAACTTTTGTACATACTAGGAGTTCCTGTATCACTAGAGCCGATATAATTTAATATTTTGTGTTTAGTCATGTTAATTACCCCACGGTTGTTGTTATTTGTTGTCTCTGCCTACACCCATGGGAAAAGGTGTACATATATCTATTCTAAATAAAAATATATACTTTTCATTTCTACCTATTTTTTTTACTAACTCCTTAAGAATTGGAAGAAATTCACCACATTTGTGAGCTGATACCTACTTATATATTTTGTCTTCTATGTAAATTATTCCAATCTGTCCATTGTTTTCACCAACAAACAAAAGATAACAACATTCTTAGTTTCCTCGTTGACCTCTAAAATCACCGATATCGACTACACTAAAACAAAGCGATAGTCTATAAACCAGCCTGCTCTCCCACCCCATTGCCTGGCACCCCTATAAATAAAGCTGATCGGGAAATAAAGGAACACAAAGGGTGTACTGTTTGTCTTTCCGCGCCATTCGACAGAGCTCACTCATTGAAATAGGTACGTAAAGTGGAAGGATTAGCTACTGTAGAGAGTATTGAGTCTGCTATATTATTGGTGTTTTATGTATACTGAAAATACTTGTAATTTCTTATACTTTATAATTGCGTACTACTACAATTCATGATAATAACATAACAGTGTTGCCATAGTGGATATCTTAATTCGGTTTTAAATAGGTAATACAGTTTTTACAAACTACATCAATGAAATCACGACATATGGTAATGTAGATAATAGTACCTATAGGTTACGTTAATTTAGTCGAATCAAAAAGTTACCCAGTTATTCTAAAATATTTCGGTTCATGTCTCTTTAGACACAGTTTTACAGCAGTTTTTGAGATTTTATTAGTACGCAACTTGACTAGTAACAGTGTCGATAAAACATGATAGGTACTGTGTTTAAATATTATGTAATGATTTAAATTGAAATTAACTTAAATCAAAATACAAAACATTCATGATTAATATAAGAAATAGTTACCATTTTTTTTTTCTTAAATAGATAAGTATAATGTCCATTTGTTAACTTTAAATGAGGCTCGAGTGCGCATCTCCTTTTGCACTTTTAGTTATTTTTGCGCATCTCCTTTTTAAGGAAATTTCTCATTGACTGGTCGACACTTCACGTGACTAGTGGGCTGGGTCATTCTTTGGTCAAAATAATTAGCATTGCCATTCAACGTGGCAATGCTGCCAGTCTTCTGGACATGTTTACAGATGCCAGTGAAGCGGAAGAGTACTTCGACGCCTAAGTGTCCTTTGTTTTTGAATTTATGTGTATTGTTAGTTATCTATTTTATTATCTTGCCTGTAAAATACTGAATACAATATTGAACTTTAAATTCACCCACTTTGTATCGTCGACATAGAAAAAAAGCCAACAAACTTGATTAGTATAAATAGTACCTACTGTTTGCTGGGTCAATATATTTTGGACTGTCGAACTGTATAGGACAGACTAAGTGTAAAAGTGTTATTTAATGTGTGTATAATATATAATATATAGTATATATAGTGTAAATAATTAAAAGGATTTACCATAATATGTGACTTTCCATTCACTAAGTAAATTCATGAAATCCGGGAAACCTTTTTTTATTGCGAATTGGGACTTGACGTCGGTTATTAACTTAGGCTCAAGTTGTTGAGTTTTAATGCATAAGTATTATTTCTGGAGGAAACCTAAATGTTCGGCACAATGTAGGTAATAAACACAGTATTTTTACCCTTTTTCAGAAAATAGAAATCGTAAAAAATAATTCTATTTTAGCTTGCACTCCATGCCGTCCATTAGGGTAGAAGTGCCAGTTGTTGATTTTATTATTGCGATATTTAATTTTGTTTCGTAGACGCCAGGCGCCGGGAGGCCGGATGGCAGCCGGTGGAGGCCCGGATGGCCGCTAGGTCGGATATTGGTCGTGATTCACGTCGTGTTGGCTCCACGGGGGATGAGTGCGATGTATTGTTTTGTTGTGGTTTATGAGTTAATGCTGTCACGAGTGTTAATTTATTTGTTTGTCCATTCCGCTGTATAAATGGATCGTTTATTTTGGTTCGGTGATATTATTCGTTGTAGTTGACACGGCAATTTGTCAGTTCGTTGATAAATTTTGTACAAACACAGCCATAAAATATTTATAAAACCTTTCAGTGACCCTATTTACCTATCACCCAGTGAAACAGGTGAACTAACTTAAACCTATCCATTACCAAATAAGGCACTTACTACACGACCACCTAAGCATATATTTCCCCAGCACATACTAGCTATCTACTTACCTTTAAGAAGTTTAACTACAGGTCCATTTACTGATCAATATCATTGCCGTCTCCATTGCTGAGTGAATTTAAACCTTATCTCTAAACAGTACAGTTGATAATTGTATCAGCTTTCTACAAACGTATTTACGGACCTAAAGTTATCGGTAAGGTAAGAGTTGAAGGTAGCAATGGACTTGGGTCCGAACTACCTTTATTTTTGAAGGGATGGTCGTGAATTGGGACCTCCACCCTATGTTTGGTAGATTAAAATTATTTGACTTACATTTCAGAATATCTCGTAAAACATTCCCGGGCAGCATAAAATCAACATTTTTTTTGGTGTTGTTTTTTGAGATCATCTTCTTTACAAAGAATAAAACGAAGTTGCATCTCCCGTCTGTACGTTTAGATCTTTTAAACTACGTAATGGATTTTTATGCGGTTTTCATCAATAGACAGAGTGATTCAGTAGGATG
The DNA here is from genome assembly GCA_947507805.1 of Aporophyla nigra. Classification (NCBI taxonomy): domain Eukaryota; kingdom Metazoa; phylum Arthropoda; class Insecta; order Lepidoptera; family Noctuidae; genus Aporophyla; species Aporophyla nigra. Next base: position 22,853,785 of record OX382304.1, on the reverse strand, counting down.
GTTTATGTATAATACGCAGGCGAAGCCACTGGCAAAAGCTAGTAAGTAGTAAAGAAGCGAAGCAAGCCTATTTTTAACAGATGAAAAAAAACGGAGGAGGTTATCAATTCGACGCGTATATTTCTTTTTGTTTGTTTTTTTTTATGTATGACCACGCATAACTTTTTACATAGTAGTCCAATTGTGTTTTTTTTTATTGGAATGGGTACACCCCGAAGGTGGTCCTATATATAATATGTAAATGGAAAACAAAATCGAACCCTAGTGGACGGAAAACAGGGGACGATTGATTGTTCATTCACTGATTGTAATGTATAACCACGCATAACTTTATACAGAGAAGTACGAGAAGAAAATTGAAAAGCATAAAATAATAAATCTTAAAATTTTGAGTCGGCGCTGAAAAATCAATGAACCAAGATCACTCAAAGCGCCGACTCAAAATTTTAAGGTTTATTATTTTATGCTTTTCAGTTTTTTCAGCGGTACAATTTTTTTGTTAAAAAGTTTACCTATACCGCACTTAAATGCTGCTGATACTCCAGTCTCACCAAGAGGTATCATGTTACCCAGTAACTTGGAGGTCAGATAGGCAGTCGTTCCATGTAAAATATTGGTATTCAACTGCATCCGGTTAGACTGAAAGCCGACCCCAACATAGTTGAGAAAAGGCAGGCAAACATATCTTTTGCATGTCTTATTGTAATGGGAACAAAGTAATCATACATTCAGTTTTTTTTGTGTAACACTAGGTTGTTGCCAGCGGCTTCACTCGCTTGGAAGTCGAAAATTATCCCTCAGGAATGTGCTATTGGGATAAAAAAGTATTTTATGTGTTAATTCAAGTTATAAACTGTCTCCAAATCCGATCGGCCGCTTTTGCGGTATTGAGTAACAAACTTACAAACTTTCATGTTTATAATATTCAAAATCAATTAAATCAAACAATTTATTTTGCAGATCATAAAATCCAATTTTGTTAGTAATTACAAACATACACATTTTAAACATTAGTTAGTACACACATTTTTACATTTGGCAAAATATATATATTTTTTAATAATAATGTAAAAACAATTACTAGTGATGTCAAAATCATCTATAGAAATGTCAAAATCTATACTAATATTATAAAGCTGAAGAGTGTTTGTTTATTTGTTTGTTTGATTGAACGCGCTAATCTCAGGAACTACAAGTTAGAATTGAATAATTCTTTTTGTGTTGGGTAGTCTATTTATCGAGGAAGGTTATAGGCTATATAACATCACGCTACAACTAAGAAGAGTGGAGCAGTAATGAAACATGTTGCAAAAACGGGGAATATCGCACGGGAGGCGATTCGACGCGACGGGAAGGGTCGGAGGTACAAGAAATTTAACGCGGACGAAGTAGCGAGCAGAAGCTAGTCATTCATAATAATGTCAAAATTACCTTGAACCACGTTAATCCACCATTAACTATGTCAAAATATTAGTACGTCTTGTAATTTTACCTAAAGAACGTCTTTTACCTCCTCAAGGACCACAGGCCTATTTTAAAACACAAGTTAAGTAATGACGGACGAAGGAGCCGCCTGAACAAAATCTCCATTGTAAAGTTTAGAGGTAAAACTTGGGACAATGGCGTTGAGAGACTCCTTTACAAGTGAAGTGCCTCTTACCTCGGAAGGTAGGAGCCTAGGGAATATCTACAGGCGTGGAATTATAGTATCATAAGATGAGTAGGTGAAGAATGTTTGAATTAAATAAGGACTTGTGGCTAAATAGTAACAGCCATATAGGTCGAACTTTGGGGCTAAACAATGTTTGCCGTGGTAGATTTGTAGTTAGGTGTTCATCCATAGCATACCGTGACCCGACCGTGTTTCGGAAAGCACGTTAAGCAGTTGGTCCGTCTGTCATTCAAAGGCTAAGCTGTTGTAGTGTGAACGATGTTTGATGTTAGGTATTTCCGCAACATATCCTAATAGCCTATTGGGTTGGAGACTGGAACCTAAGTCCTATAGTTTACGACGCTACTCTACAAGTTCTATAGTCCTCCAGACCGTATTTCGCCAATGGCAGCCAATTTCAACGGAGACTAGCCATCCTCGCGGGAGATATTTTAGTACACAAATGTGTGCGCAGACACAGGAGGACTACTCTTCCCTCACTCTCATAGTCCGATAGGACAGAAATCCGACAGGACCGGAGGGAGATCAGGCGCAGAACCAACGGCTTAACGTCCTTTCCGAGGCACGGGTGTATCACACCGCCAACTTCCAAACTCCGGGCTGTTACTAAGAAATTTTTAATTGAAAAACCCAAAAACACTTTACCTGGCCTGGGAATCGAATTCTGGACCCGCTTAGCAGTCGCGCTTGCGACCATGACACCAATGGGGCAGTACTACGAGATCTACTGAGTATCTCAACTATCAATTATGTTTATCCTCCACAACAGTCCTCAAAACTAAGGTGTTACAACCAGAAATCAACAAACAGTAACCAGAATGTCATACCAATAGTATTGCAATGGCGGTCTGTATTCGACGCAACTTACTAGTAACGCGTTATTAACTAGTTTTGTGATTAGTTGCGGTATGTACTAAGCGCCATTGAAATGTTGTTGAAATTCTGTGATATTCTCTAATTAATTGTTTAAATCAAATCAAATCAAAATATTTTTATTTCACATAAACCAAAGGCACTTATGGAACGTCAGAAGCTAGGTTCCAATTTGTTAATTCCTATGGCGAAGAGCCGGCAAGAAACGCCACGGTTGAGACACTCAATAGAACAGTAGTAGCCCAATCAGTCTACCAAGGCGCTTTGTGTTAACCAGTACCTAACTGGTTCGTGAAAGTTAGATAGGAAGTTGCTCCATGTAAAAGACTGGTATAGTTGCATCTGGTTAGATTAAAACCAGACCTCAACATGTTTAGAAAAGCTAGCGTTTCATAGTAGCTAATAACAGCGACTGTTGAAAAATTACTGGGACAATAGTGTTGTTATAGAATTAGTTCATTTCGGCTTATCTATCCACCTTGGGAGTTAGGTAGAACAGACTGGTGTCCGCAACTCTACGTCAGAGCGCGTATTTTGCGCACCTTTGTAGTTACTTTTCTACTAAAGCGAACGAGCTCCTTTGATTCCTGAATGCTCAGTAGTTCCTACGAACTGTCTTAGCTAATTGTTATAAACGCTCTGAACAGTTGTACACACGTTTTCTTGGCGGCTGAGACGTTTCACAAATAAAATCACTCTCAAAAAAATCTGTGTCACAAAAACACTTTATTTGTTCTCAGGCGAAAAACCAATTTCCCCGATACATCAACTATCTCAAACATATTCACATAAGCAACAAATTGAAACCAATGTTTATGCTTCGATAAGATATTCCTACGATATTTCAAGTCAACGCATTCAGTCAGAACGAAGGTGCGAGGAAAGACAGTTTGTCATTGTCTCAGCAAGTCCTTTGTATTAAAAATATAGAGGAAATATTAAGTGTTTGCTCTTTGTAGGAGGAAAGTGGAGAAAATGAGGGATGATGGCCATTATGAAGCTTTTTCCTAAGTGTCGCTAAGGAGTATTATAATTGGTAGGGTAAACTTGCTTGGGATTGTTTACTTAGTGTTGTCTTGTCCATTTGTTCTGTGTCTGGGTGTAATTTATCTATAATATGTATGTATTTAGAAATATATAAGTATATTTATCAGTTGTTTGGTTACCATAGTACAGGCTCTGCCTAGTTTGGGATCAGATAATAGTGTGTTGGTTGTCCTAAGATATATATATATATATATATTTTAATGACTGATGGTAACTAATAGTTTCACTAAATATAACATCACACCTTGTTTTCCCAAAGGGTTGGGCAGAGGTGTGCCAAGTACTCCCACATTTCACCAGTCATGATTAAGTCCAATGTAATAAATGGAATGATGGGTTGAGAAACGGGGCTATGACAAGGTTGAAAAAACTTTTTTTTTTAAACTTGAGAGGTGTCAAGGGACACCCGGTTGGAACGAAGTTCCTTTCCAGGATTCATTATTGTTACTTTTTTTTATTATTTATTATGTACAAAAAACCTGTATACACTCAACAAAAATATTTTCTCTCTCTAATTTGGGTAAAAATGTTTAAAATGTTTAATTGTTATAGTTAATTATCTGGTACATCGAATCCTGAACGGTGGACCACTACTTACGCCACACCCTGTATATTGCAAGTTAGTAAGTTTGTTACTCAATCACGCAAAAATAACAGAACGGGATTATATGAAATTTGGCACACATTTATAGTTTATTACCTAGATAAATATATAGGCTACTTTTTATCTCAGTAGACCGTTCTCGTGGATAATTTTCGGCTTTCATGTTAGCGCAGTCGCTGGTAAAAGCTTGTAGGAAATAATATCACTGCCACATAAATGCATCTGATTATGAACTACTTAAACAACAGACATATAGAGGAATTTAAGCTAAGGTTTCAAGTAATTTAGGCAAAGTACTTTGGTAAACTAATTCCGAGTGTCATAAAACTGAGCATTGGGGATCACGGCCGCCATCTTGAGAAGTAGTCATTTTGAAACAAAGTTGTTGAAAGGTAGCTCTTAACTACCTACTGTAAGTAGGTTTGGCACTGCTGTTATATATTTAGTTATATTATGAAAATTATTTCCTTATTTTGTGTACTGTGATAGTGTGGCGGCCATCTACAACGCCATAAGTGAAGTACATATTAGAAAGACGACTCGTAAAGTCTGGCATCGCGCTAGCAAAGTTCGACGCACAACTAGCATATAAATAGGTACACCCCGGGAATGTCCCGATATTAATCGTCGGGCAAGTAGCCCACAGACACAACAACCGTCTGGAGGGAGGATCCTTTCATTTTTATGATGGATGAGACATCATGTTTCTCATCATCATCATCATCATCAGCCTATAGCAGTTCACTGCTCTGCCGTCGTAACGAAGAACACAGTAATCGAAAAACGCGGTTACGAGTAAATAGCGAAAAACATATTTTTGAAAATCTATGATACTTGCCGTAGATAAAATTTTAAACTTTTGTAGTAGAAAAATCAAAAATAAATCAAGGTAGGAATACCTTTATTTATTTTATGTAAAAATCAACTATATATGTAAAAAAAGTCGATTACTTTGTTTTTTCTTGCCAATTCAATACTCTTTTCGAATGAAATCCTAAGGAAAACTGCAGTACTTGCATAGATTACTGCGTTTTTACTTAGGATGATAAAAGAACTGTGTTTTTAATTAGGAATTGATTTATTTTTTCTCCCTGGTTTCATAAAAGTATTGAAGTAATGGTGTTACAAATTTACAGCAGCTGTACATAGGCCTCTCCAATTGCACGCCATTCAACCCGATTCTCGGCAACTCTCATCCAGCTGCTACCAGCCTGTTTCTCATACCACTACACAATCATTATCATCTGCCATCTCACCTTTTCCCAACAATTTTTGTCACTGAAAACCAGCGCTTGGGCTCTGTCTCGCATAGGGTCACAGCATAATGCTGAGTGATGGCCGTTTTGCGTGGATGTGACGCTTATTTTCCCACCCCTTAATTTTTATTTGTGTATGTTTCTGGTCTTTCTGTGCGTCATGTTTGCCGCAAATAAACGTATTTTTCTTTCTTTCTTTTTCTTTCTTTTTGGGGTCGGCTTCCAGTCTACTTGCCTGCCATGCCTATGAATACCAGTAATTTTAAGTTTTTTTTTATCTCCACAACCTACTACTGGATAACACGAATTCCTTGGTAAGACTGGTTGTCAGACTTTCAGGATGACCCGTAACGACGGTCGAAGAATCACGCATGACAGCGTGGATCAACAGCTTAAGGTGCTTTAGTAGGCATGGATGGGAATCTGTATGTAAAGATGGTCACCCATCTACGAATCGACCATGACATGCGTAGCTTAACCTGATCGATTACTCCGTGCAGCTGATATTACTTAGTCACGAGCCCCTTTATGTACAAATTCAAAGTAGAACAGAGTTCGTATTAGAATATCAGCTAAGTATATAAAATATCGAAGGCTGGTGGATCACACTCCGCCCCGACCCTTGTTCGACACAGCCCGCGCCACTGAGCTTGTAGTTTTAAATTCGTTCCCAAATAGTAATCATTACGATCCAGCCAAACTGTTGCTGCCTAGGTCCATACCTCACAAGGGGTGCCCTTAGCGAGTAGTCGCTCTAGTTTTAAGTTTTTAGGTCCTGGCTGAAGGCCTTAATTTACCAAGGTAACCAAAAGCAAGTCCGGTTAAGCAGCCGACAACCTCATAAGTTTAACTGCGAGATGTCATTCCCAGAGAAAAAGTGGATAATGCCATAAGTAAATTTGTTTTATTTATTTATTGAGGAAAACAAACAAGTAGTGGCAATATCGTCATAGGAGTGGTATACGTCACTCAACTGTGGTTTTAATATTACTTACTGCAATACTGATTTCGAGAAAGATATGTCGGAGAATAAATATTTGTTCTTCAATCTATGTTATTATTAGGCAGACTGTGTTATGAGTAGGGATGCCCGATTATTTGCTTTGAATCGATCTTCTGGATCGTAATGGATCGTAACTTCGTGAATCGATTCACGATCTTAATCGTATTGTATCGAATCGATCTTAATCGATCTCAAAAGATCGTATCGTAATTTTATAATAATAATAAAAAACACAATATGCTTACAAAATTATTTATTTTAACCTAATCATAAGTTGATTAGGTTAGTATATAGTAGTTATAGATACTAAAAGTGTGCCACGGATGCTGTCGTGACAGATAGTTGTAATAGGCGATTCAGCCAGTGAATTGTATGAACTAAAACATAAATAACGCCCCGTACGACTTACAACTTTGCGGGTATGTTAACATTCCCTTCCGAACGTTTATTGTTTAGGTTTTAGTTGATACGATTTTTTATACGATCTTATCGGCGCATACGATTCGATCTGGCGAAGATCGTATCCTGTTGATTCGATTAAAAAAATCGGTAGATCGTATAGTCATGAATCGATCTTCTGAAAGATTGATTCAGATCGGGCATCCCTAGTTAGGAGTGGGTGGAATAAAGCCTATAATAATAGAACTCTTAAGATTTAAGAACAGATTTGAATATTCGTTAGGTGTTTCGAAAATAGCCTAACTTGTTTTATGACTACCTATTTTTGGCTTCTTATTAATTCCTTTATGTCCGTCATCTCGGAATACATATTTTAAAAGGCTGACTCTGGATAAAATAACAGTAAAATTTCACGAAAACAACGGGGTTAAGGGAACGCTTAAAAACCTCGTGTAGAAGCGTTTTATTAAATTAAATTCTGTGGTGTGCCGCTAACGTTGGTTTAGCGTGTTTTAGTTCATCTAAACTGAAATTATTAAGTCAACTTTTTACACTCAGTACCACTTTTTATAAAATAATTACGTCATGAAATGGTTGCCTCTTGTCTAGAGCAGTATTTTATAAGTTAGTAAATTTACGCATTGTATGTTTACTTAGTTTCAGCTTTACAGGCTTAATCTAGACCAGCCTTTCCCAAAGTGGACGATAACGCCCCCTTGAAGGCGCTGCAGGCCTAAAAGGGAAGTAAGAGACCCAGAAAAAAAATGGGAAAGGCTGATCTAGACAAATAAATAAAATTGGTGTTACTGTTTATAATATTAAAATAACCGCTTTTTACTAAGTGTACATGGATGTATACACGTTACGGTATATATACCAAAACAACATTTATTTTTTATTTTTGTCTGTCTGTTTATTCCGGCTAATCTCTGAAATGGTTGGACCGATTTTGACGGGACTTTCACTGGCAGATAGCTGATGTAACAAGAAGTACTTAGGCTACTTTTACTTTAGAAAAAAATAGGATCTCACGAAAAAAAATAAAACGAATGAAAAACTTTTTTGTTAAATCCACGCGGACGAAGTCGCGGGTAACAGCTAGTAATAAATAAAAAACAATATTATTGACTCTGCGCTTAATCCAAAAGTATATAAATGCCTCGAGTTTATTCTACGTAAGCTACGTACGTTGTTTTTCCTTCTTTTTATACCACCTACGTGACTGTAGAGCCTTCGTACGGATTTTATTATCAACGTGTGCATTGAATGAACGAGCGAATGAAAACGTGAGACTGAACGATAATGGTTTCATTCGGTCTATTGAGCCTCTTTGTTACTGTGCGGGGTTTTAGAAAACATAAAATGGCACTTGAGAAATGTCATGTAAAAAGTTTAGATTTCAGGCCTCATAAGACAAGTCTAGAATTTGATGATAATATGTAATTACTTTATGATAAAATTATGACCTTAAAGCCTTTAGTTTTCGTACTTTAAAAATATTTTCAAAGAGTTTGATTGTAGCAATGACTAAGATGGAGGCCTATGAAAATCGGTCACACTGAAGTATTTTAAAATACGAGCATTGACGTGGAGTTGCGGTTGACTGTCCGTATTATACATAGGTATCTAATGTTAAATAAAAACCTACCTAATAGGTTGATGAATGATTTTCATTTTTCGTGTTAATAAAGTTGGTTAGCAGTACATAGCAAAATAAAAGACACAAATGTTAAAACGCGTAGCTATGACAAAAATACGTCGTTGTTACATATTGTCGTGATCAACTAAGATGAAAACTAGTTAGTTGTTGCATAGTGTCTTCCTTCTTAGAATACGCGAGATACGATTTTTTGAAAGTAGGGTTTTCGATATGCAGTAATGACTGCTTCTACGATTCTAACGCATTAGCCACTGTTCAGTTGATATAAGTGTTATGAGCACTGTCTGTGCACGACTGACTTGCGTTACGTGATTTGGATGGTGGAATATGTGCAACATAACCGCATGATGCACTACCTATCTGTTTTTGACCACAGGAAACGCGCGATGTTGTGACACTGTGGCCATTATGGTAATTATTTCAAGAGAAACTAGAACATTTCATATCTACAATGTATGCCATTTCTATTGTACACATAAATTGTTTTAATAGTCACTGGGTTTTTTAGGCATTCTCCTTTCCCTATTATTTTTCCTACCATCTGTAAGTATTATCAGATTATATGCAAAAAAATGTCCACTGTTAGACATAGTACGAAATATAAAAGTACAACCATTAATAACTGAAATCATAAGACCTATCAGACACAATCTTAAACTCCAATTGATTTAAACAGCCTGCTAACTAAAGCCCTCACAGAAAATAACACGATACAATACATTTCAAGCGCTAAATAACAGAGATAGGAGATTACCCACCGATTATATCAAATAACTAATGGTCTCCGTATTTTTCAGAACCTTATCTAGGATGTGGCTACACAAAATATGGAGCAGAAGGCTCATTTCAAAGTTATAAATAAATAAATATCTTAGGACAACCAACACACCGTGATCTGATCCTAAACTAGACAGAGCCTGTACTATGGAAACCAGACAACTGATAAACATACTGATATATTTCTAAATACATACATATTATAGATAAATTACACCCAGACACAGAACAAATGATTGTTACAGGTCGTCAGGTGGTCGTTATAGGTCTACCTAACATCAAATTAGAGAGCAGTGGTGGCTTGGTGGTATCGACCCTGATTTACGAGGTGGGGTCGTGGGTTCCAACCCAGGCAGGCGCTTTGCTTTGTATAAATAATTTCATCACCACTGCACTCAAAACGGGGAAGGACAACATCGTAAGGAAACCGGTATGTACTAGAACCAAAATTTCGAAGACATATGACATCTGCTAAACCGTACTGGGCCCGCGTGGTAAATTACGGCCCACTCCGTCTCACCGAGAGGAGGCCTGTGTCCCAGCAGTGGGTACAACTGTATAGACTTATTATACTAAAGTCGCAGTCCATTTCTACCGATGGCTATGCTATGTAGCAGCTTCTACATTGCCACATGCAAACGGCGCATCACACTGACTACACGCAATATTCTCCATCGTGCAAAACGGAGTTTACCGCGCAACTAGCATATATACAACGTCACGAAATCAAGCGCTGGATAGTAGCTCTCCATATACAACACTAGACTGGTTAGCAGATCCTCACTTTTCCTATGGAGAATGAGTGAACGTTAGTTACTGTTCCTCTCTAGATAAGCTATACGCATGTCTACGCAGCTGAAAATGTAGGCAGGGTTACCCACTACTTACCCACAATATCAATATGTACATATGGTATCGTTACTACTTTTTTTTTTTTTTATCTGATTCAAATTTATTTAATTTATAAATGCATACACATATCACGTTGCAACATTGATATAAAACTGGTTTACATCCGTCACCTCACACTTCAGGTCCAGTTGAAAACCATCGTCAGGCACTAGTAGTCTGGCATTTTGCTGAACTGGACCTTTTTGGCGCCGCCGTGAGGCACACTATAATGCTAGTTTCTGACATCTCACCTAACACTTTTTTATTTTATTTTTTACTCTTTCCTGCTGTATTAACTGTTATGTGCCTTTCAACTGTGCTAAATAAATGTATTTTCTTTCTTTCTTTCTTTTCTTTTACTTCGTTTGGCATTTTTACTGTAGCCTAATAATTACAGTCGCACTGGTCGATTGAAGATTAAGCTAATCTGGCTGCGGATTGGTTCGTGGATGGGTGTAACCATGCCTCAGAAAGTATGCTAATCCGTTTGTCCCGGCTGCCACTCGTAGATTTTTGAAAGTCGTTACGGGTAGTCAGCTCTAGAGTCAACCAGTCCTAGTAAGGGGTATCGTGTTGTATAAGCCCAATTGGCAAGGATGCAATTGAATACTAATGTTTGAAATGGAGTGACTCTTCATGTAAAACACTAGTATTCAGCTGCATCCAGTTAAACTGGAAACCGAAAAATAATCATTGAAAAGTTGAATGCGAGTAGGAAATCTTGTGCACAAACGGCGCGTAGTGTTCCATGCGCGCCTCAAAGAGATGTCAGCAATACTGAAGGGGTCTGCTAGGACCGATGCCTGCCAGGGTCGCGAGATTGTTCGAAAGAGACACTGTGACCCTGGCACATGGGCAACTGAAGGAACACGGGTGGGTTTTAGTCAGTAAAAATCTGACACGCCCTCCCGCTCCGCTCAGAGCGGGAGCAGTCATTTGATCATTTCCCATCCAAAAAAAAGGGTTATGCATAAAGTATTTTGAATTCCTATATAGCAAACTAAGTTGGGTTACGAGTAGACGGGAACGCGGGAGAAGGCAATGCTCACAACAACTCTCGACTCAGTCTCAGGGAACAGCGGCTTTTAGAGGCAGCTTTCGTTATGCAGCTTCTAAAATATGGAATAACATACCACCACCGATTAGAGTACTTAAAACATTAGACGCTTTTAGACTACGCTTGCGGCAGTACCTCATAGAATCGGAACGGAAGCTGGATATGGTCACACTAAATGTTTCAATTATAATTGATGTATACTCACTTACCCACTTGAGTAGGTGTCAGCGTTTCTGTCAGTGAGTGTTGCTCGTAATAAAAATGGTTATGTGATCATGGAAGTCTCGTATTGTTTAAGACAGGTTTTTTTGCGTTCTGACTCTTTTCGATATATTTCTTTCCTTAAGTACACTTTACATTAAGGTCTATCGCATAGGTTTCATTTATTTATTTATTTTCGTAATCTAATTCAATATCACACTGTAATATTTAAAGGTTTATTGATTTACTTGCATAACTTTTACAATACAAATAACTACTTATACTAGGTACTAAACTGAATTATTTATTACATACATTTTCACACTGTTTATGTACATATTCGTAACTGTTTTATTCGATTTATTTCTGTCTCACACAAATTTGTTTAATTTACTTATGAATGCATACATACATCACGTTGCTGTATTCATACATATAAAACTGATTAACATTCGTCACTTCACACTTTCAGGTCCAGTAGAAAACCAGCGTCAGGCACTAGTTGTCTGGCATTATTGCTGAACTGGGCCTTTTTGGCGCAGCCACGACGCACACTCTAATACTAGTTTGTCATCACACCTTACACTTTTATGTTTGAATTGTTTTTTTAATTTTAATTTTTTTATATTCTCTTTCTTGCCTATATATTATGTGCCTTTTAGTGTGTGCTGAATAAATATATTTTCTTTCTTTCTTTTTTATTTCTCCAGTGCACTATCACAGTAAGTAGACGCCTCTGGAGAGATTGAGGAGGCTTCCCGCCGTGGTAGACACTTACTACTATAACGTGCAGGGCGGACGTTTTGGCGGACTGTCTGGTAATTTTGACGTTCAAAAAGTGTTGATTCTTAGCGTAATTTGAATAAATGAGTTTTGATTTTTGACTAACCCAATATATACCCCTTTTATAAAAATACATTGGGTATTTAAGTTATCAGTTTATAAGTTAGGTAACCACATAAACTGACTCAATTGTTGAATAATGTACGTAAAGCGAAATGGGTTCACTAATGTTTCACCAAAACACCATTGACAAATTTTTAGTTTACAACCAACGTTTCGTATAATATTTAATTCACAAAAAACTTATTTCGAAAATGTTTTATTTTATAAACACTCGCTTTACAAACATTTATTTGGCAAATGCTTCTCTTAACAAATGTGTCGGATAATATCCAATCATTTATGCATTTTTCATGTAATATTTAGATTCTATCGGAAAAATTACGTTTATACTAAATATCATTTTATAATACATTTTCCAAACCAGTCACAAAGTGATCATGACGGTATTGTTTTGCATAATTTCATAGAACTACCTCCCCAAAATATAGTCGTTTCTGGCATTCGCCGGCCGCTGCCCCGGCACCGCTCGCTTCACTCGCGCGGCTCGTAGGAGGTCATAGCCTATTATTATATATTTTAACCTAACCTAACCTCCCCAAACCATGTTGGATCTGCCCCGAAGGGTATTTCAAGGCTTAAAAAAACCACAACCTAAACAGCCTAATGACTGAATGACTTTTATTCCAAACGTTGATTTATGAGATAAAATCGTTTCTGGCACTTGCCGGCCGCTACCGCGGCACCGCTCGCTTCGCTCGCTCGGCTCGTGCGTAGGAGGTCACAGTTTTAACTTAACCTCCCCGAACCACGTCAGATCTGCCCCGAAGAGTATTTCAAGGCTTAAAAAACCACAACCTAAATAGCCTAATGACCGAATGACTTTTATTTCAAACGTTGTTTTATGAGATAAAATAAAATGAATTGTTTGTCAAATAATACGTTATTAAAAAAAAGTTTATCGGATAATTATTTTTTTAAGTGAATTATTTGACAAACTTGTTGTTGTATAATGATGAAATGACAAATCATGTTTTTACCAATCATTGCTTGTCAAGTAATAATTTGTACATTCAATTTTGGTGAACTGACAGGACACCATTAAAAAGTGGTATCTTTATACTTAGCAACTGGGTTGTAGAGGTCGGATAAACAGCGACCCCGGAAAATGCTGATCAGATTGATTGATTAAATATCCTAAGTATATAAATCTTCTGGCAACATTTTGACTAAGTACCCAGTTTGTTTAGATTATTCATCGAACGGCTCATTTTAAACACTTAAAGTAGTAGTGAACCTTCTGTCCAACCTACCTGTCTATATCCTAGCACCTAGCATCGCCTGGTGGCACGCAAGCTCAGATCTAAGAAGATACGTGCTTAATGGACTCTCTGTGGCCTCCACTATCATTTGTGCTCGTTTTATCACAAATATAGCAACCATTTTGTTGGAAATTATACCTATCAATGTGATACTACTTTGCTACTATTGTATAGAATCAAGTTTATGTAACTAAATAGACAGCTGTGCTGCTGGGGAGTTTGTTGCGCCACTTCTTCATCTCAGCTAAGGCACTAGGAAGTGGTAAAGGGTGGGCGTTTTTGGAGGACTGTCTAATGTAATTTAGACTTTCGAAAAGTGCTGATTCTCAGCCTAATTTGAATAAATGACTTTCGATTTTGATTTTGAATACCTAGTTTTATAACTGTTAAACTGCTTTACAGGATAACATGTACGAGTATCTAAAAACTCAAAGCGTCTTAATTTAATTAAAACAATTACAGGCACTTTTGAATTGTTAACGGGTTGGTCAGAAACATGAAGCTTGCTAATACCAAAGCGCAGTAAAAACCTATGGAGAAGAACTTGCGAGAACACCACAGACACCCTTTTTTATTCTATTTTTTTTTCTGGGTGGGTATCATGAAATGACGTCTCTCGCTCTGGGTGGAGCGGAAGGGCGTGTCACACTTTTACTGATTAAAACCCCTCGTGTTCCTTCAGTTGCCCATGTGCCAGTATAGTTTGTATCTCTTTCGAAAAAATCCCGCGACCCTGGCAGGACAAACACCCTTTACAACTCCTTTTTTCTCTTCCTCCTCCTCTGTATAGTGCTAACAGACTGAAACCTCCTCGGATTTTCGCCACCTCGGGTGACCAATAGCATGCCACAGTCAAAGTAACCAGTTACGGGGCTCAAGAAAACAACGAGGTAGAGTACCATCGACACACAAAGAAGAACTGAAAACAATGTAGGTAGCAATATCTAAAATTCCCGTTTTATTAAAAGTTTCGAATGCAATGCGGAACCATATGGAAGGAATCTAGATAAAATTTTAAATAATAGCTGTTAGCGGGCGATTTCTTTTCTCTAGTTTCGCATTCTAGAAAAAAATTCTAGCAGCAGAGATAAATATTACTAGTAATGTTTTGTACGTTACTAATAACTCTGTTATATTATGAGAACTTACATAGACCTTGATATTTTAGTTATATTCCATATGTATTTAAACTCGTTCCTTAGCCAATGTCTATTATCATTTGACTGGTTGATTTTAGCCATTTAATTTGGATCATAAAACATTGTGAATATTGATGATTTATGACTAACCACAAAGTTAAATACAATATGAATATTAAAATAAAATAATTGCGGAAAATAATATTTTATTTATATGCAAATAAGTCATGATTTCCTTTCTACGAACTGCGTCACATAATTAGTACAGAAATAAGTAGGTAGCTATAATTTTGCACACGACATCAAACAGTAATGAATAACAATGGGTTTTAGCTTCTCAAACAAAGAAAGAAAATAGGCCTGTTGCGGCAAACTTGACGTAGAAAAAGAACACGGATACAAAAAAAAAGTACAAGTTGGGGAAAAAATATGCGTTACATTCATCTAAAACGGCCATCGCTCAGCATAATGCTGTGATACTATGCGAGACGGATGACGTGATAACGTCGCAGCATACAATTAGATACAAAACAAAAACAGACAAAATAAATGCACAATGCTTAGTTAGACCAAAGATTTATTTGCAACAAATAATCTTTCTTGTGAAACCTTACCATTAATAGAATACCATTACCTACATTAACCTTACCATTGCATTACATCCTATTCCTTTTTACTAAGCACGTATATTGAGTTGTATTTGACGCTAATTCTAGTAATAACAGCCGCGCGAGTTGATCGAGCAGGTTACGTAACGCTGGCTGCGGTTGGCTCCTGGATTAGTGACCATCTTTATATTTCAGGACCCTCCGTACCTTGGAAAGCACGTAAAGCGGTTGGTCCCGGCTGACACTCGTCGGTCTTTGACAGTCATTAGGGACCATCCATAAATTACGTCACACAAATTTCATGATTTTTACCCCCCCCCCCATCCTTGTCACAGCTGGTCACATTTGCGAGGCCCCCCTTCCCTAGTGTGACGTTACATATTTTGCAATTTTACATCTAGACATTGATTTTTTTAAATTTTTTATTTCATTGTTCATATTTCGTGTTTAAGAGCCCTCCCACCCCCTTGTCACACAATCTCACACTTCGTCGACCCCCTCCCCCCTCCCCTTAACGTGTGACGTTATTTATGGATGGCCCCTTACGGGTCGTCAGAAGCCCACAAGTCTGACAACCAATCTTACCAAACGGTATCGTATTACCCAATAACTGGATGTCAGATGGGTAGTCGATCCATGTAAAATACTAAAATTCAGCTGCATCCAGCTAGACTGGAAGACGACCCCAGCATATTTGAGAAAAGGCTCGATAAATGATGACTGAGTTAGTCAACGTCCAACGTGTAAAAAAAAGAACGAAAATGCTACAATATATGTAAGTAGTTTTCCAATGAAAATCTCACAAGAAAATCATACATTTCCAACGAAATGCGTACTCACCCAACACAAATGATAATCACAAACGATTACCAGGGACAACCGTAAGACACATGTGCTGATGGTCTATCAGATATATTCAGTGGGCCCGTCAGGTCCCTACTGAGAGCTGACAGGTCTCGACGCAATCAGGCACATTACTAATGTGTGGGGACTTGGCCGGGAAAAGGTGCAAGGGATAACCGGAGAGCGAGTTAGTTTTGTATAGGAATAACTCTGTGTGATATTGATCAATCTTGGCCAATCTCTGGTATTCAATATAATTCAATTTATTTATGCAATGAAAATTATATTGCGTTTTGTCATTGCGGTCAGTCCTGAAATTTATTTATAACAACATAAAAAATAATAATAATAAATATTTATTAATTAATTTTTCTGTTCTTTTCTTCTTGTCTGTTTATACAAGGTGCAGTTTTGGATCTGCAAAACATTTCAGGAGGTAATTATGTTAGTGATTCTCGACCCGAATCAACAATAAAATGGGCAGGTATTTTTTTTATTTTATTCTTATTTACGGAAATCTTTAAGTGTGAACTCCCTTTTTTAAAACGCGGTTAGTCTGTACGTATCCTTAAACTGCGCTTTCACACACACAAAACAAACGCAACCAACATTTCTTTCATAGATCCAAAGCCGCGCTCCCCATTCAGAGTTATTCTAAAAAACAATAAAATTGAAAAATCTAAAATAAAAAGTATTATTGATTATTGACTTGGTATCGTATTGTTATATGATTATTTACGAGTCTCATAACAACCTCCTGAAATGTTTTGCAGGTTCAAAACTGCACCTTATATATGTGTGTACATAAATGGTTAAATAAATAAATAAATATTTTATAACAACTTAAAATATAATTTCTTATTATAACTTATGGTAATATATACACCGTGACATTTTAGTCGTCTTACAAAGGTTGGCTACTCAATGTATCCGACATAATATACCTCTAGGCGTGATTAAAAATACCATTAATAAAGATAATAGGTACTAAGAAAAATAAATAATGCATTAGAATTATGAAACATTATTTTAATAATGTTCACGTATTAGACGGTGAACAATGTACCTACCCAGCGCACGAGTCGACTAGTTCATTCCATCTCCATTTTCCATGAGACAAAATATCTATTTAAAACTACGTCCTGCGTCATCATAATGAATAATGTTTTTATTGTTTTAGTTATTCAAATGTTTTTTTTTTTTCTTTAGGATGTGTAGTAATCATTGGATATGAAGTGGGCTGCCGTTGTAAGAGGATTTCAATGTCACGGTGTATATGCTTCTATTTGTTGAGTAGCACATCCCTGTGTGATAATTTCCGAACAACACGCGGGCGAAGCCGCGGGCACAGCTAGCCAATAAATAAAAGCCAAATAAACACGGAACATGATAAAACACCATAGACATTGCAGTTTTAAGAGCATTAAGACTATTTTTAATCATCTAATGAGTAGAGACATCTTTTCAATAGGAATGTCGGAACACTTAGTTACCATAAGTGAATGACAATCGTTAGTAGTTCCTTACCGTTACTGATGCTACAGATCGGAAATTTATGCGGGATTATAAAGAACAATATTTCGGTACCAGAGTATGGTATCTTACTTGGAAGATATAACTACTTTAGTTAAAATCATAAAAGTCACGATACACAAATGCAGCTTTCCTACAATGTTTAGTATTGAATACAGTTGGCAAATGATATAAATTTGATTTATGGACGGGAAAATAACAAGCTAATGATTAATTGTTACTCGTTAGATATAATTGACTGTAGTACAAACTCAAGCAGTAGTTACTCAATACAAGTAAATTGTTACACGCAAGACATGATTATAGAACAAGGTGCTACAATCGTTACGTATTAACATGAATAGAAATCAAATGAATTAGTAGGTACGCGTATCAGAGAGAAACAATCTTTCAGTAATAACTGAGACTGCAGTTTACAATGAGATATGTGCAATGCAGTGTGTTTGAAATGAGAGTAGTGGTGGCCCAGTAGTAATGGTCGCCTGTGTCCCAGCAGTGGGATTATTTTAGGCTAATTATATGATGTGCTTAAACAATGACAATCTTGGTTGGTTGATCTTGGTAAAAGTAGTTTGGTAGCTAAATGATTGTAGAGCGCAAGAATTAAATAAAGCATTTGAAATATGAAGCTTGATGAATAGAAGAATTGATGGCAAAATCAATTGTAAATGTTGAATCAGGTCCTTGTTGAAATGACATAAGGTATCATAAGATAAAAGAAATAGATTATAATCGCATCAGCTTATACCTTAACCAGTATGTCCTCAAGTGCCCCGACAGTGAAGGATGAAGCTCGGCATGTCTAGGTCTGAATCCTAGTCTAGCTTCAGACTTCCCGAGGTTACACGCAATCCTAATATTGTATATCTAGATTATTTATAAAACAATTATTCGCCCAGTGGTCGTAATTTGACCATTATTCATTTAAAACTAAACGTATGTTCTATGTTCTATGTTATGGGGGTTTGGTTTCCGCACTTAGTCCTTTGAGTGGACCATTGTGCGTGGGCCATGGCGGCCGTCGGTATTTACTCCAACCAGCCCACCTCCCTCCAGAAGTTGATTGTGTCTCCTGGTCTGCTAAGAACGTCCGTGTATGATTTGGGTGTCCCGAGGGTATCTGTCCTAATCTGGGTGACGCCTGTACATTCGAAGAGTACATGCGCAACGGTTTCCTCAGCCTCCATGCAGGCCCTGCAAAGGGGGCTGTCCGTTATGCCTATTGTGTGAAAGTGCTTGTTTAGCGGGCAGTGTCCTGTGATGGTGCCCGTCATCAGACGCAGACCATCCCTGTCCAGGCGTAGCAGACGTCTGGTTAGCCTGCCATCCGGGGATGGCATCGCTTCCCTGGACTGCCTGCAGCCTGGTGCCGAGGTCCACCAGCTCTCCGCTTGTGTGTGGGTAAATTCCTGCAGCCACCTGCGTAGCTGGTTGAAGGGGATGGGCACGATGGGCTCGGGGCCGCAGACTGACGCGCTGGATGCCTTTCTGGCCAGTTCGTCAGCAGCGTCATTGCCTAGTGATCCACTGTGTCCTTTTATCCATTGCAGTGTCACTTTGTTGCGATTAGAAACTGTTACCCGTTCTAATGCGTTGTGACATTCTAGTGTAAGGCTTGAGGTTATGTATCGTTTGGCTAGGGATTGGAGGACTGAAGCGCTGTCGGAGAGTCTACGTATATGAGTGTCCGTAACTCTTCTGGCTTCTATGGCATACACCGCCTGTATAATGCCCACGCATTCCGCCTGGTAGACGGTGTTGAGCATTCCCAGCGGGCTGGATATTTTTATGTTAAGGTCGTGTGAGAAAACTCCGACTCCGATGAGGTTTGTCGCGCTTTCTGTAGCAAGCGTCAGATCAATTATTGTTTGTCCTCGGACTGTGACCCAAGTGGGCTCAGAGCCTCGGTTAACAATGTTAAGGTTAGTAGAGAATAAATAGGTGGATAGTACCTCTCCTCTGGAGTTCGGCGAGTCGCTACCCCAGAGCGGGTGGTGGGCGTTGGAGTCGGTGCAGATGATCAGGTCCAGTTTTTCGCGTTCACAGTGCTGCACTAGGTCGGCCATCTCCTTTGGCGGGCAGTTAGCATCCTCGCCTGGCATGTATACCGAGGCTAGTACGACGTCTGGAACGTTACAGTCGGTCTGGAGCCTGACTGCTGTCAGGTCTCTGGAACAGAATTGTGTGAGTGGTGTGGTAGGGATATCTTTGGGTATGTAGGCGCAGGTTCGTGGTTTGTCTGCGCCGTGTGTGTTGAGAATTAGCTTACCTCCGATGTTACTGAGGCCGCAGATTCTGTTGTTCCTGATCCACGGCTCTTGGATCAGTGCGATGGTTCGGGGTTTAACCTCCAGAGCTCTGCGTAAGTTGGCCGTGGCAGTTTGGCTGTGTTGGAGGTTGGTCTGGATGACGTGTATGGGCGGTGACGGTGGTGGGGTGGAGTTAGTCGGAGCTGCATCCATCGGAAAGTCTCTCCTCTACCTCCACCCTGAGCTGGTCTTCGTGTAGGTCACCCGGCGACGAGGCGAGTAATCGATCGTTCCAGCCGGGTGATGAAGGCGGTAGGGTGTCGCTGTCGTCCTCCATTGCTGCTCGGGCCATAACCTGCTCGAGTTGAGCAATGTCGGTGTCAGTCGTCTGTGTCAGTGGTTGTGCGGTTGTCTCGTCGGTGCTGTCGGTCTTGGTGACAGAGGGTAGGGTCGTGGGCCAAAAGCGCACGTATATCGACCCCAGGAGGTACGATATCCGTCGCTCCCTGGCTAGGACCCTATCAACTTCCTCCGGTGGTACACCTAGGGTCAGATACGTCCCGTAGTTGTCGCCACCGACGGTAGTTGCCCTGTACAATGACCACCTGGCAATGTCATACCAAGTATTCTGACGGATCAGAATACTCTGGAGCCTGGCCACGTCACCTTTGTAACGAGGGACGAAGAGCGAGGCTCGGACACGGGTGGGCACGTCGGACTGTTTCAGTACGGTTAGTGTTAGGTCAGTGTCGGGTAGTCTTATTCTGGGTGCAGCTTGTGTCAGCCAGGTCAGGGCATTGTCGTCCTCGCACCACATCTGCACGGTGCCTTCCGCTACCCGTGGGTATCCACGGAAGGCCGGGAGTGGTGTCGTCGGGTCGGTGTCCATTAGGAAGTCCTCTAGGGCCGTTTTTATGTACTCGGCCTCTTCCTTGGTCAGGTCTCTGGAGGGGGGAGGGAAGCAGATTGCTACGGCCAGCCTCGCAGGAATATCCTTCGTGGCTCGCGCGTAGGTTCTCTGCTCCCCCTGAGCAGAGTGGACCCTCACACGCTTGGCGTCCCCTTGGAGAGTGCTCGGTGAAGCCGTGTCGTCTGAGCGTCCTCTCTTCGCCGGCCCTGTACCGCTTGGTCCAGGCTGCGGCTTGGGGGGCCCTGGCAAGGTGTGTGTTGCCGGCGGCGCCAGTGCGTGTGTTGGTCCAGACCGCCGCCCCCTCCTCGTCCTAGGTCCGGGTTGGGTCTTGTCGGAGGTCAGGGGTCGACTGGCGACCCTGGCAGATCCCGCCGCGTGCGGAGGCTGTTCACGCTGGGTTTCCCCCGCGCGGACTTGCCCTCGCCCGCTTTGATGCGCTTCCGGCCGCGTTTCGCTCGGGGTTGTCCCTGTGCGGACTGACGGCCGGTCGCAAGGCTCCACGCCCGGCCGCGTTTCGCTCGGGGTTTCCCCTGTGCGGACTGACGGCTGGTCGTGTGGCTCCGCGTCCGGCCGTTTTTCGCTCGGGGTTTCCCCTGTGCGGACCGACGGCCGGTCGCGTGGCTCCGCGTCCGGACGCTTTTCGCGCGGGGTTTCCCCTGTGCGGACCGGCGTCTGGTCGCGTACTGCCTGCGCCTTTGCCTTTTTTCTTTCCCGGGATGTGACTTTTCCGCGCTTGTGCAGCAGGCGTACTCCATCACCCGAGAAAGTTTTAGAGCTGCCAGGCTCGCTATCTTTCCCCGTCCCTCTCTGTCTGTGTCGGTCTGTGTCGTTGTCTGGGTTAGTCACGCTGTTCCGCACGATGCTCTGTTGCCAGAGACTCGCGGGAGGCGCATATTGCGTCGTGGGGTTTGGCGCGTGGGTCGCAGCCGTGGGTGTGGTTGTTGGCGCGTTTGTCGCAGCCGATGTCGGGGGTATGGGCGCGTTTATCGCTGCCTGTATGGTTGGCGCTGAGTCAGCAGCCGAGTGCGCTAAAGAGCGCGGCAAAAAGGTGCAGTTGGTTGCCCCCCCCAGAATACGATGGGGGCTGACCGCCGTGGCGGTGTGGGATTCCCCGGCTTGGCCGGAACCCACCTGGGTAATTTCTATTTCCTTCTGCATTTTTTTTTGTTTGTTTGTTGGGGGTGGGCTTTTTTGGAGCAGAGGTTACCCCTCCTCTGGGACCGATAGGATGTGAGGACAGGAGGGAGGAGTTTTTGTGGGATGGAATGGGTTTATTGGAGTCACCCTAGGTCTGGGATTTGGCCTAGGGATTTCGGATTGACGGGATAGCCGGAAGAGGAGGGATGGTTTGGTTGGATGGTGGTACACGGGGGAGATGGTGATTGGTTACCCTATGCCTGGGATTTTGGCCTTCGGGAACTTCTCTTGTCCGGGATCTCTTTCAAGATGCCCCGGGTGCAGGATCGTCCGCAAGACGGTCGATCCCGCAGCCGGGGTTGGGCTATCCGCAACCTGCCCACCCGCTCGGTTGCAGGAGAAGAAGTGCCTGGCAGTCTGGGTCGCCCCACCGCGGATGCACGTATACATCCGCGTTGGTGCAATCCAGCTGTCCCCGAGCAACTAAACGTATTTTTAATGCATTATTGTATTTAAAAAAAAAAATGTGTTCGTCAGTTCCCACGCACGACTGTAGTTTACACCTTACGAACGGTTATAAAATATACAATGTAGATTAGTAAACATACCATAACGCATAAAGTAACAGAGAAACTTTGAAAGATTCCTCATAAGTTTTCATACCTCGGGCTTATATCGCACCCCTAGATCTAAAGGGAACTAACTCAAAATTCATAATTTTTGAGTTATGCACACCTTCGAGTCTGTCATTTCAATATCTATCGACCAATAAACCAAATTCAAAACTATTTCCAATATTTGGAGTCGAATGTTGGAAATAGTTTTGAATCTCAAAAATTAAGAATTTTGAGTTAGTTCCCTTTAGATCTAGGGGTGCGATATATGAAAATCTATTCTTAAAAATACATTACAACAATATACAACATATATATTACAACATTTCGTGTGTTTAAGACGTGGATCCACGTTCGAAAAATCATTACCCTTGTGTGCCTAAACATGTATCCACTTCCAAACCTAACAAACTTTTTAAATGAGATTTTGTTCATTATACTTTGGCTTTTAGGGTCTACTTTTCTTCACATGGAAAGAGGGCCGAATGAATTTGTATCGAGCAGCCATTAGTTTTTTCAACAATAAAAAATAAACAACCTGTATCACCGCTCTATGTTTATCATCATAATCAACCAATATTATTCCCTCTGCTAGAACACAGGCCTCCTCTCGATGAGAAGGAGTGGGCCATAATCTACCACCACGCGGGCCCAGTGCAGGTTATGTTATGTTATGGCGCAAAATTTAAAATTGCTACACAAACATACAAAGGAACGCTCGCCGCTTGCTCACGCCAGTTCAAGGCGGCCGGGCACACGACGGCAATTATTACGAGCGCGGCTCAAGCACACGAAAGGTTAAGGAGTAAACTCCAAAAATTAGCTTTCTGCAATCTTTCTCCATATAAACTTAAAACTGTGCCATATTTCATACTCCTCCTCCAAATTTCATATCCATATATTTACACGTCAAGCAAAAACTTCGTACCCCTTTTATGAAAACTAAGCGAAAAGTATAAGGTAACTATGCTTTTTGTAACTTTTCTCGAGAAAATTCTAGGTTAGTTTTCTTCGGGAAATATTGAATGCTAAGTTTGCAGTTTTATTATTTGATATGGCACACATAAGTGCAAAGATTCAAAGACTAAGTGCGGATTTCACCAATGAAATTAAACGAGATCAGCACATGTAAACTTAGTTTAAGAGCTGTCAGTGTCAATATTTCATTGTAATTTTGACACTGACAGCTCTTGAACGCAGTTTACTCGTACTGAAAGTGTTCAGTTTTATTGGTGAAATTCACCCTAAGCTTCAGAAAATGTTGCCAACCTCATTTTTCAGTATAATCCCATACGTCTACAACGTTTCTAAAAATTTTCTAACGTCTTGCAATGGAAGGAAAATATCGAAAATATTATTTGACTATTTCTGCATTTCTAGCTGCCTGTAAAGGTGAATATTTCTGCATACAAGGTGTTTATTCAAGGATACAGCGCAACGTCTTTGTACGAAATTGTTACATCGCAAGCTCGACTGTACAAATTCTTTTGTAGTTGAACCAAACATGATACCTATATTAGAATATTTTTCAACGAGAACAACATTCAATATTGGAATATACATATCTTAGAACAGATCAAAAACAGTTCGTGTTTATAAAAAGCCACTATATTTAATTTAAGAGAAAGACACTTATGATAGACGTGCACCAAAGTACATTAACGTTTTTATTTTATATTGCCAAAGAAATAAAACAATCGGTCAAGCAAGAGCGAATCGGACTGGCGCACAGAGGGTTTTGTATCATCATATATAAATATTTTATAATATTATATTATTGTACAAGCTTTTGCCCGCAACTTCCTCCGCGTCAAATTTTTACTGCCCTGACCCGTCCCATCGCATCGAATTGCCTGCCAGCATTCGTCCATTTTTCGTTGCTGCTCCGCTCCTTTTGATCGCGCCTTCACCAATAAATAGGCTACCCAACACAAAAAGAATTTTTCAATTCGGACCAGTAGTTCCTGAGATTACCGCGTTCACCTAAACAAACAAACTCTTTAGCTTTATAATCGTAATATAAAATAGCATAGATAAATTAAAAAAGAACAACAAACTTTAGATGCAGTCTCAATCTCAACACTTCCCTAAGTGGTTCCTAACGGGCACCATGTTCTGCATCCAAGCAATTAACAAAATAATTACTTGCACAATTAAAACATGGCTCACGATGCACACAATGGCCAGATTTCCCACACAATGTCCGATAGTGGTCTGTTCACTATTGTCTCTGGTGTCTTTATCGTGTATCGCGCCAGTGAACTTAGATGAAATGGGAGAGTAACATCTGGGAAGAAGTGTGTTTTAAAACGACAATGTTTGTTGCGTCTAGTTTTTGTTTTGTTGTTGAAAGAGTAACCTGTGTAACAGTAGTGCATCAGTGTTAAGGTGCTAGTGTAATTTGAGTCTTAAATGGCCACAATCTGTGGATGTCCCACGGTTAATGTGGTAATTAATGGTAATAAAGTCATACACAAGATTTTACAGTTATGTTTGGAAGTAATGCTCACAGCATATCACTACAGAATGGTAAGTTTTTTTTTATAGTGTTGCACTTAACATGGATTTTCAGTCGAAAACGAAAAAGAAACTTCGGTTTTAGTCTTATTTTCAGCAGAAAATAAAAATGACTTGGACATTAAAAAATATTAATATTTCCGCTGTTTGCGCGTGAAGGCTCCTCAAACAGGCGCGATGCGACAGCGCGACGCAACTTTTCTAGAACAATTTCCGTAGAATACACAAATGCAGTTTTCATAGAAATTGTTTTACAAAATTCGCGTCGCGTCGCGCATGTTTGAAGGAACCTTGAAGGAAAGATACAAAATAACCTTGCAATGCAACTTAAAAACAAAAATGTCTCCGCGTCCGTCTGTATCATTTGAGTGAAACCACGAGTGTACTCAATTCACCCCGGAGTTAGCCGAACGTCACCTGATATTTTTTTATTTATAAAAGGTACTCCAATATCTAATACACTAATAACATATTATGTAAAAGAACTTATATATCTATAAGTGTGGTGAATTGTTCACGTGAAGTACACAGCTTAAACACAGTCTAAATTGTACTACGAATTATGAGAACTATTTCAAAGAACACCACCAATAAGGCCACTATATGTTCTCCTAGGCCGTTTGTCTGCTATTTTGTTATTTATCGATGTTATATAGGCTAACAGGGTAACATGGGGCCGAGTGCCCACTTAGTTTTTCGAGATATAGCCCAGCGGTCGGTAGACTCTTCACGTGACCAGAGGGCGGGCCTATTTTTTGGTCAAAGAGTCGGCAATGCTGCCAGCCTTTTTGGCATTTTTGCCACTGACAGCGATGCGGACGAGTTTTTTGATGCCCTGTGATTCTTTTATCTCTGTTTTTATGTACTTATACATTTTATTAATATTATTTTATGTCAGTTAGCATATCAAAGTGATTTAAAATAAACTTAACTTACTTTTTCTTACAATGAAAGATGAGTAAGAACTACCTTTCCATACTAATAAGATAATATAAAAGAAAATAAAATATTTCCGATCTGCACGAATCAGGCAACTTGACGCGCAACAATTCACATTCTTCTGATATTCGGCATGGCCGAGGCTTTCGAAAACGAAAATACGGCCGAGTCATGATTTTCTTGCCGAAAACCAAATTTCTATCTTTTTTTATAAAGCAGTAGCTCTGTTTAAAAACATAATTGTGTCAAATCCTAGAAGGTTATTTTTTAGATTATTTGCTCATAATTGACTTATAAAATTCTGATAAAGAAGCTTTTACTTGTAATATGCTATCGATTTACCTACTTAAGTACTTACTAACTACAGGGATAGCCATGATCATACCCTACAAACTTCTGTTAAACCAATTCACAAATTCAGTTGTACGTATGTAGGTGTAATATTTCTATCACGACCCAATTAAATGGATAGTTTGGCATCAACACATCACTTGACACTATGTGGAAAGGTCATTTCTATTCTTATATTAATTGCACTATTGAAAAGAAATGTGATTTTATTTTCTTCAAATCTGATGTCTACACCAAAGATAATTCTTAACGGTGTAGGAAGTGACGCAGTCTAGTTTGGGTATGAAGTTTCTGGCATCACGAGATCGATGACTGGTAGATGTCCTCTACTGACAGATGATTTCAAAGGAGCCGTGTCATACCACATCCACGATGAACTGCTATATACCAGCATAATCCTGATGATATGCATCATCAACCTACAGCAATACTTTGCTGAACATAGGCCTCTCCAATTGCATTCTATTCTCAGCAACTCTCATCCAGCTGCTACCAGCCATCCTGCGAAGATCCTCGCTCCACCTAGCCTGAAGGAGTCTTAGACCTTACGTATGCCGATTCGCGGTCTCTACTCAAGAACACGTCTACCCCAACGGTCATCGGTTCTACAGCTAACATCCGTCCGTTGCTACTTCAGCTTGCTTACGCTGTGAGCTATGTCGACAACTTTGGTCATCTGCCGTATTAATCCATTTATGCTGTTGGACTACTAACACGATGTCCACACTGGTAAAAATTATCCTGCGCCGTTAAGAAGACCTTAATGAAGGACGAAACTGTAAAGAAACAGGATAAGATAGCTGCTGCCCTTGACTTTGTTTGAAAACAAACTTTCATCCCTCGTGACCCAGTTAGGGGTAGAGTTCCGAAAAGTTCTTCCTTCATACACCTTAACACCCCGTAGGGAAAGCAATACATCTTGTTTGTATCCTTAGCAGTTGAGGTTCGTATACAGGACCATGATTTATGTGAAATAAACTACGTACCTTAGTCAGTAACCGTCAGAGGGGTTCGGGGCTAAGTCTTAGCAATTACACGACCGATTGAAGGATAAATTTCGGATGGTATTTAAAAGTACTTCAATTTATTCCCATTTCATTTACCTAATTTTGCCTGTGTTCCACCAAATATACTGAATGTATACCAAAATATGTTAATTAAAATATTTCATAACGAGCATCTATTTAACAACTGTTGCAAATTTGTAAAAATAGTAATACACCTAATTTTAAAAACAAGCATTTATTTTTTTAGTTTTACTTCAGATAATGCAGTGCATTGTGCGGCACACAGTCGTTTCTAGCACTCGCCGGCCGCTGCCGCGGCACCGCTCGCTTCGCTCGCTCGGCTCGTGCGTAGGAGGTCACAGTTTTAACCAAACCTGGTTAGGTTTAGTGTACTATGTGAGCTCGAGTATGTCGCACAAGCGTGCATTCCCACACTCATTTGTCGAGCTCACGTAGTACATTCAGGAATATTTGGTGCACGATCAGTATTTTTCGGGGAAGAATAAAATAGTTATTGTTACAATAGAATATTTGCAGCGCTCTACAATAAAAAAGTGTTATACCTTGGTGTTAATTTGGAATTTGTTTGATGTAACATATTTTGTTGGCCGAGTAGTTTAATTATAGTAAAACAATTAAACGGGTTTAAGATCAATATTTTAGAAATGCATACATAGATTTTTGGTGAACACAAAAATATTATCCATAAATTTCACTTCCGCGGTCAATTCGTGTATGAGTGACCATCTGACACCTCTCTGTGCTTCGGAAAGTACGTTAAGCCATTGGTCCAGGCTGTACAGTCGTGAGGTATCGTCAGAAGCCCAAAAGTCTGACAACAAGTCTTCCTTAGCGATATTATTTTACCTTTAGATGCAGTCGCTCCGTATAAAATCCAGGTATTCAGCTGCATCGGGTTAGACTGGAAGCCAACCAGTTATAGTTGGGAAAAGGCTAGGCAGATCTTTTAGTCAGTAATCCTTCAACTGCATCACAAAGCTCAGTTCAATTACACGCTTTGAAATAAGCAATGCTTTTGACCAGAATTTCAAATAGTTTTCATTATAGAACTAAAGCCGACGTCATTTAACCTCCCCTACATCCCTGTGGAACTATTCATCTTTAGGGGTGAAACTTTGTTCACAGCTCTGGGAATTAAAGCTAAGTCCCAACGTATTTAAAAGAAAGATAAATATCAATGGTACGTGATAGTAAGAGTTGATTTTTCTTTCCACACGAATCCTTAGTGTAAAGTCAGGGAAATTAGTTGTTAGGAAATTCAATACCAGTTTAAATTGTCCAACAACATCATCATTTCAGCCACAAAACATCGACTGCTGGATATAGGCCAACCCAATTTGAGGGGCTTTGCCATAACCGCCACGCTTGGCAGGTGAGTTGGCGATCGCAGTATGGTGGTAAAATGCATAGAGAACGCTGCTGCCGGGCATTCTCCTTTAGTCACCTCTTACGACACCCACGGGAAGAAATGAGATTGTACTATTCTTTACGTTCGACACCTAAGGAAATAAAATTGGAATTAAATTATCCCCATAGATGTACGTAAGTATACTCAAATCACAACTGTCTTTACTGGAGTTTGAAAATGTTGAAGAGCGGGCGTTTTGTGGGATTGTCTCATGTAATTCTTAGCCTAGTTTGAGTATTTTCTGACTTGATTTTGACTGTCGTATGACATGAACATATCATCGCAAATTGACTATTTTTTTTTTTTTTTTGGGTTGGGAAATCATCAAATGACTTCTCCCGCTCTGGGCGGAGCGGGAGGGCGTGTCAGACTTTTACTGACTAAAACCCACCCGTGTTCCTTCAGTTGCCCATGTGCCAGGGCCACGGTATCTCTTTCGAACAATCACGCGACCCCGGCAGATGGCAAATTGACTTTGGGTGCCAATTTGCTTAACAAATAACATCAGCGGCAGAGCATAGAAGGGTTTCAAAAATGTTGTCTTCTTTTTGTCATTGTACCGGTACGTCCGTTTATTAAAAAAAATGCTATAGTAAGCCATGACGATGGACGCAGTCGGTTACAAACGATAGTGATTGTTCAGTATTACTGTTCATTACAAATACAGTCATTTTCCTTAAGTGCCGTTTTGCTACTAGGACCGTTTAGTGATTTTAGCACTATTTGAAACGAAGGGGTTAAAAGTCGTATCTAATGCTGCATCAGACAATTGTGTTCAAATTTAAAAGTGTTTGTAAGGGATTAAGTTTTAAATTGATAGTTTTGTTTGTTTCCGTATGCTCTTTACATTTCAATAATGGCTTATCGCAGTTTATTGTTAAACTTTAGTCTTGCAGCTATCTTCCTCCCACCGACCAAAGACTAAGGAATTCTCCGTAGACCGTCTTCTTCTTCGTGGATGCACTTTTAACAGAGCGGTGGTAGTTATAACGTTGCAGAGAGATTTCGGATAGCCAGGATTTCTCTCATGATGTGATGTCAGTCTTCTCTGTTGGCTGAGACAGCACCGTGTATTTGTGTAATGGGTCTATGAAATAGATAGTTTATCGCCCACTGCAAATTTAATTATCAGTTTGCGTGGGCAAACTTATGCTCAAACTGCCCACCATCCAGCAGATCAAGAAACGCTTTTCCAAGCGTTTCTTTGACTCTCCTGTAACTCTTATTCTCTGATTGCGGCAGCAACCCATTACACTTCCTCCCCGCATTAGTTGGATTCGCCTACCAAGCCATACTCTAACCAATCCGATGACGTTACAACCCTCCTCCAGGAGAGTAATAAACTCACTAGTACTCTCAAGATTCATTGTCGCAGGCTGTTCTTTCATCCTCACCACCACCCCTAGATGTCCCAATTTATGTTCACCCTGATCCTTGCTCGAGCCAACCCGCGCCGCTGGGCCGGTTGCATTAACTTCGTCCTTAAATAAGAATTATTCCGACCCTTTTCCAGTGTATAGCCGCGTTCGTTTAAGGTTTTTAAGCCCTGGCCGGAGGCCTTAGTTTACTAAAGTAGGCACAGGCAAGTCCGGTTAAGCAGCCGACAACCTCATAGGGTGACCTGCGAGATGACATTCCTAAAGAAACAAAGTTCACGTGCCGCATACTCATCTTCCTTCAACATTTTCACGCACTACATGACGTTTTATGGAATCGTTTGCGTATGCATTGTATAAATTCAATCTCTTAGTATTGTGTAATTGTATAGCACATATGTGAGCACTATGTTACTACTATAAAGCTACCATTCACTGGGTACGTCTTTCACTGATTTGAATGTGCCGTGGCTGATAACTGAGAGTATGTCATCTTCACTCGAATGTCTATCTGGTGGACGCCATGTTCATTGAGTTCCATTCACAATGGTTGTGCTGAATGGTGCTGATCCATACGTAATGTTCTTTAATGTGCGCCTTCAGTAAGTACTAGTCATCTCTAAGCTTCCACGGCTTTTTTTTTGGATAGGAAATCATCAAATGACTTCTCCCGCTCTGGGCGGAGCGGGAGGGCGTGTCAGACTTTTACTGACTAAAAACCACCCGTGTTCCTTCAGTTGCCCATGTGCCTGGGTCACAGTGTCTCTTTCGAACAATCTCGCGACCCGGGCAGGCTTTCGAACAATCTCGTGACCCTGGCAGGAAGCTGCCACGGCTTGTTTTTAATTTCAGAATTATTATTTAATTGTTATTTTAGATGTGGACGCTTTTCGTGTGCACTTTCTATGACTGACTCTTTACATCTTTCTTACATTTATACAACTACAACATAAATGATGTAACCAATTTTTGGATCAATATTTTTATTTAAAAGAGTGTATATCGAGTTTCTAGCCCGTTCTTCTGCATAGACACCTACTACGCTTTGGAATCCGTAACTAGCTTAATCTTTCAGACTGACCGCGACCTCTTGATAATTCAAAACTGCCTATAAATGGTTAAATTGAAATAAATGCTTTGAGTCTGAGTTTTTGGAACCGTTTCTCCGTTGTGAAATACGCCCAAAGAATAATAATAATATCTTAGGACAACCAACACACCGTTATCTGATCCCAAACTAAGCAGTGCCTGTACTATGGCAACCAGAAAACTGATAAATACACTTATATATTTCTAAATACATACATATTATAGATAAATAACACCTAGACACAGAACAAATAATCGTGCTCATCACACAAAGATTTGTCCTGGGTGGGAATCGAACCCCGTCTTTGCAGTCGACCTCAGTCTTTGCAGTCAGAGTCACTAACCACTAGACTAACAGGCCAATCAAAGAATTGAAATATTCGAGCCTGTACTGATGATAGACTCTGCTTTCTTGCAGTACCTATAGATATGTTGGTACGAAATTCCTAAACCTATTTACAAAAACGAAAACCCTTAGTAAATTGGTCTACTACCAGGTCACGACTACATTTCTTTCATAAAATATCATATATTGACAGACGCTTTCAACATGATTGGCATAATAAGCATTTTGGTAGCGTGTCAGTCCAATCTAACATATTTTATGAGTATTCCATCACCTTTATCGCTGCCCTCCAAAAATTTCAGTAAGAAAATGTTGAAATGTAAACGAGTCACAATATCGATTTAAATGATGTAGGTACTGTAAGGTTTTCTGAAAAAGTTGCCCTTATGTATTACAGGCTGGCAGAAAAACTTTAGTTGCATTCGAAATTTCGAGCGTTTTTTGAATAAGCTTTCAAATTTCGATCACTTATAGTACGTACAAAAACACGCTCAAGTGGCGCGATTGCATACAGATTACAAACCTTAACACTCAAACATAACTTTTAATATCGTTTGCCAAGTATTTACTAATTTGGTTGAAAGGCACTGAAACGTATTTTTAAAATTAGAATAAAAATATTTATGTAATTATTAAACATAACTTCTAAGCAATAAAGATGAATAAAATATGTCACAACATTATTTAAGGTCTTATTTTTTCGGCCGTTTTTGATGCGCCATTGTTGATCGAAGATTTCAAGTGAATTCGAATAGTTTATTTTGTTTTGAAAAGAGAGTGAAAATAAGCATTGATGTTAACACTTTCACTTGGAAAACATCGCATATTTGTATGTTCTTTTCATTGAATGATTTTGGTCATCTGAGAGCGCGCAAGAGCCCTCCAACCGAAGTTTCTTCTTTTCTATCTTTTTTTGGTCTACTGTTCGTCTACGATCTCTCCTAAACATTTTTTTTTTCTAACATTGTAAAGGGTATGTGTCTAGATACACTACAGAACATAAATCATATAGATATATAAATACTTTGATACCATCAGAGCAATACATCATAATGTAGCTACATACATTTTGAAGCCTTTTTCCCTGTTTATCAGACAGATAATAATATTATATGAAATAAGGAAGAATGAGTATGCTTGTCAAGGCTGTTGTCTTGGTAATAAGATTTTGTTTGATGTATATGGAAAAGGCCTGTTGATAAGGTTTGTTTCTATGCAAAGGGAAAAGAAGACAAGGCTACAGAGAGAATTAAATAAATAATAGTTTAAAAAAACTAAAAAACACGCTTCCATGGAAAACCAAACTAAAAAGTACATTTAAGTAAGTTCTTTTAAGGTATTTTTTTATTGATATCAGGCACCCCACGCTTTTTTTCCATTATTTTGTACTTTTTAGTTTGGTTTTCCATGGAAGCGTGTTTTTTAGTTTTTTTAAACTATTATTTATTTTCTATTTTTTAGGGTATTTCGAATTTTGAGACGTATGTCAACGTAGTTTGTGACAGTTTTTTTGCTGTCCTGGTAACCCTGGCAAGGATAATGGCATAAATTTATGAAATTATTGCATTGTCATCAGTCCTTGACAGGTGTGCAAAGTTTGAATGAAATCTGGTCGTTTAAAGTGGGTCAAAATCGCACTATAAGGAGTCGGTTACAAACAAACATACAAATATACAAACATACAAGTGAAGCTAATATAAAGCGTGTAAAAAATAATAATATGCCGACAGAAAAGAAAACTTGAAACTCTGAAATGACAGTGGTTACCCTTATTTTATAACTACAGATATATTTTAAACGCTAAGCCGTTGGTACTGGCATCAGAAGCCCGAAAGACTGACCACCAGTCCTACCAAGGGGTATGATATTGTTACCCAGTAATTGGGTTGTGGAGGTCAGATAAAATACTGGTATACAGCTGCATCCGGTTAGACAGGAAGCTGACCTGGATGGACTGGGAAAAGGCTAGGCAGATGATGATGACATATATTGTGTATGCATGACTACGAACCTATAAGATTTTCTCCTACCAATAATCGCTCAACGCGCATAACAAAATGCTTGAATAATGCAAAATGGGGCTTCAACTGAATTTAAACAAAATCAAAATCAAAAGTCATTTATTCAAACTAGGCTGAGAGTCAGCACTTTTTGAACGTCAAAGTTACATGAGACAGTCCCCCCAAAACGCCCACCCTTCGACACTTCCTAGTGCTTTAGCTGGGAAGAAGAAGTGGTGGTGTTGGAATTGGAACCCTATTATTGTTAAGAAATTATATTTAGATGTATGTTATTCATTAATTTTCTCCGACACTTGTCTATTTTCCATCCGAATGTTATTCAAAATGGAAAGTAAACGAGATTTATGCCATAATCAGCCTATATTGTTCCCACTGCTGGGACACAGGCCTCCTCTTGGTGAGAGGGAGTGGGCCATAATCTACCACGCGGGCCCAAAGCGGGTTGGTAGATGTTACATGATTTTTTAGTTCTTTTAGTTAGAAATATTAACAAGACTTTTTCAACTCAGCCTATCGCAGTCCACTGCTGGGTACACACACACATAGGCCTCTCCCAGGCTGGGCCACAACAGCCTGTCCTCCGCCTTCCGCATCCAGTCTATGCCAGCCACCTTTTTGAGGACTAGATTTAGAGAACTTTTATTGGAAGAAAGGCACGACGAAATCAATGCCATTGCTTACCAGCCTGTCAAAATAAAATCCCACCCAACCTCCATCAGTTCAGTATAGAAAAACTTCTCACTCCATAAATCACGAATGATTTATGAACATATTTTTGAAAAACCCGAATGAATACGATCACGTACGAATGTAAAACGTTAATATATTAGTAGGATAATGCAAATGACCAGAATACGGGCTGCTCATCAATCTTCCGAAAAGAGATGGATTTTGTTTTAGTTGATTTTTTGTACTCACGTCGACTTTTCTAGGTTTGACTTTTATTTCTTTTTCTTTGAGATTTGTTGAAGAGATCAAACCATCTAGAAAAATACTTTATAGACTAAAGTAATAGGGTCAAAAGAAAGATGGATGGATTGTGTGAGATCGGAAAAGAAAGAGAACAGAGTGAAAAATAGCGTGATGGTTGACAGGGGAGATTTGATGAAAACAACTTTTTAGAAAGAAAAAAAAAACAATTTCCAAAAAAATACTATAAAGTGCCACCGACTTTCGAAATTAAAGTTATTTTTTACTTTGTAGCTATGATATCTACCCTGCAAATTTATAATTCATATACCACTACTGACCAGCACCCTAATTGCGAAATGCACTATTTATCAGAATCTGAATGGGATTGAAGATTATTTCTAAACCATTGCGTCATTTGTTCGAATAAATTGTCGGCTCAGCAACGTAAATAACGCAATGAATGTTGTATTACTATCAATATGAAACTAAGTTTTTTTTTTTAAATCGGTTCACAGTTGGCGGAAAAATCCTACTAATATTATAAACGCGAAAGTTTGCATGTATGGATGTCTGGATGTATGGATGTGTGGATGTTTGTTCCTCTTTCACGCAAAACTACTGACTCGAATTAGATGTATTTGGCACACAGATAGTTTATAACCTGGAATAACACATAGGGTACTTTTTATCCCGGTAGTATGTTCCCGCGGGATAATTTCCGACCTCCATGCGGGAGAAGCCGCTGGCAAAAGCTAGTCGGTGATAAAGAAAAAAAAAATACAGTGGATCATTCTCATTTTTTTAAGTCGATTAAAAACTTGTTGTGCTGTCTCCATATATCATAGGACAAGTGCAGTAAGATGATGTGGAGAATAAAGTATCAATTAATCAAAAGATCTCACACCAAGTCAGGAAAAAATTTTGGAGCGAAAATTGAGAGAGATTTATCACACCTAAGGTAGGAACAGCGTTCGATTGCAAATTATGATGGACTGCAAGGCATACCCTGCATCACTAAATAGGTAAGTAGAGATAGATCGATCATATTTTGTTACTGTGACATGGTGCGTGTTTACATGGATGGATTGAGTCGCGGTATTGTCGTCAGCCTCGTTCCCTCAAATATGGCGAGAGGGGTAATGGGTGAT
The DNA here is from genome assembly GCA_947507805.1 of Aporophyla nigra. Classification (NCBI taxonomy): domain Eukaryota; kingdom Metazoa; phylum Arthropoda; class Insecta; order Lepidoptera; family Noctuidae; genus Aporophyla; species Aporophyla nigra. Next base: position 22,818,012 of record OX382304.1, on the reverse strand, counting down.
CTTAGTGTTATGTTCGTGAACGGGGGCTCAAACAGCACCCTAGCTGACTTGTAACTGGTCGTCTTGCTGTCCATGATTTTGTTATTTTTATTAGTAATAATTGATTATTTATTTAAATCCGAAGGTCCTAGTTTAACAGTTATTATTTCAAGTTAGCAATTACTGCTGACTCTCAGCCTAGTTTGAATAAATGACTTTTGATTAGACCTAATTCACGTTAACATGCAAGTTCGTATTGAGATTGAGTGTATAATAACCTCGGGCTTGCAGTGAGCCCTCATTCATGATTTGCTTCCGACCCGAAATCGCATGTACTCGAAAACATTCCAACGCATTTACTCAATACTCAATACTCAATTCTTTATTGCATTCCATATGTTACGAAGATGGTAAAAAATAAAAATGGTACAAGATCAAAATATGGACCCTGTCGGGCACGCAAAAAAAATTAGGAAAGAGGAAGAGGGCTGAGTTACAATTTAATTAAATCAATATTCTCATTTACTGTCTTTCATTTGGTATATAATTATATTGTATTATAACTATTATTATTATGTTTGTGCATATCAGTTGTTATTATATATATTTGCACGAGATTTCATTATTACTATTAAATTCTTACAAGTTTTCGCTTTTATTATGTACTCAACTAGATTAATTATTATAAGTATTTATACCATATACATTTATTTTAATAAATTATGAAGGCTTCAATAAAAAATACACAAAACGTCTCAAGCTACCTAAAAAGTGGAATTCCTGGATTAATTATTTCAGTATCGGTAAAATCTAAACGCCCACGTAGCTAGTTCCATAAATACTTTTGCCTGGGCGGGCTCACAGAAACGATCACTCGGTTTTCAGACGTATACGCCATCACTCAATAGAGAATGAAAGGGGATTACATGTAGGCTTCGGGCGTCTGAAGCCGGATCGTGGCATCAATTCCAAAATCTTTGTTTAGTTTATGTTGTGCTACTCACTTATCTTTGGCACGTAGAAGATTAAGCAGCTTTTAGGCTTACGTTGATATTGTATTTTGAACTGACTTCTAAGAAGAACTCAATTTGTATTTTTTTTGGCATGTATGTAATAGTGGATTGATATCGAAAATGTTTGTACATATTGAACCTATATTATGTTTTGGGTGAAAATCTTATGAAATTACATAATTTCTTTCATTCTTTATTAAAATATTATGGACTAGCGAAGTAGTTACCCGCTCTGCTTCGCACAGTTTTTACGACTTCACAAAACATCGAGATTTTTTTGTTATATAATCTAAGTTTCAAACATAATTCTTCCGGAATATTGTTTTTAAATGATGGTGAAAATCGTCGCGCAGTTAAGCAGAACAATACACACATGACTTAGTAAAAAAAAAAAACGTTGAAATCTTCTTAAAATTAGTGGCTTTCCATAACTTTGCTTAACTTTGGAACTATTTTAGGCTTTTATTCAAGTATTCTTTACCTTCTGTAGAAAAATGTGCGGAGGCTGTGGCTGTTGTTGCGGTCGTGGCTGCGGTACGAAGATGCTAGTGGCTCAAGTTGCGCCACCTCGCAGACAAGCCATGGTGTCTGCGTCGAAAATGCACACCAACGCCTCGATGTTGTCGACTTATGCATTCCCGAGCCATTATGTGGAAATAAACTATTATAAATAAGCGTAAAAAAGGCGGGATTGAGGTCAAGAGTTCCATTAGCAATTAAATAAATATCAACATGATCACACGGACAGACACGAAAAGAGACTATAATTTGTAATACATTTTGTTCAATATACCGACATATAGATGTATATATATAGTAGATAATGTGAAAGCCAAATGGAAAATTTCTACGACCCTGTAACTACCCAAGCTTGGCTTTAGCTCTGGCGCTGATAATAAAGTTAAATTACAAAGGATAAGTGCTAATAAAATTTATAAATGAGCCAATCGCCCGCCATTCGTTAGATTTTTTACTGAAACCTTTTGTAAGAGGGGTTACTAGTACTTTGGATAGTTATAGTGCTACTTAATTTTTATACTGCTCCAGTGGTTGGGTTAAAATTACGGCTAATATTTATGAGCATTTAACGTTCCCACAAGTGGGACATAGACCTTCCTGTGAGAGAGTGTGGGCTCTACTTAATCCACCATGCGGGTCCAGTTCGTGTCAGAAAGTAGGTGTGCTTGGACTACCAAGCACACCTAATTTCAATGATTAATGATTACATTGTAGAAGTCAATTGTGGTTAAATAAAGGCGCAGTACTTTCTTAGGCTAATTTATAGAAGTTTGAAAATACTGATTTTGAATTACTGAATTAGCAATTGCGACATGAACTTTTTAACAACGTCTTGACAAAATATAAAGATTACACACATAAATTATACATTATAAATGTCACCGTCAAATTGTAAATACTGTTAGAAAACCGAGATACAACAAAACAACAACATACTGCTTACAATTTAACGTATTCGTTTTCGTTAGATTACAATCTCACTAAATATATACATAAATCCGTATTGTTTCCGTGTGGTGCCAGACTTAAGGAACAGAACCATCTCATTTCTTCCCGTGGGTGTCGTTAAAGGCGATTATGGGACTTACCAGAGAATGGGCAGCAGCGTTCTCTATGCATTTTAACACCATACTGCGTTGGCCAACTCAAGTGTTAAGCGTAGCGATTATAGAAACCCCCCCCCCCAAATTAGGGGAGACCTATATCCAGCAGTGGAAGGTTTTTTGGCTGAAATGTTGATGATGATAATATGAGAATGTACACATGTAGAGGCACTTGTTCACATGAATTTCATCGCGTGTTGGTTAGCTAGACTGTTCAAGTATATTAGGGTTGTATCTAATTGCATTTAAATAGCTACCAAGGGTACGTTTTAACGAACTTAACCACTCAACGTGTTAAAAATTATTTAAGTTTAATTATCTACACCTATTACTTGCTTTATTTGTTTGTTTGAATGCGCTAGTCTCTGTAACTTTAGGTCAGACTTGAATTTCTTTTTTTGCATTTTATAGACCAGTTTATACGAATGGTCATAAGCTATTTAACATCACACATAGAATTAGAGCAAACTGAAAAAAAAGATCAACGAAATTATGCTTTGATGTTATGACAACAGTCTTCCACATGTCCAAACGAGAGTAACGCATGACGAGGCGAGTGTAATTTGTGATGACACGAGTGTTACCTTTAATGACACGAGTGTAACGCACTGTAACACAAGTATTACTTATGAAGACACCAGTATTATTTGTGATGATGTGTGTGTGATTTCACCTGACAATACGAGTGTTACTATTGTTGATTATGATTGTTACACCTGGCGACACGAGTCTTCAGCAGGTCGTCACGAGTGTAACTAAATAAAATAAAAATAAAACATTTTATTTCTAGCAGTTCAATAACAACATTTGTTATACTGTAACTGATATTCATATCTTTATTTGCATTTCATAATGTGAAAAGTTCTTACAAGTGGCTTAAAGCTAATGTACAATTACGGACCCTGTAGGGCACAGGAAAAAGTATTAACTAATTCGAAAAAAATAAATAAAATAGAATCAGAAATTAATAACAATTAACAATTTCAAAATAATTATGTCATTAACATTAATTAGGTACATCATTTATTAAATTGAGATCAATTACATATATATCCTATACTAATATTTAGCTATGTGTGGTGTCTGACTGTGTACAAATAATGTTTTTGTCATGTTAGTATTCGTTTATTGTGTAATATGCTTTTTTGATTAATATATGTTTGAGTTTATTTATAAATTTCGTATCTTTGGTTTCATCTTTTATTGCATCTGGTAGTTTATTGCATCTGATAATGACACGAGTATTACCTGTGATGACACGAGTGTATCGCATGGCAATACAAGTATTACTCTTGAAGACACCAGTGTTACTTGTGATGACGGGAGTGTTACGTATGATGACGCGTGATGACATGAATCTTACATAGCTATATTGACACAAGTGTTACACTTTATGCGACACTTGCTGTAACACATACTCTTACTATGTATTCGGTGAGTGTGTGAACTTAGAAATGAAAAGAGCATGAAAATATACATTATTCTGCTTAGTTTCAGTTCAATGTTTGTTGGAGTAAAATTTTACAGTCTAAACTTTCCTAGACATAACGATCGCCTCAGTGCTTCGTAGTGTCGAGGGAACTTATTTGTTGCTCAGTTTTGTTCACGGATTTATAAATAAAATGTAAATGTTTGTGGTTTAAGTATGCACTTAAAATGTATGTATGTGGTCTTATTTAATGACTGCACTCAGTGAGAAGAACACACGGATGAGAGACGCACGGACCTGAGAACCGATATATGACGGAAAAAAGGGGAGGCATATACCCGGTAATTCTAGACTGAGATGATGATGATGTTGACTTAGTGAGAAAGGAAAATGATGAAAAATACACATATTAAGGTATGAAGACATTGAATTTCTTCTGGGACCGTGATCTGTAAACGTTTAACTTACGTGTAACTTTGCTCGCCCTTGACGTAGACATGTTGCCGTACCTATCTTTGCGATTACAGTATGAGGCTAGGCTTAGTGGTAATAGCCGCACAGGTCGATCGATCGGTCCGTGGATGGGAGAGATCATCTTTAAAAACCAAGACTCCTCTGTGCCTTGAAAAGCACATTTAACCGTTGGTCCCGGCTGTCATTAGTGGTTCTTCAATAGTTGTTAAGGGTCGTCAGAAGCCCGAAAATCTGACGAGTCTGTCTTCATAAGGGGTATCTTGTTACCCAGTAACTGGGTTGTGGGGGTAAAATAGGCAGTCACGCGATGTAAAATACAGCTGTACCTATTCAGTTAAACTGGAAGCCGACCAAAACATTGTTGGGAAAAGGCTAGGCAGATCACGATGAATAACAGTTTGACAGACGTGCGATAGTGACAGGATTAATGCTTAGCCAAAAAACTTACGTGCTAAGTTACGTTTAAAGATCTCGGCTTCACTGCTTAATTTTCCATAACGTCGAAAATTAGAGTTAGCTTAAAATTAAGCTAACTAGCTTTCCTCTGACTAACTGGCACCGCAAACAATGACTAATTATAATAAACATGGACCTGCCATATTTTCTGAACTTAAGATCAGAAGGAAAGGAGTATGATTGCATCAATTTTAGTAGATTCATTTCTTCGAATTTTTGGTTCGAGGAAGGACATGCCAATTTCATCCTGATGTTTTCCTTCACCGGTTTGCAAGCTGTGGTGATGAAATTAACTTCACAAAGTAAAGTGCCTGCTTGGGTTTGGACTTACGATGTTCAACTGCTCAATAAATCATTAAACCAAAAAAATAACTTAACACGTAACATAAACATATTTATATAGGCAATCCATTTGCAATATATTTGCAGTCATTATTACATTTGATAAAAAATAATTTTCATTCAGCAGATCGAACGAGGTCGATCTTACTTCGCATCTTAGACTATCAAACGTGAGCTTTTGCTAATCAGATGTCATCTATTTAAAAGATTTATAATTTTATCTTGATCGACCTTGTAGGGAAAAAAGATACAAAATTTAGGCACAGCGTATACATTTTAAACATCAAACTGCTGCGTGAGTAATTAAGGGATCCATTAAAAATATCGACGCTCTACAATCTCTGAATATTTTAAGCCACCTTTAATCACTTAACGTAATGAAGAATTAATTTAATTAACTTTTTCATTCGATAATTTATTTAATATCTAATTATATCAAAAGCCAGTCTTTTGTAGGAACATTAATGAACTTTGAATTAGATTTTTTCAGGACGGAATTAATTGAAAGTAAAATTGAATTGAATTCGATAACTGAATTCATTGGATGAATTGCCGATGCCGTGATGATTACGGACATAATCAACCAGATTTTTCTTTATTAAATACGTTAACTACCTTCTGTTTCGCCCGCGTGGAGATAGATCCCACTGGAACGTACTACCCAGATAAAAAGTATCATAAGTGTTGGTGTTGGTTAATCTAGGTTATGAATATAATCTGTGTGGCAAATATCGTGAAACGCCAGTTATGTTTTAGTCCCATGTAACCGGGACTAAACTCTGGGCTGCTACTGAGAAAATTAAAAATTTGATGGAATACCTGATAACATTTTGCCTGACCCGGGAATCGAACTCGGTGCCTCTAAACCAACGAGGCGAAAGGGGTATATAAGGATCGTAGCAGGTGGAGTTATCTAGTTTTTTTCTATCTATCTGTCTGTCCCCATTGCAACAAAAATAGAGTAAATAAATAAACAAAATAAGAGTGTACGTGTTCATGCATTAATTTCACAACAAATAGGTTTAAACGATTCTGAATAATCCGTAAATAATAAGTTCACATGTAAATATTTTATTATTTGTAAAAATCTAGTCGATTATTCGACAAGCCAATGTCAACAAATCAAATAATTATTTATTTCAACAATAAACTAATTAACAGTAACTACAACTGTTAATTTGTTAGTACAACAGTATAATGAATAAAGTTAACTTAAATAATGAGTTACAGTTGATTTTGTTAATTGCCTATATAAACATGGGTAACAACAATACATCGCAACAGTTTCCAACAAAAATAAAACGTGAAATCCCTGCCCTACAGGCCACATTACAGAGAAATAAAGAAACCCAACTCCAAGCAACACAAGTTTGAAAGTACGTGATTTAGGTTAGGTTAAAAGAAAGTTATTCTCAGTAAAGACATGTCACCCACTTGAAAATAATATTAAAACATACATAAATTATACAGAGCTCGTCTTCATCAGTTACAAACAAGATATATAATGTCTTAATTTCTCCAAAAGTGATCGATTCGAAGCATTTAATTAACTTCCTCCTCTTTCTGTGAGAGGGAGTGGGCCATGATCTACCACGCGGGTCAGTAACTGGGTTATTGTACCCAGTAAGTCGTTTGGTAGTTTTACCAGATGCAGCTGACTATCAGTTTTACATGAAGCGACTGTCTATCTGACGATCTAGAAGTCAACCCCAATATAGTTGGGAAAAACTGAGAAGATGTAGTGGTGAAAATACATCAACAGTTCCAGACATGTAGGCACGTTAGAAAATGATTTATTTTAATTATCAAATAAGTTCTGTTATTAATTGTTTCACTTACATCAATCACCAAACGAGACATTAATGTAGGGCACTAATGTATTGACGTCTGGGGGCATTAAGTTAAAACGCAAAACTTTCTGTGATAATTGCTTTATTTCAGGCTAGATTTTGATAAAACTTGAATTAAAACTGTCACGAAATAATTTTTATCCACCTACTATTGTATTTTTCATGATTCTCGCCATAAAAAAAAACTGAGTTACTTTCTTTTCTATGAAAGTTTCTATGTTCTTTTTAATGTTTTTATGTACTGGGCGTGTTACAAATAAAATATTTTTCTTTCTTTCTTTCATGAAAATTCAAGTATGTCATTATCTTCTCATTTTTAGAAGACGTGATATACAATGAAATGTTTGTTTATTTGCTATTAATAAAATAAATGATTGGCAAGGTAATAATTCATTACGACATAATCGCTAAAGCTTTTCTTGAAACGACTGATAAAAACGGCTTCAAAATCCCAGCATCTCCAAATCATTCAAAATACCATTAAAAAAAAAATGTTTGATTTCACATAAACATACATAGGCTTTTATACACAGGCACGTCGGAACAAGGTGCACGATACCAACTGGTCGTTTCATAGGAAGAAGAGCCGGTAAAAACTAAAAGCTGACTCTTTTCTACACAATTCTCGAAACACTGAAACTCATAGGAATAAAGAAAATACGTTTATTTGCGGTAAACATGACTCAAAGAAAGACTGGACACACAAAAAATAAGAACAAGCTGGGGAAAACATGCATCACACCGACGTAAAACGGCCTTCAGCTAGCATAATGCTGAGACTCTGCGAGACAGAGCCCCAGTGCCAGTTTTCAGGTACGTGATGACGTCGAACAGTGCAGCCAACAACGTCAACAAAACCCATCGAACACACACACAATTCGACTTGTTTTTCTGCACCTACCTACATAGCGGCGAGGCTATAGGTGAAGCTTCAGTGAGTCGGTACCACGGGACCGAAGCGCGCGTGTTCCACTGTGACAGTTAGTGTTGTGACCCATGGATTAAAATATTACACCTCTGTAACGTTATGGGAGCCTGGTACGTTGAATATTATTTTGCTCTATTTTTTTGTTGGCAAAATGTTTTTTTTTTTTTGTTAGTTTGAATAATGTAAGGAATGTAAGGAAAATTGTTTCTGATTGTTGTCTTCGAAAGTATCGTAAGATAATTATTTACTTAGGAGGTAAAATCTGTGAGACATTTAAAAATAGTGTGTAAAAAAACTGGTTCGGTATTGATATTTATATCAAACCAAGCCAATTTAATCAATTATGGTTTTATTTCCTTAAAAATTTTCCAGTAGTCATATCCGCGTCAAATATTCTGAAAACCAGTCTAGAATATGGATTGATCTCGAAACTCTGATAGTGTTTAATCAGAAGGGAATTAACTACGGAATAAGCTTTCAGATTAAAAGCCTACTACGGTGTACACCTACTTATTTGCTTTTTCTACGTAATCAATTATCACAAGGTATCGAAAAAACATAACTAATTTTGTTCGTAATATTGTTACCAGAAGATGAGCGACAATTTCCAGCACCGAGCCGAGATATCACGTATTATTCCTACTTGGTATGAGTTGGATAGAGCTCTTCTCTTGCATAGTGAAAGCTACTTCTGAATAATATTTGAAGGCAGTGCCAAGCCATCTGTTTTCACTTGTATGAGTACTTATGATGGCCATATTTTCTCAAAATATTACAGCGTACTGAGTTTTTTAGTCCATGTTTAGCATTACGGGAGTGTCTCGTGGCTAAGTAATAAATGCCTTACGGGTTGATTCATCTGTCTAAGCTACGCTTGCCGGGGTTGGTCCATGGATGGGTGATCACAATTACTAACCGAACGTTCCGGCTGTGGCCATTCGTGCATCTTTCACAGTCGTTATGATTTGTCAGAAGCCCGAAGGTTTGACAACCAGTCTTACCAAGGAGTTTCGTATTACCCAGTTACTGGGTTTTGGAGGTCAGATAAGCAGTCACGTCATGTAAAATACTGGTATTCAGCCGAATCCAGTTAGTACTCTGAGCGATTTTTTTGGAGATTGTAGGTTTCAGTACAAAACATGATTCACAACCGTAACGCGTATGTATCATCATTTCAGCCGTAATACGTCCACTGTTGGACATAGGCCTCCCCAAATCAGGGGGGCTTTGCCATAATCGCCACGCTTGGCAGGCGGATTGGCGATCGCAGTATGATGGTAAAATGCATAGAGAGCGCTGCTGCCCATTCTCTAGTAAGTCCCTTAGTCGCCTCTTACGACACCCACGGGAAGAAATGGGGTGATGCTATTCTTTACGTCCGGCACCACACGGTACATGGTACGTATGTATGTATTTAAAGATTTATAATAATTAAAATTATCATTGTATTGATAATTTTAATGATTATATTCCTTACTAGCTTTTGTCCGCGGCTTCGCTCGCGTTAAATTCGGGGTAACACGGTTCCCCTTTCCTGATTTAGTACACAGAAGAGAACTCGGAACAGAATGTTATTTTAATACGCTACTGTAGACGATATTATATCAGTAGTCTTTCCGTTTGGGGCTAGAATGTAAAGATTCTCGGCATTGGACACACGCGAACATGCTACTTACAATTTTCCATGGGCAATGCGCGGCTTTTCTAAGTTCACCCCAACCACAAAAAAAAAAGTAGCCTATGTCACTCTCCATCCCTTCAACTATCTCTCCTTAAAAATCACGTCAGTTCGTCGCTCCGTTTTGCTGTGACAAACGGACAAACAGAGAAACACACTTTCCCATTTATAATATTAGTATGGATATCGTTAATAGATTATAAGCTCTATAAGTTCCTTTGAATGACTTTTACAAGTGAAATAGTCGTTTATTGGAATTATATGAACTTAGAGTATTGTATTGCTGATTTTAATTAATATTAATTCTGTAAATACATTGCTACGGTCATGAATTATGTTAATAATAACGAATCATGTTCATTTAACATGCAACCTAACATAAAACTACAAATTGCAAAAAAAGTTTTACAATTTGGGTTTCGCTGTCTAACTTTGCGCTTCCCTCGTAAATGAGTAAGAATCAATAGCAAAGTCTAATATTAAGCAAACCTACGTATGTATATGGATACTCGATAACTTATTTCAAAAGTTGGTTATTTTAATTATTAATTCGATCAAAGACATACCTAATTGCTATCGATTTTGCTTCAACATTTCCTACACGATGGGTGAAGGTTGTTTTTATTTGTTCTACATCAATAATCATAAATTATTAATGATGATGAGAGAGCGGTGGTGACTCAGTGTAAACGGTCGCGACTTGCGACCTGTAGTTCGTAGGTTCGATACCTGATAGGTAGTTTACTTAGTGTTAATTATATCATAACCACTGGTCTAAAAACAGTGAAGGAAAAAAGAACTAAAAATTCGAAGACGTGTCACATCTACCAACCCGCAGTGGGCCCGCGTGGTGGATTACGACCCACGCCCTCTCACTGGTAAAAACATTATAGGCTGATTATGTCCTCTTAATTATCATGTCAGCCGAAAGACGTCCATTGCTGGACATAAACCTCCCCGAATTTGAAGGGGTTTGCGATAATCGCCACGCTTGGCAGGCGGGTTGGCGATCGCAGTATGGTGGTAAAATGCATAGAGAACATCGCTGCCTATTATTATCTAGTAAGCGCCTTAGTCGCCTTTTCCGACACCCACGGTAAGAAATGGGACGGTGCAATTCTTTCCGGCCGGTGTGTTATATTGATGATCAGTTATCTGCGCACTAAAGGAGTTGATGGACGCTACTGAAGGTGCTTAGCTAATAGCCAAATTGAGAGCTGACGGTATATAGATTGCCATCGACTGGCCAAGAGGAAGTATAATGTAGGAAAAGATGTCTTAGTTTGAAGCTTGCAAACAGATAGTTTCACACGGTAGCAACGGTCTGTTATTTTTACTAGACCATTAATTATAAACCATCTGATGCAGTGACGTATGTATACAGTAAATGCTAGTTCACACGATGTCTGAGTCGTAGAAGGTCATTTTACCGCGATTTTGACTCATCATCATATACCTAGCTCTTTCCGAATTATGTTCAGGCTGCAGTCTAATCGGATGCAGCAAAACACCAGTAATTTACAGGGCACGACTGCCTATCTGATGTCCACAACCTACGTACTGTGAAATATGACACCCCTTGGTAAGAGTGGTTGTCAGACTTTCTGTCTTGACGACCATAGTCCTAGTCATTTTTGCATAAACAAGTACCTTGTATCTGAATTTACATACAAAAATACACAATTACAGTACATGATACACTAAAATGCATTTGAGTAATAAATTTCATCACCCATTTAAAGATAATAAATTAACTGTTCTTCAATCGACATGTAAATTAAGTAATATGGATAACACCTTAAAATTTAAAATAATAACAATAAATTAATGACCCTTAACGAACTATCAATGATCGACAAATGACAGCCGGAATCAAAGATTTAACGTGCTATTCCAGGCACGGAGGAGTATCGGTATGGAATGATAGTCACCCATCATACCAGGACGATTGCTTATATGGCCTTCACAACCCAGTTACTGAGTAACATGATACCCCTATTCTGAGTATTATAATGACATATGGAACCGTACACAGCTGGTCATAGGCGTCCCCTAACAACCGGATGAGGACATTTCCATATTTATATCCTAGTTTATCCAGAGTGTGTATGTCAAAGGAAATAAGTAATTAGCATTTAGACAGAAGTGTCGCTTATTCATAAGCTGAACTAATCTAGGAGATGAGATTTACTCTCTGTACTATGTAATTATGTGATCTTTCACACACAGCCCATTATCATCATGTGTTATCATGCGATCTTAACTGGCTCGTTGGTCTTGTAGTCCAGGGTTCGATTTCCAGGTCGGGCAAAGTATTTTTGGATTTTTCCATTAGGAATTTCTTAGTAACAGCCCGGAGTTTGGAAGTTGGTGGTGTAATACCCCCATGCCTCGGAAAGCACGCCGTTGGTCTTACCCCTGATCTCTCTCCGGTCGTGTCCGATTGCCGTCCCATCGGAGTATGAGTGTGAGGGAAGAGTGAGTGCCCCTGTGTCTGCGCACACACTTGTGCACTATACTATCTCCCGAACCGATGGCTAGTCTCCAGTGAGATTGGCCGCCATGGCCGAAATACGAAAATTGACTTCAAATAAGCTGGCTATCTACTAAAAATCAACTATTTTTAATATAAGATTAACATGAAATTTCGGGAAAAAAAAATCATCCGTTACAATAACCCAACGTCTGGGCCTCAAACCCACGCCCTCCCAATCGCCAGATAGCCACATTCTCCGCAAGTCTACAGTCACTGCAATGCCATTACACTACAGTTAATAAACCAAGAATGTTTACGGCTCAACATTAATTAGTTTAATGAATCAGTTAAACTGACTTTTACTTAACTACGCACATAGCAGCACGCTATTTAATTAAACCGGGTTCAAAGTAACGCCACGAAATAAAAAGGTAACAGAAGGCCAACTACAACGAGTGAAACAGACGCACGGAAATAGAGACTGACGTCACACACTAGCAGTAGTTCATTTTGACAGCTCAAGAACATTCATTGCGTTTTTATGGTTCCGTTGCCAATTGGCAAAAAACGGAACCCTTATAGATTCGTCATGTCTGTCTGTCTGTCTGTCTGTCCGAGTATGTCACAGCCACTTTTTTCCGAAACTATAGGAGCTATGCTGTTGAAACTTGGTAAGTAGATGTATTCTGTGAACCGCATTAAGATTTTCGCACAAAAATAGAAAAAAAAACAATAATAGTTGGAATTCCCAAATTTTTTCATCAAACCCATACGTGTGGGGTATCTATGGATAGGTCTTCAAAAATGACTGAATGTCGTTTCTAATATCATTTTTTTTCTAAACCGAATAATTTGCGCGAGAGACACATCCAAAGTGGTAAAATGTGTCTCCCCCCCCCGTAACTTCTAAAATAAGGGAATGATAAAACTAAAAAAAATATATGATGTACAATACTATGTAAACTTCCACCGAAAATTGGTTTGAATGAGATCTAGTTAGTAGTTTTTTTTTAATACGTCATAAATCGTAAACCACAATTTACCTTTCATTCAGTCAACTCAAAAATAAAAATTAAAAAAAATAATAATTTCATAAACATAAACGTTATGCATAAACCGTGAATACCTGCAGGTTTGTACGGAACCCTCGGTGCGCGAGTCCGACTCGCACTTGGCCGGTTTTTATATTGTTGAGCAGCCAAATTTTCATGACATGATTACCATGAAAAGAAAAAAAGAAAGAAAGAAAATACGTTTATTTGCGGCAAACATGACGCACAGAAAGACCAGAAACATACAAAAATAAAAAATAAGGGGTGGGAAAATATGCGTCACATCCACGCAAAACGGCCATCACTCAGCATTATGCTGTGACCCTATGCGAGACAGAGCCCAAGCGAGCTCATGACAACCACTTATAGAGTAAAAACATAAAATTGTAGGAATATAACTTAACATATCGTCACACCTTGTTTTTCCAAAGGGGAGGGCAGTGGTGTACATACAGTACCTACACCCACATTATCGCCAGTTTTGGTTAAGTGTCATTATAATAAGAGCCTATTGCCAATATTACCATCAACCAGGCACAAATCTTGACTGCGGGCTGCTACCGAGAAATTTCAGTACAAAATAACTTTTTACAAAAAACAAAAAAAAAAAAAAAAAAAACGATTTCCTTAATAAAAACACTACAAAGTCAAAAATAACTTTAATTTCGGAATTCGGTGTCTTAGGATCTGTATTTAAGGTTTTTTGCCATCGAAATTAAAGTTATTTTTGACTTTGTAGTGTTTTTTTTTTAAGGAAGTTAGTTGTTTATTATTTTTTTTTTTTTGTAAAAAGTTTTTTTTTTAACTTGTTAGTTATGGTAGATACCCCGCACTAATCTAATCGCGTTATTCGTTTATTTGTCGCGCAAAATACTTAATGCAAATTTAAGACTTATATATATGGTTTTCACATGGATCCCATCGTCCGAATGGAACCAAATTAAAATGGGACCATTCGGAAAGCACCAGCTTTCAAATAAAATAAAAAAATCATCAAAATCGGTTCATACAGTCACAAGTTATGAGGTAACAAACATTTTAAAAAAATACAGTCGAATTGATAACCTCCTCCTTTTTTTGAAGTCGGTTAAAAACCAAATTACTCTTTGCCGGACTTGGGAATCCAAGTCAGAACCAAGAACCTAGGAATACAATAAATTTTTGCTCTTTGTATAAAGCAGGTCTTCTGTTTCCACCTCTTTCGTGGTATTGGGTTTTCGAATCATACCACTGTATAGGTATTAATGTGACTTTGATGTGGTTTCACTAGAATATGTGATTTTGTTTACTTAATCCTTACAGAGGATTGGAGAGAAATTGGACTGAGAAATCGAAACGTGAAGGGAATAATAACAGTATCAGTGGTTTTCGCTTATCAATGAGTTTGTGTCGCTTCGTGTGGTTCCTAGAAAATAGGCCTTTGGTGAGATTGATAAAGGTTGCTAAGGGATTATATTAAGAGGATTGATAGCGGAGATATTTGTGTACCAGGGGGTATCGTATTACCCAGTAACTGGGCTCTGGAGCTCAGATAGGCAGTTCATCATCATCATCATTTCAGCCGAAAGACGTCCACTGCTGGACATAGGCCTCCCCCAACCACCGCCATTTCGACCTGTTCTGTGCCTCTCGCATCCAACGTATACCTGCGGCCTTCACTAGGTCATCAGTCCATCTTGAGGGAGGCCTTCCAACGCTACGTCTTCTAGTACGCGGTCACCACTCCAGAACCTTCCGGCCCCATTGGCTATCTGTTCTGCGAGCAATGTGCCCTGCCCACTGTCACTTAAGTTTGGCAATTCTTCGGGCTATGTCGGTTACTTTGGTTTTCCTACTATCTCTTCATTTCTGATTCGATCGCGTAGGGAAACTCCAAGCATAGCCTTCTCCATTGCTCTTTGGGTGACTTTGAGCCTTCTTATGAGGCCCATTGTGAGCGACCACGTCTCAGTGCCATATGTCATCACTGGTAACACCCACTGGTCAAAGACTTTTGTCTTGAGACACTGCGGTAACTGGGACGAGAAGATATTGCGTAGCTTCCCGAACGCTGCCCAGCCGAGTCGTATTCAACGATTGACCTCTTTCTCGAAGTTGGACCTACCTAACTGGACAGTCTGTCCCAGGTACACATATTCGTCCACACTTCGAGTGTAGCGCCTACGATCTTCATTGGAGTGGGTATCACACGACCATTGGACATGACCTTTGTCTTGTCCATGTTCATCCTAAGACCCACTCTTGAAGCTCTACTGAGGTCATCGAGCATTGTACTGAGGTCCTCCATAGTCTCAGCCATGACTACTATATCGTCGGCAAATAGAAGGTGAGTGATGTACTCGCCATTGATGTTGATGCCAGCCCCTTTCCAGTCCAGAACCTTGAAGACATCCTCCAGGCAGTTGCTCCATGTAAAATACTGGAAACTGACCTCAACATATTTAAGCAAAGGTTAGGCAGATGATGATAACGATCCTATCTGCTGATACACGTGGTTTTAGTTTAGTGGATGGTAAATCGTCAGTCTATATTCAGTCTTTGCTGAGACATTTGCTGAATGGTAAGACCGTGAATAAAAAGTTTTTACTGTTAATAGAAGATTTATAACTACTTGAGTTTATGTTTCTTCAAAATGGCAATGATTTCTTCGGTGAATTAAGATAGAAAGGCAAGCCTATATAAGCCCAGTAAAGCCGCAGACAGATCTCGCCGAACAGCCCCATCATGAATCGAAGTTGAACTATTTGAACGCAGGGTTCCAACAGCCAAATAAAATACTCTCAACAAATTATATTAACAAATAATAATAAAGTCAAAGCGTTCAATTAATTAACTTTTAATTAAATATCAACAAGTCAGTTCTCAATTACCGTTAGCAAACATTTCATATAGCCAACCAATTACACACTTCTAATGAGGCTGAAAATTAATATGGTATACGAGCCGTTCGTATTATTTGCAAGTGGTAAACAAAACGGCACAAACGACTTCGCTGGAACACATCAACACTACGTTTGGCAGGGGAAGAGGTTCACGGAGGAGTTAGCAATGGAGTGTTTATGCAGTTTATTATGCAGTGTAAAGTTATGAGAAAATTTGCCAATTTTTGGATTTGATGCAGTATGGTTTCGTCTACAACGGTTTATTTTATTGTGTGTACTATCCTATACTTGTACTTAGTGATCATCATCATCTTTTCAGCCGTAAGACGTCCACTGGATCCGTCCTTTGAATGATTGTAACTCAGTTATGCAAAAACGGCCAAACGGTAATAAAATCCCAGTAGTACGTTCCTGTGGAATAATTTCTGGCACATTTGAAAGGAAGAGACGGATAAAAATATTTTTACTATTATTTACCATTTTTTAATTTTTTTATTTCATCATCCCACTGCTGAGCAAACCCCTCACTCCATGACTTCCAATCCTTTCTATCCATATTAGGATTAATATAGGGTGAAATAAAATTGGTATATTTTATTATATTGCACTGGTTTTACATTAATTTACTACATCCTGTTTCCTAACTTGCCAGACGCGCTGAAAGACGTCTTTACTCTCTCCATGTGTTACTCTGTGGCGAGATTGAGTCAACATGACTGTTTCATTTCACGATTGTTTGTTCTCTGTAGTACAACAAGTGGACTCGTTTGAGTACGTAACCTAATGTCAATGTAGTGACGAGCTGGGGGATTTTGATGATGAACGTAAAATGCGTCATGAGAACGCTGCTGCCTATTCTCTAGTAAGTCCCTTAGTGGCATTTTACGATACCCACGGGAAGAAATGGTATAGTGCTATTCTTTACGTCCGGTAGAACACAGAACGAAGAAATTATCACTATTAATTAATTAGGTTTCAATTCCTCTATAGGTAAACTAGGATTTCTGTTGAACAATTTTGACGTTGAAGATGTATCGAACAAAACACAGTAAAATGTGGCGTATTCTAACGAAAAATGTATATCACTGACTAGCTTCTGCCCGCGACTTCGTCCACGTCAAATTTTTGTTCCCCGGACCCTTTTTTTATTTTTGTGACTGGGAAATCATCAAATGACGTCTCTCGCTCTTGGGTGGAGCGGAGACGTGTCAGACTTTTACTGATTTAAACCCACGTGTGTTCCTTCAGTTGTACATGTGCCAGGGTCACGGTATCTCTTTCGAACAAATTTCGCGACCGTGGCAGTCTCCCCTGACCCTTCCCGTCGCATCGAATTGCCTGCTAGTTTTCGTCAATTTTTCGTTGTTGCTCCGCTCTTTTTGATTGTAGCGTGATGTTATATAGCCTGTAGCCTTTCTCAATAAATAGGCTACCCAACACAAAAATATTTTTTTCAATTCGGAACAGTTCTTCCTGAGATTACCGCGTTCATTCAAACAAACAAACTCTTCAGCTTTATAATATTATAGTATAGATTGATACGTAAATAGATAAGTCAGCTTATTTTCCGACACACCATCTCTTTTCTCGAACAAATATTGAATCACTCTGAAATATTGTAATATTTCTGAAACATTCCAAAGTAACAGGTTGTTAAATAAATGTAAAAATTTTCGCTTCATCGATACCCCTCGGTCATTCATGTAAATTGCTTTTTTCAATAAATATTCAATGTACGGAGCCAGATTAAATTTTGTTTACTAAAACTTTGTTTACCTTTTTTGCTGTTTGTTTCACAAAATAATATATAAATAGGTACCGCATGAGGGCAGTGGAAGCTTAGTAGTATTTGCCCCGAATTACGAGTTTGTAGATCGCGGGTTCGATCCCACGCAGGCGCTTTGCTTTGTCTAAATAATTTTGTCACCACTGCTCTCGAAGGAAAACATCGTGAGGAAATCAGCATATTATCCTAGGACCAAAAATTCGAAGACATGTTACATCTACCAACCCGCACTGGGCTCGCGTGGTAGTTTAAGGCCCACTCACTCTCACCGAGAGGAGGCCTCGGCCCAGAAGTGGGAACAATATAGGCTGAATTAAGGCTCCCGCAAACAGGCGCGATGCGACAGTGCCACGTGACTTTTGTAGAACAATTTTCATATAAATTGTTGTCACGAAGGTGTTTTTATGCTAGGATAAAAGATAAAATCATTCATTTAATTAAATCACGACAGCGTTATAAATCAAATACATTTGATTTATAACTGTTTCTGTTTACTCACTACTGGTATCTCTCATTTTTAGAGATCTTTATAAACTTAGAAGCTTACATTTCCGTAAGTATAATTTATTCTAGTTTAAACAAAACAGACACATATAGTACCATTCGTACTCCTTCACACCTTAACGACTGAACGAATTTCAATAAATTTCGGCACACGAATAGACAGTGACCCTTAGTTAGGACTTTATATCTTGGAAGTGTGATCCCGTGGAATAATTTCCAAGATCCACGTTATTGAAACAACGGGAAAAATATTGTTTTAAATATTGGAAAAGTAGAATAGTGCAATGTTTATTCGGTCTCGCGAAATAATCTCTTCTGTTCTTATCGTCAACTAAAGTACCATATACACCCTTATCTACTTACCGTACCTAATTTATTCATAGTCCACACCGTACGGTAAAGTTATGCAAAGCTGCCTGAAACTTACATGAGCACTATGTTAAGTGTTACTTAGGACTTCAGTCCATGAACATCTTACAATGGTTACCTTACTTAAACAAGATTAGATAATGGTCTTAGAACTTAACTTTCATGGGCCTTACATGACAGATATTTATGTTATTCTGGTATATTAAAACAATTATTCCATATATAACTGTGAAACTTGTTAGTATTACAGTTGTGTATAGAATTGCTCCAAAATATCAATGGGAAAGCGGTATGGAATAGCGTTTTTTTAATTTCAGAGGTGGTTCTATATTAAATGTGGTTCATATTTATGAGTACTATAATCATCATCACCATTATTTTACTCTATCCCAATGTATTTGGGGTTGGCACAACATGTCTTTTTCTTCTATACTTTTCTATTATTCATCATCTCGGTAGCCACACCCTTTCTAACCATATCCTCATTCACGAAGTTCATCCTTCGGCTCTTTGGAGTTCCTCTACCAAGTCATCGACATACATCCTCAAAATATTCCTTACGATGTAATAGGTTGGGGAAAAAGTTTCTTCGCATTTTTTAAGAAAATTCAAAACATTTTTTAATAAAGTTTATTTACATTTAACTAAAGTATGTAGGTACCATTTTGTTCGATAACTCGTTGCCATCTTGTAGGTAGGGACATGATCCCATTGCTATAGAAATTTTGGGACTTCTGGTCAAAATACCGCGACAAGTGGTTTTGGCAGTCCTCTCGTGATGTTAACCTGACACTGCCTAAAGAATTCTGAAGAGACCAAAACAGGTGGAAATCTGAAGGTGCAAGGTCAGGACTATACGGCGGATGCATTAACACCTCCTAGCCAAACTCTCTTAATTTTTGTTGGGTGGCTAAAGATGTGTGAGGTCTAGCGTTATCATGATGAAAAACCACACCCCTTCTGTTGATTAATTCCGGCCGCTTTCTCTCAACTTCTTGCTTTAATCTCATCAGTTGTTCGCAGTAGAGTTCAGAATCGATGGTCCTGCCTGGTGGTAACAGCTCATAATGAATAATGCCCTTCCAATCCCACCACACACACAGCATCACCTTGTTGCGAGTTAACCCGGGTTTCGCCACAGTCTGTGAAGCCTGACCGGCCTTTGACGGTTTCATTACGTCGTAATAAAGAATCACAAATGAGTACTCGGTTCATTAGGTTTCTTTCAGTGAGCTCGTGAGGTACCCAAATGTCGAGCTTTTTTGTGTACCCAGTTTTTTTCAAATGCGCCAAAACTGTTTTGTGGTCAATTTCCAGTTCTTCAGCTACGTCGTAACTACTGGTATGCCGACCTTGCTCCACTTTTTCAAAAATGGCATCCATTTTATCCGTAATAGGGCGACCAGAGCGACGTGCATCTTTGACACCAAAATTTCCGGATTGAAAACGCTTAAACCAAATTTGTGCTACTCTCACAGACACTACACTAGGTCCATAAACATCGCAAATTTTTTTTCGCGGCTTGCGTTGCATTTTTATCTTTTTTGTAGTAAAATTTTAAAATGTATCGAATTTCTTCATTAGATTCACTCATCTTGACGGTACGAAAAACAAATGAAAATCACACATTTTCCTAATTTGAATTTGGAATTATATTCTTTAAAATTTAAACTTTCAATGATACCAAAACCAGCCAGATACAAATAGTATAGCCAAAGAGATTTTATTACAAGTTCATACATACTATTATGCGAAAAGACTTTTTCCCCAACCTAATATTCCTCATTCCTCTGCATTACATGGTTTTACCACGACAACAGATTTTTGCACAGCTTTTCGCACACAACCGTTGCCACTTTCGTACGTCCTTTTATGTATCATTTATTCTGTCCATTAGTGTAACACCCGTAACATCACACTTCACTCAGTTCAAATAAAACAAGTAATTATAGTGTTACTTAGATTATTCCTATATTCTAGTCTACAATACTTTACATTTTATATCATGATTCATGATATTCGCTTAAAAGTTCTCTAAGTTGACGTTCTGTTTTCCTGATCTTCATAATATAAAAAGGCAGTTGTCTTTTAATTATGCCTTCAACTTGGAGATTTCCTAAAACCATACAAGCAAAGGCTCTACCTACCTTGGTACACTGATCTGAAAACCTTTGGATATCAAACACTCCACACATAACACGAGCGAGCTCACCAAACAACATAAAAACAGCTGTCCTCCATAAACCTCAACAATTACACCATTTCGCTTGACAGGTGTAATTTTGCTCTCAGTTTGTTCAAAAACAAGTTTTTAATATTATTCCCTGCGCTGGAATTTCCTCCCGTTCGTTGAGTTTACATCGCACATGATGCATATAAACAAGAACCGGAACAATTATCTGCTTGTACAAATATTTTAAAGCCACGCGCTGAGAGCAAATTGGTTTGTTCTTGCAATTTGCATGATGCTGTCTTTGATCGTCTTTTTTTTGTAGGTAAGTGATGGTATTTGTGTCTGGCAGGTGGTCTTTCTGAATAGTAAACGGTAGACTATCTTTTGCAACGTCAATGGGCTGTCACTTGGTTTTGAGTGGCCAGCCTATAAAATTATTTCTACCATTAAATAAAACTGATTATGACTAAGAATAAAATTTAGACTATCATGTTTTGATATCTTTTTTTTATCTATGAACAGCGTTGTAAACCTAAAAAATAAAAACTTGAACATTGCGAGGGAAACGCCATCTCCTAGAGCCAAAAATTCAGAGACATGTGATTGATCATGATTTAAACTTTCTATGAACGGCACTATGGTTTGGTAGTACCTGGGAAAACTCATTTAGATAGAGCTGGTAATTCTCAAGGCAGCTTATTCAGCAATCCATACGAAGAATTCCCTATTTATCCGTTTTTCTGTAATTCAGTTTTCTTACTATAAATCTATCGACATAGCAATCAGGGAAATCTGTATTTCCATTTAATTCTCCACCGTAAACAACGAAATCGTATGAATTGCGTATGGGTTCTCGCGCTATACAGGATGTCTCATAAATAAATTTACATTTCGAATGGATGCTGCAGGTAAACGGATTGAAGGGGGGAATTTTCCTCCTCGTTGTGTTTACACAGACAGGCAGACAGTTGAGCAGCCGAGAAAGAACGTCGAGAAAACAAACTTAAAGCTTTAAAAGCAGTTTATTTCAGAAATGTGTTTTTTAGGGGTTATTAAACTTTTCATCCTTTTGTTATATTACATTTTTAGATACCGTGACAAACTGATCATTCTTTATTTAAATTTCATAAACCCAATACTTAATTTAATTCAGTGCATTATCAACATGTATATCGGTGTTGTGTTCCGTGTGGACGTAAAGAATTCAAACGGGTGATATTTCTTCAAACGGGTGTCGTAAAAGGCGACTAAGGGACTTACTAGAGAATGGTTAGCAGCGTTCTCTATGCATTTTACTACTGTACTGCGATCGCCAACCCGCCTGCCAAGCGTTGCGATTATGGCAAAACCCCTTTTTGGGGCAGGCCTACGTCCAGCAGTGGGCGTCCTTCGGCTGAAATGATCATTAAAGATATCAAATTAAAAATCAAAATGTTGTTTAGTTAAAAGTATCTTTGATAGATACTTTAATTAAACAAAATTTTGATTTTATATACGTATAACTATTCAAATTTCATTTTTGACCAACCTGTACACAAAACATCATTGATTTTCACTGTTTACGATAGTTTAAAATAATACAGAAGCGCAAGGGTTCGTAATGTTTACAATATCGTGCTGACATGTTTTACGAGGTGCGTGGGCGCAGCTACTGGCGTTAGACAACCACTTAACAACTGTTTGTTAGCTGTAGGAGTTATGTGTTGCCACTCATTGTTCACGATCAGGTAAGGTATGTTAGAATGGAATGGGAAGGCAATTTGTATTAAAATTAACCATGATTCGAAAAAATAATGTATTAAAAGTTAAATAAATTAAGACTGTGGTTAATCTAGAACCAGGAAACTAATTTCAATAAAAACAGGTAAAGAAAGAAAAAAAATATTGTATATATAGATAAAAAAAGATACATAAAATGCACCCATACAACGTAGCGACTGCTGATTAAAATATGATTCGCGACCGTAACTATGAAGGCTTTACAGTCATATAACCATCTAAGTTCTTATAATATTATCATATTAAATTACATTTTAATGAAACAGCCTTTCGGTTGCGAATCATACTTTATTCAACATCAAGCCGAAAATTTTCTTACGTTTTTTGCAATTTGCAAGTTACAGAAAATTTTAATTTCGCGAGTAATTCTGGTGTTTTCAACATCAAAATCTAAAATCATATAATCAAACTAATCTGAGACTCAGCAATATTTGGGCGTCACAATGACATAATACAGTCCCCCAAAATGCCCACCCTTCACCACTTCCTAGTACTTTAACTGAGAAGAAAAAGTGGCGCAACAAACTCCCCAGCATAATACGTCAGTAAAATTTAGTGCCCTCTCTCTCCTCATGTTTAATTCCAGCTTATGCCTCACTGTTTATTCCATTCACTCCACCCAGATTTCTACATCCTCAATGGCATATTTACTCAACGATAAACAGGAGAATTCCAATTACCCCAAACCCAACAGAATACATTGAGCATAACTATTATTTTAACACCACGCCATAAACAACTGCTACCTACCGAGTCGTAAACCCAAAACAACTGGACGTTTACGTTGTCGTGTAGTTAAGACTGGAACGCAGTGAATAAGTAAACGTTAACGTTACTTGTAAAGAGAATACTGACTATGAATGTGATTGGAGGCTTGATAGAATATATCTCTTTATAACTGTCTGGCGGTTTTGAGTATTTTTCTGAGCCTCACGCAAATTTCCTGCAGATCTAGAAGCTTCGTGTGACGAATCGTTGAGCTCCCTAAAATAGGGTTGAGCTACTCGATGACAAATGCATGAATGGCGTCTCTTGAGGACAGGTCAACACAAAGCTACGATGGCTCTTTATTCATAAGGCTGTTTGTAATATTTTTTTGGACTTTAAAAGAGACCATGACTTCTGAGTTTGTTTCGGTATTTTTTGTCAGGGATCAATCAGCTATGAACAGTCTAAATCTATGTGGTTTTAAAATAATGGTAAATAAATATATTTTTAAAACACGATTCATGATGACTGATGTCTGCATGCCGTCTGTAGGGACAGGTAAGCTCAAAGTTGCAATGGCTTTTCTGCTAAAGATCCTTCCAGATATCCCTGCATTATTAGACTCGGATAAAATATTAATAATATAAAAACTTTTTTACAAAAAAAAACAACCGACTTCCTTAAAAACACTACAAAGTGAAAAATAACTTTAATTTCTGTAGTCGGTGTCTTAGGATCTGTATTTATGGTTTTTTGCCACCGACTTCCGAAATTAAAGTTATTTTTCACTTTGTAGTGTTTTTAAGGAAGTCGGTTGTTTTTTTTTGTAAAAAAGTTTTTATTTTTAAATTTTTAGTTGTGGTATTCACCCTGCACTAATTCCAAACAAACAATGCATATTTATGCGATAGCAGAACTCGCGGTTGATTTCCTGTCATTTTTTAAAGAGTTCCGGTGTCTGTCTCCCGAACTCATCATCAGATCTATATGAAAATTATATGGGACCATTTCGGAATAAACCCCTTTCGAACAAAAAAAGAATTTTGCAAATCCATCTATATATGACGGAGTTATGCCCGAACATACATAAAAAAAAAACCAACCATGGCCAGGCCAAAATGATTAAGGCTGCTTTTTTTTTTTATTAAGCAGACAGTAGAGTGGGTAAGAGCCCACTCTAGTGTCTGCTGAGGAATCAATTCTCAATGTCAACGAGTATGTCTATCTAGGACAAGATATCTTCTAACTCCTGATCGATAAGGAGTTGTACCTTCCATCATCAGCTCAACGGAATATAAGAATACAAGTAACGGTCTAAACGTGCCTATAATATTCAAAGAATTATCCCCTAACCTTCTAACCTTTCACTGTAAGTTCCTATATGTACTGTTCACCGATGAGGAGTTCCATGCGGTATCTTCGAAGACTATAATTAGTTCACCACGGATGGATAGATAGAACCAGCAATTAGTTTTGATCTTTAGTACAATATCCAAATCACATTACGTGTACTGTTTGTTTTTGAGGAGTTCCTTCGTTTATCTCCCAAAGTATACATCAAATCTTCACAAAATTAATATGGGACCACTTCAGGAGTATACCCTTACGAATAAAAAGAATTTTCAAAATCGGTTGACAATTGGCGGAGAAATCGGTGAACATACATAAAAAAAAAAAAAAAAAAAATACATACAGTCGAACATATAACCTCCTCCTTTTTTTGAAGTCGGTTAAAAATGAAGAGACCATGACTTCTGAGTTTGTTTCGTCAGCTAGGATTTGCCGGCGCCAGCTATATAGTTTAAAAATACTACAAAAATAATACTTGAATAAGTGTCTTAAATATTATAGTTTAAGACATGTAAATCTCACTTCATTTTACGTCCTGTCACGCAATAAATACGTGAACGTTTACCTTAACGTTACGTAGTCGTATCGTCAACAGAATAGCGCAGTAAATTATCGGTTTGGTCCACGTAAACAGATCACACAAATTGTAATGCTTTGCATAATAATATGCAGTCTGAGGCGCTGATGTGCAAATGGAATTATTATATAATGGATGCTGGGTTTTCGTTTCATTTTGATAATGATATTATTTTCATGACGCATTGTTTGTTTGGAATTGGGGTTATAAACATTCAAGCTTCTCATAAAAGACTGTTATCATCTACATAGCTTTTTCTCAACTGATGATGAGGTTGGCTTCCAGTCTAACTGGATGCATCTGAGTCCCTCCACCTCTTATGGCCCCCTGAACCCCATGTATGCAAAAATATTTCCCGAAAAGTGCTCAGGGAACTGCAGGACTTTACTACAGGGGTTTACTGCAGGAGTTACTGTTTGATACCCCCTTCGTAAGACGTCAGACTTGCCGACTTCTGACTACTCGTAACGACTGTCTGACTGTGAATGTGAGTGCCACACAGGAGGGATAGAATACATGACTTTATAACTGTCTGGTGGTTTTTAGTATCTTTTAAGTAGCATACGTCAATATCCTGCAGATCTGGAAGAGTCATGTGACGGGTTGTTGAGCTCCCTAAAATAGGATTGAGCTATACGATGTCTGATGCATGAATGCCGTCTGTTCGGGCCCTGCACATTTTGACTCACAGGAAAATCTTAACAATATGATGTTTGGTACCGCTAAGTTTGTTTCGGCACTTCTTTTCAGGGATCTGATCTATGTTTATATATTTATAATTCAAGAATAACAGCTGGAACCAACCACTTAACGTGCTTTCTGAGACACGTTCTTGGTATGTGAAGATCACGGTTACTCCGTGATAAAAACTCAGAAAGGAAACTTTAATAATAAAACCTGCAAGAAATGAAGTTGCTTATATTTTCTTTTAAAATATATTCTTTATAAAATATCCTTCATTTTAAATAATACCTGCTCATATTGCGAGAGTCATTTGATCGTTATAGCGCCGCCCGAGAGCGCTGGCCGGGCAATATATTGCCCGCCAGAGCTTGCACTTTATATTGGTATTTTTCAACATAATGCGTTATTCTATGAAGAGAGGGGGAAAACGGGAGTTTTTTGCGTACCAAACTAAACATTCTTATCGTGTTAATAAAATAACATAGAAAATAAAATGGCTGTTAATGTAAGTTTGTGTACTTACACAAAAAGCCGTCCAAGTATCAGTCAGACACGAACATTTTCGTACCACAAGGAAATAAACACGTTTTTCGCTGAAATCATCATGTTGAAATTTATTTTGTTCTTATAATTTGTTATAAGAATTGATATTAATTTGTTGTAACAATAGAACACTCTGTGAAAAATTATATTTGTCTTCTGTCCACCTATTACAGTTCATGAGATACACCCCTCTGGCAGACAGTGGGACGGATAAAGGAGGCTTAATACCTGACGGAACACTATACCGATATTGACATGATGCTGAAATACCACTATTTAGTTGCGCCTCACTCGGAAAATAATATTATCAATATTATCAGTCTGTGCGCAATAAGCAGTCACTACTCAAGGCAGTGGTGGCCCGGTCATATCACATCAGCCCCCACTTACAAGTCCGAGGTCTTGGATTCGAACCCACACAGGCGTTTTAGTTTGTTTAGTTAATTTTCATCACCAATAAGGCGCCCATGATTAAAAATTGAAAGAAGAAAGAAATATTTCAGATAGAGAGAGAGAGACTTGATTTCATTCAATGAAACATTTTTTTCACAAATTTTATTTTTAGTAAATTTTTTCTGGCAACGCTACAAACAAACTTCCTATGGAATATGAGTTATGACTACAAGTTTCCATGTGAAGCGATCATTATTATGAAATTGAAGAGATTTAATGAGCGAGTAACTATGCGCATATTTCAGTTTCATGGAGAAAATAAACAGAAAACTATTCGGCTAGCTATTGGTGAATAGAAACATCATGAAAACTATTTTAGCATAGGAAACTATACGAGTATATTGTAGTGTGTTTTAGTAGTAGCTTATAGTTCGAAAAAGTATTAATTTCTGGGTTTAATTAACTAAATCTACATATTCACCGCGTATTCGACGATTTACAATTTAGTTTGATACAAAACGAGGATATACAATTTTGAACACAGCAAACTGTTTACACTAAGAACTAAATTAAATGATAACTAACTGACTATACAAATAAATTGTAAAATTATACTAGGCACTAAATTAATTGACAACTAAGTGAATATACTAATAAATTTAACCAAACAAAAGGACACAAAAAAAAAATGCAACGAAACGAAACTACCAAGGGATTCTGAATACTTTTTTCTGAGAGCGCCAGTTTGGTACACCAAATGCATGACTGGTATATGTACCTCATATGCATGACTTATATTGATATTGGTTATAAATAAAAGACATTTCATTTTATTTTTAAACTAGATGCATTAACACGTCTCGATCACGTGGAAAATCGGAACAAAAAGTATTTTAAATACTAATACGGGTCACGGTCTACCCATGTGCCAAATTTCACCCAAATCAGTTGAGCCCTTTCAGCGTGAAAGCGTACCAAACAAACATACGGAAAATGGAATCTTTGAAAAATGATTATATTTCGATACGTAGTTTTGTTTTGTGTTTTTTACACGTCAAATCAAATTTTTAAAACTAGATAAGGTCAGAAACAAACAAACAAACTCAAAGGTTACAGTCTCTTTTAATGTCCATAATCTTGGTCACATCAAGTGAAGACCACGACTACCTTTTCGGAAGACCTTTTCTCTTAAACATGTATTACCTCATAGAAACCAAACAATTCATTATCATCATTATTTCAGCCGAAAGACATCCAATGCTAGACATGGGCCTCCTCCATGCACCGCCAATTTGACCGATACGTTTTTTGGGGGGATTTGCCATAATCGCCACGCTTGGCAGGCGGGTTGGCGATCGCAGTATGGTGGTAAAATGCATGGAGAACGCTGCTGCCCATTCTCTAGTAATTCCCTTAGGCGCCACTTACGACACCCACGGGAAGAAATGAGGTGGTGCTATTCTTTACGTCCGGCACCGCACGGTACTACCATAGTTGGAAACCAAACACATTCGAATGTAACTCTGATTATTCCTTCTAAGCGATAACTCGTAAAGTTTTAAGACCCGTTTGTTTTTTCCAAGACTTAATTTTTCAGGAATATAATCCTAACATCTACTGTATTAGTAACAAAATTATGGCGAACATCTGTTACTCAGAACGGGAATGGCTCAAGAGGGAAAGTCGTTGAAGGCTAATGAGATCATTGGCTTTCCCTTATAATAGGCTATTAGCAAACCAAGTTTGCAAATAAAGATGAATTGCAGCGCTCCTTGAGGCAATCAACGTTATACAGACAACTTTTGGTTTCCAGAAGAATATTTCCCCGTTGTAGATGTTAAGTTTCTTTGGTGTTTTTCGCTCGATCTCGATTATTTTTACCCGAGTACGCTGAAGCAAAAAGGAGAAATGATGATGGGCTATGGATTGCAAAAAGGTTTTTCAAATCCGAGTAGTACCCAGTATCATAGATAAGCGCGTTCAGAATTAATGGTTGGTAGATGGTTAATGCTCACATGTCGTCTGTTGGGATAGGCCTGCTCACAATAGCAATGGCTCCTTCTTCAAAGTGCCCTTCAGAAATGGCCTATCATAGCCATAGGCCACTGAAGGAACACGGATAGGTTTTAGTCCGTAAAACTCTGACACGCCCCTCTCGTTCCGCCCCGAGCGGAAGGCGTTATTTAAGGATTTCCTATCCAGAAAATAAAGATGTGGCCTTGCATTGTTATACTTACATACAATTCTGATAAAATAATGGTTGGACTTCAAAAGAGAACATGACCTCTGAGTTTGTTTCGACATTTTTTCTCAGGGATCAGTTAGCTAAGAAATTCAGACGCCATCTTATTACACGCTTTATATTAGCTTCACTTGTATGTTTGTATGTTTGTATATTTGTATGTTTGTATATTTGTTTGTTTGTAACCGACTCCTTATAGCGCGATTTTGACCCACTTTAAACGACCAGATTTCATTCAAACTTTGCACACCTGTCAAGGACCGATGACAATGCAATAATTTCATAAATTTGTGCCATTATCCTTGCCAGGGTTACCAGGACAGCAAAAAAACTGTCTTCTAAAACTACGGTGACATACGTCACAAACTAATTTGCGCCATTATCCTTGCCAGGGTTACCAGGACAGCAAAAAAAACTGTCTTCGAAAACTACGCTGATATACGTTTCAAACTACGCTGACATACGTCTCAAAATTCGAAACACCCTAAAAAATAGAAAATAAATAATAGTTTAAAAAAACTAAAAAACACGCGGGGTGCCCGATATTAATAAAAAAATACCTTAAAAAGCACCCCACGCTTTTTTTCCATTATTTTGTACTTTTTAGTTTGGTTTTCAATGGAAGCGTGTTTTTTAGTTTTTTTAAACTATTATTTATTTTTATAATATTGGCCAACAAATAATGATGTTTTGTGAAAGAATCTTATAGGATCTACTTACAAAAATAGGCATTTAATTTGGAGTAGAAAGTTGATAAGTCTAGTGAACTTATTTAACAGACTATCATCATGTACGGTGAACGGGAACTGGTTCTGATAGGATACGGACAAACAACGCCTGTCCGTAAATATTTTTATTCATAATAAGCATTTAATAAACTCCAGAATTCGAATTAACCAGTTTTCAACAAAATGCGGATGTATGAAGTAAATAATTCTTTAAAGTACTTTGGACCTATAGGTATAAGATGGTTTCCATGTGGTGCACGTAGGACGTAAAGAATAGCATCATTCCATTTCTTCCCGTGGGTGTCATAAGAGGCGACTAAGGGACTTACTAGAGAATGGGCAGCAGCGTTCTCTATGCATGTTATCACCATACTGCGATCGCCAACCCGCCTGCCAAGCGTGGCAATTATGGTCCTCCCAAATTGGGGTTGGCCTGTGTCCAGCAGTTGGCGTCTTTCAACTGAAATGATGGTGATGATGATAGGTATGAGGAACTGGGTGCAAAGTTCACTCAACCTTTGTACAAAAGAGAAGATCCTCCGACATGATGGGTCGAGTCTGGTGAGCAGCTACCCAGCGATTGATTTCGAGACGTTGTATATAATTTCAATTTAACAACGCCTTCAGGATGCTGTTGCGACTGCCGCGGCGTTGTAGTGCTACGGGCATGTTTGCCGAAGCTCGCGCAGATGGTTTTCACGCTATCATGCATAAAAAGCGGCTTCCTTGCTATATCGCTTGCGTAACACTCGAATCGGCATCCTGAATATGATTGCTAACAGGCCTATACAACGGCACTTGGTGGAAGTAGCTATAGGTTGTATATAAGTAAGTAATGTCATCACTTAATGTCATGGCTTTGACGTACTTATGGAGCTTCCACACTAACCCTTGAAGGCGGGTTCAGTCAATTTAATTGTATTTTGTGTCCTTACTAACAATACTAATATAGGCTTTAAAACTAGAAGCGCTGAACATACCGACTGAGGTAAATTTGACTAAAAAAAATATGTATATTGCAATTACGTGGTTGAAGTCTCGTATAAATAATAAATATAATAATCATCATATTTCATGAAAAGTCATAAAAAGTTACGATTATATGCATAATAAAATAATAATTAGAGCAGGAAGAACATCGAAATGGGTCAAATTTGGGACGCCCGCACTTCTAGTCTTAAGTACTTTCTGTTACTACCATCACTAAACAACCTATGGACTATTCACGTCTGAAATAAAATATTCTTATTTGTTTATTTTATTTATAATGCCAGTTGCGCGGTAAACACTGCTTGCACGATGGAAGACTTTGCATGACGTCAGTATGATGCGTAGTTCGTATGTGACGGTATAAATACCGCTACAGTACCTAAAGCCATGAAACCCAACATAAATACTTACTTAAGAAGAACATTTACTTTAATACTAGCACTATCTTTAAAGATACTAAGTACTAATAAAATACAAAGTTGAAATCCTTGAAAGTGCAAGTTATTAAAATAGTTAGGGAACTACGGAGACAGGACGTCGCCAAGTACTTTGGATTTAAGTTTGAATGCTTTTGAACCAGATCTGATTGACTAGTCAAGCTCTCTGTTGAAAATTTCGTCCGAGAAAGCACTACCACCATTATTATTGGCATAATAGTTAGTCAGCCTATAATGTTGCCAATAATGGGATACAGGCCCCCTATCGATAAGAAGTAGCAGGCCGTAATACACCACGCGGAACCAGTACTGTTTGGTAGATGTCACATCTCTTCAAAGTTTTGGTTCCAGGACAAACAGGTTTCCTCCCAATATTTTCCTTCTCCGTTTTGAGAGAAGTGGTGATGAATTAGCACAATATACTGCAGTAATTCCTATTTCATTCGCGCAGTCAAGGCATTTAATAGAATTTTTTTAAATGAACGTCCGTCCATCGATGTGTTTGCAAGCAGCTTGGTGTCCATTAAGTACCATATTATCCAAAAACTATTGCATTTAGTGAATCCTTGTAGTGGTGTGCATGCATTTCTGCCAGTGTAGCTACATTCATTCAGTCTTTTATTAAAGTAATTAGTATAATTATTTATATTTAGTTAATTTTAAGCTTAATTAATTAGTTAATCACGTACATAGTTATAACGTATATGTCATATATGTCTTTGCATAGTTTATAACTTGTACAACGATACTCAATTGCTATCTGTGGAGGCTTGTAAATGGCTTATCGAGAATTACCTCACTACTAATTTTGTATTGTTAGCTGTAAGCCATCCTAACATAATAAAATAAAAAACTTTTTTACAAAAAAAAAAACCGACTTCCTTAAAAACACTACAAAGTGAAAAATAACGTTAATTTCGGAAGTCAGTGGCAAAAACCCTTAAATACAGATCCTAAGACACCGACTTCCGAAATTAAAGTTATTTTTCACTTTGTAGTGTTTTTAAGGAAGTCGGTTGTTTTTTTTTTTTGTAAAAAAGTTTTTATTTTTAAATTTTTTAGTTGTGGTATCCACCCCGCACTAATTCCAAACAAACAATGCATATTTATGCGATAGCAGAAATCGCGGTCGATTTGCTGTCATTTTTTAAAGAGTATGCTTAGATGGTTTGGTCATGTTGAGAGGATGAATGAAGGACGGCTCACAAAAGGTATTTACAAGGCAGATGTGAGTGGAAACACCGGGAGGGGACGCCCTAGGAGGACATATAGTGACCTTATTGGTGATGTTCTTCAGAAAGGTCAGGTGCGTAGTACTCGCAACCGGCGTGTGTGTATGACCAATTGTATGAACCTAAACGAGGCAAAAGGAGTGTGTAGAGATCGTAGCAGGTGGCGTTCCGTGGTTTCTGCCTACCCCCATGGGATAAAGGCGTGATTGTATGTATGTATGTATGTTTTTAAAGAGTTCCGGTGTTTATCTCTGGAACTCATCGTCAGATCTATATAAAATTTATATCGAACCATTTCGGAATAAACCCCTTTCGAACAAAAAAAGAATTTTGTAAATCCGTTTATAAATAAATAAATAAATAAAATAAATATCTTAGGACAACCAACACACCGTTATCTGATCCCAAACTAGGCAGAGCCTGTACTATGGTAACCAGACAACTGATAAATATACTTATATATTTCTAAATACATACATATTATAGATAAATTACACCCAGACACAGAACAAATGATTATGCTCATCACACAAAGATTTGTCCTGGGTGGGAATCGAACCCACGACCTCAGTCTTTGCACTCAGGGTCACTAACCACTAGACTAACAGGCCAGTCAAAATGAACGAACATACATAAAAAAAATATATATAAACATCCGAATTGAGAACCTCCTCCTTTTTGAAGTCGGTTAAAAATAACAAGTTATTTGCATTAAGTAAAGCGATTGTCAGGGTCCGTACTTATGACCTACAAGTCTTAAGTTGCGGCCGTTTCGCAGTGATGACCCTGTGATCATTATGAATTTTTTAACTGACTTCAAAAAGGAGGAGGTTCTCAATTTGGATGTTTATATATTTTTTTTTATGCATGTTCGGCCATAACTCCGTCATATATAGACAAATTTGCAAAATTCTTTTTTTGTTTGAAAGGATTTTATTCCGAAATGGTCGAATATAAATTTCATATAGATCTGATGATGAGTTCCAGAGATAAACACCGGAACTCTTTAAAAAATTACAGCAAATCAACCGCGATTTCTGCTATCGCATAAATATGCATTGTTTGTTTGGAATTAGTGCGGGGTGGATACTACAACTAAAAATTTAAAAATAAAAACTTTTTTACAAGAAAAAAAACAACCGACTTCCTTAAAAACACTACAAAGTGAAAAATAACTTTAATTTCGGACGTCCGTCGGTGGCAAAAAACCATAAATACAGATCCTAATACACCGACTTCCGAAATTAAAGTTATTTTTCACTTTTTAGTCTTTTTAAGGAAGTCGGTTGTTTTTTTTTTTGTAAAAAAGTTTTTTTATTTACCTGCTAACATTTCAAGATTTTTAAGCATGAAATAAATAATGATGATTTGTTAAAAATATGTTATACAGGTTGTAAAGGTATTGGCAAATTGGTCCCTTGCTGTTGCAAGTAATAAGGTGCTTGGGGAGTAACCACGGTAGTTTTCATATTTCGCCATGCTGCAGAAATCAATTAGTAAATTTCTTGTTTGTACCTTTTCTTTGTGAAAAAAAAAAATAGGCAGGTTTTGTAGTAACTAGGTAAAATACGAGCCTGGCATGCAACGGGTTTATACTAAAATACTAACTTTTGCCAGCGGCTTCTCCTGCGTTACGTTGGAAATAATCCCTCGGTAACGTACTGCCGGGATATGTGTGCTAAATTTAATTTAAATCCGTTAATTAGTTTTTGCGCGAAAGAGTAACAAACATTCGTACATTCTTACAAACTTTCACATTTATAATATTAGTAGAATAGCCAAACGTAACCATGGTACGGAGCGAGAGGGCATGGGAAGCCGTCACCTCCTTCTGCGAAGCAGTAATGCTCGCGAAGGAGGAGGCGGGGCGCGCGAGGGAGTGGCAGGCTCTGCGCCCTCACGTCCCTAGCCGCCGCAGGAGGAGACGCCCCGGGCGTCGGGAGTCGATTGCGGACTCCCGGCCACCGTAGGCGCGAGCTTGCTGGTGGCGAGCAATGGGTAGCTCGCTGCCCGGTAAGGACCAGGCTCGGGTCGACGGCGCGTCGTGTTCCACGCGCGCCTCAAAGAGATGTCAGCAGCAATGTAGGGGTCTGCTAGGACCGATGCCTGCCAGGGTCGCGAGATTGTTCGAAAGAGATACCGTGACTCTGGCACATGGGCAACTGAAGGAACACGGGTGGGTTTTAGTCAGTAAAAGTCTGACACGCCCTCCCGCTCCGCCCAGAGCGGGAGAAGTCATTTGATGATTTCCGATCCAAAAAAAAAAAATACCCAAACGTTACATAAGTCAAATAAGAGTTTCTTTGTATCCCTCCTTAGGTATCCGTGTCCTTAGGTATCCCTCCTTATCTCCTTAGCTTGAACACTATAAAAGTTCATGTATGGCTGCGTTTGAGGGTGCTGTCTATAACATTTTCAAAGTTATACAAGTACTGATTCTCAGCCAATTTTGTCAATCAACAATAATGACGCCAGTTTAATAATAACGCGGAAAGAATCTCCAAGCAGAGCATACGTGATACAGCATCAGGACATTATCTTAATATAAATCTATAAAAGGAAGACAAGATAAGAATCTCAGATGATCGTAAATAGATGTTTTTCTTCCAAACCGGAATAGAAATGGAGCGTATGTTACATCGTAGTGGCGGATTAAAATAGAATCGGAACGTGAACCGGACAGATGTCCGGATACGGATCCAGATTGTTTGTAAGAGATCCAGTTCTACAAGTCTGAGGAAACACTTTTACAGTTTGTTTTATGTTATCACACTTTGTGGAGCCGTTACGAGTTTCTGTTAGTTGTAGGAACTGGAAATTTTACGCTGAATTGGATGATATATCTCAGTTTTGTTTGGAAAGAGAAAGATGCAACTTAGTATTGATATCTGCAGGAAGTAAATATGTATGTGGACATTGTGTTTACCGAAACTAACGCCACGCTTTGCAAGGGTGCAATATACTGATGTGGCGACATGTCAAAACATCGAGATTTTGTATCTATCTTTAATTGTCTACATAATAATAGAAAGTCTTGAAGAATATATGGCAATTCGTCTGGTTGTATGGTAATTTATAATTCGAGTAGTACGTTCCCGTAGGTTATTTGTGTGGGCCATGCTACACAAATCTTCCAGAATATCGAAAGTTGGGTTCGATATTGTCATTGACCTTGCACTCAATACAAATGCACATTTGTATTTTATACTTATTCTTTATGATAGTTTATAAGATTTAATGTGTAACTCTTTTTTATTCCTAATAAACAAATATTATTTTCTGTAGGCGATTCGCACTAAGTTAAAATATGTAAATGAAAAAAGTAGAGTTTATTAAAATATCATTTTAAGATAACAATTTCTAAATTGTACATCGCGCTTAGAGAATAATCGATAACAATTTTGTTCCACACGTATACGCACAATATGATAACATTAGTTAGTTTTCCTCCTATTATCTAGTAAGAAAAATCCCATTAAAAACATAAATGTGAAATGAGAGCCAAGTTGAATATTATGATATATACCTTGGTTGTTGATTTCAACGACAAAAGAAGTAAGATCTAAATGGGTGCCAAGTTATTAGTCTAATACTAATAACTTGGCATACGAATTATATTATAGCTTTCGCAAGTTCTGAACCTCTTACTTGTCGGTTCTTATTTTATTATTCCGAAAATTTGGGTTGCTGGTAGAAACCAGCCATCGAACATAATAATTCGTATATGAGAACTAGCCAAGTCAGACCTTAGGCTACAATACTAATACTAATAACATGCCATTTTTTAGATTAGCAAAAGTACATACATTTTTGGACGTCAATATCTAAATAACCGTTTGAGATGTGTTAATGAAATTTAAAGCACATATGTATCTCACAAGTTTCAATATATGAGCCAAATTTGACATGTTTATGTGAAATAGTTTTTGAGTTATGAGGGGGTCAAAAGTGGCTCCAAATGATTCGTGTAATATTACACACGGTGCTGCTAGCCAGTTCTGTTACTTGAACTTGGCTTGATACGCTACCGCGTGTCTAGATATACACATATTCCCTATTACATTTAAAAATATTTTATTTTAACATTACATTTGGTGAATAAAATATAAACTTGTAAATTAATGTTCGGATGAGCGAAGCTACCTATGAACTCATGTGAGGGCTGCAATGGAATGATAAGACCCACGTTATTGTAGTACGCGGTAGGTAAGCAATAGCAATAGCAATAGAGGTAACCACTCCACCTGATAGGTATGTAAATGCAACGGCCATTTACTTAATGGAAACTGATAACTTAAAGCATTGAACGCATTTAAAATTATATGAGGTCCAAGTCATCGTTTCTGTGATACAATGTCTAAGTCAACGTTCGAATGCACGTAAAAATATCGCAGCGAGTTTTTATCGCGCACTGAATTTTCGACTCTCGGTGTTCAAACAAGCATTGAAAATTTAGTGCAGTGCATCCCAATCATTATCTACTATGTTGGGGTCGGCTTCCAGTCTGGTTTGGGCTGGCAGGACAGGCTTTCACGCCCTACCGCCGGTCTCGCCACCGTCGAGGCGGTCCGGCCAGTGCTCGGGCACTGGCTCGGGAAGAGGCACGGCTCCTTGTCGTGTATCGTTATCGTTCGGGCGACGCAGGTGCTCTCGGGGCATGGTTGCTTCGGGAAGTACCTGTGTCGCATAAACAGGGAGCCGGACGTCCGGTGTCACCACTGCGTCGACTGCCGGGAGGATACGGCGAGGCATACGCTGGCAGAATGTGCCGCTTGGGAGGAGCCGCGTCGTGTCCTCGTCTCAGAAGTAGGCTGTGACCTATCGCTGCCGGCCGTGGTCGAGTCGATGGTCGGCAGCGAGGAGTCCTGGGACGCGGTGGTATCCTTCTGCAAATCAGTCATGTCGCTGAAGGAGGCTGCGGAAAGGGAGCGGGAGATATCTTCCGCTCACCCAGCCCGCAGCAGGCACACCGGGCGTCGGCGGAGGGCGGACAACGCCCTCTTCCAGCCCCCCTAAATGGGTCCCCTATTCCTTAGGAGCCGAGGTGATGGCGCGTAGTGTTCCACGCGCACCTCTCTGTGATGTATGGGGGGGAGCTTATCACCTCACTCCTCCCCAACGTGAGGAGGCCCGCAAAGGTGGGCCGGCGCAACAGTCTGGGATCGCGGAAGACATATTGGTTCCCGTGGTCCCCGACGTAGGTGTGGGACGGACCCCTCCGCCCACCCGAGGGCGGAGGACATCCATGAGGATTTCCACCTCGAGATTAAAAAAAAAAGGCTTCCAGTCTAACCGGACGCAGCTGAGTACCAGTATTTTACATGGAGCGACTGCCTATCTGACCTCTACAACCCAGTTACTGGGTAATACGATACCCCTTGGTAAGACTGGCTGTCAGACTTTCGAGCTTCTGACGACCCGTAACGACTGTCTAAAATCTACGAAAATCAGCTGGGACCAACGGCTTAACAGCACGTTAAGCCGTTGGTCCCGGCTGTTTTTCCTTGGCACGGAAGGGTTTTGGTATGTAAAGAAAGTCACCCATCCACGGATCAACCGCGGCAAGCGTAGCTTAACCTGAACGATCAACCCGTGCGGCTGTTATTACTCAGCCACAAGCCCTTCATTCCAATGTGTAGATAAAACACAATATTCAATTGTCAACTAAACTTTGTTAAAGATCTAGTACACGACAAAATCCTACCACGATTTATATTAACGTCCGTGCGAAAGTATATACCAAACCATATTTCAGCCATGGCGGCCAATGTCAACTGAGACTAGTCTTCGGCGCTGGAGATATTGTAGTGCACAAGTATGTGTGCAGATACTGGGGCACTCACTCTTCCTTCACTCTTACAGTCCGATGGGACGGCAATCCGAGACGACCGGAGAGAGATCAGGCACAGGACCAACGGCTTTACGTGCTTTCCGAGGCACGGGAGGATCACACCGCCAACATCCAAACTCCGGGCTGTCACTAAGAAATTCCTAATGGATAAATCTAATAACACTTAGCCCGACCTGGGAATTGAATACAGGACTTCACGCTTAGTAGTCGCGCTTGTGACCACGAGACCAACGGAGCAGTTTCCATGCAAACGTAGAATTATGCTATCACCAAAGGAGTTATTAGAATTTACATAACTTAGAGAATTTACGATGGGCGTCTATAAATGTTCATTCGGGCGTTTCGACTGAAAACTTAAATTGTTCTCTAGATGAAATTTGACGTAATGGTTATAAAGCCTCTCAAAGGAAGACAATTCGTAGAATTGTTTTTAACAGGGGTGGCAAATGTTTAAAATACGGGGTACCACGTACATCGACAAGCGAAGTAAAACCATGATTTAGGAACTTCATTCTAGATTCCATAGCGCAAAATTTTACGTCGATGATCAAAAAATAACGCTGTAATCTGCTGTTTCATCTGACGTTTCAGTCAGAGATTTTTTTATTTAAACAGATTAGAGAGAGAATTCGCTGAGTATATAAATACCTAATAAATTCTCCCTCTCTCTGTGTATCACTCGACATAATCATAGGTTTATCTAAATCTAGGATTTCATAACCTTAATCTTCAGAATGAGGTCTTTGTCCTGAATATTCCTCAACCCTAGTAGAATTATGAGCAATGAATTACGGGAATAATTCTAACAAAGCGTTTTCGGTCTCAAGGGAAAGTATGATATTATAAAGGATTATGATTTTATCTAGTTAATTGAATTGTTGGCCTATTTTTGGGCTAGACTCTTTATATTTACTTTTGAATGCCTTCATTCATAACTTTATTAAATACGACTGACTATCCATAACATCAACCCGCCATATTAGATTCGGCAAAAACGTAGGCAGAGCTAAGGTTCAATCTAATGAAAGTTAGTGTGCCATTTTTATTCAGAAAACTCCAGAACTTTTTATTGATCTAATTGAAAATGTGTGTTAAAATTAAAAACCCACACTGCCTGACCTATTCAAAAGGTCAAATCATAGAAAGACAATGCGTATATTTCCAGTTACATATGATGCGAAGAACATTACAGAAAACTTAAAAAATTGAGGGAAAATAAGTACGGGTGTACTGCACCGTTGCTGCCCGACTGCTGAATTTCCTAGAAACACAGCCCGAATTTTGGAAATTGGCGTTGTGATACCCCCGTGCCTCGAAAACCACGTCAAGCTTGGTTCTGTGCCTGATTTCTCTCCGGTCGTGTCGGATTGCCGTCCCATCGGACTATGAGAATGACAGAAGAGCGAGTTATCATGTGTCTGCTCACAGACTTGCTTGTGCATTATAATATCTCCTGCGCTGATTTCTATACTCCGTTGCAATTGACCGCCATGGCCAAAATTCGGTCTGGAGGACCATAGTATGTTCAATGAAACCCATTCATAGACGAGAGTGGTATTGATTCCGCTATGCTTCAACTAAACTTAATTTAAGCTATTACTATCTTGTTCATTGTAGAAAAAAATTGATGGAAAGTATAAGAGCTGTCAAAATTTGAACTAAGATGTTCTTCGACGCAACTACGACGAACTAAAATCTTATGCAAAATTCAAAACAATCGAGATGCAGTACACTTTTTCTTTCACGGTTTGTCGATAAAAGATTGCAATACTCTTATGTTAGTTAAAGTGGTGAACATAAAAACCGACATCATTCTGGATCATTGACTAAAAGTTTGTCAGTTACGTTTAATGTTACGTAAGTACCTAGATCCGACCAAGGTGAGAGTTATATGTCGTGAGGTGGATAGGATATCTCCTTGGTTGTCTCTTAACAAACCTATCAACATCAAAGACGATGATCTACTCGATCCAAGATAAGTGTAATTATTGGATTATTATCAACACGTAGCAAGGATATCATGTTTCCAATTTGGGTCCTTATTAGGATTCAAGGCTCTTAGGTAGTCTGTGTAATGAAGTGATTGAAATTGGATCGTTGGAATTAAAACTAACTCAGGATGGCAGGGAAAATGAAGCACAACTTGTACCCCAGGGAGAGATTTTGCTTTACTTGTGCTACATGGCATTACTTCTTGCCAATTCTAGCTCAACGGGAAATCCTTAAAATGTTTATTCCCTTGGGAGCGCCAAATATGCCCCATAAACTTAGCATAAATGGCCTAATCTTTTTCTTACGTTAACTTAGAAGTATAATTTTCAGCTTCAAGGGACTGTAGTATACCTGAGTATATGGTTTTAATTTCAATTCGACAACTCCATGCGTTCTCGAGATACAGGGTCTTGACAGACAGACAGGCAGATAGACAAGATGTAATCCTATATGGGTTCCGTTTTTTCTTTTGAGGTACGAAACCCTAAAAAAGGCCATGAGTTGTCTTTGGTTGTTTAAACTCTTCATTTTGTGGTACAAATAAAAATCAACCTGCCTAGCCTTTCTTCAACTATGTTTATGTTGGCTTCCAGTCTAACCAGATTCAGCCTCCCGATCTGACTTCCACAGCCCAGTTACTTGGTAACAGGATACCCTTTGTATAGACTGGTTGCCAGAATTTGGGCTTCTGACTACTCTTTACGACAGTCAAAGATCTACGAATGACAGTCGGGACGTGCTTTCTGAGGTACAAAGGGGTCTTGAAAGGTTACAGATGGTCACCCATCCACTAATCAACCGCACCAGGTGTAGCTTAACCTTCGAACGACTCGTGCAGCTGTTATTATTTAGCCAAGAGTGTCTCTTAATTTTGAGGTACAAAAAGCTCGCAGTAAAAGCCCTGTAGCTCAATATACGAGTATTATAGAAAGTTGTCCTCAAACAAAATTCATTGATGACTGGACGTCAAACGGTACGCACACCTACGCCCGTATTTCGCGATCCATTTTATCAGTGCACCCAGCTTTTCACATACGTTTCTATTTGCCTGAACATAAGCCCAGTGCACAATATGCTTTTTATTTTGGTATACAACGGTCAGCAAACACTGGACTCGATCAATGCAGAACCAATCTCAGTGGACGCTTTATTGTCTGGTTTTTTTTTCCTGGGTGGGAAATCATTAAATGACGTCTCCCGCTCTAGGTTGAGCGGAAGGCCGTGTCAGACTTTTACTGACTAAAACCCACCCATGTTCCTTCAGTTGCCCATATGCCAGGGTCACGGTAACTCTTTCAAACAAATCTCGCGACCCTGGCAGATTGCTTGGTATCGTTACTTTTTGAGAATGTAGATAGTTACTGTTATTATCTTGTTTGTTGACGTAAAGGAAATGTTTTAATTTAATTTTTATTTTGGGAATTACATCTCGCAGGCAACTCATGAGGTTGTCGGCTGTTTAACCGGACTTACCTGTGGCTACCTCAATAGATTAAGGCCTCCAGCCAGGGCTTAAAAACTGAAAACTAGAGCGACTACTGGCTTTGGGGTTGGTGAAAAATAGTTGATTTCATAACATTATAGTGCCCTAAAATAAACCAATACTAAAATACGTATATTCATTACCTTTATTCCGATTAAAATTTAAAAATCACATCTAATTATCATAAACTAGCTGTGCCCGCGACTTCATCCGCGTGGACCATCTCCGAAACATCTGAACCGATTCTGACGAAACTTTCACTATCCGATAGCCGATGTTATAATTTATTACTACGGCTGATTCTTGTCTCGGTAGCAAGTTTCTGTGGGGTATAATTTCCGACCTCAATGCGAGCGAAGCCGCGTGTAAATGCGTGTATTAACACAATTTCTATAATTACATCAGCCATGTAAAACGGGCAGTAATTTACATATTCATACTTAATGATTATGAGTTTCTCGTTTGTAATTAACTAGGTATTAACTGAGGACTTACCTACTTCATTGTAATTCTCTCCATTTAAGTTAAATTGCTATATTAACTTTAACCCCTTCTGAAAATTTGAAACCATTTTCATGTCCTATTTGAAGTTTGATTTAGTTTTGAGATTACATAATTCAAAGCCTTTGTAAATTAAAAACAAAACTGTATTTAAGCCTATTTTTCAATTATTTCGTATCGAGTTTTTTTTTTTGTGGGTGGGAAATCTACAAATGACGTCTCCCGCTCTGGGTGGAGCTGAAGGGTGTCTCAGAGTTTTACTGACTACAACCCACCCGTGTTCCTTCAGTTGCCCATACGCCAGGGCCACAGTACCTCTTTCGAACGAATCTCGTGACCCTGGCAGTCGTATCGGGTCTTTACAAATGGATTATTTCCTTGGTACGAGTACTTGGCAAGTTTATTACAAATCAAATGGATTATTTCCTTGAGTACTTGCCAAGCTTATCTTTCCTGCAACCAAATAGTTTTACAGATCGTATTTCTGGAGATATTATAGTGCACAAGTGTGTGGCACAGTCACAGGGGCACTCACTTTTCCATCGCTCTCATAATCCGATGGAACGGCACATAATCCAACTCCATCGGAGAGAGATCAGGTGCAGGACCAATGACTTAACCTGCTTTCCGAAGCACGGGGTCTCACACCGCCAAACTCCGGGCTGTTCATAGGAAATTACTAATAGAAAAACAAAATTAAACTTTGCCCGACCTGGGAAACGAACCAG
This sequence comes from Aporophyla nigra, assembly GCA_947507805.1. Classification (NCBI taxonomy): domain Eukaryota; kingdom Metazoa; phylum Arthropoda; class Insecta; order Lepidoptera; family Noctuidae; genus Aporophyla; species Aporophyla nigra. Next base: position 22,774,781 of record OX382304.1, on the reverse strand, counting down.
TCACGGAGCAGTTGTATTCAAATACACAAATAGGAAAAAAATAACACCATAAATCCGTATTCCCTTCGTAGTAAAACTTTTAAAGAAAAAATACCAAGAAAACACGTAGTACGCGCAACTATTTCATTTACACAAACATACAATATCTCTCTACAGATCATATTTAACCTACGTTTAAACAGCTTCCGATCGGCGTTAAATGATGAACTGTGATGCGAGTGATGGGTGATGGTCAACAAAATGATGTAACGCCTGTCAATGGAATATGGAAGATTGGAGATGTTGCTGATACATTGTCTGACAAATATCGGTGATTTTAGATGAGTATTCAAGTTAAGACAATGCATTATAAAAGGTGTCGAAGTGATCAATCTTAATTGACTATTTGGATGGATTGGAGCAGTTGTGCTCAGTGGTAACAGCCGCGACCAACGAGTTGCAGGTCGTGGGTTCGAACCCAGGTGGTTTCATGATCAGCCTATGTTGTTCCCACTGCCGGGACACAGGCCTCCTCTCACTGAGAGGGACTGGGTCGTAATCCACCACGCGGGCCCAGTGCGGGTAAGTAGATGTCACATGTCTTCGAATTTTTGGTTCTAGGACATGCCGGTTTCCTCACGATGTTTTCCTTCACCGTTTTGAGAGCAGTGGTGACTAAATTATTTACACAGAGTGAAGCGCCTGCCTGAGTTTCATACCCACGACCTGCTTACTCGTAAGTCGGTGCGATACCACTGAGCCATCACTGCTCCAATTAATCTAAGACGTGGTTAGTTCGTGTAAATTATTTCATGACTAATGCTCTCGAAATGTTGAAGGAAAACATTATAAGAAAAGTGGCATGTCCAACACTCAACATCTTGATGACTTGTGACATTTACCGACCCGCATTGGGCTCGCGTGGTTGATTACGGCCCAGGCCCTCACAAAGAAAGGAAGCCTACGTCTCAGCTGTGGAAAAAATATATTCAAATTATGCTAATGTTAATTAATAAGCTAGGTCTTCATATTAATTTGTAAATATCCACTGCAGAATATTAGCCTTCATAAACCAGGGAGGAAAATTACTTAATTCATGATGTTAAAAGTCTGGTTCTTCCAACTGTCTACTTGTGAGGTTATGAGAATATTAGTGAATACATCGTTGTAAACCATAACCCGATTATAAAGAAACAAAAAGACAGCTTAAAACCAGATGGGTTATAACATTTTAAATCCGTTTTGCATCTATAATCGTGAATAGTGATGAAAATTAGCCGAAAAGTTGAAAATAAAAACGCAAAGTAATCTCTGTTATTAGTAAAAAATAACACCATATTGCTATCCTGCTTACTTACATTCATGGTGCGTACCCGTGAGAGATCTTCACGTACACAGTGTTTGGTGCTGCCGACAGACAGCCGGATAGACAAACGTAAACAGTTTTGTGTAGAGAGTTCATGCACAGTGTTCCGTCAACTGACGCAGGTACAAAAAATATTTATTTTATAAAATGCACGGTGATTTGTTCACGCGTTCCTCTACGCGGACGGAATTATGTAGATTTTTGTGGGCTATAAATGGATTTCAGGAGAAACTTTGTACTTGGTCATAATAGGAAAATAGATTGCTTAGTTTATTAATAAAACGGTGATGTTGCGATGTTATGCTATCGGCTTGTAATTTTATATTTGTGAAAGTAAAAGTGTCTCGAGAAATTTAGTAACAAGATATTTCCATTTGGCTTATGTAACTACACATTTATAGTGACGATCTAGTTGCATGGAATTATTTTATGAAAAATGGCCTTAAAACTTAAACGTTAAATGTAGTTTAAACAAAACACGGTGCACGTCAAACAGCTAATCTAATTTAATTAGCTTAGTCAAAGAAAGCCATTGGAGGGTAAAATGAATAGGTACTGCAACTAAAAAGGAATTGTGAACCCTGGATGGTTTAGATTCATAAATCAGCCCAACAGATGGCGGTGCTATCGAGTTCTAGGAAACAGGACAACGTCTGTATGGTCACCTAGTAGTTTTATAAAAATAAATTCTTGCGGTGAAAAGACACCATATTGACAAGTAGTTTCATAAGAAGTAACATTTTAAGTTATTTTATTGGTAGAAATAAGTGGAAGCATGGCGTCTAGTTTTGTACCCAGTTGATGGCAATAGGCTCGCCCCTATATTCACAAATGCTCCATAGTGAATTTATTAATACGTAAGTCAAATAACGTATTAATAAATTCATAATGGAACATTCATGGGTCTAGTATACAACCCTGCCGTACACTTCGGGAGACAAAGATATGATCTACAACTAAAGCTAAACGTCATTATGATCAATATTTTGTCCATATCCCAATATATTTGAGAACGGTGCAACATGATGTATATTTTTCCATACTTGTCTATTAGTCGTCATCCGGGTAGTCACCCCCTTTTTAGCCATTTCATCTTTCACACATCATTCCACCCATTATTTCTTTGATCTCCCTTCTACTTTTGTAGCCTTCTACATTCATATACAAACTAGACTCACGACAGTTTTCTCACCCCTCCGCACTACATCCATGACAACCAAAACACAACTTTAATGGCATCAACTCATCAGTGCCAACATTAGACTTTGGCTTATAGGTCATCATCATCATCATCAGCATCGCCCAGGCCCAGTGCGGGTTGGTAGATGTCACATGTCTTCGAATGTTTGATTCTAAGACATGCCGGTTTCCTCACGATATTTTCCTTCACCGTTTTTGAGAGCAGTGGTGATGAAAATTACACAAAGTAAAGCGCCTGCTTGTGTTCGAACTCACGACCTACTACTCGTAATTCGCGGCTGTTACCAATCGGCCACCACTGCTCTCCATATCTCTTATAGGTATGTATAGAAATTACTAATATCTTATTGCATCTATTCTATATCGTTGTGTATGTAAGCGGGCACGCCCTTTATACCCGGCTCTTATTTAGGTTTTAAGTTCTATTTACGATTTTATTATTTCAGCTTGAGTTTAGTTTTTTAATGTTTTGTTCGTATATTGGCGTGTGCTAGCTGACATATGACGCATAATTTGATGTATGTTTTTTGTTTTGTTTTATAATATTAATTACTTACATAATACTGTATAGAATCAACTTCTTCTAACTTAACAGACAGCTGTGCTGCTGGGGAGTTTGTTCCGCCACTTCTTCTTCCCAGCTAAAGCACTAGGAAGTGTCGAAGGGTGGGCGTTTTGGGGGGACTGTCTCATGTAACTTTGACGTTCAAAAAGTGCTGACTCTCAGCCTAGTTTGAATAAATGACTTTAGATTTTGATTTTGATTTTATACAGACCATTTCAGACACCAATCTACACGGTTTTCACAAGATCTGACCAATATTATATCTGGACTTTAGAGACTGTGACTTCTAAGTTTATTTCGGCATTTCTTCTCAGAATAGTCATATAAAACACGTCATCTTCATCTAGTTTTTGAAATATGATAGTCGTGTAAAAGTATTTGTACAAACCTAACCTACCAGAAAAAAAAAACATTTAACGTCATCATCATCATCATATCAGCCTAAAAACGTCCACTGCTGGACAAAGGCCTCCCCCTATATGGAGGGGGGGGGGGGGGTTGCCATAATCGCCACGCTTGGCAAGCGGATTGGCGATCGCAGTATGGTGGTAAAATGCATAGAGAACGCTGCTTACCATTCTCTAGTCAGTCCCCTAGTCGCCTCTTACGATACCCACGGATAGAAAAGGGCTATTCTTTACGTCCGACACCACACGGGACGTACGGGACGGCAAAAAATCCAACCAAGTGTGCGAAATTCCGAAATAAATCAAAATATCTACGGATGCAAATAATCCTGTTACTGCGGGCACTTCGGACGGTATTTGGGTGAGCCGGCCTTTAGGGATGAACCCACGCCGTGTGGCGATAATGGCCTCATAGCGACGTAAACCCGCCAGTGTTGATATTGTAATTAATTTTAAAATTGAAAAAGGTTTGGTTCCGCGTGATTAACGTGTCAATTATGAAGGGTAGGTGTGTGGTGTGGTTGAGATTAAGTTTAGAATGTGATTCTAACCAGTGTCTGTTTTAGTATACTTAACCTAACTAATGATTAACTTAATTAAATTGTCATTACCCCTATCTAAACAGAAAGTTCGAAAATATTAAAAATATGTCAGGCGTCTTCTAGGAATGCTCCTTTCATTATAGAAGTCATCATTCGCTTTCCATCCACAAGAGCATTCTCATTCTGCAATTAAAAAAACATATTCGAGGTAAATAATCATGACAATTTTACAACTGATCTCCATTAAAAAATATCATCATGAATGAACACACGACAAAAATGTTGACAACGTATTTCCTGTAGACATAATACGAAGACTATTTTCTATTAAAATGTGGAGGACATTTAATAATAGTCTTCGAATCATCTGCTCACACTCAAAATACCAACAGAATACGAAAATAACCTTTACTCCAGTAAATATTCAATTTACGCCGCTGAATAGCAATATAACGAATTCGCCGTCAAAAGCAGAAAAATCCCTTTGCGAACATATCTAATTCCACATCTTTCCGCACATACAAAATACATTACATGAGCTCTAAAAACGCCTTTATAATTTTAATATAACCTTAATAAAATCCTTAGAATTCTTTATCAAATACTGTGTAAATTCCTTACGTAGATTCCTACATGACAAACGTGGAAAAAAATGGGATTTAAGAGCAAAAGGCTGACGTTTTGATAAATTTGATTAGCCGTGAGACGAAGCCGAATTTCCCCCGGAAAAACTGATCGCAGTCTGAACGTGTTATTGGTAAATATATTATGTTCTCTGCCCCCCCCCCCCCCCCCCCCAGAGTCAGCTGAGTGTATTAGATGGATGGATATTTTTATAGATGGTGGCAATCTTAGAATGCGTTATTATTCTAAGGTGGCAATATTAAATTGATGCGACCTGTAAACGTGGAAGGCCATCTCTAACTGGACATGTTACATCTATACATTCATGATTGTACATACAAATAATTTAAAATTGAAGTATCTGTATGTAATATCAAAACATCTTGTTTTTACTAAATATATATATGAAACCGTAAAACGTAAGTACTTAAAAAAACATATTTTTTCAATTTTGTGTGTGTCTGCCCGTCTGGCTATTTAGCTGGATAAACTCCGAAATGGCTGACGGAACTTTTACTTGCCGATAGCTTTGATGTACATAGGTTGGAGTAACATAGGCTACTTTTTGTAGCACGTTTCTTTGGGATAATTTACGATATCCACGTGGGCGAAGCCGTACTACCTAGTACTAATATATGTTGTAAACTAATTCCGACATAGTTATCCTCTTCAATAAAGAACCATTTTCTAAATGGCAACATTATTATCACCAGAAGCTTTTAAAGTCTCCATAAAATATAGAAGAATCCCGCTCAGTTTTATATTTCAAATAAAGAAAATTATGACTATGTTCTCAGTTTAACACGTTTTTCTATAAATGTTGCAAACGAGGGTAGTTAAAATTTATTACTGCCAAGATATCATTGCCAGCCACAAAACAAGATGGCGTCTTTTCATTTCATACCCGCGTTTCAATAAAAATACGTAACTTAATAATTTATTGGCTATCATTTTAAACATTGCTTGATATAAAATTATCACCGGGAAACTTTCCGAGATTTATTTTCCTGATATTTTTCTTTGTTTGAATTTAGATAACCAATTGTTTTGAGGATATTTCGGGTTCATCGACCCGATACTCGTGTCTAATCATAAATTATAGAGTTTTAGAGGGACCAACTTGGATATTATTATTGCTTTTGCGCAAATTGTCTATTTGTTCATTGCCTAAGGGAGTCGTTACGAATTGTCTGAAGCCTAATAGTCTCAGAACGATCTCTTTATTTATTTCTTGTTTAGTTGTCTCGTTCAGTTGTCTGGTACATTAAAACATAATGTCACGACTGTATTTACTGGTGTAAGCAGAGTTGTTAAGTAGGTAAGTATTTGTACACTATTTCTGAAAAAATTACATAACAGAAGTGTAGCGATAGTACATCTATATTACGCCAATTATGTTTAAGTACCTTGTAATAAGAGGCGAGGCTCTTGCCATCAATAGGGCACAAACTCAGACACCGGGCTGCTACTGAGAAATACCAGATAGAAAAACCCAATAACACTTTGTCCAACCAGGAAATTGAACCCAGTACCTCATGCTCAGTAGTAGCGCCTGTAACCACAAGACCAACGAGGCAGTCATGTTGCATCACAAGTTGCTACATCAATAACAGTATTAGAACATCATCAAGATACACAATACGGATTAAAATGCTCTAAGCTAACACAAAACCACCCAAGCAAAAGTTATTAATATGAGACCACTCCTTTTGTTTTTTTTTTTTTTTTTTTTTTGTTTGTGAAATCATCAAATGACTTCTCCCGCTCTGGGCGGAGCGGGAGGGCGTGTCAGACTTTTACTGACTAAAACCCACCCGTGTTCCTTCAGTTGCCCATGTGCAAGGGTCACGGTATCTCTTTCGAACAATCTCGCGACCCTGACAGGATGAAACCACTCCTGAAGCATAACCTATCCATTGAAGAAAACATTATGAAAAACGATCCTTAATTGCCTGAGATATTGCGGAACATACAAGACCAATTGAGGACCTCCTCCTTTTCGTAGTTGGTTATAAACATATTTTATTATTGATTTAAACTTTTCGCACACAAAAAAGGTACAAAGGCGGACTTAGGCATTCGCTACCAGTCAACCAATCGTGGTGAAAAGATTAGATGGCAGGTGCTTTGGTTGAGAGGAACAATAATTGAAAAATACTATTAAAGTACTATTTCAAATATAAATCCTATATCAAATTATAAATAAGATGGGAAATATAAATAGATTTTTAACCGACTTCATAAACTTACTTATTTTACTATTCTTCATTTCATACCTCCGAATCATACAACAAAATTATGTCCTATCTTATCAAAATATTTATGAAAACATTCCTCATCTTACATCAATTTGCTTGGAACGATAAAGAGCGAATAAACTCATTGTTTTCCTTTCATTCCTGCATGAAACATTCTTTCATTCTCTTATGATAAGCAGGTAACTCGTGCGGAATGAACGGTTTTGGTATACCGCATGTTTTCCTTATTGAAAAGATTTATTCTGATCTAGTAATAATAGGGAAAGAGTTACGTCATTTGGTTGTATAATATATAGAGGATTTTTTTTTTGCAGTGTTTCAGTTATTGAAAATCGTCGCGGAACATACTGACTGAATAAGCGAACGATCCGCCTAGACTTTTCCCAACTATGTTGTGTTAAGGCTCGTTCAGACTAGTGCGACGCGACGGTCGCGCGCGAATCGGCGATTTATATCCGTAGAACAATTTCTATGAAAACGCGCGCGACACTTCACACAGGGGCGACCTGTCGCGCCGCGACACGGTCGCGCCGCGTCGAGTAGCGCGACAGCTTATTAGTACATTTTGTATGGCGTCCGCGTCGCGGCGATTTCGCCGCGAATTCGCTGCGACGCAGCTGCGCCATGCAAAATGTACAAGAACGTCGCGCGCGAATCGCGGGCGATTCGCGCACGAGTGGTCGCGCCAGTGTGAAAAGTGTTGCGTCGCGATATATCGCAAAATCGCCTCCGCGACAGGTCGCGCGACATGTCGCGCCTGTCTGTACGAGCCTTTAGGCTTCTAGTCTATCCAGATAAAGCCTAATACCAGTATTATACATGGAGCTTATCTAACCTTCACAACCCAGTTATGATACAACTTGGTAAGACTGATTATCAGACTTACGGGCTTCTGTCGACCCGTAACGAGTGTCAACGATCCACAAATGACAGTCGACCAAGGGGTTAATGTGTTGTCCCAGGGGCAGAAAAACAATGTGGTCTAGGGTGGAACTTCAGTTGAACCTGGCCAATAGAACTGTGTGGCTGCTATTATTTAACACAAGCCCGGGTAAGCGTACTACTTACTGGATAAGCAATGAATATAAAAATGTCGAAAGCCTACAGTTTATTAACAAAATTATCAATGCATAACATCAACATATCTTTATATATATATAATTCTACTGTACGTGTGTATGTCACTGAACTCTTCCTAAACGGCTGGACCAATTTGAATGAATTTTTTTGTATGCGTTTGGGTAGCACCCTGGATGGTTTAGATTCACAAATCAGCCCGACAGATGGCGCTGCTATCGAGTTCTAGGAAACAGGACAACGTCTGTACGGTCAGCTAGTTATAATATAAATATGTAGCTTTTGCCAGTGGCTTCACCCGCGTATTATACATATAAACCATTCTCTTGAATCACTCGGTTTATTGATGATAACCACATTAAACACGTTGCGTAGTGTAAAAGATCTAAGCGTACAGACGCGGGAAGCGACTTTGTTTATTACTTTGTAAAGGAGATATTGGTTGATTCTAAAAGTGTTTCGTGCTATTCATTTAATATAGTTTGAAGACAGCCCTATAACCGTATGAATGTGTTTCAAATTCCTCTCCCCTTCGTTAATTCAAGTACCTTGTAGTAAAGTTACTTTTTAGATTTTCATACATCTTTATCATACACAAAATTCCACAACAGAATCTTTACTTACCTCCAAGTATTTTTTAGAACAAACATTATCCCAAAAAGCGACGTTTTCAAGCCTCAAAAAGCGCCCAAAATACTTCACGTGACGATCAACAACACTCAGTATGCAACATTTCTGCCCTACGTTTTTATCAATAGAGATTGTTGTCTCCCAACCTTCAGCGGATCGAGCGCTTGAGCCCGCTGAAACTGGGTCAAGGTAGGCCACAGATTATACAATGTACTTGTTATACTGAACATCTGTTACTCTGGGGCTTTGATCTACTTTTGTGGGAGGATGAGCTTTATGTTGTGTATATTGTGTGATAGCGTATGGCTTTCGTTTTATATGCCTACGGTGGTTTTTTGCGCATGAAACGACGGTTTTTTTGGAACGTTTTTCCAGGAATTTTAATGAAAATCACCGTTTCAAAAGGAGACAAATACGATAGTGGAACAAATTTATTTAAAAACTAGCTTCTGCCCGCGGCTTCGCCCGCGTGGATGTGGAAAAATTTCCCACAGGAGCGTATTTCTGGGATTAAAAGTACCCTGTGTCTTAATCCAGGTAAACAATGTCTTATCGCACTGCTTGCTTTATCTTATCCGACCCAGAGAATAAAAAGTTTCAAGGAAAATTCAACCCCCATTTCACCCTCTTAGGGGTAGAATTTCAAAAAACCCCTTCTTAGTGGATACCTACTCTTCACAAAAAACACACCCTCCAAATTTCACGTCTCTAGGACAAGCGGTTTAGGCTGTGCGTTGATATATCAGTCAGTCAGTCAGTCACTCAGGACTTAGAATTTTATATTTTACTAGCTTCTGCCCATAACTTCGTCCGCGTGTCAATCGACCCAGAGAATAAAAAGTTTCACAGATAATTCATCCCCCCATTTCACCCTCTTAGGGATGGAATTTTCAAAATCCCTTTCTTAGTCGATGCCTACTCCTCACAAAGAACACACCCATCACATTTCATGTCTCTAGGACCAGCGGTTTAGGCTGTGCGTTGATATATCAGTCAGTCAGTCAGCCAGTCAGTCAGTCGGTCACTCAGGACTTTGAATTTTATATATATAGATAGATGTACTTTTTGTTCCGCGAGTCTGAAATGATTCTCTATTGGTATGGTTTAAAGGACAATGCTCATGGATGTATGGAATCCCGTACCAAGCTGCATCAAAATCAAACTTTGTTTTTATATACTACATTGATCACATTAACTCCTACAAAAGTTCTTTTTGAAAAATAAACCCGGGTTTTCCGAGTTATTTTATAAAATCAATATAACCTAAAAACTAGGTCTATTTTGTTCGACGCTACCAACGACGTATTTTATATACCTACTTACGCACGTTATGACGGACATTATTGCTCTAAAAGCAGCGTAATCCACTTATATTAGTAGGGAAGAATAACGCGAGAATTTGTGAGCCGGTAATATGGGTATAATTCTTACCAAACTTCTTGGCCGCCCTGAAGTGGGCGGCTACAATGGCTGCGCAGTATTAAATCTAATAAAAAAAACAGCACCGATCCGAGCCTTGCGCTCATCGATCACTAACAATGCGTGCGCTTCGGAAAGTCAACTTCAGGGCGACCCAGAAGTTTCGCGAGAGCTATACATATCTATGGGTAACATATCATTGGACGCCACCGCGATCACACTCCCACACCAACACTAATACCATCATCAGCAGTCTATAATGTTCATACTGCTGGGACACAGGCCTCCTCTCAAACTCACGACATACTTACTACTCGTAAGTCGCGGCCGCTACCACTGGGCCACCACTGCTCACCAATACCAATTAAACTTAACATTATCACAAATGAGGGAGACCAGTCAGACTAAATGATAGAAAAATGAAACAAACAAGTCCATTTGGGTTTTTATTAGGGATCAAAGTCAAAAATATTTATTTAAAATACTTTTACATAAATCACTGAACATATTTCTGAAAAAATCATCTGAATCTATTGCCGGCGCAGTTACGTCACTATACCGTCCCCAGCTCAAATACCACACTATCATCATTACATGAGCACAGCAGCCCACTGTTCGCTTACCAATGAGGCAGCTGCAGCAATAACCTACTATGGTTTCTAATGTATTGGCCACAGCAACATCTCTGCTAATCAATAAATACATGTGATAAGTATGACTTCTGACATGTCTCGATTTAATCCTACCTCTTAAGAGGTAAAGCCCTAAAAGCTTAAAGCCCTAAAATCAAAGGTACATATCATCATCGACAGAATTATTTACCTCAACTGAATAAATACCAGTCCAACAGATGTGTTCCCCATAATAAAATCTAGCCTGTTTGAATTCGTAGGTCCCAAGAGCTAACCATTTTAAATCAGTTGTTGTCAATCATGGAAAGCTATCTAAATGTTGAGCTATCTATCTATGTCATGGATTTGATCTAACTTGAGCAGGGTGTAGGTTATGTTGTGGAAGAGGTGGCGGCTCAGGATTATTGAGATCTCCACATGGTCCAGCATCAGGCAGATCTAGGCGAATGGAGTCGTGCAGATCATGACGTTGAACTTCTCTTGTAGCTTACCTTCAGCAAGCAGCACATACTCTTTCCAATCTTGATATCTATAAAAATAACATGATTAAATATGTAATATAAAACATTTCATAATGGGTTATAGATTGATAAAAGTATGTATTGTAATATGAAGTAACTAGGAATACATGATAATGATCAGGCAGTAATGGTGTCAAAATAGATGATACTATCTAATATTTACATTATTTATTTGAGATAAACCTTCCCTTATCAGGACTCAATATTTTAAACACATCTAATAATAATATTATCACTATCATCTATAGAAAACTGGAGAAAAGAAGAACAGTAATATAAGTTGAATTAGGTTTCTTTTTTTATGTTGCAATAAATAAAAATATTTACCAAATGCAGTGAGACATTTCTAACTAAAATGTTACTCTCTTGTCGGCCTTGTCTCACAGGATCTGTTCTAGTTGCGCAGGCAAAGATAAACTGCCTTCATTGACTGTGTTTGCTCAATCTTGAAGCAGTGTCAAACACTCTGTACAAAGCACACATTCTGAAGACACCTGCAATTAAAACAATGAGTGAAAAAGTGTGATTTTACCCTATAAGACGTTATCTATCTTCTGTAACATATTCAAAGTAATTACACCTACAAGTAATCAAGAGTAAAGCGTTTTTTGGCCTCAAACAGATTCGTTTTTTTTCGTTATTTGTTTGTTGGATATTTTCTGTGCGAGTCTAAATATGATTTTTTTCATTCTATAAACAAAATGTTTTGTAAGCTGGTACAGTCATTAAAAGATTAGTCAGGAAATAGGTGCCTAACATTCATAAGTAATTATATATTCAAAGAGTAAAATAAGATCTGCTTACCTGAGTAGGATTTATCCAAGACTTATTACTATTACTTTTACTATTTATCTTTACTTATTTGACTTATTTATACAACTTGTTGCATAGTTAATCATTGGAGTAGATCCTTGTTCTAATGATTATGTGGGTCGGTTTCTGGGTATCAAAAACGAGCAATTGATACATCGTCGGTTTTGCCGGGTGACTGATGATGTCAATCGGTCTACTCGAGATATTTGTACAATGAAATACTCACAAAAAAGTACATAAAATACAAACAAGCTCTGCTTTTCAAAAAACAATTCAATAATTATTATTCAATATCAAAAACACAGCGCTAAAGCAAACCACAGAGTACATTATACGCAAAATGTCAGACTCAGATGCACAGATAACTAATCGATTCTGTTGCATTCTACATCTTTTTTACCAGCTGTTAAGGGCTAATTAACCAAAGATCAATAATGATAATCTTTTAAACAGAGATTTTATTCTATTGTAGTTTTATTAAATTAATGTAGAATCGGCAGAGTATTTTTTTTTACAGTGATAATGGCACTATCAAAAATTAAGGTTGTGTTAATCATATATCGTGTGAAGTGAAACGGAACGTCATTTATAAGGATATGAATTTACGTAAAACAATATCCATACTTTTAAACTCAAATATAAATTCCCTGTTCAAAAACAAAATCCCGGACGCTTAATTTCGTAAAAAAATATGAAACTAATTACTACAAAATTTTGGTCTTGATGCGTGAGACTTTTTGGTACCACTTTTGATCATTCTCCTTTCAATGGATAAGACTAGGTATACGATACAGAAATGCTTTAAGGATTCTTTGAAACTCTGAACGGTATTTATCTGGGCTTTACTCTTTTCAATGAGTGTACACATATTATAGCTCTCTAACATTTACCATCCTCCTGCCCTTATTCCAATTTAATTTGGGGTCGGCGCAGTGGCGTGCACGGGGTTTTATGACCGGGTATGACCGGCAGTTCAAAAAAAAAAAAACGTTTTTCGTAATTGCTCAAGTTAGTGAAGAAAGTAAGAAACACTCACTGGGTGGTTTAAAATGTTGTAATGGCGATTTCCTGATGATGCTAATAAATGATTTCGGCCACCTCAAATATCTAATCCAAGTGAGCGATAGTTGAAAAAGGCCCTTCATGTGATTCGTATATGTAAATATATTTACTAAGTAAAACCCGTACTTAACGGGTAACAGCAAAAATAATAAAGTAAACAAACTCATTTATAAATGACATTTACGCGCCTATCTTTTTTAAATATGATTTTAAATCATCGTCATAAAAAGTTGGTATGCATCTTCACTCGACCAATAATTCTTTTTCCGTCGAATGCACAGAAAGATGTGTACTCGTTGTTGACTTTGTGTGTTTCTTAATACGATAATTACCAAATGTATTTATCTTTGAGCAAGCCGCGGGATAGAAATCATGTAAATCTGCAAATCCCGAACAATTCCACACTGTACTCGAACTACTAAACTAGCAAGGAAAACAAAATAATTTAAATGTGTGCAAACAACAACACAGCCGGTTTTATATTTCTTAATTATTACTATGAAACTTACGAGTTGCATTACCTCTTTGCTGGGTTAATTCTCGTTACTCAGGTACACATTTCCCTTTAGATACACTTTTTAACAAACACACATTTTCAACACAAACCTATTAATCGAACAACATTTTGAAAAAAAACAAACAAAAAGCGTAGTAGGTAAATCGAAAAATTAAAACAGTTCAAAAAACTAATTGAAATAAGCAACAAATCTACCTAAATATTAACGTTTGTTAATGAATTAATCACAAGAAAACTCAATCAAAATAAAAACATAAAACAGCGCGCTTCACATGTAAGAAATCAATATGGATCCTTTCGTAAACAAACAATTTCTAAATTTTGATAACTAAACCAAATAAAATTGCATCATTGCGAATCGGAATTTTCCTGAGGCTACGTACATATTCAACTTGATCGTATAATACTCACAGCACGCCAGTAATGGCGCAGGGATGCCTGTGATTGGTTAGCCTGCGGCAGGAGTTCGCTTTATGTGTGCAATATATAGACACGAAAATGTAGAATAAATTACCACTACATGCGTACATTTATGAATGAATTGTAGACACTTTCGACCGCTGCCTGCGTGCCTGTTTGCGCCGCGATCTGTGAACGCTTTGCCGTAGTAAATTAATAGAACGGTATGAACGTTGCTACTAATTTATATTAGACGTCTGAACTTTTTGAATAATTTTATTACTTAGCATATTTTTTTGTTCTTGAAATATTAGTAACTAGTCCAGATCTAGGGTCTAGGGTCTGCAGTGTCTTTTTGCCTATATGGACTGCACGCCGCTGGGTCGGCGCAACTTGTCTTTTTACACGCTTTATATTAGCTCCACTTGTATGTTTGTATGTTTGTTTGTAACCGACTCCTTATAGCGCGATTTTGACCCACTTTAAACGACCAGATTTTATTCAAACTTTGCACACCTGTCAAGGACCGATGACAATGCAATAATTTCATAAATTTGTGCCATTATCCTTGCCAGGGTTACCAGGTCAGCAAAAAAACTGTCTTCGAAAACTACGCTGACATACGTCTCAAAATTCGTTTTTTAGTTTTTTTAAACTATTATTTATTTTAAACTTATTTATTTTCTATTTTTTAGGGTATTTCGAATTTTGAGACGTAGCGTAGTTTGTGACAGTTTTTTTGCTATCCTGGTAACCCTGGCAAGGATAATGGCACAAATTTATGAAATTATTGCATTGTCATCGGTCCTTGACAGGTGTGCAAAGTTTGAATGAAATCTGGTCATTTAAAGTGGGTCAAAATCGCGCTATAAGGAGTCGGTTACAAACAAACATACAAACATACAAACATACAAATATACAAACATACAAATATACAAACATACAAGTGAAGCTAATATAAAGCGTGTAAAAACTAAAAAATACGCTTCCATTGAAAACCAAACACGCTTTTTTTCCATTATTTTGTATTTTTGGTGTGGTTTTCAATGGAAGCGTGTTTTTTAGTTTTTTTAAACTATTATTTTCTTCCACGCTTTTCTAATAGTCGTCATCTCAGTAGTCACCCCATTTCTATCCATATCATCATTCACACAATCCATCCATCGTTTCTTTGGTCTCCTTCTGCTCTTATAGCCATAAACATTTGTACTCAAAACTTTCCTCACTACATTTTCTTTATTCCTCCAAAACACGTGCCCAAACCATGACAACCGATTCCCACACAGTTTTCAGTAACCGCAAATTTTTAGTTATGGCAATAGACTCGCCCCTTATTAGACCTTAAACCTAACTGGCAAATTGTGGGTGTAGTACATATACATCTGCCCATACATTCGTAGATTTCATGTGTTATGTTATGGTCTCCAACATTAAATAGTCAGCAACATCAAGGCGTTGCTGGCCTTTCTCGAGGAGCTGGGGTGGATCGAATAACCGATTTCCCACCCGTACGCAAAATACGCGCTCAGACGTGAAGTTGCTGACACCAGCCCGATCTACCTATGGTCTTCAATATTCTTGAATAATTTTGTTCAAATCACAGGTTTTACACATGGTATTTGCCCCTTTAAAGATTCCGTCGATCGTCGAATTAATAAAACAGTAATTTTAGCTGAAACCCTCCGGATTTTCTAAAAATAGGCTGAAAAGCTAACCCGTGTTGCTTACATAGGCACGGATAATAAATTCTACACAGGAATACTGAAATATATTCTTACGCCTACACAACTTCCTTCGCTAAGTTACGTGTTGAATCCATCGAACTCAGTAAAGCTGACAAGATATTTTCTTAAGGTCTAAGTGTAATAGACGAAAAAAGCTTTCGTCTTTGGAAAGGTTTCTTGCTGATTTTAAAGATAACATATGCATTTGCTGAAGAACTAAATCAGATCCAGTTCGACGCTTACTGCCTTTTCTTATTTATATACTCGTGTATCATTACATTAAATAAGAACATTTTGAGAATTATGCTTATAGATTAATTTTATGCGATTGTGTTATCATGATAATGTGTTATGAAATATTTTTGTTTAAGTCTTTCCTTTAAACATTTGACACTACACTCACCATTTCAACTGTAAAACGTCCACTGGTGGACAAACGCCTCCCTCAATTATGTCATAATCGTCACGCTCGGCAGACGGGTTGGTAATCGCAGTATGGTGGTAAATGCATAGAGACAAGACACTCAGTTTTCATACATTCATTAATTTTTCTGATTTTTTAAATGTACCAATATGCTTACGTGTATAACAAAAACTACGCGTTAAACGTTGTCCTTTATTTCGGCAGCACCTTAAGCTCCAGCAGACCCACCGCCCCCCCGCCCCTAACTGCTCCGTTTATCTCATGATCGCAAGCGCGACTGCTGAGCGTGGGGTTGTGTGTTCGATTCCCAGATCGGGCAAAGTGTTATTAGGTTTTTCCATTAGGAATCTTAGTAGCAGCCCGGAGTTTGGAAGTTGACGGTGTGATAGCCCCGCGCCTCGGAAAACACGTTAAGCCGTTGATCCTGCGCCTGATCTCACTCCGGTCGTGTCGGATGGCCGTCCCATAGGACTATGAGAGTGAGGGTATATTGAGTGCCGCTGTGCACACACTTGTGCACTATAATATCTCCCGCGCCAATGGCTAGTCTCCGTTGAGATTGGCCACCATTGCCGAAATACGCCCTGGAGGACTATATAAGCTTCATTCATTCCATTCAGTTTAGTGGAGCATTCATTGTACCCAGCTGCTAAATATCAACATTTACATTTATCTCTAGAACTAAATCTAATTCGTCACGGTCTCCAGTCTGGTACTGTGACCCGTGTTCCAATGTCACCGCTTAGGTTAACGCTCTCGTGTCTACAGACATTGAAGATATTGAGTGGCGTCTGATTGATTGTGAGTGTTATTTTTTATAGATACCTAATATGTTTTGTGTGCATTGTACATTACAATTCATCATCTTTTATGATTTAACAGATAAATATCATATTTCTTCTCATTCGTGGATTGAAACTTGAATATTGCTCACTGTGTCAGTGATTGCCTATTCACTGGGTTTTCATCTTAGTTTTTGTATTACTTCAGAATGGTTTTTTTATCAGTGTATTCGGTACATTCCAACTACGAATCAAAGTGACGTCACACAAAATCTTGCATCGCGCATGAAGAGTTTACCGCGCAATTAGCATATATAGGGTGACCCAAAAAGTTACGTAGCTGGGAAGGGGGGTGATAGGGGTGGTCACAAGGGTCACCAGAAAAATAAAAAATAAATCTTTTTTTCAGTACACTTGGAGGAAGTTGAGTGAAATCTTAATTACTAAGTCCTTGACTGGACAAGAACTTATTTTTTTAAAATCTTCGTTAGATAATGTATTGTTTTTTTTATTTCAATTTGATAAAGGGTTATTGACGATTACATAACAGCATTTTTTTTTAATACAGCAATATTTGTAGGTACAGTTAGCCCCACAAGGTGTAAAACCTTTAGTTTAAAAAAAAATGCCATTTAATTTTTTAATACCCAGAGGGGATTTTTTTTTCTGGTGACCCTTGTGACCACCCCTATCACCCCCCTTCCCACCTACGTAACCTTTTGGGACACCATACAACGTCCCGACGTCAATCTTTGGGCAGTAGTCCACTAGACACTATACCCATCTGGTGGAGGATACTCCTTTTTCTATCTAGGATTAGCGAACTTTACACTTCGTTCCTCATGCTTCTAAAGATCTGTTTCATTTAAGTATGTCAACTAAGAACCAAACACCACGGCTTTCTGCCATTTTTGAGACCAAAATTTCATCCATCCAACAGCAGTTTTTGCAGATGACTGAGATAGTTTCAATAAGAGCTAAACAACTGCCTGTCTCGTAACGTCGGACTCGAGTCTACTACCCCTCACCTTTTAGCAAGATTAAGAATCTGCCTATTAAAAAAACATATTAACAAATAATTAAATGCTGTAACTATATCCCTTGCTGTGACTGCCGACTTAAACCATACGTTATCATCAGTCAACAGTTCCTACTCCACTGCTCAACATAGACCTCTCTAAATGGCATACCTTTCATGTTGAGTCTCGGCAACTCTCTTGGCACGTAGAAATCTTTTCATTTGTCAAATAGACTAGACAAAAGATATTCAACTCAGTTCAACGCTGAGTAAACGTCACGTAACTTGGAACGCTTCTAATATTGAAAATACTCGCTTAGCGCATGATATTTACTTAGTTTTAAGACTTTATTTAAATCAGACAATGTCTGTGTGATTGTTTGAAAAATTCAGAACAAATTGCAATGGAACAGTCGTATTTTCGTTTGGTGTACGTCGTACGTTCGTGTTTACGCCTCGGGTCGGCTTCCAGTCTAACCGGATGCAGCTGAGTACCAGTATTTTACATAGAGCGACTGCCTATCTGATCTCCTCAACCCAGTTACTGGGTAATACGAGACCACTTGGTAAGACTGGTTCTCACACTTTCAGGCTTCTGACGACCCGTAATGACAGTCTAAGATCTGCGAAAGACAGCCGGGAACAACAGCTTAACGTGCTTTCCGGAAAGGTCTTGGTATTTAAAGACGGTCACCCATCCACGGACCAGCCATGTCAAGCGAGGCTTAACCTGAACGATCAACCCGTGCAGCTGTTATTACCTAGCTACATGCGTCTGGATATTTCGTGCTAATATAATCGGTAGCACTCAGATCACTCTATCCAATACAAAACACATATAAATAGTATTCCCATCCCAACACTATTCTATCCTCATGGGCTACACTGGCTCTCAATTATCACGTACAAACACTCTGGCTGAGAATCCACAGCTGTTGGCATTATAATGTTTATCTCATGTAGTATGTATGTGCACTAACCTTAGACAAATGGACTCTCTTATGTTAAAGATTAGGTCGAAAACTTGGAATAACAAATTTCCTGTTGAGTTTATGTGTGACGAAATGGACTTTGATGGCATTTTGAAAAGAGCTGAACGAAAAACAATAGGTACTGCGACTGACCGATAGAAAACAAAAACGCTGAAAATATAAATATGGATGCTGAAAATAGAATTTTTCCCCGTTTTATACACACGATTAAATGTTTTTACACGCTTTATATTAGCTTCACTTGTATGTTTGTTTGTAACCGACTCCTTATAGCGCGTTTTTGACCCACTTTAAACGACCAGATTTCATTCAAACTTTGCACACCTGTCAAGGACCGATGACAATGCAATAATTTCATAAATTTGTGCCATTATCCTTGCCAGGGTTACCAGGACAGCAAAAAAACTGCCTTCGAAAACTACGCTGACATACGTCACAAACTAATTTGTGCCATTATCCTTGCTAGGGTTACCAGGACAGCAAAAAAAAACTGTCTTCGAAAACTACGCTGACATACGTCACAAACTACGCTGACATACGTCTCAAAATTCGAAACATCCTAAAAAATAGAAAATAAATAATAGTTTAAAAAAACCAAAAAATACACGCTTCCATTGAAAACCGAACTAAAAACGAAATGAAAACGAAAAAAAGCGTGGGGTGCCTGATATCTATAAAAAATACCTTAAAAAGTACCCCACGCTTTTTTTTCCATTATTTTGTACTTTTTAGTTTGATTTTCAATGGAAGCGTGTTTTTTAGTTTTTTTAAACTATTATTTTTTATTAATGCTCCCTAGAGGCTTGCGTTCACCAAAAAGTCATGTTTAACAGCCAGTTGTTCAGTTCTATTGTATCGGTATACCGTTTCAGTACTATATAACATAACATCATGCATATTTTCTCCAAAGGGTTGGGCAGAGGCATACCTTTAGTACACCTACATTTCGCCTGTTATGTTTAAGTCCTATGTAATAGGGGGCGAGCCTATTGCCTTTAACAGGGCCCAAGTCTAGACTCCGAGCTGCTACTAGAGAAATTCCTAATACCTAATAACACTTTCGCCAACCTGGGAATTGAAAACTGGACCTCAGTGGTAACGTTAGCAACCACTAGACCAACGAGGAAGTATAAATATCCATTACTAAATAAATGGGAAAGTGTGTGTGTCTGTTTGTCCGTCTTTCACGGCAAAATGGAGTGACAATTTGACGTGATTTTTTAAGTGGATATAGTTGAAGGGATGGAGAGTGACATAGGCTATACTTTTCGTCTCTTTCTAACCTCGCACTTCCCTAAAATGGGGGCTGGAAGTTTGTATGGCGCAAAAAAAAAAATTGTAGGGTATGGAAATTTGTGTGAGACTGCTCTCTAAAATTATTACCTATATAACCTGGATTATTGCATTCTTAATACATTAATCGCGGTAGTACGTCCTCTTGCGATAATTTTCGACATCCACGCGAGCGAAGCCGCGGGTAAAAGCTAGTATGTACATATATCACTACATATTTCTCCTTCAGTATGTGGTCAGCGTTGATACACGTTTACCTATCTATCTAATAAGAAGTTTCCCAGATTACAACTTAAAGGAGTAATGGCATAATTTCCAAGCTCAGCAAACTGAACACTGTTGCTTACCTCCACGACATAGGTAAGGTTCCATACCCAAAGGCTTCGCTGTTCGTCCGTCTGTCATAGGGCGGTACCTTGAAGGGGACCTGGCTGGGACTGATGCGTGCCAGGGTCGCGAAATTGTTCGGAAGAGTTACCATGGCTCTGGCATAGGTAACTGAAGGAACACGGGTGGATTTTTAGTCAGTAAAAGTCTGACACGCCCTTTCACTCTACCCAGAGCGGAAGACGTCATTTGATGATTTCCTACCCACCAAAAAAAAAGAAAAGAAACGGGTTGTACCTATCTTTTGATCCGTAATACTAACTTGTAATTTTTACACAGGGTGAACTTCTATAGCCGCTTTAACAACATATAAAAAATAAAGGACAAAACAATTCCGAAAAAAAAAATCACGTTGCTTGTTACCCCCAAACGAGCGACATGTTGTCTTCGGCGTTTTTAGAAAATATTGTTAAATATTGTACAGTGGTTCGTAACTCTACCTGTGCTAGTAAAACTCACAGTCGACTGTTTTTTATGACACCCACATGTCAACAGGCGATGACACTAATACCACCATTCTTTGCAAATCACGCGGTGTCAGCATAGCTATGGAAAACATTGAACTATCAGAAAGCAATAAAAACTTGTTGAGTTTACAGGTTTCAAACCTATCATCGTAGGTTCCTACCTACAGATCGCACATCAATGGTAGCACTTACATTACGAAAACTAGTGCGACACCATAAAGGTGTAGACATGCCCCAGATAGATGGATCGACGAGCATAAGGAAGCCCCCAAAAATCTTGTTTTTTTTTTTTTTTTGCAATTTACAGGTTGTCAGGTCCTTGGTACTCGTATTTTGAACAAAATATGAGTATTTCAATCAATGAGATAATATGAACTGAGAGTTGCATTGATGATTTTAATAAAAAAACATTCTTTAAAACCATATTGGTTACGGAGACGAATCATATTTTAATCAACATACTGAAACTGACCTGCAAATTACAAAAAACGGAAAATATTTGAATTTCAGGCTAGCTTGGCGCTTTCTTCCTAAGAAGATGGCAGAGTACATATCTGTCCAATTCAGTCCCAATTATTAAAAAAAAATAGTCAAATATTACGTATTCGCGCTACCTAACAAATTATATTATGGAATCATTATCACCTCATCTAAAAACCATTCTGTTAGCGTAGTCTAGACAGCGCCTTTGCTAACAAAAAAACCACCTATTACCTTATTTATCATCGTCACTATCTACTAACATAATCATCCTCTTCTTTTTCTCCAATTAGAGAATATCACAATCATATTACCGAAGAAAACAATGTCCTATAACTTTCTAAATTGTACTTAAACCTATGTGAGTCTATGAAAGCGAGAAAATCCTTGAGTTTGACTCCCAGCCACATTTTCCCGCGTACTTACGTCAATCGTTTAAGTGTGTGTGCGAGCGAGACAGACACACAAAATTGTTTATGCCAGAGCGAGGAGGAGGGTCAAAGCCTTTTCATAGAGTAAAACAACGGCCATGTTTGTTTTATAGGTAAAAGTATCTTTGCCTCTGTGAGGAAAAGTAATGTGGTTTTATTTTTTCTGTTACAGATATTACTGGATTGTTTCAAAGATGACAATGTAAGTATAAACTAACTAACAGACAGCCATTGTTATGAATGATGAACTGTGCATTGAGTTGTCAGTGTAGAAGCAATAAATATTTTTTTAATAATGTTATGTTAATGTAATTGAAGATTAATTATAACTACGTCATTTCATTTGGCTAAAACTTCAACGGTTATAGTAAATAGATAAGAAACAAATATGATTTGGAATAAACTAAGTACATAGTATTTTTCGTAAAACAATGTAAGGAAAACCATAGATTTATGAATGTAATATTACGTCAAGGTGAACATGAAATACAAGACAAGTCGTAAGTCAAACCACGACCCAATGCCACAACAATAAAATACAACTATAAACAAATCATTACCACCACATATAACCCACTGTATTTTATCGTTTAACCTATAAATCAAACAAACATGTTTCAAGTTATAAAAAGGGAAAAAACATCAATCAAGGCAGACTATAAGTCGACTAATTAATAAGATTTTATGCTCAATTAAGCCGGCACGGGTGAATAACGACATAATGATCGCTCGTAAAAATAATTTATAATCTATTGTTTAGGTGTTAAGTAAGAAAATGGTGTAAGTAAGGAAATAATTTGTTTGAACGGGTTTATTGACTTACGCCTTGTTAGGGTTCCGAGCACAAACGCCAACATACCAACCATCCATGCATACCATCGTCTGTCCGTGGGCTTTATCCTTAATAGATAGACAGGTGAATTTTTTACAGAGTAGGTATGCCTATATATTGCCGCTATAACAACAAAATAATAATAAAAATAAAGCTGAAAAATTAAATGTGGCCCCAATCACCATACAAGAAATGCTAAATACTGTACGGTGGTACGGAACCATTAGCGTACGAGTCCGTCTCACACGTGGCCGGTTTTTTAATGTGAAGTCGTAAACGTCGTGTGAAATTGTTTTAATTAATGTTTCACTTTTGTTTGTGCAGTTAATTACATGGGGTTTTATTATGTTTATGCGCCACAAATCGGACCACACGTACTCCTGTAGTTACATAACTTTAACACAAACTATTTGCTATGAAAAAAAAAAATGGCGTATGTATTTTTTCCATTTGATATTTTCTGACATTTATTATAAATTAAAAGTTGACCGGAAAGAATTTGCCCTGTTTCCAAGAACTCGATAGTAGCGCCACCTTCTTGGTCAAACTGTAAATCTAAAAATTAACCGGGGAAACTCACACAAAAAAAAATATCATCAAAATCTTTCCAACCGTTTATAGGAGGACTAAATGGCATCAAAAAAAATTACATATAGATTTACTTAAGTGATGTTGCAACAAAACCTGAGTCATCTTCTACATATTTTACTACAGATGAATAATACACATCCTAAAAACGCGACAGTAAAAATCTTCCCAATAAATTCAATAACTCCAACATTCAAATGCAATCAGCTAGGCACAATTCGATTAATTTCTTTGGAGTCGAGTCTGCGAGTCGCCCCTTGATCTATGGTTATCAGTCTGTAGGACCAGTCTGTGCCGACGCGCCTCGGAGGGCGCATTCAGTCGCTGAAAATCTGAAAACGCGATAGAAATACGTTATAAATAATTGTTCTTTTGTGGTAAAGTGCTGTGATTTTGCTCTGGATATACTTTTCTATTGGTAAGTTTTTCAGAAGATTTTTTAAAATAAATATTTGGACGGGAAATATCTGTTTATAGAGGCGCTATTATATTTATCTGTTAGACTGAAACTACGCGTAAAAACATGAAAGAAATAATTCTATACGGATATACCGTTGAGATGAAATAAAAATTAAATAATTTTAATTTGTAGAACGGAATAGAATCGCGATTGTTTTATACCTTTGGAGCCGCGCGCTGACATATAAAAACGGTTTTATTTTTCACAACTTTATGACAGCACATGAAAGTGAAATGCTCTTATATTATTCAGGATTTATCAGGCTCGTGTTTTTATGGGGATTATCTCTCGAATTTTGTTGATTTTTTGTATGGAAGGTCTGACAAAATCCTTGAAACAGTTTTTGTAATAAACAATAAGCACGGCGTTGTAGGCAATTTATTTAACTTCTTAACACGTCTACAAATCGTCATGAATATTTCTTTGATAAACCATACTGAAGTCTAGGTGCCCAGAATGATATACCATCAATATTGTACCTACAAATGATTATTGATTGAACTATTGTTTCATCGGCATAAAAAAATGAAAAAGACACGCTCATAAATAAACATGATTGATAGATATTTATAATGTAGCTAACTAAATAGTAAGATATCGATTTTACATACTTCTTGACGTTTTTACAATATCTTCTACTAGCTACACCCCGTGGTTTTACTCGCATAGGTCTAGATCCCCGACGGAATATCGGGATAAAAAGTAACTTATGTACTAATCAAGGTCATGGCCTACTATTGTGCCAGATTTCATCCAGATCCGTTTCGCCAATTTAGCGTGAAGGCGTTATGGTTTCTTTTCATTTAGTGTTTATCATGGTCTGGCAGTTTGAGTAATTTATGCGGCTGACACAAATCGCACCCCTAGATCTAAAGGGAACTAACTCAAAATTCTTAATTTTTGAGTCATGCACACCTTCGAGTCTGTCAGATTCAAAACTATTTCCAATATTCGACTCCAAATATTGGAAATAGTTTTGAATTTGGTTTATTGGTCGATAGGTATTGAAATGACAGACTCGAAGGTGTGCATGACTCAAAAATTAAGAATTTTGAGTTAGTTCCCTCTAGATCTAGGGGTGCGAAATGTCCTATCTTTTGTATTGTTCGTCAAATCATTGAGCTCCTTCAGTTCAGAGTTGAACTGCATTATTACTGATAAATGTGTGCACTGATTAGACAGGTCCACTCAATCTGTGTGGTTCATTAAATCAAAATCAAAATCAAAAGTCATTTATTCAAACTAGGCTGAGAGTCAGCACTTTTTGAACGTCAAAGTTACATGAGACAGTCCCCCAAAAACGCCCACCCTTCGACACTTCCTAGTGCTTTGGCTGGGAAGAAGAAGTGGCGGAACAAACTCCCCAGCAGCACAGCTGTCTGTTAAGTTAGAAGAACTTGATTCTATACAGTATTATGTAAGTAATTAATAGTATAAAACAAAACAAAACATACATCAAATTATGCGTCATATGTCAGCTAGCACACGCCAATATACGAACAAAACATTTAAAAAAACTAAACTCAAGCTGAAATAATAAAATCGTAAATAGAGCTTAAAACCTAAATAAGAGCCTCCGGGTATAAAGGGCGTGCCCGCTTACATATGCAATGCTGAATGTTCACATAGCTGTTACGACCTGAGTTACAACTCGAGGCCACAAATGATAAACTAGGACCATCGACGTAAAATAAATTAAACAGGTAAGTAATATTAATAATAATATCAACATCAAAGTCAGCAAGACGACCAGTCACCACAAGCAGCACCCGTTCACGAGCATAACGCAAAGATCAGCCATTGCCCCCCTCGCCATATTTGAGGGAAGGGGGCAACCCGACCCCCGACGCTACCGCAAGCATTGACATCTAAGGGAGCATGACGAACTTGCTGCCGGTTGCTCAAGCAAGAATTGAATGATTACTTGTCGAGGTCGCTAGCTAACCACATTATGCAATACTAATAAAATAAAATTGGCATAAACAGGAAAAAAAATATGGAAACAATTATATTGAACCTATCACTAGGTACGCTAATACTGGAGAAAGAACATAAACATTGTCTTGAGTTAATCACAGCGACCAACTATTCTTATCATTTAAATAATCGTTGATGGAATAGTACGCCTTTTGACAAAGGTTGGATTTTACTTGAGCTTTAAACGCATTAAAAGGTAATTCTAGTAAAGAAGGTGGTAGCTTGTTGTAAAATGTTATACCAAGCCCAACAAATGAGTTATGCACCTTATGAAGCCGGTGAAAGGGAACACGTAGTTTGTCCTTACTTCTAGTGTTAACAGTGTGAATATCACTGTTTTTAGCGTATAAGTGTATATTTTGCCTAATATATAAGATGTTGGCGAAAATGAATTGTGATGACACCGTAAGAATACCAATATCTTTAAAAAAGTCCCTTAGGGAAACTCTGGCACCTAGCTGGTAAATTGCTCGAACAGCTCGTTTCTGAAGGACAAAAATATTTTGAATATCAGCTGCAGTACCCCACAGTAGAATACCGTAAGACATAACGCTGTGGAAATAACTAAAATAGACTAACCGAGCTGTATCAACGTCAGTATATTGTCTTACTTTTCTGACGGCGTAGGCAGCTGAACTGAGCCTTCCCGCTAGGCTTGAAATATGTGGGCCCCACTGAAGTTTGCCATCCACTGTTATGCCCAGAAAAACTGCCGAGTCTACAGTTTTAAGCACCTCTTTATCTAAGACGATGTTGGGACCTAGATTTTTAACATTCGGTAAGGCGAACTTTACACATTTGGTTTTCTTGGCATTGAGAACTAGGTTATTTGCCGTAAACCAATCGGTAACCATTGAGAGTGCACTCCATGCACTACATTCCTCTTAAGACCATTACAGACACCAATCAATGGTCTTCATTATGTCTGGACTTTAAAAGAGACTGTGACATCCGAGTTAGTTTCGGCCTTTCTTTGCAGAGTCAGATAGGAAACGCCGACCTCATTTAGTTTGAAAAAAAAAAAATGATTGACGTGTAAAAAAAAAGTTTTTTTACAAACCTACTTGCAGAAATAAAATAATTTATCATTAACAAAAAACATTTAAAAAAAAATTTTCTTTGTACACTTTAAATTGGTTATGTTATACTACTGGTTTGGGATTAAAATAGAACGATTTTTTCTACGTCGTTATGGGTTTAACTTAAACTATATAGGACTTTAACCTAACTACATAGCTATATTACTAAGAGTACTTGTACTGCCTTACAGAGGCGAAGGAAATCATCGTCTCGGTGAAATCATCAATACTTAAAGGGCAGTGAAGACCAATGTTTATTTTTGGACTTTGTACCTACACGTAGTTTATAATTAAATAAATGATTAAATATTAATTTTGCTTATCTATACTAATATTATAAAGCTGAAGAGTTTGTTTGAATGGTTGAACGCGGTAATCTCAGGAACTAGAGGTCCAAATCGTAAAATATTTTTTTTTTTTTGTTAGGTAGCCTATATATTAAGGAAGGCTATAGGCTATTTTACATCATGCTACAAACAAAAGGAGCGGAGCAGCAACGAAAAATGGACGAAAACTGGCAGGCAATTCGATGCGACGGGAAAGGTCAGGAGAGCAAAAATTTGACGCGGACGAAGCCGCGGGCAGAAGATAGTAATGCTAAAATGTGAGCACAAGTTATCTAAAAACTCCGAACCGTACCAACATTGTGAAAATTAATATGTGGTTGCCCCGATTCGCTCCGAGAGCAGAAAAATTTACGTGTTGACTCGAATTGGGAGTAACATCCATTTTGTCTTATCTTCCAAAATCTTTACGAAGTTCTCTTACCCGTTATGAAGTTTATGCATACGGAAAAAATCAAATCTTTTATAACAGACTTCTTTGTATTATATTTGTATCTTTTACTGGCAGTTTCTCGCCATTTGACGTCGTCCTCTGGGAAATCAACTTTTTATAGTATTATGCTGTACGTATTGCCTGGTGTTATGACCTGGATTCTTATGATACCCTGGATCTCAGGGGAGGTTCATTTGTGATCAAATTCTCTCGATCAATCAACTCAATTTCAGTTATCTAGTGTATAACAGGGGCCTATATTAATAATAGTCTTTATTTCTGATATATCGGCAATTTTACTTTATTATCTTAAAAATACAAGTTAAGAAGCTGTCTGTTGGTCCAGTGTTGAAGGACTCCTCCAGTTTCCCCCATTTTACCTCATCCTGTGCTGTTCTGGTCCATATTATTCCTGCTTCCACCAGGATTTCTTCATCCCATCGTCTATATTGGCATCTTTATTATATCTTTCGGGTACCACATTATCATGGTTCTGCTTTACTTATCACCACTTATACTGCTAATAAAATAGAAGAAAAATTTCACCCAAGTATTCAAAACGCTGAGTGTGCAAGAAAATATACAAATGCGATCTTTCGCGTACCAAGTCTGAATAAGCGAAATGTCCGCTCCAACTTACGGTCAGCATTGCCATCTTGTTAAAAGAGAGCTTCTTTGTGATCACAGTTTTGACTGTAATATTATTTAATGTAATATCTTAGATAGTACAACTTAATGAGACACCAAGATTATTTAAAACAAATGTTTTGGCATGTAGCAAGATTACTATTTCGAGAGTATGTTTTCTGACTATATAAAAATCTTATACTTTATCTCAACAACATGACTGCGTGCATTAACTGGACAGGTCCACTCAATCTGTATGGTTCTTTCCTTAAAAGACCAATTCAGGCATTAATCTAGATGGTCTTCACATGATCTGATAAAGATTATGAAACTCAGAGGTCACAGTCTCTTTTAAAGTGCAGACATTTTAAAAGAGACTGTGACCTCTGAGTTTTGATTCGGCCTTTCTTCGCAGTGTAGTCAGATAGGAAACGCTGACAGAAATAAAATCATTTGTCACTTAACAACGTCTAAAGTGCAATTAATGGTATGCATAACGGTGATCGACAGGTGTTCTAGACAGAGATACCGTTCCGAATCAAGTAGACCATCTAGTAGTTCCGTCACTTATTAAAATAACATAAACCAGATAGGTAGGTAACCTTTTAGTCTTATTAAGTAAATTCTTAAAATTAAGTTTGTCCGGTTGGAGTTTTTATCTTCATGGTCAAATGAATGTGGGTCCATTCTCAAGATTGCATGCTTTCAAATTTTATTAAATTGTTTGCTGTTAATATTATGAGACGTCGTGAATTCAATGTGTGATATTCCTCGGTGCAAACTGCAGAGTCGTTGAGGTTTTATAGTATATGTTAAAACGGGATTTTTAATTTTAAATAATAAAATAAACTGTGGGAAATAATGCCATTGTTGTCCTTTAGTAATTTTATGATTATAATACTTTTACGCTTTTTTCACACATCATAAAACGATATCGACAACGTAATTAGTTCTTTAACATAATAAACTTTGAGAGAGATAAACTGGAGCCCTACGTTTAACAATTAGAGTTAAAATAAAAACGTTTTTATTTTTCACCTTTTAGTTGCGGTTACTTTTCTATAGGTACCACTATTTGCTATGTAAAAAAACCGGCCAAGTGCGAGTCGGACTCGCGCACCGAGGGTTCCGTACAAATGTGTAGGTATAAAGTTTAAAATTTTATTTTATTTTTTATTATATGATGTAACTAAAAATTTATGGTTTTCGCAATTTTTCCTTTATCTGTGCTATAAGACGTTGCTTCGTACCAAATTTCAAAATTCTAGATCGACTGGAAGTACCCTTTAGGTTTTGATTCCCTTGCGAGTTTCGGAAATTTGCGGAAATTTGCGGCATAAACGGCTATATCTTTTGATTGCGTTAGCTTAGAAAATTGATTTTTTCACAGCTCCAAGAGACAGTAGACTTGAGTATTTGATATGAATTTCAGCTTGATATCTCCACGCGTTCCTGAGAAAAAGGGTCTTGACAGACGGACGGACGGACGGACGGACGGACAACAAAGTGATCCTATAAGGGTTCCGCTTTTTCCTTTTGAGGTGCGGAACCCTAAAAACGAACAGGAAGTTACCTTAACAAAATCAACAATAATAAAACGTTAATTGAAGCTCATTCAAATACTACTCAAGTAAAGTTAATACAATTTATATGGTCCCCTGAGGCATTCCCTATCCATGAAAAAAAACAATTTTCCAAATCAATTACCGAAGATATCGCGAAACACATAAACAAAAAAAAAAAAAATACAGTCGACCACTATTAATTGCCATAAAATGAAAAGAATAGCAGATACTTTTTACTTTACTATTTTCGATATGAGGTAGGTATCGCATTTGTTATCATGCCACGAACATCTGCCACAAACAAATAGAGCACAGTTTTGTCCTTGATCTCAATATGGGAAAAGCTACATCCCGCGGCAAAAAGTATACAAAAGAGTTTATATCTTTTTTACACACAACATGTGTTCTGTGTAAAAAGATAGAAAAATATGTGGCATTTTCTCTAGATTCTACTTTCCTTACCTACGAATATTTGACGTGTGGACGCAAGTTTGTGTATTTGTAAAGTTATTAGTACCAAACTAGGTGATAGAATTAGATATAATTTCGCAGGAAAGCTTGTACCAAAGGGGTAATTATGGGGTAATATGTTTGTATTCAGAAATATATAAGTATATTTATCAGTTGTCTGGTTACCATAGTACAGGCTCTGCCTAGTTAGTGATCAGATAACGTTGTGTTGGTTCTCCTAAGATATTTTATGACGTTGTTACTTTGCTGAACAGACATTTTTTTCAAACTAGTATTCAATTCTTAGTATTATTAAATAAAATCAACTGACACACCGCAGAGGCACACACACACAATACAGAACAGCAGCAATATTTATATTTTACAGCAAGTTTGATCCTTTTTACAGTACATTTTATTTTATAAATATAGGAAATTGATTTATTTTATTTTCATGCCTGAAGTAGTTTTCTTGTTATTTTTGTTATTTTAGTTTTTGTACTTCCAAGAAGCTTACTACTTCTAACTACTACTTTTATTTGTCTCAAATTTCAACATATTGTTTCAAATTAACTAAAGGTTTTTATGTATAATGGTGATCAAGATACAGGCTGTGCCTAGTTTGGGACCAACGCTACCTCAAAAATTTAATTTAAATGTTGAAATAAACGATTTTTTTAAAACATATAAAAGAATGGATTAGCAACCACCTTCAAATGATTAAGTTATTTATTAATAATGTGTTACGAAATAAGGTAGCAGGACAAGGATACTTTTAATCCCGGAAAATTAAAAACTTACAGGACGTATAATCGTGGGTATATCTCATCATCATTTCAGCTGAAAGACGTCCACTGCTGGACATAAGCCCCTCCAAAGGGGGATTGCCACGCCACGCTTGGAAGGCGGGTTGGCGATCGCAGTATGATGGTAAGATGTATAGAAAACGCTTCTGCCCATTCTCTAATAAGTCCCTTAATCGCCTTTTAAGGCACTGTACAGTCAAGGGTACATCTAGTCTGCCAGGGTCGCGATATTGTTCGAAAGAGACACCGTGACCCTGGCACATGGGCAACTGAAGGAACACGGGTGGGTTTTAGTCAGTAAAAGTTTGACACGCCCTCCCGCTCCGCCCAAGAGCGGGAGACGTCATTTGATAATTTCCAACCCACAAAAAAAAAGGGTACATCTAGTAAATTATAAATCTTCGACCAAACGTGGGATACGTGTAGGACCTATCAAGCATCCTTTCCTGGCCCTTTGTAGCAACCTTCGATATAATAGATACTTTAGTAAGAAAATTCAATTTTCTGCGCTACCCTGTGAGAACGTTTTTGATGAATCATCTTAGAGTTTTTCTGATGGAGTTCTTAAGGGATATTGAAATCGGTTCTGGGAAATTATGTTATTCAAATTTATGCCATACTACGAAGAACAAGTTGATGTATTTTTGGGGGTAGGAATTATAACACGTTTATTTTTGAACTAGGACGTTTAGAAACATAATTGTCTATTGTTAGCGGTACGTCCTTTAGATAACATCGGTCTTCAGCTTTTTAAATTTATACTAATACTAGCTTTTGCCAGCGGCTTCGCCCGCGTGGAGGTCGGAAATTATCCCGCGGGAACATACTACCGTGGTAAAAAGTACCCTATGTGTTACTCCAGGTTATAAACTATCTGTGTGGCAAATTTCATCTAGATCGGATCAGTAGTATTTGCGTGAAAGAGGAACAAACATCCATACATCCATACATACAAAGTTTCGCGTTTATAATATTATTAGTAGGATTATAAAGCTGAAGAGTTTGTTTGGTTGAATGTACTAATCTCAGGAACTACATTTAGTGTTGGATAGCTCATTTATCGAGTAAGGCAATGTACTATAAACCAAGAGTACCTAACCAATAAGACCTCGCACGGCAGGCGATTCGATGCTACGGAGTGGGTCGGGGGGGGGGGGGAGAAATTTAACACGGACGAAGTCGTGGGCATAAGCTAGTAAATAATAAATACTTCATTGTAATAAAAAAACAGGTTACAGAAAATATGATACCCTCCAGGGCTAGGTTAAAATGCCTATATTTCGGAGGCCAGGCCAAATAAATGAGTGCAAAATAAATAATATTTGATTAACCGTGATTTTTTAAGACCATTTTTCATAAAAAATTGATAGTCTCCAGTAATCTACAAGTGATTTAAAATTTTGTGTGTAAGAGTAGGTAGGTATCGTGTCTGACGTCTAAGGGTAAGCAAGCGAGAAAGCAGAAGTCTATGAAAAGATAATTTTATCACTTATAGATAA
This sequence comes from Aporophyla nigra, assembly GCA_947507805.1. Taxonomy (NCBI): domain Eukaryota; kingdom Metazoa; phylum Arthropoda; class Insecta; order Lepidoptera; family Noctuidae; genus Aporophyla; species Aporophyla nigra. The sequence continues at coordinate 22,742,112 of OX382304.1, read as the reverse complement.
ATTTCTGCCATCTATCAAACACAACAAAATAACAAATAGTAAACATAAAAAAACACATGTTCTCTCATAAAATCGACGTTATAAAAACCCATATTGCTATTTCATAAGACCCTATTTAAATAAGCAACACGCTATTTCCATTTCCAGTACACAAATAGAAGAGCTCTGAACATTTGAATGATACTTACACAAAGTACCTACCTCGTTGGGAATCAATCCTTGGACAAACAAACGGCACAGGCGTTGTTAGGGGACCCCTGTTTCTGTGACCACCACGATATTTTTGTAGCTATTTGTTTTCTTTATAGATATTTATAGATAGCGTGGTTGTTGTATTGATCGCGTTTTGAAAAGAAGGGATTGGTCTATTGGCGGCAATGTAGTCTCGAATCTGTTTCTCCGCTTACTTCTTCTAAACCGATTTTGATAAGTTTTTGACTATATTTTGGAGGATTTCTTAAAAAAGGCTTTCTTTCTTTTTCTTCTTCTTTATAAGTATAACACATGGAAATTATAGTAGAGGGAATTCTTTGGAAATTTTCGTACGAACGAATTTTTGGACATTGCTAATGCACCTTACCAGATATACGAAAACAAAGTACTACGGAAATCTTTGAAGGTCTACAGAAAAGAGTCTGAGTTTGCGATGGTATGAGCAAATCTCTAAAGGACAACCAATACTACGATTTTCACATAATATAACTCATAAATAATGAGTTATTTACGAAGCTATTTTAAACAAGACAAAAATCATACTAACCAATAAAATAATTTAGACACGCATTGTGCATGTGATGTAGAGCATTTGTTTATTTAAATATTATTAAAATAAGTATTTTAGAAGGTGTCACAGATTTAATCTAGATGTTTGGTCAAGTCGTAAAAAATGTTCGAAGCGGGGCCTGATGGCTTGTTGAATTATAATATTCTTTAAGAGGATGGAAAACTGTGTTTTCTTATTTATTAAAAGCATAAAAATCGTTTCTAGAAACTGTGATAATTACTGATAAAGCACTAACAGTATGGTCGCGATAACATTCAGGTACCCGTATACACTTAATGCAGTTCAGGTTTGGCACAGTAATCCTCTTGGGTAAACATACTTATTAAGACTGCAGTGTATTATATTTTTACAGCAAAGTGCTTCTGCAGAAAAAGTTAAATGAGAAAAACAAAACTTGTTCCTACCTCCTTCCTATCTTAGCAAATACCGAGGTGAAGCACAAAGCCGCTCGGAAAAATTGAACTGTGCAAAAGAATTTCTTCATAAACCTACAAACCTGTGCTATTTACCGCACCGTTGTATTCTGCCAATTCCACAACTACGGTGTTAAGACTAGTATTCAACGCATGGAGGAACACATTCGGCTCGAAGGACCAAAAAGATTAAAGTGCTGCTGAATGACTCACCCATACCATGGTTGTTAGCTTGAATGATTTTTGAATGTCCAGTCTATATGTTTTATCTAAAACCTTCTTTTATAAGAGAACTTGAATCTCTGCGCAACCTGGGTTGCTACGCTAAAACTTTGAGATTTCTGCACAGTGCACAGTTCCGATTTAAGCCACTTCGTCTCAAGTTTCCAGTTTCAGATTGTTTCATTGGATTACGGCTATCAACTTAGTTGTGTACCGATTTCCTGGGGATATAAATGGTGCACTTTTTACTATTGGTATTTTAATAGCATCACGCTTCTGTTATCATTTTCGTCGTCTTGCATCTTTGTGTGAGTTGATAGCAAATTATGTTACACTGATCCATGGGTTTGTCTTATTTCCCTTGGCATATAAAATTCTACAGATTTTCCTCAATTTTTTTTCCAGATTTTCCATGATCAACATTGCCTTTAAGTGTCCAGATGATACTCGATATGTATAGAGCTCATGCGTTTTTGTTGCGTGAAGGTCGGAAATTTTCCCCATTGGGAACATATTACCTACATGGATAAAAGTATCTTATATGTTAATATAGGTTACAAACTATTTGCGTACCTCTCATCGAAATTGTTTTGGCCTTTTCTGCGTAATTGATTAACAAACATCCAAATATACAAACTTTCACATTTGAAATATTTGTAGGTTTAGTAGAATCTCGCAGATTACCTGCTTACAGGGACAATCTCGATTCCGAACACTATCAATTAGGCTCTTCACATTGAGGTACATCTTTGAACGGATTACTTCCGCCATTTCCAAATTTTTTTCACCGTTATTCGTCCAGCTACAGCATCAATACAGACAAAACCACTTGGACCAACCCTCTAACAGATGATAACAATAAAAGCTAGCAAAACAACACATGTATTATATATTTATTAACCCAAGTTTAATGACACCGCATCCCTGCGTAAATGAAATCATTATGTAAATCTAGGGAGCGTTGTTGTCCTTATGACTCGTTTTATTATCCGTCGTCCGCGGTTAGTGGTGGATAATTTGGAGGTCACAATATGCTGTTATCTGTAGTCTATAGGATATTGTTTTGGGTAGAGGAAAGAACAAAATCAAAAGTCATTTATTCAAACTAGACTGAGAGTCAGCACTTTTTGAACGACAAAGTTAAATAAATATAAAATATAAATAAATATATCTCAGGACAACCAACACACCGTTATCTGATCCCAAACTAGGCAGAGCCTGTACTATGGCAACCAGACAACTGATAAACATACGTATATATTTCTAAATACATACATATTATAGATAAATTACACCCAGACACAGAACAAATGATCATGCTCATCACACAAAGATTTGTCCTGGGTGGGAATCGAACCCACGACCTCAGTCTTAGCAGTCAGGGTCACTAACCACTAGACCCCCCCATAGCGCCCACCTTTCACCACTTCCTAGTGCTTTCGCTGGGAAGAAGTGGCGCAACAAACTTCCCAGCAGCACAGCTGTCTGTAGAGTTAGAAGAGCTGGATTCTATACAATAATATGTAAGTTATTACTAAAACAAAACATACGTTAAATTATTTGCCATAATATGTCAGCTAGCACACGCTAATATAAAAAAAAACTCAAGCTGCAATAAATATAAAAAACTAAAACTTAAACTGAATTAGGAAAAGAAAAGCTTTCAGAGTATTTTTATAGAATAAGTATACCAGTGTACACAGGATGGTAGGAATATTGACAAGCAACCGGTTACCATAGATTGAGTACATGACTTGGATCCCCCTGGATTGAAATTTCGTCAGGTTATATGTTTGGATGTTTGTTACACAATTACGCAGAAACGGTGTAATGGATTTGGCTGGGCCACAGATAGTTAGTCAAAGTCAAAATTCTTTATTGTGAGACAGTGGTTACAGAGTTGTTACTGAGATATTTTGGTGTGCCTTTGCACTGCTTCATCGTCTTAGGTATACAATAGTTTCAATAATTTGTTATCTTAGACCTAAGTTTATGTCATATATATAAAATTCAACTAGAAATTTTACTGGAATTACAATTATTTTTTTGCATCAAAACATAAAAGCAGTTTGGCACTAACTCATCACGAATCTGTCGGACAAAAATTCATGTACTGTATTGTATAATAATTATGGCCTATTTACTAAGAAGTCATTTAATTTTTTCTTAAATAAAATAATGTTTTCGATTTCTCTTATTTGTTTAGGACGCTTATTATAAATTCGTGAAGACATTCCGAAGAAACTTTTAGATAGAAGGGCTGTTTTTGAGGGCATAATATTTGCTATTTTGTCGACATGTCGACGGGAGTGCAGGTTTGCATACTTTTCCCCATTGGTTGTCACAAATGTAGCGACCTCATAGATGTAGAGGGCAGGAAAAGTTAAAATCTTAAGTTTTTTTAAAAATAATAACGTTTATTTGGACTCAATAAAATATAGCCTAATACAGTAATATTCTTAAGAACTAGGATATAAATAATGTTGGTGTGTAAACGGCTAAAACTATATGAACTCCTGAATTCCAAACTAGGCAAAAACCTGTATCTTGGAAATCAGTGCTCTTCCATGGTAAATTAGGTGTAAAAACTATAAATTGACATACATGACAGTGCCACAATTAAATGATTTAGACTATGAAAGGAGATACAATAGTAGCTTAAGTCTAAAACTTGACGGGTGATTAATGTAAGTGATAACGTATGATGTGTGTAGTGTGGGTGTGGATGTGTGTGGTGTGTGTAGTGTAGGTATAAGGTGTGAATGTGGGTGTTGTATTTATTTACGTAGTGTGTACTTAACATGAAGGTGTGTTTCGGTATAATAATTCTATTTTAAAATATCCATTGTTTTTTCCGTATTTACATAATCAAGACCTAGCAGCCATTTGGTGACCATTATTTTACATTTTCGTTTAGTTAAAGAATATATATATTTAAGATATAGTTGATTTTGTAATATAAATGTCCACCTAAGAAGTTAAAAAACCTCTGTGCAAAATGAGTATGGCAAGCTTTATATACGCAGACTGTATGTTTCCTACGTTTCTGTTGAAAAGCTGTAGGGTCATATGTCAGTGAACCATGCATTTTGAGAAAATATGGCATACAGCTCTCTGGCGCACGTATGCCTGGATTATATTTACATATATACTTTTTGTCCCGGTAGTACGTTCCCGTAGGATAATTTTCGATGACAACGCGTGCGAAAGCGCTGACAAAATTTGTTATAATAAGATTGCTGTTCCATACTGACATTTTGACACGAAAACTGCTTTGTCTGAAGTATATGTTTAAATATACAAAAAAAAATTATTAGAAAATGGCTCGCAAGCTACGTATTCATAGAATCCAAAAACCCTCCAGGGCAAAAAAGCTCATTGAAAAATATATTTCGAAAAAAATACCTCGTTGTTAAAGTACAAACGTAAAATTATACCTATTAGTTTATAGATTAACTTTTGATTAAAATACTATAAAATTAATAGAAAACTTAATATTGCGTAAATTTTTTGGTTTTTCAAATACCTACTTAAAACGGTTCACCCTAGCTAAATAAACTATGAACACTACAGGACATAGAATTGTCCTTATAAAATTAATCGATATAATAAATAATTCACAAGCATCGATAAGGTTACTACAAAATCGATTCCTCTCAAAATGGCTGTCACTTATCGGGACACGTGTCGATAGCGACCGACCCTTCGGTCCACTCGACGCCACATTTGACGTTTAATTAAGTCAAACTGCGTAACTACCCACGCAAAAACGTTCGCCAATTAAGGGACCTAATTTTTTTCTTGTGATTGAGCTACATTAACGGGTTTCAGACGAAAACGATTTCTTTTATGCGTTAGTAAGTTTGGTAATTGAATTAGGTAATTGTGAGGTTACTTATTGTTGCTTGTAGCCCTTAATTATTAGTAAACGATATCGATAACGTTATGTCGAACGATATCAATATAAAGATACGTCAAAGACGAAGATTTATACATATATACTTACATAAACTCTAACTTCTTACCATGGGGGTAGGCAGAAATTACAGGCCACCGCCTGCTACGATCCTTACATATTCAACAAATATATTACAACTAACTGTCCTGCATTGTCTCGAACTCGTGCGGAGCTTTTTAAATTAAAACAATTGCCAACTGTAGTATATCTATTTAATAGATATGTAAACATTGTCTCGTTCATACAAAAGGAGGTAGGTAGCTGCTGTCCTTAATGTCATATGTCAGTCACGAGGAATCGCGGGAAATAAATAAAGTGAGGCAGGTCTGCATGGTAGCGCTTGGTGTAGTAGTGAGCCAGTGGGTTGTTTATTTTGGGAAAGACATCTTGCAGGTCAATTTATGAAGTTGTCGCTGCCTTAATAAAGTAGGGCCTCTAGCCAGGAGTTTACAACTTAAAACTAAGTGACTACACGCTCAGGCCACTGTGGGGTGCAGACCTCGGCTTAGGGCGTCGCTGGAAGAGTGCAGAAAAAAAACGGATTGGATCGAAATGAAGTAAGCCAGTGTAGTGATACAAACAATTTAAGTATGGAATCAACATAATTCTATACTAAAACACACTTCTTCTTCTAAATAAATTGGTAAACCTAAATAAAAAGACAGACGTCATCACTAAGCCAGTTTCGGTTTACTCCTGAAATAAAAGCCTCAATATACATTCGATGTCCATTAAACGATGCCCATTAAACCCACCATGCTACAGATTTGAAAAAAAAAACATGTGGTGATTTTATTCGAACAAACAAAAAAACCATTTCACAATTCCCCGTTAATTCTAGTCCGGTAAAATACGCAACCAATTATTTAGCACATGTAGGCATTTGCATAGAAAAATCAAACGTGTGGACTTTGCAAGTTACTGTGAAAATACAGTTTTGTATCTCTATTCTCCTGCCTGCATTTTCATGAGAATATAAACTAAATTTTTGACGTGGAAAACTCATTGTTTTGTACAGACTGGATTTTTTAAATGTCAACGTAGCAGCTAAAACACAAAGGTTTGTTTTGTTCCATTTTTTTTTTTCGTTTTTCTTTTAGGAACGCGATATATAAAGGGATTAAACTACATTTACATTTGAATTGTAGCCATTAAGAGTTTTTCGGCACGGTTACTGAGATGGCGTAAAAAACTTTTTGAAATGAAAATAATAAGCTGAAAAATAGAAAATTGTTTGTAATGATGTTGTAGAACAATGTTTTATGTTACGAATAAGATTTGTGTTTCTTAATTATTTTTTTTCTAGTTATAGCCACTTTGATGTCCCTTGCAATCAAAAATGTCATAATCGAAATATATTGTTCCCACTGGTGGGACACAGGCCTCCTTTCGGTGTGAGCGAGTGGGCCGTAATCTACCACGCGCAGTGCGGGTTGGTAGATGTCACTTGTCTTCGAATTTTTGGTTCTAGGACATTTTCGTCACGATGTTTTCCTTCACCGTTTTGGAGAGCGGTAATGATGAAATTATTTACACAAAGTAAAGCGCCTGCCTGGGTTTGAACCCACGACCTACAACTCGTAAGTAGTGGCCAATACCACTGCTCTCTCCCAAACATGTATTTACTCTTATTTGTATTTACTTCAATACAAATTACACTCAAACTTTATCTAATCGCTAAACCCGCAATATATTTAGCCGCGATCAAAATATGTTGACTAAAGAAATCATGGCGAACCATCGATATGGCACACGGCGAACTAACGCAATATAATAAACAAAACCAATGATTGAAACTCAACATGCGAGCAACGAAATATTGAGAAAAACATTACATTTTAATACCTTGCCAAAGAAGCAGGGACCAACCAAAATATCCTGAGTTTGCAAGGTAGCGCTAGTAACGAGCACAAAAAAAGAATAAGTCAATTCCAGTACATTTAACGTTAGTTCTATTTTTCACCACGGTCCAAGTTGCACTGGGCGAACTGTAGAGAAACCTTGAAGCAATTCTCATGTAAATGGAAATTCGTCGGCTATCCGATTTCAATGAATGAAGTTGAATTTATTAGCATAAGACTGCTGGTCTTGTGGTGAGAGGAAGCGAGTTCAGAAGCGATTTAGATTAAAGGAAGGAACTAATGCTTTTGCATTACATTTATTTTGTTACCGAAACTGCAGGTATTTTTACTACAAACCCATATTTTATTTAGGGTTGAGAGCAGAGGTGGCTCAATGATAATGTCTGTGACTTACGAATTGTCGTAGGTTGAACCCAAGCAGACACTTTGTGTGAATAATTTCATCACTATTGCTGTCAAAATGGTAAAGGAAAAAATCCTGATAAACCGGCCTGACCTAGATCTAAAAAATCGAGGATATGTGCCATGTAAACCCGCAATGAGCCTGCGTGGTGGATTGCAGCCCACTCCCTCAGACCAAGAGGAGGCCTGTGTCCCAGCAGTGGGAATAATATAGGCTGATTATGATTGAGGGTTGAAGAGAAAAGTCTAACACACTAATCACACTTTTTAAACATTAAAGGTTTGTTAAATTCATACTCACGCCGTACTTCCGAAGTAGTAGCCACGTGTACTTTCATTTCATTTTAGATTTTTCATCTTTGTTATTTATACACACTAAGAAGTTCGTAGAAGAACAAGAAAACTTCGTCAGCAAGTAGTTTGTTTGTTAAAGTTCAGTTTTAATCTTGAAACTTGCACTGGATCACAAAGAGGCACTATCTTGTTTATTTTTAGTTTCAAAATTTGCAAGGGAATGGGAATCTCGTGAATTTATGCTCCAGTTTCTCAATTAGGTCTTTTAAATTACTTAATTACGACCCTGTTACGAACTAAAGACGTCAACAGAATTTTTTGCCAACCTCGGCATGATTTTTTAAAATAAGTAGAATTCTTATAACTTTAGAATTTAGAAAAGCTAACTTCATGCTTTACTAAAATGGGACTGCCCATTTTGGTAAAGCGTGAAGTTAGCTTTTTAGGTATACTATAAAAATGCGTCATCATCATCATCATTTCAGGCGAAAGATGTCCAGTGCTGGACATCAACCTACCCAAGTTTGGGGAGCGTTTGCTATAATCGCCACGCTTGGCAGGCGGGTTGGCGATCGCAGTGTGGTGGTAAAATGCATAGAGAACGCCGCTGCCTATTCTCTAGTAAGTCCCTTAGTCGCCTTTTACGACATGGAAAATGGGGTGGTGCTATTCTTTACGTTCGCCACCACACGGAACGAAAAAATGTGTACATTAAAAATGTGTCACAGCGCGTCAATCGCGTCGTCTCATAGTTTTAACTATCTACCTACCCTACTTTCATTCTCACATAACCAATAACGTAAGTACCAACACCCTATTTAACCTTTTACCAAACCATGTCCCAACAGGATCGATACTTCTACCCCTCATTTGACCGGAACCTCAAGCCGTATAATTTCGAAGTAGGCCACGGATATACCGGGCCCTAATCCGGATAATAATTGACGCTAATAACCATAGGTTTTGTGATAATCACGGTAATCATCATGGTGGTATTACCATAACGTTTTCGTTGACATTCATAACCTGAATTAATTTCTGAGATTCATTTTCGATGTTCATTTGTTTTAGCTTGGGTGAGGTAGTGGCGGTCAACCACGGAGCAAATACTAAGTCAACATCAGATTGCTAGCTCTTGGATTTGATTTGATTTTTCATTTATTTCGACAGTTTATACAGAATAAGTTATTTACTTATTAATATCTCAGTTCAGAATTCTTATTCAAGCAAATATAGCCTTTTCCCATCTATGTTGGGGTCAGTTTCCAGTCAAATCGCCTGCAGCTGAATACCACTATTATACATAGAGCGACTGCTTACCTGACCTCCAAAACCCAGTTACTGCGTAATACGATACCCCTTGGTACAAGGGGGTTGTCAAACTTTCGGGCTTCTGACAACTCGTAATGACTATCAAAGATCTATGTAGCCGGGACCAACGGCTAAACGTAGTTTTCGAAGCACTGAGGGGTTTTGGTACGTAAAGAGGCCATGTGGACGGCAAGTGTAGCTTAATTTGATCGATCGACCCGTGCGGCTGTTATTAGTTAGCCATTGACTGGCCTGTTAGTCTAGTGGTTAGTGACCCTGACTGCTGAAACTGAGGTAGTGGGTTCGATTCCCACCCAGGACAAATCTTTGTGTGATGAGCACAATCATTTGTTCTGTGTCTGGGTGTAATTTATCTATAATATGTATGTATTTAGAAACAAGTAGGTATAATTTATCAGTTGTCTGGTTACCATAGTACAGGCTCTGCCTAGTTTGGGATCAGATAACAGTGTGTTGGTTGTCCTAAGATATTATTATTATTAAAACTCTCATACTCAAGCAAATAAATGTTTTCAGTTTGAATTTTACTATTAAGTAATAAAGTTATTGTTTGCTAAAATTTATAGAAATCTCGATAGTGTTGTGTGTTTTTCTTAGGCCTTTATTTACCAGCCTGCATCATCATCAGCCTATAGCAGTCCACTGCTGAACATAGGCCTCCCCAATTTGCACGTCATTCAGCTCGATTCTCGGCAACTTTTTTCCGTTTGCCGATTCGCGGTCTCCACTCAATAACACGTCTACCCCAACGTTCATCGGTTCTACGACTAATGTGGCCGGCCCACTGCCACTTCAGCTTACTAATTCTGTTAGCTATGTCGACAACTTTGCTTCTCTGCCGGATCACCTCATTCCGGATTCTGTCCCTCAGAGATACTCCAAGCATAGTTCGTTCCATACCTTGCTGAGAATTGACTTTGAATATGGACCAGCCTGCATAATTATGCAGAATAGAAAAATATTAGGGTAATGCCTCTCCCTAGGCCTTAAATTATCATGATAACATATCCATGATACGCTTCTGTTCTTACCATAGTCATAGCCTTAGTCCATTTTTTCATTTTTTTGCAATTCAAACTGAAAAGTAATTTATTTGTTAAGTCGGAAACTTGCTTCCGTGCTAGCTTAAGTTACTCGTTATAATATCAGCTATTTATCTGCTATCGAAAGTCTCGTCCCCAAAATTAGTCATGCCCTTTCGGAGATTAGTCGGAGCATACATTCAGACAGACAACATTAAAAAACGTTGTTATATGTGCCATATAAACTTTTTATATGCATTTAGTAAAAACCTATTATTTTGAATTCCATTTTATTTATTTGTATAGTACAAGTTTGTAGTTTGGTTCAGTAGGCATGTATAGATTATAGGTGGGTAAAGTATTTCGTTCTGGTTATTTATTTACTATTTGAAAAACTTAGTACCAGGTTGGTGCCAAAATTAAAGAAAAAAAATGCTCAGTATACTTTCTATTGTCTGCTACAAAAGTCTCTAAGGAAAAAGTAAACAAATGGCGTAGAAAATGAATCTTTGGATGCCAATTTCTACTTAGTACTACTTTGAAATTTTGTTCTTTGATTTGATTATTCGAATACTGAAACGAGGAAATTTAATTTTAAATCACCTTTAAAACTTATTAATTTTACCTTTGAGGTTAATTTTATAACCTCAACTTCGCGGAGGCGGAGGAACGGAAGGGTTTTTGTGTGTATAGATGGTCACCTATCCACGGACCAAACGCGGCAAGCGTAGCTTAACCTGAGCAATCAACCCATGCGGCTGATATTACTTAGCAACAAGCCTCTCAATTTCATCAGATACTTTTGGAAAAGGCCATATATGTAACAACTCTATACCAAGCACTATATTTGTATGGTTCCTAAAACCTCGTTTCACCTTTCCATTTACACTCCCTGATCACATGCACAACCACTTCTGCTTAGCATAATCCTCATTTTCCCCCTCCATACTACCTTCATTACATCCTACTTCAGTACGTACTCTGCCAGGAAAAGCACCTTGCCACATAGTACTTATTACAAAGACACGTAGATTCAGAAGGTCAAATGTCACAGTGACAGAAACAGAACGCACAAAGAGACGCGAACGTGTGTCGATCTCAAATGAATGACAGTCAAGCAGTCAATACAAGAGCTTTAGCACTCATAATACATAACTTGTGTCATGTAATGAAAATATGAAAAGAAATTATGTTTATTTCTGTACTTAAGCTCATAATACATATTAGTACAACTAACTTAAGTACTTCTTTTAAGATACAATTAAGACCGAAAAAAAAATTTTTTTTTTTTTTCAATATCATAAAACTAGATCACATCGGTATTTCCTCAAAAATCCAATCTCAAAGATCAGGGTGTTTTTAGTCCGAGTTATGTGAGTCTAACAAAGCCCTTACATACATGATCTTGCAGTGCCATGTCAGAAAGAGGGTTCTAAAGAAAGAGCCACTGCAGCCCTAAACCGGCACGCCAGCATTTCTTATCTTCCTACGATCCTTGAGAAGAATCATGGACTCTCTAGTCTAAATTATATGAGTCTAAAACCGAGCATTTTGTAGAAAGAACTATTGCAGTCTTGTGTTGAGCATACATCAGTCAACGTGTCGCTCGACCCTATTTTAGGGACGTAAATCTATCGTAACTTCGTAAGATTCCGCTTCTTATACAGAGTCATCCTTCTGTACTCTACCTATTCTTTGGCCCTGAAGTCGCTACGTCGTAATCTTTGTAGAGCAATGTCGTCTCTACGGCGAGTAATCAAATAGAGCATCTCTACATACTCTACGTCTTAAAATAGAGTTGGTTGCCCAAGGATGAGGCTCTTTAATTATGGACCTCAGGCTATTTCTTTGAGTTCTTGGGCTATTTTTGGGTTTATGGGTAGCTGTAGAGATGGATTACTTATTGTTGGCTTATTTAAGTCGTGTTCCGGGAAAATGGAGCCTAGTTATACAATTTAAAAGAAGATGGTTGTACAAAACCTCCGAGTTTGTTTGAATTATCTATAGTTTTAGTAGGTACAGTCACCAAAAGAGATAAGTAACCAGGGTCGTCAGATATAGTTGAACTTTATTTATAAACCGATCCACGCTTTCGAATAAAATTCAAATTAATTAATAGACTACAAACAGATAATGTATCAAATTTAATTTAATTAAATAACTTGACTGGCCTGTTAGTCTAGTGGTTAGTGACCCTGACTGCGAAGACAGAAGTCGTGGGTCCGATTCCTACCCAGGACAAATCTTGTGTGATGAACACAATTATTTGTTCTGTGTCTGGGTGTAATTCATCTATAATATGTATGTGTTTAGAAATATATAAGTATGTTTATCAGTTGTCTGGTTGCCATAGTACAGGCTCTGCCTAGTTTGGGATCAGATAACGGTGTGTTGGTTGTCCTAAGATAATTATTTAACTTTCATGGGTTTCTCACTGAACTTGAAAGAAATCCGACGACCCTGATTACTTATCTCTTTTGTTGACTGTACCAACTATCACCTACTCAACATACTTTGTTGAGGTCACAAACACTCTTTGACATCGTTTTATCGATTTTCCAAGTAAGTAATGGACAAAGCATTAAGTTTAATGCGGAGTACAAACATACGATTGTTTATTTTCACTCCCAAATCTATTTGACAATTATTAATTAAAACAAACAAACCAAAAAACACGCCATGTCGATAAATCTACCATATTTCCAATTCAGCTTTAATAATCAAAAGTAGGTGAATACATAGAATAATGAGTTCATAACATGCTGATCAAACATCGACCATATTACTAATGTGAGACGATTTAAATTCACATGCAGAAAATCCAAGACCAATTCAATATTGAACAACAACCCCGACTTTGCAAAAGGTCAATTGAATTCCAACCATATAACAATGATTTCAAACTTCAAATTCAAATGCACACAAATCCGTCCAAGATCGATCCCGGTACTATACAATACGTTTAATCTCAGCTAAGAGTTTTGCAATTTCAACCATTTCGTTCACGTTTTAAGATTTAATTTAGAATGAATATGGAACTAAGGGCCATTCCCAAAAGCCTTGTTGAGTTTTCTTATAATGGAGTTCAGTACCTACCTACATTTTGAAACGAGAATGACGTCGAAATGGTAAAAAGGAGGCAGGATTACACTTCAACAGTCGTTAATAACTAGTGATGTGCTGGATATCCGTATCCGTGCATATCCGACGGAAAAAGTATCCGTATCCGTATCCGTTACTTTTGTGGCGGATCTTTTCGGATCATTTACCTCATTGATTTCCAATAGATAGATGAAATTCTTTATACAGGTAGCAATGAAAAATTATTAAATTGCATTCATTTATTGTTTGTTATTTCTTCAAATCAAGTATTTAGTTATTAAACTGTAAACAAACAAAAGAAAGAAGCGTCCTATCAAGCAGTGTCAAGTGGCGTCAACTATCGTTTCTAGGCCACGCGCATCGTTACCGATTGGATAAGAAAGTTAAGATCCGTATCCGTGGATCTTGATATCAAATATCCGTATCCGGATCCGTATACGCGGATATACATTTTAAACGATCCAGCACATCACTTTTAATAACATTTAAACTTGATTATTTTGGTAATTTAAATAGGTTAACAGAATTAAATGCGGATATAAGGGTAGGCGAGAGGCTTTCGGTTAAAAAGGGTCTATTGTTAAAGTCGAAATAATTATTATATAACGTTGAACTGTGCTTTTATTTGCCCGAAAAAAGAATGTTAAGCGGATGAAAATTGGAACGTTTTGTAAAGACATACTACTTTACCGTCTGTAAGTTAATATGGGCTTGAAGCTTTTATATCGTGACGATACTGTCGTCAACATCTCATGTCCAATAAATTGTATGAAAATACGTAGGTACACGTTAGAACGTTATCGTGGACGGAAAATTAAGAGTGTTTTTATACAAGGTGTAACAGAATTAGTGCAAGTCGTGAGTTTGTTTCAAAATTGACTACTGGTTTAATTTCATAGCTTTTTTTTTAAATTACGTATCTTGCCATACTGACCGCCGACTGAGCCAAAGAAAATGTATTCCTCTTTTATGACAAGAAGAGCCAATTTTAAACGCAGAAAGTAATGCTGCGGTCAGCACTTTTTTTTAAATAGTTTGCTTTAAAAGAAATGAGTGTTGGTCATTGTATTACGTTTTTAACTCAATACTCTAATTGGGGTATGTGAGGCCTTGCGTTAATGTTTAAGTTTAAGTTTTTATTTAGGAACAAAAGCACATTGACATAAATTACAATAGAAACGATGATAGCTACAAAAGTTATAAACTGTGTCGCAGAATGATGTTACACATTGTAAACAAGTATTGTCATTAATTTTACTTCCCTTTGTCATGGTGATGCCATGACGTGAACGTAGTAATTCACGATAATACCGTCACGTTTTTATTTATTTTTTTAAATTCAGAATTAATATTAATATTAAAATATTAAATTTATATTAATAAATTGGGTAAATAATGTTAATTAAGCGCCTACATAAAAACTACGTACCTTAAGTTAAAAGAAATAAAAATACTAACAAAATAAAACAGAACTTTTTTAACAAATAAAACAAAAGAGGTATAAAATATGATAAAAGCACACGTTCGGTTTTGGCAAACTATTAGTTAAGATGTGATAATTTAGTCAACTACCTGAGAATAATAAAAATAAACAAATACATATGCACGGTCAATAGATTTTAGTGTCACACTTACAACATGCATAAATTATCTATTTTTTTTAACAAGAAACCAAAATAAAATAACTTGCTATACACGATACACTATTACATCATCAGTGTCAATAAAATTCGGACTCGGACATCTAAATTCACAAAACGATACGTTATAATGATAATCCTCCAAACCGTCTTTCGGCCATGGCAGCTAATTTACACGGAGACCAGGTTTTGATACAGGAAATGTTATAGGGCAGATGTGTACGTGCACTGCTTCCTTCACTCCCATAGTCAAATATGACGGCACGCAATCCCACATGACCGGAGAGATCAGGCCATGGCAACCAACTTTCACGGAGACTAGCCTTCGACGCAGGAAATATTATAGTGCACATGTGTGTGCGCAGACACAGGTGCACTCCTTCCCCCTTCACTTCAATAGTCCAATGGGAGGGCACGCAATCCCACACGACCGGAGAGATCAGGCCATGGCAGCTAACTTCAATGGAGACTAGCCTTCGACGCAGGAAATATTATAGTGCACATGTGCGTGCGCAGACACTGGTACACTCCTTCTCCCTTCACTTCAATAGTCCAATGGGAGGGCACGCAATCCCACATGACCGGAGAGATCAGGCCATGGCAGCTAACTTCAATGGAGACTAGCCTTCGACGCAGGAAATATTATAGTGCACATGTGTGTGCGCAGACACAGGTGCACTCCTTCCCCGTTCACTTCAATAGTCCAATGGGAGGGCACGCAATCCCACACGACAGGAGAGATCAGGCCATGGGAGCTAACTTCAACGGAGACTAGCCTTCGACTCAAAAGATGTTATAGTGCCCAAGTGTGATCGTAGGTGCACTTCTTCTTCGTTCATTCTCATAGTCCGATGGGAAAACACGCAATCGCACACGACAGGAGAACTATAAAGCTCAGAACCAAGTAACTAACAAAAAACTAAGGTTTTTATCAATAATATGTATGTATTTAGAAATATATAAGTATGTTTATCAGTTGTCTGGTTTCCATAGTACAGGCTCTGCCTAGTTTGGGATCAGATAACGGTGTGTTGGTTGTCCTAAGATAGAAGATATTATTATTATTAACTATCTAAAGAAATTACTAATGAAAAAAAAACCAAATAACAGCTATAGGTACACCTTAGCCTGAACCTTCAGGGATTTTAGGCGCGATAGTATATTATGTTAAAACCAACCACCAACAATCCACACAACAGCAAAAAAAAAACAATTACGTTTATTAAGATTTAATCATCATTGAATCCGTGTTCCTTGAATCCTTATTTGTAGAATTGTGCCACCCACCTTTCAACATTTTAACTAGGCGATAGAACCAAAACTCCCAATACAACTTGACATTTATTTTCAGGTCAATAACTCGATACCTCTTTTACTTTACCTTACATTTATGAGCATCGCTGACAAAAGCATTGTCGTATTGTAAAGCACCCCCTGAAACCCAATACGTCATCGAACCGTAAAATTGTAAGAAGCTATAATTTTTTTAGTGAGTGAAAATGGCAAGGTACACCCTGTAGGGCTGTGGTATTATTCTTTAATGTCTTCTTATAATGAAAAAATCAATCAAACCGGTTGTAAAGAATAGCACAATCCCATTTCTACCCGTGGGTGTCGTAAAAGGCGACTAAGGAACTAACTAGAGATTGGGCAGCAGCGTGCTCTATGCATTTTACCACCATACTGCGATCTCCAAACCGCCTGCCAATCGTGGTGAAATGTGCGACTCAAAATATGTACTCGTAGTTCATTTTACTTTCTTGTTTTATAAATCATCCTTTTTTAATTTCCAAAAATAACGTGTTGATAAAATCTACGACCATGGCTTAGTAACACACACCTCAAGAGTAATAACCTTTATGAACAACATTGCTTTTTTTAAACCTGTTACTTTTAAGCCCAAAAAAAGAGTCATTTCTTTTAAAAATGTATCTACAAATAATGAGTATTGTACCCGATTTCTACAGCCTATTGAATTGAATTTTTCCTTTCTCATTTAATGTGATGGCAGACCAAAAATGGAACAACTAGTTCCATTTTCGATCTACCATAATAGCTTACCTACATAACCCACATCCTACTAATATTATAAACGCGAAAGTTTGTGAGGATGGATGTATGTGTATGTGTATGTTTGTTACCCTTTCACGAAAAAACTACTGGACGGATTTGGATGAAATTTGGCACACAGATAGTTGATAACCTGGATTAACATATAGGGTACTTTTTATCCCGGTAGTACGTTCCCGCGGGATATTTTCCGAACTCCACGCGGGCGAAGCCGCTGGCAAAAGCTAGTAAAGGATAAAAGTAGAAGTAGATAGTTGTATTTGACCAGAATTACAGGACACATTGTTATACTCACATAAAATCCTAATAATATAATATTTGACCTTTGAGTTTGTTTCGGCATTTCTTCATAAGGATCGGTCAGCTATAACATGCCAGCGCCATCTTGTTTTAAAATTTTGACCAACCAAATATTGCCATGTAAAAGTATTTTAAAAGATCTACTTACAGATATAAATATTTCATTTCAGAAACAGAATAAAAAAATATTCCTGATGAAGGCGGTTTCCATTTTTCTTTGTAATGTTTTTTTCTAAATAATCCAAGGGTAACTAGGCTGGAAGAATTGCTCAGTGTTATAATCTGTGGCGCCGTAACGAAGGCAATGTCGCTAATGGTGGCGCATTAGTACTTTGTGAGAGTCGTTTTCTACAATTGTTTGTTTTTAATATATGTTTATTCTAGCTGCTCCCCATCAGCAACCTATCATGTTCTCACTGCTGGGTCACAGGTTTCTTTTCGGTGAGAGGGAGTGGGCCATAATCTACCACGCGGGCCCAGTGCGGGTTGCTAGATGTCACATGTCTTTGAATTTTTGTTTCTAAGACATGCCGGTTTCCTCACGATGTTTTCCTTCACCGTTTTGAGAGCAGTGGTGATGAAATAGTTTACACAAAGTATAGCGCCTGCTTGGGTTCAAACTCACAAACTGGTCAAGAATGGTATCCCTAGTATTTTGTAAAGAAAGTTTGTTTGGTATGTTTATGATTGGGATAGTTAGGTACACACATATCATCACTGTATTCTCCAAGGGGTAACGCAGAGTGCTATAGTAACACTGTCAATTCTCCAGTTATGTTTAAGTCCCATGTCTTAGGCTGTGAGCCTATTGCCAGCAACCGGGAGCAGAGGTTGGGATTACATACCTACTAATAGTATAATTAAGAGTTGTGGTGGCACAGTCGTAACAACCGCAACTGAGGAGTCGTAGCTCATATGTTCGAATCCAGACAGGCGCTTTGCTTATCGTACGACTCCGGGACGGAACGGTCGGAGGAACTTCTCTTTTTTACGGATATTGAGTGAACTCTACACCCTCCTCCTCATACCTCCAAAACATCACTAGGTATATTGGTACTGAGCTTGATGTTTGGTAAAACCGATATTTCAGTACATGTCGTGTTAACACATGACAAAAGCAGTCGGCGTGAAACTTTTTGAAATGGGCCGAACTCTGCCTGAAAAGGGTTCATATTAATTTCCAGGGAATTACCCGAGGGTAGCGTCCTTTATTGACATGTTTTGATAACACATGTTTTGTTACATAAACACATTAACTCACACCTTTTTTCCCATGGGGGTAGATAGAAACTACTTAACTCCACCTGTAATGTCTTTTGCATGTTTAGTTTTAAATAGCTTACTTTATACAATACCTATTTGATTTTCCGTTCAAAAATGTCAAGATTTTTCATGTATTTCATGTATAATTTGTTTTTGAATTGGTAATTTAAAAATGAGTTGAACTTGTCAATTCTACTTTAGCATTAGTTACGATGAATTCTTCAATGTAGCCCGCGAAACTCAATGAATTATTGGTATGGTTACCAAATACTATAACTCGCTTTTATTACGTTGTTCTCACATATAAAAACAACAGGAATAATGTACCAGGATTTTATAACATCTTCATTTATACATGAGTGTCCTTACATTTTGTTGCCCGTTCTCGTCTATAGAGATCTTCATTTTGGAATGGGCCTTTTTATTTCTTTTTTTTTTTGTGGGCTGGAAATCAATAAATGGCGTCTCCCGCTCTGGGTGGAGCAGAAGGGCGTGTCAGACTTTTACTGACTAAAACCCACCCATGTTCCTTCAGTTGCCCATATGCCAGGGCCACGGAAACTCATCCGGACAGATCTCGCGACCCTGGCAGTTTGGAATGGGCCTTCAGGTCCTTCTTTCTGACTAACTAACCGACTATTTCGCACCACTAGATCTAAAGGGAACTAACTCAAAATTCTTAATTTTTCAGTTATGCACACCTTCGAGTCTGTCATTTCAATACCTATCGGCCAATAAACCAGATTCAAAGCTATTTCCAATGTTTGGAGTCGAATATTGGAAATAGTTTTGAATCTGGTTTATTGGTCGATAGGTATTGAAATGATAGACTCGAAGGTGTGCATAACTGAAAAATTAAGAATTTTGAGTTAGTTCCCTTTAGATCTAGGGGTGCGATTTGACAATTGAAAAGTGCATGTAAATGGTTTAATTGAAATAAATGCAGTTTATTTCTCCTATATCGTTTTATCAAACCAAAACGCAAGGTTCTTTATAAAGTTTATAAAACAAGTACAATATATGAACAAAACGACCATTTATGAGTTCAAACACCTAGTACTAACATAATAATTATAAAAAGTTGCGGTTTATAAAACAAAGAAGAGTTTTCTTTGAGCTTTGTAAAAAGAAAAATATTAGAATAGATTGCTATAATAGCGCTGGTTGCGACGTGAAAGTAAATCATTTTGACTCGCTTCACTTAGTCTTGAACACGAGAAAGATAAAATAAAATATATAAACATGATTGTCTCACTTATTCACGTGTTAAAATCATGACGGTTATATATTGGTCTATTTATTTATCAAACGCTTTATTATTCACTTATTCTCATCAATTACATAGCGTTTTTTCCAACTACATTGGGTCGGCTTCTAACCAAATGCAGCAGAATACATCCAGTCACTGCCTATCTGATCTCTACAGTCCAATGACTGGGTAATACATCCCTTGGTAAGACTGGTTGTCAGACTTTCGGGCTTCTGACGACTCGTAACGACTGTCAAATATCCAAAAATTACAGCCGGGACCTACGGCTTAAGGCGAGGTTGCAGTACTTTTTAATTTTTTTAAACCTCTGTAAATCTAGCAAAATAACGAGCTTCCGTAAAAAAAAAAAAAAAAAAATTGGAAAATTGAACATACTGTTAAGCGCTGTGTGAAGATAGAAACGTGAATTAAAACAATTGGCTCAATAAAAAATAATCATCAAGATGACACTAAATCGCTATTTAAAACGTGTACCTTGAAGAGATTCCATCATTAAACCATGTAAAACTCATACCAAAAGATAGGTTTTATTGTTTTTTAGGGCATGCTGAGAAAATATTTCATAATTTCACAAAATCTAGCAGCTCAAGCGCTCGCAACGACCGGCCAGTGTTCGCCGAAACGTCGTCAACTGCAAGAGGGCCTTAACGTGCTTTCGACGGCACAAAGTTACTCTCTTCTGCGATAAAAAGTAACTGGTATATAAAGTATGTAATTTTATATATAACAAACGCGGGATGATAGATAGAAGATTATGTTTTATTCATGCGATATTTTGGACTTTGATAGGATTCGATTTGCCTGAATAGAAACTGTCTACGAAAGATTCTGAAACGCCTGACCTAAGCCATACATTTCATTTTGTGATCGCAAGAATTGACGCTATCAGACACACAAAGTAGGTTTTTCTAGACCTGTGCAATCAAATATTTATAGTCCGCTCTAGATAAATAGCCGCGATGGTTATAGTATTCAAATTTAAATCTATTGCTGTGCAAATAACATCCTTCTGAAGAACTACTGAAAGCATAAAATCGAACTTATGAAAAAAACCTGAAGGTTTTTCCCTAACTCACACAAAACGTCGTGCGACGTGAAAAATAAACGATTTCAATAAATATGATTATTCAGTTCAATTTTCCGAGAGAATCAGTAGGCTGTATTATTTCAAGCTTCATTGGTTGAAATGCAATCATGGCTCATTCTAGCGAAAAGTTCGACTTCATTTTCTCTCATAAATGTTTGTATGACTTATTCAATTGAGACCGTTGGTTATACCGGTTTTGTTTGTGAACTTTTGTGCTTTTTTCTCGAAATATTTCATGGTTTAGCTTTTTAACCGACTTCAAAAACGAGGAGGTTCTCAATTTGGATGTTTATATATATTTTTTTATTTTTTTTATGTATGTTCGGCCATAACTCCGTCATATATAGACGGATTTACAAAATTCTTTTTTTGTTTGAAAGGAGTTTATTCCAAAATGGTCCCGTATAAATTTCATATAGATCTGATGATTTCTTCCAGAGATAGACACCGGAACTCTTTAAAAAATGACAGCAAATCAACCGCGATTTCTGCAATCGCATAAATATGCATTGTTTGTTTGGAATTAGTGCGGGGTGGATACCACAACTAAAAATTTTAAAATAAAAACTTTTTTACAAAAAAAAAAAACAACCGACTTCCTTAAAAACACTACAAAGTGAAAAATAACTTTAATTTCAGAAGTCGGTGGCAAAAAAACCATAAATACAGATCCTAAGACACCGACTTCCGAAATTAAAGTTATTTTTCACTTTGTAGTGTTTTTAAGGAAGTCGGTTGTTTTTTTTTTTTGTAAAAAAGTTTTTATTCAATGTTCTGTTAATAATTTATTGATTCTCATTTCTTACTTAGGACTTAGAACACCCCGAATCATTTGTATTTTGAAGTCATTCAGAAGTAGGATTTCCGTCTCGTCTGGATTTTTTTTTAACCCTTCAGAAGTAAGAGCCCCGTCCACTATGTCTTATTATTAAGAAAAATAAACGCATTACTATTACGTGTTATTATTAACTTGTCATCAAAATTTAGGCCCACCACGTGACCTTAGTACTCCCACCAATCCCGAAAGAATCTATGGCAATTTTGCTCTTGGCATTATGGTTTTGCGCACTATTCTATCCAAAATAGATTGTAATTCTTGGGTTATTGCTACATAACTTCTTTCGTTTTTCTAACTATCTAGGTATAGCTGTCAGTCAACACCGTAAATTCTATGGTAAACCTTAAAAGTAAAATAGGCAAGATTTACGAATCATAGTAATGTTTATTTTTCTAATTAAATTTAGCTACTGGCTTTTATTAATTCAAAAATCTTCAAAACATTTTTTTACATTATTCACGTTGATTATGAGTACTATTGGGCGTCCGTCAGTAGCACGGTTTGAATTGGTCTTTTCCCAGAAGGTCCAGCAAGAAGCGGTTTACAATTATAATGTTAATACGTAAAAGAGGACAGTTTAGGCCTGTAACAAATAGGTACCAGCTTACTACTGTCACTGTTAGCCTGTATCAGCCCACTGCTAAACACAGGCCCCTCCCCATGACTTTCAGCTCTTTCAATCCAGGGCTTATTTGGACCATTGGTCGTTTGTTTTCTCCAGCTAGTTCCACCATCTTCTACGGAGTCTGCCGCGACACCTACTGGCTGTGCCAAGGCTCTACGTAGTGGTTATTTTAACCGACAGCTCACTGATTATACGACAGATGTAGCCAGCCCAATCCCAGGTGGCTTTTTGATCAACGTCAGTAATATTTGTTTAGTTAATAGTGTTGCAAATATAGTCCAGTTTGTTAAGTAGCAGGTACTTTACAGACTATAAAATAGCCAACAAATCGAAACATTTTTGATTCTACAAGGCCTACAACGTTCTCACTCCATAATATTCTGCATGTGTGTAGTCGGGTGATTGCAAAAATATTTTTTTAAACTTATCTTTTATTATTAAAGTACTTAGGTACAATATTTATTTCCACGCTACCGTCAACTTGCTTTTCCCTCATAAATGTCCTCATCTATTTATACCCGCACGTCCGCCCAGGCTCGTCCGCACGACGTGGGCGGCTTATTGTCCACAAAACACCGCCCGTCCTGACCTTTCACTGTAACGTGATATTGTTTACTTACAGCAATATCTCTTGGTGACGTGGAAGTTATTGTTTTTCTGTGAGAGTAATATAATATAGTGAAATAGTACGTGGCCATTAATGTGTTTTTTTTTTTTATAAACAGTTCGAGTGGTACGTGGACAATAATAGCCGCACCGTTAAACCAATCAGATTTCTTTTTATTGCTCTTCTACTTCTTTTTTAATGCACGTTTTTTATCTACTTTTTTTCATATGAATTAAGTCCTCCCTGGGGATCTTTACTCGTTATGGAAATATGTAGGCCTGCACAATCTGGTAATCTGCATTGGATATAGATTCATCTATAACAACATCAAATCGACTGCCTCGTTGTTACAAGCGCCACTGCTGAACAAGATTCGAATCCCAGGTCGAGCAAAGAATTATTAGATATTTTTTTACTTGGAATTTCTAGGCAGTAACCCGGTGTCTGGAATGGTGCCCGGTTGACGGCAATACGCTCGCCCCCTATTCCATGGGACATAAACATAACTGGTGAAATATTGGTGTACTACAAGTACACCTCTGCTTAACTCTTCGAAGAAACAAGGCGTGATGTTGTGTTCACATCAAAATCGGTCGAGTCTTTTCAAGCAAACTTTTACGTAAAATTATACATATTTATAAAACTGTCAACAAATAATATAATGACTCATAATATATGTGATTGGACACGCCGGAAGACGACGGCCTAGGAGAACATATAGTGACCTTATTGGTGATATTCTTCAGAAGGGTCAGGTGCGTATTACTGGTAACCGGCGTGTAGGACCAGATAAATGAACATTGACGAAGCAAAAAGTGTTTATGGATCGTCGCAAGTGGCGTTCTGTAGTTTCTGCCTATTTATGTGTGTTAGTCAATAATATCATCATCTGCTAGCCTTTCCCCAACTATTTTAGGGTCGGCTTCCAGTCTAACCGGATGCAGCTGAGTACCAGTATTTTACATGGAGCACCGACCGACCCGGTCGAATCGGTCCGGCTAAATGACCTACACAACCCAGTTACTGGGTAATACGATACCTCTTGGTAAGACTGGTTGTCAGACTTTCGGGCTTCTGAGGACCAGTAACGACTGTCTAAGATCTACGAAAGACAGCCGGGACCAACGGCTTAACGTGCTTTCCGAGACACGGAAGAGTATTGGTATGTAAAGATGGTCACCCATCCACGACCCAACCGCGGCGAACGTAGCTTAATCTGACCGATCGATCCGTGCGGCTATTACTTAGCCACAAGCCCTTTGTAAATCATATAATCTTACTATTAAAGCCATCACTCATTGCTTCAATAACAAGCCATCAAATGCCCGTTGTATTGTACCACTAAGTGGCTACAAATGGCCGCCATTTGCTTAATGTTTGGACGCAGCACGCAAACAGCATGGTGTTTATAAATGATTGCTAGTTTAACTCTTTATTACATTACTATGCGATACATTAGTAGAAATACTGGGGAATTGGCTGTGTAAATAAATGAATTATATGTAACTAGTGAGCAACTTGTTTTCTTATACCTAGCATAATGAATCGAGAGCAGTGGTGACCTAATGGCCGTGATTACAAGTACTAGGTTGTACGTTCGAAACCAGACAGGCACTTTATGTCAAATATTTCATCATCACTGTTCTCTAAACGGAGCAGGGAAACTTCGTATGGAAACCGTCATGTCCTGGAAACGAAAATTCGAAGACATGTGACATCTACCAATCATTACAGAATATGGAACTCACATTTTACTTTTGAAATTAACTGTTTTTATGCTTTTTAGGCGAAGCGATGATTCATTGGACGGAATTGAATGCAACCGAGAGTGAAATTTCAAGGACGCGTCTCATTTTCGCACATTTCATTACATCAAAGAAAAGAAAGTTTTATCTCTCTCTCTCTGTCTCACTCTCACACTAAATCTGTTATCCTTCCTACTTAATATTATAAATGCGAAAGTTTGTGAGTATGGATGTATGGATGTTTGTTACTCTTTCACGCAAAAACTATTGAACGGATTTGGATGAAATTTGGAACACAGATAGTTTATAACCTGCATTAACACGTAGGGTACTTTTTATCCCGCTGGTACGTTCCCGCGGGATAATTTCCGACCTCCACGCGGGCGAAGCCGTTGGCAAAAGCTAGTAAGTAATAATCGTTTAATCTCTCTTCACAAAGCTGACTTAAAGTTAGTGTGTACAAAAATACTGGGGGAAAAACTGGGGGAGGCCTAAGTCCAGCAGTGGACGTCTTACGGCTGAAATGATGATGATGATGATGTACAAAAATAAGGTCTCAGCTGTATTCCACCTTTGTGAGAGACTGGTGCTTGATATAGGTTTAAAAAAAAAACCTGTGTTACAGGTCACCAGGCCCCATCCACGGCTAGAATTAGCTAGTAGGTACAGGGGTACCGTGCAAGAGTCGCAGGCAAACAATATGCGTAGGTAACAAAAATCAAAACTAAGTAAGTATACAAAAAGACAAAAAGAATATGCTTGGCACTACTAAAATATTAAGTAATAAAATATGTAAATAACAAAAAAAAAAAGATTAAGAAAAAAGCCTTTGAGTTTGGACTCACTTAAAAAGGCTGTGACGAACAGTAGGTTTTTAACTCTGATTACTAATGTAATTTATTTCAACTGAAAACCTACTACGTCCTTAGCTTCATTTAACACACAACTATAAATTTAAAGCTTCTCATACATTTAAATTTGAACGAAAATTTTATCTGATATCAAAAACTTTTGGTAACAATTCATAAATATATATCTGACCTTTTCACGACCTACAAAACTTTCAGCCGAATCCCCAATATAACAGAAATATCCTAACACAGAAAACCGCTTTACCAAAATATATAATTCAGGAAGCATTACTTGAACTCCCGACCTTTCAGTGACCAATCAACGCCCTTACTTCAGCTATTTTCGCTCGATTATTTTATTTATTACTTTCTATGGCTTACAAAAATGCTTGAACTTACTCATAATTAGAAAAGTTATGAGAATTTTGTACAAAGAAAAGTTATGAATTAAACATGGTTTTATTTTGTGTTGGCTTTATAGTATGTTACCACGCTTAAGTTCATTGACATTATTTATCGTGATGTCCTCGATTGTTATATTTAACGTACTGCGTAAAATTTATATTCTTTATCTTGAGTTGGCCTTCTTAGCATGTCGATGGCAACCCAAATTAAGCCTAGAATTTGGCGAAGAGCTTGGCACTTTCAAGTAGTGTTCCTGTAACGTACAGACAATGGAACACGCTGGACACGATATTAGGTCACCCATAGTTTTGTGGAATTCCCCCACATTTACATTCCAGGGCGGAGTCGTCAATTCTTCGTCATTGTTTCGACCAATCTGGGTCCGCAGTGTATTAAAGGACTTCCAGGAAAGCAAGGTATCATCACCGTCATAATTTCAGCCAAAAGACGTCCACAACTGGACTTAGACCTCCGCCAAAACAAGGCAATTCTCTCTAAAATGTATTGTCAAGATTATTTGACTCATAATCATATATAGCATAAGAGTTTGTTTCAGCTATACTTAACACTACGTTTATATTGACTATAATTTTAGAGATACAAAAGACTAGTTATACACATCATTGTTTAACACATGACCACTAGAATATAATCCTTATTTTCTTGTATATCCGATGCGTTAAACTGAAGTATCTGGAATCGTATTTCACAAGTGTTAAGGCGCGGGCCCACCGCAGCGCATGCTGTGCACGGGCACGCGGCGCATTTTAGCTGCGTGTATTAATTTGTTTGACAACGTGGGTCTACGTTTCCACTGGAGTACACGAATATGACCCACGACTATGTATAGCGTGGCACGGCGCACGGAGAGGCTACGCACGTGCCACTGCAATCCAACCCACGGACACGGGCTTCACTCAAGGGACGCCTGCGCCATATGCGCCGCTGTACATAGTCGTGGGTCATATTCGTGTACTCCAGTGGAAACGTAAACCCGCGTCAACAGCGTTGAGCTATCTAACCGCCTATTCGAGTAAGCCTCGCATGTATCAATGACGTCAATTCATGCGTAGCCTCTCCGTGGGTTGCAGTGGACACAACCACATACATTTTCTTACAACGCGAAGCTTAATACACGTGCGTAGCCTCTCCGTGCGCCGCGGTGGGCCTGCGCCTTTACTCAAACCAACTGCTAGTTATCTTTCAAAGAACTCCGCTATCTCCTACAGTCAGGGAAATTAATTATTTGTCAAACAAACATACTACAATTTGGTAGACAAATAATTTCTATAATATTACGGAATAACCTCGTTAAACAAACACAAACCAAGGTAACTGTTCGCCAAGGAACTCATTAGTTACATCAAATTATCATTGAAAATGTTCCGAGTTGGTCCAACAAGGAAATGTTCACCATTACAGCTCGAGAGGAGGAGTAAATGAATTGGAAATTCCGCAACATTAAAAATGTAAAATGTTGTCTTACCTACTACTGGATGGTGCTGAAAACGATAATATTCAAATGATATTTCACATAATGGTAGGGAAAACGGTAATGATGAGCGGGAAAAAGTTTTCGTTTATGGTAAGTAGGGCGCCATTTTGGAACATACCAGAAGTCAGGGCTGATTTTTCAATCGTCGATAACTTCAATAATAATTTCTTTTATGATATTTTACTCGTCATAATTTGCCGTTAGTTACTTTGCAGTTTTTCGAAGATTTTCGACTTTACTAACACACAGCGGCTGCTTTTTTTGTTATTTTATCTGTTTCCATGAGATTATTCTTAGATTCTAAGTAAATAGTCTTGAGAAACAATGAGGATTTGTTTCTTTATTTACTATGCGATTGGAGAAGGCTGTTCTTGGAGTTTGACGGATGAGCTAGTTTGGGCAGCAGGAGTCAGCTGGATATGACAAACATAAAACTGCCGAAAAAAACTGAAAAACAAAAAATAATAAACCTTAAAATTCGGCGTTTTTAGTGATCTTTGTTCATTGATTTTTCAGCGCCAACTCAAAATTTTAAGCTTTATTATTTTTTGCTTTTCAGTTTTTTCGGCGGTTTAATTTTTTTTGTTAAAAAGTTTTTATTTTATATTTTTTTGTGGATTTAATTTACTAATAATACTCGGCAAGGTATACCCTATCCAATGAAAAAAGAATAATTATCAAAATCGGACTACTCTGTATAAAGTTATGGGTGCTCATACATTACAATCAGTGAGTGAACAATCAATCATCCCCTGTTTCCCGACCCTTAGGGTTCGATTTTGTTTTCCAAATTTATATGGCACCACCTTCGGGGTATACCCTTTCCATTAAAAAAGAATTATCATAATCGGACTACCATGTAAAATGTTATGCGTGGTCATACATAAAAAAATATACGCGTCGAATTGAGAACCTCCTTCGTTTTTTTTCGTCGGTTAAAAAGCAGTTGAAATGGCGGTGCTAGATGGAGGTCTAGAGTAGACGTCTTTCGGTTGAAATGATGATGACGATGCGATTGAAATGGGTACTATCATATCTCAATCTATGGCCTATCTCATGGTCTATAAACATAGCCATTAATGGCATACAGAACGTGGTCATTCCCAACGGCTTTCAATTTTGCGATACCTTCCATTTTGTTAAAATATTAACTTATTGATAATTTTTGTCAATAATTTTGGTAATTTGTGGCTACTACCGCCGATCAAAGCCGCATTTGAGGTTCCCCTTAATAGCCGCACCGCTTAAGTTGCACTACCAAATAAAAAATTAACAAAAACTACAATATTATAATTCATTAATGATTATTCTTATGTGGTGGCCAGAAGGTGGCTATAAGTACTTTCTTAGTTAGTCTAAAACACAAATGACTAATTGTGAAGTAAAACATTGTGCGATAATCTCAGTTTGTTATTTGTGATAGTGGTCAAAACGCAATAAACAAGTGTAGTGTTTCGATAATAAATGGTCCTTCCTGTCAGGGATGGTCTGCATCTGATGACGGGGATCGTCACAGAACACTGCCCGCTAATCTAACACTTTTACACAACAGGCATAGCGGACAGCCCCGTGTGCAGGGCCTGCATGGAGGCTGAGGAAATCGTTGCGCATGTACTCTTCAAATGTACAGGCGTCACCCAGATTAGGACAGATACCCTCGGAATACCCAAATCTTACAAGGACGTTCTCAACAGACCAGTACACATAACCAACTTCTTGGGGGAGGTGGGCTGGTTGGAATAGACACCGACGGCCGCCATGGCACACGCACAATGGTCCACTCAAAGGACTAAGTGCGGAAACCAAACCCCTATAACATAGAACATAGGTCCTTCCTGCCCTGAATGGAGAGAAAATCGTTTTTGCCATGCAATTGTTTACTTCTCCTTTTTCGTGTCGTCAGTTTTAAAATTTTGTTGACCTAAAACTTTGCCACATTCAGAGCGTTAGCGGTGGCAGCGCAGAGACCTTGGTTTCATGTTTTGTGGCACAGAGGGCAAAATAGGAGGTGGAGCATAGTTTGAAACACAGTTCCACATTCTCACCTTGCTGCCGTTCCGTTGAGACAGCCCTACTTTACGCTTACTTACACCTTCCCACTTGTGTTCAGACACGGTTTAGGAACTTCCAAGCGGAACACAGAAGGTGACACCCAACAGGAAGATACTCGTTTGGTAGTTGATAGTTAGAAGGTATCCTGCCATAGTTTGCTACGGGTGTCCTATTATGCCATAAATTCCTATAACTGGTGCCATAGTTCACCTGTGTTTTAGCCATAGCAATGGTATTTGGGTGCCAAACAGAAGGCATCTAGTGTCAGATTATAATTATATCCTTAGGACAAGCAACACACCGTTATTTGATCCCAAACTAGGCAGAGCCTGTACTATGGCAACCAGACAACTGATAAATATACTTATCTATTTCTAAATACATACATATTATAGATAAATTACACCCAGACACAGAACAAATGATGGCACTCATCACTCAACGATTTATTCACCCTGGGTGGGAATCGAACCCACGACCTCAGCCTTAGCAGTCAGGGTCACTAACCACTAGACTAACAGGCCAGTCAAATCCTGTTTGTGTTTCTGCACTGCACTTGCAATTTCTCTTCGGACTTGTAGAAGTTCTATGCCAATAATGGGATATAGTGGGCTGGCCGGGGTCGGTTTGAAGCAGCCTATGTTACAGTTTAAGTAATTTAGTGGGCATCTACCGGTCAGGGTCACGAGATTGTTCAAACGAGATATCGTGGCCCTGGCATATGGGTAACTGAAGGAAAACGGGTGGGTTTTAGTCACTAAAACTGACACGCCCAGAGCCGCTCCGGCCAGAGCGGGAGACGTAATTTAATGATATCCCACCCAAAAAAAAAATTGGCATCTACACCGCCACATGCAAAGTACGCATCACACTGACGTCATGCAAAGTCTGCATCGCGCAAACATCGTTTACCGCGCAACTAGCACATATACAACATCCCTACATCAATCGTCAGGCAGTTGCCGTCCTAAAGGCAGCCTATATGTGTTACAGTTTGAATAGTTAGGTACGTGAGTACCGATATATTTTGAGTTGCAAATTTGCTTATATTTGGTCATCGCCATATTTCTTTATAAAGAACCATACAATAACAACACCTTACTCATCTTATGCTAATGAAATATAGCTGTGGAAGGTAGCAAAGTGAATTATATCGTCTCATACATTATAGATGCGGCACAATCCGATTGAATTGCTATTTTACGTGATAAACAACACGTTTCTCTGCTCGGCTAAGTTCGGGAATTTTCGGGAATTCTGGAATGCCATGTTGTTGTTTAGAGGATTTTTATGGTTGATTGGTTTAGATTGAATGAGTAAGTGGGATTATGAACATGAAAATGCGTCACATACATAATATACTGTTTACGCCAATATATGTAGCAGAGGACCTAGTACGAACGCGCGTTATTATTTCGCACATACCAAACACAATTAGTATCACCAGTTTTATAAATTCTCTAAACAGTAAATATTATTTAACCATAATTTCAGCCAAAAGACGTCTACTGCTGAATGTAGGTCTTCCCCAAGATCCGCCACTTCGACCGGTTCTGTATGTGCTTCCTACACCCAGCGGCTTTGCGGCCATCACAGGAGGAGGAGTAGGTCCGCCTTGTGGGAGGCCTTCCAAGTTCCAACCCTCTTCTTCCGGTACATGGTCGATACTTCAGAAACTTTCCGCCCATCAGCTATCTGTTTGGCGAGCAATGTGCAATATTAATGGCGAAAGTATTTTAAATGTTAAACTCGTTCGTATTTACGTTACGTTAAATCCACGTTTTCATGTTAGGCCCTCTGAAGAAGGAAATTGACAGCTGCCACCACTTACGAATATATTAGTTTATATCAAAGTTAACTAAAACAACATTTAAGATCTTGGTGCCCGTGGATTTATTTATACTGATCATCCTCTTCACGTGATCCCTTAGCTTTTTTTATGACTTCTGTTGAAGATCGGAGTGACCCCTCTCCCATCTTCATTAGGACATTCTTACTGCCAGCGTATTAGTCGGGATTGTACCCGGTTTTCCCCATGGCCGCAAGCTACACGCTCAATTGACATGCCTCTGGCGACAGTGGCTACGGAAACAAATGAAAGGATTTGTTTAGAGCATGCTAAGATTCTAAGATTCAAGGGAGTTTATACATAGGACACTGATTATCCTGAAAATTTCAGATCTCCTCGCGGGCAGTTTCGCCGCCAAAAGTTGATTTTCAATATTTCCACCGTCGATTTTAGTCACCCACCGTATGCGAACTGTCGCCGCACAACTAAAGTCGATGTCAACTGTACTTTAGAACATGAGATTTTAGTCATATACCTACATGATTGGCCATTAAGACAGTAAATTTTCGCTGTGCAGCGGTAAAGCCCGCATAAAGTAATTTGCGCAAAGACGAACGGAAACAGGTGACGCGTGTGCCAAAAAACTTTAATCATTTGTTTTCTCCATGGTGGCGGTCGCAAGCCGCTTGTCGCTTGGACGTAAAGCTGGATAATGACAATAGGTACTCTCAAAGGGGCCATGCATGTGTTTAGTTACTAAACACCTCTTCTTACCTCTCCGGAGAAAACAGGCGTGAAGTTATGTAACGGGTCGTCCCCCGAGGACCGTAAAGGGCTTGCAGTAGCCCTTTCCTACCTTCATACAGGACCCATTCGTCTTCTACGTTAAATGTGATTAATTACTAAAAACAACCAAAGCTCGTTAGTAGGACGTTAACTTATTCATTAACACTGACCACTAACTAAGTGCTACTAACTACGCTAAGTAATAGTTAAGTTACGAATACGATTTAAGACTTTGAAATGTTTACCTATAGGCAATTGAACCCTGCAAGTCCCTGAGATACCACATTTGGTTCGCCGCGTACCAGCGAACTTTAACCTTATTTGTATGATAAAATAAGGCTCTGAATCGTTTGAAACGATGCGAGCATAACGTAGGTAATTAGGGATAAAGAGGTTAAATGTCTGGAATTGCATTCTTCCAACGATTTTAATAAATATCATAACTGGTGGGAGTCGGGATGGGGGCCAGCATTTTATAGGCCGATTTTGTATGTCTGGGACAAGGGAATCAAGGGATAGAAAGTAATTCGCTGCTGGGGAGTTTGTTGCGCCACTTTTTCTTCCCAGCTGGAAATGCATTAGACAGTGGTGAAGGGCGAGCGTTTTAGGGCACTGTCTTATGTTATACTGACGTTCGATAATTGCTGATCCTCAGCCTAATTTGAATAAATGACTTTTGATTTTAATTTGTCCTAAAACAGGTAATCTACTCGTATGCCAACTTACATTAAAATTCGATCAGCTTCAAGACGAGAAATGGTAAAGAATTGAATGAATTTAAAATGTTGTTTTAGTAAGAAGATGTTTGAAATTATATCCCTACATTTTCTTTTCACAATGAAAAACTTAGTCCACTTAGCAACTAATCAAAATAACATCAAAATCACCAACAAAAAACCATACATCTATATTCGTACGCGAAGGCAGACGGATAAATAAATGATGACGCGTCAATCTACCACAGACCCGCGATTTTTTGCCCCAAAGTATCTATTGATTTGTCACATCCCGATTCTTTTTGCGTCCAAACCGAATATGTAATGACTTGGATATTTCATAGTTTTGCTGACTAGCATAGGATACTACAGATAGAGATGGGTAGAATAAATGATGATAGAGTGTACATTCAGCTTTGGTAGACTGATAAGGTTCACAGTTGGTAATAGATGGATAAATAAACATAAGCATAATCAACCTATATTGTTCCCACTGCTGGGACGGAGGCCTCCTCTTTGTGGGAGGGAGTGTTCCGTAATCTATCACACTGCCACAGTGAGGGTTGGTCGAAGTCACAAGTCTTCGAATATTTGATTCTGGGACATGCCGGATATTTCCTCACACTGTTTTACTGCACCGTTTTGAGAGCAGTGATAAAGAAAAAAAGTAAAGCTGTCTCTGTTCGATCTTACGACCTACAACGTGTAAATAGCGACCGATACCACTGGCACCATTGTCACATAATGAGTATGACAGAAAATCTAATTAATCAAGATTAATCCTGATCGAGCTTGGCTTAAGTAAACGACTAGGACAGACTGGATGCCGAAAGCAGAAGCTTGGTTTGTGCCAGCCTCTACTAAATAATCGATTTACATAATGTAACAGCAGATTTTAACTATGGAACGTACGGCGACAAATCAAGCCATACATTTCCAGTAAAACTTGACATCTCATTGTAAGGAAAGCCTATACAATGCGAGGTCTATTAAAACTGGAAAATTTTAGCTTGCTAGTAACCGTGTGAAAAGTCAGCGTCAACAATATCGAAACGAACAGACTGTTCAAAATGATCAACTAAGAACATTAAACTTAAAATCTCAATTGAACAAAGTTCATGTCAGAATGACAGTTGTCGTGTATTCTGAAACATTCCTTGTGTCATTGAGTTAATATTTAATTTTCAAAGTTGTTTAGATCATTTTGTGCAGTCTGTTCGTCGCAATATTTTCGACGCTGATTGGACACCTCTTTCTTTGTTAACATTTGCTAGTGTCGCAACCGGTGGTAGTAATTATGTAATGTGTATTGCCTGTGGTCTTGTGCTGATATAGACATCAAGCTGAAAAAATTCGGACGGTAAAACCAAATCCGCGGGTTCTAACTCACGGAAGATTTTTAATGCATCTTGTAAGTTATTATGGGCATCATAACTTACTTTTACCTTAACTTAAATCATTCATAAAAATAATAGAAAAGAAACATCAACTTAATAAAAACGAATAACTATAACAACTACTAAGTTTAAAACAAATATAAACCCATAGAAAACCCGTAATAAAACCATGGACGTCAGCCATTGACGCGGGTAGCAGATAAGATACCCCTCAATTACTAGTTCAGTGTGATACTAAGGACTATTCATAGATTTATAACACCATAAACAGACATAATATTACATTGCGAACACCATAATAATAGAGATAAGTAAGTCCATCATAAATGGATTGGGAAGATAACATAGATTAGAAGTTATTTGTTACAAATATTAAACACTTGATTCATTGGAATATGGTGGTCGATACGTATTTTATTTTAGTATTTGTTGACAGGCCTACACTGTCCTCCTATACCTATTTACACTGTAATTTGAAAACAGTGTGAAAGTCAATTATTTTAATAGAGTAGGTAACCGTGGAGTTTCTTGCCGGCTCTTCTCCATAGGAAACGACCATTTGGAGCCGTGCACCTAGCTTGTGACGTTTTATAAGTGCCGCATGATGGTTTATGTGAAATAAAATATCCTACTTAATATTATAAACGCGAAAGTTTGTATGTATGGATGTTTGTTCCTCTTTCACGTAAAAACTACTGACCTGATTTAGATGAAATTTGGCACATAGTTTATAACCTAGATTAACACATAAGGTACTTTTTATTCCGGTAGTACTTTCCCGCGGGATATTTTCCGACCTCCACGCGGGCGAAGCCGCTGGCAAAAGTTAGTATCCAAATAAAATCAAAATATTTCCTGGTCATTTATTCAAATTAGACTGGGGATCAGCACTTTTAGAACGTCAAAGTTATCATAAATAAGACGGTCCCCCAATAACGCCCGCCCTTCGCCAATTCCTAGTTATTTAGCTGGGAAGCGTGGAGCAGCTAACTCCCAACTAACACAGCAGATAATCTCGATTCTATACATTAGTAGGTAATCAAAGTATGTTGCATAGCTGGTAGGAACCGAGTTACAACTTGAGGCCGCAAATGATGAAGCAGTAATGTTCGCGTAGGAGGAGGCGGGGCACGTGAGGGAGAGGCAATCTATGCGCCCTCACGCCGCTAACCGCCGCAGGAGGAGACGCCCCGGGCATCGGGAGTCGATAGCGAACTCCCGACCACCGTAGGCGCGGGCTTGCGGGCGGCCAGCAGTGGGTAGCTCGCCGCCTGGTAAGGACCAGGCCCGTGTCGACGACGAGTAGTGTTCCACGCGCGCTTCAAAGAGATATCAGCAAACTGAAGGAGCGAATGCCTGCCAGAGTCGCGAGATTCGTTCCAAAGAGATACTGTGGCCCTGGCATATGGGCAACTTAAAGAACACGCACCCGTGTTCCTTCGGGTCCAATCCAATCTTTCATATGTTAGAAAAAAATTGTTTGCTTAGCAACGGAAACAGTGACATGAATTTCAAAATGAAAGCGATTCCTACTGATAGTGTTTACGCAATTATCCCGCT
Organism: Aporophyla nigra; assembly: GCA_947507805.1. Taxonomy (NCBI): domain Eukaryota; kingdom Metazoa; phylum Arthropoda; class Insecta; order Lepidoptera; family Noctuidae; genus Aporophyla; species Aporophyla nigra. The sequence continues at coordinate 22,706,225 of OX382304.1, read as the reverse complement.
GATGCTTAATTCTACCTGAATAAATGAAACGATAGAAAGCCAAATAGATCAATAAATTCTACAAACATAATAAAAACATGTTGAATTATATCGTATTTAATATTGCGGAAAGCAGTGACAACTCAATCGACTCGCGTCCTTTCTGCAAAGCCTCTGATACGAAGCATTGAATACCACCGGCGCCAAAAATGGCAGTTCCAATCAATAACTCAACAATACTCCCACAGTTTTCACAATAGCCTTTAGAAACACGCTTTGATATTGTTGCCATGAATGGCACGCTACTAACTGCGTGCTGCTGACTACGCACGCGCTCCATTGACAATCGCGTGACACCGTCAAGACACGCATTTCATTAAAACTAGCGTGGTTAGTAGTTACTTTGTGTTTGGACAGACGGTGGATAAGTTCAGAAGTTCCATAATTTTAAATAGGGAGGATATGGGACATTGACGCGTATACTGTTACCTGAATTTAGGATCTGATTCTAGACCGACAAGTGTTTGCCGTCGGTTATTCAAACTCAAAGTCATAGTCATATTATTTAGTTGAAATATGCACATAAAAGTCACTATTGAACATGAAAAAAAAAAGAATTTATTCTACTTCCAAAAGGTGTTCTCGTATGAAAAATAATGGGCAGAAAACTCCCACGTTACTGTTTTAGAATGATTTACAATGTTTTTTACACATTAATTATATCACTGACACGTAAATTAATTTTGTGATAGATACTCTCATCTACATTTTAGAAATATTGTAAAAGTAAATGTTTTTCCTAATAATTTAATAATGTCATTAACCGTGAACCGTAATTGTACCGTGTGGTGCCGGACGTAAAGAATAACACCACCCCATTTCTTCCCGTGGGTGTCGTAAAAGGCGACTAAGGGACTTACTAGAGAATGGGCAGCAGCGTTCTCTATGCATTTTGCCACCATACTGCGATCGCCAACCCGCCTGCCAAGCGTGGCGATTATGGCAAAGCCCCCAAATTGGGGGAGGCCTAAGTCCAGCAGTGGACGTCTTACGGCTGAAACGATGACGATGAATGTCATTAAAACAATCTGCTCTTTAAAACAAAATTTCAATACGAACACGGTCAAAATGTACGTAACAGTACTTTTTTATCGACAAACAACTTCTGCTCTGGGTATAGGATCATTTGCTAAATTAATGGTAAGTTTGCGCGTACCATGTCCCTTACACCGTGTATATTTAACTAATCACGAAGGTAGTTGATGGTTAATCGAGCTTTTGCGGCGTATTTAATTCGTCCAACTTATAGCGGAATGTCCGTCCGGTGCAGACCGTATGCCGGACGTACTTGACGTTTTTTTAATCGCGGGGTTTTTAATGCGATCTAAATTGTTGCTAATTTGACCAAAATTACTCCAAACTCAGATGCTTTATTGCTAAAAAAAAGAAATTCTTAAAATTTTAAAAGAAACGTTTATTTCTGGTTTTATGACTCAAAGAAAGGATACAAACACAAAAAAGACATGTTGGGGGAAAATACGCATCGCATCTACGAACAACTGCCATCGCTCAGCATAATGCTGCTACCCTATGTGAGAAAGAGTCATAGCACTGGATCTCATCGACAGCTGGCATTGATTTGATGACGCTCACTGGTGCAGCATACAATAAAACTGGAAAACAAAACAAGAAATAAAAAGAAAATAAATAAACAATACAAGTTCTTTACTCTACCATTAAATGTGAAAACTAATTTTTGGTGTTGTAAATCAAGGTGTGACGAACCCTGTATGGACGCAACAATTTAAAGTATTAAAACTAAAATTTTACTAATCAAGAGAAACTGGCTTCTTCTTTGGCCAAAGAATTGCCATTCAACGTGGCAGAAATACTGACATTCTTCACACAAGTTTCCGGATGACAATAATTGGGATGAGTACCTGGACGTCTAAGTGAGAACAAAAAAAAAATTAAGAATTTTTGTATATTTCGTTAGTCATGTAATTTAATACCTCAAAAGTGTAAATAGTTAGTTACATTATTTATTGTATTATTTAGGGGAAAAAAAACCTCAACATTTACCTGATTGATCAATATGTGCGACTGTTAATAATGATAATGTTATACTATGCACGTATATATCCATTAATTTAATTGACGTGGAGATAAACATTCACGATAATAACGTCACGTTACAAATTATACCTGAAAGCGCACCATTTATTTCAAATAAGCACATAAAAGGCACTTATGAACGTTAAAATTTACATTCAAATAGAATTGATTCTAGTCACCTATTCCAAAAGGTAGGTTCGTATGGAGAAGAATGGGTAAGAAACGCTACCGTTACTCTTTAAAAATTAAAAGTGGTGCCAGATTATGTTGATCGCCAAAATATATACAAATAAATAAAATTGGTGTGTCTGTTTTTAATATTAAGATAACCACTTTTTACTAAGTGTATATGGAGTATACACGGTACATATACCAAAACAACATTTTTTACATTTTTTGTCTGTCTGTCTGTCTGTTTGTTCCGGCTAATCTCTGAAATGGCTGGACTGATTTTGACGGAACTTTCACTGGCAGATAGCTGATGTAACAAGGAGTAACTACTTTTATTTTAGAAAAATTAAATAATAGTTTAAAAAAACTAAAAACACGCTGAATTTTGAGACGTATGTCAGCGTAGTTTGTGACGTTTGTCAGCATATTTTTCAAAGACAGTTTTTATGAAAAACTTTTTGTTAAATACCACGCGGACGAAGTCGCGGGTAACAGCTATTACCTATAATATAACCTGAATTAAAGGCTCGTACAGACAGGCGCGACATGTCGCGCGACCTGTCGCGGAGGCGATTCTGCGATATCGCGATGCAACACCTTTCACACTGGCGCGACCACTCGTGCGCGAATCGCACGCGAATCCGCGACGTCCTTGTAGCGGCGCGACAGCTTTTAGTACATTTTGTATGGCGTCGCCACGTCGCAGCGAATTCGCGGCGAAATCGCCGCGACGCCATACAAAATGTACTAATAAGCTGTCGCGCTACTCGACGCGGCGCGACCGTGTCGCGGCGCGACAGGTCGCCCTTGTGTGAAGTGTCGCGCGCGTTTTCATAGAAATTGTTCTACGGATATAAATCGCCGATTCGCGCGCGACCGTCGCGTCGCGCTAGTCTGAACGAGCTTTAACACATCTTACCGCGGTAGTACGACCTACTGCGTTAATTTATGACATCCACGCGGGCGAAGCCGCGGGCAAAAGCTAGTTAATAATATACCTAGTGGTGTTGTGTACAGTAAACCTTTTGAGTACTTAATTTACTGCATTTTGCTAACAAACTACACAAAGTAACACATTCTGGAAATTAGTTGCTGACTCCATTGACTGGTTAAAACAAACATCGGGTTATTCCGCGTAATTAATTAATCGAAGCTATTTCGAATCTAGATCAGTTAAATTCGTGTTAATGCAAACGTTGACAGCTGTTGCTATTCGAGAAAGATTGTTTATTTTAATAACATCTACCAATTTAATAATAACCCCCAGATTCTTGCAGCATCTTTGTATTCTATCCATTAGAGCTGTTGACAGCAGCTCAAATGGATAGAATAAAAAGAAGTCTAATGTAGGCAAAGAAATACATTTTAAATATCTTAGGCCAACCAACACACTGTTATCTGATGCCAAACTAGGCAGAGCCTGTACTATGGTAACCAGACAACTGATAAATATACTTATAAATTTCTATATACATACATATTATAGATAAATTACACCCAGACACAGAACAAATGATTGTGCTCATCACACAAAGATTTGTCCTGGGTGGGAATCGAACCCACGACCTCAGTCTTAGCAGTCAGGTTCACTAACCACTAGACTAACAGGCCAATCTATAGTAGGGTAGTCTATTTTGCTGTTATTTAGTTGTTTGCTATAAAACCGGATGTCTCTGATGACTCAATATCAGTATTTTACATGGAGCGACTGCCTATCTGACTCTCCAGTTACTTGGTAAGATTGGTTGTCCGGGCGTCTGACGACCCGTAACGACTGTCAAAGAGCCACCAATAACAGCCCAGACCAACGGCTTAATATGCTTTCCGGGGCACAGAGGGGTATGTAAAGATGGTCACTCTTCCACAAACGAACCGCGGCAACCGTAGCTTAACCTGATCGATAGATCCGTGCGGTTTTTTTATTACTTAGCCACAATCCCCTTTGACCCTGCAGAAAGCATATTTCCAGTACTAAAACAACCAAACGGATATGACATCACGTAAATGCTCGCAGGTAATTAGAACTATCGGAACGTACCAGCTGCTGGCTGGATTCCAGTGATCGATCGGTTTACGTAGATCAGTTACCCGTAGACTAAACTAATAAATTTCTGTAATGATGGACATCCAGGTCGAAGTGAGTGAGAGGTTAAATAATTAACCTGAGGATTTTATTTCTGTTGTATGTTAAAAATTGTAAGCTGCTGAATCATTGAATTCTTTTTGGAATATTATGTGGGAGATAAACAGGCTGCCCAATAGCTTTGAGTCTAGATTTTTACGAAGAACAGAGTGTAAAGTTCACTCATCCTCTACAGCAGGGTTTCTCAAACTTCTGGCTCCATGTACCCCCATTCAAGTTTCCAGATGACAGCGAACCCCCAACCAACCCCCCCAAAAGAAAAGAATAACATTCTATATAGAAAAAATAAAGTTTATTAATTGAATAAAAGGTCACGCGCACCGTGTCACGCAACGAGCGAGCGACAGTCGCGCGCGCACCTTCATGCTTTCCGCACGCGCCTGCTAGTCACCCAGCCGCCATTACGTAAATTTTGTCGCGAACCCCCTACCGTCGCTTGGCGAACCCCTGGGGGTTCGCGAACCCCACTTTGAGTAACCCTGCTCTACAGGAAAGGAGGGATCCTACGACCAGAGATGTCGTGTCTGGTGGACAACATTGAAATAACCCATAATAAGTATGCCTATCATTTACTTATACTCTAAATCTGAGACCCAGGAACGCTGCTTGTCTTCATAAATTCGTATTATAGGGCTACTTTGGATGAGGTCCTTGAGAACTCGAGTACTAATAAATCTTCTTATAACTACTATTAGACTTCTTCCGTCTTCTCCTCTGCTTCGGCGTTTTGCAAAAACCATTCACAAACCTTCAGTGGAATTTTATCTTTAACAATTACTCCTTGCAAAATGGGAAAGAGGATATCTAAAAAAAACCGGCCAAGTGCGAGTCGGACTCGCGCACCGAGGGTTCCGTAAAAACGTTGTAGTACCTTTAAAATTATTAAAAATATTTTTATTATATGATGTAACTAAACATTTATGGTTTTCGCAATTTTTCCTTTATCTGTGCTATAAGACGTTGCTTCGTACCAAAATTCAAAATTCTATATCGACTGGAAGTACCCTTTAGGTTTTGATTCCCTTGCGAGTTTCGAAAATTTGCGGAAATTTGCGGCATAAACGACTATATCTTTTGATTGCGTTAGCTTAGAAGTTTGATGTTTTCACAGCTTCAAGGGACAGTAGATTTGAGTATTTGATATAAATTTCAGCTTGATACCTCCACGCGTTCCTGAGAAAAAGGGTCTTGACAGACGGACGGACGGACGGACGGACGGACAACAAAGTGATCCTATAAGGGTTTCGCTTTTTCCTTTTAAGGTGCGGAACCCTAAAAAGAAATAGATCTCCAAAAGGTCTGGTTCATTTGATTAGAAACAAGATATTGCACGTGGACTCAAAAACTCGTGAAGACCTAACGAAACTTCATCATTTCAGCCAAAAGACGTCCACTGCTGGACATAGGCCTCTCCCAATTTGGGGGCGTTTGCCCTAATCACCACGCTTGGCAGGCGGGTAAGCGTTCGCAGTATGGTGGTAAAATGCATAGAGAACGTTGCCGCTCATTCTCTAGTAAGCCCCTTAGCCCTCTCTTACGACACCCACGGGAAGAAATGCGCTGGTGCTATTCTTTACGTCCGGCACCACACGAAACGAAACTAAATTCGTTGAAAACAGATTCCTGTGGACGCTTAATTAATTCAGTTTAAAGGCAGCCCGGGTTGAAGTCACGAAGCAAAATAGATTTCAGCTAAAATGTCCAATCAATTTAGGTTTTTAGGTCTCCATTATAAATTCTGCACAATTCAAACGAAATGAGAAGAACGACTGGCGTTTAACACGTTAACTGCCATGTCGGACTATGTGTCCGACACTTTTTGTTCCATTCAGGCCTTGTCGGACTATATGACCGACAACACATACCTAATCTGAACATGTCGTTGCTGCCTGGCGGCCTGCATGTTTTTGGAATAATGTATTTTTGGAATAAATAATCTATTTAAAGTGAAATAACACTAAGTACATTTTTTGACTTTTTCTGATTTTCACCATGGCAGTTAACGTGTTAAAGATTGCGCCGTGTAATAACAACTCCCGAGTGATTTTATCGATGGGGTCGATTCAGGGTAACGTATTATTATAGAACAGTAATTCAAGACTTCTTTGGGTATAGTGCCTTCATTTTATAAACTAGTAAGTACTACTTTTAGTGAGAAAAATGTCATGAAATAGTAGAAAACTGTTTGTGATTGTATCCGTGGATAGTTATAATAATTTAAACATGGGGCGTGTCAACTAAACTTCTTATACTTTTTGCTGATTTTGAGTGAATTATAGATAAAAACACAATTTTATACGGTGGTAATATTTAAATACAGTTAAAAGTCAAATGACTACACTCAGTGAAAGTAATTGATATGCAAATTGACACTGTTCGTCAATTTATTGAGTTATAACTTCAAACAATTTTCATAGAATCTGTTGGAATTTGAACGAATAAATTTCAACTTAAATTGTTCGTACTGCGTTCCATTTGAGTCTTCATTAAAATCAGCCTTACAAACATCCCACTGTTGGGACATGCGCTTCATATTTTTGAGCTTATTTGGCTTACTTTACTGCTTACTTTGGCTGTAATCCACGAGGCGGCGTGCTAGATGCACGGCTAGATGTCACACGTCTTGGAATTTTTGGTTCTGGGGCATGCCGGTTTCCTCACGATATTTTCCTTCACTGTTTTGAGAGCAGTGGTGATGTATGATATATGAAGACCACACGGGAAAAACAATGAATGTCACCTTTTTTGCGAAACTGACTTTTTAATGCCATTTATTAGCTTTTTAGGGAAACATTCTATTACAAAAATCAGAATTGGGTAAAATCATCGTAGTGAACTGTTATAGTTCAATTTGTATTTGTTTGTCCATGGCAAGAAATTGTAGTCACTAATTTTAGATTCTGAACCATAACTTAAAACTTATTTAAACAAATCAAGTTTTAGAAGTACAGGCAAAGCATATATCAACATAGTAATAAGTTGTTTCAATATTTTACTTAAAAGAGTCTAAAATGAAAAAAATATAGACTTTCAAACTATATAAAACTGTTTTTCTGTTAATTGTACTTTTTTGACATTCTTTGTTTTTCCCGTGTGGTCTTCATATGCAAAGTTAAGCATCTGATTAAGTTTCGAACCCACAACTCGTATATCGAGACCGATACCACTGGGCCTAGTTAAACTCCTAATCAATTTAAGTCTTCAGCTTCATCACTTTATGGAATTCCGAGCCTCTTGGTGTAGTCACGAACAAAGTAAAAATAATAAACGTAACTTCTAAAATCACTTAATTCACTTCGTCCAGTCTGTTACATGTGTTAATACAATTATAAAAGTTGGTTCGTCCTATCCTTGTTGTGATAACTTAATTGGCTGTGCGCTGACATTCGCTGGCTTTGCGGGAAAAATGTTGGTTTTATTTCAAACCTTAATTGGTCTGCAATAGGATATTATCTACCGTTAATATTTATTGTTCCGTGTGGTGCCGATTGTAAATATTAGTTCCATCCTATTTTGGCCCATGGGTTTCGTAAGAAGCGACTAAGGGACTTACTAGAGAATGAGCAGCAACGTTCTTTATTCATTTTACCACTATACTGCGATCGCCAACCCGCCTGCGAAGCGTGGCGATTATGGCAAGCCCCCCCAAATTGTGGGAGGCCTATGTCCTGAAGTGGACGTCTTTCAGCTGATATGATGATGGTGATTGTGAATATTGGATTTTACTGTAATGCAGACATGTTCATCACGGACTGTACCGTTTGTAAAATGCCCTAAGTTCTATTTCGGTAAATTTTCTTTCCTATGATCTGATCTTTACCGTGTTCAAAATGTAGGTCTAGTGTCATGGATTATTTTTTTCAGGGAGAAGACTTTGATGCTTTCGTTTTCAAGCTTAATGGTTTAATTAATTGAACGCCTGAACATTTTAACAGGCAGTAACCACTTCCCAACTGTTGCAATACCTCTGTTGCTATGCAGTCCTGAATATTACCATAACAATTTGCAAGAAAGAAAAATCACGAAACTCCGTGACGTGACATACTCGAAAAACGCAACAATGGCCGATATCTCCAACACAAAGGACGAGTGGAGGCCACACGTTATCTATTAGTTATCGCGGTGAAAATTATGTAAAATGTATGCGCACGCGGCGCAATACGTAGGCTGACGTATTGACTAGTAACGAAAAACAGATGAGTAGGTATGGTCTATTTTTGTATTGGGCTATGTGAGATTTGTCACAATTTTATCGTTTCATATCTTGATTATTGTTTGTGACAACACAATAAGATTCTTTTTCCACAGGCAATCACATTTTTCTGAATTGGAAATCTTTTTTTGGATATTATACAGGTCCTCTGAAAAATAAAAATTACTGTCTTCCAAAAAACACACATTAAGGTGAATTTATTTTCTTCATTTTTCACGAACCAACTTCCGAAAAAAAATACACCATTATTTAGTCATAATATATTTATATATATTTATACCTCCCCCACACCAATTCATACACTACCCTCCCACGTTAATTTTTAACTTTTTACGGATCATGAGATACGTACCGCCGCTGCCAGACAGACGGACGGACGAACCGACGGATGGACTCACTACTGGTTATCGTACATTGGGTATGTAGGTACATATTATTATATGCGACAATAGGTTACCCACCACATGCAATATTGGTACTTTGGGGGACACTAAACGCTAATAAGCGTAATAACCATATAACTTCAATTGTGTGTCGTTCCCAATTGACTTCGGAAATAAATATCTTTTTTTTCTTCTCCTGACAACAATGGGTGGCATTCCATTGTATAACTCATATTTCAGCTAGGGTCAAGATGGATTTACGTCCATGGGCTATCAAAACAGATTTAGGGACGAATTCCTCTCAAAAAACCATTTCTTAACGGAATTTTCCTTCAATCCTTTTCCTCGTAGGTAATACTCACGGAAAATACCTTTTTAAGATTTACATAAAACCGTATAAATGCCACGTTATTTGTTTACGAAGCGTTTTGGAAGGAATAAAAAAGGAAATTCACAAATAAAAACCGTTTTAAAAATCTATTTCACGTGGTAGTTATCTTATTGTTGAAAATTAAAACCTATTTATATACATATTTCTAAACCCGTTCGGTCCGTAGAGACCGATACTTCATTTCTGGCATAAGTTTTGAAAAAAAAAAACTGCATTTTTATTGATTTTTTTTTGTGAGTGGGAATCATCAAATGCCGTCTCCCGCTCTGGGTGGAGCGGAAGAGCCTGTCAGAATTTTACTGACTAAAACCCACCCGTGTTCCTTCAGTTGCCAATATGCCAGGACTACGGTATCTCTTTCAAACAAATCTCGCGACCCTGGCAGGCATCGGTCCTAGCAGACCCCTTCAGTTTGCTGACATCTCTTTGAGGCGCGCATGGACACGGACCTGGTCCTTACCGGGCGGTGAGCTAACCATTGCTCGCCGCCCGCAAGCCCGCGCATTTATTTATCTTTATATAGCATAAAACAAAGTCGCTTCCCGCGTTTGTATCCTTAGATCTTTTAAACTTCTCAACGGCGTTTAATGCGGTTTTCACCAATAGGCAGAATGATTCAAGAGGTAGGAATAATACGCGAGCAAAGAGGCTAGCAATCCTATGTGTTAACCCAGTTTACAAACTATCTGTGTGTCTTGTGATTGAGTAACAAACATCTAACGTTTTACGCCTGCTAAAGTCTATGCTACCTCAATTTATTCAGAATATCTAATCAGAAATCAAAAGTTTTTTTTAGAATGAAGACTGTTTCAACTTCAAAACTACATAAGATAATTTATACTTAACCAAAACTTCCTGTCCTGTCCTTCACTACTTTCTAATGCTTTAGCTGGAAAAAATAGTTTATTAAAGCTTCTCTATTCCCTCTTTCTTTACCACGAAACCCTACCTACTCATTACGAAATTAAACCATTAATTCCCACTGCAAACCGACAGCGGTATATTAAAATGGTTAGAGTTAACACCTGGTAAGCTGTGAACGAGTGCGAGTCGCTGAGTATCGATTAAATGCTACCCTACACAATCGATGCATGTGCGCTACTACGAGTGCTACTCGATTGCTTCTATCTCGATTGCGAACATGTCTAACATGTTAGAGTGCTAGATTGAATTCTACGTCACAGTTCTTTCTTTTTCAATGGTATTTCAAATTATTATACTCAATAGAAGAAAATACTCATGGCAATGTAGCACGGTTCAACAAAATTGATTCACTTAAAGGTGCAGAAATGACAGGATATAGACCAAATTTAATTCATCTTTATCATCATCGTCATCCTGACCTTTTTAGGATCGACGCAACGTGTCTTTTCTTTCCTTTTTACACGCTTTATATTAGCTTCACTCGTATATTTGTATCTTTGTTTGTAACCGACTCATTATAGCGCGATTTTGACCCACTTTAAACGACCAGATTTCAATCAAACTTTGCACACCTGTCAAGGACCGATGACAATGCAATAATTTCATAAATTTGTGCCATTATCCTTGCCAGGGTTACCAGGACAACAAAAAAACTGTCTTCGGAAACTACGCTGACATACGTCTCAAAATTCGAAACACACTAAAACATAGAAAATAAATAATAGTTTAAAATCCTAAAAACACGCTTCCATAGAAAAAGGTATTTTTTATTGATATCAGGCACCCCATGCTTTTTTCCTTTATTTGTACTTTTTAGTTTGGTTTTCTATGGAAGCGTGTTTTTTAGTTTTTTTAAACTATTATTTTCTTTATAAGTCGCCATCTCGCTAGTCATACCGTTTCTAACCATATCCTCTGGCACACAAGTCATCCATTGTTTCTGCTGTCTTTTGGGCTCCAATATAAAATAAAACCCCAAAATTCCTTACTACAACCCTGAACGTGATACATAATTATGTCTTGTGTTCTGTAAGAAAAAGTATGTAAAGAAGTCCACTGTTCCTTATTTTCCAACGTCGTGATTGTTTCTATATGAATAAATGTAGGTTTTGGTCTTGTACGGTTTTAACTATTTGTATGTAAAAACATAATTGAAAAAATAATTTAAAATAGTTACAGCTTTTATCACCAGTAAAAGTTAATCGACATTCCATAGTATCAAATCAGCCAAAGTGTGAAATAGTAAGTGCTTATTCTATAGAAGGGTTACTGTTATTAAGTCTATAGCAATTTTTTTCTAAACACAGTATAACAAAATAAAGTCAAGTCCTGAAAGTAATTTATTCATAATTGACTTCTGAATCAATTTGATTTATTTTAGTATGTGTATTTTTTCCAAAATCATAAATTTTGCCAAACCATTACATTATAAGTCATAAATACTCACTTTTAGGTGTATAAAGTAATGCGTGTATATGATCAACACGATTTTATGAATAACTCCGTTTAGCTGTACCCTGCCACGCTTCGCTGTGGCACATTCGAGCGTTTTCCTCGCTTCCGGCAGATGGCGCGGTTACTGGTACACAGCTGATCATTTAAAAAAAAAACAGTTTTTTCGCGGTCGCGGATATGTGACTGATGTAAAAAATAGATAAAAACAATCCTTGATGCGGATTATATATCATGCTAAAATTTCAGCTCGATCGGTGCAGAACTTTTTGAGTTTTTGAAGCGTACACAAACCAATATAACATTTTTACATGTATAGATAAAAGGACACTTTGAACGGTAGTCCTGGTATGGTCACGTGAGGAAAGTTTAGAGTATGAATGTCGATCGCTATAAGAGTATCGAAACGAAACGATAGATGAACTGTGTGAATTATGATATGGACAGTAAGGGGGTGACTACCGAGATGACGACTAATAGAGACGTGTGGAAGAAAAAGACATTTCGAGCCGATCCCAAATAAATTGGGATAAGGGGAGGAGAATTATATAATATGTAAAATAAACTTTGAAAAAATAAAGTTTGATTATTTTATTATGCTTTCAACTCAATACTCTATGGGGTGTATGAGGTCTTGCGTTAATTATGTTAGGGGCCATCCATAAATTACGTCACACATTAAGGGGGGGAGGGGGTCGACGAATTGTGACATTGTGTGACAAGGGAGGAGGGGCCCTCAATTTTGTGACTTCACATTTCAAAATTGAATATACATATTAAAAGTACTACTAAAAAACGATGTATGAACTATGAAAAAAAAAATTAAATAAAATTCAATCATCATCATCATTTCAGCTGTAAGACGTCCACTGCTGGACTTAGGCCTCCCCCAATTTGGGGGGCTTTGCCATAATCGCCACGCTTGGCAGGCGGATTCAAAATACAATATCTAGATGTAAAATTGCAAAATATGTGACGTCACACTAGGGAGGGGGTCTCACAAATGTGACCAGCTGTGACAAGGACGGGGGGTCGAAAAATCATGAAATTTATGTGACGTAATTTATGGATGGCCCCTTATGTGTTGTGTAGATTCGGTAACAGTTGGCTCTAACAAGAGTATAGAGAGTGACTTTATACTCAGGATTTATGAACACAAGTCATGGTATGATTTATAGTCCAAATTATCTATATTCCAAGTTCTATGACAGAACTGTCTGAGTAATTATAATGGATAACAGTTGAAGATTTGACGTAGTAAGGGTTTGGTTCCATAGGAGATATGATATTTTTATTTACTAAGTAGGTATGATAAATCTGCTGTAAACATAGATGGTTAAAAAATTCTGTATTTTTGCCTGACAACTCTATTGTTCTTAAATGAATAAATACGTACGAGGTATCTTTAATAATTTAAAAATCAGTTATTAAATTAAAGTTTCCCAATTTGGTTACTCAACTCACGATAAAAAATATAGTAAAGATTTTTACCCGGCGTCTTATTTTCTTGTGAACACGTCTTTTATCCAGAAAAAAAATCCTTTGTTTCATATAGATATTTATTTTGCGTCCTAAAACTTATAATAACGACCTCAGGCTAGCTACAATCTAAAACAGTGTTTATCACGAAACTTGTGGCCATGTTTGGAATTATTAATTCACGATGAGTTTGAGAAGATTCTTATATATAGTCTGTGGTTTTTGGTCTGTAATAATGAGAAACAATAGGGTAGACAGATAATAGGCGTTCAATAAGTGGGTAGTTTCGTGGTTAGAATGAGAAACAAGACAATGTCGAGAATTAGATCTGCTAATTAGAACGTTGTTTAGCGTTTTCTTATAGAATATAAATAACACAAAGCTAGTGGCGACTTAATTATTTTCTTGTTGAAGCGTAATTAACCGATTTCAAAAACGAGAATGTTCCCAAACAATCTGTATTTTTTTTTTAGTATGTGTGATCTGCGTTATCTCCGGCAATTGTTACTCAATTTCGTTTTTTTTAATGGATTGGTTTAGGACGACACCCATTGGTAAGACTGATTCTCAGACTCCTGGGCTTCTCACTACCCGTCTGTCAAGGACTGTCAAAGATGTGCATAACGGCTGGGATCAACGGGTTAACGTGCTTTCCGAGTCACGGGGTTTTTTTTTTTTTTGATGGGACATCATCAAATGACTTCTCCCGCTCTGGGCGGAGCGGCGGGCATGTCAGAGTTTTGCTGACTAAAACCCAACCGTGTTCCTTCAGTTGCCCATATGCCAGAGTCACGGTATCTCTTTCGAACAATCTCGCGACCCTGGCAGGCGTCGGTCCTAGCAGGCCCCTTCAGTACTGCTGACATCTCTTTGAGGCGCGCGTGGAACACTACGCGCCGTCGACCCGAACCTGGGGGGCGATTCTACTAATTTGCAAAGTTACACGTTCAATTGTGTTTCGGCAACAGTGAGATTTCGATCGCAGGTCGATATGTCTTATAAAGTCATTCTGCTATTTTTTAAGCACCTATACTTAAACCCGATCGCAACTGAGTCGTAACGGGAACATACGGGTGGGCTTCCGGTGTTACCAACATGCCAAATAGTATGTTTTATTATTACCACAAAGAAAAAAGTTGAATCTAAAAATGTCACTAAACACGAATAAATGGCACTAAAGGATTTTCTAATATAAAAATATCTTGACCATAATTATAGTTTTGTGCTGATATTTTATTGTTACAAAAATAGAACATTTTAACTTACGAATAACAAAAACTCAGAAGAACGTTTCGTTCTACGTCCCTAACTAGCTAAAGCTGTGAAATCAAACCTTTCAGTTATGTTAAAGACTCGAAGGGAACTTCTATTAATCGTATTTTACCTAACCAAATCTGTTTTGATTTTAAAAAAATACTGTTGACGGTGCAGGTGTTTAATCCCGTTTTTAAGTTCGCTTACTCTCGCATAAAGTGGTTTAAAAATCATCGTGAAACGGATTGGAGTTTTTGGTGGCTTGTCAGTTTGACTAGTGATGTTACTACAACTAGTTATAAATCGCCAGGCACTGATTTTCTCAATTTAATTCAAGTTGAATCTAAGGTAGGTACCTCCCTTTAGAGACGTTTCTAGCAGCTTTGTTAGTTAAAAACGAGACATTAAATAATAATTTAAAACGAAAATAATCATAGAAAAATTCAAAATGCGGCATCCGATCAATATTGGGGCTACAATCGACTCTTGCTGTTCGGGGAGCATTTTCTCCTTCTCACATTCCACTGGCAATATGTTAAATAATGACAATATGATGACAAATTACCTACACGTTATCAACTGACTAGTACTTACAGAATAATGCAATGCATAATCACTTTTATTTAAAACATCCGTGATTCAGTACATCACATTATTCTGACAGATTGTTACACGATATTATTAATATTGAATTATGAATTGGTGTAGTTGAAGACTCCGTGATACTTATCTAAACACGACTACATCGAGTGATATGACAACGCGTGAGAAAATAAATAAATAAAATGATCTCGAGCCTTTAGTTACTCGAGTAACGAGTTAAACAAAATCGAATCGCACCACTATCTGACATAGCTGAAAGACAAGTGTCAACTGTCAAGTGACATGACAGCAACACACTTTATTTACTTTTGTTCAAAGAGTTTTAATTGCTTTAATTAATACTTTTATTCCTCTTAACATACATATAGAAGCAGCCTATAATGTTCCCACTGCTGGGATACAGGCCTCCTCTCTGTGAGAGGGAGTAGTTAATCCGTTTCTTTCTAATTGCACGAAATTGATATTTCAGTTTTCATGTGTGTATTTGAAGGATTATTATGAAAATTGAATCTTCAAGATGGTACTGCATACTGCAAAATAATGTGCTGTTAACTGTTCAGTAAGATTTCAATACAATGTGTGAAGATGTTGCCCGAGACTGTTCCAGATTTAAAATAACTCATGAATGTTTCCCTTTCATCAGTAAAACCATCTAGATGCAGTTTGAGGAAAGTTTGTGTATTGATGATGCAAGAAAGAATTTGAACTGTTTATTCAATATGGAGATCTGGATACAGGAATATTTACATTCCATGGCAATCTGCAAAACAAACACATACTGTCCTGTTCGCAGGGAAAAAACATTATTATGTATTGGGTACCAGCACACTGATGAGAAAAATAAAAAACATGCTTGGGTATGTATTCTAATTGCGTTTCAGGTATTTATCACTTAAATATTTGCAAATGCTGTAATAACATTTACTTATTAATAGATTTTTTAATTTGTTAGTGAATAGATGGAGTTTATTTTCATTTCCAATTGTTTGGGGTAAATTATTGTATATATTTATTGATATTATCAGAGGGCTTATTGAATGTATTTTTAGGCAGTTTTAGTCGTGTTTTGTATCAGAGTGTGAATCTTGTTTGTATGTCTTCTCGTTGAGTGTGAAATTCTTGGTGTTAATGTGCAAATTTGCATATTTCAAGTATATTTATTTATTTATTTATTTATTTTATTATTTATGTACACACAGTAAAATACAGAGTGATAAGGCATAGTAATAGAATTGAGTACAAAGGTACTGCTTATTTCTTAAGAAATTTCTTCCAGCAGACCTGCGAAAGGAGAAATTAAAAAGAAATGTAGACAATAGTGTGTAAAAACAAGAAGAGAAAATATGAATATGCGAAGTCTTAAACTAAAATATACTTATACATATATAATGCAAGAAATTAACATATACCTAAATAAATATATAAAGTTAAAATATATAAATAAACATAAATAATTATGTATATATATATAAATATACAAAATTATGAGGAAAGATAATGCTCTTTTACTCGATATTTGAATAGAGAAATAGTTTTTAAGTCTCGAATTGTAGGCGGAAGCGAGTTCCATAATCTTACAGCATGAACAGAGAAGGAATAAGAATAATAACTGGTTTTATGGGGTTGGGATTTAAGGAGGGATCTAAGGTGTGATCTGCACGGTGCATCACTAGGGCGAGCGTAAGAAAAACGCTCACGCAGGTAGGAAGGATATGACGGGTTGTGTAAGATGTTGAAAAGGAGACATAAAATCCGAGTGTTCCTGCGAAGGCGGATTGGGAGCCACTTGAGTTCCTTGCGAAGGTGAGAAACATGGTCATACTTACGAAGACCGAAAACAAAGCGAATGCACAGGTTTTGCAGGCGCTCAAGCTTGTTTAATAGCTCCTCAGTAGCATCCAGGTAGCAGGCGTCGGCATAATCTATAATCGGCTGAATAAGTGTTTGAGCCAAAGAAATTTTAGTCTTCAATGGCAGGAGACTTTGAAGGCATTTCAGCGAATGGAAGGAGAAATGTACCTTCCGACTGACCTCATTGACCTGAGCACGCCACGAAAGATTGGAGTCAATAAGCACACCCAGATCTTTAGTGGTTTCGGTATAGTCAATACGAACACCATCTAGATACAAAGGCATCAGAGATGCAACATCAGCCGCATTGCGAACGAATCTACTGCCAATGATCATGGCCTGGGATTTAGTTGGGTTAATTTGCAAACCAAATGACTTAGCCCAAACACTGATGCGAGCCAAGTCACGATTCATTGCAGCAAGTGAAGAGCCCGCGTCAGCTACAGTAAAATGCCGGTAAAGCTGCAAGTCATCTGCGTAGAGATGGAAACTAGAGGAAATAACCGTGGTTACAAGGTTTATGAAAATTGAAAAAAGAAGAGGAGAGAGAACGCTACCCTGGGGAACACCCTCAGTGAGGCAACACCAGTCAGAGAAGGACTCCTCCAGGCGAACACACTGAGAGCGTCCTCGGAGATAAGAACTGAACCAGGCTAAGGAGGGAGAAGAGAAATTTATAGATTGGAGGATACCTAGTAAAATGTCGAAATCCACAGAGTTGAAGGCGCTACTAAAATCAAGCAATACGAGAACAGTCAGAGACTTATTCTCCATTGCCCAGCGGATGTCATCAGTTACCTTAAGAAGCGCGGTTACAGTACTGTGACCTGAGCGAAAACCAGATTGGAAAGGAGAAATTAATGAGTTTGAGGCCAAGAAAAATGATACCTGTCTATGAACTATGTGCTCAAGAACTTTAGAGAGAAATGGAAGAATAGAAATAGGTCTAAAGTGGGTTAATAAAGTAGGGTTATTAGTTTTAGGTAAAGGTATTATATGAGCCTGTTTCCAAACTGACGGAAAGGAGCAAGAGGAAAATGAGTGGTTAAAGATGTGAGTGAGAACAGGAAGTAACGAGGGAAGGATAAGAGTTATCATTCTTGAACACAACTTATCATTACCGACTGCTGAAGAAGTAATCGCAAGAATAGATTTCTTAACATCATCCTCAGTAACATCGCCAAACTCAAAGTGAGAACATTGAGGTAACGGCAAACTAGCTAGACTCTGTAGTGTCATAGCTTTAACAGACGGATCTAGAGAAAAGGGAAGGAGAGAGAAGTGTTTATTAAGGTCATTAAGGTTCACATCCTTGCACTGGTTAGCCGGTGATTTACCTATGCCTACAGATTTGAGAAATTTCCAAACATCGGAAGAATTGCGGTTTTTGAGTTGATCGTGGAAATAGCGTCTCTTAGCATCTTGACACAGATGACTGCAGCGATTACGCAAAGATTTGTAATGAGAGAGATTCAGTTCTGAAGGTCTGCGCTTATATCTGCTCTTAGCTTTATCCCTGCGACCCATAAGCTCTTTAATTTGTTGCGTTATCCATGGTGCAGGGTTATGTTTAACTTTGACACGTCGGATAGGGGCATGCCGATCATATAAGTCGAGTACGGTTGCATTAAAACATTTCACCTTCTCCTCGATATCTACGCTCTCGATCAGAGGGGTCCAATCAAGATTGGCGGCATCACGCTGCAAAGCCTCCAGATCTATGCCTTTATAGTTACGGAGATATAAAAGCTGGGATTTACGCTTGGGAACACGGATACGATACGAGAGATAAATGAGATCGTGGTATGAAAAAGTAGCAGTAAGTTGACCATGGTAAGAAACATTATTAGGAGAGGAGACAATCATAAGATCTAGGAAAGAGGGTGTACAGTTGGGAAAATAGTGAGTTGCAGAAAGAGGCAGAACTTGAAGATTGTAAGAAGACAAGAGTGTAAGGAGCTTAAGGGAGCGAGAGTCATTTTTAATCAAGCAAGTATTAAAATCACCCATTAATATAACGTGCTCGTACATAGGGCAAAGATTGCTGAGAGTTGAATCGAGGGAACTGAAGTAGTCAATGTGAAGATTAGGACTGTAGAGCACGGCTAGCAAAACTTTTGTGTGATGAACAGTAACTTCAAGAAACAAGTATTCAGCCGACTCAGAATACCGCGAAGGAGATGAACTGACCACCCTGTATGGTAAATCAGCACGCAAATACATAGCAATACCTCCATAATATAGTGACAGAGTTAAAATATTTAGCTTTGTAAAATGCGGTTTGCAGCTATCTATGTGTTGTATATTTACTATGATATGGGCAAATTTCGTTTGAATGGTAAACAGTGTTGGTGCATCTGTACTGTTTCCCCACATTATTATGTCGTAACTAAGCTATGCATATACATAGGCGTAATATGTTACAAGGGCAGTCTGTAAATTTGTGGTTTTTTAACTACCAAATACCTGATATTCCATTATAATCTATCTTTACTAATATTAAAGCTGTAATTTGTTTGTTTGGTTGAACGCGGTAATCTCAGGAACTACTGGTCCGAATTGAACAATTCTTTTTGTGTTGGGAAGCCAATTTATTGAGGAAGGCTATAGGCTATATAACATCACGCTACAATTAAAATGAGCGGAGCAGCAATGAAAAATGGACGAAAACTGACAGGCAATGGGATGCGACGGGAAGAGCATTATTGCATACTCGTGACGCAAAATTTCTTCCTCTTACCTTTCCAACATCACCCACATGGGCAAGTTCAACGAAATCTGTATAAAATATAATATTTTTAGGAAAAAAACGAAAGCAATCCCAGATCGATGCGATAAAAGTTGCATTTTACTGACTTTTGTTCAACCGCAAATTTTGACAGATGAACTGCCGAAGTTCAGCGTTGTTTCGATTCTAACGAGTGTCAAAATAATAGCAGAATGTGACTAAACGTCACGCTCTTGTGCGATGTTGTTAGCAGAATAGATTTTTACATTGTTTCGATCGATCGTTGGCGTCAATTACAACATAATCGCAGTTGGATTGTTGTTCATTAGTAGAATGAGAAAACGCTTAAAAGTCGTGATTCAGTCGTGGATCTATTGCGATTTGTGCACAATTTTGTTAGTAGAATCGGCCCCCTGGTCCTTACCGGGCGGCGAGCTACCCATTGCTCGCCGCCCGCAAGGTCGCGCCTGCGGTGGTCGGGAGTCCGCTATCGATTCCCGACGCCCGTAGTCACGGGGGTTCTCGGTATAATAGAGGTGGCCCATCCCCGGACCAACTGTGGAGAGCGTACTTTAATCTTAATCCAATGATCTGTGTGGCTGTTACTTTGTCACGGGTCTCTCAAGTATTTATTATCATTTCAGCCGAAAGACGTCTACTCCTGTACATTGGCCTCCCCTTTGGGGAGATTTTGCCGTAATCGCCACGCTTGATAGGCGGGTTGGCGATCGCAGTATTGTGGTAAAATGCATAGAAAACGCTGCTGCCCATTTTATAGTAAGTCCCTTAGTCGCCTCTTACGACAACCATGGGAAGAAATGGAATGCTACTATTTTTTACGTGCGTCACCACACCGAACCTTAAGTATTACCATTATCTACAGTTTGTAACATCTACAGCTGTATCTTATCACCATGTAACATGTATGTAGATTCAAGATGCAAGATCTATTTCAATCTTAGTCTTTGATTAAGACGGAGAAATTACTTTATACCACGCAAAAGACCTAAAACGGATAAACTCTTCAAACTCAAACCATTTATTTCAATTAAACCATTTACAGGGACTTTCAATCTGTCAAGGAGTCTGTAAACTAGTCGTGAGTTGAAGCTAGTTGTCAATGGCCTGCGCACACGGTATAACAACACGTTCCGGGTGTTGTTGGGGCTGCCGCGTTTTTGTAGCGCGATGTTTGCCGACGCGGAAATCGATAGTTTTTCGGCCATCATGCGCAAGAGATGCGCATCTCTGCTTCACCGTGTTCGCGACAGCCCCAACAGTATTCTTAGAGCATTGGCTGACAGGTGGGACTGTCCGATCTTGGGGCGGTGGATACGACTGCACGCAGTCAAGTAGACGTCCCCAGGATCGGTGAGCCTCACACAGCTTAGAATAAATGTTACTTACATTAGTTCATAAGTTTTCACTGTTACCAACACTTATGGAAGAAATTCTGAAATGTTGTTTATTTATTTATTTATGTAAAAGAATGGGCGAAAAACTCCAAGGAAACCCTTTAAAATGAAGATTGGTCGCACATTTCAACCGATCAGGCTTAACTACGCTTGCCGCAGTTGATTCCATGGTTGGGTGACCATCTTTACATACCAAAACCACTCCATGCCGCGGAATGCACGCTACGCCGTTGGTCTCAGCTGTCATTCATAGATCTTGGGCAGTCGCTACGAATCGTCAGAATCCCGAAATTCTGTCAACCAGTCTTACCAAGGGGTAGCGTGTTACCACTGAGTATCACGATACCGCGTGACTGCTTTTCTGACCTCCACAACCCAGTTCGGTAACTGGGTTGTAGAGCTCAAAAACATAAAAACTTTTTACAAAAAAAACAACCGATTGACTTAAAAAAAACACTACCAAGTCAAAAATAACTTTCATTTCGAAAGTCGGTGTCTTAGGATCTGTATTTAAGGTTTTTTTGCCACCGACTTCCGAAATTAAAGTTATTTTTGACTTTGTAGTGTTTTTTTTAAGGATGTCGGTTGTTTTTTTTTTGTAAACAGTTTTAATTTTTAATTTTTTAGCTATGGTAGATACTCCGCACTAATCTAATCGCGTTATTCGTTCATTTATCGCGCAAATAATGCAAATTTAAGACTTGTATGGTTTTCACATGGACCTCTGTCTGAATGGAACCAAATTTCAAATAAAAAAGCCAAATTTCAAACACCAGCATTCAAATAAAAAAAGAATAACCAAAATCGGTTCACCCAGTCAAAAGTTATGAGGTAACAAACATTTTAAAAAAATACAGTCGAATTGATAACCTCCTCCTTTTCTTTGAAGTCGGTTAATAAGCAGTCACTTCATGTAAAATACTGTGTAATAGTTATTCTGCTGTACCCGATTAGAATGGAATCTGACCCAAACATACTGGGAAAAGGCTAGGCAGATGTTGATTATGTTCTGTGATGATGATGATTGCAACTCTGGAAACATTATCTAAAAGTTTCTTCGGAATGTCTTCACGAATTTATAATAAGCTTCCTAAACAAATAAGAGAAATCGAAAACATTATTTTATTTAAGAAAAAATTAAATGACTTCTTAGTAAATAGCCCATATTATACAGTGCATGAATTTTTGGCCGACAGATTCGTGATGAGTTAGTGCCTAACTGCCACAACAACTTTTTAGTCACCAGTGCCAATTTCAGACTCCCTCCTATGTATTTATTTATTTTATTATTTATGTACACACAGTAAAAAAAACAGAGTGATAACTGATAAGGCATATTAATACAATTGAGTACAAAGGTACTGCTTATTTCTTAAGAAAGTTCTTCCAGCAGACCTGCGAAAGGAGAAATGAAAAAAAAAGTAGACAATAGTTTGTGAAAACAAGAAGAGAAGATATGAATATGTGAAGTCTTAAACTAAAATATACTTATACATATGTTTTGATGCAAAAAAAATATTGTAATTCCATCAAAATGTCAAGTTGAATTTTATATATATATCACATAAACTTAGGTCTAAGATAACAAATTTTTGAAACTATTGTATACCTAACATGGTGGAGAAGTGCAAAGGCACACCAAAATATCTTAGTAACAACTGTCTCACAATAAAGAATTCTGACTTTGACTTTGAAAGCACTAGGAAGTGTCGAAGGGTGGGCGTTTTTGGGGGACTGTCTCATGTAACTTTGACGTTCAAAAAGTGCTGACTCTCAGCCTAGTTTGAATAAAAGACTTTTGTTTTTTTTTTTTGACTTATTCTTGTTGCTTTCAATACGAGAGAACCAACCCGTGGCCTACTTGTACGAAGTAAGTTCGTACAACAGGCCATCCATGTTGCATCTTTAAACTAGTTCCTCAACAGTAATGGGGCACGGTTATAGACGGCCATTTAATTCAATTAAGCCATTCATGACGTCCTTAGGGAAGGTGCGGTGGAGCACACTGGCTGAATGAGCGTCGGGCCGGTATGCAAATACTAAGAGATTGGCCTATTAGCTTTGTTTAGGAGTGAGTTGGTGCTGCTATTAGGATTGGCTTTCTACCTACCTTTTTTTTTCTGGATGGGAAATCATCAAATGACTTCTCCCGCTCTGGACGGAGCGGGAGGGCGTGTCAAACTTTTACTGACTAAAACCCACCCGTGTTCCTTCAGTTGCCCATGTGCCAGGGTCACGGTATCTCTTTCGAACAATCTCGCGACCCTGGCAGGCATCGGTCCTAGCAGACCCCTTCAGTGCTGTGACATCTCTTTGAGGCGCGCGTGGAACACTACGCGCCGTCGACCCGAGCCTGGTCCTTACTGGGCGGCGAGCTACCCATTGCTCGCCGCCCGCAAGCTCGCGCCTACAGTGGCCGGGAGTCGGCTAAAGACTCCCGACGCCCGGGGTTTCTACCTACCTTCCTGAAGCTATCTTATATATTTATAAAAGAATTTGACACGTAACTAAAAATTAGTACTTTATGAAAATTTTGCTTAAAGATCACGAATGTGTGGTTAAAATATTATTTGAATAGATACCAAGTGTTATACCTAATATGATTATTTTCAAAATTTCGCTTCTGTGTTTATAAATTAAGTCAGGTCTATATTCGTTTTAAATTTTATAATTCGAATTTTACGATATATGACAAATTTCATATTGTAAAATATGAATTACAAACTTCAGAGACTTTTAGAGTTATGTCACGCTTATCTGTGGAACCTTCACATCGTTTGTTTTTAAAGTTTACAAAGACGTATCAGTTTACTGAAATATTAAATTCACCAAATGATTAACTCAAAACTTGTTGATTATCCCTACTTGTTCTTCGTCACTAACCTTCTTTTGTAACTTTTGATCTTCAATCAAAAGTTACAAAAGACAACTCCCAATCCCATCCCATCAGCCAGTCCTGGTGTTATAGCAAGAATGAAGAAGTCCAACACACTTCACAAATAATTTTTTGTATTGTACTATGTATTTCTAACTCTATCTATACACAATCCGCAAAACAAATGACATACGCATGACCCTCGACCACAGAGCATACAAACCCTGCATTTGTGGTAATACCGCCCAACGGTCAAATACAGGCTTGTCATTACAAAACAAGCCACAAAACACACTAACTCTTGTTTCCCTGGTACATTTTATGAAAGACTAGCTTCTGCCAGCGCCTTGGCCCGCATGGAGTTCGAATACTATGCCATGGGAACGTACTACCGGGACACAAAGTATTTTATGTGTTAACCCAAGTTATAAACTATCTTTGTGCCCAATTTCATCCAAATCTGTGCAGCCGTATTTGCGTGAAAGAGTAAGAAACATCCATTCATCCTCAAACTTTCGGGTTCTAGGAATTGAATTTTGTTAAGTGTAAACTTATTCAACCGTGGTACCATGTGGTGCCGGACGTAAAGAATAACACCACCCCATTTCTTCCCGTGGGTGTCGTAAAATGTGACTAAGGGACTTATTAGAGGATGGGCAGCAGCGTTCTCTATGCATTTTACCACCATACTGCGATCGCCAACCCGCCTGCCAAGCGTCGCGATTATGGCAAAGCCCCCCAAATTGGGGGAAGCCTAAGTCCAGCAGTGGACGTCTTATGGCTGAAATGATGATGATGATGAAACTTATACAATACAATGTTTAAACAACTCTAGTTCTACTACTTATGTTTCCTTTTTCAGTTTCCTTTTTGAGTAGCAAAAGCATTGTCAGTCATAAATGCTACCACTGCTTGGACAGAGACCTCTCAGTGGCAATGAATGGGCCGTAATCCGCTACGCGGGCCACAGTGGGGCTGGTTGGTGTTATGTCTTTGATTTTTCTTGTTCTAAGACATATAGGTTTTCTCACGATGTTTTCCTTATCATTTAGAGAGCAGCGTTAATGAAATTAAAGCCTGAAATAGAAAATGTCTGAAACTATAAATATGACCTAAAAGCAGCAGAAATGATGCCTAGTCTTATGTTGAAAGCCCGGCTTACAAAAGATTATAGCTTTTCCGCGTAAAACAGAAAATCGTGAGTGCTTTACGTTTTTGCATTTTTTTTTAAAGTTTTCTTTCAAAATAACCCTACATCATTAATATTAATCAATTAAAATAATATACCACACAATACATAGTTATTCTCAACCATTCAAAACCTGATTGACCATAAATCAATGTTATCGTATATTGAGTCCTGTGTACACGTCCTGATCACAAAATCTAAAACCCGAAAATGTTGTCAATTTAAATCAAATAGACGACTCTTCTGAGATACAGGCCTTGCCTAGTTCAGAAGATAGAGTCTGTTTATCAAACCTCTTTACCACCTCAAATGCTGCTGGATTGTTGTTGTTTATTGTATACGAGATTAGTATTAAGTTCGTTTTAATATGTAATCGTGGTTGCTATGATGGTGAGAAATGAACTCTTTTTTTTTTTTTCTTCCATAAGCCATTTGCTATAGGGGGTAAGGCAAATCAGGATATCAAAATGTGTCATTTTCGATACAATACCCTGTTGAATGCTTGTGAATAACTATACAAACGATTCCTCCCTAAGTACCCTTTTGAAAACAATTTAAATCTCAGTACCTACCCTTAGATTTGAGATCATACCTAAAGAAGAGGATATTTTAAATTAAGTTACAAAAAAAAAGCCACTTGTTCGAAATATCTACAGTAACAGAAATGTAAAACAAAAAGCAATATGAAACCAAAGCCACTCCGTTTTAATTTTGTAAATGAACTTGGGAAATAATTAAAATGTTTCAGTCCCGTCTCGGCGGCCTTGTGGTTTTTGTCGGGAATATCTTGATTCAAACGTTGGTTTCTGCTGCCGACAACCCTGGTGGTTAATGTTATTGTGGTCACCTTGGGCGAGGCTTGTGACGTAATGTCACTAGGGTTGGTGGGGTAATGAAATCGTCAGGTATACTTATAAAGTGAACTTGAGAAGATACATTTTGATTTATAGACACCTGATCCTAAAAATCTTGTAATAGTTGTTACAACATTTTTCATTAGCTTTATTTTGAACAAAGCTTTTTCATGTTTTCGTTTTTGAAATATTTCATGTGAAATTTTAATGTAAAGTCCTACTAATATTATAAATGCGAAAGTTTGTGAGGTTGGATGTATGTGTATGTGTATGTTTGTTACCCTTTCACGAAAAAAATACTGAACGGATTTGGATGAAATTTGGCACACAGATAGTCCATAACCTGGATTAACATATAAGGTACTTTTTATCCCGGTAGTACGTTCCCGCGGGATATATTCCGACCTCCACGCGAGCGAAGCCGCTGGCAAAAGCTAGTACTTTATAAATCTAAAAAAAATAATTTATGGTAGGTAGGTACGTTCAAAAACAAAGATAGCTGATGTGGCTCCTTAGTATACTTAGATAGGACTGGGCAGGACATGTCTGCCGCATGCCAGACACACTGTGGATCCCAATAGCACTGAACAGGTGCCCGGAGCACAAATAGATATGTAGGTTCTGTCAAAATTGGAATGAGGACGGACGGAGTCACAAAAGATGGAAGGAATGGCCTTTGCCCAGGCATGAGCAGCGTAGGCTAGTAAAAACAAAAATTGCACTCCGGGAGTGCCGGCAGAAGTGAAAACTTGATTATTAACGTTGAGCATGTTTGATATTTTGGAATGGTTAGGGAATAATTTGTTGTTCAATTTCCATATTTTAAGCACTTTATATTCACGAATTTTACGAATACACAACAATGTGATCACTACACAGACGGTCGAGCCATCAGCTGTCACCATCCATGGATGCGCGTGGCACGCTGTAACATAGACGAACATTCGCGCAAGCGCCCTGCGCCGCCTAAACGAAACAGTAGGCCCAGGCATACATTTTCGCCGCGCCGTAGAGAGGGGATAGCTGTCTACTCTCCATCCGTCCTACGCTTTTTCGATCAGGTCACGTGTCCTGACGCGAGTTTAAGATTTTATACCCATTACAGAAAAAGTGCTCAACGCCGCTAAAGAAGTTTTCACTTCAAAAATAATAAAAAGTAGGTAGGTACTCTACTTAGAGTTTTTAACAGGATTGGTGAATGACCTAAATATATAGTGGTCATGTAATATGCGATTTAATTTCCAACAATTCTTTTGTCTAAGGCCATGAAACTCGATTAAAGTTACCAATTTTATTGTTTCGGGTCCATTATTATTACGCTATATTCAAGCCGAAAACCCCAAAAGGTACTACAGAGTATATGAATTATTTAAATTAAGGTCAGGTAGGAACATATTTGACAGTACTTGGATACAATGTGTGTTTAGTTTACAAATGTTAATATGGTATTATCTGCCATCTTCTACCAAATGAAACAAGGGAAAATGTTTTTATTATGAACGAATTTTCTTTGTTTTCGTACTTTGAATATATTGCTATTTGATTTGATTTGATTTAATACTTTCTACGCAACTATACATGGTGGAAAATCCTTACTAATATTATAAATCAGAAAGAACGTTTTTTTGCCTGTTAACGACTGAAGGGTTGCGGATGAAATTAGGCACACAAAAAAACTAAAAAACACGCTTCCATTGAAAACCAAACTAAAAAGTACAAAATAATGGAAAAAAAGCGTGGGGTGTTTTTAAGGTATTTTTTTATTGATATCAGGCACCCCACGCTTTTTTTCCATTATTTTGTACTTTTTAGTTTGGTTTTCAATGGAAGCGTGTTTTTTAGTTTTTTAAACTATTATTTATTTTCTATTTTTAGGGTGTTTCGAATTTTGAGACGTATGTCAGCGTAGTGTGTCACCATCACTGTTTACGATACAAAAGTCGTATCGCAGTAAACATACAGCAAATAGATAGCTGCAAACCCCATTTTATAAGGCTTAATATTTTAACTCTGCCATGCATATATATACTCGAAATTTGCAAATTTGCTCATAAACACCAAGACTTTTACACTAAACGAGAAGACATACAAACACGATACACACTTAGATACAAAACACGATTAAACATACCAACATCCCGCCTAAAAATACACTCATCAAGCCCTCTGGTTATGTCGATAAAAATTTACAATAAGGTACCAGAATCCATAAGAACAGAGAAAAAAAGCCATCTATTCACTAGCAAATTAAGAAAGCTTTTATTAAGTAAATGCTACTCTAGTGTCTACGAATATTTAAATGATAAATCCCTTAAACTAGCTTAGAAAACTCCAAAGCATGTATTTAATTTATTTTTATTACTATTTTAGAATAAGTTACATTATAAGATAATCAATAGGTCCTCTTCTCTACTTACTGTATTTTCTTTTGCTGTGCCCGACAGGGTCCACGATTGTTTCTAAATAAAATGTTTTACCACCTAAGCATACATTGTGGAATGCAATAAAGTATTGAGTATTGAGTATTAGTTTGTGACGTATGTCAGCGTAGTTTTCGAAGATAGTTTTTTTGCTGGCAAGAATAATGGCACAAATTAATTTGTGACGTATGTCAGCGTAGTTTTCGAAGACAGTTTTTTTGCTGTCCTGGTAATCCTGGTGAGGATAATGGCACAAATTTATGAAATTATTGCATCGGTCTTTGACAGGTGTGCAAAGTTTGAATGAAATCTGGTCGTTTAAAGTGGGTCAAAATCGCGCTATAAGGAGTCGGTTACAAACAAACATACAAGTGAAGCTAATATAAAGCGTGTAAATAGGCCCTGGGTAAGGCTACTTTTCATCCTGGATCGCACGAAGTCGCGGGCAACAGCTAGTGCAAGTGCTAGTATAAATTAAACTGCGTATATTATAAGATGTTCTCAGTCCGCATACAAAAATTCAATCAAATTTGTCCAATACTTTCTTAAGACTATAGCTAGTTGGCTGATGGTAAACCAGTCGCCTATCACTACTCATTAGTATGTATGAAAAAAAAAACACTTTTTTATTTCAATGCTACAATTTATTTGAAAGTTCTGAAATATGCAACTCCTGCACATCCTCCAGCAAATTATCCTCCTAATTTCTGTGCATTAGTATTGTCGGAGGTTTCATTCCTTATCGTATTGTTACCTCCACATTACTATCCACATCACTACATAGTATAAAACAAAGTCGCTTCCTTCTGTCTGTCCCTATGTATGCTCAGATCTTTAAAACTACGCAACGAAAGTTTGATACGGTTTTTTTTAATAGATAGAGTGATTCAAGGGGAAAGTTTATACGTATAATATGCGGGCAAAGCCACTGGCAGAAGCTAGTTCTTCATAATTTACTTAATGTTTATAAGTGTTATTTTCCTTATACCTGTAAGGTTTACGCACCATTGCATGACGCCTTGTATCCCCAAGATTTGGGCAAAGGTGAGCCTATAGTTGGTACACTAGACCTTTTGTTATCTCTCTTATCCTCTCTTATCCTATATCTGTACATTATCAAACCATTGTTATAATTTGTAAACGTTTCGTTATAACTTATAGCTTTACATTTACGATAGATACCCTTTCGAAAAAGGATGAAAAGTAGATAAATATTTTATTTTTACCAAGTAACAAACGAATAAAAATAAGATTTCTGTATTACGACTTAGGATTTTGGAACCGTAAACCTTCTTCCATTGTGTGGATATTATGAATTGTTGGTAGCATAAAGATTTTCAGTGCCACAATAAACATAATCCAGGGAAGGGTAAAACTTTGAAATAGGAGATTAAATTAAGCAATATTGATGTTAGATACTCTAGGTAGGAATTAGCTTGGGGACATCCTTAGGACCCGAGATGGTGGCGCGTAGTGTTCCACGCGCGCCTCTCTTATGTATGGGGGGGAGTTTAACACCTCACTCCCCTCCAACGTGAGGAGGCCCGCAAAGGCGGGCCGGCACCAGTCGGGGATCGCGGAAGACCCATGGTTCCCGTGGTCCCCGACGTAGGTGTGGGACGGAACATCGGGTTGGTTTTAGTCAGTAAGAGTCTGACAGACCCCTCCGCCCACCCCAGGGTGGAGGACATCCATGAGGATTTCCACCTAGAGATAAAAAAAAAGTAGTACTTAGCTTAGAATATTTAAATTTTACCATCATATGTCTGACGGAGAGCAGAAGCGGTCGCGAGTTGCTAGGTCGTAGTCTCGAACCCAGCCAAGCGCTTTGTTTTTGTGTGAATTATTTAACCACCAATGCTCTCATAACGGTGAAGCAAAATAACACGAGAAAACCGACATGTCCTAGAATTAAGCATTCAAAGACATGTCACATTTAGCAACTCGCACTGGGCTCCACTCCCTCTCTTCGAGTTGAAGCCTGTGTCCCAGCAGTGGGGAAATTATAGGGTAATTATGATTATGTGTCATAAACTGTGCTACATAAAGTAATTCTAGTTTAGGCTGTAAGTAAATAATATCATGAGCAATAAAATATTGAAATAACTATGTATGGTTAGGGTTTCCACGCATGCATTGCGATTTTGGGTATATTTTACGTAATTTTCTCAGAACTACCTAAAACATCTGCTAAACCATCTTGTCAAAAACATATTATTTTATTTTCTTCTGTAATGCGCGCAATTAGAGCCATTCGATGCGATTTCGTTTTTACAACTTTTTAGGGGAGCAAAAATCAACATTGAAAGCGAATAGTTATTTGAAGTTTTATGAATAGAGGAGATCATGACTATAATTATTAATGCTCGATTACTTGAGATTTAAGTGATGCCAATTTCAAATGATACTCGCTACTATATTTGAACAATACATTCTATATGCGAGGATAGTTACATCAGACCCAAGTTTTAAGCTACAATTCATATTTTCTATGTTATTGTCTCAGATCTATTGGTTCTAAAATGATTCGGACTGATTGGCTCTTGTGTACTATGGATATCCGTTCGTTTTCATGGCATTTAAATTTTTAACTAGGTGAAATATATCGCCTAAGCAGCAAAAAAGATTAAAAAGTACATGATTTTTGCAAAAATGGAACATCAGACCAGATAGCTCAGATGTCGATTGTATTATTACGTATTATTATATTAATTTGGCAGTAGCGTAACACAGAGCAATTTGTATTATAATAATAAATATCTTAGGACAACCAACACACTGTTATCTGATCCCAAACTAGGCAGAGCCTGTACTATGGTAACCAGACAACTGATAAATATACTTATATATTTCTAAATACATACATATTATAGATAAATTACACCCAGACACAGAACAAATGATTGTGCTCATCACACAAAGATTTGTCCTGGGTGGGAATCGAACCCACGACCTCAGTCTTTGCAGTCAGGGTCACTAACCACTAGACTAACAGGCCAGTCAAATATTATCCGGACATATATTAAGTTTGGTCCTTGGCCCTGACATCATCAAACAATGGTCAAAATTATAAAACTTTTACTGCTTGAATACGAAGCTTTGGGCTCCTTTGTATGTCTGCATTTTATGTGTTTTTTTTTTTCATTTATTTTTTTATTATCAGTAGCTAACAATATTGAAACTTAGACCCATTACAACTGTCAGGGACGCGAGATTTATTATAAAGAGATACCGTGACCCTGGCATATGGGCAACTACAGGAACACGGGTGGATTTTAGTCAGTAAAAGTCTGACACGCTGCGTTGTATGTGCAAATTTTATGTTGTTTTTTTTTTTTTGTTATGTCCTTTCTTTTTCCCTTCTATATTTTTTGCTATCGCTACCTAATAATGCTGAATCTAAGTCCCATTACAAACCGAAGTCTATATCCGCTTACATTCCATTTGTAGGAAGGAATCCAGTTCCAATTCACCAAGATCCTGCTAGCGGGGCAAACAATATAGATAATACTACAGTATCCTTAATGCTAGGGTAGATACAGACCGGGATCGCCCCGGGATTAGGTTTGCGGTTCACTGGTAACAACGGGTCTAGGAGAGGAAATAACCATTTTGTTTCTAACAATAATACTTACCTAATGTTAAATATACTTAGTTGTTTTAATAGAAGAACATTAGACTTATTACCAGAATAATCAGCCGATAATGTTCCCACTGCTGGGACACAGACCTCCTCCGTTCGAGAGGGAGTGGGTCGTAATACAGCACTCGGGCCCAGTGCGGCTTGGTAGAAGTCATAAGTCTTCGATTTGTAACCGACTTCAAAAAAAGGAGGAGGTTCTCAATTCAACTGTATTTTTTTTTTATGTTTGTTACCTCAGAACTTTTGAAAAGGTGAACCGATTTTGATGATTCTTTTTTTATTTAAAAACTGGTGCTTACCGTGTGGTTTTATTTCAATTTGGTTCCATTCTGACAATGGGATCCATGTGAAAACCATACCATAACTTAAAAGTTAAAAATACAAACTTCAAAAAAAATTACAACCGACTTCCTTAAAAAACACTACAAAGTGAAAAATAACTTTAATTTCGGAAGTCGGTGTCTTAGGATCTGTATTTTGTTTTTGTTTTAGGTCATACCGGTTTACTCACGATATTTTCTTTTAATGTTTCTAAATCACTGTTGATGTAATTATTTACACAAAGTGAAGCCCTTTTTTTGGGTGGGAAATCATCAAATGACGTTTCCCGCTCTGGGAGGAGCGGGAGGGCTTGTCAGAAATTTACTGATTAAAACCCACCAGTGTTCTTTCAGTTGTCTATACCAGGGCCACGGTAACTCTTACGAAGAAATCTCGTAAACCTGGCAGTATTATTTACACAGAGGGCAGACCAGCAGCTGAATTACTTACACAAAGTGAAGACCCTGCCAGAGTTGGGTCAATTGGGCCAGTTGCCACTGAGCACCACTGCTCTCCTTATGAATATGAGAGGGTAAATTGACAGTTTTTATCTATTATAGAATGTGTGATGAAGCTAATTGCCATCTTTAATACGTTTTGATCAGCATTGCACATTTGTATGGCACAGCAGATCTTTCTTTAGACTTTCAGACTTGTCGCAAACATTGCTTGTTCATATTAGACTAACTTTTGCCAGCGGCTTCGCCCGCGTGGAGTTAGGAAATTATCCCGCGGAACATACTACCTGGGTAAAAAAGTACTCTATGAGTTAATCCAGGTTATAAACTATCTGTGTCCCAAATGTTATCTAAATCCGATCAGTCGTTTTTACGTGAAAGAGTAACAAACATACATCTGTACATCCGTACTCACAAACTTTCATATTTATAATAGACTAGCTTTTGCCAGCGGCTTCAACCGCGTGGACGTTGGAAATTATCCCGCGGGAACGTACTACCGGGATAAAATGTACCCTATGCGTTAATCCAGGTTATAAACTATCTGTGTGCGAAATTTCATCTAAATCGTGTCAGTAGTTTCGCGTTTATAATATAGTAGGATTAAATTAAGTATATTTCCCGTTTATTTCTAAATATTTGTATTTTGTTTGTTTTCTTAAGTTTCTAAAGCCACAAATTCTATTGAAAACTTTAAACACCTACTCTGAAAATGCCGATTATCGACTTGAAATCTACGTTTGGTCTAGTGTAGACTTACAGAAATACAGACCATTATTGGACAACCGGCTGTTTGCTGGAAAAGCAATTTAGCAAGATCCCTTTGACGAAGGAGTAAATCAATAACATAGCTATTACTCCAATATTTAGGTTTAGACCGAGATTTTCCATTGGATTCGTGGTTTATATGCTTTTTAGTTTTTATTGGTTTACTTATATAACTTTAACATTAGTTATCACAACTAACTATATACACTAGATAATCAATTAAATTACTAAATAACGATACAAATAAATACAAAAACAAAAGGACACTGAATAAGAAGTGACTCAAATTTAAAAGAATAAATATGCTTAGATGCTTTGGTCATGTTGAGAGTATGAATGAAGTGTGGCTAACAACAAGGCAAGTGTGAGTTAAAACGCTGGAAGGGCACGCTCTAGGAGAACATGTAGTGACCTAATTGATGAAGACCTTAGTAGTGTAGGCTTCAGAAATATGAAGTGCTTAGTACAATACTCGCAACCGGAGTACTTATATAACATAAAATAAATATCTTAGGACAACCAACACACCGTTATCTGATCCCAAACCAGGCAGAGTCTGTACTATGGTAACCAGACAACCGATAAATATACTTATATATTTCTAAATACATTCATATTATAGATAAATTACACCCAGACACAGAACAAATTATTGTGCTCATCACACAAAGATTTGTCCTGGGTGGGAATCGAAATCACGACCTCAGTCTTAGTAGTCAGGGTCACTAACCACTAGACTAACAGGCCAGTATGAGCAGATGTATGAACATACTCGTGACAAAAGGAGTATGTAAGGATCGTAGCTGGTGGCATTCTGTAGTCTCTGCCTAACCCAAGCCTAACCCCATGGGAAAAAGGTTAGTGTGTGTGTGTGTTTGTGTGTGTGTGTGTGTGTGAGTGTGTTTGTGTGTGTGTGTGTGTGTGAGTGTGTGTGCGAGGGTGTGTGTGTGTTTGTGTGTGTGTGTTTATGTGTACAAAAGCCCACTTAGGCGTCCAAGTACTCTTCCGCATCACTGTCATCCGAAAAAGTGGTCAGATGACTGGCCGCATTGCCACGTTGAATGGCAATGCTAAATTTTAGGCCTGAGTGTTTATGTCGCAGTAAGATAGATAAAGCCGTAATATAGTTATATCCCTAGGGATATAAGTATATACCGTAACATAGTTATACGAAAGCGATTCTTTACTATCTCACTAGGAATATAGTTATAAAACGGTCCAAGTTTAGTGATATACTTATATTACTAGATTAAGTTTAGTAAAATAGCTTTCGGAGTGAGCATCTTCATTTAATTATCGCTACTTTTCCTTAATATTTGTTATATATTCGTTTTATCATTGCTAATTACTTGTGCCAGCTATGGATAAAGATGAAGAAATTAATGCAAGGCGACATTTTGAACAGGAACTTCGTCTATTTTACAATGCGAGATGCAAAAAAGGCAGAGAATAAGTGAAGTAATAAATTACATAGAAGAGTATGAAGCGGCGCCTCGGCTTAACGTAAAGAGTAATCCTAACCATCATTTTTTTGCAAACCATTATGACGTAATGCAGGTAGGAGCAGAAAAGTATTTAGCTTTAAAACGTAAATCGACTACTGATCCTGTTATAAAAATTTTGCCCTCCAAAGTATATTACAATGCTTTGTCAGAAATTCATAAAAACACAGGACATGGTGGTCGTGACAAAATGTTACATACTTTGAAATCTCAATTCTTTTTCAATTTTTCAAAAATGTTTGAGAATAAATAAGCTTTAATATACTACAATATGATGACAACATGATACAATATGACTTTTTTGAGACAAACCCTAATATATTTATGACACTGAACTTAATCTAGTAATATAAGTATATCACTAAACTTCGACGGTTTTATAACTATATTCCTAGTGAGATAGTAAAGAATCGCTTTCGTATAACTATGTTACGGTATATAATTATATCCCTAGGGATATAACTATATTGCAGCTTTATCTATCTTACTGCGACATTTATATTGCTTGACTTTATGCCTGTAATGGATGAATATAGATACGTAGATATTATTGTTTATTATGGCGGATAATACAAGATAAACAACAATATAGATAACAAGTTATTGGTATAATATCCGAAAAAGTGCCCAGAAGACTGGCAGCATTGCCACGTTGATTGGCAATGCTAATTCTTCGGTCAAAGTGTTTATATTGCTTGACTTTATGCCTTTTTATGGATATAGTTACGAAGATATTCTTGTTTACTATGCTGGATATTATGAGATAAATAATAATATAGATAACAAGTTATTGGTATAATATTTATAGATCTAGATTGTGTGAGGATTCGCCTCTACATCTAACTAGCCCGAAGCTTGTCCTGAGAGGATTATGTTGAGAGATACAGTTGAGTGGGTTTTGGCTAACGCTTTGGTAATTATAACAAGTAATTAGTTATGTATCTCCATGTGCTTCAGAATGGATTATTTCAGATGCGAAACAAATTAGTATTTAGAAAGAAAATACATTTATTTAGCACACACTAAAAAGCAACATATTCTGCAAAAGGAAAAAAAAAAATTAAAAAATCTATTACGTTCGTTTGTATTTTCTAGTAAAAACATAAAAAGTTATTCCTTCTAAAGTATGAAACGTTTATTTTCCGCGTTTCACCAATGCACACATCATTAAAGGCCATCTCTTTGTGAGAGGGAGTGGGCCATAATCCACTACACAGGCCTAGTGCGGGTTGGTATATGTCACCTTTGATTTGTGTCTCTTATCTATACCCGTTTTTTGAGCAGTGGCAATTCAATTAAATTCAAAAACTAAAGTGCCTACCTGTGTTCGAAGTCACGACCCTCGTAATTTGAGGTCAATACCACTGGGTTACTTTATTTAAAATCAGACTATAGAAGATTCGATTTAAGAGTCCGCATAAAACAAAGTCAGCAATACTACAAAAAAATAAACGTTTCTTTTTTAAACGACGCAGTTCTCAATCGCTATTCTAAATGAGTTTTCTCTTAAAGCTTTTTTAATTAAGATCTAACTGAGAATCGCTTTGTCTCGCCCTAAGGCGAAGAGTCACTACTAGTTCGTCTTAATTCGTTTAGCAGCCGAAATCTTGACAAATGAGAGGCTGACGACGCACTGAGGACTGACTGAGCCAAGACTGAGCTAAGTTCATTAATTTGAGAAGAAGCAAATACGTTTGAACAAAGTATTTTGTTGAGGTATTTCGTTTGTTGTCATCTTTAGTGATGTAGACTTTTTTTAGAGAATGTTTTGGTTTTTTTTTCTATAAAAGAAAATGAACACGATTACTTGTAGTTTCATTTTCTAAAGTATACGATTTATAGAGTAAATCCTTAAATATGAATTGCATAACTATACGTTAAGTAATAACGATGCAGCAATAGATCAAATGAAGGCACTTATTTTGCAAATCCCCTGGTGCGCTCTTAAGCAATAAACATTGTTACATTTCTATATGTTGAGCGTAGTGACCACTACATTCACCCCTTTGACCATCACCCGAAATGTTCACAAACGGCTAAACCTGAACCAGCCAATCTAATTACACGCTTCAAAGTGGTTTTGTTTTCAACATTTGAGCTAGTTTTAGTAGATATTACTAGAAATGCCGCAAATAGTTATTACAGCGAATAGTCGAATACTGTTTAATCGCTTTTCGCTATGACGAATAGTCGAATAACTCGAAGAAGAATTATTATTCGACATAAAAAAGGAGTAAATATAATTTATTTGTTATCAAACAATAATCGTTTAAGCAATCATTTGTTTGTCTATAATCTAAAAACTTTGTAAGATTATGAGAAAAGAAAACAATGAAGTTAAAGAAATCAGTCTCATAATGTATTGATTTTACATTTTAAAACGCTGGCTAACATTTTCTTGGACCTATTTTACGTGGGATACTTCATTTTGTATAGCCCAGTATTTAATACTGTTTTTTGTAAAATTAAGTTTATTTTAAGTTTAAATAAAGTTTAAAAATAAGTTAGTTAGTTTTAAATTAAGTTTTTTAAGTTTATTTGTTTTTTTTTAGGTCTGTCAGGCGTATGCTGCCTCACACGGGCTTGTTTATAATATTAAAAAGTGTGAATACATTGTCTTTAAGGCGTGCGGTGAATGCCCAGATACTATACCTAACATTACCCTAAACGGCTTGAACGTCAAACGAGTGACAAAATTCAAATATCTCGGGCATTTACTCACGGACGACCTTAAGGACAATGACGATATTGAAAGGGAGCGTAGGGCTTTGGCGGTCCGAGGTAATATGTTGGCCCGAAGATTCGCTAGGTGTAGTAAGCTGGTAAAGATAACACTTTTTAAGGCATATTGCCAAAGCTTTTACACGGGGAATCTTTGGGTCAACTATACCAAAAGGACGCTGGATGACCTGCGCGTCCAATATAATAATATTTTTAGGATGCTGTTGGGACTGCCACGATGGTGCAGCGCTTCTACTATGTTTGCGCAAAATCGAACTGACGGCTTCCACGCCGTCATTCGCAAGAAAACCGCGTCGCTGTTGTCAAGGTTGCGGGCGAGTGGCAACAGCATTCTAAAAACTGTGGCGGAGAGTATCGACTCACCGATTATTAAAAGTTTTGTGAGAAGGATAATCACCAAGCATTAATTTGGAGATGTCCTTTTCACAATACTGTTTATTCTATGTTATTCTCAATTTTGTTTTAAATTACTAACACTAGTAATAAGTTGTAATATTGTTTACTAACACGCTGGATCATTGTTGTCCGTAAATAAAGAATATTATTATTATTTATTATTTGCACCGAATCTCGAATGATAGGTATTATTCGGTATTCGACGAATAACAAAAAAAATGTCGACCAATGCCGAATAATAGCGAGTAGTCGAGGCATCCCTAGATATTACTAGTTACATCAATGATATTGAATATTGTGTTAAGTAGATGTGTGTACTAATTTACGTTATAATGATTTTAGTTAACCAGGACGTGTTTGAGTTGGAGTTTATTGGTTTAACAGCTAAACCGCCGAATACATAATACAAAGCCAATTCAATTTGCCTATACAATTTCGCTCCAGAGAAATTGCGGGGTGTTATTCAATTTCATTAGGATGAAGCTCCTAATATGTAGTTTACGTAATTTTCTAGAAAATAGTGGGAGCAATATTGTGTCGCGAATCTATATATAAAAAATAAATACGTGAAGCAAAAACTTTGTATCCCATTTTACGAAGATTACGCGGACGAAGGAGTGTGAAATTTTGCATAATTGAAGTTTATATTGAGAAGGACAGTAGAAAGCTAATATTTTTATATAATAACTAGCTTCTGCCCACGACTTCGTCCGCGTCAAATTTTTGCTCCCCTGACCCTTTTTTTTTTTTTCTGGATGGGAAGTCATCAAATGACTTCTCCCGCTCTGGGCGGAGCGGGAGGGCGTGTCAGACTTTTACTGACTAAAACCCACCCGTGTTCCTTCAGTTGCCCATGTGCCAGGGTCACGGTATCTCTTTCGAACAATCTCGCGACCCTGGCAGGCTCCCCTGACCCTTCCCGTCACATCAAATTGGCAATTGCCAGTTTTCGTGCATTTTTCGTTGCTGCTCTGCTCCTTTTGATCGTAGTGTGATGTTTTATAGCCTTCCTCGATAAATGGGCTCAACACAACATTTTTCAATTCAAATCAGTAGTTCCTGAGATTACCGCGTTCAACCAAACAAACAGACTCTTCAGCTTTATAATATTAGTATAAATGCGATCACTAGTTACTCTAAGTACACATTATAATTATGGGATTGATTGCATCAAATTTTGATCTTACGAAAGCACCCGGACAGTTGGACAAAGATGCAAAGATCAGGAGATCAGGCGTTTAAGTCTGACAGCCTGAAGGAGGACATCACTTTCGAGGACCACGGTGAAAGTGTTGTGACGATCTGATAATATTAGCAGGGCCAACATGACCAGAGATTTCGGAGGGAAGTTTGGAAAAAAGGGGAGGCCTTTATCCAGTAGTGTCCAGCAGTGTTTTTCTTTGTATAGGTGGAATTGCAACTTGTTTTTATTTACATTCATGCTATTTGTTATAATTTTATTTTATTTTTGTAGCTTGGGTTATGTCTTTTGTGTGCACTATATAAATATTTTATGTAATTATATCTTAGGACAACCGACACCGTTATTTAATCACAAACTAGGCAGAGCCTGTAATATGGTAACCATACAACTGATAAATATACTTATATATATCTAAATATATACATATTATAGATAAATTACACCCAGACACAGAACAAAATGATTGTGCTCATCACACAAAGATTTGTCTTGAGTGGGAATCGAACCAACGACCTCAGTCTTAGCAGTCAAGGTCACTAACCACTAGACTAACAGGCTAGTCGAATCGTATATCGTCGTATCTGTCTATCAGAGTGACAAAATATACGAAAACAAAAGAAAAGCGCAAAATAGCTCAATTTCTTACCTAAACTTCTTTCGTCATATACCACGCCATTTAAAATGAACACATCAACCATAACCGCTCTATTTCAACAAACCATGCGAAAACAAAAACATAAAACGATTACTAAGCCGTAAATATTATTGTCTCTTCCATTTTGTCACGCCATGCTAATGACGTCACTGCACGCAACTGACAGGCTACAAACCTTTGAATAATATTTAAGTGCTGTATAATTGAGTTCTATGCCTACGTGTCATGACTCATGTCTGATTTGGCGGAAAATTGACGACGTGTGGTTTGTCGTGTCTCTTCTTATTGTTCTTGTATATGGTGGTGTTGAAATCTCGGTTTTGCTGACTTGCTTAGGAATTGGGTTACGTGGGTTGGGATCGTGAACCATTTTTTGAATAAAAATCAACTCAACCTATCGTGGTCCACCGCTGGAAATATACCTCTCCCCATCTACATCATAACACTCAATGCTCTGCTTTCAGCATCCAGTCTATCCCAGCCACCTATTCTAGGTTGGCAGTCTATTTAGCTAGGGGGCGGCCCACACAACGCCATACGTGGTCTACACTCCAGGACGCGTTTACTTCACAGGCTATCAGTCCTTTGCCAAACATGGCCAGCCCACTACTAGTTCATCTTGTTTGCTCTGCAAGCTATGTCGGTAACTCCGATCCTTTTCCAGATAATTTCTTTCCTGATTTTATCCTCAATGAATCTCCGGACATAGCCCGCTCCATAGCGCGGTATGTGTGGACTAGCTTGACTGTCAGTGTCCATGACGCACTGGTTGAAGACTTTACTCTTCAAACATTTCGGGATAGGCGACGAAGAGACTTGCCGTAGTTTTTCAAACGCTGCCTAACCCAACCGGATCCTCCTGTCAGCTTCTTAGTCAAAGTTGTGTCTACCAAGCTGTATGACTTGCTCTAGGTAGACACACTCCTTCACAACTTCGAAGCGGCACTTCGATGTGGATTGGACTCGGCAAGCATTGTAAGTGAAATAATTTTAATTTAAACAAAAGTTAGTTCGAAGATTGACCGTTGTTTAAAACCTATGCTGTTATAACGTACAGAAATGAAGTATCTATTCCAACTAATGATGTGACTGTGGAAATATTAAGGATATTCTCCTTAATATTTCCACAGTCACATCCACCAAAACGTAAATCTAATAAAAATGCTAAACTGTTGCTCTCTGAATTTTGAACTCGACACCTGACACACCTCCAAGCGTAAAAGGATAGGTTGAACCTCGGTTCATCCCTCACCGTTAAATTCAAAACGCGTCTCAACTTTCCAAATTCAAATACAAAATATGTAGATGTTTGAAATTCAAATCGCAAATAAGATGGCGGAAACGCGGGAACTCGGTGTTTACTATGCCAATCTGACACCGCGTTTCCACCCGCCATTCTACGAGTGGAAATATTATTTAGAAATATGGCAAGAAAGTGTAACTCTTGGAGATATGGCATAGGAAATGCACTTGTAAAAGCGAGTTAGAAAAGTTGAAATTCGGGGTGAAATCAGGTGCTTTGTTGTCGAATGCAGAATTTCGTTCATAAATGTTTGTTTATTGAGCTCTACTATCCTTTTATATGCACTGTATAAAATGTTAATAGGTATACCCATTTTTATTTTTGCGTTAGTGTATTGGTCGTAAGCGCTATTAAGACTGCACGAGGTCCTGCGTTTGATCGCCAGCTCGAACAAATTGTTATTGAATTTTTCCGTCTGAAATTTCTCAGCAGCAGCCTAGAGTCTGAATTTTTGCCGATAGACAAATGCAATAGGCTCATCCCCTAACTTAAGGCTCGTTCAGACTAGCGCGACGCGACGGTCGCGCGCGAATCGGCGATTTATATCCGTAGAACAATTTCTATGAAAACGTGCGCAACACTTCACACAGGGGCGACCTGTCGCGCCGCGACACGGTCGCGCCGCGTCGAGTAGCGCGACAACTTATTAGTACATTTTATATGGCGTCGCGGCGATTTCGCCGCGAATTCGCTGCGACTCGGCGACGCCATACAAAATGTACTAAAAGTTGTCGCGCCGCTACAAGGACGTCGCGCGCGAATCGTGGGCGATTCGCGCACGAGTGGTCGCGCCAGTGTGAAAGGTGTTGCGTCGCGATATATCGCAGAATCGCCGCCGCAACAGGTCGCGCGACATGTCGCGCCTGTCTGTACGAGCCTTTAAACATGACAGGCGAAATGAGTGTGCACTATAGGTACACATCTGCCTAACCCTTTGGAGAATACTGGCGTGTATGTACAATATTTTTATTTTTCATGTCTGACTATACACCGTGACATTTTAAACCTCATACAACGGCAGCCCACTTCATGTATCCAATGACACATCCATAAGAAAAAAATAAATATTTGAATAACTATTAATAATATATTTTTTCATTATGATGACGCATCACGTAATTTGAAAAATGTGATATTTTGTCTCATGGAAAATGGAGATGAAATGATTTAGTCGACTCGTGCGCTGGGTAGATATGTTCTGTACCGTCTGATACGTAAACATTATTAACAGGATGTTTCATAGTTCTAATGGATTATTTCTTTTCAATCATGTCTAGAGGTGTACATGTCGGATACACTGAGTGCAAAACCATTGTTAGACGACAAAAATTTCACGGTATATATCTATAGATGAAATTTATATAATACAGATTAAAAGTGCAAATAGGATAAAACATAGCTCAAACAGCACACTCATCGAAAAGCGTTTGATCTGGAAATTCTAGAATTCATTTTCATAATTCCAACCAGACTTAGTGCTAACAAAAGCGCTGACGTCGGAATAGTTCCACCTGGCATGAGTCATAGATTCAGAAATATCTTTATTGAATAGTTTCTGTTAAATTGAGGTTTTAAATCCAGATTAGTAGAGTCAAAGATTGAGAAATCTGTGGCAGATTAGATTCTTCACATAATTTATAATGTGTATTTTGTAAACCAATCTATGTTTTTCTTGGACAATCTGAGTCCAGCTCTTGGCAACCACTTTGTATTAATTATCGAATTTTCCTCTTAGAGATTACTTTGGAATGAGATGTCAGTTAATGCATTTATGTAAATGACAATACCGGCTGTTTTGCTAATGAAAGAGACCATGGCCTCTCGTCGTCTGACCTCTGGGTTAATTTTGGCATTTCTTCTTAGGGATCATTCAGCAAGGAAATGTCGGCGCCATCTATAGTTTTAAAATCTTGACGTGTAAAAATGTCTTGAAAAAATATTTTGTTTTGGAACAGCAGTTTGATTAGCATCACAACCCAATATTAAAAACGCTTATCTTGTATAAATATTATCCATTTTCATAATCCTGTCAAAAACGACAAAACATCTTTATCTGTCGTTGTTTTTCATTCATAAAAAATACTTCAATATTTTTACAAGCTATCTCTATTACGAAATGTTTATGTCATATTTTTATCACCTAGTATCAACATGATATGACATTTGATGAAAAATATACACCTCCCTCACCTATCACTTGTCAGTCAAGTAATTGATAACGCGTCCCACTGAATGAAGTATTGCTGAATATTGCGATATCTGTCCACCTACCATAATAACTATCCTCATATCACCGGATAGTTCAATTAATTTATTTATACTGAAGTTATTAAACTATAATCTAACAATGTGTTGTCCGTGTCGTGCCGGACGTAAAGAATAGCATTATCCCGTATCTCCCGTGGGTGTCGTAAAAGGCGACGAATCAACAATTTGGAACCGTGCACCTAGCTTCTGACGTTTCGTAAGTGCCCATGTAGGTTTATGTGAAATAAAAATATTTTGATTTGATTTTATATGAATGGATTTAGTAGAGAATGGGCATCAGCGTTATCTATGCATTTCACACGCATAAAGCAATCACAAATTCGCCTGCCAAGTGTGGCGATTAAGTTAAAGCCCCCCAATTTGAAGGTGGTCTATGTCCACCAGTGAAGATCTTACGGTTGAAATGATGATGAAGCTAACAATATATGAAAATATGTAGTTACAAAACCCGCTATTATCACGCACTAAAAAATTTGATTAAATAAAATGACTTGTAATAGTTACGATATATGTACATACGACACAAGTAAATTAAAGACACATAATTATGTGGTGAAAATATTAGTACTGTACTTTATAGTTCCAGATAAGAGGTCACATGTACTTAATTTGAAGTCATTTAGATGTTTTAAGTCGGATGCCTTTATCTCGCTGTCAGTTTATCGTCTAAACTTCATTCACAGAATGTTATAGTGTGAATGCCAATTCTTATTTAAAGAAGATAAACTACGTGCATTGAAAAATTAAGTCGTCGCTGCCAATTGAAGTTGGTCAATCGCCAACTTCAGCATTACAGCATTTCTTTAGA
Organism: Aporophyla nigra; assembly: GCA_947507805.1. Lineage (NCBI taxonomy): Eukaryota > Metazoa > Arthropoda > Insecta > Lepidoptera > Noctuidae > Aporophyla > Aporophyla nigra. The sequence goes on along the minus strand of OX382304.1, from coordinate 22,661,718 downwards.
AATTTTGCAAAAACAAAACACTCTGGGAATTTTAAGTTTCCTCGTGGCTGAAGGTTCGATATTCAATTTTTAACTTTAGAACCGACTTCCTAACTGACATAAAAAGCACAGAATATTTGCAATTTTTTCCATCGAGCTATTTCATTTTCACGAGGAATTGGTCCCTTGAGGAAAAAAACAATATTAAGGTTTTTGGAGATTATCAATTTCTAAAAATATTGAAAAGTGTTAAAAAAATACAGTCAATATGACATATGGAGCACACCTTTGATATATCTTCAATGGTTACGATTATCTCTCATGTAAAAAAACGTACACAACTTTATTGAAACGTATGTATTGCAAAAAATTGAATGAATAAACTTCTTCATTGTGTTATAATGTCTATAAATAAATACCAGAACTTCAAAACAAACTACAGTCTATCTTATTATCCACTACAATGTCTACGACTGTTCTCAAAACCACTTTATTCACTCAAACACTTTCAGTGAACAAATTCAGTTATGAATTTTCAAGAGAAAACTTATTTGACAGTTATTGAATATTATAATCTTGTTTGGAAGATAAGCAAAATGTTGCAAATGCGATATTTTAGGAGTTCAATAGTGGTTAAATATAAGTTTGATAACAGTTAGGAAACTTATTTGTTTGCGACCAAACTTTATATTTGTTTAAGAGATGAATAATTTAATTTTGTATTCGATGAATAGATTATATTTCAACTGAGCTAATATTAATGGATGGAACAAAATAAAGGCACAAAAGCTTACAATTTATTACACGATTTACGAATTTCAAAAGCCTGGTTTTATTCACTAATTTGGGTTTAAATTATACTTATCAAATAATACCCTAACAACGTTACAGAAGGTCTGTCAATATTAAAGGTCCAATTTACCTCCAAAGTACATAATATATGCCTAGTTGGGGTATATTTAATGCCTAATTGGCTATTCTAAAAAGGTTTTCAGCAGATTTAATCACAGCCCAATTTTCTTTTACAGGTAGCCACTGTTCGCGTGTTCTGCTGATTAGATAAGATAAAAAGACGTCACAAGGACAGATTAAACTCAGAACATAGCTATGTGGAAACAGCAGCGGTACTGTGAAAAGTTAAATGTTTTAAAATCAAAGTGTCAAAGTTTTTAAAATAGTGCTGTAAACTTTTAAATTGCAAATCATAAAATTTGTTCACAAATTCTAATTTTAAAATATGTGTGTGTGATTTAAAAAAAAGAAATGTGTTATTAAATTATAAAGTTAAAAAGGATGTGCATTTAGTGAAAAAAATGAAAAACTGTTTCAAAATTGAATTTTGATAATGACAAAACAAAAGTGAGGCAAAATTGCCGATTTAAGTGGAAAGTGTTAAATAAAATGGTGTTCTAGTGACTGTGTGTCAAAATGGGTTGTCAGTTGGGGAAACTAGCGGCGTCTGAGAGACGAAGCAACAATGCTGGGCCGGCGATCAGTGATGGACCGCCTCCGGCCACCGACCCTCGGCTGCCCTTGACGGCGAAGCAGAAATACTCGATGCTCGCGTCATGGAAGGGCATCTCAAGGGCTATGGAGAAGACTGGCATCTGTATGTTTATAAAGTAAGTAATCTTGACTACAGTCCTTTCACTATCATGTTACCTCTGACTGCAGCATCCCAACAGCAACCTTATTGTAACGAGGATAAAGATCACAGTGATCTGACAGACTTGGCAATTGCAGCAACCTTATAATTTCGTGAATATAAAAAAACACTCGTGTTGTTTCGCACGTAAAGAAAAGTATCACCCCATTTCTTTCCGTGGGTGTCGTAAAGTCCGACTAAGGGACTAACTAGAGAATGGGTAGCAGTGTTCTATGTGCATTTTACCACCATACTGCGATCGCCAACCCGCCTGCCAAGCGTGGTTATTATGGCATAGTCCCGCAAATCGTCTTCCGGCTAAAATGATGTTGATGAAAATTCACAATGATTTTAACAGCGATAAAATATCTGTGAAGGGGTTGATTATGAATACACCATCAGCCTAGGTACTTTCTCTAACTAGCTCAATAGCTAATGAATATCAGGCATCACTCATCATAACTGGTTAGGACTGTCTCATTAAGGAAAAAGCCCCAGGGTAGCTCACGAAGCTCACACTTTCTTACGTTTTGTTGCAATTAGCAGGTCCGTATCGGGATGTGTGTTGATTGTGTGTTAAGTGGCTCTTTGTCTTTTTGAGAATAAAGTATTTAAACCCATGTGTGTTGATTTAGATATAATTTGCGACCGTATCACGTAGGTTTTCACTGAATTAGAGTCATTAAAATCATCAATACAACCCTCTAAGATGCCATAGAATGACTTTTTCACGTAACATTTTCATTCAATGGGATGTATTGCAAACAAATGTCAGAAAATTTGCATTTCACCGGCTACCTTATCACCATCTCCTTAAGCTAAATGTGGCCTCATATACAGAGAATCTTATTATGAAACGCGGTTAGTCGTCAGCCCCAGGTTTAAAACATATAGCCATTTTTGAATCTCGAATTTTATTCCGACAAAAGTAAAGTTATAAATAAAGAACTGAACAATTAGCGCTTGACTACGTTTTCAGATTTGTAAAAAGAACAGTATGTTTTTAATCATGGTTACGTTCAAAATTCAAAAACTAGATCGATCGTTTAAACTATGTCAGAAGAAAAATCTGGACTTGTAATAAGGCCGCGGGTATTTTATTTGGAGAGCTTGCTATCTGAACTTGCACAAACTGATATTGTAATGTTAGTGTTTTTATTGTTTCCATATGATTTTCGACGCCATAGTTTGTTATTTTAGTAAACAGTGTGTTTTAACTTTGGTGCAGTCTGGGGTTTATTTGTTCTAAAGTCTGTGCCTATATTGTCTGGTTACACATGGAATGTATTTACCGTTAATTGCAAACTGATAAGGTCTTGCTAATATTGATTTATGAACTAACATAATATGTGCTATTAGTACAAATATCGATGGCTACATTATGTGGTTTAAATAACAAATATTCGATAATTCAACGACCAACAACATGGGTCCCCAAAAACGTCAATCGGCATCGCGGAAGACCCAGGCGTAGATGGCGGGACGATCTCGACGGGTACATGAGTGATTGGTACGTATTTATTTCACTCACAAAGGATAAAAATATTTACTCCTATAAGGAAAAACAAAATAGTTGAGTTATGATTTCGCTGTTATTAACTAAAGTTATAAGACATTGAAAGAATTTAAATTTCAAACATTATTCCGAACATTATACAATACAAAATCTTCTATATACGTGAAGCAAAACTTTTTACTCCTTTTTACGTAAAATATGCGCATGGAGGAGTATGCAATTTAGCACAGTTAAAATATGGAGAAAGAGTGCAGAAAGCAAATTAGAAATAGGTACATTAAGTTTAAAATGAATTTTGCTTGAATTTCGAACACCAAGCGATCACTAGTACAATTGGACGTAGTTAAACGAAAAGGATCCAATTCACACCCAGTTACTTTTGAAATATTGTCGTTTGAAGTTCAAGAGGGACTTTTTTTTAAATTTTTTCAGTGCACTATTAACACTTTTTTTTATTAGTCAAGGTATATTTACGTATTCTGTTAAAAATACTAGTTGAGATCCAGAAATTTTGAATTGTTTACTGACTCGTAGTATATAATATAAATTGGATCAGTTTGGTGCATTTTTCAGCAAGTTGTGGATTAGATCCTTTTTGCTTAACTACGTCCAATTGACATTCCAAATTGAAATAATTACAGTACATACTCAAATATAATTCCCAAACACAGACAAATTCATCAAAAGAACTCTCTACACACACTAGGTAATAGCCGCAAACCGCCGAAATTCAGCTTTATTTTTCAGTAACTTTTGTTGTTATCGGTTAAAGGATGGAACAGATTTAAAAACCCAGCTCGGCGTAAACACTTCCAACCGACGTTAAGCCCCTGCTGTCGACATGAGCTTTAAGCTTCTCGTTTTCGTGTATACATGTATTATACATGGTATCTACATGACTGTATCTCCTGACGATATTATCTTGGTTACTAAAAAGAGAATGTTTTTGAGATGTATCTTTTGTAATGAGAAAATTTCTTTTAAAATTACTTTGAAATATTAACTAGTAACTCTTTATCTATAATCTTCTTTACATAGTATAAAACAAAGTCGCATTTCGTGTTTGTACGCTTAGATCTTTTAGACTACGCAAAGGAATTTAATGCGGACATCAAACCACCAAGAGGAAGGTTTATATTATGTAGGTATAATACGCGGGCGTAGCCTCCGGCAAAAGCTAGTTGTATATTAATTACAAATAAAACATTTTGAAGTAAGTAACATAGGGCGGTTTCCTTAAAGTACAGTTGTATAAAGTCATATTTTAATTACAGCCTTTTAATGATAATGATCGATTAATGCTCGCGAAGAAAGAGGGTGCGTGAGGGAGTGGCAGTCTCTGTGCCCTCACGTCCCTAGCCGCCGCAGGAGGAGACGCTCCGAGCGTCGGGTGTCCATTGTAAACTCCCGGCCACCGTAGGCGCGAGCTTGTGGGCGTCGAACAATGGGTAGCTCGCCGCCCGGTAAGGACCAGGCTCGGGTCATCGGTGCGTTGTGTTCCAGGCGCGCCTCATAGAGATGTCAGCAGTACTGAAGGGATCTGCTAGGACCGATGCCTGCCAGGGTCGCGAGACTGTCCCTGGCATATGGGCAACTGAAGGAACACAGGTGGGTTTTAGTCAGTAAATGTCTGACACGCCTTCCGCTCCGCCCAGAGTGGGAGACGTCATTTGATGATTACCCACCCCCAAAAAAAAAAAAGTCTATTAATGAATTAAGGAGCAAACTAACTATATTTCAGTTAGTGTAAAAGTGTAGGTACCTTGAAGTAGACCAGAACAATACAAATAAATTAATTCAACAGTCAAAACTGTTTCACACCACATACTATTAAGGCTCTAAGTTTACTGTTGGAAATATATATTAAACTAGTTTACATAAACTAAAGATCTACAACATAAACTTAATCAAACTCTTGGTTACGTTCCTTTCACGCTACATATCAAAGACATAATAGAGCAGTAATAGTTTATGTACCAAATTTATTACTAACTTAAATTGTCCAGTTATGATCACACATGTCATTATTTGACAGTTGTCCACTGCTGGGACACAGGCCTTCTCTCTTCGACAGGGTAATCTCAAGGGCGATCGTAATCCACCAAAAATTTCTGGGTTTGATGACCATGCGGCACGATGTTGGTCACCATTTTTTCACCGTTTTGAGAGCAGTGATGGTGAAATGATTTACACAGTGTTCTTGCCTCGGTTCGAACTCAGCACTTACATCTCGTAAGTCGGGGCTGTGGACGACTTTACGGTGTAAAACACTTAATTTCACTCAAAAAGATTACTTAGCAGAGTCCATTAACATAATCCTGTCCAAAACGAGGAAACATTTTGAACAGACTTCAAAATAGGAGGAGGTTTTTGTTTTTGTATATAATTATGTTCCCCGATATCTCCGGCACATATGAATGTATTTCAAAAATTCTTTATTTATTGGATAGGATATGGGTCCGGAGTGATCCTATATAAATTTTATTTATTGTACTTGAGTATTTTTCGCTTGAGCTTCGATAATACGTTTTTAATTCACTTTGTATATCTAAATGATATTCTACTGTTTCCTGTCACTATTGCTTCCATAGCAAGTAGTGGTACGAATTGGGGTGGGGTGGGTACCATAACTAAAAAGTGAAGAATAAAAACTTTTGTTAAAATAAAAAATAAACTTTTTTATAAACTTTTTTTTTGCGAAGCTTTTCTGTCTGACTTTTTGTTTTTCGTACACAAAAATACTTCAATATTTTTACCAGCTATCTCTATTACGATATTTTGATGTTATGTTTTAATAAGTAGGCAGCCACACGGTATAAATGACGCTATGTGTCAATTTGAAAAACAATAAATATCCCTGAATTTACAAAGACATACTCATTTACTCAGATTAAACGCGGCTTCTTCTCTCATTTACGCTTCTATCTTTTTTCTTTGTCTGATTCCTCAGACAGAATTAAACAACGAATAAAAAACATGGACTCTCTTTTTCCATTTGAGTAAATTACCGCTAGATTCTTCATTGTAATTGCAATTTTATTCAGTTGCATCTGGATAAATTAAAAGCGAGATTTACTTGGAAAAAGCTTTAGTAAAAGTGTATGCTTAATTTAACTTGGAGAGTTTTCGTTGAAAGAATTGTGGACTTATGTGCAGCGTCGTAAGTGTTTAGTGAGATACTGGTAGCGTTGGTGCCAAGAAAGAGTAAATAAAACGGCGGACTAGTAATTTCATGCCTGTATTGGACCAGTGTCACAGGTGGAAGGGGCACGTGTTGCCACAGATAACATATTAATCTACATTTTTATACACACACATACATACAATCACGCCTTTTTCCCATGGGGTAGGCAGAAACCACGGAACGCCACCTGCTACGATCTCTACACACTCCTTTTGCCTCGTTTAGGTTCATAAAATTGGTCATACACACACGCCGGTTGCGAGTACTACGCACCTGACCTTTCTGAAGAACATCACCAATAAGGTAACTATATGATGGTGATGATGATGTTAGTAAAAATATAAATGTTAGGACCATAAAAGAGGTAAATGAAAAAAAAATTGCGTCACGCACAGAAAATACAATCAATAAAAAAGAACATCTAACGAAATTATGTAAACTATAACAATAACGTTAAAACTTATGAAAGATTAAAACTAACAAAATAGTTAAAACAATAATAAAGAAAAGCCTGTCCGAGGCTAAAAACGCTACTAAAATAAATAAATCCATACTGTAAGCCAATCAAACTCAGGACCTAAAAGACAACAAAGAAAAAGTATTTATTTTGTCCTTACGATTTTACTTAATACCTGGAATTGGCTTCGTGCTATTGTCCTGTATAAATGATGGGATGATAAACATTATCATCAAGAATTAAATGAAGCTCCTCTATCTTCATAACCTGATCACCATCAATAACCTATTCATTGAAAACTTTCCAATGAGCCCAAATACGATACTACTGGTGATTGTTGATGAGGTAGTTGGAAATCCTGCAAATTAGCAAATGATGCTGCAGCATTGCGCAACTGCCATCTAAGACTGTAGCCAGAGCCGAATCCCCAGTCTGTCGCACCTTAAAAATGCTAAATGCCCACCTGACTGCCAACCCTGAATGTGATGTGTTTGTTGATTAATGGAATAAAATGATGCGTATATGTCTGGGAGAGAAAGTATGCAAGGGAGTCCACTGTTCCATATTAGTTGTTAATATAGGTAATTGTTTAACTTTTTGTAATTATTGTCAACCTTTTATGTGTTTTTATGTTAATTAATTTAATTGGTATTGTACCGTTTTAATTAACTATAAATAAATCAGTTCTACGTTACTGTGTTCTTCTAATATCATTGAAGTAATAGAATACCAAATTTCGACTCGATCAGACCAGTAAAAAATGTTCAAATCCCTTCATCAACCAGAAAAGAGCTGATAATCTTCAAACGGCTGAATAAATTTTCTTAAAATATAACTGAGAATACTCTCAATTAAGTCACCTTTTAGACAGTTGTTTTGGTCTACAAGGTGACTTAATTGGTTCGGCCATTTGGGAACTACGAGGCCACAGACGGATACACGACACACGTCACACACGTTCAATTTATAACACCTCTCTTTTCCGTCGTGTGGGTTAAACATAATAGAGATTGTCCAAAATGTTAAATTCTGTCGAATTCAGTAATTAGAAAAATAATATTCCAATAGTCACTGGCAAAAAGACTGACATGTTCACGTTCCAAATTCAAAATACAGATTTATTGAACGTTGAATTGCGAAATAAACTTGTTATTTCATTTTAGCGGGAATGTCTGGCATTTTTGAATAAGTTTGCAATATTCCAATTTCGAACGAAATTCGTTAATTATGCCACTTAAAGGTTTAATTGACATCGCCACCATTGTTATTGCATTTGTAGTTCCACAGAATGGGCACACTATGATCATAGTGAACTAATTGGCGTGGTAAAATATATAGCTTTGTTAAGTTACATTTATGTTATAACTACATAGCTTTTGCCAGCGGGTTCACCCGCGTATTTTACCTGCATACCTTTCACTCTGTCTATTGACGCGTACCGCATTAAAATTCGTTGCGCAGTTTAAAAGATCTAAGCGTATAGACGCGGGAAGCGACTTTGCTTTATACTATGTAACGATTGCATAAAAATTTAATTAAATTTCAGAACACACAGAATCAGACTAACAGTAAAACAACTAGGTACTAAAACTGACTTTAGTAAACCCCAGCAACTTCTTAATTACAATTTATTCAGTCATGAAACTTGACATTTATAAACGCTTTAAAAGTTCAATCTGACCTTTCATCTTTTGCCAGTAAAGTGAAAAGGCTATAGATTCAGAAGCCATTATTTACAAAATGGGTAATCACCTTATTTCAACTAGTTGTTTCGCGCACCTTCGTTTACCCAAAACTCCTAAAACCTATTTAGCTAACTCTGGAACCTCTCAATAATCTTTTTTTTTTTTGTTGAATTTCCGTGCTTAGTATTTAAGTAACTTACACGTTGTAGATCATGTCAGCACAAATTGAAGGGCTCCGCTAGGGCCGATGCCTACCAGAGTCGTGAGATTTGTTCGACAGAGTTACCGTGGCCCTGGCATCTAGGTAACTGAAAGGAACACGGGTGCGTTTTAGTCAGTAAAAGTCTGACACGCCCTCCCGCTCCGCCCAGAGCGGGAGACGTAATTACACGATTTCCCACTCACAAAAAAAATGGGTTTGGACTCATGCATGTTTAACTTTGTGTGAATTATTTTGCCACTACCGCTCTCAAAACGGAGAAGGAAAACAACGTGAAGAAATCGGCATGTCCTAGAACCAAAATTTTTAAAACATATTGTGACATCTACCAACCCTTTTTTTTGGGATGGGAAATCATCAAATGACTTCTCCCGCTCTTCGTGTCAGACTTTTACTGACTAAAACCCACCCGTGTTCCTTCAGTTGCCCATGTGCCAGGGTCACGGTATCTCTTTCGAACAATCTCGCGACCCTGGCAGGATCTACCAACTGATGATGACTGATTATGCTATACTCTAAAGTTGAGTGTTGTTAATAATTATTACCTATCATTTCAACCGAAAAACTTCCACTGTAGGAAATAGGACTCCGCAAAAGGGAGGGAGTTTGCGATTATCGCCACGCTAAGCAGGCGGGTTGGCGATCGCAGTATGGTCGTAAAATGCATAGAAAACGCTGCTGCCCATTCCTTAGTAAGTCCCTTAGTCGCCTTTTACGACACCCACGGGAATAAATGTGATGATGATACGCTTTAGGACCGGCACCACACGGATAACGAATGCATGTTATCTCTTACTAAACTCTAAATTAATTATGACAAAGAAACTACTTCAACGTTTATTTCTCTACATGTTCATTCCTTTGGCGTCACATCTTTACATTCGAAAAACAGAAATTCGAGGAAAGTGTAATGGTATCATCGAGCCATAAATGTTGATAATATTGAATTTCATTTCCACGAGAATGCGTGCGAGGGAAGGATATTTTATTGAAATATGTACCTGTGCCCCGCGTGTTCACCCGCCGTTACATTTCCTTTAGATTGATTTTCTTTTGCTCCTTTGCTACGGGTTGTAGCATGACGTTAAATATGCTACTTCAAAAATTGTGCTATGAAATGCGAAAATAAATTTTGAAATCCAACCGACAGTTCCAGAGATTAGTGCGTTCAAACAAATACAACAAGCAAACTCAGCTTTATTTTATGAATATAAATGATAAATGATTTTATTTCTGTAAGTAGGTTTGTACAAACACTTTTACATGTCAATGATATTTTTTTTTTAAACTAGATGAGTTCGGCGTTTCCTAACTGACTACTCTGAGAAGAAAGGCCGAAACAAACTCAGAGGTCACAGTCTCTTTTAAAAGTCCAGACATAATATTGGTCACAACATGTGAAGACCATGTAGATTGGTGACTGAAATGGTCTTTTGAGGAAAGAACCACACAGATTGAGTGGACCTGTTCAGTCAGTGCAAGCATTTGTCACTAATCGTTTAGCTCAACTCGGAACATAAGGAGCCCAACGCTGTGACGAACAATACCAAAGAAAGGACATTCGGGTAGGCCACATAAAATACTCAAACTGCCAGATCATGATTGCTGAGAAAGAAAGAAAGCAAAATTTAAAAAAAGACCCACATAGTCTTCTCATTCACAATAATTAAAACAATATGATACTTTACAAAGTAAATATTCATGTCATTGTACCCATTGTGTATATCGTATACTCATACGATAAGGGTGGAGAGTTTGTTGATACATCATATTTCATATACTTGTCTATGATTTTCATGGTCTAAGACCATTTGTTCATTTGTCTTTTATTTTAATCTTAGTGTGAGTAGCGCAAATACTCAAAAAACTCAAAATAACTATAGCAAGTAAACCATTACAGTCATTTCTGAATTTTCAAGGGTCGGTCAGTCAAAAAACATGGAAAAAAACGAGCGAAAAACTCCATGGCTCGAATGTAAAAAAAAACTAAAGCATGATTCTTAATTTGAAACTAGATTTGTCGAGATAATATGAAATTTATCGGTTTTCAATAAAAATTACTTATGTACCTATTTAACTGTTTGTATTATGAGATAAATATGCATTCAAACTTAAAATTCAGATAATTTTTCAGGGTAATTTATATTTGAAATGTCAACGTTTTGCATAATTGATAGGTACCACACCGATGATGTTTGCGTTTATAAAATTAAGTTTTAGTAAAACCTATTATACAATTAAATACGGACTTAATCGATGTATTAAGGTGTTAAAAACTTTAGTGAGAACGGTCGCTGACAATCTTTAAACAGTTATTGATCCTAAACGATAATTAAAAATGAAAAATTATCAGAAAACCCTAAAAAGTGATTTTCAATTACCCATTCAACGATACCTCACTCGATAGGATATGAGAAAAAAAATGGAAGACAAAACATGGCTCCAAAATCGACCATTTTAATTTTAATATACCCACTGTTACTTTTATAATTGAGATGAATCTAATCAAACTGAAAACCTTTAAGCCGTTTAAACTACAGAACGTGCCAAAGAAATATACATACACATACACTCGAAAAACATAACCCTCCTTCTGGCGCAGTCGGGTAATAAAGCAAAAAGCCACCCTGTTAATAATATTACACTGCGGTCCATTTATAGAGCACACTGACGCCCAAGAGAATCTATTTAGCTTGGTTTAAGACTTTATTAGTCCTTTGAAGATCACAGCCTCTCATCCACATCACAGTCTTTGTAGCTAATAGCCAGGTCAGCCAAGCTAAAGTGTCCCAGTTTGACTGACTTGACTTGTTAATTATATGCTCTGTATAACATTGGTGTCAATATGATATTAGATTAAGGTAAGGAATAATTTCCGAGTTAATCTTAGATTTTATTCACTTCGGTGAAGAAAGGGATAATTACGTAACATCTAACAGTAGGAATGACTTTCAATTAACAGCTCAACTACATTTATTGCGTTATTTACGTTGTTGAGCAGACAATACCAACCAACGTCAATATTGCTAAATTGTTATTTTTTTATTGACTTGATTCAGATTCAGATAACTTTATTTGCTCAAACACGTGTTTACATACAATTACTTAAATAAAATGCATGCATGGTGTTAAACGTACATATAGTTGTGCAACATGTTTACCATATTGTCATGGTGTGCAAATATTAATTAAACAAATTAAATTAATTAAATTATTACAAATTAAAGAATAATAGCAACTTTAATGAAAAAGGACAATACTGACATAAGTAAATAAATTAAACTGATTGATTACATAATTAATTAGAATAGTATGGAGTTAAATACAAATTTTTCAATATTCCAATTCAAAAATAAAACATAATTATGTCAACGTAGGTCCAAAACATTCAATAGAAAAATCATTATCATCATTGAATACGGGGCTTTTGGCTACGTTGCATTTTATGTATCTTTTTTTTTATCTTGTAATTATTTATTCGTATAGATGTGCGTTTTGTTTGTGCAGAATAAACATTTTTTTTCTTTCTTTCTTTTCTTCTATATGAATGAAAAATAATGATAGTGTTTACACGGAAGCTGGGGAAAGTCGGCGTGAGTTTATGTATGCGTATGTGTGGAATCCGTTTAACCTTTACATAGAATAACTGAAGTCGCTTTCCGTGTCTCATCTCATTATGACTGACTATAAAGCTGAAGAGTTTGTTTGTTTGTTTGTTTGAACGCGCTAATCTTAGGAACTACTGGTCCGAATTGAAAAATTATTTTTGTGTTGGGTAGCCTATTTATCGAGAAAGGCTATAGGCTATATAAAATCACGCTACAACTAAGAGGAGCGGAGCAGTAATGAAAAATGTGGCAAAAACGGGGAAAATCTCGGGTCTGCGATTCGACGCGACGGGAAGGGTCGTGGGAACAAGAAATTTAATGCGGACGAAGTCGCGGGCAGAAGCTAGTGCATAATATGCGCGGGAAAAGCAGTGATATTAGTATAATTTGGATATGCTTGACACCTCTGCTGTCCCTTAGGTGAATACAGGCGTCATGTATTCCCCTCTCAGGCAATTAATGCTTAAAATCATGTTAATATTTTAGAAGGTACCCCTGTAACAAGTGTTTAAGACTGCTCCGGTCAGCTTTACTGTAATCGTAGGCATTTGTCTATGAGTACCGAGATAATTTTCCTTTGATATCAAACCTCTGTTCATTCAAGGAACCCATTGGCTTTGAATTCTGATTCTGGTATGAATATAATCAGTGATTTGAAACTGAGGAGATTCTATTCTTGGAAAAAATGTAGCAGGTACATAGTAGTACCTACATTCTTTGTTGCCAAAATTATGTTGATAACGTAAAATAATTAATTGATTACAATACTCAAATAATAAAGCCTTTGTCTTTTTCTGCTGATGCTTATAAAATTTAAATTTACCGAGACCATATATAGTCGTCCAAACCGTATTTCGGCCATGGCGGCAAATCTCAATGGAGACTAGCCATCGGCGCGGGAGATACTATAGTGCACAAGTGTATGCGCAGAGAGGAGCACTCTCTCTTCCCTCACTCTCATAGTCCGATGAGACGGCAATCCGATACGACCCGAGAGAGCTCAGGCGCCCGCAATTAAATATTATTAAGTGAAGGTTGACAATTTTCATAAAAACCGGCCAAGTGCGAGTCGGACTCGCGCACCGAGGGTTCCGTACAAACCCTCAGGTATTCACGGTTTAAGCATAAGGTTTAGGTTTATGAAATTAAATGTTTTTTTTTTTATATTTGAGTTGACCGAATGAAAAGTAAATTGTGGTTTACGATTTATGACGTATTAAAAAAAAACTACTTACTAGATCTCGTTCAAACCAATTTTTGGTAGAAGTTTACATGGTAATGTACATCATATATTTTTTTTAGTTTTATCATTCCCTTATTTTAGAAGTTACGGGGGGGGGGGACACATTTTACCACTTTGGAAGTGTCTCTCGCGCAAACTATTCAGTTTAGAAAAAAATGATTTTAGAAACCTCAATATCATTTTTGAAGACCTATCTATAGATACCCCACACGTATGGGTTTGATCAATTTTTTTTACTTGAGTTTCAGTTCTATGTATGGGGAACCCCAAATATTATTGTTTTTTTTTCTTATTTTTGTGTGAAAATCTTAATGCGGTTCACAGAATACATCTACTTACCAAGTTTCAATAGCATAGCTCTTATAGTTTCGGAAAGAAGTGGCTGTGACATACTCGGACAGACAGACAGACAGACAGACATGACGAATCTATAAGGGTTCCGTTTTTTTGCCATTTGGCAACGGAACCCTAAAAAAGTCAGTTCAAAAATGCTTTTGTGAAAGGGACCTTACCATTACCCTTAGACAATTTGATCGTCAATTACCTTTCGTCAATTAGCTTTAGCCTTATTATTACTATTTATACGTATTGCTTTAAGAGAGGCTTGTAGCTAAATAATAATAGCCGCACGGATCGATCGAACAGGTTAAGCTACGCTTGCCGCGGTTGGTTCGTGGATGGGTGACCATCTTTACATACCAAGACCCTTCCGTGCCTCGGAAAACACGTTAAGCCGTTGATCCCGGCTGTTATTTGTTGATCTTAGACAGTCGTTACGGGTCGTCAGAAGCCCGAAAGTCTGACAACCAGTCTTATCAAGGAGTATCGTATTACCCATTAACTGAGTTGTGGAGGTCAGACAGGCAGTCGCCCCAATTAAAATAATGGTATTCAGCTGCATCCGGTTAGACTGGAAGCTGACCCCAACATAGTTTAGAGGTGTGCCCTGCCTGGGCGGAGCACCGCCGTGTCCCTGTGAAGGCGATCGGCGGCGGCGACCTCTCGCGTCCGGCCCTGGTACGGAGCGAGAGGGCATGGGAAGCCGTCACCTCCTTCTGCGAAGCAGTAATGCTCGCGAAGGAGGAGGTGGGGCGCGTGAGGGAGTGGCAGTCTCTGCGCCCTCACGTCCCTAGCCGCCGCAGGAGGAGACGCCCCGGGCGTCGGGAGTCGATAGCGGACTCCCGGCCACCGTAGGCGCGAGCTTGCGGGTGGCGAGCAATGGGTAGCTCGCCGCCCGGTAAGGACCAGGCTCGGGTCGACGGCGCGTAGTGTTCCACGAAAATTTGTTCGAAAGAGTTGCCGTGGCCCTGGCCCTGGCGTATTGGCAACTGAAGGAACACGGGTGGGTTTTAGTCAGTAAAAGTCTGACACGCCCTATCGCTCCGCCCAGAGCGGAGGACGACATTTGATGATTTCCCACCCCCTACATAAAATGGCGTTAATAAAAACAGAGAAGTTATAAAGTATAAATCTAAAAACAAGACCAATACATACGGCGTGCCTCAAGGGTATTTTGGGGCCATTGCTTTTTTTTCTATATATAAATGATTTGCCAACAGTGACAAAGAATAAGTGCGTCTTGTTTGCAGACAACATCTCATTGATAATAAATAAGGATAATAAAGATGAGCGATCTGAGGATAAAATTAATGCTGCCGTAGAAACTATATAAAAGACAAGTAAAAGCTACTAGCTAAAATTACACGTCGGTCGGAAATGTAGATAAAAGCCCCCGAGACGATATTTAGCCCAGATTAGGCTGTTATTAGCCCCCAGAAGGCCGAGCGAAACGTGCTGTAATTTATACTGTGCCAGTTACAGTGTCCTCAAATGCTTGTCATTTAGGTAATGAAATAGTTGTTAGTGGTTCATGTCGAGTTGTACAGTGAAGTAGAAAGGTTTATAAATAAGTTATACGCACGTGGAGATTTTAGTGACAAGAAAATCAGTTCGTTGGAGGATTTTTAAGGAACAAATTTTTTTTTTCGATTTGATGAAAGTTCTTTGAACTTTTCTTTATAAGAACTTTATAATTCTGTTTACCCTCTGAATTTTAAAGTTACAAAATTGTTGATCTGTCGGTTTCATTATCATCATCATTTCAGCCGTAAGACATCTACTGCAAGACACAGTCCTCCTCCAATTTGGGGGTTTGTCATAATTGCCACGCTTGGCAAGCAGGTTCGCGATCCCAGTATGGTGGTAAAATACATAAAGAACGATGCTGTCCATTCTCTAGTAATCCCCTTAGATGCCTTTTACGTCAACCACATGAAGAACTGTGACGGTGCTATTATTTACGTTTGGCAACACACGGACTATCTATTCTATATACATGTTTCTGTCGATCTATTGTATTCTGTAACCATCTCACAATAATAACATACGTAAAGTAAGCTGTCACTCCACCAGACACTAGTGACAGGTCACTTCAAGTTCACTTCACAGAATAGATCGTCTGTTCGAAACACATTTTGCAATTCGGTTTTCTAACAGAATTACCTAATAATGTACTAGTGTATCTATCTTATTTATAATTCCGTATGATATGTATTAGAAGAGATTTTTTTTGTAATTGTTCTTCTCAACCAAAGCACCTGAACTTATCTCTTTACCGCCCTTGATTGACTAGTATAGAATGCCTTTTTTTTTTTGGATGGGAAATCATCAAATGACTTCTCCCGCTCTGGGCGGAGCGGGAGGGCGTGTCAGACTTTTACTGACTAAAACCCACCCGTGTTCCTTCAGTTGCCCATGTGCCAGGGTCACGGTATCTCTTTCGAACAATCACGCGACCCCGGCAGGCATCGGTCCTAGCAGACCCCTTCAGTGCTGCTGACATCTCTTAAGGTGTAAAGTTCACATTTGTTAGGTACCTTTTTTGTGAGCGAAAAGTTAAATAAATAATATTCAATCGTTTTTTGCTACCAGTGAAACTTTGAACAATAAATTTATCAAAGATAATATTATTTTAAATCAAGTGTAACTAGAGAAGCATCGTATTTTCATACTACGTAATTTTTTTACCACACCAGCAGCTGCTATGCCTACAAACACTAGGAACAAACAAACGTACCTACATACAAATATGATATGTGCATTTAGAACTCGTCAGGTCGAGCGGTGACCTACATCGTTCGGTTGACTCTGACAATTTGCAAGATGCCCATCTAACGTGCGCTGTGTTCTCTTTTCATTAACTTCTGTTTTGTGTATGGGATGAGGAAGTCAATCAATAAAGAGACATTTATTTAAAAGAAACCGTCCGATTATACAAACTACTTATGTAACTCATGAAGTTACTTGAAGCCTTCCAACTTAAAAAACTTTAAAAACATCATGCTATCATGTAGCAACATGGTAGCATTTTTCTTTTAAGTACACATGTAAAATTATTTACTAACTAGCTTTTGCCAGTGGCTTCGTCCGCGTGGAGGTCGGAAATTAACCCATGGTAACGTACTACCAGGATAAAAAGTGCCCTATTTGTTAATCCAGGTTATAAACTACCTGGGTGCCAAATTTTATCCAAACTGTTTCGGCAGTTTTTGCGTGAAAGAGTAACATACCTACCTCTACACATGCTCACAAACTTTCATATTTATAATATATGTATTAGTAGGATAATAAAACGGGAAAACTTTACCGATTTTCTAAATATTAATGCCGTCGCGACGACCGCTACATTCAAGTTGGTTACAGTAACTAGGCCATTAAGTATTTTTAGTACCTCAAAATAGAATATACTCGTTATTTAAAAAAAAAACTGGCCAAGTGCGAGTCGGACTCGCGCACCGAGGGTTCTGTACAAACCTACAGGAATTCACGGTTTATGCATAAGGTTTATGTTTATGAAATTAAATGTTTTTTTATTTTAATTTTTATATTTGAGTTGACTAAATGAAAGGTAAATTGTGGTTTACGATTTATGACGTATTAAAAAAAAACTACTTACTAGATCTTGTTCAAACCAATTTTCGGTGGAAGTTTACATGGTAATGTACATCATATATTTTTTTTAGTTTTATCATTCCCTTATTTTAGAAGTTACGGGGGGGGGGGGGACATTTTACCACTTTGGAAGTGTCTCTCGCGCAAACTATTCAGTTAAGAAAAAAATGATATTAGAAACCTCAATATCATTTTTGAAGACCTGTCCATAGATACCCCACACGTATGGGTTTGATGAAAAATTTTTTTTTGAGTTTCAGTTCTATGTATGGGGAACCCCAAATATTATAGTTTTAAAAAAAATGATATTAGAAACCTCAATATCATTTTTGAAGACCTATCCATAGATATCCCACACGTATGGGTTTGATGAAAAACAATATACTTGAGTTTCAGTTCTATGTATGGGGAACCCCAAATATTATTGTTTTTTTTTTCTATTTTTGTGTGAAACTCTTAATGCGGTTCACAGAATACATCTACTTACCAAGTTTCAACAGCATAGCTCTTATAGTTTCGGAAAAAAATGGCTGTGACATACTCGGACAGACAGACAGACATGACGAATCTATAAGGGTTCCGTTTTTTGCCATTTGGCAACGGAACCCTAAAAAGAGGTGCAATCTATATATTTGTGTGTTCAATAATATTTTTGGGAATGCAATATGACGAGGTTCGAATACTTGAATACATGCCAAAAACAATATTACAAAACTCATTTTTAGGCAGGTCTCAGTTCTTAAGACACGCGGTTAGGTTCTAATTAGCAACATGTAAAATGAAAATGGTTTCTTGAACATTTGTACATTCCAATTACAAATTATAAGCCATTTAGTAGGAACACTGAATTTTAATCCCTTTTAGTAGGTATACGTATTATCTTGACCTGTGAGACAGAATTTCACCCAAAATTGTCTTGTTACATAACATTATCCTTTTAAGCTTGCCCTATGATCACAACTGCGTGGGTAGACAACTTAAGACATCCACTTTTACAAGCTTTTATCACTTGGAAATAAAAGACTAAGAAGGTTCACTAAAACTGGTTAAATGTCTGCCAGTTTGTGGAAGTAAATTACCCTGTAAAAGAGCGTGGGAAAGCATCTAGGTATTTAACTTCTGCTAGGTGACAGGTACAACAAGGCGCAAACTACAAGTATAAATTCAACTCATGATTTTAGACACTCTAGATATCTAGATCCTATAGCGTACAAAATTTTCGTCGGTTATTTAAAATAAAATAGCTCTGCCATTTATTTTGAGCGTGTAGGTATTGCACTTTTCGATGAAACAGCTTTCAATTCGTAACAGTAAGTAAAAATTTACACGCAGAGCAGTTCAGATTCACGTACTGAATCCATGGTAACAGAATTTGCGTTGATGCTCAAGTCATCCAGCTGTCAAACAACATGACTTATCCCGGTCAAAAAAGCCTTTTTACAGCTTTGTCACTGATTTTGACTCTCCAGTCCGTATTTCAAATGACTTTTACTTGTATTCTTGTATCATAATTGTGTTTTTAATTTCATCGTACGACTATTTCATCAAGTGGTATTACTGTTCTTTCGTATTTTTTGTGGTCATATAGATAGAATGTATGTAGGCGTAGTCTTAGAATACGCTCGTAAGAACAGAATTTAGAGCTGACATCTGAAGTTTTCTTAGGTTTTCCTTTTATCTTGTCTTATAAATATATCCTTTGTTACAAGTAAATTGAAATACCCTACTATATCCTACTTGTAGCCGCATGAACATCGCCGCATGTGAACTTCGCATTACACTGACGTCATGCAAAATCCTGCATTGCGCAAGCAGAGTTTACCGTGCAACTGTCAAATATACAACGTCCCGACATCAATCGTACTTGCCCACCAGACACGACAACCGTCTGGTCGGGTGATGTTCCCTTTTCCACGGAGGGATGATTGAACTTTATACCATATTCCTAATACCTTCCAATTGATTCCTCCATCATAGATTATACCCTGAATTAACACATAACATACTTTTTAGAGTTCCGTTGCCAAATGGCAAAAAACGGAACCCTTATAGATTCGTCATGTCTGTCTGTCTGTCTGTCCGTTCGTATGTCACATACACTTTTTTCCGAAACTATAAGAGCTATGTGTTGAAACTTGGTAAGTTGATGTATTCTGTAAACCGCATTAAGATTTTCGCACAAAAATAGAAAAAAATATATTTGGGGTTCCCCATACATAGATTTTTAGAATTTTTCTTCAAACCCATACGTATGGGGTATCTATGGATAGGTCTTTAAAAATGATATTGAGGTTTCTAATACCATATTTTTTTTTCAAAGCTATATAGTTTGCGCGAGAGACACTTCCAAAGTAAATTGTGCCTTCTAAAATAAGAGAATGATAAATCTAAAAAAAATATATGATATCCATTACCATATAAACTTGCACCGAAATTAGTTTGAACGAGATCTAGTAAGTAGTTTTTTTTTTTTTTAATACTTCTTAAATCGTAAACCGCAATTAACCTTTCATTCAATCAACTCAAATATAAAAATTACAAAAAAAAAAAAAAAATTCGTAAACATAAACCTTATGCATAAGCCGTGAATACCTACAGGTTTGTACAGAACCCTCGGTGCGCGAGTCCGACTCGCACTTGGCCGGTTTTTATCTTGATAGTACGTTCCCGGGAGTAATTTTCGACCAAAACGCGGGCGAAGCCGCTAGCAAAAGCTAGGGCTATAAATTAAGAGCTGATTTTTCAATAGTCAGATAGGACTTTCTTCATCTGACGAATACTTACTGCGACTTAATAGCTCTTTTACAGAAATATTTATAGATATTTTTCAGTTGAACGTTATCTGGGTTTTGAAAATATCAGCCTTAAGTACTTTGAAGTGGCCAGATAGGAAATTAACAGGGTTAAAGGGGTGAATAATCCAGAGTGCGAAAGCACTCTAACAACGGTGGCAGTAGTATAATTATTTCGGCAGCTCAAAAGTAACATTATCCTTCCCAAAACTACACAAAAGCGATATAAACCATGTCACTACCACCCATTCGGTTCCAATCATAAATCACACTACGATTTATTCGAGACAGCACTTAATATCGGCACTGTACTGTTGGGAGCCGAACATCGCAATAACTCATGAATTGGCAGCTCTATTAGATACAGCCGTTACTACTAATTGATCACTACTTATGTTGGGGAAGCAGTTAGTGGTTTCTGGAACTTATTTTTAACTAGCTTCCCGAAGATAGGTACTAACTTTAGCCCCCTTTTTACCGTGGGGAAATCCGCATGGATACCCTTCGCCTGGAGTGAATGGAGTGTTATGTCGGACTCCTACTGACTAAAACCCCACTGTTCCTTCTGTATCATGAGTTGGGAGCCCGGAAAATACTTATGCATTCGCCGCACCCCTGACTGATATCAGCCCGCCATGCCCAGCGAGCTCCATCACAGAGTGTGGCCGATCCCATGACTGCACAATCTCCCATTAAGGCATACATGCTGCGTGCCAATTCTTTGAGCCTGCTCGAACGACAACACATTCGCAGCCAGCTTTAGCCCCCTGCGTAATAAAGTATAGAAAACTGAAGATTCTAAGATGTTTGAGGATTTTAACTGTCAATACAAACTCAAACTCGAAAGCATTTACTTCTTTTGAACTGTCAAAGGGTCGCGTCGATCAGTTAGAACGATGGAGCTAGTCGTCCATTCCAAAGCGTAGTATGTACCTATGGAGAAGAGTGGGCAAAAAACTCCACGGACTCTTTTTACACGCTTTATATTAGCTTCACTTGTATGTTTGTATGTTAGTATGTTTGTATGTTTATTTGTAACCGACTCCTTATAGCGCGATTTTGACCCACTTAAAACGACCAGATTTCATTCAAACTTTGCACACCTGTCAAGGACCGATGACAATGCAATAATTTCATAAATTTGTGCCATTATGCTTGCCAGGGTTACCAGGACAGCAAAAAAACTGTCTTCGAAAACTACGCTGACATTCGTCACAAACTAATTTGTGCCATTATCTTTGCCAGGGTTACCAGGACAGCAAAAAATACTGTCTTCAAAAACTACGCTGACATACGTCACAAACTACGCTGACATACGTCTCAAAATTCGAAACACCCTAAAAAATAGAAAATAAAAAATAGTTTTAAAAAACTAAAAAACACGCTTCCATTGAAACCAAACTAAAAAGAACAAAATAATGGGAAAAAAGCGTGGGGTGCCTGATATCAATAAAAAAATACCTTAAAAAGCATCCCACGCTTTTTTTCCATTATTTTGTTCTTTTTAGTTTGGTTTCAATGGAAGCGTGTTTTATAGTTTTTTAAAACTATTTTTTATTTTCTATTTTTTAGGGTGTTTCGAATTTTGAGACGTATGTCAGCGTAGTTTGTGACGTATGTCAGCGTAGTTTTTGAAGACAGTATTTTTTGCTGTCCTGGTAACCCTGGCAAAGATAATGGCACAAATTAGTTTGTGACGAATGTCAGCGTAGTTTTCGAAGACAGTTTTTTTGCTGTCCTGGTAACCCTGGCAAGCATAATGGCACAAATTTATGAAATTATTGCATTGTCATCGGTCCTTGACAGGTGTGCAAAGTTTGAATGAAATCTGGTCGTTTTAAGTGGGTCAAAATCGCGCTATAAGGAGTCGGTTACAAATAAACATACAAACATACTAACATACAAACATACAAGTGAAGCTAATATAAAGCGTGTAAAAAGAGTCCGTGGAGTTTTTTGCCCACTCTTCTCCATAGGTACATACTACGCTTTGGAATGGACGACTAGCTCCATCGTTCTAACTGATCGACGCGACCCTTTGACAGTTCAAAAGAAGTAAATGCTTTCGAGTTTGAGTTTGTATTGACAGTTAAAATCCTCAAACATCTTAGAATCTTCAGTTTTCTATACTTTATTACGCAGGGGGCTAAAGCTGGCTGCGAATGTGTTGTCGTTCGAGCAGGCTCAAAGAATTGGCACGCAGCATGTATGCCTTAATGGGAGATTGTGCAGTCATGGGATCGGCCACACTCTGTGATGGAGCTCGCTGGGCATGGCGGGCTGATATCAGTCAGGGGTGCGGCGAATGCATAAGTATTTTCCGGGCTCCCAACTCATGATACAGAAGGAACAGTGGGGTTTTAGTCAGTAGGAGTCCGACATAACACTCCATTCACTCCAGGCGAAGGGTATCCATGCGGATTTCCCCACGGTAAAAAGGGGGCTAAAGTTAGTACCTATCTTCGGGAAGCTAGTTAAAAATAAGTTCCAGAAACCACTAACTGCTTCCCCAACATAAGTAGTGATCAATTAGTAGTAACGGCTGTATCTAATAGAGCTGCCAATTCATGAGTTATTGCGATGTTCGGCTCCCAACAGTACAGTGCCGATATTAAGTGCTGTCTCAAATAAATCGTAGTGTGATTTATGATTGGAACCGAATGGGTGGTAGTGACATGGTTTATATCGCTTTTGTGTAGTTTTGGGAAGGATAATGTTACTTTTGAGCTGCCGAAATAATTATACTACTGCCACCGTTGTTAGAGTGCTTTCGCACTCTGGATTATTCACCCCTTTAACCCTGTTAATTTCCTATCTGGCCACTTCAAAGTACTTAAGGCTGATATTTTCAAAACCCAGATAACGTTCAACTGAAAAATATCTATAAATATTTCTGTAAAAGAGCTATTAAGTCGCAGTAAGTATTCGTCAGATGAAGAAAGTCCTATCTGACTATTGAAAAATCAGCTCTTAATTTATAGCCCTAGCTTTTGCTAGCGGCTTCGCCCGCGTTTTGGTCGAAAATTACTCCCGGGAACGTACTATCAAGATAAAAACCGGCCAAGTGCGAGTCGGACTCGCGCACCGAGAGTTCTGTACAAACCTGTAGGTATTCACGGCTTATGCATAAGGTTTATGTTTACGAATTTTTTTTTTTTTTTTGTAATTTTTATATTTGAGTTGATTGAATGAAAGGTTAATTGCGGTTTACGATTTAAGAAGTATTAAAAAAAAAAAAAACTACTTACTAGATCTCGTTCAAACTAATTTCGGTGCAAGTTTATATGGTAATGGATATCATATATTTTTTTTAGATTTATCATTCTCTTATTTTAGAAGGCACAATTTACTTTGGAAGTGTCTCTCGCGCAAACTATATAGCTTTGAAAAAAAAAAATGGTATTAGAAACCTCAATATCATTTTTAAAGACCTATCCATAGATACCCCACACGTATGGGTTTGAAGAAAAATTCTAAAAATCTATGTATGGGGAACCCCAAATATATTTTTTTCTATTTTTGTGCGAAAATCTTAATGCGGTTTACAGAATACATCAACTTACCAAGTTTCAACACATAGCTCTTATAGTTTCGGAAAAAAGTGTATGTGACATACGAACGGACAGACAGACAGACAGACATGACGAATCTATAAGGGTTCCGTTTTTTGCCATTTGGCAACGGAACTCTAAAAAGTATGTTATGTGTTAATTCAGGGTATAATCTATGATGGAGGAATCAATTGGAAGGTATTAGGAATATGGTATAAAGTTCAATCATCCCTCCGTGGAAAAGGGAACATCACCCGACCAGACGGTTGTCGTGTCTGGTGGGCAAGTACGATTGATGTCGGGACGTTGTATATTTGACAGTTGCACGGTAAACTCTGCTTGCGCAATGCAGGATTTTGCATGACGTCAGTGTAATGCGAAGTTCACATGCGGCGATGTTCATGCGGCTACAAGTAGGATATAGTAGGGTATTTCAATTTACTTGTAACAAAGGATATATTTATAAGACAAGATAAAAGGAAAACCTAAGAAAACTTCAGATGTCAGCTCTAAATTCTGTTCTTACGAGCGTATTCTAAGACTACGCCTACATACATTCTATCTATATGACCACAAAAAATACGAAAGAACAGTAATACCACTTGATGAAATAGTCGTACGATGAAATTAAAAACACAATTATGATACAAGAATACAAGTAAAAGTCATTTGAAATACGGACTGGAGAGTCAAAATCAGTGACAAACTTGCCAGGGTTACCAGGACAGCAAAAAAACTGTCTTCGAAAACTACGCTGACATTCGTCACAAACTAATTTGTGCCATTATCTTTGCCAGGGTTACCAGGACAGCAAAAAATACTGTCTTCAAAAACTACGCTGACATACGTCACAAACTACGCTGACATACGTCTCAAAATTCGAAACACCCTAAAAAATAGAAAATAAAAAATAGTTTTAAAAAACTAAAAAACACGCTTCCATTGAAACCAAACTAAAAAGAACAAAATAATGGGAAAAAAGCGTGGGGTGCCTGATATCAATAAAAAAATACCTTAAAAAGCATCCCACGCTTTTTTTCCATTATTTTGTTCTTTTTAGTTTGGTTTCAATGGAAGCGTGTTTTTTAGTTTTTTTTTTAAATCAAAATTATTGTTACAAAAAATGGTTACTTCATTCATGTAGAAATTGCACTCGTCAGGACTTAACAAGACGTACACATTAAAAAAGTCTGTTATAAAAACAATAAAAAAAAAAAAAATAAGCCGTGGCAGCTAAGACATGACCAGTCTCTACTGACGGCGCCTGTTCAGGAACATGGCGCATGGATCAGCGCCAACCAAGTTTGTAAGTTTTATTTGCCTTGATAAAGAAGTATTCGGTTTTCATAAGAGATAGCTTTACGTAAGGTCTGTCAACCTTCATGGGGTAAATTCTCGTGTGAGGTTGCATGTTTATTTGTTATACCTATTTCATTTTTAAAGACTTGTATCTTTCTTATTTGCATAATTTTCTACCGCCTAAATGAGTACATATTCTGTTCTTGTCACTAAAAATAGTATAATATTTTTCTCGCATGACTGAAACCTAACTTATCTCAAAAGCCGGTAAGTTCAATCATCTGACCTACTTTTTAACCGACGAAAAAAAACGGAGGAGGTTATCAATTCGACGCGTATATTTTTTTAAGCAACAATATCTACCAAAGCCTTATTAAGCTTAGACTTATCTTCGTCTCACAAAATAAGCAAAAACAGCCTCAACAATAAATAATTATTACGGACATAAAATAAAACAATTGGGTCACAGCTTCCGTCTGGGAAAGACTAATAAGAAGTCCCAGCTTCGCCCTTGTGACGTCATCAAAAGAAATAGCCACCAAAGAGAAATGTGCCAACGAATCATAATTAAGATTTTAATGATAGCGCCATTGAGGAGGTTTTTGTAGCTTCCTCTTTTGGTCTGGGATTTTTCTGCTATAAATCATAGTATTTGTTCGTTTTTTTTCAAAGCTCACAAAGGAGTATCAAGCCAGATTACGTATTTTTTTTCCATTATTCTCGTTCATGGTTTTATTCTTCGCTTATATGACACGAACTACTCATCGTTAGGAATCGGGCTTTTTATTTTTCGGGTGGGAAATCATCAAATGACGTCTCCCGCTCTGGGCGGAGCGGGAGGGCGTGTCAGACTTTTACTGACAAAAACTCACCCGTGTTCCTTCAGTTGCTCATATGCCAGGGTCACGGTATCTCTTTGGAAAGAATAGAGCTGTGGTATTATTCTAGCATTGGTAGTGGCCCTGACTTACGAGTTGTAGCTTGTGGGTTCGAACCCAAACAGGCACTTTATTTTGTTTAATTTATTTCGTCATCAACTCTCTCAAAACAGTGAAAGATAACATAGTAAGGAAACCGGAATGTTATACCGGATGTCATTTTTTACCATCTCGACCTTCATATGGCGTGTTGTGTAACTAGAATAGAAGGCAGGAAGGCCTTCAGATTTATCGCAGGTGACTCAAGGAGCGCGGGACGCGGGCGGACGGGGATGCGTGTGCGGCTCGTGCGCCTGCGAAAGATCAACGAGGCCGCCTATCGGCCGGCTTCAAAGGGTAGGATCGCGCTACGAAATCATTGATACATGCCGCGCATTGAGTAGAGTGCGTAAGATTTGAGTTTCGATAGATTTTAATTGTTTTTTTTTTTTAAATTCCAAATTTCTGTTTTTGTTGTTCTACTATGAAAATGTTACTTTAAATGTGTAGTATTTATTGCTAGATCAATTTCATAACATGTTTTTCAAAAATAAAAATAATAAAAATCTCAATGCCAAAGGCTTCTACTCCGTTCACCTATTACACCCATTTTTTTTCAAGTCGTTATAAAATGTCACCCGGTAGAACCAAAATTTCAAAGACTTGTGACATGTACCAACCCGTACTAGGCCCGCGTGGTAGATTATAGCGTAGCCTCACAGAGAGGAGGGCTGTGTCCCAGCAGTGGGAATGCGTTATAGGTTGATTATACTCTGATGTGGTATTAAGATTTGGGGAATTTTTAACTGCACCTCTATTAAGAAATTTAAGCGAACATAATTTCTCCACTAATAACCTACTGCATATCAAATAAATGACTGTACTACAAATTAACTACTTGATTACTTAAACATGTTGTACTAAAAAATGTTTAGAATTCATCAAAATCTGATAGCTTTTTTATCTAATTTACAGGAAAAATCTAGCTGAAACCACAGATATACGCATTTTGAAACAATATTACTCACCGTAAAACAAAAATACTGATTTGCACACAAATTATTCAATATTACAACGGAATTTCCAAAATTATTGGATAATATTTTTGTGCTCACCAAAAAATCTTAAGGTACATCTATGTATGCATTTCTAAAATATTGATCTTAAACCCGTTTAATTGTTTTACTATAATTAAACTACTCGGCCAACAAAATATGTTACATCAAGCAAATTCCAAATTAACACCAAGATATAACACTTTTTAGGGTTCCGTTGCCAAATGGCAAAAAACGGAACCCTTATAGATTCGCCATGTCTGTCTGTCTGTCTGTCTGTCTGTCCGAGTATGTCACAGCCACTTTTCTCCGAAACTATAAGAGCTGTGCTATTGAAACTTGGTAAGTGGATGTATTCAGTGAACCGCATTAAGATTTTCACACAAAAATAGAAAAAAAGCAATAATATTTGGGGTTCCCCATATATAGAATTGAAACTCAAAAATTTTTTTTTCATCAAACCCATACGTGTGGGGTATCTATGGATAGGTCTTCAAAAATGATATTGAGGTTTCTAATATCATTTTTTTTTAAACAATAATATTTGGGGTTCCCCATACATAGAACTGAAACACAAAAAAAAAATTTAATCAAACCCTTACGTGTGGGGTATCTATGGATAGGTCTTTAAAAATGAAATTGAGGTTTCTAATATCATTTTTTTCTAAACTGAATAGTTTGCGCGAGAGACACTTCCAAAGTGGTAAAATGTGTGTCCCCCCCCCCGTAACTTCTAAAATAAGGGAATGATAAAACTAAAAAAAATATATGATGTACATTACCATGAAAACTACCAACGAAAATTGGTTTGAACGAGATCTAGTAAGTAGTTTTTTTTTAATACGTCATAAATCGTAAACCACAATTTACCTTTCATTCAGTCAACTCAAATATAAAAATTTAAAAAAAAAAACATTTAATTTCATAAACGATGATGACGAATGATGATGATGATGACCTGCAGGTTTGTACGGAACCCTCGGTGCGCGAGTCCGACTCGCACTTGGCCGGTTTTTTTATTGTAGTGCGCTGCAAATATTCTATTGTAACAATAACTATTTTATTCTTCCCCGAAAAATACTGATCGTGCACCAAATATTCCTGAATGTACTACGTGAGCTCGACAAATGAGTGTGGGAATGCACGCTTGTGCGACATACTTGAGCTCACATAGTACACTAGGTTAGGTTAGGTTAAAACTGTGACCTCCTACGCACGAGCCGAGCGAGCGAAGCGAGCGGTGCCGCGGCAGCGGCCGGCGAGTGCTAGAAACGACTGCGTGCCGCACAATGCAGTGCATTATCTGAAGTAAAACTAAAAAAAAAAATGCTTGTTTCTCAAATTAGGTGTATTACTATTTTTACAAATTTGCAACAGTTGTTAAATAGATGCTCGTTATGAAATATTTTAATTAACATATTTTGGTGCACATTCAGTATATTTGGTGGAACACAGGCAAAATTAGGTAAATGAAATGGGAATAAATTGAAGTACTTTTTTGTTGCACTCGAAGAATTATTAGATTTACTTTTAGTTAACAGATAGTCATTCAGTAAAATAGTTAAGCTTTAAAGATCTAACAGTATAGTATAATTGATTTATTTGATGAGCAAATTTAGTGTGCAATTCAGTATTTTTGGTGATAATTTCGAATATTTTGATTGAAAAAAGGGGATTTACAGTTAAAGTATTAAATACCATCCTTAAGATTTACCTGTCAGCTGGGTGGCATTTACAAAATATGGGTACTCTTTGAAGCTATTTTAATTAAAAGACTGTTTTGAGAATTTCGTCACAGCATGGACACGATACTATGCTATATACATTGCTCAATTTAGTCAATGCCCCAAAGTGTACTATAGTATATTTGACTTAAGAAAATAGTGACTCATCATTGCCAATCAGCTTAGCCGCAGCATGAAACTCATCTGTTTGACAGTTTTGTGTAGAGATTCGTAATAAGATCCACAAAACATGAATTGCTTTATTGAAATTAAATGTCAAATAGTAGAATCATAAGATAATACTGTAAATGAATCGCCTTTAGAGGAATTGTTTAATGTGGCGATTTTAGGCCTTTTGGCCTTTAATAAAGAATATGAATTTTAGAAAAAAAAAAGGGTTTGTAGAGGCAAGTTTTCAAAAATCGGGTTTGTAGAGCCGTCGCCACTGTAACTCATAGATGTAGGATAGTCTGTAAGCCCAGAGTGACATATTTATGACCGCATATTGTTCGTTGGCTAATCGAAAAGCTAAAATAAAGGTGTTAGGGGTAACATAGGGGGGAAACTTTGAGGGTAATTGGGGATACAGCATCCAATTTAGGAAAATGTCAACAACACCTGCACAAGGTCCGAACCGCGGGTGATTGAAAGCTAGATCGATTGTGGTAAGGGTTTGATTCTCGTAACAAATATGTATGTATGTAGGTGTTTGGGGTCTGAACGCCATACAGATCCTTTAAGTATATGAAATATATGTTATTTTTTGTTGTTTTCCAGACTAAATTTCGGCCATGGCGGCGAATCTCTGCGGAGACTTGGTGCAAGTGTGTATACACGTGTACTCTCTGTTCCCTCACTGGTCAGATCAGAGAGAGATCAAGCCAGTGAGGGCTTATTTTGTAGGGGGATCATCAAATGACATCTCCCGCTCTGGGCGTTGCGGGAGGGCGTGTCAAACTTTTACTGAGTAAAACCCACCCGTGTTCCTTCAGTTGCCTATATGCCAGGGCCACGGTATCTCTTTCGAACAAATCTCACGACTCTGGCAGACCAGCCGGTGAAGGCTCAGGATATACACAGGTACCTATGTACCTAAATAGTAGCAATGTTCAATAATTGTTTTTTTATTTTATTTTTTAAGAATTAAAATGAACTGTAGGTACAGACGCCAGCACATAAAGCTACTATAATCTGTCAAATTTCTTTAATAGGTTTTCAACTTTACCGCTAAAGACTTAGGTTCAAAATGGATTGGGATCATTTTACAGTTTCGGGTAGCTTGATGTGCTGGTGTCTGTACATTATAAACAATTTATACCTAATTAACGAATAAAATAAAAATATAATTTCTAACTCAAACAATTTCTCCCTTGACGACTTTTTTTAAAAATATTTCGACGCCGCGCCGTCACGTCGCTCCAACCTTCAAAAGTCCTTCAGACTATTCTGAATATTTATATTTTAGTTTCATATTTATATTCCGTACCCAGAATAGTAATTACTCTAAAATAATGTCAAACTAAATAATACTTTATCAAACTAATCTGTAGGTACGTTTTAGTCTGAATGGCATTTCAAAAACGAATAATATATTGTAAGTTGAACAGAAAATAATCAAGAATTTCGTTTTGGAAACTTGTGTTTCAATACGTCATTCCTTTGACATGGTGACGTATTCCAACTCCTAAAAGTTGTATTTTATTTTGAATAATACATTGAAGAGTTTCTACTCGATTCTATGTAACTTGTTTGATTACTTTTGTACTTTAAGTTGACAAACTAGGTAATATGGAAAACTTTCTTTTGTAATAAATCTGAAATCCTTTTCAATGTAGAGAATATTTTGGATAAGATCCCCAACAGCAACTCAAGTAAAGTAAGTAGGTTCCTATCTGACTACTCTGAGCAAAAGACCGAAAAAAAACTCACAATCTCTTTTTAACCGACGAAATAAAAACGGAGGAGGTTCTCAATTCGACGCGTATATAATTATATTTTTTTACGTATGACCACGCATAAATTTTTACAGAGTGCACCGATTTTGATAATTCTTTTTTTATTGGAAAGGGTATATCTAGAAGGCGGTCTCATGAAAATTTGGCAAAGAAAGAAATTTCCAACCCTAAGGGTAGGTAAACAGGGGATGATTGATTGTTCACTCATTGATTGTAATGCATAACTTCTTACAGAATAGTCCGATTTTCTAAGCATCTAGTAATTAGTAGATTACAGCCACAAAAAAAACGCTTTACCAAAAAATTTAACCGCCGGAAAAACTGAAACGCAAAAAATAATAAACCTTTCAGTCATTTTGAGTCGGCGCCAGACAATCAATGAACAAAGAACAAAGATCACTCAAAGGAACGGACGGAACGGGTGGGTTTTAGTCAGTAAAAGTCTGACACGCCCTCCCACTCCACCCAGAGCGGGAGAAGTCATTTGAGGATTTCCCATCCAAAAAAAAAAAAAAAAAAAGAGTGCAGTTTCGCATAAACGTGTGAACGGATTTGGATACAATTTGGCACGCAGATCATCTTCAACATCATTTCAGCCAAAAGATGTTCACTGCTGGACATAGGCCTCCGCCACTTCAACCTCTTCGGTGCTTCCTGCATGTGAAGAAAGGCCGAAATGAACTGAAAACAGTCTCTTTCAAAGCCCACACAAAATCTTGTTCGTATCATGTGGAGACTATGTAGATTGGTGTATAAAATGTACTTATGTAGTGTACTCAGTCTGTGTGGTTCTTTCATCTAAAGACCATTTCAGACAGCTATCTACCTACATGGTCTTCACATGATGTAACCAAGATTATGTCTGAACTTTAAAAGAGAATGTGATCTCTGAGTTTGTTTCGACCTTTCTTCTCAGAGTAGTCAGATAAGAAACGCCGACCTCATCAAGCTTAAAAAAATGTATTATTGAAGTGCAAAAATGTTTGTACAAACATACTTACAGAAATATAAACAATGGCCTTTTGAGGTAATAATCACACAGATTGAGCTCAACTCAGAAGTTAAGAAAGCTCAACGATTATTTAATTTATCAAATTAAATTCCGTTCGAAAAAATCGTCTCGTTTTTATTGTATATTGACCAACAAAATATTGACTTGTAAAAGTTCTGCTTAAATAAATAAAATATACATTATATATCATTTCTTATTATGCCATCAGCTTACAAGAGATTAATTAAGATTGCATAGTACAACCATCCGGTTAAAGGCTCTACAGTGCACTTCTACCCACTCCTTCAGGCATGATATGCTACCCCTGATGTTTCTCGAATTAAATCAGAACACTCTCATCTTCAAAGCAAATCACAATTTCACAAAGTACAGACTAACCAACAAACAAACTACAACACATCTATTATTCTCGGGCGGACCGAGTTGATCAGAGTTCTGTTGTTCATCGCATCGAGGCAGCATGAAAGACCTCGTCACATAAACGATGCCTCGTTGTGCCATTGTGTTGTTAACTAGCTACTGGAACGTACATGTACACTGCTACAAATCAAGCTATATATTTCCAGTTTTAACAGACCGACCATTGTATAGGCTTTCCGTAAAATGAGAAGTCAATTTATGCTGGATGGTTTGATTTCTCGCCCTGCGTACTCTTAGTAGGGCACTGGAGCTTTGTACGTACTGTCGGGACTTCTCTGTTGATATGTTGTCCTGGTACTTTTTTATCTTGGAATATTGTAAGTATAAATGGAATCTCACGCCTTCTTCCCTTTAAAACACCACTTGTTACGACCCTGCATACTCATTTTACCTCGTTTACGTTCATACATCTGGCCACACGCCGATTGCCAGTACTACGCACCTGGCCTTTCTGAAGAGCTTCACCAATAAGGTCCTCCTAGGGCATTTTTATTATTCCTTCCCAAAATAGACAAAGGCCCGCTTTTTGTTAGTCATCTTTCATTCATCCTCTGATCATGACCAAAATATTTAAGGATACCTACTCTTTGTAATTTTCGTTACTACATCTTTTGAACCCCATAAATAACGCTATACAGTAAACATTATTATCTTTACTGCATAGAACCGTTATTAATGGGGTTTATAATTTTGAAACAAATATTATATTAATAGGCATCATTTCAAAATTATTGTTATAACTCGATGGCTTCTGCTCGCGACTTTATCACGCTAAAATTTCTTATTTTAACATAAAATATTATAATCTATACTCCGTGCTTCATTATTTCGTTTTCGCAGAGCGTTCATTCTGGTTTTTTTTTTTCTTTTTGTTCCACGTCAAAGGGTCTTAGCATAATGTTAATTACCCTATTACTTTTGTGAAGAACTGGGCTACCATTTCAAAAAGAATTTTTCAAATCTAACTTTTACTTCGTTCAAACAAACTCGTCAGCTACTATATTAGTATAGATGGGCTTAGGATTAAATAAAGACATAAACGATGCCTTGTAGTAGAACGTATTGTGTCTGTGACTTCTGTATTGGTATGTTGTCTTAGTACTTTTTAATAGGCTTGAGGAATAATAAGGTTCGACGCGTTACCTTGCCAAAAGTTAGGGTTCTTGATAAGGGGCTCCCGATTCCGAAATAAGCAGATAGAAAAACCTACATCCCAATACAACTAGTGGGTAAATGAATAAATAAATAATGATTGGGTCTTCTAGGTAACTAGTTAGTGGACCGTATAACCGACAGTGGCCGAATTATCACGAGTCTGTACGCCACGCTCCTGACCCGCTCATAAAAGTTTTCAATGTTTCTTTTATATTTACCAGCACCCTAATTGCGTAACGCATTATATATCAGAATCTGAATCGGAATGAAGATTATTTGTAATCCATTGCAACATTTGTTCGAATAAATTGTCGGCTCAACAACGTAAATAACGCAATGAATGTTGAGTTAAACAACATTCATTGCGTTATTTACGTTGTTGAGCCGACAATTTGAAAATGAATTTTTCAAAATGAAACGGATTCCTCATTTCCTCAATTACCCCTCTATTTGTGCCCTTATACTGTATTTTACAATTATTATACCTTTTCACTGATAAACATGTATTCGATTTCATTTGAATGTGGCCCTGAGAATAACTTTTCTCCAGTATCGTCTTTTTTTTTTTGCTGCAATGTCTAATAGTCAAAATTAGAAAATTAATTCCACAACATACCTCTCTTGCTAGAGAAAATGGAGTGCAAATAAAAATAAACAAAACTAAACAATATATCCTAAGTAATACAGGGTAAGATAGATTCTTGATTAGGGACCCCGCATTAGTCCGAAACCGTACGATAAAACTGTGAAATATCTAAAATATCTTGCGTGAATTCGATTTCACTTTAACTAATTTCTTTATGTCAAAATTATAAGTATAAGTTAATCAATCAACTCAGCCTATCGCAGTCCACTGCTGGACATAGGCCTCTCCCATATTGCACCACAACACCCTGTCCTCCGCCTTCCGCATCCAGTTTGCCCCAGCCACTTTTTTTAAGTCGTCGGTCCACCTAGCTGGGGGGCGTCCCACGCTACGCTTGCCGATACGCGGTCTCCACTCCAGGACTCGTCTGCTCCATCGGCCATCGGTCCTTCGACAGACATGGCCAACCCACTGCCACTTCAGTTTGCTTACTCTGCGAGCTATGTCGGTAACTCCAGTTCTGTTCCGGATAATATCATTTCTGATTTTATCCTTCAAAGAAACTCCGAGCATAGCCCGCTCCATAGTGCGCTGAGCGATCTTGAATTTGTTCACCAGCCCAACTGTCAGTGTCCATGTTTCGGCACCGTATGTCATTACGGGCAAGACGCACTGGTTGAAGACCTTAGTCTTCAGACATTGCGGGATATAATTATAAGTAAAAAAATGAAAATGCTAAAGCGCCACTTCCAAAGAAAACGACATTTTTAATAAGAATTTCGCAAGAAATCTCGTACCCGCGTCTTCCACGAGTTCAGTGGCCATGTAAAATTGTGTAAGCATGAATGAGAACCTTTTTCAATTTATATTTGTAGTTTGCTTTTCTGAACACAGATGTATTTGCATTTTAAATTCTCAGATACGTTATTTTACTTGTTCTAATGAAATATTCCATCATCAGAAGCCTATAACGTTCCCACTGCTGGGACATAGGCCTCCTCTCGGTGAGAGGGAGGGGGCATTATAACCACGAGGGCCCATTGCTGGTTGATAAATGTCACATGTCTCCGAATTTTTGGTTCCAAGATATGCCGGTTTCCTCACGATGTTTACCTTCACCGTTTTGAGAGCAGTGGTGATGAAATAATGTACGCAAAGTAAAGCGCCTGCTTGGTTTCGAACTAACGACCTACTACTCGTAAGTCGCGGTCGTTACACCTGAGCCAGCACTGCTCTCAATGAAATATTACTCAAGAAGATTACAAGAGATAATTCAAACTATAAAATCAACTCCAATCCGACACCAACGTAACATGATAGTTCTAAGAAATACTTCAGAACAACTTCGTATCGATAACTGAACAGTATTGGCACTTCTGACTGTTTGAACGAACATTTATTGGAAAACCGCTGTTTTTCAATCTCTGGAAATTGCTGGGAATCACATTGCAAAAGGTTCAAAGAATTTAGTCGAAATCGAAATCTTGAGTCGTAGGGTAAAAAAGGGTTAAGGTCAAGAAACTTTAAGGGTTGACGCTTGAATGAAATTACCGCATTTTTTTAAGGGTTCTTTGCGGATTTATAAATAAATAAATAATACTAGCTCCAGACTTTATCCTGTCCCAATAAATAGTAGGTTGTATAGGTCGAGAGAAATCGTATACAAAGGTCGAGAGAAATCAACTCCCATATGAGGAATTTGGATGCCCGAGCGCAGCGAGGTCAGCTATGGTCGGAGTAGGAATTATTTATTTTCACCCGTGTTAAACACTCTACTTTCATTTTGAAGATAAAGAAAGTAAAAATAGTCGTTTTTCTAAAATATTTGTGATAATAATAACATGAGTAGTACCTATTTAAAATTAATTAAGAAGTTAGACCATTTTTTTTACTAGCCACGTTATAAAATCATCGTAGGTATGTATTTAGGTAAATCTTCTGTCAGAAATTTCAAAGGGAATAACCCTTTGAAATTTCTGACAAAAGATTTTCGATTATCGTACTTGCCTCGTCTATAGCCGAATCTAGGGTCAACAGTTCCGAATTACTTGAACTTATTTTTAATCACAAACTTGTGAGTCTATAATTCCCAGATTTTGAATATCGGTACAGCTTACAGAGTTAACATACCGCCGAATCATTAAGTCTTTTTTTAATTTTAAATATGCAACACAACGCGTCACCGCCACCGCGGGCATCCCGCTTAATAGGTATTTTTTTAACGGTGCCGTGTGATAATCGCCTAAACCCCTGGGTAGAGACTTTCATTTATTAAGGTAGCCACAGGCAAGTCCGGTTAAGCAGCCGATAACCTCATAGGATATCTAGCAAGATACCATTCCCAAAAAAAAAAAAGCAAATCGGTTTTTAAAGAGTTTTGAGAGAATTTTAGAGAGTTACCTCAAGTAACAAACTAAACTATAAAAGTAATAAACAAACGTATTGAGTACCTCCTCCTTTTTTGAAGACATTTAAAAAGATCTCCATTACATCAACATACGCCACGATCAATTCTTTAACTTTAATGTAAGTTCAGATACACCAAAAAAGCTTGAACTACTTTATGCATATGGAAATTGCAAAAACTGATACCCAATCCATTAGACACGCCAAAATTTCACATTGCCAGCGATCCTGAAAATAAATCGCAACGCAATCTAAAAGTCAATAAAACGCATTCACTCGTAAAGGTTTCTTTACGGGAAATTACGAAGCTGCCGTGTCGAAGAAATGATATTACAGGATCCGATACTGAAGGGATCACATTGGTATTGGATATCGAGCTTGTAAAAAGGGACGAATAATCTATCCGAATATCCGATTGGAGATGAGAGAGGAGAATATGTTATATAGTAGCTTTTTTAGCTTTCTCTTAATCGAAAATGTGAAAATGCTTCGTTGTGGATGGTCAGTAGGTAAGGATTTAAGTTGTTCAATCTTCAGAGGATAGTTGATAAAAAGTGGACTTAGATGGGATGATAGGTAGTTTTATAATAAATGCATACTGATGATAGAAAGTTAAAGTTTTGATATTGTTTATAAATGATGCAACGTTGTTTCTTATTTCCTACAACCAAACTATTGTTCATATAATGTTATCACTTTATAAATTCGTTGAAAGTTTACCTGCCATTTCGTGATCAGAAAAACGTGTTTTGCGAGGGATGCCTTCAGAAGTTTAAGGTCAATCACCTACATATGAAAAGTTTTATGCTTAGCTCGTGGTTTTTAGTGAACTTATTATGGTAAGCTGTCTGTCAAGTCAATTTAAAACATTTTAGAACGTATACACACACACACACACACATAAACTCGCCTTCTTTTCATGATAGTAGAAAGTTCACCATTCCATTTCTTCCCGTGAGTCTCGTAGAAGGCGACTAAGGGACTTACTAGAGAATGGGCAGAAGCGTTCTCTATGCATGTTACCACCGTACTGCGATCGCCAACCCACCTGTCAAACGTGGCGATTATGGAAGACACCACCCATCCCATTTGGGAGAGGCCTATGTCCAACAGTGGAAGTCTTTCATCTGAAATTATGATGATGAGGTAAAAACTATAGATAACCACCTGCTAGGACCCTTACATACTCTTTTGGATTAGTTTACGTTCATACACTCACGCTGGTTACAAAGCATATCTACGAATACTTAGATATATTGTTAAACAGGTAAGTGACTGTTATTTCGACTGGCCTATTAGTCTAGTCGTTAGTGATCCTAACTGCAAAGACTGAGGTCGTGGGTTCGATTCCCACCCAGGATAAATGTTTGTGTGATGAGATCAATCATTTGTTCTGTGTCTGGGTGTAATTTATCTATAGTCAATATTTAGAAATATATAAGTATATTTATCAGTTGTCTGGTTACCATACGGCTGCGCTACGGAAAAACAAAGTAATTGCAGTCAAGCAAAATTATCAGGAGGAGCAAAAAACCGAAAATCACAAATTTAAAACGTACTGGCGACAACTTCAGTACTTTTGTTATTTCATAATTTGTAAAATAATTAGTTCTATCTGTTTCAAAGCAATTTTTTGAGTAATATTTGGTAACTTTCCTTTAAATTGAAAAAAATATTTTTCTATAGACATAAAATTAATATTAAATAAAAAGAACAATTCAGTAAGAAAGTAACTACAGTCACTTTATTTTTTAAATAATTTAAAAAGAGATGGACAAGTTAAGTTTTAGTTTTAATAACAAAGCAAATGCATTTAATTGTTTTTAACAAAGACAATGAAGCCATTTAATACATTTGTCATTTTACTTGCTTTATTTTTACGTTAACAAATTTGCCATTTTGGCCATTTTTAACAATTCAAAAACAAAGTAAAGTTGGTTGATTTTCTTATAACTAGATAAAGGGGCTTAAAAAGAAATTTATATCAAATGAAAAGCCAATTAAATCATTTCACAACGTAAAAACATTGTAATCGACGTGCAATTACTTTGTTTTTGCTCAGACATTGTGGTTTACTTTGTTTTACCGTAGATATGTTAGACAAGTACCTGCAGTTACTTTATTTTACAAAGTTTTATCTCGAAAAATAAAGCCTTTTCGATGATTCTGTGAATGTAGCAGTGTCCGTTATAGGCAAAATGTTCCAAATTTGTAAAAAAACTGATTTTGAAAAATACGTTAGTTGCTTTGTTTTTCCGTAGCACAGCCGCATAGTACAGGCTCTGCCTAGTTTGGGATCAGATAATGGTGTGTTGGTTGTCCTAAGATATTTATTTACAATCTATCAATAATTCTGAAATAGGAACCTATTGTCAATGACCAAAGGCTTTCAGTAAATGGTTTGTTAGAAACACAGTGCTTTCAGTTTCCAATCCGTAACTACAAGGTAGGTGCGGTTGTTAGCGTGCGATGTACTTCACACCCTCTATTAGTCTCACCCACAAACACACACACACACACACTTCCCTGTGTAGATTAAGGTCACACGATATATCCTTGTGTGTACCGAGGCTCGGTCAGGGATTACCTCACCTTTGGGAGTGTAGAGTTCTCTAAAACAATTGTAAACTGTGATAGGCCTAGTGTAGGTACGTGGTTTATTCCTGAGGTGGTTGTGTAGGATAGCTTATTTTACTTAGTTTGCTTACAAACACTTTATTTCACTTCCGTGGGTTTACTGTCAATAGTGTCAGTTATAAAAAAAAATGTTAAAAAAAACATTTTTTTTTTAAACAAACCTTTTATAAATATCCAGGACTGACAGGGAGCAACGGTACTTACCTTACTTTAACTAAGTTCTCTCGGTGAGATTTTCACAGAACAGATCGACGGCGGCTGGAATGACAACTGGATTCACCTATTCTCTAAGCTTCACTTAAGCTTTATGGTCAACACGTATTATAGCTAAGATTAAGGGTAGTCTCTTGCCCTCTCATTTCGTTGTCATGAGAGAAGTGAGAAGAGAAGAACATTAGAGAATGTGAGGACAGATTGTTTTTATAAAGGCTATTGATTGTAATTTTGCTTTTAGATTTAATTTTTATTTTATTTTAATATTGTAATTGAATTTATTGTTATTGTTTAATTCCTGACTTATGTAAAGTTAATTTAAAGCAGAAGACTGGTAGTACCTAATACAAGCAATGTTTTGCTTAAAAGGTACATCCTATAATTATTTATTGTTTACATAAGTTGTCGAAATAAAGTTGTTTTTTTTTTAAACGGTAAGATTTCTTATTATGGATTCATGAATCCTCTCACTTAAATGTGTAAGTTATGACAAGTTTGTACATAGAATAAATATGGTTACACTAATGCTTATAGGTAATTATGACTTAGCATTTCTTAGTAACGTTCGTAGGTGCCTAAAGGGAAAAGAGTATCAATA
Source organism: Aporophyla nigra (assembly GCA_947507805.1). Lineage (NCBI taxonomy): Eukaryota > Metazoa > Arthropoda > Insecta > Lepidoptera > Noctuidae > Aporophyla > Aporophyla nigra. The sequence continues at coordinate 22,621,910 of OX382304.1, read as the reverse complement.
GTTGTCATTTTCTTCTCTTAGCAACTTATAATATTTTATACAAAAACAATAGTATCCTATTCTCGTTCATTTGATCTAGAAACTCACAAAGAACATCTCATAACAACATTTTCTTCGTTCACATTTATTCTTTTCTCGTCGACTGCATACAAATTAGGTTACAATATTGAGTCTGTTCCCGCTGCAGGCAAGATGTAATTTGATTTGGAAACCAGGTAACTTAATGCAGAACATTATTGAGCAAAGAATTGTAAACTCTTTGCGAGAATATTGTATTTTTAATCCAATTTCTTTACTCAGCCTAATCGGTTAGTAAATTCGAATCATTTATTTCAATTAGAGCATACACTGGTACACAGATGTATTGTGATGGTGCGCTATGTTAATTAACAAAATATTAATGGTGCAACCGCGTGAAAATACAAAAAAAACTTAAAGACGAAAGGTTCTCAAAACCATAAAGTTTAGTAGATATATGCGCATTCTTTTAAATTTTCGTTGTAAACATACATATAACATCACGCCTTCCCACGCGGTTGGGCAGAGGTAGCCTAAGTTACACCCAATTTTTGCCTGTTATGTTAAAGTTACATGTAATAGGGGAAATGTAATGGGGATGAGTTTATTGCCATCAACCGGCACTAAGCCAAACTACTAACCCCAATATCACCATACTCAATCCAGGAATCGAAACTAGACCAACGAGGTCATCCTACTTCTGATATCTGTCAAATAAAACGAAAGAAAAAAACCCTCTACTTATCAAAATAATTCGGTCTCCCATAAAACAGGGACGCAATAATACTAAAATGTAAATTCATTAATCCGGGACCTATTCACATAAAACACCCAGATTTATACCTTTGACCTCGAACACTTGCCAGTAGGATATTATTTCGTTATTATTTTGATTTATTTGGGCTTTATCATTATTATTTTGACCTTGAAGTGTTGAAGGTCGAAGGTATATTTCGATCCTTCTCGAGTTGTGTATCTGAGGAAGATAGATAGATTTTGTCTGTTTAGTTTGAATTTTTCTGAACTTACTTTTAATCATTTTTGCATTGAATTAATCACACAAAAAGGTACCGTAACCATTTCGTAGGCATGCTACGCCGTAGCACAGCCCGTAGCATTCCGACCCACGATCTACGCGAATAGGGTGTAAAATAAGTATTCTGTTTTCACAATGCTAACTCACCTCCTAGACTTTATATAACAGTTTAATAAACATTCCGTATCTCCACACCGCAGAGGCGTAGAGGCTCAACCTGCGGATAACATTTATTGCACCTTCCTTAAAAAGGGTCGTCATCAGCGGCCCGGATAAACTGCCACGTTCCCATCCATATACAAGCAAAAAAAAGGTTGAGTATCCCTGCTAAACTTTCGTACGGATAGCAAAAACACTCTCGAAGATAGTCCTCTGAAAATAGTCCAACGTCCTCCAGAATTTTCTATCAGTACTCACAGTAATTGAGGCTTAAGTTCGTCGCTGTTTTGCTGGCGGTATTTTTGCAAGGGACTCAATAATTTGCGGATGGTACGGCTATCGAGCGTGGAGTGCTCTTGACCTAGTTGCCAGCCAGGTAAATAGCCACTACGGTGGCTAGGGGTCTAGATCTCTGGGTTCTACAGTTTCTTTGCAGCGGTGATAAAAGTAACAATATTTTGCTGTTTTTTTTTCTTCCTTGTTATTAAAGACAAAGAAGCCTTCGTTGTATCGGGTTTTTGGACATGCTGTGAGGGGTTTCTTAAGTACTTAATAAATTATCAGAAGCAATTTCTTATTTTAGATTCTTATTATATTTACCTTTTATGTATTTTTAACCGTATAACATACTTGAAGGAAGAAATCTATATATTTCATATTTATAAGAAGAACAGGGTAAATTCAAGGTTTCTATAAGGTAACAGAACGATTATGGTAAAAGTAGATAATTAGTAGTACGTAAAATTGCTGTCTTTTGTAGGTACATAATATTTTACTTAAGACCGCTAAACAAAAGATATACGCGTTGGTTCAAAGGTTTAGTAAGGATTTGGTGTTTTTCAAACGTATTTTTGTAATAGTCTCTCGAAAATACCTTAAAACGAGCAAGTAATTGTAGAGCTACTAAATAAATCACATACATTTCTGACGAATAACTTAAGGGGGGAAACCAGTTAAGGACGCCGAAATTTTAGTGTTTTTCGTGAATTTTTTAAACAGGGCAGGAATAATTAGAAATTGTTTAAACTTAGAGGGTATATTATTCATGTTTTAAAGTACACTTAAAAAAAAACAAGTAATTTCTGCCAAAATTAGTGACATTAGAACGTGATGTCCGTGGACGATTTCCATCCGAGTATTTTGCTGGTAGGCATTCCTGAAGTCGCAATTTTTGTCTGTAATCATCACAATTTTTTTTTTGTTAGTAACATGTATCCTAAGAATATGAACATAATTGTGATAAAAAAAAATGAAAATTGCATGTTTTTGAGGTGTTTGAACACAATGTCATGTTTTTATACCATATTTTTTCACCTTTAATGCATAAAAAAAAATTGTTGATAATAATATAATCCCAAAATTAGGTTCATATGGATTGAAATTGAATAAAGAATAGGTACACACAACAAATTTCAGAACGATTGGTCAATAACTTTTTGAGCTAGAATGCCCACTAGTTGAAAAAAAGTCGTTTCGAGAAAAACGCATTTGAAATAAAGTATAGCGAAATCCATACATTATCTTTTAGCTAATTTCATAACGATTTCAAAGATTTAATTTCTAAATAGCTTCCATACATAACTTTGGAGATATCGTCGTTTTAGTCACTGTCTAGTCTAAACTGGTTTCCCCTCTTAATATTATGTAACATATTGTTCGCCTGCCGTAATTATCATAGCAAGTCGCATTCAGAAGATTTGATATTAGAAACATTTCTTGATGCCTGCGGCCATTTTTGTTACATTGCTTTGTTCCAAAAGAGTTTGAATACATTCTCTTTAATACTTAGGAACACATTTTTACAGTAGCGGACTTATTACCATTGGTATTTTATATCAGTTAACCTTTGGATGATGTAGGAACAAACATTGGTAGGATTAATAATGAAAGGAGACGGATACGCTTTCATACAATCTTGGGCCTGGATGTAAAAAGATGAAATTGGTGTCTATTGATAGGTACTATATTATTAAACAATCATTGAAAATTTTGCAGGTTTTGGCAATCTGAGAACCGAGTTAAATAAGATTTAGGAAAAGTGAGGTTACGTAACAATCTACACTTAACAGTTGATTTTTGAAGTGCGATTCTCATTCTTTAAAATACAGTTGGGGTGTTAAATATAAAGAATATTATTATAATTCATCACCATCATCATCATTTCAGCCGAAAGGCGTTCACTGCTGGTCATAAGTCTTCCCCGATTCGGGGGGGTTTACCATAATCGCAACGCTTAGCAGGCGGGTTGGCCATCGCAATGTGGTCGCAAAATGCATAGAGAACGCTGTTGCCAATTCTAAGTCCCTTAGTCGCCTCTTACGACATCCGCAGGAAGAAATAGGGTGGTGCTATTCTTTACTATTCTCTCTATTCTTAATCATTATATAAGTATTTGTAGAAGGGCTGGTGGCTAAGTAATAACAGCCGCACGGGTTAACCGATCAGGTTAAGCTACGCTTGCCGCGATTGGTCCGTGGATCGGTGACCATCTTTACATACCAAGACCCTTCCGTGCCTCGGAAAGCATGTTAAGCCATTGGTTCCAGCTATCTTTCGTAGATCTTAGACAGTCGTTACGGGTCAACAGTAGCCCAGTCTGACAACCAGTCTTACCAAGGGATATCATATTACCTAGTAACTGGATTGTGGAACTCAGATAGGCAGTCACTCCGTATAAAATACTGGTACCCAGCTGCGGGGTTCTCCGTGTTGGGTATGGTAGCAAGGCAAGGGTCATACAAGAAAGTAGCTCCGAAGTCCGTAGAATGAAAGCAGGGGTTGAGGAAACATCAATAAAACTATGGGTGGAAACACGATACGCACATGCAATAAACAATATAAAACGAGTGAGTGTCAGCGTTATGTCATGCATGTCATGTCAGAGTTAGCACAGACTAAACATACATTAATCGATTAACAAACGTGGATCAATTTATGTTAATTATATAAATATTTAATTGGTTTAAGCTGTTGTGCAGTATGTTATTTCTAATAGATTTAATTATTTTAATTGAATAAACCATCGGTGAAGGCATCTTCTTAAATAGTATGAACGTTAATCGATTATAATTTAATCGATATTCCATTTACTTGGGAACCTTAACTTAATTTTAGGATTTCTCATTTTCCAGATTGTAAATTGAGTTGATTTTTCAGATTTTGATATAGAAAAATATCAGCTTTTTTTTAAACCATTTCTCCACTTATTACATTTTGGCCCAGAAATGCCCGTCTCCTTTGAGGATTAAATATGCTTAATCTTTGAAGTATAAAAAAATAAATATAAATCTTATTACATATTAATAGAAGCACAAACGCACAATGCACAATTTTCTGTTTTTTTTTTTCTTATCTTAACAAGGAACTATTCATTTAACGTTATAACCATAGAAATAATATTTATTTAAGCTGAGTTCATGCGAGCTAAGATTAAAATTATGGTAAACCTCACAAAGGTGTGTGTGCTCGGCGGTCCCAAAGGATTACCATGCATAATTCTATCCTAAATTAATTCTCTTGAAAACTTCCTGAAATGTTTATAATCTAGCTAAAGAATTCTTCCGTAAAAAAGAATTCTATGATGAATTTCATTATTACATTGTTTGACACCAAAATATAAGATGATAGTTTTTTTCTTAACTGTCATCATCACCATCATTTCAGATATAAGATGTCCACTGGTGGACATAGGCGTCCCCCAATTTGCGGGGCTTTGCAATGGCAAAGCCCAAGGGTTGGTGATCGCAATATGGTAGTAAAATGCATAGAGAACGTTGCTGACCAATCTCTAGTATATTTCTCATTATTACATATAGTTCTCTCATTACTGTATACCATAAGAAATAAAAAATACAATACAAAAATTAAGTTACAAAAAAGATTTATCCTTGTCTAAATTTATTATCGTTGGCATGAATTTCCATTCTCAACAGACCACTTTGAACGCGTTTAAAACGCCTGATATTTTTATGTTAGCTATCAAAAGTGTACCTCACGCACTTTCTCGGTACAAGTTTCTAAAACACGCTATACAACAAGGTCACGGACGTAATTTATACGTTTTATGTTTCTTATTAATGTCAACATAAACCTTAAGTAACAAGAACAACTTCATATTACTCTGTTCTTAGTCACATTCTGTCCGGCCCTCCATAAAACACTTTAAGGGCCACTAAAGCGATCTACGGTAGCAGCCTTTCAAGCCAATTTAATCTCTAAAACTTGCTGTTAGAGCTCAGTTTTATAGACGTGATAAAAAAGGTCCTTGTTTTTAAAGGGTTTCGAGGACGTATTATTGAAGTTTTTATTATATTTCAAAGGGTTTAAAGATGTCTAGTAGTCAAACATAGGCGTGCCAGTTTGTAATAAGAACCAAAAATGAATTAAGTCAGTTAATCAGACTATCACACTAAAATGTATTTGTATCAAAATAATTATAGTTTTAAGATTTTTTTAAGTCTTGAAGTGAGCTTCTGAACTACAGGACTATCATCAGGACAGGGCGTGGTACTAAGAAATAAATAATACTAAAATATTTTAAGTTCGTAAACGCCTGCTAGTTATATCATAAAACTTGCGAGCACGATCCTACAGTAAGTTGCTAAGAATATATTTCAAGACGCGTAAAATAAATTAAATAAGAACGCCAGTGGCCCGTGAGGCATTCTATTACAACGCTCTTGAATTACTTTCATGAAAATTTTAATCTTTTGAGGGAAACTAAACAAAGTGAATCATTGGGAAATTGTTTAGACTTTAATCTAATTTACAATTATCTTTTGAAGTGTCATCAAAATGTATTTAAAGCTTTATACAGGTATAAAAGGTATTTTGGGAATGGTCTCAAAACTCTTGAGAATAATTTAACTTAAAACATCTAAAGAGCTTAATGAAAACTTCGTTCTTTGAAATCAATACACCGCCCCGTGTCTGTTTGCTATTCATTTTCTGTCAGGAGCTTACATTTCATTATAACATTACCTCGGCAAAAAGTGAACAAGACTAATTCAATTATAACGAATGGCTCACTTTTCTCTGTTCTGAAAAAAATCTTTTCGATATACGACAACGAATCTTTTATATAGTATTATTATCGGAGCTCAGATCTAAAACTGGCCAAATCTCTACTAGTAAGATATATTTACATGCAAATCCCGCTTACCTTCGGCTGAATAAACTCATTTTCGTTGGCTTATTTTATTGAAAAAATATACACGCTGTAAGGGGAAAATAACTTGATTATACAATGTAGGGTAGGTAATAGAATATACACGTATAGGTTGCTACCCCTTCGCTCCCCTTGGCAGGGGTAGGTAACCACGGTCCGAAGGGGCCGCTCTCGTGATGTGCCAACGTGACGAGAATGTACAACAAATCGGGTTAGGCTGGCTACACATTGGGCAACTGTTGACGCATGTGTCAACATGTTTCGATTTACAGAGACAATTAGAATTTGTAAATGGAATGCCAAGCTTTTTTGGTTATTCGTTATTATGACGGAATTTAACACACAGGATGTAAAAATACAGCTGTGATACATTTATGTTCCAATACCTCGAGTGAAAAGGGAGGAAATAGCATTTCTTTTTCGCAATTTCAGGCTTTGAACCAAAGTAAAATCTTTCATAATGAGTACAAATACAATAAAAGAGTAATGAGTACAATGACTCGTTAAGGTGGAAGCTCCGTGTTAGTCGGTGAAGTTCGTTAAAATAGTTTCAATAGTTTGCAGGACAGTGTCAGGATGAATTTTGATCAATATATGGTTCGTGATCATTAGAAATATGGCTTTTATGAATTAAAATCAATACAACCCTCTTATATGATAACATCCCATTGAATTACTATTTATTTTATTCCTTTTTATTTTAAATAACAAACAACCCGACACTAACCTGCAAAATGCAAAAAATTAAAAAAAAATGAATTTCGATCCTTATACCATCCTCATTAGGAGATTTTCAATACTACCTTGTACGCTTACCAATTTTCAACCCTTGAAGGATTATTAATAAAGTTAATTAATAACTCGAGAGTATATAATATTCTAAGCTTTCCGTGTGGTGCCGGACGTAAAGAATAGCACCACCCCATTTCTTCCCGTGGGTGTTGTAAAACACGACTAAAGGACTTACCCCGACCACCCTGGACTTCTACCAGGGCCGCGAGATTTTTCGAAAGAGACACCGTGACCCTGGCACATGGGCAACTGAAAGAACACGGGTGGGTTTTAGTCAGTAAAAGTCTGACACGCCCTCCCGCTCCGCCCAAGAGCGGGAGACGTCATTTGATGATTTCGCATAAAAAAAGGACTTACTAGAGACTGGGCAGCAGCGTACTCTTTGCATTTTACCACCATACTGCAATCGCCAACCTGCCTGCCAAGCGTGGCGATTATGGCATTTGGGGGAGGCTTATGGCTAGCAGTGGATGTTTTTCGGCTGAAATGATGATTATATTCTAAACATAATAATATGGCTTCTTTATGACGTCCAAATTCTTGTAGGCATCGATCGCAATTTAGTTACACGTAATAGCCAATACATAGTATATTGACGCCTCTGTGTGGGCGTTAGTGTTTCAATATCTATTCATCATTTTCAGAATTGATTTATTATGTTCTATTTATTTATTTTTGCTACAATAGGTACCTACTTGCCTAAAGCTGATATCAGACGCTACACTCGAGTGAATCTTCATTTTTTATTGATTCTACATTAGCACGGCTCCGACAAAATTACATAGGAATGAAAGTACATTGGCTCCTTCCTGAAATACTGAATCTCTAAGTTCGATATCAGTGGGTCAGTTCACTAATGAATTGATTTTTCACTTGTGATTCATTTTATGTTCATATGTTTCACTTCACTTCTATGGCAAGATTGAATTGATAAAAAACCGGCCAAGTGCGAGTCGGACTCGCGCACCGATGGTGCTTATAATTTCGGAAAAAAGTGCATACTCGGACAGACAGACAGACAGACGGACAGACAGACATGACGAATCTATAAGGGTTCCGTTTTTTGCCATTTGGCAACGGAACCCTAAAAATGTAAGCGTCTAGTACCTGATTTATGGCGTTCACGAGTGGCCATAGGTGTAATCTGCCTCTCTGGCTCACCACCACCTCTTGAACTTAATATGTATTAACATTGTTAAAAAAAATCTACGAGGTTGCCCCGATGTAATCGCCCTAAGGCATTCTAAACACGCACGACCTGGTTATTGCACGTACGATTTTTATTTTTAACAGTTTACGTTAAAAGGCAGTCTACTCTACCCTTTATAGAATAATCTAGAGATTGTAGCCAATTTAACATCGCCTCTTTAGACCCTATATTAGATTTTAGTTTCTAGGCCAATTGTCTATTACTTGTTACTGAATCGTTATCATGAAGAATAGAATATTCTCCGTATTATATTATCTTTACAAGTTCAATGGAGGAATAAGCAAATAATTTAGCACACTACAGTAATTGGTACAATATTAAATACAAATGTACCGTATATTGTTACTATAAGTTCAGGTTTTAGTGCAATTAAAGTCAGGTAAATTAGGTAATTGTCCAGTAAATAAACTGCCAACATTAATTTTCTGTGTATTCAAATCCTAATTGTCATTATTTGACAGCTATATGAAAAGGTCATTGAAGGGGGCAATTTGGTTAACAACAATAATGTCCCTGGCTGTTTTATATAACAATAACCTTGGCTGATTTATCAAATGAAACTCAACTCAAACTCAAATCATTTTTTTTTTCTTCTCAAATAAACCAATTACAATTACAGGCACTTTTGAATTGTCATGAAGTCGGTCAGTCAGAGAGATGAAGTTAGTTGCCCCTTCTAAAGCGTGTTAGGTAACTTCTTTTATCTGTTCTGTGTATGCAGAAGAAAGGGCAAGAAACACCACGGACACTCCTTTAAATTAAAACCTTGGTACAACATATTGGTTACACCATTCATGTCAAAATTATTATATATGAGAACGTTGTAAACTGCTAGGGTCGCAAGATTGTCCGAAAGAGATACCGTGACCCTGGCACATGGGCAACTGAAGGAACACGGTGAGTTTTAGTCAATAAAAGTCTGAAACGCCCTCCCGCTCCGCCCAGAGCGGGAGAAGTCATTTGATGATTTCCCATCCAAAAAAAAAAAGAACGTTGTAAAAAGACAGTGCACGTAAAAGCATCCGCTATTAAAACATATAAAATAATAATTCAGAAAATAAAAAAGCCGTGGCACCTAAGAGGTGACCAGTCCGTACTAACGGCGCCCGTTCACGAACTTGACGTATGGATCAGCACCATTCAGCTCAACCATTTTTAGGGTTCCGCACCTCAAAAGGAAAAAACGGAACCCTTATAGGATCACTTTGTTGTCCGTCCGTCCGTCTGTCAAGACCCTTTTTCTCAGGAACGCGTGGAGGTATCAAGTTGAAATTTATATCAAATACTCAAGTTTACTGTCCTTTGGAGCTGTGAAAAAATCAAACTTCTAAGCTAACGCAATAAAAAAATATAGCCGTTTATGCCGCAAATTTCCGCAAATTTTCGAAACTCGCAAGGGAATCAAAACCTAAAGGGTACTTCCAGTCGATCTAGAATTTTGAAATTTGGTACGAAGCAATGTTTTATAGCACAGATAAAGGAAAAATTGCGAAAACCGTAAATTTTTAGTTACATCATATAATAAATAGAACAAAACGCAGACAGAAATAAAACCAAGCCAAGAAACAGAACAGAACTACGACTCGATTGTCGTGATGGGTGAACTTTTACTTATATACCTACAGGTTTGTACGGAACCCTCGGTGCGCGAGTCCGACTCGCACCTGGCCAGTTTTTTAATTTAATGATCCAATACACGCCACCACCAGCGAGACATTTTTTTTTTTGGATGGGAAATCATCAAATGACTTCTCCGGCTCTGGGCGGAGCGGGAGGGCGTGTCAGACTTTTACTGACTAAAACCCACCCGTGTTTCTTCATTTGCCCATGTGCCAGGGTCACGGTGTCTCTTTCGAACAATCTCGCGACCCTCGCAGACCAGCGAGACATTTGCGCGAGCATGACATACTCTCAGCCGCCAGGGCACGTTCAAGTCAATGAAAGACGTACCCAGTAATAGTAGCTTTATAGTAGGTACATAGTACTCACACATCTGCTATGCAATTATACAATACATAAGCAATAAAAAAATTACGATAAAAAAGAACGCAATATACTTCGCGAAACATTTAATTCTGATAGGTATAAGTGAAGAAATTGCTTCAGTGAATTTTATACGAGTTTGAACAACCCTCTAAAGGGAATTGAGCTGGAACAAAAATGTTTACAATAATATTATGAATAGGGAGTGTTGAATCTGATTAATTAATTCCCTCGATAGTTAAATTATTATATTTTTAATAAGATACCTTGATTTTCACGACTTTACGGCTGAAAGAATTCGGAACACGGAGTGATGTGGTAAAAATTATAATAGTAAATTAAACAATAATAAATAATTAAAAAATATATGGTTTTAACAATGTTACTTATTAAATAAATGTATATAATTAATAAAACAATCATTATAATTCTTAAATTCTATTCAGTATTATTAAAACTGTATAACTTATTAACTAGGTAACTAAAAATATAATTTATCTCATTAAGCACCCAGTGTTCTTCCTCCTCTCTCCTACTTGACCTTGGTGTGCTCGACAGGGTTTATAATTGTCACTTAAATAATTATTTTCCTTCCAACTATGTATATAATGGTACGCAATAAAGAATTGAAAATCAAATTGCATTAAGACTTGTAACCCAGCAATAACTAGTTCTTTATAAATATTTTACATGTAAAGGTATTTGAACTGGGTTCCCAAATAAAAATGCCTTACTAGACTACAACTTACCACATTACTTACAGTAATCCTTTCTCTTCCCCAGATTATTCGAAGAAAACCAAGATTTGCTAAATATGTTCGAGAAATTCCGCCAATGCCGGACGAAGGAAGAACAAATCAACTCGATGGAGCTAGCAGAACACGCCAACAACGTGATGAACACCCTGGATGAAGGCATCAAGGGTCTGGATGACCTGGACAACTTCTTTGGATACATACACCAAGTTGGGGCCAGCCATAGAAGAATACCTGGATTTAAAGTCGAATATTTTTGGGTGGGTATCCATTTTTTATATAGTCTACTAGCTGACCGTACAGACGTTGTCCTGTTTCCTAGAACTCGATAGCAGCACCATCTGTCGGGCTGATTTTTGAATATAAACCATCCAGGGTGCCACCCAAACGCATACAAAAAAAATCATTCAAATCGGTCCAGCCGTTTAGGAGGAGTTCAGTGACAAACACACGTACAGTAGAATTATATATATAAAGATTAGGAAAGGATTTTGCTCACAATCTATTTGAAACCATGCCCCAAATTGTTTGACTGCATAGTCACGAAATATATGTTGTGGTGTTGTTGAAAAGTTGTTGCGAAGAAAACAACCGCCTTCGCAAATAAAAACACTATTAAGTAAAAATAACTTTGATTTCGGAAATTGGTGTCTTTGTATCTGTATTTAAGTTTTTCCCACCGACTTCCGAAATCAAAGTTATATTTCACGTTTTACCTAGTGTTTAGTTTTGGTAGTCGGATGTTTTTTTGGAAAAAGTATATGTTTACTTTGTCATGATACCTATCCCACATGAAATCGTTCGTTCGTTATGTCAACAACAGTTGCAGGCAGTATTATAACATCATACACACAAACAAAGTGAATTTAATACGTTTTATCGAAGGTTACGCACAAAATACAGAAACAAAGGTAATAAAACGTATATCAGACCACCCCTGAGACATACCCCATGCATTAAAAAGGAGTTTCCGAAATTAATACAAAATTACCGGAGATTTTGCGGAAAATACACACAAAAAAAGCTGATGAATTGAGAGCGTTCTTCTTTTTGAAGTCAGCTCAAAAGATGGATTGAAGGCTCTTTTTCAAATACAGAATAAATAACAAATGTAAATGAAGGAGTTTTAGAAATAAAACAAATTCTTTTGTATCATCTTCATGTATTGCCAATTTTTCATTAGTTCATAGTTCATCCACAGGAGAGTTAAGATGAGTTGGTTAATATAATTATTTAGGTAGGTACGTAATAATCCAAGATGTCGTGCTTCGGACAGCAACAGTCTTTGAAGTTATAAATCCATAAACGGCCAAGAAATTTCAGTATCATGATGTTTTGTTTTGCCATCAAATTTCCGGTAAAATCTAATATTAATTAACGAACAGAATAATTCACGCATTTACTTTGAAATTACAATATCGTATCAATATTCCAATCGAGAGGAAATGGGAAAGTATTGTGAGCTTTGTCGTAGATTTACGAATTCCGATATACAGACATTTAAACTTCATTGATTTTCACTGTTTTATATTCTATTCTATTCTATTGTATCGTACTTTCATAACATGTTCTCGAGTTTTATTAAGGCATTAGAAATACTCACTCATAATTCAACTGTTCATTTCACCGTATTTTTAACCGACTCCAAAAATTGAGGCAGTTTTTATGTTAATTTCAATAATACGTATATTCCATGAGATGAGATGAGATGAGATGAGATTTCCATGAGAGCAGTGGAGGCCCAGTAGAGCAGTGGTGGCCTGACTTACGAGTAGTAGGTCATGAGTTGAAACCCAAGCAGGCGCATTACTTTGAGTAAATTATTTCATCACCACTGCTCTCAAAACGGTGAAGGAAAACATTGTGAGAAAACCGGCATGTCTTAGAACCAAAAATTCGAAGACGCGTGACATCTACCAACCCGCACGTGGTAGATTATGGCCCACTCCCTCTCACCGAGAGGAGGCCTGTGTCCCAGCAGTGGGAATATTATAGGCTGATGATGTGTATATTCCATGTCCGTTAGAGTATGATGATGTATAACTTACTGCCACTGTTATTAGCAAGTGAAAGAACATTTGTATGTGGTACATACCACAACTAAAAAAAACAACAAAAAAAAAATGTATTTATTAAAAACATAAACAACCGACTTCCATAAAACACTACAAAGTAAAAAATTGCTTTAGTTTCGGAATTCGGTAGCAAAAATAAAATGAAAATACAAAACCAAAGACCGACTTCCGAAATTAAAGTTATTTTCACTTTGTAGGGTTTTTCCGAAGTCCGTTGTTCTTTTTTTGATTTGACAACTTTCTAAGTTTTCCGGATCAACCCTTACCGGCTTCGCATGATTTTTAAGTCTTATTTGACTGTTCGAAGGTTCCCCAGTGTGTATGAATATGCCCCAAACTATGTACGAAGCTACCCCGCGTGTGCAGTGTGGGGTGGTTTCGTACGTTTTCCATTTTTCAGTAAAGTCATTATAACTTCGCTATGCTGGTGTGTATTTAAAATAAACTTAACAATAAATAAAGCCAAATATGTCGGGTATACAGCAGCAATGAAGGTATTTTAAAAAAGCTTATAGTTTTTTATTTGCACGGGTAGGAGTAAAATGTGTCCGAATCCTACCTGCTCTCCCCTATGTTCCAATTCACTATGATATAATTATATAGTAGGTCAAGGGGCGTGGCTAAGCCAACTGACCAAGATGAGTCACTATTTTGTTAACGTAAATAGACTATAGCACACTTTTCATAAAGAAGCAATTTTTAGTTTTTATTTAACGAGAAAACCGTTAACCGTCCTTTGGGTATTTGTAAGGCATTTAAGCTTCTGACTGTATTTCTTTATAGAAACCTTTTTCACACAAAAACGTTGGTCAATGCTTATGTATTAAGTATTATATTAAGTAACTACGCTACGTCCTAGTCAGGTGTTTGTCGATTATTGCGGTCGACAGCTGTCCTTTATAGCTTCATCGCAGGGGTGAGCTTAGGGCAGTGAAGTAAATGTAGCTCAAGGATATTAACAGTAAAGTAGGTGGTGTAAGTATGTGTAGGTTTTTATTACTTAGGTACGAGAAAAAGCTTTTTAGTCTTTGGAAAAGATTTTATAGATTGATTTCTTGTACTCTATCCTCAGTATGTCCATAAGTGTTACGTGCAAGAGTATTTTAATTCTTGAACGAGCGGTACCGGTTTATGTTATAATTTATTAAAATGTTTAGAACGTTTTACTGTAGGCTTTAACTTCCCCATGCACCCAGCCTATGGAACAGTTAAGTGAAATGTGTACATGAAAGGTAGGAAGTCGGACAACCTACAGTTGAATCTACACTAAAGACATGAAGAAAAAGAGATATTTATTTGTGCTTTTAATCATATTTCCTCTTTATTTCCAAACTTAAACTACTAATCATTTAAATGGATTAGAGTCCTGAAATATAGGTAATTCAACCTAGGTCTGGAGCCAAGGTCTCACATTCTACTAATTTTATACATTAACAAAAATAACTCCAAAATACGGAAGCCACTACTAATAATTTAGACTCCAATTTATTTGTTCTACGTCACCAATATTGCCTCATTCATATATAATGAGCTTCACCCCACAAAACGGTAGATTCCCTCACATTTCAACCACATCATAATCTCACAGTAAATTATTAACTCCAGGGATGAACCATTCATCAAATTCTGATATACCATAAATTGAAAATTTTGAAGTGAATTGTGCCAGTAATTGTAAATTTGATTGGATTTATATTCAGCTGTCAAACTGGATGATACACAGGCGGCGTCGTGTTTTCGATAGTTTCCGAATTGATCGGTTTTCTATCATACAGTTCAGAGATATTGTTTTTTTTAACCCCCGACGGAAAAAGAGGGGTGTT
The DNA here is from genome assembly GCA_947507805.1 of Aporophyla nigra. Taxonomy (NCBI): domain Eukaryota; kingdom Metazoa; phylum Arthropoda; class Insecta; order Lepidoptera; family Noctuidae; genus Aporophyla; species Aporophyla nigra. The sequence goes on along the minus strand of OX382304.1, from coordinate 22,606,892 downwards.
CAAAAATTTAAAAAACCCCCGACACAAAAACCTAAGATCCCTTTAAAAAGTAAAAAATAATAAAAAAAACTCAATCTTAAAGTACCTAAGTATGTATTAATAATTCAAAAAAAAAAATACGTTACGTTGGGGGACCGCTCGGCGAGAGCAGACGTCGTTGACCGTCGTATCCTAAATGGAATATTTAGAAGTAATTTTATAAAAGTTTTCTTCAGTTAGGTAATAGACTATTTGTAATTAAATTGTTAGGTTTGGAGCGGTCCCCCAACGCGACGTACTTTTTTTTGAATTATTAATACATACTTAGGTACTTTAAGATTGAGTTTTTTTTATTATTTTTTACTTTTTAAAGGGATCTTAGGTTTTTGTGTCGGGGGTTTTTTAAATTTAATTTTTTTAAAATTTAAATTAAGGCTTTTTTTTGTATGGGAAATCATCAAATGACTTCTCCCGCTCTGGGCGGAGCGGGAGGGCGTGTCAGATTTTTACTGACTAAACCCCACCCGTGTTCCTTCAGTTGCCCAAGTGCATTACCAATCGTAAAGGAGGAAGCCTGTAAAATTAAGGAAGAGATAAAAAATACGCAATAAATACAAAAGTGAATTGTCTAAGAACTATAAACTCGACAAGAAGATATAACTCGCCTAAAAAGAGGTCAATACTAGAAGAGATAGATAGATAAGAAATATTTAGCCCATTACTTTCCGTGAGTGCCGTAAGAGGCGACTAAGGGACTTATTAGAGAATGGGCAGCAGCGTTCTCTTTGCACTTTACTACCATACTGCGATCGCCAACCCGCTGGCCACGCGTGGCGATTATGGCGAACCTCTCATATCGGAGGTTGCCTATGTCCACCAGTGGACATCTTCCAGCTGAAATGACGATAATGATGGCAGTAAATTGAACACTATGATATTATATCAGGCACCCCTTACCAGAGCTATTCGTACTATCAACGACCTTCAAACTCAGATTGAACACTATGATATTATATCAGGCACCCCTTATGAGAGCTATCCGTACTATCAACGACCTTCAAACTCAGATTGAACACTATGATATTATATCAGGCACCCCTTACCAGAGCTATCCGTACTATCAACGACCTTCAAACTCAGATTGAACACTATGATATTATATCAGGCACCCCTTACCACAGCTATCCGTACTATCAACGACCTTCAAACGATTGAACACTATGATATTATATCAGGCACCCCTTACCAGAGCTATCCGTACTATCAACGACCTTCAAACTCAGATTGAACACTATGATATTATATCAGGCACCCCTTACCACAGCTATCCGTACTATCAACGACCTTCAAACGATTGAACACTATGATATTATATCAGGCACCCCTTACCAGAGCTATTCGTACTATCAACGACCTTCAAACTCAGATTGAACACTATGATATTATATCAGGCACCCCTTATGAGAGCTATCCGTACTATCAACGACCTTCAAACTCAGATTGAACACTATGATATTATATCAGGCACCCCTTACCAGAGCTATCCGTACTATCAACGACCTTCAAACTCAGATTGAACACTATGATATTATATCAGGCACCCCTTACCACAGCTATCCGTACTATCAACGACCTTCAAACGATTGAACACTATGATATTATATCAGGCACCCCTTACCAGAGCTATCCGTACTATCAACGACTTTCAAACTCAGATTGAACACTATGATATTATATCAGGCACCCCTTACCAGAGCTATCCGTACTATCAACGAACTTCAAACTCAGATTGAACACTATGATATTATATCAGGCACCCCTTACCAGAGATATCCGTACTATCAACGACCTTCAAACTCAGATTGATGTGTTTACATGTTGTTTTAGTGAATTCGCAAGGGTATTACTATTTATATTATGCTACAAGCAAAATAATACTACTTAATTTTAACTTTTTTTATTTGTACTATGTTTTTGTTATTAATTATGTAATTTTTATAATTAATTAATTGTGTTTTTTTGTATTTTTTAATTTTAATAATGTACTTAGTTTTGTAATTTAGTTTATTAGTTTAAGTTCTTAGCTGTCGCATTAGGGTAAACCCTGTAATGATAGTTTAAGCAGTATAAATAAATAAATAAATATTTAAATATTTTTTTTTTGTTTTAAACAATTCCTATGTCCAGCAGTGGACGTGTTTCGGCTGAAATCGTTATGCCATAGTTTCTTTCTGTTTGCAAACTTTATTACAAACTAGCTGTTATTCGCGACCTCGTCCGCGTGGTATTTAACAAAAAAGTTTTTCATTCTTTTTTTTTCGTAAGATCCTATTTTTTTTTCTAAAGTAAAAGTAGCTTAATTTGTTCCTTGTTATATCAGCTATCTGCCAGTGAAAGTCTCGTCAAAATCGGTCCAGCCACTTCAGAGATTAGCCGGAACAAACAGACAGACAAAAATTTAAAAAAATGTTATTTTGGTATATGTACCGTGTATACATCCATATACACTTAGTAAAAAGCGGTTATTTTAATAATACAAACAGACACTCCAATTTAATTAATTTGCCTAGATGTCTACCTGTCTAGATAATCTGAAAGCCGTCAATCAGTTTTTTCAACCCAATCTGTTTTCTAATATTGAAGGGTCTTTAACTCTGCACGCAGTTGACCGCCCTTCTAGACCCTTAAAACTGTATCACTAGATATTACACTACCCTCTCTCACGCTCTGTCATCCAACTTCAATGATATGCAAACCGCAGACAGTAGCGAGGGGAAGTTTCCTTCCTAAAACTTGAAATTACACTACTTCGTACGTCCCTCGGTAAAATATGTGCATAAAGTAAACGACAGACAACATAGCAACAGATAGAAGTTCCATACAATGCAGGATGAGTTGAATTCCACACAATGGTTTTCTTGATTGTTGAAAGCCTAACTAAGTTCTCATATTACGAAAATGCTAACAGGAAAGTCAAACGTTTTCTATGCTTTGTAACTCTGCTGTTTAGCATATTCTGCCTAAATTGTTCCCACTGATGGGACACAGGTTAGTTTTATGATAGAAAATGTGGGCCGTAATCCATCTCGCGGGTCCAGTACGGGTTGAAAGATGTCACATGTCTTAGATTTTTGGTTTTTGGACATTTCGGTGGCTCACGAAGTTACTTACACCGTTTTGGGAGCAGTTGTTACAAAATTATTTACACAGAGAAATACGCCTGCCTAGATTTGAACCCACGGCTTAAGACTCGTAAGTCGATGCCGTTACCACTGCTCCCCAATTCTGCTGTTTGGCTTGACTTTTTAAGGTGTTTTTCTTTTTATTCCGTATGTATAAGTCCTAAACTACATTTCGTAGAAAAAAACGCTAAAAGCAACCATAAGCCGATTTTTCATTGTAATTTTCTTCGAGATTTTTTATCAATTGGTAAATAATTTCTTTTTTTTTTTCTCCGATGCCTAAGGACTAGTTTAAAAAGTATGTACACTGGTTTAAAAAAAATTTGTCTTTACGGCTTGGTATGTACCTAAAAGAATTAGGTACTTCAGTCAAAGTCAGATCATTTATTTCAAATACGCACATAAATCGCACTTTAGAACAAAAACAAAATGTTAAAGAAACGATCTGATTGTATATGAAGAATAGTATTGATTTCTTACCCCTTCCAAAAGATAGTTTCGTATGGAAAATAGATAAGAAACTTCACCGTTAAAATATTTTATAATATTGCTAGACGCTGCAACTAGAATAAAATTACTATAACAAAATAGGTAAAAAGAATATTCAAAGAATCTGTAAATTCAATGTAAGAATTAATAGTACACACTATAACAATTGAATAGCCTTTCTACAGGTATTTTACCTCTGACAACCCACACCGCAACCTGCAATGAAAAAAGTTCACTTTTCTCTTGTCATTATTGTAAACCCTCGGCAAAGAGAAGAAAAAGGAAAATTAAAATGACTAGCACATTTCCCAGTATTTTCATTCATCTTTTGTTGAACCGCGATTTGCCAAAGAAATAAGAATAAGAATTCTAAGTGGGTTTTCTGTACGTTCCTACCCTTTGATACAAGTCCGTCTATTTCTGGAACTCCGGAAGTGACCCTCGTCCCTCATTTCCGATTATGCAAGCCCTCAACGAACCCTTTGACTTATCCAGTTTGAAATATCCATGAATCTGTTTAAGGCCTGTCAATATTGACGTGGTTCAAACGTTTTTAGTATTAAATAAATACTTTTTGGATGTTGCTATTGTTGGATTACGGATTTTTCTGGCTCAAAGGGCGAGCCACTTTAGCTTTATTTTTAGACAAGTTGACTTTTTTGAGCTTTTCAAACGGCCTGTGAGTGGTAGGGAACTGTAATTTCTTCAATATAACATATTTTTGTTTTCTCTAAAATAAAGTACCGATACTAAATTTATATTAACATCATCTATCTTTTTCACAGAAAATCGAAGCACCGTTCCTAGCAGCCGTGGAGTCGACTTTGGGCGACCGTTACACACCAAACGTGGAAAATATCTACAAAATTACCATCAAATTCATACTAGAAACGCTCATAGAAGGCTACGAGGCCGCTGGGAAGCATGCCACGTGAGCTCAACCATGTACAGGAACAAATAACGCATAATATAAATTAAAAACTTGAACAAAACCACGACTCAAACGTAGTCTTCTATTGGAAAATAACCGACAAGCAGCAGCCATGTTGGAAACTTTAAAATTGGAACTTTCATTCCAAATTCAAAGATTCGAAAATACTACTGCTAATAAATTAATGTCAATTTAAACGAGATTTTAAAAGTGAAGTGTACAGACGTTTATAAATGCATCGTGAATTATGTGTATAATGTGAATAATTCTATAATTGTGTATAGTTGTCACTGTTCTTTTTCGCTCGTCTGTATTTAGACTGGTTTAGTATAAAATGGGACTAACAGTTCAGTAAGGGAACATTAACTGAGTATTAGAGCGCTTTTTGAATAGAAACATAATTTTAATAATAGGAACAAAATGTAGATAAAAATAGTAAAAACATGTGTGTTAAATTAAGGAATTTTAAACCAAATAACTTTTTTAAATGTCGCAAAACGCTTGTAAGTACTAATTTAATGATAATCATTATTTATTTCTAATGATATTCTTCTTAACGTCCTTAATGTTGGCTGGACCAACCATTGTATGTTTTAATTATTTAAAATTTAATAATTCGGCATAATTATTGTTAAATTGCGTCTTCCGTGCGTGGATGTTGTAATATTTAGCATAAGTTTTAAATTCAAGATTTTATTATATAATTATTATTTAATCAACATGTTGGTTACACGGAATATTTGTTTCCCAGTTATAAATAATTGTATTATTACATTAAAAAGCGCAAATATTGAGCACATAACAGTATATATACCTACTAGTTTATTATTTTTTAATTTATTTATAATGTCTTAAATATTTTCAGAATACCTCTAAGCACAAAAATGTAAACAAATATAATTATAATATTATACAATCCCACTCTACATGTATATTTTCAGATACAATCTTATAAAAAGAAAAATAATGTAGAACATTGTAAGTACATGAATTTTTCACTTATCAATATTTCATACAAAAACATTATTTTGTACGGCTTCAAAATTTGCACAAAAATTGCGCAAAGTTCTTTTGACTCACGAAAGAAAAATGTAATGTAAAAACTCTGTTTGTAGTACATAATGAGCTAAAACAAGCTACATTAAAAGTTTCCCTTCAAACTCTGTCAGGTTTGTCCTTTTATTTCAACTTGAGTGTAAAAGTTACTGTACCATACAAACTTTTAGAAGTTCCACTCTGTAATTGGTTCGTTTCGTTGCAAGTTTACAACTATAAATTTTACACAAAACTGAAGTATCTACACTAATATTATAAAGAGGAAAAGATTTGATTGTTTGTAATGTATAAACTCAAAAACAACTAAACCTATTTTAAATATCTTTTACCTATGGAAAACTACATTATTACGTTTTTTTTTTTTTTTTTTGATGCCATCTGCATGGCAACCTATGAGGTAGGCAACTTAACTGGACTTGCCTGTGGCCACCTTAATAAATAAGTGCCTCCAGCCAGGGTTTCAGAACTTAAAACTTAAGCGACTGCTTGCTAAGGGCACCCCCTGTGGGGTACGGACCTCGGCTTAGGGCATCGCTGGTAGAGGGAAGCAAGGGACGGAATAAATTATTCCGGAGTAACACGAGCTATAAATTTCAAGCGTACAAAAGGGTGAGCGAAGTGCTAGAATCAAATGACTGAATAAGAAACTAAAGTGAAGTAGCTCTTGAAAAGAAAGGGAATTAAGAAGTTGGAAACAAGAGAAAGATTCCAAAATAATTTAACAAGAATTACAGCCTCTCATAATATGAATTTAGGTTAAAATAACACAAAGATGTTTTTTCTGAAAGAAAATTACGTAGCAAAGAAAAAGAAACGACATCATATAGCCCACGGCTAAGACAACTAATTATAGGAAAAACATACCTAATGAAGATCTTACCTGCTGTAATTTTTATTTCTAAATGATTTTATTACTATAAGAAAGCTCGTATAAACACTTTAACTCGTCAATCATATTTTTAAAACTTAATGAAGACCGAGTTTCCTATCTGACTAGGTACTATTAAAAGAAAGATCGAAACAAACTAAGAAGCCACAGTCTCTTTTAAAGTCCAGACATAATCTTGATCAGATCATGTAGATTGGTGATGGAAATGGTATTTTGAAGAAAGCACCAAATAGATTGAGTGGATCTGTCCAATCAGTGCATGAATTTATCAGTAATCGTGCAACTCAACATAACTTAAAGAGCTCAACGATTCGACGAACAATACCAATGAAATGTATCCACCTACATGCATTATTGTGCCCTTTACTATTTGGTTAAGTGTACAATGGTGTACACATTAGTGGATACTGCCTTATACATATACCGCATACACTATGTAAGGCTGATTCCAGTTACATAAGCTTATATACAACATACAGATATAATTACCAACCTGATTATTATATTACTATCTGAATCGAATCCAATCATATAACCTATTACTGATTATGATTCGGCAATATCACACTATATTGGAACACCGTACCTTGTTAGTTGCTAACTCAATTAATTTGCTAGCAATATTGAAAGCCGGGATTAGTTGTTTTCACCAGAATCACTAGTCTGCAAGAATACATTCACAAGTGATGAAATCGAGAACTCGAAGTCACTGACTTAAATGTTTTTCATTAAACTTATGCTATGATAGATGTGATAGGCTTATACTCATAGGCGTAGCACGGGGGGGGGGGGGCAAGAGTGGGCAATCTCAGGAACGTAGCTTGCCAAGACTTAAGCAACGAGAATGAAGGCGTTGTATTAATGATTGAATGTTATGAAAAAAATCGATATATTTAGAAGTTTTATTACAAAAAAAAAAAATGGGAAATGTGACAGAGGCCGCAAAAAATGTGACATTTATGAACTTACCGCAGTATTAGAGTAGCACGTAGTTCGTTCAACCGTTTTGAGCCCGGGAATTTCGATGTCATAGATGCACCTAGTTCTTGTGCCCTGTTACGAATAAAGTAGCTGTAATTTTTTTTTAAGTGGAGCAAGTGAAGGCTGCATGAATCCGCTGGATGCGGGAAGCACAAAACAGGTTGAAGTGGCGGTGCTTGGGGGAGGCCTATGTCCAGCAGTGGACGTCTTTCGGCTGAAATGATGATGATGATGGAGCAAGATTGAGGAGGAGATATTAGTAGTTACAACATAGCTGAAGGGTTAGGGGTTAACGACAGAACGGGTTTGGCTCATTTGAAAGAAATTGAGTGCACAAAAAAGCTCGATATTTGGGTGCCACACGAACTCACTAAAAGAAACCTAATGAATCGTGTACTCATTTGCGATTTTCTATTGAAACGATATGAAACTAAACCATATGAAAGATTGATGACTGATGTTGAAAAATGGGTCACTAACGACAAGAGCATGTTAAGTAGAACATGGTCAAAGAGCAGTCAAGTTAACACAGTCCATTGTGAAATCCTGATTAACTTGCAATTAGACGATGCTGTTGGTACGGTGGGATTACCAGGGCATCGTTCATGATGAGTAAAACCACCGATCCCGGCAAAACCATCGATTCAAATCTCTTAAGCCAACAGCTGGTGAGACTCAAGCAAGAAATATTGAGAAAAACGGCCGAAGTTGATCAACAGAAAGAGTTTGGTCTTTTATCAAGACAACGATAGACTACACACATCTTGAGTCAACCAGCTAAAATTGAGAAAGGTTGGTTGGGAAGGTTTGATGCATCCACCATGTGACCTTACACCCTCACATTTCTACCCGTTTTGGTCTATTAAGAATTCTTTAGGCAGTGTTAGGTTAATTTCAAGAGATGACTTTCAAAACTACTTGTCACAATTTTTTACAAGTAGTCCCAAACAGCAGTTTCTACAGCAATCAGATTATGTAAATAAATGGCACATAAATATTTTAATCAAATGTAATCAAACTATGGACCCACAAGATCCCACAAGATGGACCGATGACCTGGTGAAGGCCGCAGGGACACGTTGGATGCGAGAAGCACAGAACCGGTCGAAGTGGCGGTGCTTGGGGGAGGCCTATGTCCAGCAGTGGACGTCTTTCGGCTGAAATGATGAATCAAACTATGAACATATCTTGAATTCTTATACCTCCGGACCAATGATTTGCTTTTCTGCCAAAAAAAAGAATTCCTAGGGGTGAAAATACGATCGCAAATTTAAACTGGTCAGACATTTTGTACAAATGACGTTAATCAAATAAAAAATTTCTTACCAGGCGGTATGACGTTAATTATTTTTACGTGATGACGTCAAATAATATAGCACTCAGCAAAACTCACAAAAGTACCTGCGCGTGAGTTTATTTCGACAAAATATTTAAATACTTGCCAAAATAAATATTATAAGAATACAGAGTACCGAGGAGAGTATAGATTTATCAGCTGCCAGAACTAAAATCGATCTGTGGAATACCCATCGTTGGAACGTAAAAGATATTTTCATTTTTTGATAAACAAAAGAATCTTTTCATTTTTAGCACGGCAATAACTGTTCTTGTATATCTTCGTGACGATACAAGAGATCGAAAAGGCCATACACTCAGCGACTTTTGTAGCGATACAGTTGGGCCACAGTTGCGCTACACTGAGTAGTAACTCAACTTTTTTGTACGCATTTGGTTAGAGGTTCCGTTTCATTTTAACCATCACATTTTTCTATCGGTGAAGAGTAAAATATACTGTTTACTATACAGCAATGAATGTCAGCGAGATAATTGCATAACACACTAACAATAGGAATTGCTTTAATTTTGACAGTACAATAACATGCACTGCGTACTTACGTTGTTGAGCAGACAAATTTTTCAACTATATGAAGCTATGGATTCAAAATTAATTAGATTCTGATAGATAGTGTGTAACGCAATTAGGGTGCAGGTGTTAGTGGTACTGACATTTCACAGTATTGAACAATGGCATAGATGAATAAAGTTGTAATACAAAATCAATTCGGTGGTGTGTCCCAGACACCACAGGTAGTCGATAGCGTTGCGATGCCCTCACGCAACGTTCCAGTCGCACTGCTGAATTGATAGTCACTGTGGCCCACTGTCATTATCTACAGATGCAGTTGAATATTATTATTATACAAGAAGTGACTGTCTATCTAAGCGACTAACTAGTGAATGGGCAGCAGCATCCTCCATGCATTTTACCAATACCATACTGCGATCGCCAACTCGCCTGCCAAGTGTGGCGATTATGGCAACCCCTCCCCTTCTTTCCCTCTTTAGAGGAGGCCTATGTCACCAGTGGATGTCTTTCTGCTGTAATGATTATTGATGGCTGTCTATCTGACCCCGAAAACTCAGTTACTGGTTAACACGATACCCTTTGGTAAGATTGGTTGTCAGACTTTTGGGTTTTTTCTCTCGTAACGACTTTCAAAGATTAATGAATGACAGCCGGGAGCAACGGCTTTTTGTGCTCTCCGAGGCACGGAGGGGTCTTTGTATTGAAAAATGATAACCCATCCGCGGACCCACGGCGGCAAGCGTAGCTTTACCTTATCGATCGCCTCGTGCAGCTATTATTTAGCCACAATACCCTGGGGCTTACTGTCAGATTGTAAATGTTTTACAGTCAAGAAGCTCTAGAAGTTCTTAAATTTACTGGTCACTCACATAGAAACTCTAGGATTGAAGTCAAGAGAGCAACCCATTCACGAAAAAAAAAAAACATACATGAGATCGTATTCGAATTTCTTTGACAAACGTAAGCCTACTGAAATAGCTAAACAAAATTTCAGCAAAAAAATCTGCTGTTCCTGTGCAGATGCGCAATGGCGTTAAGCCACTAAAAGTCGCCTTGTGTGGTCCTAAAATATATACACATTTACAACTCTCCACTTCTCTAGATATTATCTTGTTTGAAAGCAAGCGATCAATTTCGCACAAACAAAACTAAGATTTATATTAGAAACTCGCCCACGGGTTTAGTTGTTTAATTTTCACGCAAACAATGTAAACAAAGTTAACTACATAATTGATGTATGTACGTGCGTACTTATTGTTGTTACTACCTGGTTTTACGAAACATGTGAATTGGACTTAAGAAGAATAATAAATAACATCAGGTATTAAGTACGTGTACTCCTTCACTTATAGGAGACCACAGCATACACTGACAACTCTATATACAAAATATATTGACAACTCTAGATAGATACAGCTTAATGCCACATAACTTTAATGGTATATTGAACTGTTTCTTGTCCCGAGTTACTGTTGATACAGTAAATTATCAGTATTCCCTTCTTGAACGGATTTGTGCGTAATAAGTAATGTTCTACGGATCCTAGCCAGGTCTTGTAAAATGAACGGGTTTGCAATGATTTACTAGTTATTGACAAATAGCTTCTGTTACTATAGGGATCCAGGAAGAACTGTATTTATAAAAGCACCCTAACCATTATTTCTCTTCTTTATTCGAAGTTCTCTAAAATCTTATTATTTTATAATAGACCAATTCTTTTATTCTGTACTTTCTTGTAATCGGTTGTTATATGTTGCGTTTGTTAAGTATAATGCAGCCAAAAGCCTCGTATTCCGTAAATAAAAGCAAACATCAGCAGTTGCAGTTGTCTATAGTCAATCTTAAGTTGCCATGTTGAAATTAACGGACAATTCTTGTAACTTTGTTTGTTATCGGTTACCAGACCATCTAGAAAGAAAATAAAGAAAGCAAATTTGTTTATTTTGGATTCTAGCTAGGTACAACGTGGTCAAATGCCTCGTATTGAATAAATAAAAGAAAACGGCCAACAGTTTCAGTCATGTATAGCAAATTTTAAGCTACCAAGTTGAAATAAACGGGCAACCAAATCTTCTAAGTTAATAATTGTTATAAAACCATATTTCTTTTGTATGTGCATCGTTATTATTGTAATAAGTACTTACTTAAGTATATAAGTTGTATTTATAAATGAATTGAAATAAGCAATGAATGTGTTGTATGTAATAAAATGTATAAGATCGGTGTAATAAAGTGTTAATTTGATTTGAAATAAATATTATTTGAAAATTAATCATCGTTTATTCTTTTTACAGTATCATGCATAGATGATGGATGGATGAAGTATACAGGGTTATTTTAATTGGATAGCTTAACTCTGCAATCGGGATATACATTAATTTGATGACTTTTTTTTGTGTACCACCGCAATTTTACGTATTTAACCATTTTTACAAAAATAGACACAAAGGCAATGCTTATTTCTAAAGAAATCTCTTCAGGCATACCTGCTATACGAAAGTATATGGAGAATGATGAATAGTTATTTTAGTTGATTGTCCGTTTAAAAATCAGTTTTTTTTGTGTAAACTTCATAGATGTGATGTGTATATCTTATTATGAAACAAAATTTAAAATAGTCCTGTATCTTAGTTTTTTAAGTCTTATTTAGCTCTGATGACAACGACAGGCTAATTTGAAAAGTACATAGTGATTGCTACTGATAATTGTTATTTTTTAACCACTGACGGAAACTGTGGGGGTGTTACAAGTTTAATTTAACGTATTTATCTGTGTCTGTCTGTGGCATCGTAGCTCCCAAACTACTGAACAGATCTTGTTTTGTCTGATAGGCGACTTGATCGAAACTGTTCTATGTTTCAAGAAAAATCTGTTCAGCTGTTTGAAAATTACCAGCTGTTTTCTAGTTGATGAAGGGATATGAGCATCTTCCACAAGTCTGATTGAGTCAAATTTTGGGTATTCTACTACTTCAATAAGTAGTTTAAAAAGAACAAAATAACGCTGCATCAACACCTGGAGTTTGCAGGATACTCAACTCTCTCACCATCAAACAGTCGAAGTAACGTGTTTGGGCCCATTGTAAAGGTCTCATTGAATAGGTCACAGATAGATGACCAGATTCTGATCATAGAGTACCAGAGAGGAATGAGGATAAATTAATAACTTGCTTGACTGTGGGAGTGATACATAATCTATGAGATGATGAATAATTTACACAAAGTAACATAAGATCTACAACTCGTAAGTGGTGGTGGTTACCACTGGGCCACCATCATAATCGACGTATACTGTTCCCACTGCTGGGACACTGGCCTCCTCTCGGTGAGAGGAAGAGGGCCATGATCTACGATCTACTTATCTATCCTGCTACACTGCTATCCTGCTTACTCCGCTATAATTTTCAGGTCAATCAGTTCATCTGCATGAGACTTGCGTGCGGTGTGTCATACATGCGTTAATGTAACGGTGTTCTCTGTACGTGACTGAAATGAAACGGTACAGTCTGTTGAAACTGAAAACAAAACGGTAAGCTTACAGTTTTGGTGAGTTAAAAGTAACAATTGAGTTCGTTGGTTATATTGCATTATTTAACTGGCAGAAGTTTGGAAAACTAAGTAAGCTTTCATTTAGAAAATAAACCATTGACATTATTTAATAGTTTAAGTTTAGTGATGAAGTTCTTCAGAATAATCAGGTGTGTAGTGCTCGCAACCAGCACCCTAAATGCGTAATAAACTATCAATCATAATATAAATGCGTAATAAACTATCAATCATAATATAAATGCGTAATAAACTATCAATCATAATATAAAACATTTGCAAATATATTGCTGATCCATTCCTTCATATATTGGAAAAATGTGTCTGCTCAATACCGTAAAAAAACGCAATGAATGTTGTTGAACTGTCAAAATGAAAGCCATTCCTACTGTTAGTGTGTTGCGTAATTATACCACAGTTGTTTACCGTAAAGGGACCAAGCGGAGTATGTAAGTATCTTAACTGGTGGCGTTCTGTAATTTCTGACTACTTCATAAGAGGAATGTACCTATCTACATATAGTTTAGTGAAGGAACTAGAAAATTAAGAACTGATTCGTAGTGCATCTTGATCCAGTTGGTTCACTTTTCTATGAAACAAAGATTTTTTTTTGACAACCGGCGATTTATTTCTACGCTAGGATGTTTAGAATCATGTACTAAATTCATGGTTACAGTTTGCGCGTCGATGCTCCTGCCACGCTGAACAGTGCTCCCAAAAACACAATGAATAATCGCTTGCATTCATCACTAAAACAAAAGAAATACATAACCTACACGACATAGAGAATATCGTCATCATACCTTAAAGAGATCATTCATGACAAATCATACGATACCGTCTTCAATACGTGACCTTTATTACCAACGCATAAGGTTGAACTTTCCGTGACAATAATTAAGTAAGAATAGTGACGTTCGCTTACCATAATTACGTTTATGGAAGTAACATTATCATACAATTGCAGAGACAGAATTTTATGGGCAAGTTGTTTGAATAGTGATGGGTGATTATTTTTGCAATAATAACGCTAGATAACGGTTATTTTAATGCGTTATCTATTCATAATTTTGACATGAATACACTTTTGAAATTGGTTCCGGATATATTGGGTATGCAAATTTTGTATGGCGCGGCCGTTCCGGTTTATTCCACAATTTGTATTGTGGGGTCGATTGGGGAGCTAAATTGAACAGTTTTGTATTACATAAATACTGCTATACCACGGGTGATTGCCGACCACTTATAAGTAAAACGTATGTTGAAAAACATAAATTGCAAATACCATGATACGCTCGTACCGCATTTCTTGGAGAAACCTAGTTAAATGTACCTATCTGAATTTAAATATATTTGTAACTATACAAATTACTCAACATCAAAATTTTATGTGGCAAAAAATCAAAATAACGCTTCTGCAAATGTCAATAAAATCCTCCTCAAATTGTGAATATTGCTCAATCCCGTCTTGCACGGTTCGTTAGCAATAGATTCCACGCTTACGGGAAAAAAACCCGTCAACGAAACCGGATTATAGTGTCACATTAGAGTCACGCATATTACATGAGGCAATTTATCCCGGAACCGTTGTCGTGTATTACACGTGCCCTTTCCGATACTATCGTCTACAAATTGGATTTGAGAGGCCGAGAAACTTTCCCTGACTTAATGACAAAAACTATGTGGTAGGTCCTTGAATGAATTTGACCTTCCATTTATTTATTTTTTTGTAAGAACTTGTATGTTGGCTCTCGTCACAAAATTGAGGACCTTTGGAAGTTGAAAATGTAATCTAGAAACATTTTTTGGGTCAAATCTATAAAAAAAAGCTGACGTGCTCGTATGATCGAGTAATGTGGGCTCCTCAAAAACAATAACGAATGTAAAAAATAACACATAATTTATTTGACAGCAAAAAGGGAAAGATATTTGCGAGCAGCATTTATGAACTCATACGCAAAAGCCCGGGCGTACACTTAGGTTCCATTATATTTATTATTACACGACAATACGTATATTACCGCCAATCATAAACTTTCCAATAAAATATACATTCAGCAGTAGTAAAAGTAATACTGCCGTTATTTTTATAAAAATAACCGTTATTTTTCCCTTCACTAAAACTTAGTTCCTATGCCTCAGTTGTGAAAAGTTTAGTCCTCGTTCAAACTAGTCAAATAAATGTGCTATTTATTTATGTTATTTAGTTTATTGTGTGATGGAAAATAACTAAACGTCGTTATTATCAATATAATGAGTTTTAGTGGTGGTCCTAATTGATATTTAATTGTGCGCAACTGTTTGATATTTTATGAGTAATTAATTATTGGAAACAAAAGCGTTAAATGGTTTATTAATTTATTTATCTTAGTAATAAAATTGTTTGGTCAACGGTTCAGGTAATTAGGTTAATAATTTAATAAAACGTAATAATTCAAGCGTAGATAATACAGTTTTTATTTACATTTTCAATGTGAATCTACCATAAAAAAAAATGGCATAATTTACTTTTTTTTTTCTAGTTCTTTTCAACAAATAACATTAAAACAAAAGTAATATCCGCAACACAAACCGCGGTACGTACGCACAGACGCGGAGAACGTTATTTTTTCCTAATTTTAGAACAGACAAACAATTTATTGCATTTGATTTCGAAGAGCGATTTCGGATACTCGCACCGGTGTGTTGGTATCCGGTAGTCTTAACCGACGCTCGTTAATACGAAACGCTTGATTAATTAATTAATTGGTAGCAAGTTGAAGAACACAGTGCCTTGTAAAACCAAACAGTGTTTTAAAAAATATAAATAAAAAAAAGTGTCAAAAGTGACGTGAAATAATTGAATCAAACAATATTAGTGTGTGTCTGATTGATTTCTAAATTCAAACATTTAAATAATAACAGTGAATAAAAAAACAATACTGTCTATTCTAATTTTAAATCATAAAATAAACTGCTAAAAAGTTCCAATTTTGAACATTGTGATTTTAAATAGTTTCCACCATGGGTTGTGAACTAACCAAGTTAGCATCTTCGGAGTTCAACAACCATGATGCCATAGACCGACCACCGCCACCTGCAGACCCTCGGTCACCCCTGACCCTCAAGCAGCAGTACTGCATGCTGGCATCCTGGAAAGGGATCTTCAGACAAATCGAGAAGACTGGCATTCTATTATTTATCAAGTAAGTCATTGGATATTTTTAAATTTAGAAATGGGCTCTTGATTCTCACCTGGCGGAGAGCTCTGGAGGTTTATGATGGAATGAGGACATCCAAAACTGTTTTAGGGGTTAATGGTTTATTCATGTGAATAGATGAAGAATCTGTGTGTGGCTGATTGTAAATAAACTGGTCTAGAGAGGTGGGTACCATACCTATATCTGCCACCAACCAGGTTGGCTATATTTCAGTTTTCATGCTACTATGGATCCTGGTGTAATTAAAAATGTATGAGACATTTCAACTTTGCCTCTTGGATACTAACGTAGCGGTGATGACAAGTTGCCTTCAAATTGTCCACCAGTTTATTAGGCGTCCGGTTGCTTAATTAATATACTGCTTAAACTCAAAACTTGCAATAAATACCTAGTATACCAAACGTTGCTTGTAAACTAAAAATTTGTCAGTGGTGTTTTGGTGAAACATTAGTGACCCGAAATATTTACTACTGAAATTATAAAGCAGAAGACTTTGTTTGTTTGAACGCACTAATATCTGAAACTACCGTTTACCACCATCGAATTTGGAAAATTGTTTTTACATTTCATCACCCAACTCTTGAAGGAGTCCGCGAGGACCAATGCCTGCCAGGGTTGCGGAATTGTTTGATAGAGTTACCGTGGCCCTGGCACAGCCAAATGAAAGAACACGGGTGGGTTTTAGTCAGTAAAAGTCTGACACGCCCTCCCGCTCCACCCAGAGCAGGAGACAACGAGACATTAGATGATTTCCCACCCAAAAAAAAATAGCCCGACACTTGAGAAGGGTTATAGGCCGTTTAACATCTCGCTGTAACCCTTAGGAACCGAGCAAAAGGGAGCGAGCGAGTCTTGTTGCTCGAATTAAATTATTTAAAAAAAAATAAGTCAAATAGAACGCTAAGCAAAAGTGAAGTAATAACGTAGGGAGATGGGATGCGATGCGACGTAGACGGTTAGGTGGGCAAAATTCCACGCAGACTAAGGCACAATTCAGTAGTGATGACATATAGGCCTTCCAAGAAATTGTTAAAAGACCGATGGCATGACACATTAATTACCACGGGTTAGTGACATTGATTTTTTAACACAATGTGTTTCGTAGGTAGTAAAGTACTAAACATACCACTAACCAATTCAACACTGACATCTGGGTGTTGACACAAAATGGTAGAAACCTGTGTCCAGCTGTAAAATGTGATAGGAACTTAATTTTAAGTATAGCAAATTTTGATTTATTTGACTTTTCAGAATTTCTTTTACAGTTAAAATATTGGAATTCTATTCGTTTTAATCTACAGTATGAAATATCGTTTCAATTGCTATCTAATGAATGAGTTAAAATACTTTGTGCATTAAAAGTAAGCAAAAAAACGTATTTATTTTAACTGTTAAATCTCATAGCCTCACACGGGCCTTATTAGCAGGCTGAAAGCCACCCAAAGGGCGTTGGAGAGGGCTATGCTTGGAGTGTCCCTACGCGGTCGAATCAGAAATGAAGAGATCCGTAGAAGGACCAAGGTAACCGAGGTAGCTCGAAGCATTACCAAACTTAAGTGGCAGTGGGCAGGGCACATTGCTCGCAGAACAGATGGCCGATGGGGCCGAAAGGTTCTGGAATGGCGACCGCGTACCGGAAGACGTAGAGTTGGAAGGCCTCCCGCTGGGTGGACCTTGTGAAGGCCGCAGGAATTCGCTGGAGGCCTATGTCCAGCAGTGGACGTCTTTCGGCTGAAATGATGATGATGAAAATCACATAAATCAGTGAAATCGGAAAAAACATCGTATAAGGCCTCCAAACGCAAACGAAAATGAGGATTCCGGATGCTATTTTTTATATCCATGGATTATTTCGAAATTGTTGTTCATTATATAAAATTAAACTATAAGAGGATGCGCTTAGTGCGTACGTGGAATTTGCAGGTCTATGTCAGGTTGCATGTTGGTCAAAATATTATGAATCACGACTGTCTCACTGCTCTAGTGGTTGTAAGCGCTACTACTGAGCACGAGGTCCTGAATTTGATTCCCAGGTCAAGCAAAGTGTTATTGGGTTTTTCTATCTGGATTTTTTTTGTAGCCTAGATTTGTACCAGGATGATGGCAATGGGCTCACCTCGTATTACATGGGACTTAAAATAACTGGCAAAATGTCGATGTAATATATTCGAGAAAACACGACTTGATGTTATGTAAAATCATCATTATTACAGCTCTCTAAGTTCACCTTTAATTAAAAATCTCGTTAAAAATTGTTCGATCTGACTAAGGTTTCGCTTTGGAGTATATCCTATGTTGCTTCAGGTTTCAGACCAAGCTTTTTTTTGTTTTTTAGATCGTAGAATCGGCAGTTAAAGCGTTTGTAAATGTTTCCATTTGCCTGTAGCCGTAATTTTGACGTGAATTTCGTGTGTAGTTTTTAGCTGAACTTTGGCTTCACGAGGATCCCTGCCTACTAAGATTTGTTTGAAAAGTGATCTTGTATTGTTTTGACAAACAACAGCTCGGACAAACTTATATTTTTGTGGCAACTTTATATCAAAATGGTTTTATTTAAGATAAAGATGCCTTCATACTGGAACTAGAAGAAAACCAAATTCTACAATTAGAACATCCTACTAATCTACATCCTACTAATATGATAAATTTGATAATTTATATGTATGGATGTTTGTTACTCAATCGTGCAAAAAACCGGCCAAGTGCGAGTCGGACTCGCGCACCGAGGGTTCCGTACAAACCTGCAGGTCATCATCATCATCATTCGTCATCATCGTTTATGAAATTAAATGTTTTTTTTTTAATTTTTATATTTGAGTTGACTGAATGAAAGGTAAATTGTGGTTTACGATTTATGACGTATTAAAAAAAAACTACTTACTAGATCTCGTTCAAACCAATTTTCGTTGGTAGTTTTCATGGTAATGTACATCATATATTTTTTTTAGTTTTATCATTCCCTTATTTTAGAAGTTATGGGGGGGGGGGACACACATTTTACCACTTTGGAAGTGTCTCTCGCGCAAACTATTCAGTTTAGAAAAAAATGATATTAGAAACCTCAATTTCATTTTTAAAGACCTATCCATAGATACCCCACACGTAAGGGTTTGATTAAATTTTTTTTTTGTGTTTCAGTTCTATGTATGGGGAACCCCAAATATTATTGTTTAAAAAAAAAATGATATTAGAAACCTCAATATCATTTTTGAAGACCTATCCATAGATACCCCACACGTATGGGTTTGATGAAAAAAAAATTTTTGAGTTTCAATTCTATGTATGGGGAACCCCAAATATTATTGCTTTTTTTCTATTTTTGTGTGAAAATCTTAATGCGGTTCACTGAATACATCCACTTACCAAGTTTCAATAGCACAGCTCTTATAGTTTCGGAGAAAAGTGGCTGTGACATACTCGGACAGACAGACAGACAGACAGACAGACATGGCGAATCTATAAGGGTTCCGTTTTTTGCCATTTGGCAACGGAACCCTAAAAACGGCTCCTTTCAGCCATTTTTGCTTGATAGTTCATAACCTGGATAAACATATAAGATACTTTTATCCCGGTAGTACGTTACCTTGGGATAATTTCCGAATACCACGCAAGCGAAGCCACTGGCAATAGCTAGTATAAATATAAATTAAACCCACAGGTACGAAACATTTTGTGTGTGTAATTACCTTAAAGTTTAGACACTTTGAGCATTTACGACTCTCGTATTTTAAGCTAATCAAAATAAAGTTTCATCGAGCTAATTCCTCGCAAAGATAGCAGACAGTAATAAATTCGTAATTACATTCTGAATATTGAATAAACTAAAGTTAAACGAGAGTCAAATGTAATGAAACTCACATAGACGTAAAATATCCATCAATTTAATATAGTAATTTATAGAACTCGCAAAATCATCAAAGCAAGCGAAAACGAACGCTGTCTAGCGCCAAACCACGAAATCTCTGAAATATCTTAGTGATAGACAATCTATATATTTTAACTCAAGGTTTAACAATGTAAATAAGTGTATAAATAGCGACAGAATATTATATTTAGAAAATCTCAATTGATAAAATAATTTTAACATAGATATTCAAAATTATAACGTAAAGCAATACGTTTTCGATGCAATTTGGCAACATACACGGAACTGTAAGCATTAATAAGAGTAATTTACGAAAGTATGTGAGTAATAAATTCTTTGAATAATTTGTTACGAGAGTTTTTACTACGGAATCTGTAACGTTTAATGAACGTACAAAACTATTTGTCAGTAATTCAGTTATTACAACTCTCCGAATCTAAACCTTAAACCCCTTTTATGGCAGGATTGAAATTTGTACAACGCCCGACTAGTGTTAAGGTCGACTTTTTACTGATAAAATCAACCTTGATGTTAAATTAGACTAATCAACTCAATATAATATATGGGATCGCAATAAGAACCATATGAGCCTGAACAATGCCGAACAATCCTTTATGAATATAAAAATGTGTAAGCAATCAAATCTTTCAATGACTAATTTATTTTCTTGCGACGTGATTATCGCACTTAGACCTCTTGATCGTTGGCTATATCTGTCTATGATCAATCCCATGTGCAAAAATAGATATCACCAGGCTGATAACGACAAAGCTAACAATGAATCATTATGTGCCATTGTAACAATCTTCAAACTATGGGTAGTCTCGAATACAATGCTCGGTCGTTAGAGATATTTCTATCTCGATTTATTTGAAAAACTAAGGACCGTTTGTGGCTTCAAACGTAACAGTTATACTCGAAAAGCGACCATAAAAAATGTCACAGCTCTTTTTTTAAATCCAACTTCCGCGAATGCGTTTGCCAGCTACATCGATTTCTGATAAAAATAGGCAACTATCCTACCCTACATCTTTGGAACAGTATTTGACACGTTTATTCATTCCCTTCTATCTCGATAACATTATTACGTATAGCATTTACCAAAGCCACGTTTTTTATTTTCCTCCTATTTATATCTGTATGTTTTCTGGTTTAAGAAACAGGTTGTGGTCTTTCGTCAATACTCTTTCATCTATTCTATTGATATATTTTTTCTCCGTCTGACTGAAACTCCTTCTAATAATGATGCCCCTGTGTTTTACTGGCTGAATCTACAGATATGTATTTTCTTATCAGTTTTAACATACATCCCTGCTTTTTGCAAACGTTTAGTTTTGCTACAATATCTATTCCGGCTTCCAAGCATTAGCTTTATTTTACCGCTAGATGTGACCTTGAAATAGGCAGAGGTTATCTCTAAGCATCAGATGGAGTATTTACAAATTTCATCACCAACTCAAATAAGAAAAGAACCAAAACAAACAAACAGAAAAACGCAGTCTAGAACTCCATTTAAAATACATGAAGTGAGAAGTTAAATAAACTACACATAATTTATCAGCTTCTTAGCATCCTACGCGAATAGGAATAAATCAAGAAAAATAGTTCAGTGCGAGGGGAACTCGTAAACGTTGGCTCCAGTTATTCATGCACTATTGCACTTGTATTCTAACCACTAAGAGCTTTTCCAGATCAAGCGTTTTATGCGCGAATTGAAGAGGCAACGCGATAAAAAGCTGGGCAGGTTTAAGAAAAAGCACACTTGATGGGATGTCATTAGCGCCGCGCGCTCGTCTGTAGTCGACCTTATAAGCATTGTTAGAAATTTCACATTCCTGTATTTCTAGCAGCCACTGAATCTTTAAAACCCTTGGAAGACATTAATACTAATAATAAAGCACTAAGTTTCAGAAGTACTGGCTAGCTATTATTGCTGAGTTTAATTAAAGTTGCAATAGTATCCAACATAGTCCAGTCCTCCTTATTTATGGTATTGCAAACTTTGCGGGACCATTTGAAACGGCTACAGCTTCGATATTAAGCTCTGAAGCGGTTATAGTAACCCATATGCACAGAACATATAACTATGCTCTGTAGCCGCAACGTGCAATACCGATATTCCAGCGTAATTGGTGGAAGCCACTCTCGTTAGTTCTGCTAGACTTGTCCCAAAGCCGTTGGATACTGACCAAGTCCTTGCCGAAATGTCCGCACAATATGGAGGCTTGACGCTTACAATATCGATTTGAATGGAAATTAAGTGAATCGCTTCATATGGGCAAAACCGACTGCCGTAGAATTTCGTACGTATAAAGGCTCATGCAGACTAGCGCGACGTGACGGTCGCGCGCGATCCGGTGATTTATATCAATTTCTATGAAAACGCGCGCCACACTACACACAGGGGCGACGTGTCGCGTCACGACACGGTCATAGAAATTGTTCTACGGATATAAATCGCCGAATCGCGCTCGCCCGTAGCGTCACGCTAGTCTGCCCGAGCCTTAACGCCTATTGGAAACCTAAATCTTCTTTTTACAGCTTTATATATGTTTTTCAATCAAGGCATAATTTCTTGCCTACGAACAATTGACATACTCAATTTCTTGAACACATCTGACTACTATGGTAGCCTAACACTTTGAGAAATACTAAACTTCAAATATCATCGTCTGCCTAGCCTTTTTCCAACTATCTTGGGGTCAGCTTCTAGTCAAATCGTCTGCAGGCAAATACCAGTATTTTACGTGGAGTGACTACCTATCCGACCTCCACAGTAGTAATACGATACCTCTTTCTTGAACACTAAACGCCCATTTATAATAGTATATTATATTATAATCAGTTTAATATATTCCCAATGCTGGGAGTTAGACCATAACCCACCACGCGTGCCTAGTGCGAATTGGTGGATGTCCAAATATCTTCAAATGTTTGATTCTAGAACGTGCCGGTTTCAACGCCCATATGCGTAATAACGATAGAACTTCTACTGTGTCTAGTTCAGTATTCTTCAACCGATTAACATTTCTTCCATATCGCTTGATACTCAAGCTGTTTATAGCGCAGGGCGTGTAAATACTACCTCATAAGTACCAAATCGATCACTTCAGTGGCATCTTAAATAACATAAGACGTTATAAAGCAGTTGATTGATACGATATTAATGATTGCCATCATAAATTTTACTGTAACGACTTCCACAATGTGTCGTGAAATAGGAGAAGTCCCAATTTCTTTAATATTCGAGATTGTAAGCAAAAGAATATCGAACTTACAAAAAAAAAAGACTCAAACGGTGAATACTTGAAAGGATCTATCAAATACGGCTGAGTTCTCACCTATGTAGAAAAAGCTTTAGGTTCAATGATACCTGATCGTCGTCAATTGTGACAGTTTGACCTTGAGCTACCCTAAAGAAGTACCAAATTTCAATGGCATAAGAAGCCAGACTATACTGACTCTTATACCACTGACTTGTTGGTATAATAGCAATGTTCTGCCGAGGAATACTGTGAAGGGTTTGACTGACACATTTTTATCACAGTGTCCTTGCTCGCCCCGCTGTAAAAGTTTTTCACTTGTTACATCAATTTAGAAGTACAGCGCTGACTAAAGTGATCTTTATACTCTCACTTTGAATAATTTATACGGCGTACCCAAATACATATGTTTATACGAGTATTTGTCGAATCGTTAAGCTCCTCATGTTTTAAGTTGAGCCACAAGATTACTGAAAAATGCGTTCTGTTAGACAGGTCCATTCAATCTGTGTTGTTATTTCTCAAATGACCATTTCAGACACCAATCTACACGGTTTTCACATGATCTGACCAAGATTAGGTCTGGACTTTTAAAGAGACTGTGACCTCTGATTTTGTTTCGGCCTTTCTTTCTCAGAGTATTCAGATAGGAAACGCCGACCTCATTTAGTTTTAATATGACTGACGTATAAAACTATGTGTTACAAAACTACTTAAAGAAACAAAATCATTTGACAATTATACTATGTCAGATATGAGGATTTTAATGATGAAGTTGTTACGTGTTGGTTTTCTGTTGTTTTCCTACATCATGTCAAGATCGAGTGGCTAATTAATATTTGACTAAAATAGATAGGTTTCACGTTAAATGAAGCGTAGGTGTTTGTGGTTATTTTTAAAATGGCCAGTAACTGGAGCTCTGAGGCTAATCATAAGCGTATGTGTACGTTGGTTGATGGAGTAAATACAGATTCATTTTATATTAAATGTGTTTTAATTAATTACATTAACTAGGTTTTGCCAGCCGCTTCGGTCGCGTGGAGATCATACAAAGTCTAATGTATAAATCCACTTTACAAACTATCTGTGCGCCAATTCAAAGTCATTGAGGGGCTAGTACCTAAAATAGATTTTTGACTTTACCAATAAATGCAGCTAGCGCTGAATGTCATTTTGTGTAGACCCTCAGAATTGAAATCAAAACGTCTAATAATATATCTTCTCATTTGACATTTCAAAAATGTCTATAGCATCGATTTTCTTCTACTCAATGTCTGGGAAACTAATTCACCTAATGAGGCAAAATCTATGCATAGAATTTGCCACAATGACGGTACACATCATTCAATAAATGGATAAGCTCCCTTAATCTTATTACGGTACCAGAATAGCCCTTTAATTCAGAAACCCCAATTTCCTACCGCGAAGAATGTCATGACGTAGGTTGTGGGCGTATCTGTGATGAACAATGGGCTGGATGACGGATCTTACAAACAAATCTACCCACTCTTAGTACGTGAATACTAGCCATTGAGTTGTTTGTATAATCAGGTAAGAATGAGGAGTGATGGACTAAGAATGTGAAAGTTATCTTCTATCTATACTATATTATAAAGCTGAAGAGTTTATTTGATTGAACACGCTGTTCTCAGGTACGAACTAAGTACTGGTACGAATTGAAAAAATCAACGAGTGTTGAATAGCTACAGACTATATAACATCTCAACATTTCTTCTCAGAGTAGTCAGATAGGAAAAACCGACCTCGTCTAGTTTAAAAATAAATATGATTAAAAAATTAAATAAAATAAGTTTATTAAATATAATTTTAGCTTACATTGCATGTCGAGGAGTCTCATGATTGACGTGTAAAATCATTTATCATCACACTGAACAAAAAGAAAAAGTCACTAACTACAAAGAACTCGCACGGGCATGCGATTCAATGCGACGGGATGCGAAGGAGGACATGGCCGAAGTCGCGAGCAGAAACTAGTTAATAAAATTGAAAACGCTCTTCTTTGGCAATTTTTTAAGTTATTAAGTACTGGCTGGAGGCCCATTGAGGTAGCCACAGGCAAATTTGGTTAAGCAGCCGATAATCTCTTAGGTTGACCTGTGAAAAGCTCAATGGTAGCGCCTCAAGAGAGTCCTGCTCTGCCACAGCTGCCGACTAGACGTTCCCGTTGAGTTGATGTTGGTATACTTACTGATAATTTAGTAGTTTTATTTTAAAACACAGCGCTCTAATTATTGATTACCACAGGGTTTAATATAATATTTATAATGTCCAAATTTATTAGATAGTATCATTTTTAGGATTCCGTAGCCAAATGACTAAAAACGGAACCCTAATAGATTCGTCATGTCTGTCTGTCTGTCTGTCCGTCCGTATGTCACAGCCACTTTTTTCCGAAACTATAAGAGCTATGCTTTTGAAACATGGTAAGTAGATGTATTTTATGAACTGCATTAAGATTTTCTCACAAATATAGAAAAAAAAACAATAAATTTTGGGGTTCCCCACACTTAGAACTGAAATTCGATTTTTTGAAAAATGATATTGAGGATTCTAATATCATTTTTTTCTAAACTAAATAGTTTGCGCGAGAGAACTACCAAAGTGGAGAATGATAAAACAAAAAAAAAATATGTGATGTACATTTCTATGTAAACTTTCACCGAAAATTAGTTTGAACGAGACCTAGTAAGTAGTTTTTTTTTTTTTAATACGTCATAAGTCGTAAACCGCAATTTACCTTTCACTCAATCAACTCAAATATAAAAATTAAAAAAAAAACATTTGATTTCACAAACATAAACCTTATGCATAAACCGTGAATACCTACAGGTTTGTTTGTACGGAACCCTCGGTGCTCGAGTCCGACTCGCACTTGGCCGGTTTTTAATTTAGTCTTGCTTTACGTACTGTTTTGCTGTCGTCGATACGTTCGGTGTTTCATTATTTCGATATAACGTGCATTTGTTGTTCCGAGCTTCGTTATCAAATGTTTTCATTGTAACGGTATTCGCTTGCTTCATACTTATTTTTTCTGATTACATTATTGGTTATTGCGAACTTTCTGCACTGCATTATTCGGCGTAGAATATTTGGAAGACACGTAGCGAACTTCTGTTGTCTTGCGAAGAACAATATGTCCTCGTCATCGTCTTACCATAATCACTTTATTCTCGTCAACATCAGCGGCTTCGTATCATCTTCATCTATTGCAATTCCATCGCCATTCTTTGTCGCCAGCATCAGCGTAAGCATTATCATTCTAACATTTCCCTTTCTTGTAACATAGGATGTTTCTGAATACCATCACAACATAATTTCTGATTTTATCAAATTCAATCTAGGCAAAAGTTCGATAGCAAAAATTTAAAGAACGAATAATATTTATTTGGCAACAGATATTGCAACACTCACTCTCTATCTCGTTTCATCTATATATATAAAAATGAATCCCTATTTCCCTTGGGCACGCCATCACGCGTGAACGGCTAGACCGATTTCCCTTTTTTTTTTTGTTGTTTTTGTAATTATCAGGAGAAGGTTCTTATGAAAGAAAAAAATTAAAAATTGCGCGGAAAATTAGAAAATTTAAGAACACTTATTTAAGAATACTACTAACCATATAATAGGACAATGTAAACTTTTTTAATGTAACATTATGACATTTGACATAGAATTGACAGAATGCGTGCTCAAATTTCATCAAAGAGACAGGGCAACGTCTGTCGGGTCAGCTAGTTATATATAAAAAAGTGGCATGGAACGTCGAGTGATGATTTCTACAATTTTATTCCTACCGTGAAATGTGTGAAATCTTAAGTGAAATGTATAGACATTGCGAAATATCTGAATATAATCTTCACCAATTTATGAAAGTCACGTCTATTAATCGATCACCTTTCGAATGATTGACAAGTGCATGTTTTCACATCAAGAACTAAATTTTTGAGAGCAGCGGTAAATTAACGGTTTGTTGTTTTGATGGAAACAAAAATATTGACGCGACAGTAGTTTCAAGACGTAGATTGATACAATTGAGTTCTCTTGAGGTTTGTATGGAATATTCTTATGATGTGATTGTTTGTTTGCTTGAAGGGTAATAACAACCACACGAGTTGATCGGTCAGGTAAATCTACGTTTGCCGCGGTTGGACGGGGGATGTGGGACCATCTTTACATATCAGCATCCGTGCATCAGAAATCATGTTATGCGTTGGTCCCACCTGTCAATCGTAGATCTTTGACAGTCATAACTGGTCGTCAGAAGCCCGAAAGTCCGACCACTAGCCTTACCAAAGGATATCTTTTTACTCAATAACTGGGTTTTGGAGATCAGATAGGCTGTTACTTCATATTAATTACTGGTTCTCAAATGCATGCGGTGAGACTGAATACCGACCCCAACACATTTGGGAAAAGGCTAGGTAGGTGATGATGTCATTGTATGCATTGCAGCAAAAATTGAAAGATTCAGTTATCGATATTACCTATCGCTCGTATAATGGAAAGAATAGAATACTCTTTATTTATTATAAACACCATTTGCATACAATATACAGGATTTGGCGTAAGTAGTGGTCCACCGTTCAGGATTCGATGAACTATAACAATTAAAAATTTTAAACATTTTTACCCAGAGCGTTTTTTTTTACAAAAATCGCTCTTGGACTTGATGGTGTGTTAAAAATTGGGGTTAAAATTAGAGAAAAACCAACTTTTTCTTCAAAAGAGCTGAATTTACATAAAAAATCATAATTTATCATGATAGCTCTAGTATTCAGCAGTAATTAAAAGAAATCAGAATGAAAAAATAATGGTTTTTTTTGAAACTACAAACAAATATGTAATAAAAGGTAGAAATTTCGTAAATAAAAGACAAAAATGAAATATTTTCGGAACCGTTGGGTAAAAATGGTTAAAAATTTTAATTGTTATAGTTAATTATCTGGTTCATCGAATCCTGAACGGTGGACCATTACTTACGCCACACCCTGTATACTCGTAAATTACAAATTTTACATAGGATGAGGTATTAGGCGGTCTCATGGCTTTTACAGAAATGTTTTGGATGAAATAAAGAAATAAGGATAGATAAGAATTATCTGTTAGGCCTGTATTTTCTCATGCTAATGCCTACGCTCTAGTGCCAGCCGCATTCAGGTTTTGCGAGCGACTGCAACCAATTCATCCGCTTATCTCGTTGCTGGGCAACCGACATCCAAAGACCAACTAACGCCGGAATCGAACATCTCGTTTTCCAGTCTTTGGACGCCATTCTGTCATAACCTTACTCATCTGTCATCACTGCGCCTTGCCATCCTACCTAACTCCATTTTACATTAAGGGCTAGTATCTAAGGTCTAAGATGACTAAAGGCCTTACTAGAGAATAAGCAGCCGCGTTCTCTATGCATTTTACCACTATCCTACTATCGCCAACCCGCCTGCCAAGCGTGGCGATTTTGTCAAACCCTTCCGAAATTGGGTGAGGCCTATATCCAGCAGTTGACGTATTTCGGCTGAAGACGATGTGGTCTTAAGTAGATTATCTTACAAGCCCGCTTACTTAGTCAGTTAATTTTATTTCCCCGAACGAAAACTTACTAAACGATGTAAAATTAAAAAACCAGCCAAGTGCGAGTCGGACTCGCGCACCGAGGGTTCCGTACAAACCTGCAGGTATTCACGGTTTATGCATAAGGTTTATGTTTATAAAATTAAATGTTTTTTTTTTTTAATTTTTATATTTGAGTTGACTGAATGAAAGGTAAATTGTGGGTGACGATTTATGACGTATTAAAAAAAAACTACTTACTAGATCTCGTTCAAATCAATTTTCGGTGGAAGTTTACATGGTAATGTACATCATAATGCCGTGGTGCCGGACGTAAAGAATAACACCACCCCATGTCTTCCCGTGGGTGTCGTAAAAGGCGACTAAAGGACTTACTAGAGAATGGGCAGCAGCGTTCTCTATGCATTTTACCACCATACTGCGATCGCCAACCCGTCTGCCAAGCGTGGCGATTATGGCAAAGCCCCCCAAATTGGGGGAGGCCTAAGTCCAGCAGTGGACGTCTTACGGCTGAAATGATGATGATGATGTACATCATATATTATTTTTTAGTTGTATCATTCCCTTATTTTAGAAGTTACGGGGGGGGGGGGGACACACATTTGACCACTTTGGAAGTGTCTCTCGCGCAAACTATTCAGTTTAGAAAAAAATGATATTAGAAACCTCAATATCATTTTTGAAGGCCTATCCATAGATAACCCACACGTATAGGTTTGATGATTATTTTTTTTTGAGTTTCAGTTCTATGTATTGGGAACCCCAAATATTATTGTTTTTTTTTTTTTCTATTTTTGTGTGAAAATCTTAATGCGGTTAACAGAATACATCTACTAACCAAGTTTCAATAGCATAGCTCTTATAGTTTCGGAAAAAAGTGGCTGTGACATACTCAGACAGACAGACAGACATGACGAATCTATAAGGGTTCCGTTTTTTGCCATTTGGCAACGGAACCCTAAAAACCAAAAACTTTTATGTCTTTCCACAAGTCTTGATTAGATATGACGCACGAACGTTCCCGAATGACTTATAAAGTCGCTTTCGCATTTATTAGAACAGGTACCAGCCAACATACGAGTTCCAAAACTAGATCCCCTAATACCGAACTTAATATGGATATAAGTACTTACAGACAGCAAAGAAACTTGAGTCTTTCCCAAAGTTTTGTAGACTCAGACTTGTAAACAAATAATATAAAATGTCTATTAGGTACGTCTTCACATAAGCGCTTCAAAAGTTATCCAACTCGTGGATCGAGGAGGATAAGGGGGGCAGAATATTGATATCATCGACCTCGGGGGGCGGGGGGGGGGGGGTGACATAATATATGTTCTTTTGATTATCGAAAAATATTGTCATGTGTTCGTGATATCGAAAGTTCATAAAAGTCAGCCATTAGTTTGTAAGTGATGATCACTGTAATGTTTTCGATTGACCTAAATATATCGAAAATTATCGTGATAACGTGTCATTTGAGTGTAGAGATATGTGATTGTTAACAGAAAGCTTGGAAGAACTTTATGTTAAACGATTTTCGTCTATCGTTGTTGAAGAAAAAAGCAACCGACTTCCAAAAAAAAAAAAACACAATAAAGTGAAAAATGGCTAAAGGCTATCCGAAATTAAAGTAATTTTTTACTGTTGTAGTTCGTTGTTTATCGTTATACTATGCTTTCAATTTTTTACTTTTAGTTGTGGTACTCTACAAAATTCGTACACCACTACCTACTTGCTAAGTAAATAACGGTGAGAGGAAGTTATTATAACATCATCAACACACACTAAGTCGGAAAAATACGTATTATTGAAGCTAACTCAAAAACGACTAATCAGAAGTTGACAAAATTGATATAGGACCACTCTATAAGTACATCCTTTCATAAATAGAAGAATTTTCGGTTCTTTAAAAATGCAATTCTGAAAAAAAGGAACCAGAATTGAGAACCTGCAACTCTTTTGAAGTCGGTTAGAAACGACTTAATATCATTGTTTTTACAGTAGAATCCGGTTATAACGGCGGTGAAGGGACCGGTGATATTACGTCGTACTAACCGGACGTCGTACTAAACGAAAAGACAATTTTTGATTTTCTTCAAATCACATTCATATATACACATAAATACATTATGTATTTAATAATATTTACGTGACCAAAAGAAAAAAAAAACATTTGAATCAAAATATTTATTTATTTCACATAATGTGTGTAGGTACATATAATCTATAATAATAATGACACTTTTTTCTTCAACAGAGTACTTCGTTTTGTAGAAGCCATTCTTGTACGCGAAATCACGCATCACCCGCAAATTAACGCCGTAAACTAAACAGTCGCATTCGAATCAGCGACGTGCAGGCAAGGGGGAAGCGCGGGGCGGAGATAGTTTCTTCTTACCTACGATTTATTTGTTAACTGCCCCGTTGGTCTCGTGGTCGCAAGCGCGACCGCTGAGCGTGGGCTCCTGGGTTCGATTCCCGGGTCGGGCAAAGTGTTACTGGGTTTTTCCATTAGAAATTTCTTAGTAGCAGCCCGGAGTTTGGAAGTTGGCGGTGTGATACCCCCGTGCCTCGGAAAGCACGTTAAGCAGTTGGTCCTACGCCTGATCTCTCTCCGGTCGTGTCGGATTGCCGTCCCATCGGACTATGAGAGTGAGGGAAGAGTGAGTGCTCCTGTGTCTGCGCATACACTTGAGCACTATAATATCTCCCGCGCCGATGGCTAGTCTCCGTTGAGATTGGCCGCCGTGGCCGAAATTCGGTCTGGAGGACTATATTTGTAAACGCATCAACGCTCGTCGTCGTTGTAACCGGACAATTTTGGTGTGAAATTCCGTCGTTAATAGCGGTCGGTCGCTGTAAGCAGAGTCGTAATAAACGGATGTACTTTCATAGTGGCTCATATTAAAACCAAACACGCGCCTATACTTACGTCGCTAAAAACGGTTGGTCGTTACATGCGAAGTCGTACTAAACGGACTCTACTGTATTTATTTCTGGTCACTGGAATGGAAAATTCCAACCGCGTGCATACCTATAGCATGTTGTTGGCATTGTCCAATCGATGTTTTCTCCTCAAAATTAATCAACTTTGGAAGTGTAGCATTTAAGTAACTATTGATTCCTATAATCAACAGATAGTGCTGCTTCACTTCCATTGTTTATGATTTTTTACTGAAAATACAGGCCACTTTCGTTCGACCAGTCATATCAATCATCAATTTATAAATATAATCTTGTGAAGAAGCTCTCACTATGAGTGCTTCGGTATATAAAATGTATAACTGAACACTTCGCTCAAAGATATCTCTGACCCACAAACCTTGACCAACTAACTCGTGTGCTTCTAGTTTTGGGAATAAACTCGTGCAAGATGTGACGGAATAAATGAATAAAACTCGTACTTAACACGTTAACTGCCAAGGTTAAAATCAGAAAAAGTCAAAAAATGTACTTAGTGTTATTTCACTTTAAATAGATTATTTATTCCATGTATTCAACATTATTTATTTGAAAAACATGGCAGCCAGGTAGTAACGACACGTTCAGATTTGGTATATGTTGTCGGTCATATTATCCGACAAGGCCAGAATGGAACAAAAAGTGTCGGACACATAATCCGACACGGCAGTTAACGTGTTAAGAAGTCATTAAAGTATTATAGTGAACAATATTTAGGTTAACTAAATTCTTGAAAAGAAAATCATCATTAATTTAATAAAAACTAGCTTTTAACCTCTGGTTTCAACCCTGTGGAGTTCAGAAATTCCAGAAAAACCCACGGGATCGTACTGTTATCCAGGTTATAAAGTGCCAAAATGCCAAAAAAAACCACCAAATTTCAATCATTTCTTTTAGCTACTTTTGTGTGATAAAGTTGCAAACATACAAAAGGAGTTTTCACGATATTTAAATAACAGCGTGATTTCTTTACAAAAAAAAATTTACTTATACACAAGGGGCTTACTATAAAATAACAACATCAAGTTAATTATGGCACCATTAACATAATGGACATTGGAATCTAACTCACCTTGCACCACACTTAGAGCGAATAGGTATTCCATTACTCAATCCAAGGCAACATAACATTTTAATAATAAATAATAAATAAATAAATATCTTAGGACAACCAACACACTGTTATCTGATCCCAAACTAGGCAGAGCCTGTACTATGGTAACCAGACAACTGATAAATATACTTATATATTTCTAAATACATACATATTATAGATAAATTACACCCAGACACAGAACAAATGATTGTGCTCATCACACAAAGATTTGTCCTGGGTGGGAATCGAATTTTAATGTCCCAAAACATTACCGTGTATTTTTCCTACATGGCTTAATGGAAAAAATAATAGTTTAAGTTATTTTCTATTTTTTAGGGTGTTTCGAATTTTACGACGTATGTCAGCTTAGTTTATGACGTATATCAGCGTAGTTTGTGACGTATGTCAGCGTAGTTTTCGAAGACAGTTTTTTTGCTGTCCTGGTAACCCTGGCAAGGATAATGGCACAAATTTATGAAATTATTGCATTGTCATCGGTCCTTGACAGGTGTGCAAAGTTTGAATGAAATCTGGTCGTTTAAAGTGGGTCAAAGTCGCGCTATAAGGAGTCGGTTACAAACAAACATACAAATATACAAACATACAAGTGAAGCTAATATAAAGCGTGTAAAAAGGCGCGATGCGACGGTGCGACGAAATTCTGATAGAACAATTTTATTGTCGTGAAGTTTTCATAGAAATTATTCCACTAGATTCGCGTCGCACTTGTGTACGGAAGATTGAATTAAAATAAAAAGATATATATTTTTTTACAAAATCAATGTGCGTGAAATGAATATAATAACGTTATCGTGGACGTAAATTTAAAGGCTAACTTCTAGGGCTTATTTTTAATCTTATATATGCATAAGATTATTGTTCTCCCATATAGGAGCAACAAGAAAAGTGTACCCAGGATTTTATACATATTTTAATATCTTTATAAGATTATCCTTGGAGTTTCTTGCCCGTGTTTCACCATACAGATCTTCAACTATCTAATTGGCCGACTTTTTGAAAACTAAGAAGTGCCTATAAGTGATTAAATCAAAATAAATACTTTCAGATTAAGTGTTGATTTTGACCATCTAACAGAGAGGACGCCAGTGTCCACGCAGTGAGAAAAAATAGATTATAATTAAATGAAAAATGATTTTATTTCTGCAAGTAAGTTTGTACCTCCGGCTACATCTCAAGCTATAAATTTCCAGATAAAGCTGATCTCTCATTATACGGAAATCTCATACAATGTGGGATCAGTTTATACTGGAAACCCACAGCTTAATGTGTAGCCGTGCGTACAAACACTTTTACACGTCAATCATATTTTGTAAAACTAGATGAGGTTGGCGTCTCCTATCTGACTACTCCGAGAAGAAAGGCCGAAACAAACTCAGAGGACACAGTCCCTTTTAAAGTCCAGACATTATATTGGTCAGATCATGTGACGACCATGTGGATTGGTGTCTGAAATGGTCTTTAAGAATACACAGATATTACATAAATCTAAGCTGCTCAGATTATATTCAGTGCGTCTGTCGTTCAAATGGAACTCATTACATCGGTGGTGCCATCAGACTTGACCTGGATACGTCATCCATCCGATATGTACGTGCGAGTATGGCTCAGAGGAAATTGGAGGCCTAGATTAAATCTACGGGAACAGTTTTAGTGCCTGAAATGTTAAAGCAATTAAACTAGAGTCAGATATGAATATAGATTTTAATTAGTTCCGAGTAAGATGAGTGTTAAAAGGGTGTAAAGTTATGACAAAGATTTTGTTAACTAGTTTTCTGGGATTCGAGTAGGTATAGGTATATATTTTTTAACCGACTTCAAAAAGGAGGAGGTTCTCAATTCGGATGTTTATATGTTTTTTTTTTTTTTATGTATGTTCGGCCATAACTCCGTCATATATAGATGGATTTGCAAAATTCTTTTTTTGTTCGAAAGGGGTTTATTCCGAAATGGTCCCATATAATTTTCATATAGATCTGATGATGAGTTCTGGAGACAGACACCGGAACTCTTTTAAAAATGATAGCAAATCAACCGCGATTTCTGCTATCGCATAAATATGCATTTTTTGTTTGGAATTAGTGCGGGGTGAATACCACAACTAAAAATTTAAAAATAAAAACTTTTTTACAAAAAAAAAAAAACAACCGACTTCCTTAAAAACACTACAAAGTGAAAAATAACTTTAATTTCGGAAGTCGGTGGCAAAAAAACCATAAATACAGATCCTAAGACACCGACTTCCGAAATTAAAGTTATTTTTCACTTTGTAGTGTTTTTAAGGAAGTCGGTTGTTTTTTTTTTTTTTTTTTTTTTTGTAAAAAAGTTTTTTTGTAATTTTTTAGACAATGTTTGAGGCTGGGTAAATGAGTTATGGTGGTCAGCTCCAACTGGTTTGATTGGTTTGACTGGTAACTGACCGCACTTATTTAGGTCAAGGATAGGCTGATGATAATGAATAGGTTTGTTTCTTAATAGTTTGCCTACTATTCTAAATTGTTTTGTTGTTACCGATTTGTTCGCGTTAAAGTTTTCATCGTCAATAATATCTTACTATCCAACCATATAAGCTACTTTTTCTATTATGCTTCATATGGAACGTGAGTCTTTTTTATATTTTTCTTCCAATAATCGCGCAACACTCTTTTTCACTATCCGAGGAATTTTCAAAGATTTCTAATGCATTCATTGTTCATATAATTGCAAAATTCGTCTCCTCACTAATGTAAATAACGCAATGAATGTCGTAGAATTGTCAAAATTAAAGGAATTGTTCGTATGTTACGCTATTACTGACCGGAATGTCCTTTCTTCGGTATTGTTCGTCAAATCGTTGAGCTTTTTAAGTTCTGAGTTGAGCGGCACGATAAATGACAAATGCGTGCACTGACTAGACAGGCCCACTCAATCTGTGTGGTTCTTTCTTCAAAAGATCATTTCAAACAGCTATCTACATGGTCTTCACATGATGTGGCCACGATTATGTCTGGACTTTAAAATAGACTGTGGCCTCTGAGTTTCTTTCGGCCTTTCTTCTCAGAGTAGTCACATAAGAAATCCTCATCAAGTTTAAAAAAATATGATTGACGTGTAAAAAAGTGTTTGTACAAACCTACTTTCAAAAATAAAGTTATTTATCATTTCTTTTTGTCACTTTCCGTCAAAATCACGCTCTTTCGAGCCTACTGTACCGCCTTCTACACGTGCAGCCAGTGGGCTAGATATACGCAAAGATCGTACAGCACTCTCCGCGTTCAGTATAACAATGCGTTTAGGATACTGGTGGGGCTGCCTCGTTTCTGTAGCGCGAACGGGAAATTCGCAGATGCGCAGATTGCTTTTACGCAACAATGCGTAAAAGGTGCGCTTCCCTGGTGCGCAGAGTGTGGGGCAGCTCCAACAGTGTCTTAAGTATGGTTGCGAATCGCCTGGACTGTGCATATGTGGGTCACTGTTGTGCTGTCTCTCATGGGATGTCGCAACGGTGACCAACCGTTATTGATTTCTTGTATTGTCTTCTTTTTTTTCGTTTATTTTCTGTGCTTACTAACATAGTCGTAAGAATTACTAACAATTTTGAGTCTTGGTTACTTAAATAAATAATTATTCTATTCTATTCTATTTATTCCTCCGGTTGTTTCCGTGGTCCACCGTCAATCCTGCTCAATTTTCATACGTATGAAAATTTGTGTGTACCAATAGTTCCTATCCTACCTATTCATAAATATTTATACGAACTATGATTCATCTCTAACCGGGTTATCATCTGTCTGGATTCAACTAGGAGATAAAAATCATACAATATTTGAGCAGTTACATCATTCATCTCCATAGCTGAGTTGTAAGCAATCGTTCAATCTTGATTTATATTTATGTACCTTTGTTTCCTACCTTTCGAGAATTGTCCCATCATAAACATAAATGTGAAAATGGGAGCCAAGTTCAATATTCAGAATATACGTGGTTGTTGACTTTGCGCACAAAATAATTGAGATATAAATGGGGGCTAAGTTCTGTAGATGATCCTGAAATTTATTTGTAAGTACATACATCGTACAACTAAAATTAATTTAAAACACACTTTCTTGTATTTAAGAAATCTTTTCACATTGACAGAAAGAGTTTTGCTTTTATAATTTCGAAAGGGGCAAGGGGTTAATTAAAGTCAATTGCTTGGACAATATTTCAAATAGTAAAAAATCATGAGAGCAGTGGTGGCCCAGTGGTATCGGCCCGACTTACTAGTTGTAGATCGTGACTTCGAATCCAGGAAGGCGCTTTACTTTGTGTAAATAATTTCATCACCACTGCTCTCAAAACGGTGAAGGAAAACATCGTGAGGAAATTGGCATGTCCTAGAAACAAAAATTCGAAGATATATGCCATCTACCAACTTGCACTGGGCCCGCGTGGTAGATTACGACCCACTCCCTTTCACCGAGAGGAGGCTTGTGTCCAGTGGGAACAATATAGGCTGAATATAATGAAAAAATCACTGTTTTCAGATTTTTTCTTTGATCTGGACGCCAAACTTCAACTTTCTAGGTCATGGGTTAGATTTCAGAATTACACATCAGTTATTCAGTGACAAAAAAAAAATTGATATTAATATCTCAATAACCGTTTGAGCTATACAGGGTTATTTGTAAAACACCGGCAACCTCTCAGGTCTATGTTACTAACATCATAATCAACAACTTTTGTTCTATGACTTTTAAAAATTCATCATATTTTAGTGCATCAGATTTTCATACAAAAATCGGCTGCCTGTACATAGGTCAAGTTCAAGCGCCCCCGCCGCCCTAACCCCGCTCCCCTTGCTAATATACTATCGCTTTCTTTTGCTTCGCATAGACTCCGTAACATTTAGAGCGTTTAATGTAAATATTTTTATTTTTGTTTGAAAATCTGATGAATTAAAATATGATGAATTTTTAAAAGTCACAGAACAAAAGTTGTTGATTATGATGTTAGTAACATAGACCTGAGAGGTTGCCGGTGTTTTACAAATAACCCTGTATACTTATGGAATTTAGTGTTCTAATTAATCTAAGCGGTTTAATAAGTAAATCTAATTTCATATGTCTATATTAAATAGATTTTGAGTTATTATGGAGTCGAAAGTCACTGCAAATGGGTCGTGTAATGCGTTGCAAGTTCTTTCTAAGCTTGAACTTGGCTTGTCACACTACTGCTCCTAGAAAGTGACCTAGATTAGACTGGCCTGTTAGTCTAGTGGTTAGTGACCCTGACTGCTGAGACTGAGGTCGTGGGTTCGGTTCCCACCCAGGACAAATCTTTGTGTGATGAGCACGATCATTTGTTCTGTGTCTGGGTGTAATTTATCTATAATATGTATGTATTTAGAAATATATAAGTATGTTTATCAGCTGTCTGGTTGCCATAGTACAGGCTCTGCCTAGTTTGGGATCAGATAACGGTGTGTTGGTTGTCCTAAGATATTTATTATTATTTATTATACTGGAGTAAATAAGTATAAACCAATGGGCATCAATCTGCCTATCGTTTTCCCAACTATGAATATACGGGTCGGCTTCCAGTCTAACCGGATGCGGCTGTATGGTAGTTTACATGGAGCGACTGCCTATCTGACCTCTACAACCCAATAACCGAAAAACACCCTTTGCTAAGACTGGTTGCCTAACTTTCAGGCTTCAGACTACCCGTAACGACTGTCAAAGATGACAGCCAGGACCAACGGCTTAGCAAATAACTGATGGTCACCCATCAATGACACGTCCGCAGCAAGTGTAGCTTAATCTTCTTGCGACCCGTGGAGTGTTATTATTAAACCACGAGCCCCTCCCATTTAATAGATAAGTCATTGATTTTGTACCGTGTGGTGCCGGACGTAAAGAATAACATCACCCCATTTATTCCTGTTGGTGTCGTAAAAGGCGACTAAGGGACTTACTAGAGAATGGGCAGCAGCGTTCTCTATGCATTTTACCACCATACTGCGATCGCCAACCCGCCTGCCAAGCGTGGCGATTATGGCAAAGCCCCCCCAAATTGGGGGAGGCCTAAGTCCAGCAGTGGTCGTCTTACAAAATAATATATTGTAACAGAATTAATTTTCTGGAAACTCTATTGTAAATAATTATAATAGTCTTGTCAATTGAATTGAATGGACATGGGGAAGGCTCTTTTTCGATAGAAATCATTATTTGGAAGCTACAATCATACAATTAGAAATGCTACAATAGTTAGAGTTTCTAAAGGTTCATGAAGGTCTTGAAAAGAACATTTCATCGTCATCATTTCAACTGAAAGACAAACACTGCTAGACAATAGACTACTAGAGAATTGGAGGAGTCCAAAGGAATGGGTTTGCTATGATCGCTACACTTAGCAGGTGGTTTGGCGATCGCAGTATGGTGCGTTGCTGCCCAATCTCGCATTCTCAGTAAGTCCCTTAGTCGCCTTCTCTGATACCCACGGGTAGAAATAGAACGGTGCTATTCTTTACATCTGGCACACGGAATGAGCATTTAATAAAACTAATTAATGCTTATATTTTGTAAGTCAATTATCGTACCATTTTATTGTATGACAATCTAGTTAAATCCTTATTCAAGGAATTAGAGCTCATATGATTAGGTACACAAATATTAGGTAACAATACAAAGGGGAAATTATCGTAATTTTTAAGAGGTTTAGAGTCTGATCTAATTCTCAATCGCTCAAAAATACCACGAGTCCATACACTTTTGTCAATTTTTTGACGTTTGATTGTCGTCAGATGAAACTGCAAATTAGATTTTAAATTACGAGAATTGGATTTCTGAAGCCTACACAGTCACACAGACCATAATTAGCTTTTCTCGTAACAAACAGAATCGCTCTGCTGAATCTTGAAATTCAGTTCCAATTAGTAGTCTGAATTCCTAACTGAATTTCGATTTAAACGAAGTTTGAACGCTTATTAAACAAGTTTCGATAACAAGTTTTGGTGTAAAGAGACAAAAACTGTTGAGTGCGATTATTAAAGCTGCCCTTTGCGTCGGTGGAAACATTTAGAACTAATTATCGTGTCAGTATTTATGACTTATTTTGTTATTTTATTCTTATGATATGATGCACGGATTGACGTCAACACGTCGACGCCGGATGTCACTGGAAACTAACGCTGGAGCTCTGTCTCACGTAGGGTCGTAGCATTATGCTGACCGATGGCCGTTTTGCGTGGATGTGACGCATATTTTCCCCCAAAATTGTTATTACTTGTATTTGTGGTTTCCTCTGCGTCATGTTTACCGAAATAAAAACTTTTTTGCAAAAAAAAACAACCGACTTCCTTAAAAACACTACAAAGTGAAAAATAACTTTAATTTCGGTAGTCGGTGTCTTAGGATCTGTATTTATGGTTTTTTTGCCACCGACTTCCGAAATTAAAGTTATTTTTCACTTTGTAGTGTTTTTAAGGAAGTCGGTTGTTTTTTTTTGCAAAAAAGTTTTTATTTTAAAATTTTTAGTTGTGGTATTCACCCTGCACTAATTCCAAACAAACAATGCATATTTATGCGATAGCAGAAATCGCGGTTGATTTCCTGTCATTTTTTAAAGAGTTCCGGTGTCTGTCTCCCGAACTCACCATCAGATCTATATGAAAATGATATGGGACCATTTCGGAATAAACCCCTTTCGAACAAAAAAAGAATTTTGCAAATCCGTCTATATATGACGGAGTTATGGCCGAACATACATAAAAAAAAAAAAAAAAAAAAACATATAAACATCCGAATTGATAACCTCCTCCTTTTTGAAGTCGGTTAAAAATTTGGATTTTCCATCTTTATTTATTTACTAGCATTTCGCCCACGCCTTCGTCCCCGTGACCCACATGAACTGTGCATATTTTCGAGATAAACAGTAACTTATGTTACTTGGTGATAATGTAGCTTTCTATAGATGTAAGAATTTTGAAATCGGTTCAGTAGTTTTCGAGTTTATCTATTACAAACATACTTACAAAAAAGTCATATCATTCCTCTTTATAATATTGGTTTAGACTAGATATGTATTGCACACCGCAAGAATACATAAAAAATAACAATGAACACTACAAATTATGCAATGGGAGGTCTTACCGCTTTGTAGATTTCTTCTAGGTAACCCTAGAATGGACAGTGATTAGTCTGGACATAAAATGGGGATGTTTTCTAACAAAACGAATACATAAAGCTGACTTTATGTTGCTCCACTGCATCTTTGTATCACGCTAGGTCAGCTCAAAGTGTTACCACTCATATGCAGTCTATTTACTATGCCTATTGAAAAACATGCCTAGAACCAGACGAAATTTACCTTTCACGTTATCAAAGGCTCTTCCTCCCAGTCA
The DNA here is from genome assembly GCA_947507805.1 of Aporophyla nigra. Classification (NCBI taxonomy): domain Eukaryota; kingdom Metazoa; phylum Arthropoda; class Insecta; order Lepidoptera; family Noctuidae; genus Aporophyla; species Aporophyla nigra. The sequence goes on along the minus strand of OX382304.1, from coordinate 22,565,616 downwards.
CTACGGCTCGACTTCCAGTACAAAAGGCTGCTGCTGAATACCAGTATTTTACATGGTAACTGCCTATCTGACCTCCACAACTTAGTTAAGTAACACTTTCCCCCTTAGTAAGACTGGTTGTCAGACTCTCCCGCTTCTACCCGTGACGACTACCAAAGATGACAGCCGGGACTAACACTGCTTTTCGAGACACGGAAGTGTATCGATATGTAACTGATGGTCATCCATCTACGAAGTGACCGCAGCAAGCGTAGCTTAACTGTCGATGGACACTAGCGACTGTGTTAGTGGACGTCCATTAATTACGTGAGGCATTTTTGAGAATTTTTCGACCTATATTTCTCCTCCCTTGGTGAGATATCGTAAGATTTTCCTCAACTCCCTCCCCCCTCCCCTAATCTCACGTGAGATTCTTCAAAACTTCTATTTGGGCTGTAAACGTGTTGGATTATTGAGAAAACAAAAACAAGAAAATTTTCTTAGACCAAAAATAATTTCTTAACTCAAGAATTTATTCTCTTGACTCAAGAAAATCATTTTCTTCAAAATGGTATTCTTGGTTCAAGATTTTGGCTCTTGAGTCGAGTAAATTATTTTATCAGTGTACTATTGTCTCTTTGGCCATATTTTATTTTAGAAATAATTTGAGCCCCTCTTAAAGACTCTTAATGACTACTTGAACACTAAAAATATCTAATTTCCTCAGCCTTGCCGCTCAATATCGTAATCGGGTAAACAAAACTTTACTGGCATTCACTTAAACGAAACTCATTAATTACTCAATCTGCACAAACACTACCGACGATTACCATTCTCTTTCACGCATTTAAATTAAATCGAATGATTTATTACTCGATTTATTTATACGAATCGGTAAAATTTAAATGAACGTAGACCAGTGATGTGCTCATAAACTAAATCGGATTATCCGAATGGATTAATCGAATTGAGTTCATCGTTGAATTATTGTAGTGTATAGAAAAATAGTTTATAATAAACAGAATATTGTAGAAAAACTGAGCAATTGGCAGAATTGAATTTTTATGGCGTTTATATACTGCTTCAAAACTGAACTCACTCTTTTAGTACGCGTTTGAGAAGGAACGCTAAAATAAGTATTTTATTTCACTACCTACGAAAAACTCATGAGATCCTTTCAACTATGCGAATATTTTAAACAAAATCGTATGAAAAAAACTTTCATAACAAATTCATTAATGTTTCAATAGAGAAAAATGTCGCATTTCTCAATAATTTCCTCAAAACTATCATATATTTAACACGACAAACAGCAAAATAAAGGCTTACTAAGGCTGAGACAAAAATAAATACCTTAATTGAAATACTAACTAACTCATTATTTATTAGTTTGAATATCTTTTACCCCCGGTATCGCGCGCGTAGATGTCGGAACGGGATAAAAACTATTCTTTATGTAATCTAGGTTAGGTATAAACTACCTTTGTTCCACCGTTTTTGCGTTATTAAGTAACAAACATCCAAACACACGAACGTTAGATATTAATAACATTAGTAAGATGCATTTAACCGATTGGGTCCATCTCTCTCTTTGATGCAACTTTTTCCGACGTCTCCTGTATTTCGTTTCTTTCAGCAAATGTCTTTGTTTTTATTTGAACGTAGGTACCCAACATTTATAACTGCGACAAAGTAAATCGGATGGAAACTATTGTCTGCAGTTCTTTCCACGAGATTTCCCTGGTTCTTTTATTTTTGTGATTTAGCTTGTATTTGTACCAGCGTCTTTATATTTAACAGCGAATTTTTATTAAAATGGGTTTTTCATTAAATAGCAGTGATACTACAATATCTATGTATTTTTTTGCTAAGCTTTCTTCTAACTGTATTTGGGGTTGGTTTCCAGTTCTACCAGACAAAGCTGAATACAAATATCTACCACCAGTATTCTACATTAAGCAACTGCCTATCTAACCTCCCACAACCCAGTTACTGGGTTGTGGGAGGTTAGATTCCCTTTGATAAGAATTTTACTACTGAAAATGTATTTTAAAAGCTAAAATAATTTAAAAAAACTTGCTACGTAATTCAAGATTTTAAGTATTGTTTAGTTCTATAAAAACTGTTGGAAGGTTATTGTATAAAGGTGCCTGGTAGAAAAGTTTAGTCACATCAACGCTATCAACTTTTCAGTATTTTAACAATTAGTTTGTGATGTGAACACGAGATCTTGACGGTTAAATAAAATAACATTTGTTTCTCTAAACTGCCTAAAAAATATGATATTATTATACATCCAAAATAACCTAGGTTTTAAATCTAGATGAGTTCGGTGTTTTTTATTCGACTAATTTAAGCAGAAATACCGAAATAAACTCAGAGGTCACAGTCTCTTTAAAGTCCTGACATAATCATAGTCAGACCATATGAAGAACATGCAGTTTAATTTCTGAGATGGTATTTTGAGAATAGAACCTTACAGATTTGAGTGCACCTGTCAGTGCACGCATTTGTCAGTAATCATCAAGCTCTCAGACATAAATTTGGAACTAAAACAATCAGATAATGGTGCCGATTCTGTTGTACAAAATTCTCTAAACTAAACTAAAAATCACTAAAATCTGGTTTATTCCTGTCAAACGACGATTTCCTATTCTGAAATAGACTAAAGTGACACAACTTAACTATATTTTAGTTTGACAGCACTAAGATTGCACTGAGTTATTAGTTTAGAAAAAAATGAAAAATGAAAATGTCAATTTTGCTATTCTGAGTTTGCCGGTTTTCACCAAAAATTTAGACTATAATAATTTATTTTGACTAAATCTGACTATTTTTAATCGCGATTAAAAAGGTGTGGAATAAAACTAGTGGTCATGAACAAAAATTCACACCAACGCCTCGCCTTCACGTGCAAAAACAGTGCTGTATTTTTTCTTTTACTTTTGCTTATATCTCGAAAATGGCGTGTCCTATCGCAAAAATAATGAAATTTTCGACCCCCTCTATGAAACCCCGGAACATTTAAATCTCAACACGTGGGTAATATTTTTTTTATTTTTCAAACAAAAAGTGAAAAATTCCATATAAAACACGCCCAGGCTGCCCCCATGCGCGCACGCATAAAAATTAATTGCGTAGCGCACACAAGTACCACGTTGCGAAACCAAAAGAAAAAAAACTACGTTGATTGTCAAATTCGTTTTTAGTCGTGTCAAAATAATTTTTAAATTTAGAGATTTTTTTCTTGCAGAATAGCGTTAAAATTCTCATAGCCAAAAGTAAGGAATTTTAGAGATAGTTTAGTTAGTTTAGTTCGGTGTACAACAGAATCGGCACCAATACCCGCTTTGTTTTAAAAAGACAGTAAGAATGCCACCAAAAACTAAATATTCGTGGCACAAAAATGCCTCAAAAACTAATATTTCATCCATACCTAGTGTACCTATCCAGCTAGGTACAAAGTCGCCATCATTACCGCGCCGCCATTGTCTCTGACAGCGCGCTTCAAACACGCCTTTGTTCTATGAGGTAGGGGCACGAGTACCACGATATAAAAATATATTCGGGTAAAAGAACATCGCTGTTGTAGGCTTTGACTTTCAGCGTGCATGTTTTATTTTTAGGGAAGTTTGACGTTTTTTAACGAATGGCATGTCTTTGACCGGTGAAAGGGAGTGTTTGACTTTGGCTTTGAAAAGGGGATGGTGGTTAGAGTTTCTTTTTTACACATCTTTTTTTTATTTTTTTTGCTAAATTGGCATGAATGTGAATTTGCTCATTGCCAGTGTTTCTGTAAAGACTTCCGAAAAACGTAATATGCTCAAAAATAAAGACTTAATCGAACCAAAACGATTTTTAAAACTGTAAATTGTCTGAAAAACTCCGTAATTGTTATGACCCAGGGCTAGTTATTCCACTGCCTTAGCTCTACATCACAAGACCCAAACCAATAAACCAGCCGTCATTAACACAAAGAATGTATGAATAATATAAATTAATAAAGCAGAATTACACTCTCGAGTGACAATTTAAAAATGCCGTGTAGTTCTAGCTATCAATCACTGGTATTTTCCATGGTGATAATAACGTGTGGCACGTCGCCATTGGGCAACATTCCAATGCACGCATACTTACTAAAAATGCACAAATAATAAAAAGTAAATTTTCCACCAGTTATAGAAAATATTTCGTTTGTAACTTCCAATTTTATTGGACATCGAATAGGCTCGTAAAAGGCATAAAATTCGGGTTATGACGTTCATTTTGTCCGATATCGGTGTTGGTTACGATATTTTTGGTGACATTCTCTGTATTCTATGGTTGGCTTAATTTTGATGAAGTACTTGTAATGCAGTATTAAGCTCAATATAAAAGCCACATAAACATTACAAACGTATAATTTTACTCTACCTATTTATTTGACGAAATTTTGAAAGTTGTTTTTGCTTCCAGGAATATTATTGACCTAGAGCCGTTTTATATAAAGGTTAAATAATGAATACGTATCAAATCAAATCACTCTTTAGTTGTACCTTTGTGAATCATCGGACTATAAGAAAAATAGAATAGAATACTGTTTATTGTCTCCAGCATTGCAGCTAGTATCTAGTAGTAGGTACACGCATACATAAAACGATGTAGGAGATGGCATGCCTATCTCGCTCTCATCAGCCATATCTTTGATTTACTGTGGGCGTACTATGGGAACTGTTGGTTGTTGCGCAATAGAAAAACCGTTATACTTCAAATCAAATTATAATTTAAACGAACAAAGTAATTGCACTAGCTATTCATACACTATAGGTACACTTCACAACTACACGGAACGCGTGACAGTTTCTAAACTTGTTCACTGCTTGACCGCTACCGAGAGACTGAACTTAACTCTGGTCGAGCGTTAGGTTGTAGACTCTGTCGAGCGCCGCTTGGTGGCGCTGGCGTCCCGATTAGTCAATTGAGCGACTAACATATTGCCGACAACTATAATAACGAAAGCAAAAGGCGAGACTTAATGTCAGCATTATGCTTAGGTCCTCTAGCGGGTTGCTAAGTACTGGTTCAGCTTAAACCCTTGACTCCTGTTTACAAAAAAAGAGATATATTTAGCAACAACGGATTAATAAACTAAATAATAATTATAAGATGATCGTACATTAATAAATTGAGTTAGAAATAAATGAAAATATGTGTTTCTTGACAGTTAAACCTCAATGCATAACCGTAATGGTTAAAGATTACGGTTATGCATACAGGGGGAGGTTTAAATCGAAAATACAATTCCAAAGATTTTCGTAATGAAAGTTATTTAAAAAAATGTTTGTTTTAGCTTTTTCCAACTACTTAGATACTGGGTAGTTTTCAGTCTTATAGCCATAGCAACGTATTCTTTTTAAAGTCTTCTTAAACCAAAAGTTTTCCCAGTTCGTTCGCTTTATTTCAAGCTCTCCGAAATCTCGAGAACTTATTTATTAACGTTATTACAGCGAGTTTGTGGTTTTAACTGGTGCGCCAGACAAAACAAATATGTAGGTAAGTGCAATTCCAGTTTGGTGTCTGTTTTTCGCTGATGATATTTTGTTTAGGATCGTTTTATATTTGACTAACTTCTGCCCGTGACTTCACCTGCGTGTTTCTTGTTTTAACACAAAAAATATCCTAAAGCAGCTGTGTTGCCCCCGTTTCTTCGTTTTCCATTTCACCGTTTATTCTTACTTTTTACTCGGGATCCTCAGGGTCTCAGAATGATGGTAAACTGCCTATAATCTTTCTAAAGAAATTGGCTTTCAACTGCAAAATAAAACAAATCTAATTGATCGTTTTCGAGATTAACGCGTTCAAACAAACAAACTGTTAAGCTTTATTATTAGTAGGTATAAATATTTAACTAAGCTTTTTCGATTTTATTTTAACGTCTTTTACTCTCAAGAGTTTTTACTGGCAATAATAATTTCAACTTTAACTAAACTCAATCAAATCGCTGAGTGCTATAAAATAGCCACAACCACACTTCAATCTCTGCTTGCCCTCGCTGATCTTAACAACCCAAACGCGATTTTTTTTTTCCTTAGCATCCAACATTTATTTATTTACCCCTTCATTGTTCGAAAATAAACTTCAATAAATAACATCATAAACATTACTGTTAAAATTATGTTCAAAACATTCGTGTCTGGCTACTTTCGATTCAAAATAACTAAGCCTGTTTATACAAACTCAGTCCTCTTTGTATACAGAAAACCGCGTTGTTTAATTGTATACAGAAAATAATTTAAACAATGGCTGGCCGATAATTGGTACATTCACCTTGTGAGTTATCTGTAAGGGCTGAAAACCGCGGAGCTATTAATTATAAAGGGACGTTTTGGGAAATGACAAATGATATTAAAGGACAAACAGGGTGCTTTGATGATCGTCTTGGACCAAATGTTATCCGTTAGATGGAACGTTCTTTGAAACTTTCATTTCCACTTTGGTAGGGACTGGGTGTGGTTTAACCAGGAGAAAATTACAAATACTGTGTTTTCGTAGAATATTGAGTATTTTTTAAGATTCATAATCAGCCTGTATTGGCTGGAAAAGGGCTTGTGGCTAAGTTACAACAGCCGTACGGGTCGATCGTTCAGGTTAAGCTACGCTTGCCGCGGTTGGTTTGTGGATGGGTTACCATCTTTACATACCAAGACCCTTCCGTGCCTCAGTCGTTGCTCCCGGCTGCCTTGCGTAAATCTTAGACAGTCGTTACGGGTTGCCAGAAGCCCGAAAGTCTGACAACCAGTCTTACCAAGGGGTATCGTATTACCCAGTAACTGGGTTGTGAAGGTCAGATAGGCAGTCACTCTATGTAAAATACTGGTACCCAGCTGCATTCGGTTAGACTGGAAGCCGACCCTAATATAGTTTGAAAAAGGCTTGGCAGATGATGAATCAGCCTATATTGTTCCCACTGGTAGGACACAGGCCTCCTCTAGATGAGAGGGAGAGGGCCGTAATCTACCACGCGGGCCCAGTGCGAGTTGGTAGATGTTTTTCGTCTTCGTTTTGAGAGCAGTGGTGATGAAATTATTTACAAAAAGTAAAGTGCCTGCCTGGCTTCGAACTCACGATCTACAGTTACTCGTCAGTCGGGGTCACCACTGCTCCTCCTCCATTCTTAAGATTGTCGCAGCTTAAGATTAAAATCATTACCCAATTAAATATCCTTTCAAAACGGTACCATACTACAAACGGAACATTGTCGATGGTACAGGGCAAACTATATTTCATTTGATTTTCTTTAAAACCGAAGTATCTTCGAAAAAAATAAAACTGATGTTATGTGCTGCGATTTTATAAAGCTAGTGATTATTGGCATTAAAAGCACAATGGCACGTTATCACTAAAACGTTGCTACACTCCAATGAATGCCTACATATAAAAAAACTCTGTTCGATTTATAAAGCTCAATTCAGCGCCGAACTTAATCAATTAAAACGCTATATATTTCTTATATCACAGAATTTGAACAACAACTTAAAAAAAAAATTGGTACCCACGGCTACATATCAAGTTATACATTTCCAGTATAAGCTTACTTCACATTGTACGAAAAGCGAAACACTGCGAGGTCAGGTAAAACTGGAAATGTATAGCTTGATACATAGCCGTGTGTAGCTCTAAGGTGAAGAGGGGACAATCTAATTGCACGCTCTTTTTAGGGTTCCGCACCTCAAAAGGAAAAAGCGGAACCCTTATAGGATCACTTTGTTGTCCGTCCGTCCGTCCGTCCGTCCGTCCGTCCGTCTGTCAAGACCCTTTTGCTCAGGAACGCGTGGAGGTATCAAGCTGAAATTTATTACAAATAAATAGTAGTAGTAGTCTACTGTCCCTTGGAGCTGTGAAAAAATCAAACTTCTAAGCTAACGCAATCAAAAGATATAGCCGTTTATACCGCAAATTTCCTCATATTTTCGAAACTCGCAAGGGAATCAAAACCTAAAGGGTACTTCCAGTCGATCTAGAATTTTGAAATTTGGTACGAAGCAACGTCTTATAGCACAGATAAAGGAAAAATTGCGAAAACCGTAAATTTTTTGTTACATCATATAATAAACAGAACAAAACACAGACAGAAATAAAACCAAGCCAAGAAACAGAACAGAACTACGACTCGATTGTCGTGATGGGTGAACTTTTACTTATATACCTACAGGTTTGTACGGAACCCTCGGTGCGCGAGTCCGACTCGCACTTGGCTTCATACGTATGTTAGTATGTGCCTATGTAACGGAAACTTTGAACATCATTTTGACTGCCTTCTAAACGTCGGATTAACTCGTAATTTGGCATACTTATCAAGGAACGATCACAATACAATAATTTTATAATTTGTGCCATTATCCTTGTCGAGGTTTTTTTTGGCAATCCTTACCAAGATAGCAAAAAAAAAACTGTCTTCAAATTTTTCTTTCCATTATTTTCTACTTTTTAGTTTGGTTTTCTATGGAAGCGTATTTTTAGTTTATAACTTTTTTTTTTTTTTAACAAATTGGCAGTTAGTTGCAGCAATTCCTATACAGTATCTACGTAACAAACATGTAGGTACAAGTCCTTCCAATGTCGACGAATTATGAACATCCGAACAAAACAGTGGTGGTATTTAATCAATTTTTAATCCCCGAACATACACGCAACTCGCGGACCAATTCATTGAACTGGAGCTATCGGATACAACACGAATTCGGATCGCGGCGGTGACAATAATTGACAGCCGAATTTGATCAGTTTTGCGTCAGCATACGTTACATACAAAACGGTTCATATAAATTGACTGACTGACGGTGTACAGCCTAAACTAATGAGAATAGGAATATGATAGTTAGGGGCCATCCATAAATTACGTCACACGTTAAGGGGGGGAGGGGTCGACGAATTGTGACATTGTGTGACAAAGGGGTGGTAGGGGCCCTAAATTTTTTGACGTCACATTTCAAAATTGAATATACATATTTAAAGTACTATTAAAACACGAAATATGAACTATTAAAGAAAAAATTAAAAAAAAAATTCAATGTCCAGATGTAAAATTGCAAAATATGTGATGTCACACTAGGGTCTCACAAATGTGACCAGCTGTGACAAGGACGGGGGGGGGGTCAAAAATCATGAAACTTGAGTGACATAATTTATGGATGGGCCCTTATAGGATTTTAGGGGTATAGCAAAATTAGCCTTTAAAGATCCCACTGCTGGGACACACTACTCGGTGAGAGGAAGTGAGTCGTAATAGAGTGGAGGTCACATATCTTTGATTTTTTGGTTCTAGGATATCGGGTTCCTCAAGATGTTTTCCTTACCGTTATGAAAGCAGTAGTGATGAAATAATTTACACAAAGTAATGCGCCTGACTGAGTTCAGAACTACTAAGCTACCACTGTGTGGTGTAGATGTACAAAATGAGTTTTTTTTTCGAAAGTTTTCCCCTATGTGGTTAAAAAAGGATTGAATTTTGTTTGTGATGATCATCATGCTTGGTAGCTTCCTAAACTTCATTGTTCCGTTTAGAACAATATAAAACTGCTGTATCCATTGAAAACCCTCTTTTCAGAGGGTTACTCGTGAGATATGTGCCGATCTTTTAATCCAGACTTTCAGCCGATAACGCAGTGCTTCGTAGACAGATCCGAAAGCTCAATTTGACATAAACAAAGTATTTCCATGGAAAGAGAACAGTCACTTCGAATATTTGGCTGACTTTTCAACATACAATTACCAAAATAACTGTTAATATTTTCCTACGAATGAATGTCACATTTATAAGTAAAAGCTTCCAAAAAATAATTCAACGGTCTTTTAAATTTCGCGAATTCCACAAAATTCATGGAGCGAGCGATCATCAAGTGTCACGGGCACAATGGCGACGAAGGCAATCCGCTCGAATTTGCCTGTGACGTCACAATGTAATATGGCGTCGACGGATTGTTTTAATATGCATGTGGCTTTGTTTTTAAATACGCGTTTAATTTATGTTCTGAATTTTGGAGCCAACTTTTTACTACTTTAAAGAATTTTAATAAATCTTTTAGCGAGGAGTTTGTAAGGACCGTAGTTTCTACCCCCATGGGTAAAAGGAAAAAGGTTCTGAGTGTCGCCGGACATCAAGAATAAAACCATCCCATTTCTTCCCGTGGGTATCGTAAGAGGCGTCTAAGGGACTTACTAGAAAATGGGCACCAGCATTCTCTATGCTTTTTACCACCATACTGCGATCGTCAACCCGCCTGTCGAGCGTGGCGATTATTGCAAAAACCTCCAAATTGGGGGAGGCCTATGTCCAGCAGTGGACGTCTTTCGGCTGAAATGCTGGACTAATGGTGGGAAAAATGCGTGAGTTTAAATATTAAATGTTTTTTTAATTGTAGCTACATAACTATTCCGTTTCAAACGTTGTGAATGCACGATTTTTCTCCAGGAAGGTGGCAAAGACATCAAAGAAAAGGTCTCGGTACATTCCACACCCCACATTCCCTAAGGTTACATATTGACATTTCGTTTAAAATAGTTTCGTAACCTTGTGTGATAACATCTTAAGTTTCTAAGCCCCTTTTCCCTGACTGTGCGTCAGCAAAGATAGGGTGATGTTTGCACACGTATCTGTGTATCTTTGTTTGTAGAGTTCTTTAAAGGTACCCCCGAAGAATCTTAACTGCTAAGTGGATTTTAGTAAATGAGATTTTCATCATCTCAACACACCCTCGCTAACTACATCAGACTGCTTGAATCATGGTTTTATTTTGAATATGTGCAATAGGGTTTCTTTTTAATAAAAAAAGGGAACATTTAAACAATCATACTTTTTACGCGACTGCCCATAAAAATATGTTATGCTTTCAGGGTTCATGTATGTTTGTGACTTTCTTTATTCCAACATAACTTCTAAACGGCTTAACTGTTAGAAATGTATGTGGTATCTTTAGAAACGTTACGTTATCCCAGGAAATAGATAACGTAGGCTAGTGAAAATATAATGGGCTAGCCATAGTTAATGTAAAATAAACAGAATATACTGTTATAATGTATACAATGGAATTCAACTTATTGAGTTGTATTAATGATTTGAATTAATATAATTCTGTAAAGCCTTATGTGTAATCATCTTTTATCAACATATAAATTGACCTGCAAATTCAATAAACTGAAGAAAATTTGAATTTCCCAGGCTACCTTAACGCATCCAATTTAAAAATGAGGCTCAATTAAAAATGTGTTACTACCTTTAATGTGGTACAGGTACTCAATATTGACACACGATAAATGCCAGGTAATTGCCTGAAGTGTTATTAGTCACGTACCATTCACAGTCACAGCAGAACATGCAGCAGCGAGTGACGAAACTAAATATATGTTCATCTCTTTCTCACAACTGGAATCGGTATGGATCTTTCCTGCTCTGCGTGCACTGTTTGATTGTATGTACTAGTAAGTAGCTACATTCATGGCTTATATTATTTTTGAGTGCTGAAATGTTCGTGTACGACGCGTCATTGGGCTCAATAGTGTTTAAGAATCAACGTTTTCCGTAGCTCCATGAGCACTCTTCCACACTAATCTAGACTTCTATACTAATATTATAAAGCTAAAGAGTTTGTTTGTATGTGTGTTTGATTGAACGCGCCAATCTCAGGAACTACTGATCCGAATTGAAAAATTCTTTTTGTGTTGGGTAGCCTAATTATCGAGGAAGGTTATAAGCTATATAACATCAGGCTACAACCAAGAGGAGCGGAGCAGTAATGAAAAATGTTGCAAAAACGGGAAAAATCGCACGGGTAGGCGATTCGACGCGACGGAAAAGTCGGGGGCACAAGAAATTTAACGCGGACGAAGTCGTGGGCAGAAGCTAGTTAATTATAATAAAATCTGTGTGAAATGAATATGAGTCATAATGGCGTCGTAATTATCCACCCCCCCCCCTTTCATACGAGCCTTTAATCTCTCCCCCGCAGTAAAGGGCACGACTTAGCTTTATTATATGTAATGTTATCTGCTTTGTAAGGGGCTGTTTGTATCATACGGCATTCTTTCAAAGATTCCTTTAGGGGTATAGATGATTTTCTTATGTAAACGGCGTTTTGATCATTTGGATTACATGGAAACGTTTTTGTTTTAAAAGTAAGGAGAACCTTTAAATAGGAGTAAAAAACGTGTGGGGTCTGGTGGACCCCCGTCAGAAACGAATTTTTTTAAGCTTTTTCCTCAACTCCGAATATCATTATCACTAAAATACTTTAACTTCGTTTTGATCTCACTATTGGCTTCAGCACCCTCGACGACCAAAAACACGACAACCATGAAGAAAAATTTTGCAATCGCCATCCATGAAAATTATCTCACTCTCTCTGTTTCTTTTCCTATTACATATAATTAAAAATCTCACAGAGAGAGTTTAACGTTTATTCGTTACGTGACAATTTCTAAAACTTTACTCCTACAGTAAGCTGTGTTAAAAAACTGCGTTCCAAAAAAACGTTAATATTTGACCTTTTACTAAAATATCTTAACCCAATTATTTGATATTCTCGTAACACTTAACTGTAATACAGTGCTTAGTTCTGTGAAATATATCTTCAAACTTGTCGTTGTATAAACCTATTGTAAACAACATCCCTTTATTGTTGACTGACTTTTAACAGTAAAAAGAATAACAAATGTTATGTTCATAAAATCGCAAAAAATACAACAAAATAAAATGCTAACGAGGCTCGCTACAAACTCATGATTCGATTGAATGAATGAATAAAAATTTATTCTTATTCATTCACTCGTTACACGTGACCGGGTCCATTATTTCACTGCCGAATTTCACCCCCCTCTGAATGAAATGGAGCGATTAGGGGTGGTTTTCACCCCTCGCACTATGTTTGAATGTTCAAGTAGTTTTAAAGAGTCAGACAGGTCGTTAATTCGTCATCTATGGCGTTATTTATTGATGTTATACGCGATCTTAGCCCTAAAGAAAAATAACAGCCGACTTCCTTAAAAAAACACTACAAAGTCAAAAATAACTTTAATTATTTAACTTTAATTATTTCGGAAGTCGGTGTCTGAGAATATTAGAGAAGTTATATTTGACTTTGTAGTGTTTGTTTTAAGGAAGTCGGTTGTTATTTTTAGGGTTCCGTTGCCAAATGGCAAAAAACGGAACCCTTATAGATTCGTCATGTCTGTCTGTCTGTCTGTCTGTCCGAGTATGTCACAGCCATTTTTTTCCGAAACAATAAGAGCTGTTGAAACTTGGTAAGTAGATGTATTCTGTGAACCGCATTAAGATTTTTACACAAAAATAGAAAAAAAAACAATAATATTTGGGGTTCCCCATACATAGAACTGAAACTCAAATTTTTTTTTTTCATCAAACCCATACGTGTGGGGTATCTATGGATAGGTCTTCAAAAATGATATTGAGGTTTCTAATATCATTTTTTTTAAAACAATAATATTTGGGGTTCCCCATACATAGAACTGAAACTCAAAATTTTTTTTTTCATCAAATCCATACGTGTGTGGTATCTATGGATAGGTCTTCAAAAATGATGTTGAGGTTTCTAATATCATTTTTTTCTAAACTGAATAGTTTGCGCGAGAGACACTTCCAAAGTGGTAAAATGTGTCCCCCCCCCCCCGTAACTTCTAAAATAAGGGAATGATAAAACTAAAAAAAATATATGATGTACATTACCATGTAAACTTCCACCGAAAATTAGTTTGAACGAGATCTAGTAAGTAGTTTTTTTTTAATACGTCATAAATCGTAAACCACAATTTACCTTTCATTCAGTCAACTCAAATATAAAAATTAAAAAAAAACATTTAATTTCATAAACATAAACCTTATGCATAAACCGTGAATTCCTGCAGGTTTGTACGGAACCCTCGGTGCACTTTTTTTTTGTAAAAAGTTTTTATTTTTAACTTTTTAGTTATGTTAGATACCCTGCACTAATCTAATCGCGTTATTCGTTCTTTTGTCGCACAAATACTTAATGCAAATTTAAGACTTATATGGTTTTCACATGGACCCCATTGTCCGAATGGAACCAAATTAAAACGGGACCATTCGGGAAGCACCAGCTTTCAAATTTAAAAAAAAAAAAACATCAAAATCGGTTCACCCAGTCAAGAGTTATGAGGTAACAAACATAAAAAAAAGAAAATACAGACGAATTGATAACCTCCTCCTTTTTTACACGCTTTATATTAGCTTCACTTGTATGTTTGTATGTTTGTTTGTAACCGACTCCTTATAAAGCGATTTTGACCCACTTTAAACGACCAGATTTCATTCGAACTTTGCACACCTGTCAAGGACCGATGACAATGCAATAATTTAATAAATTTTTACACGCTTTATATTAGCTTCACTTGTATGTTTGTTTGTAACCGACTCCTTATAGAGCGATTTTTACCCACTTTAAACGACCAGATTTCATTCAAACTTTGCACACCTGTCAAGGACCGATGACAATGCAATAATTTCATAAATTTGTGCCATTATCCTTGCCAGGGTTACCAGGACAGCAGAAAAACTGTCTTCGAAAACTACGCTGACATACGTCACAAACTAATGTGTGCCACTATCCTTGCCAGGGTTACCAGGACAGCAAAAAAACTGTCTTCGAAAACTACGCTGACATACGTCATAAACTACGCTGACATACGTCTCAAAATTCGAAACACCCTAAAAAATAGAAAATAAATAATAGTTTAAAAAAAAACTAAAAAACACGCTTCCATTGAAAACCAAACTAAAAAGTACCAAATAATGGGAAAAAAGCGTGGGGTGCCTGATATCAATAAAGAAATACCTTAAAAAGCAGCCCACGCTTTTTTTCCATTATTTTGTACTTTTTAGTTTGGTTTTCAATGGAAGCGTGTTTTTTAGTTTTTTTAAACTATTATTTATTTTTTGAAGTCAGTTAAAAAGTGGTTATAAACATTGCAGTTATTTTGCGAAGAATGCAAATGAAAATAGTCATCGGGATTTCAACATAACCTATCAAAATGTGGGATTACTATGAACACAGGGTGGCAAAAAAGCGGATGATGTTTAAAGAAATATGCAATGCCCTCAAAATGTATGGAACAGCACTTTCTTTATATCCAATTTATAATTTTCAAAATTTCCACGCTAGGGTCTAGAATCGTGTGCTGAATTCATGGTTACAGTCAAAGACTATATAACCACTTGACTGCGCATACAGTGCCCCGACGCTCGAAAACTATTAGTATTTTGTCGCCTATGCATAGGCTGCGGTTCAAGTAGCCATTTTAGTTGTGACCAATTGTTAGACCTCTGTGCACGCTAAATTATTGCAAATAATATAACTAAATCTGCAATTATAACGCATCAAAATATCTTCATGCGCGGTGAAGTGGTGTGAGAAACATTCCAAGACTTTTAGTTACAAAAATGATCGCATAACTTTTCATCAGTAAATAAACAGTACGAAAAATTATTGTGATTTAATCATATTATGATCCACCGTAGGGGTCTATTTAAAATGGTGGTTGGGTAAACCAGCACACTGTGCGAGTCCCGCGTTGATGTCTTTTGGAAAAGTCTCGTTCTTTCATTAGACAATTCTAATGCATCTATCCCTTACTTTCACTTTGTATTTTTATCGTAAAAATTAGTGCTGTTTCCTTTAATAGCTGAAAGTCTTTATCGAAAATTTAAATTAAAATGAATGAACATTTTATTCAATTGAAATACTGTGGCTTCTTTAGCTTCGTCTTGACAATCCGTTTGTAAACTGGCGCCAAAACTACCGTGGCCATAGTACCTTCTGCCTTGGGAATGATATTCGACACCGTTTCTGATTGCTATTTCGTCGAATATGATAGTAGCGAAAGTTGTGTTCTTGGATTCTCTAGTTTTCATTTTATTAGTGATTGATTTTGATTAAATATGATTTCTTTGACTTTAATTGAGTATTTATCACAATTTTAAAATCCATTTTATCGATATCGACTATTTTCCCTTAATGAAGTAGAGCAGCCCTACAATGGGCATACCTACGCAACTTGACCTTGAATTGACCAATTGCAGCCGCACGTTCTTCCTCGTCCCCCGGCCCGCAGTGGTGAGTCGTGTGCTAAGCAGAAATCGGCCTATACGCTCTCTAGTGGTTTTATTCTCTTTGGTTACAGTATACGCGGGTTGTGGTACGGCGTATAGCATCTGTGTCGCCTTCCGTGGAATACAGATGTGCTGTTACTGTTATATTATCGTGTAGCCTTAGAGTATGTCTAATAATAATAATTTAATTTTTAATAATAATAATTTATTTGCCATCAAAAAATTACAGATGTGACCCTAGGTGGTTCGTTATGAAACACTGTACATTGTATGCATGATTATCAGGTTCTATGTTAAAATCTGTACTCAAGTATTATAACCCTGCCTCTTAAACTAGGTAAACCTGTATCTTAAGAGACAGTGATCAGCCGTGAGGGTCTTAAACATAGTTAATTAACAATTTAATTACAAAAATAGACGTGTGTCGATCCATCTTTTACAAATATTAATATTTCATGATAACAGAAAAAAGGAAAATTAATAATAATAATAAATTGAAATTGACATTGAAAATCTGTATGTAATATATGTGTATGTCTAGCCGTTCAATTTATTTTGTACTTACTTTTTGAGAGTAAACCTGCGTTTACCTCTATAATGACGTACATATATATAACTTGATCTATCGCAATCAGCTCAGCCTAGTCCACCGCTGGACGTAGGCCTCTCCCAGACTGCGCAACCTTTCCACAGGAAAGTTCTCTACTATCACAAATCGAATATATAAAATTCTCGTGTCACAGTTTTCGTTGCCATACTCCTCCGAAACGGCTTGACCGATTTTGATGAAATTTTTTGTGCTTATCCGGTATCTATGAGAATCGGCCAACATCTATTTTTCATCCCCCTAAATGTTAGGGGTAGTCCACCCCTAAATTTTTTATTTTATTTTTTTGAATTTTTTTAAAACTTTTATTTTATTATGATTGAGCATTAAAAAATACATACAATTCTAAATTTTCACTCTTTTCACCCGGCAAAACAACGTTTGCAGGGTCAGCTAGTATTCCTTATAAATATTCAAGATAACCACCGTCACAATTTGAATAAAACAAAGATAATGCATGAAATATGCCGTAAATAATTACTGTACGCTTCACCGCAGTAGGACAAGGGGTCAAATTGTGTTATATTTCACCCCCTTTACTCCCCCACTGGGTGGATTAGAACCCCACGCTGCCCAGGTGGTTTCCTATCGAGTGTTTGCACAGCTAAGGTATTATATTGACGTATTGTGGAAAGTAATTGGAAGTATGGTTTTGAAATGTTTCTAAAAATAGCTGGATAAAGGTACAATTTAGCTTGCAGACTATAAAAATACATATATTGTGTGAAACATACTCCTTATTAAAAATTGAGTTCAAACTTTCAAGCCAGTTTTCAAACCTGCAAGCCAGTTATTGTATTCCGAAGCTTATTCTTCAAGCACTAAAGTTATTAATCCAAATTGAAAATGTAAAGTCGGCCTTCAAAGAAGTTTTTGTACTTATTTAGAACCATAGAGCTTTACGAATACGTACGTAGTTCGACATTAAAAAATGGCTCAATGGTTTAAAGAAAATCGTTGTTTTGCAATAAGGCCGTTTAAGTTATCATATTATTCATGAAAATTTAAATGAAAAAAAAAAATACTACACCACATGTCTGTATTCCCAAGAAGTAGCCAGAAGTACAAACTGCAGAGTTTTCCTCAAGATTGTCAATTTGATTATCATTAATCGGACATATATCCAAGTAATAACATCGACATGGATGAATCTCTCAGGTTAAACTACGCTTACCACGATTTCTTCACAGATGGGAATCTTTACATACAAAGACCCTCCGTGCCGCAGAAAGCACGTTAGGCAATTGGTACCAGCTGTTATTCAAAGTCAAAGCATTTATTTCAATTAGGCCCAAAAAAGGCACTTTTGAACGTCAACTGGTACATGAAAAAAAAGAATTGATTCTATTCCTGGATTTTGGCAGTCGTTACGTGTAGTCAGAAGCCTGAAAGTCTGACAATATTGTATTACCGAGTAACTTGGTAGTGGAGGTTAGAAAGGCAGTCACTTCATGTAAAATACTCGTATTGAGCTGCATTCGGTTAAACTGGAAACCGACCTCAACTTAGTTGAGAAAAATAAACATATAATGATAACACTAAGCCAAACAACATAAATAAAGATATTGCAACCGTCATTAGGAACCATCCATAAATTACGTTACACAAAATTCATGATTTTTGACCCTCCCCCCCCCCCCCGTTCTTGTCACAGCTGGTCACATTTGTGAGACCCCCCCCCTCCCTAGTGTGACGTCACATATTTTGCAAATTTACATCTACACGAAATATGAAATTTAAAAAAAATTCAATGTCTGAATTTATTTTTTTAAATTTCATATTTCGTGTTTTAATCTATATATATAAAAGAAAGTCGTGTTAGTTACTTCACTTATAACTCAAGAACGGCTGAACCGATTTAGCTGAAAATTGGCAGGGAGGTAGTTTAGAGCCAGGAGAAGGACATAGGATACTTTTTTTTTTTTTTTTTTTGCTTTTGGCAAAGGATACTTTTTATCCCCTTCGACCGCGTTCTCGTGTGATGTGACATAAAACGTCAAAGAGAATACATTTCACTATAAAACGTGGTATGACAAAAACTTTGCCTTCGAGGTACCAGGCGGTCATAACTTGGTATGAGCTTATTAAACAGCAGTGTCAGCCAGAAAACGCTTTATGCCTTCGAAGTAACAGGTTATCATAACCGAGTAGGAGCTACCCAAACATATGAGTATCAGCTAGAAAACGCTTACCAGATCACCACCGCGTACCAGGTTGTCAAACTTGGAAGGTTTATTACAACATTTTGAATCTTAGGCGATACGAAGTTCGCTGGGTCAGCTAGTAGTACTTTAAATATGTATATTCAATTTTGGTGTGCCGGTGCATTTCATGTATCACTACAAATCCTTAAAAATAAAATATTTACACCCTAAAGCTCTCTCTCTTACAAACCCTGCCGCCCCTATTTTAGATCCACCACGACGAGTTCACAGCTGCGCCTCATAAAAGAATCAGACCCTGATGTCTGACTGTCAGTTCAGACTGGTGCATAGATAGCGTGCATAATTTACCAACCTATAATTTTATCCCGAACTAGCTTCTGTCCGCGACTTCATCCGCGTCAAGTTTTTGCTCCCCATTTTTCCCCTGACCCTTCCCGTTGCATCGAATTGCCTGCCAGTTTTCGTCCATTTTTCGTTGCTGCTCCGCTCCTTTTGATTGTAGCGTGATATTATATAACCTTCCTCAATAAATAGGCTACCCAACACAAAAAGATTTTTTCAATTCGGACCAGGAGTTCCAGAGATTACCGCGTTCAACCAAACAAACAAACAAAAACAAACAAACTCTTCAGCTTTATAATATTAGTATAGATAAATGAAGAAATTACTCGCGATACACGTAATTTCTTCAAGGCTCTACCCAGCAGCGGGACATTAAGGCTAAAAAAAAAGAGTAATAATCGTGATCACGATCAATGCTCTTGTGGTTTTTAAATGCTAGAGTGAAGGCGGCAAAGGTAGTTTGACGATCTAATAAAGTTTGCAAAGCCAACATCGTCGGACAACGCACAAGACAGAGAGGTTTTGAAGCAATAAGAGGAGGCCTTTGCGCAGCATTGGGACACAATATAGACTAACAAAAAGTATTTTAATAAAAGTTTTATTTTTAGGGTTCCGTTGCCAAATGGCAAAAAACGGAACCCTTATAGATTCGCCATGTCTGTCTGTCTGTCTGTCTGTCTGTCTGTCTGTCTGTCTGTCTGTCTGTCTGTCCGAGTATGTCACAGCCACTTTTCTCCGAAACTAGAAGAGCTGTGCTATTGAAACTTGGTAAGTGGATGTATTCAGTGAACCGCATTAAGATTTTCACACAAAAATAGAAAAAAAGCAATAATATTTGGGGTTCCCCATACACAGAATTGAAACTCAAAAATTTTTTTTTCATCAAACCCATACGTGTGGGGTATCTATGGATAGGTCTTCAAAAATGATATTGAGGTTTCTAATATCATTTTTTTTTAAAACAATAATATTTGGGGTTCCCCATACATAGAACTGAAACACAAAAAAAAATTTTAATCAAACCCTTACGTGTGGGGTATCTATGGATAGGTCTTTAAAAATGAAATTGAGGTTTCTAATATCATTTTTTTCTAAACTGAATAGTTTGCGCGAGAGACACTTCCAAAGTGGTAAAATGTGTGTCCCCCCCCCCCGTAACTTCTAAAATAAGGGAATGATAAAAAAAAAAAAAAAAATATGTGATGTACATTACCATGAAAACTACCAACAAAAATTGGTTTGAACGAGATCTAGTAAGTAGTTTTTTTTTAATACGTCATAAATCGTAAACCACAATTTACCTTTCATTCAGTCAACTCAAATATAAAAATTAAAAAAAAAACATTTAATTTCATAAACGATGATGACGAATGATGATGATGATGACCTGCAGGTTTGTACGGAACCCTCGGTGCGCGAGTCCGACTCGCACTTGGCCGGTTTTTTATTTTACTGAAAACTGTGCCTGTTTAAATATACAATGTTTTACGATCAAGTTGTTGCTAGCAATGGATGGTTGCCATAAGATCGGCTTAATTGTGGCTTGTTCTCCTCGAAGCAATACTGTAAGAATTTGTTAAAAAAAACTAAGCAATTACAATTGATCTATTATCGTCTCTAAACACTAAGTATCTAGTACCTACAGTACCTAGTGGTAGATTAGTATTAACGCACTATTCAAAAATCAAAAATCTAAATATGTTGTTTTCCCTTAAAACTCCATGGGCTCTTATGAAACGCCAGCAGCTAGGTGCATGGCTCCAGTTCGTAGATTCTATAATATTAGAAATTATTATAGTTTTGTTAGATATTTGTGGATTTACTCGGAATTATGTCACTAGTTTTGATCATGTCTCGAGCTTAACAACCTCTAAGTAGGAACCATTTAACGTATTCTAAAACAATCCCAGTTCGGAACTTAAAAAAACTAAATTGCTGTGGTAGCAACGAAGAGTGAATGCACTCTTCGTTGCTACCACAGCAATTTAGTTTACCTGCCAAAATCTTACCAAATCCACAGTTTCATTCCCCACAGGAACAATAAGAGTTCCTCATCAGATACCTCACCACCGTATGTTGTCACCTGCTAGTTTCCACGGCTGCACGTAGTCTACATGTGGCATGCATAATTAACGTTCGTATGCAAATCTTGCATGACTTTGTGGTGATTTGTGGGTGTTTCACATTAATTTATAGTTATAAATGTTAT
This sequence comes from Aporophyla nigra, assembly GCA_947507805.1. NCBI lineage: Eukaryota > Metazoa > Arthropoda > Insecta > Lepidoptera > Noctuidae > Aporophyla > Aporophyla nigra. Next base: position 22,544,197 of record OX382304.1, on the reverse strand, counting down.
TTGTATTGCAGTGGTTAAATGTGTCAGCAGTTCATACATATATTGTAAACGTATTGTTTTGTAACTTCTTAATTATTCCATACATTTCCTTTATTTTATTTAACCCACTTATAAATTATATTTTTTTAATATTAGAGTATAAAAGTACAAAATCATTTAAAAATATAAAAAATAGTAGCCCACCGGTATCGGGAATAGCGTCCAAGCTACCCCCGGGTCAGAGCTCCAGATAGAGGAATCTCCTAACAATGCGATCCGTGTCCAGAAGTACCGTTTTCTGAAACATGCCCTTGATGCCTCCTCAAGTGTTGATCGAGGCTCTTGGTTAGCAAACCATGCATTATTGTTATGATTTTGAAGTGAACACTTCTTTAGACGCACTTTGCTCTCTTTCTGAACAGTGAACGAAACTGAACCGTTTCGCTCGTAATGGTGACGCTGAATAGAAAGAAAGAAAATACGTTTATTTACAGTTAACATGATGCAAAGACAGACCATACACAACAATAATAAAAGAACAAACTGGGGGAAAACATGCGTCATATCCACGCAAAACGGCCATCGCGGCCATCCCGGGTATACACAACTCCAGTCATCTCAAGTCTTCACTTCTATCGTACGGTCATAAGCCCGCACGTTTTTTTTCTCGTTCATTTTTCTCATTCTTTCTCTATATTAGGACAGGTACGGTGAGACTTTATAGATAAGATTTTCTAGTTCTGGCATGGTGCAGATCAGAATTTCATTTTAAATTAAAACCATAATTGCACATTTCAAATTTTTGAAATACTCGCACAAAATTGTGAAACTACTACAACAAAATAGATAACTAGTTCCCAAACTCAATCTACATAGTTTTCAGAATATTAAACATGTGAACACACACACATTATTTAAACCAGCACCGTCAGTTCTGAATAACATCTCATATCTCACGAACACAATCATACATAAATACACAAACCCACACACATAAGTTCCTGAACTCTGTCTAGTTGGAACATTTAACTATGATGCGGTCACTATTCAGTTTTCCGTCTCCAGCATATAGCATGCATATTAAATTAAAATTTGACGACGAGATTAACTGAACGGTTTAGAATATTTTAAGGAGTATGGGATACGCTTTGTAGACGAAAAACACCACATCTGGACAAAGGAATGTCGTTGAATTTAAGCGTTGGAACTACGTATGTTTTAGTAGTTGATCTCTTTTGGAAAGAGTTAATTCTATTAGGTTTTAGCGATTAGGGTTATTAGGTAAACTCTAACTATTATAGAGTCAGTAGTGGAGATCTTTCAGCTGAAATGAAGATGATGATAAGAAATACCACATCTAGACAAGAAAATTTTGGACCACGTATCATTTCTTAGTAGATTTTCTTCGCGAAAGAGTTAATTCGGGTAGGTAAACTCCAACTATTATAGACACAGCAACGGAGATCTTTCAGCTGTCATGAAGATGATGATAATAGTTATAGACACCAGAAAGCAAAAGTACATTTCCTTATGTATCTTCACTTTTGAGTGCATGCCTGTCGGCTACTCACAAATAAAGCTACAACACTAGCTGGGCATATGCTACACTCCCAATTTTTATACTGTCTCAAATACAAAGAAAACTAGATTCTACAATCCCCCAATAATCAGCAGTTGAATTTATTTCCCTTCCAAAAATATGCACTGCCATACATTTCCAACGAAACCTGTCCACTTTCTAAATATTGTGCACTACCACACTCTCAAGGGAAGCTGCATCTTGCAGTCTTCTGCGACATCACTTATGGATGTTCAACGAAGTACTATTCAGAGCCAAGACTGTCTTAGTATACCTAAGACTAAAATAGAACAGTACAGAAGGTCGGCTCCTAACAACGAGGTAAAACAGGCGCACGCGCATATCCGGTCGCACACGAATAAGAACCGCAGAGTTTCTACGGAGACCGCACTGAGCCTTCGTGTCGCAAAGTCGAATACATCGGTGTACATCTGCCGCTTGCATTACGCCATTAAGGTGGAGTACATCATGGAGTAAATGCGCCACAAGATGAGGTACACATCGAGGGTGTTGTTCCTGGAGTAGCACCGCAACTTCAATTTCAAGGCGTTCGTGGTGCGAATACTGAATTATTATCTGCCCGTCGTTATGCATGAAGACTTTTGGCCGATAGGACGTGGTGTTCTAGGACAAGCTAGTGCAAAGTGAAGCGTTACTAACACAGATATAAGCTACATTTATTAACACAAGTTTGGATTTATACGTTACTAGTAGCTCCCCGCGATCCCATAAAAGTATAAGATTAAAAGCATCTTTTGTCCTAATCCAAGTCATGGTCTACGCATACCCCAAATTTCATTTAAATCCGTACAGCCGTTTCAGCGTGAAAGCGTAACAAACAAACAAACAAAAAAAAAATCTAATCTTTTTCTTTGTAATATTAGTTTAGATATGTGTCAGTTTGTAAGGGATATATGGGCCATTATAGCGTGAAATAAATGTTATGTTAAGTATATTGTCAAATAGACGCTGCGTATGGAGATCAAAAAGCCAGTTGCGAGTGCGCTTGCGCTCGTTGTACGTGAAGCGTGTCTGTGTGTGCGTGTGTTATCGTTCATTTTACGCAGCCAACCTTCTATACCTATCTGTTATGTGTCCTAAGTCTCTTTCCCGTCAGTTCATCTGCATCTTCTCAGGGCATGCATAATAAAGTTGGCGGGAATTCGGCTCTGTGATTTACAAGCCCTAGTTTAAGATTTATTCTTGGTCTAGGATAAGATTTTGGAAGGGAAATAGTACCTAATAGTAATATATTTATTGGTTCATAAACGTTTTACAGTATTTAGATGTGACACTGGATCCCGCACTAGAATACCCTGTGTCGTAGGATCCAGTCTCTTTCGACATATAATATGAATTTTGGTAAACAAAAGCAACGGTTTAATGGGAGTCAGTGGTATATCATTTAAAATAATGGTTCTAGAAATGGAACTGGTTGTAAAATATAATATCCACAGACGATTTCTTCTTTGCTTTATTTACCAATGAGTATCTAAGGGCTATTTACAAATGGTAACGAGAGCACAGATACTTTCGAAACTATCTTATTATTGTGAAAAACAATCATATCTGGTGACTATCGTGTGTTCAAAGTTGACTGACTTTTGATTTTGAAAAGAGGAAAGTGTCATCTGCGACTAAATGATTTAATTAGGTAAGTTATTTATATAAATAAGAAACCAGATAAAAACTTTTTTACAAAAAAAAAAAAAACAACCGACTTCGTTAAAAACACTACAAAGTAAAAAATAACTTTAATTTCGGAAGTCGGTGGCTTTGTAGTGTTATGTCCAGACTTATTACTGTCCATTCCATGGTTGCCTGGAAGAGATCGCATAAAGCGATAAGGCCGCCCATTGTATATTTTGTAGTCTTTGTAATGTTTTTTTTGTTTTGTATTTTAATGGTGTACAATAAAGTATATATAAATAAATAAAAAGAATTTTGCAAATCCGTCTATGACGAAGTTATGGCCGAACATACATAAAATTAAAAAAAATAAAAAAAAACATATAAACATCCGAATTGAGAACCTCCTCCTTTTTGAAGTCGGTTAAAAAGTCCTAGAATTGAACGCTGCGGAACGCCAATAGTGACTGCAGATCCTGCAGGTCTCTTGCTATTGACATAAACCCTCTGAATTCCACTGTGTAGATGAAACTCAAAAGACCAAGAGCCTTGTTCTTCATACCATAGTAGTAGAGTTTCCAGATGAGACAAACATGATGAACGCAATCGTAGGGCCTTAGACAAGTCGCAGAAAGTCAAAATCATACTGCGAATTCTCCCAGCCTTCAAATATGCTCTTTAGTAATTCCACGCCTGCGTCGGTAGTTTATTTATTTTGGCCAACCAACAACTGTATATACTTATACAATATAAAAATGTTTTTCTATTAACTAAGGTTAGTATTACAGTTTATTATAGGTTAGCACCGCATGCCCCATAAAAGTAAGAACTATGATACAAATTTACACGATGCTAAAAAATTAAATTATATTTAAGACACATAAAAATCAAGAGAAAATAAAACAAAATTAAGATTAAAACACAAAACATGAAATAAAACTACACATTGCTAACTGTTGCTCTGTGGAACTTGCCAAACGAGTCAAAATGCACATCAACTAGGTCGCTGTAGCTGTTTAATAGTTGAAAGACCCTTTGTCAAATCAACCTGTTTCAGATAAAGTAAATTATGAGTATTTGAATGTCCTAACATTTGTTTAAAAATTAATTGACATAGACCATCAATTAGGTAACTTTTTATTTTTTGTCTTTCGTCTGTTATATAAATTAAGTAACAAATAAGACACATTTTCATTCATTAAACAAAGAGATAATCAAACATAATCTCTAATAGCTACTGTATTCCATACTATAAGATAATTGTCATACATCTATAACAGTTATCAGGCGTCTCCTATCAGTTATCACTCTACTGATCAATGTCCCATTGACCATTAATCTATAGAACACAAAGGGTTCATCAAATGATCTACCCACATACGGCAGATGTACCGGTCATTGTCACCGAAGTGAAGCTAATTGTCAGGATTGTGTGTGACTATTGACTATGTAATGATCACGTCTTAGATACAATGAATAGGATGGAGACAAAGATCATACAGCGGTCATACAGCAAAATCAAGGAATTATGCACAAATTAATATTAACTGTCGTGATAGCCCAGTGGTTTGTCACACACAATGTGGTGGGATTAAATTCGGGCAAGTACTTATCTGACTTTGTCGATTTATATGTACTGTCTGAATTTATCTTGAAAGAAAAACTTATAAGTGTGATATCGCCAACCCGTCTTGTGATCAATGCTCGTGCCTTCTTTGTTTGCCCTGCAGTGGGACAATAAAAGACTGGTATTACATTATTAATAGTAGAAGCCTTAGTAGTACAGAAATAACTCTGCGTAATTAAATATCGGGACAAAAAATAAATTTGATACCTTTGACTTCAATTATCCATCCATTCACCGTTTTGAATTTACTGTGACTGCAACGCTCTTAGACAGCTTGTGTTATAAATCAAGCTATTTTCCAGTATAAGCTAACTTGTCACTGTACGAAAAGCCTATACAATAGGAGGTTAGCTAAAACTTGCATTATATAGCTTGACATTTTGTGTCTTTGAGTGGGTCCCTGGTTGATTTAGATTCACAATTGGACCCGGTAGATGGCGGTGTTCAGCAGGCCAACGTCTGTCAGGTCATACATATCGACGGTTGAAAGGCTATTTGATCTAAGCGACATTTTTTGAAAGTTGCAGGAGAGTGATTCAAAGTTTTATTTTTCGAAAAACAAAATCATTATAAAAGAACTAGTTAGTGGATTTTGGAAAAACTGAATTATATTTACCAAAATCCACTCAATAGTTCTTTTAAAAGATTTTTTTTTCGAAAAATAAAACTTTGAATCACTCTCCTGCAACTTTCAAAAAATGTCGCTTAGATCAAATAGCCTTACAACCGTTGATTATGTTTCGAATTTAAACCACCCGGAGGTTTGAAACCACCTGGCAATACAAGTAATTCAGCTTTTGCAAGCATCCACATTCCTTCCCAATTTCCCCCACTTAACCTATTCTTCAACAACAAGGGTGACCACACAAATATTCAAACTGGAGCATATCAGGCCCGATACAGAATGCAAGTGCTTCGAAACATTCTGTGGGTGCCCCACTTGGGTCATAAGGGTTCTCAGAACCGTTTGGATATTGTCTCGTGTCAATGGCACAAATATGAAGAACAACAATGACTGGCCTGTTAGTCTAGTGGTTAGTGACCCTGACTGCTGAGACTGAGGTCGTGGGTTCGATTCCCACCCAGGACAAATCTTTGTGTGATGAGCACGATCATTTTTGTTCTGTGTCTGGGTGTAATTTATCTATAATATGTATGTATTTAGAAATATATAAGTATGTTTATCAGTTGTCTGGTTACCATAGTACAGGCTCTGCCTAGTTTGGGATCAGATAACGGTGTGTTAGTTGTCCTAAGATATTTATTATTAATATTGGTACTTCGGAGCAGTGGTGTATGCGGAACAGTGGTGGCTCAGACCCAGGCAGACTCTATACTTTGTGCGAATAATTTCATCAACACTACTCTCGAAACGGTGAACAAAAAACTCGTGAGGTGTCAAAAATTCGAAGACATGTAACATCTACCAACTCGCACTGGGCCCACGTGGTAGATTACGGCCCACTTCCTCTCACCAAGAGGAGGCGTGTGTCCCAGTAGTGGGAACAATATAGGCTGATTATGATGATTGTTAGTTATGGAAACCTACTCACTAACTCGTTCAACGATGATGGGGGCCGTACGAAAGTGGTTCGAGACTTTGAGGTGAGACCTACAGCCAATTAATTAATTTTTAATGGACAGATAGAAACATATAGGCAGTATGGACAGCTGGGAGTCGAATAGTCATTCATTCTTAGTTAGGGGTACGAACTTTACGTCCGTAAGTGAAAATATGGACTACGTGCGTAAAGACTAGGCCCTCTAGTACTGTTTTATGTAGCTCTGGAAATTCAGAAAACCAAATTAATTAGGTCTCAACTTCTGTCTTCAAACACATTTGAAGGATTTCGTTTCTGATACGCTGGGCCCTATCAGAACTGCTTTGAGTAGTCGGACTTCTTGTGGGGCTCATCGGACTGGCTGTTGGTTGTCTAGGGGCTTTAAGGAAACGCAGGATTTCCCCTCTGTCGTCATAGACAACTACCCCGCGTTGTTCTGAGGCTTATAAACTGCGGAAGCAGTCTGCGACGTCTCCTCTCTCTCCTCCAACTATCATTGCGTCGACACTTATCGTACGTGACAGATGTCTGACTTTCTGATAAGTAATTAAACAAAATATTTGCTCATGGTTTTCTTTCGAGAACTGGTTTAAATCTTAGATTTTCTTGCATAGTCACATTTTGCTTTTAGCGATGTTACTCGTGTCTGTTAAGCTCTTAATCTGGATGTATGCTGCTGAAAAAACATAAGAAATATCTAATACTAACTGCAGCCCAAGATTCTTCAGCCCTCGTCCGCGTGTAATTAAAATAGTTATACCCCATGAGAAAGAATTTTCAGAACTGGATCAGTTCCCAAGATTACTCATTGCCTTTTTATAATATTATAATAAAGTATAACACGATATATAAGCCTCTAAACATATGCTAACATATCCGCTATATCTCTTGTCGTCACGTCGGCAACCTAACAACGGAAGATAATGACTCCATTACCAACACTCCGGGATAAATGGACGCTGTACCAACTTAATAATGCAAAGTGGCTGAGTGACGAACTTCACTGCACGGTGTAGGTAGACTATAAATAGACTCATATCCTAACATAGCGATGGTTACATCCAGGGTGTGGCGTAAGTAGTGGTCCACCGCTCAGGATTCGATGAACCAGATAATTAACTATAACAATTAAACATTTTTACCCAAGGCGTTTTTTTTTTTTTTTTTTTCAAAAATCGCTCTTAGACTTGATGGTGTGTTAAAAATTGGGGTTAAAATTAGAGAAGAACCATCATCATCATCATTTCAGCCGTAATACGTCCACTGCTGGACATAGGCCTCCCCCAATTTGGAGGGCTTTGCCATAATCGCCACGCTTGGCAGGCGGATTGGCAATCGCAGTATGGTGGTAAAATGCATAGAGAACGCTGCTGCCCATTCTCTAGTAAGTCCCGTAGTCGCCTCTTACGACACCCACGGGAAGAAATGGGGTGATGCTAAAAAAAAAACATAATTTGAAATATGTTAATTCAAATTTGTCCACTAATTAACTAATTACAAGTTGTTTATCCTTGACTAGCGACCCACCTTCGCAATGGTGCTTCAAAGACAATTTTTACGACTTCACAAATAATCGAAATTTCTTCCTTATTATGTAAGTTTATACTGCCTCCAAATATGTTGTGGTCGGATTCGAGTCTAACCGGATGCACATAAATACCAATATCCTTGGTAGGACTACGTATCAGATTTTCGTGCTTCTAAATTAGATACATGAATGACATCTGTAACGAACGGTAGACAGAGTAAATTCCGCATTTTAAAATAAGGTTTTGCACATGATGTCATCTTCGTGGAATAAAAATTGATAGACGACACTGTCCAATTTCAATTTTCGCCAGTGCTTCTGTGAGGTTTCGAATAAACACATGAATCTTATCTTGTTTCTCCATACAAACTTTGGACTCCCGGGTCATCCCCTTTTTTTTTGGATGGGTAGTCATCAAATGACTTCTCCCGCTCTCCTCTTCTAACACGCCCTCCCGCGGAGCGTGTTAGACTTTTACTAACTAAAACCCACCCATGTTCCTTCAGTTGCCCATGTGCCAGGGTCACGGTATCTCTTTCGAACAATCTCGCGACCCTGGCAGGCATCGGTCCTAGCAGACCCCTTCAGTACTGCTGACATCTCTTTGAGGCGCGCGTGGAACACTACGCGCCGTCGACTCGAGCCTGGTCCTAACCGGGCGGCGAGCTACCCATTGATCACCGCCCGCAAGCTCGCGCCTACGGTGGCCGGGAGTCCGCTATCGAGTCCCGACGCCCGGGGCGTCTCCTCCTGCGGCGGCTAGGGACGTGAGGGCGCAAAGGCTGCCACTCCCTCCGGGTCATCCCCTTCGGAAGTGCATTTTTAGAAAACACTGTCTTAGCGGATGGCTTCGTTGTAATAACTATCTGCGTGCCAAATTTCAGCGCAATCCATTCAGTGGTTTGAGTTGTGTGTTAATAGATCAGTCAATCAGTAACGGTAGTCTTTTACATATACAGAAGATGTAGATGGAGACGACAAATAAATTACATCACTTAATTGTGAGGAAAATTTACAGCACTTTCAGTATTTGCAAAGTTAGAATAAATTGCTAGAATTTGTTTCTCTCTAAGAGAAGTTATATTCATGTTGGGTACGTTGTGTCGCTATTCCCTCAATGGGTTTTTTTTTTGGATGGGAAATCATAAATGACTTCTCCCGCTCTGGGCGGAGCGGGAGGGCGTGTCAGACTTTTACTGACTAAAACCCACCCGTGTTCCTTCAGTAGCCCTTGTGCCAGGGTCACGGTATCTCTTTCGGACAATCTCGCGACCCTGGCCGTTTAATAAGACTTGATGAAACACTCCATCTGCCTAGCCTTTTCCCAACAATGTTGGGGTTGGCTTCCAGTCTAACCGGTTGCAGCTGAGTACCAGTATTTTACATGGAGCGACTGCCTATCGGACCTCCACAACCCAGTTACTGGGTAATACGATATCCCTTGGTAAGACTGGTTGTCAGACTTTCGGGCTTCTGACGACCCGTAACGACTGTCTAAGATCTACGAAAGACAGCCGGGACTAACGGCTTAACGTGCTTTCCGAGGCACGGAAGGAACTTGGTACGTAAAGATGGTCACCCATCCACAAACCAACCGCGGCAAGCGTAGCTTAACCTGAACGATGGACCCATGCGGCTGTTGTTACTTAGCCACAAAGGGTCATAAACACTTTGTGGTATTCTGATTTTCTTTACAAGTTTAGAACAGTTTATTTTCTTGTATGTTGAACGTTTACACTACCATAATGTATATGAAGGCAGAGGGTCATATTGTAAAATAAAAGAGGTTCTTTCAATATTAAGGAACTATTTAATCAATAGACCTTATACGAAACTGCACTTAATCAGTTTCCATAATTATTAATTTAACACCATATTAAAATAGCCATGACACCCAGTAATACAGTTACAGTATTACAGTTCATATAAAAGAGTATCAATGTACAGTGAGGCAGAGTAATTACAATAATTGAGAGCAATACGACCTGTGCACTGGGCCACGCCTGAACTTAGAATGCCCATTCGCCGCCGTGCGGCGTCTTTTATACGGAAGTATTGGAGGTGGGGCAACGACGTAGCACGCTACGACGTAGCGCGCTCTAACTCCGCCCACCAGCAATGAGGTGGGAGAATGGCGTAGCGTGCTACGACGCTACGGCGCTATCGCGTAGCCCAATGCACGTGCCACTCACAATATGACGCCGACACGGCCATACTGACGTGCGGACGTCCTCGTACGCTCAGCTGACAATGTCTCATCTAGAACTTGAAAAACTGATTAAGTACCGTTTGGTCATCCTGATTGTTTCTGGTCCGGTCTACTTAGACCCTTCAGATATTTAACCACTTGGTCCAGTCTATTATGACTCTTCAAGGGTTATCTCTTGGTCCGGTCAACTTCTGACCCTACAAGATCAGCCTCCTGGTCCGGCAATTGTTTTGCCCTTCAGGTGTATCCCTTCAGTTAAACTGGACCGGATCTAGCTAGGCCGAACAAGTATCATTTCTTTAGCTTAATTAACAAATAGCTCAATACTTTGGTTGATTTACAAGTGCTTCTGTTACAATATTAACTGATTCAGGGCCAATAGATTCTACTGAAACAGCACGTTAACCACGGTTTCTACAACCTGCACTGGTAGATATAGTGTCACTTTTGGCAGACATGGTATCATTATTGGCAGAGATAGTACCACTATTAGGAGACTGAATATTATCATTGTTAATCTGTTCCCTAGTCTCGTGGACAAGAACATCTATGTTATTCTTCGCCGACACGTCATCCTTATCATAACATTCTGCGAATTCCAGAAAGAATGACTGACCACGGGGTACTTGTAAGTTTTTTGTGAGAGTATTTGTAGACTATTCTTTCCATTAATGTGTTACAATTCGTACCAATCGTTTTCTTCCAAAATAGCGGTGATTTTAAAGGGGCCTTTGTATTTACGGTCCTGTTTCATTTGGTGTCTTTTTTTTTTAATTTAACAAAGGCAAAATCACGTACTGAAAAGCATTTTACCATAGCTTTATCCTTGTTAAATGATAAATGACTTTATTTTTGCAAGTAGGTTTGTACAAACACTTTTACACGTCAATCATTTTTTTTTTTTTTAACTAGATGTGGTCGGCGTTTCCTATCTGACTACTCTGAGAAGAAAGGCCGAAACAAACTCAGAGGTCACAGTCTCTTTTAAAGTGCAGACATAATCTTGGTCACATCATGTGAAGACCATGTGGATTGGTGTCTGAAGTGGTATTTTAAAGAAAGAACCACTCAGATTGAGTGGACTTGTCCAATCAGTGCACACATTTGTCAGTAAATCGACCTGTGTCGTATTGGACCAGCTTTTTTTATACCAACAGAAGAATCGGATAATGGTTTCGAGGTTTAAACGAGATCAGGATGATTAGTAGAAACTCTTGTTATCTCTAATGAACCCTTAATACCAACTATTAATTCCAAGGGCGTGAGCCCTGTTGCTCTACAACGAGTACTATTGGGACTCTAACTACTAATTGGATATTGACTTCATGATCTTACCATAAGCTACCCGAATCTATAGCGAGCATACTTTTTAAGGTCCTCATGACACGCTCGACCTGGCCATTGGCCAGGCGAACCAGTGGATATTAATTGTAAATCGATACGATTATCTTTACAAAAATTCGTAAATTCAGTATTGTCATATGACCTACCGCGATCTGCAACTATTCTTTTAGGAGCGCCAAACGAGTTCACTGCATTTTTTTTTGTGAGTTAATAACTAACAAGACGGATTTTGTAAAGCCATCAATAATCACGGAAAAATACTCCTTGCGCTCGCTTTTTAACACGCTTTTTCCTGTGAGTTTACCAGTTAAATCTAAATGAATTATATGCCATGGAACGGCAAATTTAGGGATTGGATGTTGACCGACCTGCTGGGCATACGGGGGACCTTTGGAAGCCTTACAAGCGACGCACGAACCTCCATAGGTTTTGACAAGTATTGACATATTTTGAAACCAATAAAGATTGTATAATTTATCGAAGGTTTTTTTTTTATAACCAAAGTGTGTTATTTCGCTGTGTACTCGATTAATCATTTACCATGTTAAAGGGTGTGGCAATATCGGTGACCATTTAGTGGTTTTATAACATTCGATTTTACGATGCCCTGTCTAATATCGATAATGTGCGTGACATTTCAGACAGCAAGTCATTTGAGCGTAATTTGGATATAATGTGTCATATTTCGGAATCACGTTATCTACAGATAACCAAATCCTCTCCAGTTCAGACAAATTTACAATTTTAGCTGCCTTATGAATTAAATATGTGTCAGCATGATTACGTGAAAGGAAGTCTAGATGTGCCATATTTTTTCCCTCTTTATAGATGATATCAAAGTCATATGACTGCAAAATTGTCCACCTATGTACTCAGGGGTTAGGTCCTTTTTGTACTGAGAGGCCTTTAAGGCGTTACAGTCAATAAAAACCGTAAATTTACGCCCATATAGGTTATATCGAAAATATGTGGCTAGGCCATATAAATTGTTGGTACTGAGCAGCAGTGCTTGGAGGAGGGATATTTTTAATCTTATGGGGATTTGGTCTAATTTTTCCAGGGGATATTCCGAAACCCAGATATTCAATTTTCGGCTTTATACATGAACATTTTTTTAAAAGTTATATCTAGCAATCTATTTAAACGAGACAACTTTTTTGAACGGTCTCTAATGCAGAAAGTACGTCATCCATGTAGATCAGTATTTTATCGTCATTTAGAGGTTTAAGTCCAATATTTATAGCTCTTTGAAAAACCTGTGAAGCATTTCATAAACCAAATGGCATAGTGAGGTACTCAGACTGACCCGTTATGGACGCAAATTTGGTGATCGATTCGATCACTAACTAGTAGTAAAGGATAGCTGTCTGGTCGAGTATTGCTATTGAGTTCCCGGTAATCAACGCACATACGATCGGTACCGACCCTTTTTTTTATTAATGATGTAGGACTCACGAAAGGCGAAGAACTTTCACGCATTATGTTAGCATCTAGTAATTCTTGTACTTTGTCATTAACGATTCGTAACTCGGGATATGAGGAGTATTTAGTGAGTATTTCAATCAAAACTTCATTTTCTTTACCGGTAAGATCTGCGTCAATAGAATTAATGTCAAGAGGCATTTCTAATATAGAGCTAAGATTTGCTTTTTTTTTAAGTTAAGGCAGCTTTATTATCCACAACGGATATTGCTTGTCTAAAATGTCGTGACCTATTAATAAGGTAACGTTTTCATTGAAACATTCGTCAGACAATACTTGATATGTAACGTCGAGAAGAAAGTTTTGTAACACGGTTGGGCATTGTATTTGGATTGAGCAATTAACATCATCATCAGGAGAGTCTCGTCTGAGTGACTATCGGGAGATACCAGCCTGACGGTACATCTAAATGACCATCAACTTAGATCAGCTTGACGAGAACTGACTTCTCTCGAGAACATTGGACCAATTAACATTATTACAACCTTTAAAGGTTCATGAAACTTTTCACCAGTAAGAAGGCCACAGTTACCTTCATGAAGATACACTCAGATTCAGAGTCAAATATGAAAGGAATTGCATACCACTTATTTCCAAAACACCACGCGCTGCTCTGCACACAGGTTCACTTCACTTGTTTGCTGGTGTTGCTCGGTGTGGGGATCTCTTTTCTTCTTCCAGCGTTTAAGGCAAGTGGTGACCACGTGGCTAGCCTCACCACATTTGAAGCAGGTTATTCCAGAGTTCGTCTGTGGAGTTTTTGCTAAAACAGATACCTTTTGAAGCAACGTGCCGACATTCCTGCCCTCGTTGACCGACCTTCTCGCAGAAATTGCAGTTTCCCCGAAATTGAGTTGATGGACAAGACTTTTTCGTGTCTGATTCGGACGTGCCCGGTTCTTCGTTTCTTTCACGGTGAATTTTGTCATCGCATCATAATAGGACAGATAGCAGAACCGGTCCGGTAAATTTGCATCAGGAAACTTTTCAACAAGTTTTCCTAACTCGGCTGGGGTTTCTTTGTTATCAATTTATGATTGTGATTAAATTCAAATTATCCTGCATTGTCATGGGTTTGGAAAATTTAGAGACCAGCATTTTCTTAATAGTATCTCATGAACTATTATCTGGATTAATTCTTGTAAAACACATGGCGGCGCGGGTCTTTAGAGAGTGAGCGAGGGCCAAAATAAGGTCTACACCTTCTGGCTTCTTACTGTCGATTACAATCTCACTTAATGCACACCAGTTGATAATGTTGGTTTCAGTTACATCAGGATCGAAAGGAACCAACATCGATTGCATACTGGGTGTCATGTGGCGAGGTGTCAAAGTATCTGCACTTATTTTTAATTGATTCCATACTACCCAAAAAAAATGACATTTGTTCCCGTATTAGATTGCCAGCAGTCCCAGATAAAGGTGGGAGTGGGTTTCATCCCACTTCTGATGAAGGCAGAGGGTCATATTGTAAAATAAAAGAGGTTCTTTCAATATTAAGGAACTATTTAATCAATAGACCTTATACGAAACTGCACTTAATCAGTTTCCATAATTATTAATTTAACACCATATTAAAATAGCCATGACACCCAGTAATACAGTTACAGTATTACAGTTCATATAAAAGAGTATCAATGTACAGTGAGGCAGAGTAATTACAATAATTGAGAGCAATACGACCTGTGCACTGGGCCACGCCTGAACTTAGAATGCCCATTCGACGTGTGGGAATTCGCGACGTCCCCGTAAGGGGGCGTGGCGGGCGGCGTCGGGGCTATGCCCCCCGGCCGCAGATGGTCTGCGGTGGTCCGCTAAAACGGACCCCTCACTGTGTTGCCCGTTGGGCTAACAACATAGTGGGACGCGTTAGTTGACGCGTCCCTGTGTGTGGTTGCTGTTTGTGTCTCTGTGGGCGCGCCGCGGCGTTGAATTATATCAACGCCGCTTTCTTCACAACGCCTTGGCGGTCAGTCCCCGCCAGGTGAGACCCCCGGTTACCCGGGGGAGGCCCGGCGAGAGACGACCAGCGACAAGACGCTGACTCGACGCTCCCACAGAGTAGGGTGCGCGCCCCCGCTTATCCCGTTTCCCAGAGCGAGCCGGTAGCGGTCTAAGCTAAGGGGCAGTATGTGCGTGTGGGCGGTAGTGTACTGTGTAACACCGCCCATGAATACGTGACAACGCAGGCCCGCCCGCGTGTACACGTGTGAGTCATAGTGCCTGTATAGAGGTGGTTGTCTGTTTTACGTTACGTGACATGCCTATATTAACTTAGAACACGCCACGCAGCGGATGTATGTTGTGAATGTAGAGTTCACTTGATTCAGGTAAGCCGCGTGTAACCTGGTTGCGACTTACCCGGGAGTCAGTCCGGTGGTGGGGTCAGTCGTCCCTTACCAGGTCGCGGGGCAGTGGTCTCGCGTCAGGGGGGCGCGTATGCCAGGGCGCGATCTGCTTGACATGCGGCCAATCAGACGCGCCGGCACGCGCGAACATCCCCTTCGCGAGACGCCGCACATGGTCATCCAGGCTCTCGATCCCGAGATCCCGCTGGATGACATCGTTCCTCACGAAGCGAGGAGCGTCAACGATGGTCCGCAACGCCTGGTTCTGTTGCGTGCGGAGCAGCTTCCGGCTCGACTCGCTCGTGAGGGCGAACCAAGCGGGAGCGGCGTACGTCAGTACCGGGCGTATGTACATCTTGTACACGCCCAGCTTGACGCGCGCCGGCATTCGGGACGAGAGCACTGGCCGGAGGAGGTAGCGGGCTACCCTCCCCTTGGCCGCGACCTGACGGACGTGCTGACCCATTGTGAGCCGACGGTCGATGGTGACCCCTAGGTACTTGACCCGGGGCGACCACTCGATGTCGGCTCCCTGTAGCTTCAAGGGTGGTGGGAGGCGAACGAGGCCGGTGACCATCGCCTGCGTCTTACCCACGTTCACCGACAGTCGCCATTTGGCGAGCCACTCGGGAAGGAGCTCGAGCGCTCGCTGCATTTTGACCGCCGCGTACTTCGCGTTAAGCGAAGTGGAAATGTACGCGGCGTCGTCCGCATACAGCGCGAGCATCACGTCCGGAGTGGTGGGGATGTCGTCGGTGTAACGCGAGTAACACGCCGGCGAGACGCAGCTGCCCTGCGGTACGCCCGCGAGCACCGGCCTGGCGCTAGAGAGCGCCCCATCGACCACCACCCTGAATGTCCTGTTGGAGAGAAAAGTAGAGACCACTTTAACGACGCGACGGGGCGCGTCCGAGGTGGCCATCTTATACACGAGGCCGTCGTGCCACACACGGTCGAAGGCCTTCTCCATGTCGAGGAATACTGCTACCGAATATTCCTTCTTGTTCGCAGCTGCAGCGAGGTGGTGCAGTACCCTCGACAGCTGGAGCGTCGTGCTATGTTCCGCCCGGAACCCGAACTGCTCCGGGCGTGGCGTCATGTGTGGGAGCAGGTGTCGCAGCAGGAGTGCTTCGAACACCTTGGAGACTGTGGGCAGTAGAGTTATCGGCCGATAGCTCTCCGGCTTCAGCACGTTCTTTCCCGCCTTCGGCAGCATAATGACGCGCCCCTCCTTCCACGAATCGGGGAAGGCGCCGGTGCGCAGTATCGCCGTAAACAGGCGCGCCAACGCCGCTACCATACGGTACGGCAGGTGGCGCAGCACTGTGTTGGTGATACCGTCAGCACCGGGGGCCTTCCTGGGCTTCGTCCTCAGGATGGCGCGTCGTACTGCGTTAGGCGAGAAGAATATCGGCTCTTCATCGGGAGCTATCGGCGCTGCGAAGTAGTCTCCCAGGTGTTTCTCGACTGCTGCGACGTGGTCTGCGTCGCTCGTCGGGTTGGGGCGGAACTGACGCTCCAGGTGTTCGGCGAAGACCTCCGCCCGGTCCTCCGCTACGTACTTAAGCGCCCCGTCGCTGTTCAACAATGGACGCACCGGGGCTGGGGTACTCGTGAGTTGGCCGCACAATCTATGTATAGACGGCCAACTGTCCGTCGCCTCGTCGATTCTGTCTTCCCAGCCCGCGGCGGCCATGGCCTGTAACTCGGCCTTGACCTTCTCCGCGAGACGGTTCAGCTGCGTCTTGAGTGTGGGACATCTCAGCGTTTGCCACTGCTTGCGAAGGCGCCGCTTCTCAGCGATCAACCTAGTCAACCGCGGAGGTAGAGGCGGTAAGAGCCCCCCCCCCCGCGGCTGTTCGGTGGTCGCCGATTGCAGGGCGCGCTGGATGCAAGCAGTGATGTCGCGAGACGTCCCATCAACGTCCGCGGAAGTAGTCATAGGCCGAGTCGGCACAGTGGTCTCTACTTCCTCTTGAAACTGGGTCCAGTCTATACGTCGACGTGGCGCCAGGGGTTTCAATCGGGTCGGCACACCCGACAGGACGACGAGTACAGGGTGATGATCCGACTGTAACTCGTCGTCAATCACGTGCTGCGTGATCTGACAGTGTAGCCCTCGGTGGACCACAATGTCCAGCACATCCGGCATGTATGTGTTCACGTCCGGATAGTGCGTGGGCGTCTCTGGGCCGGACACTGTGTAACCGAAGGCTTCGGCATCAGCTAGGAGCCGTCTTCCCCCGGTATTCGTGCGGCACGAGTTCCACGCCGAGTGCTTGCAATTCAAGTCACCGGCGAGGAAAGTAGGACGCGTAGAGCTGCTTATAAGGGCCCGCAACTCAGATGTATCTAAGTGGGTCGCGGGCGGCTTATAACAAGCGTACATGTCTATGTCCTCGCCGGCTACGTGCAGCTGTACACCCAGCGCGTAAAACGTGCCGAGTGACGGCGAGGGGAGCAGTTGATGGACGACTCGGCGCCTTACCAGTACCGCCAGACCACGGTATGTCATGTGCGCCGACCGCTCGTCCTGTCTGTAAACGAGGTACCCCGGGAATCTTATCCTATCCCCGGGGCACAGCAGCGTCTCGCTTATCAACGCCACGTCGACGTCCTGTTCTCTCAGGAGGTGGCGGAGGGGGGCGACCTTGTCCCGAAGGCCGCGGGCATTCCAGTGAATCACCCTCAACGGCCTAGCCATGGTACAAGGTAAGTAACTTGGCCAGGCCGTCGAGGATGACGGTCTCTATGTTTTGGCCCTGCCTGATGGCCTTGATCAGGTCCATCAATAACTGTATGGCGCAGGCCGTGAAGTCACTCCTGGTCGTTGGGCCAGGAGTCCGGGTACGGTGGGCGTGGGCGTGGGCGCCGGCATCGCCGCGACTCGGTTTGGGCTCGGGGTATTTGTTTTGTTTGGTTTTGACCTTAACCGGCCGCGGCGCTGTGCCAGCGCTGGTGGTGATGGTGGTCACCTCCTCGGCCTGCGCCCTGCTGCTGGCAGGGCCTGCCCTCGGGACAGCTGTGTTATCGGTCGTCAATGTGGTCGTGGTCGCCGCGGGGGGTTTGGGCTTCTTGCCTTTGCCTTTGCCCCCGCGCCTCTTCTTCCTCCGCCTAGAGGAGGATTGCGCATTCCTTTGTGTGGGCCCGTTGGCCGCCGCCATTAGCGACGCGCCCTGTGGCCCTTCTGGCTCCACTTCTCTTTGCCTTTCGGTGGCCGTTGCGGGCCGGCGTGTAAGGGCGGTAGTGGCGGCGGTCCCCGCTCGCCTATTCCGAATTTCGGCTTGGAAGGCGGGGCACTTGATGTTGCACGCGGGGTGCGGGCCACCGCAGTTGATGCAGGTGGCCGGCTCCTCCCGCGGTCGCGGGCAGTCGCGTGCTGTGTGCTCGCCCCCGCATCGCACACAGGCGAGCGGGCGGTGACACTGGTGCGAGCTATGTCTAAACTTCTGACACCGGTGGCACTGAGCGGGCCCACGTTTCCCACGCCAGGCCTCTATCTTCACCCCCCGCATTAACATAAACACGGAGGTGTCGAATATGGCCCGGACATCTGGGGTTTTCTTCAATATTGCGTGGAATACGCAGCCGGGTCGTCCTTGTGCGCCCTTAATGTGGCGCACGTACTCCGGCTGGTATCCCAGCTCGCGCAATTCCTCCTCAATCTCCTGAGGGTTGGTGTCAGCTGGCAGCCCCCTAATGGCCACCTTCATGCTACGCTCCGCCGGTAGCGAGTAGGCGAACCAAGCGATGCCGCTGTCCTTCTCCAGGCCAGTCAGATACCGCTGGACCAGCCTATACTCTTCCTCGGAGTCGGGGGTGAAACGTACCCCCCCCCCGTAAGGCCGAGCATTCGGAGGCCGGCCCAGCTTGGCAGCGATGGCCCGGAAATGTGTCGCCCAGTTCGGCAACTTCTCTACTACCAGCGGAGGGTAGCGCAGTTTCTTGGGTTTCTTACCTGCCGGGGCCGTCGCGGTCGCGGCCCCAGGGGCAGCGGTGGCAGCAGCAGGTGTTGCGGCAGGGGTGGCAGGGGGGGGGCCGCGCAGCAGCGCTGGACCCAGCTCCTCCTCTGCTCCGGGTGGAGTCCGTCGGAGAAGGCGTGTGGCGCGCCGCCTCCGCAAACGTCGGCGACGTCGGCGTACCCCGACCCCGCGGCGCGCTGTCGCGCTGTGGTCGCGGCGGGTCGAGGCAGTAGCGCTTCGCCTCCTCCGTCTGGTCACCCGAGCTCCGTCGTCTCCGGTGTCGCTGGGGTTTGGGCTCGAGCTCAAACTCGTAGCCGAACCCCAGCGATGGTGTCGGCGAAAAGGCCGGGCGGGCCGCATCGGCCTCCGCGTCTCTCGGCGTAGGCCGCCGTCCGGATCGCGGGGTCGTCTCATAATAGACGTCCTCGCGACCGGACCCGGCCGAGCCCACGGATGCGATCGACATGCTCGATCCCTCGCGGGACGAGCACACCGACATCACCGCGGGCGAGTCGTACGCGGAGGCGCGCGGGGGTGCGGGCGAGGCTGGTGCGAGCGGCACCGCTCTCGCCGGGCGGCGGTGTGGCCCCGTGCTAGCCGGGCGCTCCTGCTCCCTCAACGCGCTTGGACCCGCTGGCAAGAAGCGGGGATCCAACGCGGAGGTGCGTGGAGCTGGGCCAGCACGGGACGGCGTCGGTGCGGGTGCTGGCGGGGCTCCGGTGCATGCCGGCGGCGACGCGAAGCGTGGCGGCGGTGCAGCGGAGCGTGTGGGTGGCGCGCGGTGGCGCGCAGGTGTCACCGGGTGCGCCGGTGGTACAACGGCGCGGGCACCGGGCGCGGGCTGCGCTGGCGGCGCGCTAGCGCGCGCGGTAGGCGCGGTTGGGTGCGCGATGGGCGCAGGGTGCGTGGGCGACGCGGCGGAGCGCCCGGTAGGCGCGGGGCGCGCGATCGGTGCGGCGGGCCGCGCGGATGGCGCGGCGGGGCGCCCACCCGGCGCAGCGGAGCGCACGGGAGCGGGTACGCGAGCGGGCGGCGCTGCGGCACGTGCTGGGTCGCGGCCCACATTCGCGGCAGGTCCCGGGAGTAGTATATAATTGGGCATTCTGGACCACTTTTCGCTCGGCTTCGCCATCGCTCGGTGGTCCAGAATGCCCAATCGTGAACGGCCGACTCGATAAGTAGTTAGTAATGCAAAATAGTGGTAGTGGTACGGTTTATAAAGATGTCACGTGTTATTCTATTGATATGTGTTTAGTGTTTTTCTAGCTAAACAGTGGTACGAATGTATATGACTGTGTATACACACATATAATAATAATATCGTATTTAATTATGTCTGTATGAGATGTGTGTGAAATGAAGTGTGGGTATGCATACAAGGGAATTAAAAAATAATAAAAAACAATCATTGAAATAAAACCATATTTATTTACTTATCATAAAAAACCGGTTTGTCGGGGAACAAAACATCTGCAGAACGTACAAAGTCCTGCAGTTTTTTCCACTGAGGAGAGTCAATGTCCGCCTGGAGCTTGATTCGTACCAGTGCTCTTTTCCAAAGCTCCATCGAGTCGGTGTTGCGCGCGTCGTCAGCTCGGTACACCTTGCAATCTATGTAATATTCGCCCTCGGTGCGAGCTGTGCGTCGCTCGCACCCGTTAGCCACTCGGTTCACAAACAACGACAACAGGCTGGCTTGACTCGATGATCCCTCTCCGACTTCCGCGCTGGTCTCGCGGGCCGGGTTGATACCGAATATATCGCTGATACTCGTAGTCTTTTTACTGTAAAAAGAAAACAACTTGAGTTAAATTTAATTATTTAAATATTACGACAGAAACCAATTACACTATTTAATTTTTAAACAACATAGCTACTTAATATGTAACCTGGTTAATTTACTAATTACAAGTCTAATTATATTTGATACTGAACTGGGTGATCAAGAATTGATATTTAATAAGGCTTTTCAATAGACTCGATGAGTATAAAAATTAAAGAATTATTATTCGTTGAGAAATACTTTTTGATGCTCTATTCTTGTATGTACTAACAGTAACGACCACAATCACTACACTCATGAGACTTGATGAGACAAACATAGTGAAACATGTAAAACAATATTGTAATTTACTTGATGAAACATGTAGGAAAACAATATGTAATTTACCTGGGACGGTTCGATTTTGATTTGCGTTTTCCATTTTCTGTAGGTTTACGACCAGTTTTCGTTTTTCGTTCATTGGTTGACGGTGTTTGATAGAATGAACCCTCAGAATCGGACCTGAAACAAAAAAGTGATACATACGTTTAAATAAAATAAATTAAAAAGTAAGCGGTGGTTCTGAAGTTTAGAGTCAGAAGAGTTTCGAATATTTTATACTTACATTTTTTCCTGGACTTGTAGAGGACTTACTCAACTTCAAGACGATAGCAGCGCCAGCAGACACGATGATCTTCAACTGGTGTTGGTGATAGCGGTTGTCGACACTGACTTTACTGACTGAGTACAACAATTTACCGATTGCGGATCACGAGTGCACGACTGAAGTCCGGAGTCGCAAGTTACTATTACTTAGTTCACTTGGAACAATTGCAATGATCATAATGAAAAACGTAGTGACTTATAAGGCTGGAAATGTCTAACATGAAAAGATACTTAAAATCTTTGGGTTCTAGCGTGTGATGGAACTTTTTTATTTGGTCGTATTTTAAACCTTGAAAAAGTTAATACTAAGGTAAACTAAAGTACAACCAATTCCTGATGCATCGAAAACACTTAGGGTTTACACACCATTTCGTTACAATTTTCATACAACGGTAGTTATATAAGCAGTATAATGACAGCCCTGTGTAAAATAACTGACTATAAATTAGGCAATACATCGGAAACGCTGAAAGTTGATATATGATAGCAATAGTCTTATTACGAACGCTTGACGTTGTGGAATTTTCTGAAATTGTAAAGACGTTTTACGTATTTCGGTAAATAAATGTCACTACTAAATACGTAATATTACAAGTGTAATATTGAAATTGTGAATATTAAACAGGTAATTATTATTTTAATAAATCATTTATAATAATCTATTTTGATACTTTATAGTTATTTTATTTATAATTTAAATAACAATATTTTTATTCTTTTTCAGCTACACATGCATTACAATTTACAAAATTGTACCAAGACGATGAGATTGAAGATTTATTCTTAAGGAAAATATTTAGTAGCACATAATTTTTATCTGGTAATTTCTACAAGTGCGTAAGATCAAATAACTAACAGGTAAATATATTAAGTATTGTAAGTTAACTAAGTTTTTGCTGAATTATTAATCTAAGTACCTATCTAATAAATCTTTGCATCTTATTTCCAGAATAAGGATGTATGCAATATGATCAAAACAACAAATGAGGAACGGGAGCTACAACTGATCGAGATTTTATTATAGTGGTTCTAACGCATTTTCGAAGCTGTAAATCTGCATGAAAGGTATATAATTATATATACATATATATTTATATATATATATATATATTTAAGGACAACATATTGTTATACACGATTTAATATTAATTTGATACTTGGGTCTAAACGCTGAAATAACTATTACTTAATCCTTGTATATCAATACTAATTCGTGTATTCAATCACAATGACTTACTGCTCAGTATGTCATGTATCTGTAGATAATCGTAAGTGGTCTGGTCATTTACGTAGTAATACACATAAAAACAATAGCGTAGCTCACTTTAGTAGTAATATAAAAATAATCAATTCCTCGTTCAAAGGACGTATTGTAAGTTATAGGATTATTGCAACTGAGGAGTTAGTCCATACATTTCCAGAGAGTTTTCTAATAAAAATTCGAGAACAAGTCAAGGATTTGATAGACCACTCACTAAAAATGCACACATCTGTTAAAGTTAACTTTGAACTATTTTTGGTATTTCTTTTGTTTAAAAACGATCATCAAGAAATGAAATCATTTGCTACAAAAAACTTTATTATTCATTTAAATTACGATTTCGACACAATTTTTAAATCAACAATTTTACTACTTCTCAAAAAAATAGAAGAGTTTCAGGAAAGAGATAGCGGTTGGACATTTTTGAATAACTCCTATTTTGAAATAAATATTAATAAATATCAGCCGCTCAGTGGATCCAAATATATTCCTTTACCAAATTTTATAAAAAATAAAAAAGCTTGCTTGAATATTAAGAACAACGACAAGTACTGCTTTCTATGGTGTGTTGTGGCAGCCTTGTATCCTGCAACCCAACATACCGACAGAGTTACATCATATCCTCGTTTTCAGGATGTTTTAAATATTATTGATCTGTCATTTCCCATCACATTCACGGACATAGCCAATTTTGAAAAAAATAATCCCAATATAAATATTTATGTATATGGATTGAAAAATAATAAAACCATTATAGGACCATTATATAAAACAATTAATAAAAAATCTAGGAGCATTCACTTATTGTATTTAGAAAATGATACAAATTCCCATTACTGTCTTATAAAGAATTTGCCCCGTTTAGTTCGAACTCAAATTTCTAAACATCATGGTAAATTATATTATTGCGAATCTTGTTTATTGTTTTTTTCTACTCTTAGTCAACTTGAAACACACCTGTGTGGAGGGGTTGTCACAATTTTGCCTGATAGGGGATCTGTGCTAGAGTTTAAGAACTTTCAAAGAAAACAAGACATTCCATTCGTAATTTATGCCGATTTTGAAACACTGTTAATGCCAATTTCCAGCGATGAATTTGATACTGCTAATACAACATACACCCAGCGACACGTGCCAGCCGCTTTTGCTTATAACATAGTATCTTCTTTCAATGATAATGATAATAAAAGGTATAGAAGTTATCGCGGTGAGGATTGTGTTACCAAGTTTATAGAGTTTCTTACTCAGGATGCAATTGAAATATATAAAATACTAACTAAAAACAACCCTATGATATTTACTGATAAAGATGATGAGGATTTTAGAAAAACAATTAAGTGTCATATATGTGAAAACATGCTGTGGTCTGACAGAGTTAGAGATCACTGTCACATCACAGGTAAGTACCGCGGCGCAGCTCATCGACATTGTAACCTCCAACATAAAGTACCAAAATTCATACCAATATTTTTTCATAACTTGTCAGGGTATGATTGTCATTTATTTGTGAAAAAATTAGGTGAAATACCTGGTCAAATAAAAATTATACCTAAGACCAAAGAAAAATATATATCATTTTCAAAGTTTATACCCGTTGCAGATAATGAATATGTACAATTAAGATTTTTAGATTCTTATAATTTTTTAGGCACCAGTTTAGACAAACTAGCTAAAACAATGCAGATAGAAGATTTTGTTAGTCTTCGATCTCATTTTTCTGATAATAAACATTTTAGTTTGCTGACACGAAAAGGTGTTTATCCGTACGATTATATGACAAATTGGAAATGTTACGAGCAACAGGCGCTACCGCTAAAGTGTTACTTTCACAATTCCTTGACAAACGAAGACGTCAGCAATGACGATTATAATCATGCTAACACTGTCTGGAATTGTTTTAATATCAATAATTTAGGAGAATACACTGATCTGTACTTAAAAACAGATGTACTCTTACTAACAGATATATTTCAAAATTTTAGAAAAACTTGTAAACAATATTATAAACTTGACCCTGCATTTTATATAACAACTCCTAGTCTATCTTTCGATGCAATGCTACTTAAAACAGGCGTTCAATTAGAACTGTTGACAGATTTAGCGATAATTAAAATGATTCAGGGTGGTATTAGAGGAGGTTTGTGTATGTGCTCGCACCGGTACGCAAAAGCCAATCATAAATATATGATAGAATATAATGCTGTAAAGCCGGATTGTTTCATAGCCTATCTAGACTGTAATAATTTATATGGTTATAGTATGTGTCAGTATTTGCCATATTCTAGTTTTCGGTTTCTTAATGAAAACGAATTAATTAATTTACGCGTTCAAAATATTGAGGATAATGCTGACTGGGGATATATATTAGAAGTTGATCTTTTATATCCTGATCACTTACACAATTACCATAATGACTTGCCTTTTTGTCCTGAAAAATGCATTCCTCCAGGTGGTAAAACAAAAAAACTTAT
This sequence comes from Aporophyla nigra, assembly GCA_947507805.1. Lineage (NCBI taxonomy): Eukaryota > Metazoa > Arthropoda > Insecta > Lepidoptera > Noctuidae > Aporophyla > Aporophyla nigra. The sequence goes on along the minus strand of OX382304.1, from coordinate 22,518,788 downwards.
CGCAAATTTATATAATAAGTACAATTATGTCATACACTATGTTCATTTAAAAAAGTGTCTGGAGCATGGTTTAATATTACGAAAGATTCACAGAGTTATTACTTTCAAACAAAGACCCTATTTAAAAGAATACATAGAATTAAACACTCGATTACGTCAGAAAGCAAAAAGTACATTCGAGCAAGACTTTTTTAAATTATTAAACAACAGTGTTTTTGGTAAAACGTTGGAAAATACTGAAAAGAGAGTCACCGTACATTTAGTTAATCAATGGTGTGATAAAACAAATAAAACCAACAAATCAATATCCGCTGAGAGGCTTATAGCTAATCCCTATTTTCATAGTGCAACAATATTGACTGAAAATTTAGTTGCTATACAAATGAAACCAGATAAAATCATCTTAGATAAACCTATTTACATAGGATTCACAGTTTTAGATCTTTCTAAGTCCCATATGTATAATTTTCATTATAATGTTATTAAACCTTTTTATCATGATCGAGTACGCTTATGTTATACAGATACCGATTCTTTTGTGTATGAAATATATACTAACGATTTTTATAATGATCTGAAGTACCATTTCTTGCAATACTTCGATAGCAGTAACTATGAAAATGAAAACGAATATGCAATACCTCTAATCAATAAAAAAATTCCAGGCCTTTTTAAAGATGAAATGGGTGGTAAATATATCTCTGATTTTGTTGGGTTGAGGTCAAAGCTCTATTCTTTAAAAACTTCAAATACAGTTATCAAAAAAGCTAAGGGAATTAAATCATATGTGCTCCGAGATTTAGATATCACAGACTACGAAAGCATTTTATTGAATGGTGGAGTTATTAGAAGAAAAAATATAATGTTTAAATCATTGAAACACGAAATTTTTACACAAAATGTTAATAAAATTACCTTATCTAATAACGATGACAAACGAATTATTTTGAAAGACAAAATAGCAACGAAAGCATGGGGTCATTCATGTATATTAGGTAACCAATAATGAAACACGTCATTTATCTTGGAATTATTACTAAGTATAAGTATTGATAAAATAAAAGAGTTGTCCTGTATTATAACATTATAATAATAATAATAAATATCTTAGGACAACCAACACAACGTTATCTGATCCCAAACTAGGCAGAGCCTGTACTATGGCAACTAGACAACTGATAAACATACTTATATATTTCTAAATACATACATATTATAGATAATTTTACACCCAGACACAGAACAAATGATTGTGCTGATCACACAAAGATTTGTCCTGGGTGGGAATCGAACCCACAACCTCAGTCTTTGCAGTCAGGGTCACTAACCACTAGACTAACAGGCCAGTCAAAAACATTCTTAGTTAAGTAAATAAATGTACTAGTGTTAATTAGCATTATATTATTTAGCTTTAGTTTTCGGAAATTCATAAAGATTCTTATTATTGTACTAAATGTGTCTTTAATATCAATTTACTTGTTTATTTGTTTAACAGATAAAAAACCTTTGATCATTTTAAAAATGTGAAAACAAATGTGAAAAATTGAATTTCTTCACGTGTGTCTGCTAGTTTATAAATAAATATAAATTTAAGTGTATATACTTAGTATATTTTTAATAAGTTATTGATTGCAGAAAAATAAATAAAATGTGTGACCATGTACTTGTTTTATTTATCAGAAACTTGTTCAAAAACATCATCCTCCTTTTTAAAGTTGGTTAAATAGATAATGAAACCTCGACTCGTTGAAGTTTCTTCATCCAGAATGTAATATGATCACAACATCCGTTTCGACGTTCGTCATTATATTATTAATTAAAACAAACTCGAAGCAGTTTATTTATGTATTGTCGTTTTATTTCTAACTAGCTTCTGCCCGCGACTTCGTCCGCGTGTTAATCAACCCAGAGAATAAAAAGTTTCACAGAAATTCCAACCCCCATTTAACCCTCTTAACCACCAACAAAAACCAAAAAGCCCTTTCTTAGTGGATACCTACTCTTCACAAAGAACACACCCTCCAAATTTCACGTGTCTATGACCAGCGGCTTAGGCTGTGCGTTGATATATCAGTCAGTCAGTCAGTCAGTCACTCACTCAGGACTTTGAATTTTATATATATAGATCATAATATTTAATTAATTATTGCTAATCATATTATTATGAGCGAATTAGGCTCATATCAATAATTCGTAGGTAACATCGCAGGGCGATGCTAGTTTAAAATAGTGAAATGTGATATATTGTATGTTAATAACCTTTACACTATAATTGCAAGTTTGCTATTTGTGGAGGTTCGAGTTTATACATGCTGCAACAAAGCTATACCTTATGGGTATATAGATAAGATTTACTTTCAATAATAATTATAAATGCAAGCGTGTTATTTTGTTGAGGTTCAAGTCTATACATGCTTCCACAAAGCTTCACCTTTATTGGTATGTGGATAAGATTTACTTTCAACAATATATGTTATGATCATAATGCTACGTTTACAATATAATCAAAACCATCGGAGTACATATTTAGGTTACTTATTTAGAAAATTTTACTCACACCGAATACTTGTATACAATATTATAGTTTTTTGGTCTATCAGTGTACGTCATAAACATGTCATTGGTAAGTAAAATATGTATATATTTAAATATTAAAGCTAATTTAAAATCTCTCGCATATTGTTTCACTGATTAAGACGTTAATCATTTTGTTTCAGATTTGCGACTCAGAAGTTCAGTTCAGCCAGTACGCTCAGGATCCTTACGAAGGACTTTCTGAGATGATTTGCAACGAACCCCCTCACTGCAGTCAAATAACAAAAGAAAAGAAGTCCCGGCGAAAACATCGGGAAAAGCCTTCCCATAAGAAACAACCAACAAAATCTTTCGTGATGAGTAAACTGCATCGACGCGGGATAAAACTGATAAAAATATCAGTGGTTGATCTTTGCAATAACAACACAAGTGACAGTGATAGTGAGAGTGAGAACGTGATAATAAATGCACAATACATTGTTAAAGATGCTATGGATAGTGTTATGGACGATACGGAATCGTTAGTTAAAAAAATTTCAAAAACTTTGATAGACAGTGATTTTTAATTTTATATTTTTTGGTTTTACTAATTGTTATAAGTATTTTTTAAATTAAATTTATGCTGAATCTTTATGGTTAATGTAATTCCAGTTATTTTTGATAAACTCTTTTAATTTAAATATTTGTATTGTGGAAAAATGTAATTAGACAGGTTAACTAATGAAATAAAACACATTTATCATTTAAGATTAAATTATTGTTTTATTTAATAAACTTAAAATACATTTTCATTACAAATCCATTTTTCTCCCACAGTTTCCTTCACAGAACTTGTTATAAAACACAGAGAATCATTTTTTATTTATAACCATCAATAACCTTTATTTACGTTTGTTACATATTAATTACCATTACCACTCTAAATATTTTTTTAAACATAATACATTTTTAAGTGCACATTGCTTTAAATGATTATTACAATTTAAATTCGAATCTATATTACAGTATTTTTTATGCAAAATAGATAAATTAGGACATAGACTCTCATCAAGTTCTGTTACTTTACAATTTTCACATAGCTCCTTTATCCACTGCACCTTCTCCAAGCCTTTGACAATAATTTCTTTATTTTGTAAGTATGGAACGATTATGCGATGGAATTCCCTATAGTCGATATTTCCTTCATTCCAATAAATGCCTCTGTTTCTTTCTAACCATTTGACTTGTTTCTGTTCATTGCTTGTTAAGTATCTGAACAAGTATGGAGGCTTAACTAAGAAGGTTTGGGTGTAATCACGAGTAGCCAAAGCTAATTCTTTTACTATAAAAGTGTTGAAGAAGACCTTAAAGCCTTGAACGTCTACTATTATAGTTTCAGGATTCATGATATTTTCCTCACGGTATTGCTTAACGGTTTATACTCAATTATGCAGTCGTTTAATATAAGGCAGTATGCCGAAGTTTGATCAGGTATAACCGAATCAGTTTCGATTTCCACTCTTACATCCACAACAGGGCCTGCTTTCAAGTTATCTGCTTGCCTGGAGCAGTCAATAACGAAGAGCGGAGCCAAGTCCTTAAATTGTTTTTCGCTTAACAAAGGCTCCGCGCGGCGTCCGTAATATGACTGCTGAAATCTAGTGTATTGCTCGTATAATAAAGCAATTCTGTTATCAGCAAAATTCACATTAAGATTTTCATATGGGAAGTAGTTTGAATTGAGGTATACTTTAACATCACGAATATGACAGTGATCGAACAGAGACATATCAGAGTTTGCATTGTTTTTTCTGTTTGTCTGTAAACCGATAATGACATATCTCGGTTTCTCTATTTGCGATGAAGTTTTAATCGACCAAGTATGTTTCGTTGTTTTAGGTAAAGTGGGATATTCGTACAGATCCCAATTTCTAAAAATAATCTGGAGCGGTCGGTCTTTCTCTAGCAGTTTTAACAAACTTATTTTCTCTTTATCTGACACTTTAACATGCGGTACACGCCAAACAATTTTATTTATCTGAACATCATCTACGACTTCACCGGTATTCAGTTTTACAGCGTTGAGGTTAGTATTGCTTCGTAACAATATCAATTCGTGTCTACTATTTATCACTACTTTCTTAAAATCTTCTGCAAATCCGAGAATGTTACAAAGTGGTATGGAAGCAGAAAAACTACCTCCATTAATATTTTTTATGCCATCGATATTCCAACCCCAGGCATAAGATATCTTCGATTCACTCTCATTCATAGACACTAATGATTTTATCGTAGTCGTCACACCAGCGTTTTTTATTTTATCAATTTCCACTCCATTTAATTCGTATCTTATATCTTGAAACAAGTAAAGTAGAAAATTATTTGTTAAAGAAACACTACTCGCTTTATCTTTTGAATCTTTTTTGCTAACGATTATAGTTCCTTCCAAATACAAAGTGCTTGCTGACGGTAGTATATACAGATCCTGTTGATTAATAGGTATACGGATTTCATCGTTCCTGTTGAAGCTTGTTACGTAGGGTTTGTAAGAATGAAATTCAATGCCCTCAACAGTGTTGTCGTAAGTTGGAGCAGATAAAACATCTAAGATATTCATTTTAGCAAACCAATTGCTTTAAGAAATTCCTTATTGTCTCTTGTTAATTTTATTTTTTTCTTAGACCGAGGTCTTATTTGCTTGATCACTTTAGTTGAACTGACGTTCTCAATTTGATGATGCACATATTTATTGTAGTCAATCATTTTTTCTTCTTAGGTGTAAATATAGCTGCACTTCTTCACCACGTAAGTTTATTAATCGATTGTTTATATCTAATAGCCTGATATGTATACAGCTTATGTTGTTTTGGTTGATTGGAAAGTATATGGCGTTTTTCGGAATTTCTATAATTCTATATCCAGGTGGCACATTGAGTGCGAATTCGTGTACAATGTGACTGGGTTTTCCGTTTATGTACGAACCACTTACAATGTCACATTCTATCCTGATCACAGTCGTAGGCAAAATGTTGACTGGTAACTCAGATACATGCCATTTATTGGCTTTTAAAATCTGTTTATTAAACCCTAATAATCTCCTAAAAGTTCCTTCTTTAGTAAAATTGATATCTTTGGTACAGTATATCAAAGTTTTTAGAGTATTGTTATTACACTGTACTTTTATTGAACAATCTTTTATTTCCGATTTTAAATAATCGTTGATATCTTGTAATTCATAAGTGCCTTCAGGTATTTCAAGAACTTCGTTAGAGCCGTAATATAACTTATTATTCGTTTCGTCAATGTTTGGAATTGAATTAAATGTTGAGAAATGCAATAAGGCACACTCATAAGATCCATAAAGTTGTAATGTATTAGGATAATATGTACATAAATCGGACGAGTTTGCAGTTATCGACAAGGTGAGTGACATGATGAAAATGATTGAAATAAAAGAAATACATATTATTTATACGTATTTATTCCAAAATTTCCGTAGATATTCTAAACATAAGTGTCCACAGTTTACTGTATTAAATTGTTGAAATCTAGTATAGTTATAAAAAACATTACAATTTTTAAAATACTGCATTAATTCCATCGGAGGTTTCAAATCCCCAAAGCTATCAAAGTATTCACAATAATTGTTTATTTTAGCGTAAGCTACCCAATGCGTTCCTTCATTTCGTGAATCGTCTAAGTTGACGATAGCACATTCAATGCGTTTTGGTGTTCTTGGTAATCGATCCTTCATATAGACTCCTCGAAAGTATGGAATGTCACGTGCATGCTCACTGATATCGATATTAGTTAAAGGACGATTAGGCAGCTTTTTATTTAGTTTTTTGAACATTTTATAAACAGCCCTTTACCGTTTTTATGAGGCTTGATATACAACCCTTTGCCCAACGCTAAAGCTTCCATGGTCTTATTGTGTCGTTCTGATTCTCGCAAGCTTTTTTGAGCTGCATTGTATTCGTTTACGGTTTTTGCAATACCAGCTGCACCGCCTGCTAAACTTCCTAAAGCCGATAATCCTGCGAAAATTGGAATTAAAGGTAAGACTCCTCCTGTCTTTGGTATGGGTATAACTCGTGGTATGCGAATCTTCTGAATGTCTGGAAATATCTTTTTCGCAGCTGAATAAGCAATGTTGATTAATGTTTTACTATTTTTAGGTTTTAATTTCTTCATTTTTGACTTAATTTTTGACACAAAAGCATTAAATGTTTTAATGCCGGCACCCGACTTTAGTTTGGCTTTCATTACTTTACTCACTATCCATGAGCTAAGTTTTTCACCTTTCCCTGCATCTCTTGATTTTAGTCTTTGTTTAGCCATGTTTAAAAGTTGTAAATCCGCTTTGTGACGATTAGATAAATCTGTGTGATTTGCATAAGCAATGTCGTGATGCATACAAGCTTCGTCTAGTTTATTCACACCTCGATCGCCTCGCAACAATCGCTTCTCAAGTTTTGTTCCCGGTCCGCAATAGTTATAACCAGGCAAATGAAGTTCGAATGGCAGATTATTAATCACACTATTAACTAGTCCACCGCCTTGCATAGTGAAAAGTGTAATGAATGAAAAAATCCTTACAAACACGGTTATATATTCATAATCCTAATCCATAATTGCATCTTTATCAATCCAACTGTTTTCTTCGTTGCTTAAGCCAAGCCATTTCACGTAAACTTTATTTCCTTTCCTTCTAATAACCTTTTCTATCAAATAGACACCTGGATAGCTAGTTTTTTGAAGTTCTTGTTCGTAGAAACATCCTCTAATGGTTTGCTTTCGATGATCTTCTAAATGATATGTTACTGGTATGGTTTTATTAATCTTTTTTACAGTAAATATTTCAGTTGACCAATTAGGCGTGTAACCTTTATCAAAAATATGTTTGTATTTACTGATCCGAACATTTTCACCTACTTTGAACTTAGGTTGACATCGGCGTGATGTAAGTTTCTGAATTTTTTGAATATTTTCTCTTATCTTTGACTCGTTTAACTTATTTACCTCGAATGGTTTAAATTTGATTGTACGATGTTTTGTATTATTATAGGTTTTTAGAATAACTTCTAATGGTAAACCTAACCATTTGTAATTCCCAATGAGACTAAAGTACTTATACAATTTAGTTTTAATCGTTTTAATAACCCGTTCTACAATCGAAGCTTTCTTGGTAGAATAGGAAGAGTAGTGATTAATATTGTAGCTCTTCATAAGCTTTTGGAATGTTACGTTATAGAATTCTGTTCCAGAATCTGTTTGTAAATGAACAGGTTTTCGATTACTCGTAGTTAGTATTCGCTCAAATGCACGAGTAACATCAAGTTTACATTTGGATTTTAGTGGTTCTGTCCAGGTATACTTTGAGAAACAATCAATTACCACTAAAATATAATTATATCCTTTATTAAACTTTTTGAGATTTTGCATATCTATCAGATCAGCTTGCCATAAGTCATCAATGCCTTTTAAAATAACTGAACGTCTAACAAAGTTTCTTCGTGCTGCTTTGTGAAGTTCATTAACAATTTGTTGCTTCGCCATCACGGAGTATTTTCAAGTAATTTTTGGACTTCTGCTTTGTTATAAAACTTATCTTCCAACTGAACTAAAACTTCAGGTATCTTCGTTTTTAAAGTGGTTTGGACTGTTATTTGTACATCTTTTATGATTTGAGCACGCAACAATCCAATCATTCTATTCTGTTCCTTTATTATCTGATCGTGCAATCGATCGACGTAATCCTTGTTTACAGCATCATCTATGTCTAAAGGAGATTTAATTCCTCTTAATCTAGATTTTTTCAAATCAAAATCACCCCTTTCAGATTTTAGCAATGCATTTTCATTGAATTCTAATAATTCAGAGAAACGCATTCTCTTATGAATATGGTGTCCAAATTTATCTACATTCATATTTTAAGGTGTATTATATTTAAAGGTTGATAATAAAATGAACGGTGAAAAATTTATACCAATTATTTATTACTTAATAATTTTACTTTCACTCAGTTCTTCAATAATAGATATAATTTCGTTGTCTAATCCAGTGTTACCAGCGTCTCGAGATGCAATTAATAATTTTAACCTATCCACAAGTTCATTAGGATCATCCCAATATACAAAATCTTTATTTTTTTTCCACATTTTTGTCAAGGGTAGCCCTTTTCCCTTTGCTTGACTGTTTTGAATAGGATTCGGCAGTTTGAAAAGAGGTTTTATAACTTGCAAATATTTTTGTCCCTTATTACTTTTTATTGGTTTGTTTGAATCAAAGTCTCGACGATGTGCGTTTGTGGCAATCAACATCATTTTATAATTCTGCATATCAGACTCTGTAACTGTGCTTAAATCTACGTCCTTTTTCAATAATAATTGTTTCAGTCCTGGAGTACTTCGATATTTCCGTCCACTAACGGTGATGTAATCATCGCTGATCGTTATGACAGCAGAACCTAACATCAATTGTCCTCGCTCCGCTCGAACACCAAATGGAATATCTGTTAGTGCTTCTGTAGATACTGACCAGGATGATGTATTACGCTCTTGATTATTGTCTCCTAATGATTGATACGACTCATCACTGTCGGTATCACATTCACTTTCTTCTACATTACTATCTTCTTCGTTATTAGAACTGTCTTTCTGTAAAGTATTGTTTTTAAACGGAACTTCTGTTTCTTCAACTTCTTTAGATCGCAAGAGGTCAGTTTGCTTATTGGTGTCAGCTAAAAAATTAAGAGACTCTGTTACAGGTCTAAAAACTGATTCCAATGCTTGCTTATTTTCAGTTTCCAAATCTCGCATCTTTCTGACTTTTTTCTTTACAGCTTCTGCAGCATCAACAATTTGCCTTTTCAGTGATTTTTCCATTATTACGATTTTGCGGACTATAATAGTTAACGATGAAGAGTTGACCAAGGAATAATGATATCATGTAAGTACCATATCTTAAATATTACATTTCTAATCAAAGACTACGAAAGTGTCAAATTTATTTCTATAGCATCCGTTATTTTTGTTGCAATCTTTATTAATTACAACATAATTAAAGGGCTCACTCCATATTTTAGAACACATTTCACGAAATTCAAGCCATGTCATATCAGTGTTAACATGTTCTTCATAAACATGCCTCAAGTTAATGTCATCTTGTTTGAATAATATAATTAAGTTAGCATTATCTCTTACTAACTGTTTAGGGATTTTGCTATATGTTTGATTGAGATAAAAACAGTCGATGTGTTTGTGCCTTCCCATTGCAAAATAATCACGCATGTTAGTTTGATTCTCGCAAGCAACGTCATCAAATATAATCACAGAGTTGGGTTTAGCGTCCTGAACGCTTATAACTTCCTCATTCCCTTGATATTTCTGGAATGAGATAATTGGTACCCGTTGTAAAACTCTTTCTAAAAAAATGTACTTTGGTTGGTGTAGGGTTTTTGAATAGATATAAACATTTTGAAACCGTAAACCATTTTCATGTATAAGAAGTCCAATAAGTAAATTTGTTTTTCCACAGTTCGATGGTCCGCAAATGATGCATCGTACTGAATTAGGTAACAATTCTCCATGGCGAGATCTAGTTTTACAAAAATCATCGCAAATAGTGCTTACATGCAGCGATTGTGGTTGTTTTACAAATTTCATGATTACTGTTGTCAACAAACTGATTAACAATGAGTGCATGTGTTTATTACGACATTATTTATAAACTGAAACAGTTACAGATTTCGCGTTTTTTAATCCGAAATGAGAAAACCTCGAACGCTCATCGGTCGATTATTGAGCGTTCTATACCACTGTTTACTTCGCCGAACGATAGGTGGATTTAGAATGCTTTAAATATTCGAACGAATGAACAAATGAACGAGTCGATTACCGATTATTGGGCGTTCTAGACCACTTTCGGCAGCGAGGCGTACACTCGCCGAGCGATTTGCCGAAAGTGGTCTAGAATGCCCAATAATATACTACTCCCGGGGCCTGTATCGGCACCGGTCGGAACGCCGCGGGGCGTACGGCCACAGCATGCTGCCGGCCAGACGACGGCGTCGGCGCAACGCGCGCAGGCGCCGGAGTCGTCGACGGGCCGGCAAGCGCAGCGCTGCTCGTCGCACCTCTTCTTCTTCCTCCTCCTTCTCCTTTTCTTCGGGGGTCTTCCCCCCCTCTTCTGGGTGCGGCCGGCGGCGCACCGGACGACGCAACGCCTATATTAGGCATCGACGTCGCCCGGTCCAACGTCGGACGATCCTCGTCCTCTTCCGTAGGCCCGGCATCGCGGCCCAAAGAGCCGCGCTTGCCGGGCTTAGACATCCCGGGGGCGAAGGCCTCCGCGACCGCTGCGGTGGCTTGCCACCGGGCAGCGTGCTCCCGTCCGTGTCACCCCAGGTGCCGACTGGTCCCTGGGACGACACACACGGAAGGGGTTAAAACAAACACTTTTCACTACACTCGCGAGTGTGAGCGGAAGCGGTCCGCGCGGTACTGCTAGTGGTTGCGTCTGTGATAGCAATCCGACTAGTTTGGCCGACGAGCCAATCCAATGCCCATTCGCCGCCGTGCGGCGTCTTTTATACGGAAGTATTGGAGGTGGGGCAACGACGTAGCACGCTACGACGTAGCGCGCTCTAACTCCGCCCACCAGCAATGAGGTGGGAGAATGGCGTAGCGTGCTACGACGCTACGGCGCTATCGCGTAGCCCAATGCACGTGCCACTCACAATATGACGCCGACATATATTTTTTTAAATGATATTGTTTGACGCGCCGTGACGGCCAGCTGACTGCAACAAAGGGATCATATTTTGAAGGGAACTCACGCAAATATAGTTTTTTCTTGTACTGAAAACTGAAATGTAAACAAATAAAAACTAGCCCAGTTTTTTGTATTTTTCTTTTGCTTAGACTGGAGAAATTGAAATTATATAAATCATAGATTCAATCATTCACTCACTCACTAACATTTAACGCATTGCCTAAACCGCTGGATCTAGGTTTTGCACCAAAGTTCATCTACTTAAAGGGTTAAATATAGGATTAAAGTTTGAATAGAAGTTTGTCATTCTTGTCTATGGGAAATTTTTTCGGGCGCACAGCTTGTCAATTACATAAAACACAAAAGCAATTTGTATTAAGTACACATGGCTACACATCAAACTATACATTTCCAGTTTTAGCTGAGGAGATCATACAATGAGGAAGTCCTCATACTGGAGCTTAGCTTAGTGTAGCTTATACTGGAAATGTGTGTATCTTGATTTGTGGCCGTACATACAGACCCCAGCACTTAAAGCTACTACAGTCTGTCAGATTTCTTTAAGGTGAATGCTTCAACCAGCCCGCGAAATTCAAATTTTCTTACGTTTTTTGCAATTTGCAGGCCAGTGCTAGGTTGTATGTTGATTAAAATATTATTCGCGCCTGTAAGACGTATGTAGTTACAGAATTATAATCATCAAAATCATCAATACAACGCTCTAAGTTCATAAAGCTGTAGGAATGACTTTTTCTGGGTTTTTTTTGTTCTTAAGCCTTTATGAACTTGGAGGGTTGTATTGGCGATTTTGATGATTATAATTCTGTTACGATATACGTCTTACAGGCGCGAATAATATTTTAATCAACACACAACCTAGCACTGGCCTGCAAATTGCAAAAAACGTAAGAAGTTTTGAATTTCGCGGGCTGGTCGGAGCGGGATGCTCCGACCAGCCTAATAGCCAGACCACCTTAATAGGTTTTCAACTTTAACGCTATAGAATAAGGTTCAAGATTGTTTGGGAAAATTTGACAGTTTCGGGTAACTTGATGTGCTGGCGTCTGTACATACATATGTAGGAGGTCTCTTTGTTGATTATTTTACTCACAGTCTTACCCAATAATTAACTATAACTACTTTTACGATCAGCATCCTAATTTCGTAATTTCACTATTAATCAGAATCTGAACCAATTAAAGGTCTTTGTTAAAAATATGTGTCTGCGCAACAGCGTAAATGATGCAATGAACTATAAAAATGCAAGTACCCCGATGTAGCCTGTACACAATTTGGTGGCCCAACGCCGTCTTTTCCTATATGTTAGAAATATTAAACAAAACCGATTTGTACGATACACTGTTCGAAAAATGGAGAGATTGATTCGCTCTTCCATCATTCAATCAACTATATAAAACACCGCAAAGGGTTTATTTCCTGTACTTTCAGCTATACTCCCCACCTGACCCACTTCTTGATTATTCAAGTTTTTAACCTACTAAGGCAAAAAGGAAGGGTTATGATACTAAGCGGAGACGTTCGTTACTTAGACCGAGAGATTTCGTTGAGAAACACAATATAAAAACGATTTGTCAAGCTTTCAAAGGTATCCATATGTACCTATTCACTATCTCGGTACCTGTATCAAAAGGTAAAGAATACCTGAAAAAAGGTTGGTGAGCCGCCGACCAAGATATCTGCTTCAAAATCTTCTAGAATATAGCTTCTCTATTATTCCATTATTTGGGATTACTTGTACAGATATTTTATTATCTTTTTAGGATTCTTTCACATGAAACCAAAATGTCCCAATTTTTTTAATATTGTTACTAATCTCAGCAAGGGTTATCGTTATACCCAATAAATAAGTTATGGAGGTCAAAACGGTTGATGCGAAATACTGATATTCAGCTGCATCCGGTTAGACTAGAAGCCGACCGCAATATACAATAGTTAGGAAAGACTAGGCAGATAATGTTTTTTCGAATTAGTGAAATACTTTGTTTTTTTTTTTTTAAGACTCATCATAACATCATCCCAGCGCTGATTTGCTGGATTCGGTTTCTTCTCTACCTATCGTTATATCTCCAGACAAAGTTTTTTTCGTTATATGTATATACCGGATGACATTTTTTACCGTCTCGACCTTCATATGGTGTGTTGTGTAACTAGAATAGAAGGCAGGAAGGCCTTCAGATTCATCGTAGGTGACTACAGGAGCGTGGGACGCGGGCGGACGGGGATGCGTGTGCGGCTCGTGCGCCTGCGGAAGATCAATGAAGCCGCCTATCGGCCAGCTTCAAAGGGTAGGATCGCGCTACGAAATCATTGATACATGCCGCGCATTGAGTAGGGTGCATATGATTTGAAATTCGATAGATATTAATTGTTTTTTTTTTCCAAATTTCTGTTTTTGTTGTTCTAGTATGAAAATGTTACTTTAAATGTGTAGTATTTATTGCTAGATCAATTTCATTACATGTTATTCAAAAATAAAAATAATAAAAATTTCGATGCCAAAGGCTTCTACTTCGTTCACCTATTACACCCATTTGTTTTCAAGACGTTATAAAATGTCACCCGGTATATGTATGTATTTGTATCTATGTATTTAGTATTCTTCCTTTTTCGAGTTATCAATCCCGTATGTTGCACCTGTCATGTTTTTCTCTGCATCACCCTAAGGTTGACTGGTAGAAAATGCCTCAGGCATTAAGTCCGCCTTTGTACAGTAGTTTTACTTGTGCATAAAGTTTTAATAAATAAATAAATAATTTTCCCTAATAATTTCTTGTGCATAATCAGCCTAAGTATAACGTTCCAACTGCTGAGACACAGACCTACTCTGAGAGAGGGAGTGGGCCATAACCTACCTCGCGGGGCTGGTTGATGGACGACACGATGTGATTTTTTTTTCGATTTTTTCCCCCCTGTGTTGAGAGCAGTGGTTATGAAATCAAATACACAAAGTAAATTGCCTTCCTAGGTTCAAACTCACGATCCTTGTAAATTGGAGCGGATACTACTGGGCACCCACTGCTCACAATTTCTCAAGCAATCAACAGTAACTGTTCCTGCCAGGGTCGCAAAATTCGTTCGAAAGAGTTGCCGTGGCCCTAGCATATGGGCAACTGAAGGAACACGGGTGGGTTTTAGTCAGTAAAAGTCTGACACGCCCACCTGCTCCGCCCAGAGCGGGAGAAGTCAATTGATGATTTCACATCCAAAAAAAAAAAGAAAAAAAAATCAACAGTAACTCGACCCCAACTGACACTTATGCCGCTCGTCTTCTTCATTACCCTTAAACCAAATCCAAGGTATAGGACTACAGACTACGAAGTTAAATTGGTTCTGCCGTAATTAAGAATGAACTTATGAGCTCAAACTCACCGAATTTGGGGACGAGCCTTAATAGCCTGTTAATGTCCCATTTGTACCGAAGTCACGAAGAAACTTGAGCCTTTAACACAATATACAGTTGAAGAGTCACTTGGGAACGGTTCTAAGAATTTGGTTAAGCATTCGATTGTCTTTGAGTCTGGGAAATTGATTGTGTATCAAATTTTAAATAATTTCATAATCAGCCTGTAATGATCAGCTAGGACACAGACAGGCCTCCTCTCAGTGAGAGGGAGTGGGCCGCAATCCACCACGCGGGCCCAGTGCAGATTGGTAGATGTCACATATCGATAGATGTCAGAAGTATGTGACATCTATGAACCCGCACTGGGCCCGCGTCTTGTCACAATACGTCAATTGGCCATGATACAGGCACTTAATACAACTGTGAAGAAGTCTAAGGAAAACAATACATTTTCCTGACTCTACTAATCATAGCGATCCCTGCATTTCATCATCATAATTTCAGCCGAAACAGAGCCCCGCGGTATCGGCCTCGACTTACGAGCTGTGCAAATTGCGTATCTACACCGCGGTGATACTATCATGACTTATGCGTGCGTCGTCTTCACGCATGTTAGCGTGATAACTGAAATGTAAACTGTTTCTGTTCTAAGCACCACTACATCATTCCACTTCATCGATGCAATAATGAGGAAATGGCTTGGCAATATTCTCTAAAATGTTGTGTGCTACGCATACAGGGTGCTGAGCCGGCCGGAGTTCTGAGAACAATCGAAATAAAACAAGATAAAAAAACTTTTTAACAAAAAATTTAACCGCCGAAAAAACTGAAAAGCAAAAAATAATAAACCTTAAAATTATGAGTCGGCGCTTTGAGTGATCTTTGCTCATTGATTTTTCAGCGCCGACTCATAATTTTAAGGTTTATTATTTTTTGCTTTTCAGTTTTTTCGGCGGTTAAATTTCTGGTAAAAAGTTTTTTTTTTTGAGACTTTAATGTACTTATAATACTTGGAATTATCAAAATCGGACTACTCTGTATAAAGTTATGCGTGGTTAAACATTACAATCAGTGAGTGAACAATCAATCATCCCCTGTTTTCTGACCCTTAGGGTTTGATTTTCTTTTCCAAATTTATATGGGACCACACTTGGAGTATACCCTTTCCAAAGAATTATCACAATCGGACTACTATGTAAAAAGTTATGCGTGATCATACATTAAAAAAAAAAAACAAACGAAAAAAAAAATACGCGTCGAATTGATAACCTCCTCCGTTTTTTTCGTCGGTTAAAAAGTCATGGATATTGCAGAAATTTTACTTTATCTTTTTTATCGCTGACCGATCCATTCGATTGACCCTACATCAGAATTATGTTTATTCGCTGTTTCGCAAATATGCAAACGTTGGACAAAATATCTTCTTTAATGTCTTTAAACCATTTTTCCACAGTTTTTGAACCAAATTATAATGGCAGGTTGGCGAAAAGTAAACTGCGAAGTTAGCTCAAGTTATAAAACTCATTTGTATTCGGGGAAACTTTCACCGCAGACATATTAATTTAAATGTATGAAAACATGTTCAGAATATCTTGAATGTTAAGTAGCCGTCGCTTCGGTATCAAGCAAACATACCTACCTACTTATAAAGTTGGAATTAGATGTGTTGGTAACAATAGTGGTCGTGATAATATGGTACAATTTAAGTGTGGGTCAAAGCTGTAACCCGATTCTGATAGCTTTGCCTCTGTCAACGTCAAAATGTTGACATGATGGCTGCATTGATAGCGTCAGCGACGATATTTTATGCAAAAATAACAGTCAAAACATTTATTTCAAATAGGCACAAAAAAGGCGCTTTTGAACGTCAACATTTAAATTATTATTAAAAAACACGCTTCCATTGAAAACCAAACTAAAAAAGTACAAAATAATAGAAAAAAGCGTGGGGTGCCTGATATCAATAAAAAAGCACCCCACGCTTTTTTCCATTATTTTGTACTTTTTTAGTTTGGTTTTAAATGGAAGCGTGTTTTTTAGTTTTTTTAAACTATCATTTATTTTCTATTTTTTAGGGTGTTTCGAATTTTGAGACGTATACCAGCGTAGTTTGTGACAGTTTTTTTTGCTGTCCTGGTAACCCTGGCAAGGATAATGGCACAAATTTATGTAATTATTCCATTGTCATCGGTCCTTGACAGGTGTGCAAAGTTTGAATGAAATCTGGTCGTTTAAAGTGGGTCAAATTCGCGCTATAAGGAGTCGGTTACAAACAAACATACAAATATACAAACATACAAGTGAAGCTAATATAAAGCGTGTAAAAATAGGATTGATTCTAGTTGCCCCTTCCAAAAGGTCGATTCGTATGGAGAAGAATGGACAAGAAACTCCACTAAGAACTCCAGTGCAGACGACACGGGAGTGCAGACCATACTAAGACCCTAGTGTCAGTTTCGTTTAACCATTTCTGTCAGTCTGTGGGCTAATCATACCCAAAAAGCAGACAACATATTGCGCATTCAATATAACAATGCCTTCAGGGCGCTTTTGAAGCTCCCGCTTACTGTAGTGCATCAGGAATGTTCGCTGACGCTCATACTTACGATTATTTCGCAATTATGCGCAAGAAAGTGGCATCACTGATGCGCAGAGTGAGGGAGAGCAGCTATAGCGTTCTGAAGGTTTTGTCAGATAGGTTAGAAGGGCCTACAATGGATAGGTTTATCAAGCTACATGTCAGACATGGGGCTTGATAAATCTTCCTGTAATTGAATGCTGTGTTTTTTTGTTTTGTTTGGTTCTTGTTTTGTTTTGTTCTAGTTTATGTTCTTACTAATATAGTTTGTAAGTTTTTTGGTAATACTAACACGCTATGCTTACGCTATGGGCCTTCGATGCCTGAGAACATACGATTTTTTTTTTTAATTTATTTATTTGACTTAACCAAACAACATACTTTTTAACCAAGGTTTTATTGTAGGACAACAGTCCAACCTTGGCCAGCGGTTAAGCATTGCCATACAACGTAGCAATATCACCAGTCTCTTGGGTACACCAGTGAACAGCGATGCGGGGTAATTTTTAACCGACTTGAAAAAAGGAGGAGGTCCTCAATTCGACTGTATTTTTTATAAATGTTTGTTAGCTCATAACTTTTGACTGGGTGAACCGATTTTGATCATTCTTTTTTTATTAAAAAGCTGGTGCTTTCCATGTGATCTTGTTTTAATTTGGTTTCATTCTGACAATGGAATCCATGTGAAAACGATATAAGTCTTAAATTTGCATTAAGTATTTGCGCTACAAATGAATGAATAACGCGATTAGATTAGTGCGGGGTACATAATATAACTAAAAAGTATTAAAAAAAAAACTTTTTACAAAAATATGACAACCGACTTCCTTAAAAAAAACACTAGAAAGTGAAAAATTACTTTCATTTTGGAAATCGGTGGCATAAAACCTTAAATACAGATTCTAAGACACCCCCGAAATTAAAGTTATTTTTCACTTTTTAGTGTTTTTTTTTTTTTTGAAGGAAGTTGTTTGTTATTTTTATGTAAAACGTTTTTTCCGACGCCATATTTTAGTTTGTTAGTAGTTTTAATTAAATAAGGATATACTGTACTCTTATATTATTCATTTATTTGGTATTACTTGCGCTCACAGCATCACCCGTGGATGCTGGAAATTGTCCTACGAGAACATGGTAACCGAACATAAAGCCATCAGCTATTCGCCAGCGAAAGTCCTGTCAAAATCGGTGCAGCCGTTTCAGAGATAAGCCGGACCAAACAGATAGGCAAAAAAAAATTATAATTCCGTACATACTTCATCATTCATAATCACTTCAACCGAAAGACGTCCACCACTGGACACAGGTCTCCTCCAATTTATGGAAGGTTGTCAAAATCTAGATACTTAGCAGGCAGGTTGGCGATTGCAGTATGGTGGTAGAATGCACAAAGAACGTTACTGCCCATTCTCTAGTAAGTCCCTTAGTTGCCTTTTACGACACGGAAAGAAATGGGCTGCTGCTACTTTTTTATATCTGTCACCATATGCAAAGACCGTATAAAGTTGCATTTCCATATTTAGTCACATCTTTTATTTTTTTCTATGTAAGTTTAGAATTTATAGAAATAAAACATATACCTATGTTTTATTTCTAAAGGAAATTAGCTCTCTTTGTGGAAACCTACTCCGCTACCAATACGTCTCCGCTTACAGTCAAAAGCAGACTTTATTCTCTGCATGATGCGCACATTATCCTGTCAAAACACTCACTGAATGAGTGAATGAATGAAAGCTTTGTTTCGCGAACAATACGCGACTAATGTAACGAAAGTAATGCACGGTATTGTATTCAGAGAGTGAATGATAAATACGTTTTGTGTAAAATATGAATATGTAATTCATTATGAATGATTGATATTTATCTAAAGCGTTTTGTAGGTGGCGACAATAAAAGGCCTGAGCAGACATTACTGTTTATTAATTTGACGTTTTTTTATTTCGTGTACATATTCTCTGAAATATTTGAAAATGTTAGAGAAACATTCAAATGCAAGTTTACCAAAGAAAGCCCGTCAGCAGCGGAATATAGAGTCGAAGCTTTCGGTGTGAATGATTTCCTAATTAGACAAATAAATTAATTCTAAAAAAATATATTTTTAAACAAGCTTTTGACAGTTTAGCTTATATCAAAAAAAAACTCAACAAAACAAAACAAATGAGTCCAAACTCGATGGGTTTATCTTGTTCAATTAAGAAGTTCTTACGGATTTCTTCCAGGTTTAATATCAAAACAGATTCATGGTACCATATTATAAAGTTGTCACCAATGATACATTGTACAACCAAATTTGCGCCCAATCGAACATTGGGAAGTGGTTCTAATTTAGCTTCCAAGATTCGTTCCGAACACACATATATACAAATATCGCAATATAAATAAAAGGTTGAAATTTCACATTCGAACCCCGAATTTTACAATATAAAATTACCTACCAACTGATCGTATTCTATTCCAGATTCTTAGACACAAATCCTCATACCCTATTCTTATCCAATTCCAGATTATTCGAAGAAAACGAGGACCTACTCCACCTATTCGAGAAATTCGGCGAACTCAAGACTGCTGAGGCACAGATGAGCTCCGAGGAGTTGGCTGAACATGCCACGAAGGTTATGCATACCCTGGATGAGGGCATCAAGGGTTTAGGAGACATTGACGCGTTCTTCGCGTACATACGGCATGTGGGGGCCACGCATCATCAGGTGCCAGGGTTTAAGGCCGAGAATTTTTGGGTAAGCTCTTCGTTATTATATGTTTTATTTTTTTATTTAAGGAATTCGCTGAGTATATTGTCTATAATTTAACGTTTATCAACAGTTTAGTGTAGTGGAATAGCGTTACATAATCAGCCTACAATTATCCCACTGCTGGGACTCCGGCCTCCTCTTTCGAGAAAGCCGTAATCCACCACCAGTGTGGGCTTTAGATGTGACATGTCTTCTAATTTTTGGTTCTAGGACATGTCGGTTTTCTCACGATTTTTTCCTTCACGGTTTTGAATCAATTAATTAATGATACATTTATTTGCAAAAATCAAGGTAGCTATGTTAGCTACCTTGATTTTCTTAAGCTCTGAAGATGGGATTCACTATATTCAGCCGTGCAAAAATTGAGAGCTGTGGTGATTTAATAGTTTATATAAAGTAAAGAGCCAGTCTGGGTTAGAACCTGCACATTGTAAGTTGCAGTTACAGGGGCACGTGAATAGCGTTGGATTTTATAAAATAATCAAACGTTGTGTAACGAATGCACGCGTCGTCTAGATTTAATTGCAACAGTTGAAGCCCACGCCCAACAGACACAGTGTAAACAGTCCGCAAAAAAAAACTCTACAAAATTATACAATCCGCGTCACTTGAATAGGACCACATTATTTTTCTAAAGTATTTAAGATATGAAACAATTTAATTATATAAGAATAGTAGGTATATACATCTTTAAGCATGAGGCATTCAAATATAAACAGTTGACATCACAACATCCAGCACAGCCGCTCAAGTATTGTTGGTGTATTAAATTCGTATCCCACCACTTGCTATGTAAGCAATAGTGACAGGGAACAGTAGAATGTCATCTAGATAAACAAAGTAGAGAGAAAAAAAATCGAGGCTAACGCCAAAACGCCAAAAATACCCAAGCAAAGTAAATAAAATTATAAAAGGACCAATCGTACTCACTAAAGAGATTTTTTCGAAATCCGTCCACAATTGCCGGACATATCGCATACAAATTGAGAACTTCTTCCTTTTTAAAGTCGGGGAAAATTTTTAAAATTACGAAAAGCTAACAAATATCTTTGTACCTAATACAATATACAAAGCAAACAGTTAGTGCAAGCACTTGAATAGCCGAACAAAATGAAATTTCGAAAGCCAAAATTGTATTCTCAAATATATATATTTACGCAATTCAGATACCTGCCGTTAGTGCCTGGCTCTCTGCCAACCTTGAAAGTAAAAGAGCATGAACGTTAAGCATCTCATAATTCTCGGATGAAAGGTTAACTGAAAGCACCTGAAACCTTCATAAAAGATCTATACCTACGCTGTCTTTTAACTCGCCATGTTTAATGAAAAAATGGAATATCGTATTTCCTTCATATTATATTTTTGTGGTTTAAGAATTTTTCGTGGGGAATTTTCGCAGTAGTGGGATGCAATATTTTTTCTATATGGTGAGCCATAGATGGTGTTTGTTTGGCAGCCACTTATCCTCTGTAAAAAATAGATTGCTCGCAATATCAAGCATATACTAACTTTTTTGTTGTTAGAGCGGCAACAGAAATTACTGTGAAAATCCCAACTGTCTACCTATTACGGATCATGAGATACAGCCTGCTGTCAGAACGACAGATGTATAGTGGAGGCTTACTCTCGGACTTCCGTTGGTTACCCTTCGGGTACGGAACCCTAAAAAGATGTTTTTTTTTTAAGTCCACAATTGACTAAAATCTCGATGAACATAATATCGAAGACGAAGAGAACTTCCTCCTTTTTTAAGAAGCCGGTTAAAAATAGGACGTCCTATTCTGAACCAATTAAACGATAAAACTGCCTCCTTTACAACAATATAGCAGAAAAGTTAATTAAAACTAGAAAAACAGTTTACCTTGAAACGAACTTTAATTAATTACTTAGAACACCAGGCCTCTCAATGCTTTAATAAACAAGAACTTAATAGAAGTATGATACTTCAAACAGACGACCAGCGGAGAAATAATTGGAATAGACTCAACGACAGGATGTTTCTATACTCGGCAAAGGAAAACTTTCCCGATGCACTTAGGCACGCTGTCCAGAGGCAGTGAAGTATTCCTTTAGTACTACTACTAACGATAAATAAACATATTTTTCTAGCAGACCGACATAATTTCTTTGTTTGTTTTAATAAACGTATTGCAAAGGAAAGGTACTTAACACATTACATAAATCAATCTAGTTTTTCCCATTTTGGTGGAGTTGGCTTCGGCTTTAGTCTTACCAGTACCTGACATGAGCGACTACCGTATTTCATATAGAGCGACTGCTTATTTAGCTGCATCCGGTTAGACTGGAAGCCGACACCAGAAAAGTTAGTAAAAGGCTAGTCAGATAATGATAATTGACTTCAGTAAACACATATTACAACCGTGAAAAATATTGTAACTAACTTAGAACCTGAATTTAACCTTGAGATTGCAAAAAAATTAAGAATTTTAACCGACTAATAAAACCTACGTCTTTCTATTTCTAAAGCATATTTCGTTACTAAGTTTACCGTAAACGAAAACACATAGTTTCCAGTACCAATAACTGTTCTTCCTTTGCTAAGTACCGCTGAGCCTTCCCCGAGTCGTTTGCAGCAGACATGTTATTTCAAAATGGAAATGAAATAGCGCATGAATAGCACGCGATTTTAAATAGTGAATAGGGTTCTTAAGTTAGTAGTATCGTAATAATGTGAAGTTGTTATTATTAAGTTTCCGACGATCTGTGCAAGAATTGTAAAGTTTTGATTGAAGAACAATATCGTTTGAAAACTTTGTTTATGTTATGTGGTTGGGTTGTTTCAATTAGAGTTGTTTTTAATAATGATCTATTCAATTTAGGAGTCTAGAGTTTACGGAAAGTTCGGAAATGAGGAAAAAAGTTTTATTATTTGGTTATTTTGCTCTTTAAAGAACATTTGATTATTATTCTAATTTTTGGGTCGATGTTTCCTTGTTGGTGATGTTCTTCAGAAGGGTCAAGTGCGTAGTACTGGTAACCAGCGCGCGTACTGGTGACCTGTTTTATAAACTTTAACGAAGCAAAAAGAGTATGTATGGAACGCAGAAGGTGCCGTTCTGTAGTTTTTGCCTACAGGGGTAGGATGTTAAAAGTCGTGAGTTTATGTATGTGTGTCCTTCTTTTTTTGTTTTGTGTCTGTTATTATATTATATGTAGTCTTCCTTCAGCCGTCAAGACTATTCTTGAGCGAAAGCCGACGTCACAGAAGTCACCCTTTTTCTAGCCAAACCATCTTTCACACAACCTTTTCAACATTTCTCTGGTTTTCACACTAAAGATGAACGTGAAAACCACTTTCACGAACTAACTTCCCCATTTTTCACGCCACATTGACGCTGCAAGGTACACCTATATTCAGTCTAAGTGAGGGGAGCTTCAAACTTCACCGAGGCATGCATTAGCGACGCTCGAACACTTGGGAAACTATCCGTAAGTGTTCGCAAACGGTGCATCTGTTGCTGGAGCATCTTGCATGAATTCTATGATGACGTATATACCTTGACCTTACGGTGTTCCTATGACGATTCAGATGAGAGGCTTCTTGACGATTCAAAATGGTGTTATGTATGTGATTACGGACGCTACTAGATCTGTACTGGATCAATATTTATCAACATTTAAAGTTAGCAAAACAATATATAAGCTGAACAATTGGCTTTTACCTCACATACCTCAAGTATATCTAAAGAAAGTTCTTCACAAATTCAATATTTTTTTGTCTCAGGAGAGTGTTCAGGATTGTGCATGTGAGTTGAATGTTGAAAATATTCAAGATAGATAAGATAAGAAAAGACGATAAAAACATTATTTATTATGTTAATTTGAGTAAATACGAGAATATGTAGTACGATTTTTGGACGTAGCTACAAAAGGCTAGCCTTGTTTCACATTTTCCTCTACTGATTACAAATCTCTTTGATACAGTAATTTCCTTCCTTGATTCCTCTACTTATAATCAGCTTGATGAACGCACAACATATGTACATCATCATAAATCAGCCACAAAACATCCACTGCTGGACATAGACCTCCCCAAAAAATGGAAAGATTTGCCATAATCGCCCCGCTTGGCAGGCGGGTTGGTGATCGCAGTATGGTGGTAAAATACTGTAGGTAGACAACGTTGCTGCCCATTCTCTAGTCAGTCCCTTAGACCCATATATACCTAAAGGTATATTTATAAGTGGGTTATGGATATATATCTAAATTACTTCAGACACACAGATTATTGATCGTGTTTCGTTATTAGTAGACAGGGGGACGCAGCTGCTATTCTCTTGACTAATACATTATTGTGTCATGTCCAATAAGACCTTATTAGAAGAGAAATCTCAAAGAGAAACCTTTATATAATTTTTTATGTTATCACGAAATGTTAAGTAAAAACCTGGATGAGACTGGCACAGGTGCGTAGAGAGAGCATAACGAAAAAGAAGCCCAACAGTGGGATAAGTTGTGGTGTGGATGATGGAGCCTGGTTGAACAAGACAGTATTTAACTGGGAAGAGGAAACTATGTTAGGAAATTTTGCTCTTAATGTTAACTATTAATCAGGTTTTTTTTTTAAACCGTAATATCATTGCTTCGTTGAGGAGCTTTTGTCTAACAAGGAACATTCCCAGGTGTGCCTCTCCGATTTTGATACCGCTGAAATATGTTATTCTACGTTGAATTCTAAGAGAAATGTATTTTTTTTTATCGGCGGAAAAACATTTTTAGTGGGTAAAATGGACCGTCAAAGTTGACCCTCTCAGGACGAGTTTTTCAGGTTTCATATACTTAAAGTCGTTTTTCGTGTAGTGTATGACCCACTTGGTCGCTTGTGAAAATATCGACTTTAAGTAGGTATATGAAACCTGAAAAACTTGTCGTGAGAGGGTCAACTTTAACGATCCATTTTACCCCCTAAAAATGTTTTACCGCCGATAAAAAAAATACGTGTCTCTTAGAATTCAACTTAGAATAACATATTTCAGCGGCATCAAAATCGGAGACACATGGGAATGTTTCCTTGTAAGTTATAAAAGGCGCACAGGCTCAGCTGTCCTTGCCGTGGCGGTTCCTTGGATGGGTGACCATTTTTACATACCAAGACCCCTCCATGCCTAGAAAATCACGTTAAGACGTTGGTCCCAGCTTTCATCCGTAGATCTTTGACAGTCGTTACGGGTCGTCTAAGGCCCAAAAGTTTGACAACCAGTCTTGTAAGAGGGTATCGCGTTACCAAGTAGCCGGGTTGTCGGGTTCAGTCGGCTGCCCCAACATAGTAGGGGCTAGGGAGATGATTTTGATCAATTTTCCGTTATTCAATTGTACTCTTATTGTTTCCCATCATCAAAGATTATGATTTGTTGTTAGTAAACAGCTTCCTTATCGGTTGATTGCCTTTAACACGATATCCAGTCTTCAGTATCTTTAATAAAAATATTCTCCATACGCTTCGAACGATGTGTTTTCCGCAATATTGTAATACAAAGAACAACGTAAATAAATGCTCTCCTTCCTTATATCAAAATAATTTATTCTTCTCTTATAACTTCCGTAATAATAAGGAAAACACAGCCAAACTGTTAATCTATACTAATAAATTTGATGCCTTTGGTATTAAGTCCGCCTCTGTACATTTTTGTGCTTGAAGTATTATTAAATAAATAATAAAGCTGTAGAATTTTCGAATTATTTGTTTGAACGCTCGAATCTCATAGACAGGAGACTTGTGTGCCAATAGTGGGAAAATTATTGGCTGATTATGTATCCTAAGAGTGGTTCACTTTGCCTCATATCCAGAGGTCGGAATTAGGTAGAGTTATTTATGTACTTGCATCGAAATGTTAATATTAATATGGACCTTCCCGGGATTTCTAGACAATCCCGAGTGACCAACAATATTACAAATAAATTAATAATAAAAACCTCAGAGATAGATAAGACAAATAAAACAAAGATAATGAACATACAATTTTTATTAGTATCAAATTCACAATACAAAGTATTAATAGTCTTAAGCAAATTCTCATAGTTATACTTCGCCTTTTTTAGTAATAGATCACGGGATTTTCTCTTCAAAATTAATCCCGGGATTTGGGGCATATCCACTTTATTCTTTCGTTGCATGAAATCAGTGTAAGTACATAAATAACTCTACCTAATTCCGACCTCTGCTCATATTACAATATAACTGGCTAATATAACCTAGGTACTATTTATTAATATTCCTCTGCCCAACCTTTCGGAGAAAACAGGCGTGGTTTTATGTTATGGTCTTCTATCTACTTCTGTGTTTGCACCAATTTGAATACAGTTTTTACCAGAACAAAAATCATGAAACAATTTTCATTTTACAGAAAATCGAACAGCCGTTCCTACAAGCGGCTCAAACGACACTAGGCGAGAGATACACACCGAACATAGAAACAATATACAAGAAGACGATCAAGTTCATCTTAGAGAACCTGGTGAAAGGCTACGAGGACTCCAATGTGGAAAACGGGACGGCACAATCTTGACAGGAGAAGTTTTGAGACTTATTTTAGAATTGATATAATGCTATGGTTACCTTTAGTAAATATTTGGCAGTTAGAGTTAAAACTTGGCCGAGTTTTAAATACGTTGGGCACAGTTTGACAACAAATATTAAGAGGAGTAGTCAGTATCTTGTTACCCCTCCCTCCAACTGGGTTGTGCAGGTCAGATAGGCAGTCGCTCTATTACAGTTAAAACCCGTTTTCAGTTATAACGCGTTTTCCCTAGTTAAAACTAGTTTTTAACTGGCTGCCTTTGTGAAAACTAGTATTTTCTAGTTAAAACTAAAATTTACAATTTTATATATTTTAATGGTTCACTAATGTTTCAATGTTTCAATTTCAAAACCACAAACTAAATAGCCTAATGGCCGAATGACTTTTATTCCAAACGTTGTTTTATGAGATAAAATCGTTTCTGGCACTCGCCGGCAGCAGCCGCGGCACCGCTCGCTTCGCTCGCTCGGCTCGTGCGTAGGAGGTCACAGTTTTATCCCAACCTAACCTCCCCAAACCATGTCGGATCTGCCTCCTGTTTTTAATTCAAAACTCGTTTTTCCTAGTCAAAACTAGTTTTCACTGATATTAATTATAGCAGTTAATTCTAGTTGTAATGAAGGCCTTTAGAGGGAAAACGCGTTGTAACTAAAAACGGGTTTCAACTGTAACAGCTCCATGGTACTGGTATTCAGTTGCATTCGGTTAATAGGTAATAGTATAAGTTAGATATTAAACATGGCACATAACCAACCAATCATCATTAAACTCACCCATCATCAAACACCATTATCATCATAAGCCATTGTTCCCATCCTTTCCATTGTTTTCCTGTATAGGACATAACAAAATAATCAAAATCAATAAAATCAGAAGTAATTTACTCAAACTAGGCCGAGAGTCAGCACTTCTTGAACGTCGGAGTATCCCCAAAACGCCCGCCCTTCAACATTTTTTATTGAATTTCATTTCCCAAAGGCTTTTGACATAACTAGAGATGAAACAGAATATTTTGTTATAATATCTAATAATTCCATTTTAACGCTCCTAAAAATATTATAATCGCGCTCGATCGGGTCGCGTGCGCAGACAGATCTAACCTTTTTTTTTATCTATTGCGGATAATCGTGTTGAATGTTCTCCGGCCTTGGGCCGGCGAAGAAGTCTGTCTCCTACTGAGTAAAACCACCCCAATGGTT
The DNA here is from genome assembly GCA_947507805.1 of Aporophyla nigra. Lineage (NCBI taxonomy): Eukaryota > Metazoa > Arthropoda > Insecta > Lepidoptera > Noctuidae > Aporophyla > Aporophyla nigra. The sequence continues at coordinate 22,491,069 of OX382304.1, read as the reverse complement.
GAGGATCATGGCATATTTAACAGTGTAACGGTGGAGTTTCTTGACCATTCTTTTCCATACGAAATTACCTTTGCGAAGGGGCGACTGGAATCAATTGTATTTTAATATAAAGGCTTCCGTTCAAAAGTGCCTTTTACAGGCCTCTTTGATATAAATGCTATGACCTTGACTTTTTCCACGATATATTCCTATTTTCCCACTAGAATAACAATATTATCCAAGATACTACTAACTTAAAATTCCTTTTAATTTGACAAACACTACTCATACTCATACTTTCGCTAAACATTAAAACAATTTAATTCACTTTTATAAACACTAAATTTGGGACCTCTGCCAAGATCTTAGGTGAAGTTCTGCCAAGTTTTAGCTCTAACTTACGTAGAATTACTCAAGTTTATTTTTTCTCTTAAGATTTGTGTTCAGAAAGCTTCGCAAAAAAATCTAGAAACAAAACTACATTATTTTTAATCTCCTATCTGCTGTTATTAGTTCAAGACTATGTGCAATTCGACTGCTGGAGTAATTTTAAAGCGTGTGTCAATAGCCTTTTCTGTGTAAATGTATATATCCTATATGTTGCACGAGCCACGTTTTTTCTCTACATCATCCTAAGGTTGACTGGTAGAAAATGCCTCAAACATTAAATTCGCCTTTGTACTGTTTTTTTTTTTTAATTCTGCATAAAGTTGTAATAAAAAAATAGGGCATGTTTTGCAGATGTAACATTGTATTTTTTGTATTAGCCTTTGGTTCTATAATTATTTGCCAAGCTGTAATTTAGTTGATAAGTTATTGGGCAGAAAAACTGCCAAATTTAATTTTGAGCATTTACCAGCGAAAACCACGAATTTTCAAACTGTGGAATATCATTGAAATACATGCACACTTTATTTTCGAATCCATCCGGATTTCAGATGGAAATTCCTGTATAAGATTTTCCGAAGCACGGTATGACATTGATTTATTCACTGCAAACATTCAATATGAATTTGTGATTTCGTTCGAACCGAATCATGAGGTCAGGCGGAAATCTGAGCGTGGAATTCATTTTGGTGAATCCTTGCAATCTGTGTGGACACGTGGATTGGATTTCTAGTTATATTTTTATTCCCCAAAATGCTCGTAAATGTATAAGTATAGGTATGTTATAAAATATTTGTAGGTGTTATATTCACAAAACAGCTTATTTAACTATTATTTTCCAAGTACTTGGTATTTCATGCTTCGTGCAATTTATGCATGAATCGGTTTAAATATTACTTTAACTGTTTTCTGAACAATAACTTCAATTAATTTTTAAGTTTTTACCAAACAATGTTGTATTCAATTAATAAGTATTATTATAATAATAAACGCATTTAGGTTGTCTTTTAAGTTTGAAGCTCAGACAGATTGTGCACTACCACATTGTCTTACAAATCTAACTAGATCACTTGTAGCTGATATTATAACTAAGTTAGCTTTATGTCCATAGTCTTTGCATCGTTTTTAAGAACGTTATACCGTCAAGTTAGATTAAAATATTTAGAAAAAGGTAGAACCTACGGTGACGAAATCATAAAAAAATTAGATATAATAGAATCAAGAAACTTTTACTTCAGACTTCTAGTGTTCGTAGGTACAGACACAGATCTAAATACTGTACGCTGCACCACGCGTGGTCTTCTATTTTTAACCGACTTCAAAAAAAGGAGGAGGTTATCAATTTGACTGTATTTTTTTTTGTTTGTTTGTTGTAACTTTTGACTGAGTGAACCGATTGATGATTATTTTTTATTTGAAAGCTAGTGCTTCCCGAATGGTCCCATTTTAATTTGGTTTCATTCGGACAATGGGTTCCATGTGAAAACCATAAAAGTCTTAAATTTGCGTTAAGTATTTGCGCGACAAATTAACGAATAACGCGATTAGATTAGTGCGGGGTATCTACCATAACTAAAAATTTAAAAATAAAGACTTTTTATAAAAAAATAACAACAGACTTCCTTAAAAAAATACTACAAAGTCAAAAATAACTTTAATTTCGGAAGTCGGTGGCAAAAGAACCTTAAATACAGATCCTAAGACACCGAATTCCGAATTTAAAGTTATTTTTGACTTTGTAGTGTTTTTTTTAAGGAAGTCGGTTGTTATTTTTTTGTAAAAAGTTTTTATAATAAAAAATCATCGTAGAGATGCATCCACTTAGTACCAATAAGAGTTGTCAAAATAATTTTCTTCTGTTAATTTGATATAAATACGTTGGAAATAATTGAGTCGTCAATCCTACTAATATTATAAATGCGAAACTTTGTATGTATGGATGTCTGGATGTATAGATGTATGGATGTTTGTTCCTCTTTCACGCAAAAACTACTGACCCGATTTGGATGAAATTTGGCACACAGATAGTTTATAACCTGGATTAACATATAAGGTACTTTTTATCCCGGTAGTAAGTTCCCGCGGGATAATTTCCGACGTCCACGTGGGCGAAGCTGCGCTGGCGAAAGCTGGTTATTTATATGTACATAAGCAATTAATAAACAGCTGTTTTATTGTGAGCATTTTATCGTGTCGAAAGGCGTCGATGGCGTACAGGAAGACGTAGCTTTGTAAACTGCTGGCATAAACGAACCGATCAAAATGGCGGTGCTTGGACAGGCATATAAGAATATCACCAACTCATTTCTTCCCGTGGGTGTCGTTGAAGGCGACTAAGGGAGTCACTAGAGAATGGGCAGCAGCGTTCTCTATGCATTTTGCCACCATACAGCGATCGCCAACCTGGCTGCTAAGCGTGGCGATTATGGCAAAGCTCAAAATCAAAAATCAAAATTGTTTATTCATCATAAAAGCATTGTAGTACAGTTTAAAGGGTTGACAAATTGAGTGTACTAAAACTACAACTGAAGTGGTGGTGAGGTGCTGCATTCCCAGCTAATAGAATAATAACCTGTGTGTGCGTGCGTGTGCGTGTGTGTGTGCGCGGTTGCGTGTGTGCGTGAGTACGAGCTGGCGCTGCGATTTGACGTATATTTTATTTATTTATGCTGTTAGGAGCTTTTCTGTCTCATCGTAGGATTTGTTTTGGAGAAGGGAGTAAATTGCCTTTTTGCATTTTTGATACGTCATACCATAGATTTGGCAGAGTTTATTAATTTTATTATATAAATTCGGGCTTTGGTAGTAGCAAAATCTTTTAATGCTGGGTGATCGTGTTTGCGGTACTATACATACTAAATGTTTTCGACGTTTTGTGATTTTTTTGAATGGGGTTTTACGATTTTGTAGTAGGACGGCTTGTAGGATATAGTGTTGTCTTACGTTAAGAATTTTCCAATCTTTGTACAACTCACTAGTAGGATATGAGATAGGGCGAAAGGTGGAAACTTTTAAAACAGCTCTGTGGGCTATTTCCAGAGGCTTCAGGGTCGTTTTTGCCGCACCACCCCAGCAAGAAATACAATATTTAACAATAGAGGAGCATAAAGCAAAATAGACGGTTCGTATAGTTTTTAAATTTGCTACATGTCGTAGGTTTTTAAACACATAGGTATATCAGTTTACGGACTCTTGCAGTAACTAGATTTATTTGCGACTTAAAGTTTAGGTGTTTATCTAGCACTACGCCCAAATATTTTACATGTTCAACAGATCAAGACAGACAAAGCTCCACAAATTGGGGGAGGCCTATGTCCAGCAGTGGACGTCTTTCGGCTGATATGTTGATGATATAAACATCTTCATCATTGTGTATTGTTTTATCTAGAAGTTAATATAAGTATATCTATACCTATCTTGAATTATTATTGATATATTTTCCATTTTACTAGGTCACAGTTCTTCAAACCTTAATTTTCAATTAATTAATTAAGCTTATCTGAAATATACTTTAAAAAAAAGTAAGTTTACATAAGGCTATACTTAGTTAATGTTTTATCTAAATTAAATAAACAATTAAATCTAGTTTCTTATTCAATACAATTAATATAAAATATGTTAGTTAATAAACACTTAAAATAAGCTCGTAGTAATATAATAGTTTATCATATCAATAATTTGTTATCTACTATCTTTACAATGTCCTTAAAATTAAGGACATTGTAATTTTATAATTATGTAAAACACATACTTAACTTTTGCAACCATTTCGGAAAGAATAGCTATTAAGTTTATTTCTAAGTTATTTGAATTATGGATGATATTGAAAGTTCTGGTCATAACAATTATTAATAAATGCTATAAGTACTTATAATAGATATCATAATATCTTTTAATTATTTAAATATATTTTAATTTTTTTTTTTTTTTTGTTTTTTTTTTGTTTTTTTCGTTCCAGTAATCTTTTAATCCATAAATATCTCTAAATAATACATACACACGTAATGCCCAGGAAAATAATGTCCTGATGGGGTCAGTTAATGGTTCAAATTCAAGTAGCAATGTAATATGCTCAATGCATGTAAAATACTTTTAAAGTTTATCTTGGACATTGGTGAAGAAAAAACATCGTGAGGAAAACTGGATCTATTGTTAATATCTTTGCATAGTACAAAACACTGTGGCATTTCGTGTCTGTACGCTTAGATCTTTTAAACAGCGCAACGGATTTTAATGCAGTTTTCATCAATAGACAGAGTTATTGAAGAGGAAGGTTCATATGTATAATACGCGGGCAAAGCCGCTGTTAAAAGCTAGTTAAGTATAAAATTGCCAATACGTCTTGAGCAAGCGTGATGATCTATGGTTGTGCCTTCTCTGTAAAAGAACAGCACCTTAATTGTGTAACACACTGGCGACATCTACATCGTCGCATGCGAACTACACATCGAACTGACGCTACGCAAAATCCTGCATCGCGCAAGCAGAGTTTACCGCGCAACTAGCATAATCATAATCATTTTAAAGACTACAGGGTCAAATTAAATCCTGCCAGGGTCGCGAGATTTATTCGAAAGACTTACGGTGGTCCTGGCATATAGGCAACTGAAGGAACACGGGTGGATATTAGTCAGTAAAAGTCTGCCACGCCCTTCCGCTCCACCCAGAGCGGGAGAAATCATTTGATGATTTTCCATCATCCCATTATAAATGAGTTGACTTTACTTACATATTGGATATTGATATGAAAACTCAAAAAAAACAAAAAAAAAAACTTCCAATATTGTGAAAAATTTTAAACGACACTGTGCCATATATTTACGTTATGGCAACCAAACCGTTTTGTTTTTGCAAATTCTTAAAAAATATACAACGCCCGCCCATGGAATAATGAGTTTTTTAGCGGGGTAACTGCGTATCCGTCAAGCAGGATTCTACTGTTAGAGTTTTATGCAATTACCCCACTGGCATTTCCTCTGCAGTGGAAGAATAATAGGCTGGGATAATATCAATAGAAATAAGTAGCTACAGCTGTTAGTAGGTAGGTAAATCGATATTCCTCAAGCAACAAGCCGTTTGACCTCGCATAAACTTAACCTATATAACACAGGTAGCAGGACCCCCGACGCACAAGCTGATGCCAAGAATTTTTCGTTGGTTTTATATTAATTTTTTACTAACTCTTTCGTACAATTTGACTGTGTAGACTGTTGCACATATACAGGTATGAGGAACTGGATAAGTTCAGCTAACTTAACTGACAGCTGTGCTGCTGTGGAGTTTGTTGCGCCACTTTTTCTTTCCAGCTAAAGCACTAGGAAATGGTGAAGGGCGGGCTTTTTGAGGAACGTTCTTATGTAACTTTGATGTTCAAAAAGTGTTGACTCTAAGCCTAGTTAGAGTAAATGAGGTCTGATTTTGGACTCATCCTCTATTGAAATGGATAGATAATGGGCAGCGGCGTTCTCTTTGCATTTTACCACCATACTGCGATCGCCAACCCGCCTGCCATGCGTGGCGATTATGGCAAACTCCTTCCAAAATGCACAGAACTGGTCGAAATGGCAGTGCTTGGGGGAGGCCTTCCAGCAATGGACTTCTTTCGGCTGAAATGATGATTATAATGACTGAATGATTAAAGTTACACAATAACTTCTATACAGTACAGCCACATTATTGTGAAAAAACACCCGTTCGTGATTCTTTTCCCTAACATTGCTTTAAATACAATATTTTTGTATATCATGTCTTAACAAAGGTAGATGGCTCCGTGTGGTGCGGGACGTAAAGAATAACAACATCGCATTTCTCCCCCTGGGTGTCGTATGAAGCGACTAAGGGAATTACTAGAGAATGGGCAGCAGCGTTTTCTAAGCATTTTACCACCATACTGTAATCGCAAACCCGCCTGCCAAGAGTGGCGATTATTGAGGAGGCATTGATCCAGCAGTGGACTTCTTTCGGCTGAAATGATGATTATAATGACTGAATGATAAAAAAAACTTTTTTTTTTTTGATAACCATTTAAGTTTTTTTGTTTCTAGATGCATGTTGCTGAATGCCAAATTCATGATTCATTTTGCACATCGGCGTCCCTGCCGCCCTCTATAAAGGGTATTATATATATATCCACGCATAATCTGCGAGGTAATCCGTAAAGGCGGTATCAAACGCCTTTGTTTCTGTGTTACAAGCGTGGTAGGAAATGTTCAGAGGTGCTTAGGAAACCTCGAGAATGCCTTTGATCATTGACTGGTTCTAGATCAAAGATTATGCCTATAGGTATTTATTTCAGTTAAGTAGGGAATCCATTTGTTTTGTAGTCGTAGAAGAGCTTTGGGTGAAACTGATTCTTATGCTGATATATCATAGCTAGTTTGTACAGTTCATTTTTAAACAGTGGAAGTCGTATTACTTTTAAATAGAATGCCCTCTTATTAAACATCACACATTGTTTCCGTAAGGGTTAAGCATATATTTTTTTATGCTAAACCCTTATCACATATATTATATAACAAAGTTAAAATGATTACTATCACAGCTAAGTAGGCTTTACAAGTTAACGAGTAACAGTCGACCAACGTACATTTGCAATTGGAATGTATGGTAGAATTATTATTTTTTCAGCCAAAATCTTAAGTTTTTCACAAAAATATAAGTACCGTTCTAAGAAAAAAAAATGATTATAAAGTGTACCACAGTGTTAAGTTTGTTCTTGGGATAAATTCATCCCAACTACAGAACCCTTCATTGTGCATAGTCCGACATGCACTTGACTGGTAGTTTGTAAATTTCTCTGTACGCCTTGGGATGTTTTTCTGTAGTGTTGTACATGTAAATATTAATAAAAACACTGTACCGTGTGATGCCAGACGTAAAGAATAGCACCATCCGATTTCTTCCCGTGGGTGTCGTAAGAGGCGACTAAGGGACTTACTAGAGAATAGGCAAGAGCGTTCTCTATGCATTCGACCACCACACTGCGACGACCAACACGCCTGCCAAGCATGGCGATAATGGCAAACCCCCCTCAAATTGGGGGAGGACTATACAGGGTGTGGCGTAAGTAATGGTCCACCGTTCAGGATTCGATGAACCAGATAATTAACTATAACAATTAAAAAAAATACCATTTTTACCCAAATTTTTTTTTACAAAAATTGCTCTTGAACTTGATGGTGTATTAAAAATTGGGGTTAAAATTAGAGAAGAACCATCTTTTTCTTCAAAGAGCTGAATTTACATAAAAAATCATAATTTATCATGATAGTATTCAGCAGTAATTAACAGAAATTAAAATGAAAACCATAATGGTTTTTGTTGAAACTACAAACAAATATGTAATAAAAGGTAGAAATTTCGTAAATAAAAGACAAAAATGAAATATTTTCGGAACCCTTGGGTAAAAATGTTTAAAATTTTTAATTGTTATAGTTAATTATCTGGTTCATCTAATCCTGAACGGCGGACCACTACTTACGCCACCTTGTATATATTTCTTTGGGCTGGAATGGTGATGATGGTGGTGGTGGTTACTGAAATATGTGCCTGACATAATTCTGCCTCTAAACATAACTGCAGGAGTTTTCTGCCATCTGCAACTCGAACTGGCAGCTTGCTCACCAGTATTAATAAAGTTCAGACTTCGTACATTATACAGCTGGTACAGAATACATAATAGATACAGCGTAGCCTACACTTGTGCATTCTGGATGCTGTGAGGTTAAACAATTTTGGTAGAACTAGGAAAGTACAATATTGTTTTTCACCCGATTACGCCGAACCAAAAAGGAGGGTTATGATTTTGACCCGTATATTGATCTGTTAAATTATTGTGACGTCACATCAATTTGAATATGGTACCCTCTAGAGGACATAAGGTCATGAACTAAAAACAAAATTAAATGATACCGTGTTGGGTATCAAATAAAAGGTTTTTTTTTTAACATTTCAGAAGTATGTATTCTTAGAAAACCACAAAATAATTGAAATAGATAAGTAGTAAATCCAAAAATCTGTATGCCGTGTCTTATGCTACCTATCCTGATAAACCAGTGAAATATTCTAACAATGGTCAGCGATTATAAGTTTTATGGCAAAGCGACATACGAGCACTGCTTACAGATAATAATATTTTCTTGATTCATGCTTTTTAAGCGTGATCTTCCAGTAGTCGGAATTCAGTTTCAGAAGTTACTTTTTGTGTATGCAGGGATTATGCTTTACAATCCAGCAGAATTGTCTCCGTAATTATAAATGATAATGTATTAACTTATGTTGAACTTCGAACTAAATTGCTCTTTATTTCATTATCAATATTTAACCGGAATATAACCATCGCTGGACATAACATCTCCGAAGCATCATCAATTCCGGATGCAGTCAGGCGAACATGGGCTTCGACTTTAAAGAGCAGTGGTAACGAATGCGACTTAAGGGTTATATTATAAGTCGTGGGTACCAACTCACACAACTCGCAGTTGCAGTTACTAAAGTCGTCGCAGTTGCTAGTCCCAAAGAAAAACATTTATCCCTATTGAGCTAAAACCTACATTCACCTGAAATGAAATGAAATTTATTTTGCAAGAATTGTAGTACATTACAGATGGTCGGGTTATTTTACAGTATCTAATACAATTCGCTAAACCTAGTATGCAAAGTAATTGATAACATTAATTAAATAAATGAAGATATTAAATTCGAACATAAATCATAGATAATAAATTAAGAATAATAAAGTCAATCATTTTTCAAATTATAATAGTAATAAATATCAATGTTAATCCTTATAGATTAGGTACTCATTCGCAAAATAGAATGATTTTTCTATAAGCTATTTGAGTATCACCACTTTGATTTTCGAATAATCCTGTCACCTGTACATCCACATGATTGCCAGGACTTTCAATAGCTCACTGGCCCTTTATTTAAACGAGTACGTGACATAATTTTCAACTTAAGAGGTTCACACATCCTTGCAGCCAGAGAGATGGAGGTACCTAAAGTAAAGAAAAATGTACAATTAAATGTAAAAAACTTTTTTACAAAAAAAAAAAACAACCGACTTCCTTAAAAACACTACAAATTGAAAAATAACTTTAATATCGGAAGTCGGTGTCTTAGGATCTGTATTTATGGTTTTTTTGCCACCGACTTCCGAAATTAAAGTTATTTTTCAATTTGTAGTGTTTTTAAGGAAGTCAGTTGTTTTTTTTTTTTGTAAAAAAGTTTTTATTTTTACATTTTTAGTTGTGGTATCCACCCCGCACTAATTCCAAACAAACAATGCATATTTATTCGATAGCAGAAATCGCGGTTGATTTGCTGTCATTTTTTAAAGAGTTCCGGTGTCTATCTCTGGAACTCATCATCAGATCTATATGAAATTTATATGGGACCATTTCGGAATAAACACCTTTCAAAAAAAAAAAAAATTTGCAAATCCGTCTATATATGACGGAGTTATGGCCGAACATACATAAAAAAAAAAATATAAACATCCGAATAGAGAACCTCCTCCTTTTTGAAGTCGGTTAAAAAAACATTTTCACGTTTTTTATGTAAACTTCTGAACCCATCAAAGTAAACAACTGGTTTTTGGGACGAAAATAACGGTGTCAAAATGAAGGATGATGCGATGAGGATAAAATGTTAACTTAGAGGATTATATTGATGATTATATATAATTCTGTAAATACATACTTGTAATTGTTGCGAATCATATTTCAATCTATATACAACCTGGCACCGATCTGTAAATTACAAGAAATATAATAAAAAATATCCTGGCGTTAATCCGATTGGTTATTGATAATTCAGTGAACCAATCACAATCGTTTACGGGCACTTGATATTTGTTAGCAATTTTTGTGAAACTTTGTTCCAGATTCATGCCACATGGTTGTATTAAAATAATCTAATATGCAGTGATAATATCAACAGTTAATTACTGCGCAAAATGTAATACAATTCATGAACCTAACTACATTGGATTGTATTCCGTGCCAAAAGATATGCTATCAATGCCAAACGGTCTCCTAAAAGGGTGACGTAGGGGCAGATGGCCAACTAAGATAGTCATTTGGCAACAAACAATAGAGATTGTAAAAATGTGTTGAAGTCTATAGTATTCATGCTATACTTACACTTTAATTCATCATCCCTAATATCTATTTATCATCCTTTTTATTTGTTTCTATGTTTACACTATTCATGCTATACTTGTTTTTATTTGTTTATATGTCTACACTCAGAAAATCGATCTAAATACGATTTATTAACTTAAAAATAGTTGAAATAAAATATTAACTCAATTTTCATGTTGTGACATGCCAAATTGTCAACTGTCAGTTACTTTTCTGCTTAGTCTATGAATGGCTACTTTTTGGTTTATATAATTTAAATTATTTTTATCAATATGTCTAGCTATTGATTGTATTAATTATTACGATTGTTTACTAAATAACTTAACTTAAAATTATATTTATAAAATTCTTTATGCACTCATGTGGCCAGCTATACGCACTCATGGATATGTCCTGGCCGACTACACTTGTCAGATGAGATGATGGCCACAAGAAAACTAATATTTGGAAAAATGTTTGGAAAAGGAAGACGACTTTGATATAACAACGGGCGTTCGAACCGCTGACGGTTCCACTCTGAAGCCAGTCCACTCAGAAGCCAGCCCACTCTGAAGCCAGTCCACTCTGAAGCCAGCCCACTCTGAAGCCAGTCCACTCTTGAAGCCAGTCTACTCTGGAAGCCAGGCTACTCTTGAAGCCAGTCTACTCTTGAAGCCGGTCTACTCTTGGAGCCGATTTGAAGAGCACCAAACCCAGGGGATCCAGCTAAAAATCCACCTGGGACTTCTACTCCCGATCCTCGGAAGTTAACTGCGTGCCTAACTTGATAGGCCCCAAGGTCTACTACGGAGCTCACCTGGCGGATCCTAAGATCTACACGAAGCCCTCGAAAAAACCCTGATATCGACCTGCCGCTCTGCTACCTGCTCCCGTCCCTCAGTGCTGAACCACAGAACCATAAAACAAACTAGAGTGCGTGCCAGGCAGGGTCTTTATACTTAACTGTACTTCCCATCTCCTGTTATTATTCCTCTAATAAATTGTAATAGATCTGCCTTCATCCAATCATTTCAATAGGATTAAGCAGATAAGGACAAGCTACGTGCTCCCTTTCACCGGCATAAGGTTCATAATTCATTTGTTGGTCTTGGTATTACCTTTTTCAACAAGCTTCCCTCTGCTTTCCTAGATTTGCAGTTTAATGAGTTTAAAGTTAAAGTACTGTGGTAAAATCCAACCTTTGTTCAAAGGCATACTATTCTATCAACGATTTCTTAAACGATAAGAATAGTTGGTCGCTGTAATTAACTCAATGTTTATGTTCTTTCAACCAGAATCAGAATTAGCTTTCCTCATCGTCGTGTATGTAAGCGGGCACGCCCTTTATACCCGGAGGCTCTTATTTAGGTTTTAAGTTCTATTTACCATTTTATTATTTCAGCTTGAGTTTAGTTTTTTAATGTTTTGTTCGTATATTGGCGTGTGCTAGCTGACATATGACGCATAATTTTATGTATGTTTTGTTTTGTTTTATAATATTAATTACTTACATAATACTGTATAGAATCAAGTTCTTCTAACTTAACAGACAGCTGTGCTTCTGGGGAGTTTGTTCCGCCACTTCTTCTTCCCAGCTAAAGCACTAGGAAGTGTCGAAGGGTGGGCGTTTTGGGGGGACTGTCTCATGTAACTTTGACGTTCAAAAAGTGCTGACTTGCAGCCTAGTTTGAATAAATGACTTTTGATTTTGATTTTGATTTTGAGATACGTAACAAGTCTTACAAATAAAATTACATAAGGTCCCAATAAAATAACTGACGGGCTGTTATGTAAAAAAAAAAATTGTATGGCCCGAAAATGTATAACAAAAGTTTCCTACCTGGGGTCAGAATCAACTACTGAATCCACAGTATCAGGATGAAAAGTAAGTAGAAGAAAATGGCCAAAAAAAACCATGAGATCGATTTTCGAGAAAACTGAAAATTATTTAAATATATGTTTAAGCTTTCTGGGAGAGATACTAATCTCTCCCAGAATTGTATCTTCATTACATATTACTTACAATGCCAATTTAAATTTGAACCTTTTTAGAACAAACTATAGAACGTTCTTCTATTACACTACACTTTTGGTAACAGTCTGAGTTATACCAACAAAGGAACATTAATGAGATAAACTGCGCTCACAGTAAAACGTACTAGTTACCCGATGACGAGAAATAGCAAACAATTAAAGTGATGCAGTTAGTTGCAATCTGCATATACAAAAAAATGTAATTATCTTTGTTCATTTGATGATGATTAAAATTACACACTGATTTCTATACAGTATAGCCACATTATTATGAATAAACTTAACACCTCTTCTTGATTATTTGTCAGTTAAAATGCTTAAAATACTATATTTTTGCATATTATATCATAACAATGAATTGATATAACAAACAGGTTTTATTTATCCTTTTTTTATGAACTTCGCCTATATTTAAATTACGATATGCGACTTTTTAACTATACAATTTGCCGTCTCTTAAGCAATGTCTATTAATAAACCTTCAAATAAACATAAAAACCAAATATATAGAATTTCTCTCTTCCAAACAATACGAATAATATGAAGAATTATAATAATTTAGCACCACAGTCGCAGCCACAAAACATGAAAGTTTTTAAATCATCTCGTTTATTTGTTCCAAAAACAAAAGAGAGATGACGAAAAATACACGAATTTATGCTTCGTGTTAATTCTCTGGGTGGCCAGTATTACGTTCACATTAATGGATTCAAAGCCTCGTTAAGGCTTTGATTTTTAATACATTTGTGATGGAACTAGAAAAGACACTTGAAGTGTGGTAAAGTGAGAAATATGAAAATTACTTCATTGCTCCGATAAAACTAGAATCATTTGCAATTATTGTTTCATTTTATTTATACAATGCCATGAATATTTACTTTTTTTTTGGTGGGAAATCATTAAATGACTTCTCCCGCTCTGGGCGGAGCGGAAGGGCGTGTCGGACTTTTACTGACTAAAACCCACCCGTGTTCCTTCAGTTGCCCATGTGCCAGGGTCACGGTATCTCTTTCGAACAATCTCGTGACCCTGGCAGAATATTGACTTTGTTAAGTATTATATTGTTGTAATTATTGTGAATGTGAAGACTATGTGTCCTTTTTTTTTGTTTTTTGTCTTTCTCTGTAAGTTGTAATCATGATTGGCAGTTTGAGTAATTTATGCAGCCTACCCAATATGTCCTTTCTTTGGTATTGTTCGTCGAATTGTTGAGCTCCTTTAGTTCCGAGTTGAGCTGCACGATTAGTCACAAATGCGTGAACTGACACTTATCTACATGGTCTTCACATGATGTGACCAAGATTATGTCAGGACTATAAAAGAAACTGTGACCTCTAAGTTTGTTTCGGCTTTTTTTCTCAGAGTCAGGAAAAGCCGACCTCGTCTAGGTTAAAAAAACCGGCCAAGTGCGAGTCGGACTCGCGCACCGAGGGTTCCGTACCGCAGCCGTTAGCTTTTTATTAAAAATATTTTTATTATATGATGTAAACAAAAATTTACGGTTTTCGCAATTTTTCCTTTATCTGTGCTATAAGACGTTGCTTCGTACCAAATTTCAAGATTCTGAATATACGGGAAGTACCCTGTAGGTTTTTATTCCCTTGCGAATACCGAAAATTAGCGGAAATTTGTGGCATAAACGGCTGTATCTTTTGATTGCGTTGGCTTAGAAGTTTGATTTTTTCACAGCTCCAAGAAACACTAGACTTGAGTATTTGATATGAATTTCAGCTTGATACCTCCATGCGTTCCTGAGAAAAAGGGTCTTGACAGACGGACGGACGGACGGACGGACGGACGGACAACAAAGTGATCCTATAAGGGTTTCGCTTTTTCCTTTTGAGGTGCGGAACCCTAAAAACATGATTGACGTATAAACGTGTTTGTACAAACCTACTTACAGAAAAAGCATTTATCACTCAGAAATAAGGTCTTATTTTCAGCAGAAAGGCTTTCATCCGCTCTCGGTCTTACATAAAACTGCCATGAATTTAAAACACAATTTTAGGTGGCGAAAATATGTATGCTTATGTTTTGGCAAATAATAATAATTCTCTCTCCAAGAAGCAAGTTTGATCAGATCTTTACGTCTGTTAAGTTATTGCTTGTTCATTCATGAAACTAGAAACATTGTCGACGTATACAGAAAAGCTTAACAATTAAGCGAATTTAGAATGCAAGAGCAAGCAAGCTCGATAATTTTTGCATCTCGCGTCGAATCCTATCCCAGGTTTTGGTTTGCTTATCCACCTAGGAAGACTAACTGTATCGATTTATACAAAGAATCATAAAAATTAATATAAAGTGAGATGCAAGAGCGAGCAAAGCAAGCTTGATAATACACCCCGGGGGTCGATTAGAATTTCGGAAATAAGAGTTCGGTTCTTTTTTGACAAATGCATAAAACTTGAGTTCCAACAAACAAAACATTCAGACGTATAACTAGTTCTGAATCACACACACATCACATTTACATCTATATTTTACTAGCTTCTGCACACGACTGCGTCCGCGTTTTTATTGTGCCCCCCGATCCACCCCGTTGAATCGGCTCCTAAGGGTCTCAGCGTGAAGTTTTATATCCTATGGCCTTCCTCAATAAATGGGCTACGAGTGGGAAAAGATTTTTCAATTGAAAACAGTAGTTCCTGATAGTGCGTTAAACAAACAAACAAACAAACTCTTCATTTTTATAGTGTAGATAGTGTAAATTTTGAAGCCGGGGAGGTGGATATGCAAACTTTTGCACCCGCAACATCCCCCGGGGTCATTATTATATACTGAACATTTTAATGGTCTGTCTTTTAAATATAACCAAACCTTTCTGATATATTATGCTGTTCAACACACGGATACATTTTTATATGACTGCACCTATCAGAAATACCCACAAAACCTCATAATATTTATCCCATAAACAAAATTTTGTACTGAACGAGCTCATAGCAAAACAAATTGTGAATTCTGCGAAGGGCGACACGACAATAATTAATCGTCCCCCCCCCCCCCCCCCCCCACCAGGCGAGGACGGGCGGATGGAATAATTCCCTGCCCGTTGTCATTACTCGCATACCTACAGAGATTCTTAATTTACGGTCCCAGGTAAGAATTATGTGGTGGTTTTTTGTTCACTGTATAACGTGGATTTTGGAATGATTCTTCACTAGGAGTGTATCATCTGCCTAGCCTTTTTAGGTCAGCTTCTATCCGCTAAATCGGATGCAGATGAATTTCAGTATTTTACGTGGAGCGACTGCCTATCTGACCTCCACAACACAGTTACTGGGTAATACGATACCCCTTGGTAAGACTGGTTGTCAGACTTTCGGGCTTCTGACGACCCGTAACGACTGTCTAAGATCTACGAAAGACAGCCGGGACCAACGTACTTTGTCTCTCCACTGTCTTTACATACCAAGACCGTAGCAAGCGTAACTACGCTAATTTCAACCTAATCAAAAGACCCATACGTCTGTTCTTACCTAGTCACAAGCCCCAGTTAGAGTACACTGGGCTTTAAAAAAAACATAGAAATTTCATCTGAATGGCAAAGAAGTCTTTGCTAGCACTGGGAAAAATATTGAGCTGATACATCGCTTCGGTTTAAAGAATTTATTCTCATAAAGAACACAAACAGTTCACTTACAATATGAGATATAAAAATAAAGCATGCAGTTTTAAAATAACATAATGACTCCATGAGTCGACAAAAGGTAAACAAAGTATTTTATATTATTGTTCTAAATACTTAAAATATATACAATAAGTTATTTTACTATCGTAAGCAAATACATATATACATTTTTTTTTAACTAACTAAAGGTTACTTTATTTTGAACATGATTTTTTAACATTTTAAAAAAATATTTCCAGTTTACTTATAGACTACATTTCTGCAAAGATGTTTTCCAGGCAGTTTAATAGCCATGAAGATTTTATTACAAAATATTTGGATAGGCAGATTACTATTGAAGAAACAGAAATTGTATTAAATGTTCTGCGAGAGCATTTAAAATGTTATTCTACATATAACAATTTCCCTAACTCCTAATCGTTGTGTAAAAGGGAAATAATTAGGCTCACATAATTTATACACATTCTAATTAATACTTTCCTCTCTGGTGTACATTATTACGAATTTAATTAAGTTCTAAATCTCAGAACACGCGTGGCCGTTGTGTATTTGTATTTAAATGGTGTCGTATATTTTACTTTGTACAATAAAATAAATGATTTTCAGATAAAGGAAATTTTTGAAAAATGTATGATAGAATAAATGTTTACGAAATATAAACAAATGCGTGCAAGGACAGATCCATTCAAACGGAATGATTGGATGGACTGGATCTAGAGGCCTTCCGCATCCAGTCTGTACCCAGCCACCTTTTAAAGGTCGTCGGTCTGTCTAGCTAGGGGGCGTCCCACGCTATGCTCATTGATACGCGGTCTCCACTGGGACTCGTTTGCTCTAGCGGCCATCGGTCTTTCAACAAACTCAACCAGCCCACTCCCACTTCATGCTTGCTTACTGTACAAGTCGGTAATTGCTATTTTTTAACCGACGAAAAAAAACGGAGGAGGTTATCAATTCGACGCGTATATTTTTTTTTTTATGTATGACCACGCGTAACTTTTTACATAGTAGTCCGATTGTGATAATTCTTTTTTTATTGGAAAGGGTATACTTCGAAGGTGGTCCCATATAAATTTGGAAAACAAAATCGAACCCTAAGGGTCGGAAAACAGGGGATGATTGATTGTTCACTCACTGATTGTAATGTATAACCACGTATAACTTTATACAGAGTAGACCGATTTTGATAATTCTTTTTTCATTGGATAGGGTATACCTTGCCAAGTATTATTAATACATAAAAGCTACAAAAAATCATAAAATAAAAACTTTTTAACAAAAAATTAAACCGCCGAAAAAACTGAAAAGCAAAAAAATAATAAACCTTAAAATTTTGAGTCGGCGCTGAAAAATCAATGAACAAAGATCACTCAAAGCGCCGACTCATAATTTTAAGGTTTATTATTTTTTTGCTTTTCAGTTTTTTCGGCGGTTTAATTTTTTTTCTAGATAATTTCATTACTAATTTAATCGAAGAAACTCTGAACATAGCTATCGTCGTTCACAAATTCACTTTACTAGCCTTAAATTAACTAAGCTATACCAACACCACAAAAGCCTACAATCCCACTATGAAACCCAATCAGGCCAACACTACAAATTGAGTTTACTTAAATCAGTGCCGTCGTGGTAGGGCACAAATTGGAGCAATCTTTTGATAGAGGTCGACGGAACATCGCACGCATGCTCTGTTCTACCTACTTACGTCCCTACAGGCTAACTCCATGTCTAGGGCTGCCAAAATTAATTGTATGATAGAGAACTACTTTACAGTACGTTCACACTTATTTTACCGCTGATTTTGCGTCACTGTGAAAATCAAAGTGATCTTTGTTCTGGTTACATTAAGGTTGCTTTTGGGTTGCTGACACAGGCTGCTACACAAAGATCTTTTGACGCTTGAATGAAATTGCTGATTGCTTTGCTTTTTTAACAATATAGCAACGTTAGCTTTCCAATTTTGTTCACGCGCCCAAAGAGAGGGCTACAAAGATATTTTAACGTTTGAATTATATTGACAGCGGGGCGTTATTGGTAAACATTTGTGAAATTGTTAGAAATTGCATGGATAAAGATAGCGGTATTAGGTAAGATTTGCCGCCAAAACATCTTCGTACAATCATACACACCATAGTGGTGGTGTAAAAGTGGAAAGATCCTCGTAGGTTTGGCTTCGAAGAAAGTCAGTAAATATAGAAGTCTTTTTGATTTTTTTGCCTTCTCATTAGGTTTTTTTTCGCCCGGCATCTACGCAAAGTCTACGTCGTGTCTACGGTAGGTCTATTCACATTCTATGCAGTGTCCATACCAACAGGATCTGCTCAGAATCTATACAACGTCTGAAAACGACCTACGCAAAGTCTAGTGCATTTAGAAAAAGTTCTAGAAAAATCTTACACACATACAATCACGCCTTTTTTCCATGGGGGTAGGCAGAAACCACGGAACGCCACCTGCTACGATCTCTACACACTTCTTTTGCCTCGTTTAGGTTCATACAATTGGTCATACACACACGCCGGTTGCGAGTACTACGCACCTGACTTGTCTGAAGAATATCACCAATAAGGTCCCTATATGTCCTCCTAGGGCGTCCCCTCCCGGTGTTTCCACTCACATCTGCCTTGTAAATACCTTTTGTGAGCCGACCTTCATTCATCCTCTCAAAAAAAAAATCTTGTCAGCCTTAAATCCTTTCTGCATATCGTTACTGCCTTTTTCCATCCACCCAAATGGAGAAACATTTCGTTGTACAAAGTGCAGACAAAATGTAGCGCACTAAGGGCCCGACCGCACGTACCACAACCATCACGCGATAGGTCACTAATTTGTACGAAATTATCTATTCACACGGACCATATAAGATCAAAATCAGAGTCAATCGTTTTGGCAATACCGATATTATTTCTTAGTTTCCTATATCGATACCCAACACTTGGGTAAAGTATTGCTAGCTATTTCAATTTGACTCCGTAGAATCAAGTGTATCTAACTGAACACGCTTTTGATACCAACTAACTTTCATTTCATTTCCGTTACGTCATGCTCCGGTATGTAGTTGGTAAATATACAAAAAAATAAGAAGTGATTATTTACTGTTGATATGTGTTCTATTTTTTTTTTTTGTTGCATATTTTATATTTAATGTTGATTTATATGATGGTCAATCAAGGCTGATTTTTGTAAAAGAGTTGTATTTTGTTAGTTTCTAGGACATTGTGATTTTGTATGTGTTAATCTTATTTGAAATAAACATGATATCTACCGAATTACTATATTTTTTATTTTAGCCTTTTCTGCGCGACTGTTCCAGGACTACCAAGCTGCAGTATACACATATACATGTACTTATATTAGAAGAATGAATAAAAATAAATATTCTTCAGGGGACGCATGGGCCCCTCAAAAGTTCCAGGGCACGAGTGGGCACAGGGTGCGAATCTTAGGGGACGAATGGGCTCGGACCCAAATTGCGGACGCTATATGACAGCTACCGCTTTTTTAGCAAACTGTAACTACCACGTACTGAGTTAGTCCGACAGCTTCTGTTAACACGGTATAAAATCTGATCTACGTTTCATAATCTTATATGCACAAGTAATTTTACTTAAAATGTGTCATGTTTTGAAGGATACACGTGAAAACGCTAATATACATTCTTACTTATGAAGGGCCCGTGCATACTACCACACAACATGGTAGCGACAATATGTGGGCAAGTAACGGGTAAGTGTGAATAGTGTCGCTGCAACTTCTAGCAGTTGCATTGTGATTGCGTTGTCGCTTGTTGTTGCGATTGCGATGCATGTGCTGCTACTGCCCAGAGGTCGCCATATTCAGGGCAAAGTAATTCGGTAACCCAGGTACCGTTTGTAAGATTGTTAGTAACACCAAAGCGTTGCTGGCCGTCGTCGAGGAGCTGAGGTAGATCGAATTACCGATTCTCCCAGGTGTACGCAAATTTCGCGCTTTGACGTGGAGTTTCTGACACCAGCCCGTATTACCTACCTACCTAGTGATTGCGATGTAGGTAATTATGAATGTTTTGTAAATTTTCGGTAAGAGGTTTAGAATTCATCTATTTTGATTTTGGCTACTCAGAACTCTCGTTCATAAAATTAAAACAACAGTTCCAAATCAATCCATTTACTGAAAAAAAAAAAATGCAAACATTTCAAAAGAATGGTTAGAAGGTCAAAATAACCTAAATCTCGCATTATAATTCTCGACAAAAAATAAAAAGGAGCTCATTCATTAGATATTAACTGAAACGATCTTTCACGTTTTGCATTAGAACTTATGAAAATGCAGTTTTTTTACTCTAAAATCAAGTAAATCAGTGAAATAAAAAAAAACATGTAATAAATTATATACAAAATATGGCGATAACTTTGCTAAGTGGGATAATGAATAAAAATAGTTAATATAACACAACGGTGATGATAAGCCGAAAACAAAAGCCAATTTTCAATAAAATGTTATCATAAATTCATCATAAATATGAGGTAATATTCATATAGGATGTGACCTTTTTATAAATCAATAAAATGAGCAGCGTAACGGAAGTTTCATCATTTTAAGTGACTCAGCTGTTTTCAGACATCATTTTGTATAAAAATTTATATCAATACCGCGAACATACCCCTGTGTATTTTTAAATTGGTTTTTTATCTTCTCCGTTATCCAATTATAGTGAAAGCAGGAATATTAGGATTAAGGTTGAGAGATTATTATGGGAAACTTGAGCTGTGTGGGCGTTATTTTAATTTTCCTCATTTTCTTTCATTGCTATTTTGGTTTATCTGCAAACAGAATATATTTTCCTCGTTGCTTTTTTGTTTTATCTGTTAATTATACTAATTTTATAAATGGGAAAGTTTGTATGTTTAGGTGTTTGGATGTTGGTTACGCAATCACACGTTTTAAAATTAGTATAAGTATAATTAGTAAAGAGATTAAAAATGTTTACACTGAATAAGCTTGTGATACTAAATTAATACACATACAAAATAATTGACTAACTAAATTAATAAATAAATACAAAAAACCCTTTGTTTTTTTGGTCACTTAGGTGTCCGAAGTACTCGTCCGCATCGCTCTCATTCGGAAAAGTGCCCAGTAAATGGACAGCATTGCCACGTTATATGACATTGCTAATTATTTCTAATTCTTTGGCCAAAGAACGAGTCACGTGAATTGTTGACCAGTTGATAAGAAAAATGACACAAAAAAAAATTGAAATGTTATATTAAGCAAGATGCAATCGTAAACAATCGAACAAACATCAAACCAAGAACATTACAAGGATAAACAGACGCTGCTGAAATAAAAGAGTGTGTGCTTGAAAACACTATTACACTCTGTATAAACATCAAACTGTCAGTTGGTATTTCATTTTCATGTAGAACAACGTTATTAGATTTGCTTCGAGACACGGACTGGCATACCATCCAATCTGCTGAAGAATTCTGCAGGAATTTTATAGAATGCGATTCAGAAAATGTATGTTTGATTTGATAGTATGGAATAGCGTTTGAACTATTCAAAAGCGTTTTACAAAATTTTAGCTTATCTGCTCGGAATATGGTTTTTTTTTTCAAGAGAGGTCGCGAAATGTCTGATTAAAATACTTCGGTTGATCACCTGCAAAAAATTCTTTTCCTATGGAATTAGGCTCCACAATGATAATTTCGCTAACGTTTTGTTTGCCCCCTAGGGATCTCGTCACAATAGATAATCGGTCAATCGAGGCTAATTAGTCAACACTTGCTACACTCATTATGTTATTATTCATTAAACGGCCTGGTACGTGACTTTGGGAAGAGACCACACAGCATGACGTTGTTGTCTTGGAAGGTGGCAATCTCACATTTTAATCATGGTGGGCTATGCTGGCGCCGCTGCTGCGGCTACTGAAACCCCTTAAGCGGAAAAAGTACTGTACCTTATCGATAACTACAGTATTTAACCGTTTGTGGTCGAAAGGCTCGGGTCATGGGATCCGAATATTTCCTTTTAAGGAAATTTCGACGGGTCTACACTTCACGTGACCTGAGGGCTGGCTCGTTCTCTGGTCAAAGCAACGTAGCAATGATCCCAGTCATCTGGGCACGTTTCGAGATGTCAAAATTACGGACAAAGTACATCGACGCCAAGACTGAAAAGCATGGTTTTTTTTGTATCGTTTGTTAATTAGTCATTTGTGTTTGGTACCAATCATAAGGTTTAAAACCATTTTCTAAAAACGTTGACCTTCGTAAACTTAACACGATGGAAATCGAGCCCGTAATAACGTATCATAGTCCCCAAAGCGATGAGAAGGATTCGTGTTCGGATTCTTCGAACAACTGCTACTAAATCAATAGGAAAGAAAGGACAGAAACATAAAAAGATGAAGTAGAATAAAACTTACAATAAAGAGTGTCTACGGACTTTCTTCCCCGTACTTCCCTACAGGACCATACTACAATTACAATACGCCTGTTATTGGTTTGTCTTTTTTAAATGTTTTATTAGTCTTTGCTGTGCGACGGCCTCCCTACTCTCTTTCCACGTCTCTCTGTCCAGAGCTGCCACGCACCAATCTTCATCAAAGCTCATCCTGCCATCTCTGTCTCGGCCTACCACGATGTCGTTAGCCATTAAGCTAGACCCACTGGATCCAGTTGGGCCCATTGATCGCCTGATATGCGGCAGATGTATCCAGCCAAATTCCATTTAAGCGAGGCAGCTTTGGAAGTGACATCAGATATTTTAGAAATGGAACTGAATTGTAAGAAATGCTTTTAATTTGAGTGAGTGTGAATGCCTACCAGCAATTTCAAGCCATCTTTCCTACCAGATTGTCACATACGACGCGCAACATCGCTATAATGTGTCTAATAAAACGCTTATGTGTCGCGCTGGAACACAGCTCACGACACGACGTTTGACACGACACAAACAGACACATGACACAAGTTTACGACGATAATATCTTCATCCTGCGCAGCGACGCAGTTAAAGTCGGGAGGAAATGTGTGTAATACGTTTCGCTGTTTTAAAAAAGGTTTTTTATTTTATGCTTGGTAAAGTTATGTGCGATTAAGTTACTAAACGGTAGAATGGTGTACGTGTAATGTCTCTTGGAAAACATATTTTATGACATATTTAGCTTCTTCGTTGTATCGATGATATCATATGTTGGTTGTAAATAATTTCGACCCAGAACTTTTCTCAAGCCACATCGACAGCGCTATCGTATGGAGCCTCACAAAGGTCTTTCATAATGCAAATGATTTTTTTTAAATAATATTTTTATTTCATTAAATAGTTTAGTTAAAAGTTACAAAACTGTACTTTAATTTCATTAAATTAAAGTACAGTTTTGTAACTTTTAACTAAACTCGCCAAACTTTTACGTTTGATGGTCTGCTGTTAGACGTTCTTTTCTTGGATTTTAGTTTTGTCAACTAATAAATCATTACAACTAATAATCATTACATTGGTTATTGTCTCTCATCTTGGCAAGGAATAACAACCTTATATTAAAGGTAAGCCACTCACCAAGGTGAGTGATTATTTAGATAGATTGCCTATAGACAGTAAGCCAGAAACTGTTCGTCATCATCATCAGCCCATAATGTTCCCACTGTTGGGATAAAAGTCTCTTTTTGAGAGGGAGTGGGTTGTAATCAATCCACCATATGGCCTGCGAGTTGTTAAATGCCACATGTCTTCAAATTTCCGCACGATATTTTCCTTCACCGTTTTGAGAGCAGTGGTGATGAAACGAAATCCAGAAAGTCGTAAATCGAGGCCGATACCACTGCTCTCAAACGGCCACAACAAACTCATTATGCACTGTAATCATATTCACCAATTAGGTAGAATATCGATCAAAAGCCTTTTCTTACTTGAAGGTCTGGTCAAACTGAAGCAAATCTTGCGTGGTAAACGGAATGAAATTCGGTGTTATCAATCAAACATGATTGATTGATAACTGATTGTGTTAACTAACTTGTACATGAAGGTGTTCAAACAAGGTCGAATAGTGCCGTGACTTACTAATCATTAGAACAGTCGACGCGCGCAGTTGTGTCTCGCGTTGAGCGAGGCTACGTGATACGAATCGATGTCTAAGTCCGTTTATCTTTTTTGACCGACCAAGTCTCGCACGAGATTGCCTGATACAAATTAGTCTAGCCACAGCTACAAAGGCCGTTTATTTTGCCAAACGACTTTTTTTTTGTATGTGAGTTCTGCGTTTTGTACGGCAATTGTAGATCGACTTCGAAAATTATTTTCTAATGGTTAGAGTATTCTTCAGCCTGAAACATACCCTAACCATTAAATATAAAAATAAGACCTCCCCTGAAGGCTTCAGACGTGGTATTATATAAATTTTATTAAATTTGCTTGGGTAGTTTTTACATTAGCTTCCATTTTTACGTATTTAATACACTTTTTTTTTATTTTGATGGTGTTCTAATACTTCATGTTACTAACTTTTACATAGCAAGAAGAAGTACCTATATCAGATGATGGGGGCTAGTGCCACAATTAAAAAGTGAAAAATAAATAACTTTTCACAAAAAAAAAACAACCGTCTGCCAAAAAAACACTACGCAGTGAAAAATAACTTCAAAACGTTAACTGCCATGGGTAAAATCAGAAAAAGTCTAAAATGTACTTAATATTATTTGACTTTAAGTCGATTATTGATTAAAAAGTGAAAAGTCGTTGGCAAAAGACTAAAAACAGATCCAAAGACACTGACTTCCGAAATTGAAATTACTTTTCACCTTGCAGTGTTTTTGGTACTAAAAAAACGACGGATTCATCGTTTTATTTTTTTACTAAATTCAATAAATAAAATCCGCTCGCTTTGATTTCTTGTCCCATGACAATTTATGAGAAAACCATTTAAGTAACAGAAAACTCTTTATTACCACCGATGAAGTTACTAACGTTTTCATAAACTTGAAAAGCCAAACAAAACAAACTTTATCGTTGCAGTCCCATTCGTTCCATAAGTTTTGTAACAAGTCTAAACTAAGGAAACATCTTGTTGTGCAAAGCAATATAGTCAACAGGCTGGCTCGAAGGCAGCGGGCCATTATTTGTTCCCTTTTTATTATTATTGAACATTTGAGGCGGAGTTCGCGGAGCTATTATTGCCTAATATTTGGAGCGGAAATAGACATACGTTTTTACTTTCATAGGGACTTGTCAAGGGTTTTTTAGGGGATTTTATCAGCTTTGCTTTATGTATGTACTAGCTTTTGCCAGTGACTTCGCCCGCTTTTTATACCCGTTGGTCTCGTGGTCGCAAGCGCGACCGCTGAGCGTGGGGTCCTGGGTTCGATTCCCGGGTCGGGCAAAGTGTTACTGGGTTTTTCCATTAGGAATTTCTTAGTAGTAGCCCGGAGTTTGGAAGTTGGCGGTGTGATACCCCCGTGCCTCGGAAAGCACGTTAAGCCGTTGGTCCTACGCCTGATCTCTCTCCGGTCGTGTCGGATTGCCGTCCCATCGGACTATGAGAGTGAGGGAAGAGTGAGTGCTCTTATGTCTGCGCACACACTTGAGCACTATAATATCTCCCGCGCCGATGGCTAGTCTCCGTTGAGATTGGCCGCCGTGGCCGAAATTCGGTCTGGAGGACTATATACCTCTATGTAAACCGTACTATTGAATCAATCTATCTATTAAAGAAAATCGCATCGAAATCCGATTGTTTTTTGTCATAGAGACAGACAGCGGGAAGCGACTTTGTTTTATAATATGTAGTGACGATGATAATGTTTGCTTTAATGATGTAGGATAATTGTTACATTGTTTATCTTCGAAAGAGAGTATGGAGGCTTTCGCCCAGCAGTGAGATATTAAAGGCTAATAATAAGGTTTATCTTGGACATTACTAACATCGCTGAAAAAAAACATCATGAGGTAACCTGGACATACATTTAATACCAGCTACGTCTCTCGGTTTCACCCGCATAACTGTCCATGGGGATATCATTAAACAAACATATTATCAGCCTCTACTGTTCCCACTGTCCTAATACAGAACTGCTCTCTGTGCTCTCCGTAATCCACTACGCGGGTCATTTGAGAGGCAGGGGTCATCTGCTGACTGAGCCAGGCTTATGTCTCCACTGTCGGAGAAGAGACCGTTGCCCTGCAGTGAAACAAATAAAAGCTAATGTTATTATTATTAATTTAGTTATATACCTATATAATGTTTTCCAAACTGTAAAACATGACTTTTTGGAAACGATAAGAGGTATTTTCTAAGAGCCAAATTACATTCAAAGCACTTAACGTAAAGATTTCCTTCAAACGCTTAGTATTCTAAAGCGTTCTTAATGAAAAAAAGAAAATCTTTCAGCCGTAAAATTGATGTTAAAGCGACCGAAATTATAAAGAAGAAAAATGAAATAATTCTGAATTTTTACGTTCAAAAATTTTCTAAGAACCTTTGATTTATCGTAAATTGTAAGGTACCCACTACTTTACAATTTGCGGTACTTGAAACTCTCATTATTCTTTGAAGTTTTCTGATTAGCCACAAGAGTGCCTGAAGCGATTCCTAATGATCGAAAGTTACTTTATGTCCGACATCTTACATAGCTAATGAGCTTCAAAATGTTGGTGAGAGACGCTTCGAGACGTTCGTTTCTACAGATGTAAAATTTGCAGAATTCATACAAAACCAATAATTAGAGAAGTTTACACCACGAGCACATCTACGTATATGAAGATATATCTTTTCTGAACAAATGGGCCAAAATTGTCACAAATTGGTACCCAATATTCAAGAAAAGACGAAAAGGAAGCCATTCAAAAGATGGAATGCTGACATAGTTGCCACAGCTGGAATTACTTGGCATAGACTGGCAAGAGATACAGCAAAATGGAAGGAAATGGAGGAGCCTTTCAGCGCCAGGCCGGCCGGCCCTTACAGCAAAACATACATTAACCAATGAATAAGTTATACTGACAAACTAGACTAAGAAAAATACTAACACCACCAATAATGTATGGAAATGTAAACTGTAAGGAATAAATAAAGCTATTGTAAATCTCTCTTGCCTAACCTTTTTGACTAGCCTCCCAGTCTTACCAGCTGTATATCAATATTTTATATGGAATAACTGCCATCTATCCTTCATACCCCAGTCTGACCCACATTTCAATATGAGACGTTCAAACTTATAGATTTCTAGAATGGCCATGTCTAAATATCATCGTGGCTGTTGTTTTGTCATAGGTACCTTTCTTATTAAGGGATCAAACCACCAGAAGGTCCATTCTAGTATTATTTTATTAACGTACAAAATCTAGTCGCAAATCTCATTTCAGACTGCGACAGCAAAAATGAGAAATAAGATATGTTTGATGTGAAAACTTCCTACGGGGCGTTGACTGATTTTTGGTAGAGGATAAATCATATGGTTTCGCGTCACCGACTTGCTTTACTTAATAGCAGTATAATTGTAGCTATCTTGGAGCTACGTAATAACAGCTGCATTGGTCGATCGATCAGATTAAGCTACGGTTGTCGCGGTTGTTCTGTGGATGGCTGACCATCTTCACATACCATAACCCCTTCGTGGCTCGGAAAGTACGTCAACAGTGGTCCCAGCTGTCATTTATGAATTTTCGACAATCGTTGAGGATCGTCAGAGGCCTGAAGTTCATCAGTTTTAACAAGGGGCATCGTGTGGAGTTCAGATAGGCATCTATTTTAAATACTGGCATTTCGACGCTTCTGATTAGACTAGCATGCGACCCTGACATAGTTGGGAAAAAGTTAGGCAGATGTTGAGATGTAGCTATCACTACATCTGCACCCCTAGCCAGGTTGATAATCTGCAATCGTTAACGCTAGTCGCTCGATGTTAAGTCACGTGGTTAGAACAAACGAATAGAAAATTTGTAGCCAAGTTCACATCGTTCAAAATGATACAATGATTTATTATCGTTTCTACAATGTTCAACGCTAAATCCTTTGTTATAATGTATCGTTTTTCTAAAGACATTGTAGAACGAGTGGCCGACTCAGGTGCGTCGACATGGCTACCAACTTATCGTTTTCTACAATTGCTGACACCGAGGCGTTACCGATTGGAGAACGGAATTAGACACGAAACGCTTGTAACTTGGCTAGGGGGGCTTTACGGTAACCTGTTGTTCAACATTATTTTATAGTTTTCACTTCTGTCGGCAGTGTGTGTGCCTATATTTTTTGACAGACTAGCCTGTGGAAATTGTCACTCATTGTCAGACTTCCTGCAGGCCTCCTATTCGTAACGACAGTCTTAAACAAATAAAACCCCATAAACGCCTCCCTACACCCAAGTAAGTAACTTCGGTAAATCAACAACAGTTATTAATTAGATCACGATCTACGGAACAGGGAAGGGGTATTAAATTTAACAGTTTACGTGAACTCCTTGACGATCCAATTACGTTGCCTTAGTACGTCACTATTCAGAGCCGCGTCAATAGGGCTGTGATTGCGTAGCTGTAGGAAAAATATAAGCTTTAAATTGATTATGTATTGAAACTAAATTAGGTATTGATACAAGCGTATTGCTTTACAAGCCGTGTGTCCGATGGGATCTTCCGTTGCCAGAACTTCTATACAAACTTTCATCACCTATTTTAGCCCTTAATGGGATGAATTTAAAAAAAAAAATTCTTTAGGGGTCACCTTCGTTATATAAGGAGCTCTTGGGTAAAATATCCTGCTTTTACATCAAGTGGTTTATACTATGCGTTGACGGTCAGATAATATAATGTAATTTAAGATTTTTATTAAGTCAGTTATCACCGTAGACTGGTTTCAGATAGAGCAATTATTTATAAGCAAGTTTTAGCGCCAACCTGCTGCCAAGCGTGGCGATTATGGCAAAGCCCACAAATTGGGGGAGACCTAAATCTAGAAGTAGATGTCTTACGGCTGAAATGAAGATGGTGAAGTTGTAGAGCAAATTGAATAGGGAATATGAATGGTGATTCGCTGAAACTTTGATCCAGGAGCTGAAGGTACGTACTATTAGCACCTTTAGCATTGTTATTCCGGTCTGAAATAATGACAGAAAGCAGCTGCTCGTAGAGATAAAGTTCTAACAATGCTAGTTTGAGACATTTATAGCCCAATGCGATGGTACAACTTCGCGACAAACTCTAACAAGGAACTCGCTGAATAACCTACCTTGTATCTGTCCCCAAGTAGGCCAGAAGCCTCTTCTCGCGCAGAGGAAATTGACGTTATGTTTGTCGACTTGTGTTGGCAATTTCTGGCGAAAACATTTTAAAGAGTTTTAACTGGAAAATAATATTAGGCAACATTGTTTAGCAACCTGTTTTTGTATTGCAGGCAAAATGTTGCTGGGAGCATGCTTATGCCGCGTTTCCACTATGCAACATTTGACGCACGACATGTTGCACAACATGTTACCCAATATGTTGAACGTCAGCGCAGAACTTTTGTGTAACAACGTTGTCTGTCTACGCATCTCTTACTACGTCAGTCGTCGACAACATGTCGCCAGAGGAACTAGTGTTAAGATTCAGCTGCAATGGTTATAATTTTATCGAAAAATGCATCAAAAACATTGTTGCGGGTCACGTCTCCACTCGACAACAATTGATGCTCAACTAATGATGCTCTCTAAACAAACAACAAGCCGCGCGTCATGTTGCGAGCCAGCTGGCAACGTCGCGCGCTGTTGTGCAACGTTGCCGTACATGTTGAGCGTCACGTGTTGCGCGTCAAGTGTTGCTTAGTGGATACGAGGCTAAGTTATAATGTTGCTAGCAACACAGTTACGTACTCATCATCATCTGCTTTGCCTTTTCCCAGCCGGGGTCTACTTCCAGTCTAACCAGATGCAGAAGAATATCAGTATTTTACATGGAGCGACTATCTGACCTCTACAACCCAGTTTCTTTTTTGTGTTTGGTCTGTCTTTGTGTTTATATTCACCGCATATAAACGTATTTTTAACCGACGAAAAAAACGGAGGAGGTTATCAATTCGACGCGTATATTTTTTTTTTGTTTGTTTTTTTTTATGTATGTACTCGCATAACTTTTTACATAGTAGTCCGATTGTGATAATTCTATTTTCATTGGATAGAGATATACCTGGCCAAGTATTATTAGTACATTAAAGCCACAAAAAATTATAAAATAAAAACTTTTTAACAAAAAAATTAACCGCTGTGTTTTTCGGCGGTTTAATTTTTTGTTAAAAAGTTTTTCTTTCTTTTGTTCATCTTTCTTATTTAAAATAATACTTACGATACCCCTTGATAAGACTGGTTGTCAGACTTTCGTTCTTTTGAAGGTCTGTAATGACAGTCAAGGATGCACTAATGACAGCAGCGATCAACGGCTTTACCAGCTTGCCGAGGCATGAAGGGGTTTTGCTATGTAAAGATGGTCAGTAATCTTGGGACCAACCGCGACAAACTTAGCTTAACCTGAACGATCGACTGGCTGTTATGGCTTAACCACAAGCCCTTCCGTATCATGCCATTCCTTGTTCATGACAACAACAATTGATGTTGTGGCCAACAATGTTTCTCAATTTATTTACCAACGAATACGTGATTTAATAAGAAGGCTGAATGTCACCGAACGGGTAATGGAGAGGGCTTTGCTTAGAGTTACCCTACGCGATTGAATCAGAAGTGAAGAGATCTGTAGGAGAACCAAGGTAACCGACATAACCTGTAGAAGTGCCAAACTTAAGTGGCAGTGGGCGGGGAACAATGCTCGCAGAACCGATGGCCGATGTGTTCGGAAGGTTCTGGAGTGGCGACCGCAGACTGGAAGACGTAGCGTTGGAAGGCCTCCCACAAGATGGTCTGATGACCTGGTGAAGGCCGCAGGATACGAGAAGCACAGAACCGGTCGATGTGGCGGAGCTTGGGGGAGGCCTATGTCCAGCTGTGGACGTCTTTCGGCTGAAATGATAACGTGACTTAATTCGCAAAAAAATCAAATATATGATAACGTGAATTAATTTGGTCTTCCTTGCACACATTTTTAATCAAGTAAAGTATCAAGAAGTGTTGTACTAACCCACGCTCGGCTAACGTGGCCCTTGTTTACTATCTCCCCTATAAGCTTTTAATAGCCTGCTAGAACAAAGCGATGCTATCATTTGTAGACGAAGGCTAATGCATTTTTAAGCACAATACAGAGAGTACTGTGTGATCTCTGCGGTTGATAGCTGGCTCGTTGTAGAGAGAGAGATATCTTAAGGTGTTTGGTTCCGATCTAGTTGGTTTTTTGGGAAACTAAAACAAGATTGTAAAGCCAATTCCCGTAATATAACGTTCAAAACCAAATCACAACAACCATCAATGACAAATACTTTTTAAAAATGTATGTAGGTGTGAAGTTTTTGAGAAATTGAAACTATTATAAGACTGCGAACGTCTTCAAAGCATGGGCATGACCCCTCAATTTTTCAGTACATCTTTTACGTTGCGAATGTGTAGTTGGTTCTGTAAGTACATACTACGTTTAAATCAACAATTTCAGAGTTTTGTATTAGGAAACTGGAACGTTTTGATTAACACAACGAAAAGTTGACAAAAAAGTCCACTAACTTAATTACATACAATACAAAATATGCCAGTTGTTAGTTCGACTTAAAATTTCAGAAAATTTAAATGTTTGATCTTGAATTGTTGACATAAAAACTAAAACGAGCTGAAAAAAATAATGTTAAAAACTGAAACCTGTAAATGAAACTTTTTTTTCAAAATAATTACCGCACAGCCCTACATTACAAAGAGCAATTAGGGTTCCGTGTCTTCTAAAGATCAAAATTAATTGTTCGTACTAAGCGAGATCTAAAGGGTCCCGTAGGTATATTATGTGGGTTACTGTGCAAGTTTCGATATTGGTTCGTTTTATAACTTTAGGTAATTCGGAGAAAACTTTAAGAATAGCTTAGTCAAAAAGTCTAAGTAAGAATTAAGTAAAGACTAATATTTACTTAAGTCCTGAAGAAAATTGTATTTCAGTTGGCAACTGTTTTTCTATACTAACATAAAGATGAAATAACACACCTTTGTTTGCGCTGTGGGCTAATTAGAACTCAGTGGAAGTACCCACTGGAATTAGATACTGTAGTTAAGCCTCGGGTTATTTATAATATCCATTTTTACTTGTTGTCGACTAGAGAATTAGTAATAATAAAAATTGTACTTTTCAACATACGCATAACCACTCAATTAAGACGCTGCTCAAACGTAGGACAACGTTAAACGCTCAATTGACGCACAGTTATGCGTATTAGTATACAAGATAAGTTTTTAAACTTAAACGAGTTATAATAAGCATGCAATTTTTATTTTGATACTAGCTTTTGCCCGCGGCTTCGCCCGCGTGGAGGTCGGAAAATATCGCGGGAACGTACTACCGGGATAAAAAGTAGCCTATGTCCTTTCTCAGGCTTTAAACTATCTGTGTACCAAATTTCATTTAAATCGGTTCAGTAGTTTTAGCAGGAAAGCGAGACAGACAGACAGAGTTACTTTTGCATTTATAATATTAAGTGTGGATATCTTAGTACAAAAAAATTAAGTTATCGTTAGCGAACGATGTTTATTTTGAAACTGGTTTTTATGGTAACTTGCGCGCGGCGCCGGTGGCGCGGCGGTGAAGGTGAACGACCGAGCGTAGCTACAAGTACCTATCAGCTGTTCGATCGGTCAAATTCTCAGAAGTTCGAAGTACCTACACCGGCGGCGGCGCGCGGTTACGGACTTATTCCTTTTGTCGATATCATATTAGCTACGAAATATGTAGGGTGTCCACAGTTTACTGATTTAAAGTCGGATATTTTTTTTTAAAAAGTATTGAGAAAATAGTTGAAATGTGTTCTATTACTGATATTGAACCAGCAAAAAAAAATTTTGCGCACTGGTTAAAAAAATGTCCTGTATATTACAAGCCAGAAAAATATTGAGTGTAGGTATTGTCAAATTTAAAAAAATAGTCTTATTCTTAAATAAGATTATAACAGTCAAAAAAAATTTACATCCCAAACGTGATACCCTTAAAATTCTGAGGAGTCTCAACATTTTTAGCGTAAACTGTCACATTTTATTTACAATATAAGATGTTCAATAAACTTAAGAAATACCTAAAAATTGTTCCACTGAACCGTGCATTTGTATTTTATTTTATTGCTAAAATTACTTTTATGTTGTTACTGTTGTTGGTCATTCAACTCAACTATCACCAAACGCATCGCTGTTTTGATTTGTTGCTGCGATGTGGGATTGTCAAATACCTATCTAAAACTTTGCTACCGCGCCTAAAAGCGTCTTAAGAAATTCAACGATTCTTTCTTTAAAATAATTTCACGCTGTTTTCTTATTCAGACAGTGAACTAATTATCATTTTCTAGGGATTCTGCTCAGGGAATAAGAAACAAAGGGTATTTACCGTCGGTAAATATTACCTCTATTTTTCAAGATTCATCAAAGTAAGCTTTTTACATTTTAATTAAGTGTCTTGCCGCAAAAAAGAGCTTTTTTTTTCACAATCTGTAATGTTTTTTTTTTCATTCCATAGCCAAATTCTTGAGAAAGGCTATAGACTATTTAACATCACGCTCAAATCCTTAGGAGCCGAGTAGAATGAAAAAAACTCGGAAAGAACGCTAACTGTTAGTGAATTAAGGCGCGGGCGGGCGATGGGATAAGATACGATATGCAATACGACGATGACGCGACGGGTCAGAGGACAAAATTTCACACGGTCGAAATCGCTGGTAAAAGCTAGTTTTAGATAATTTTATTTTCATGTAATTTATACTTGAAAAATATACCCCGTTTTCTTATTTTATTTAGTTTGAGATCTTCTGTGCGAGCTACAAGAAATACTTTTTCTTTCATTATTCGTTTATAAGCACAAACTAGGCTAAGAAAACTCACTAGAAAACGACTCGACTCGACTCGTTCTCTCTCGTGAACTGGTAAACATACTGACTTCCTATGGAGCTACTGCCCTACCTACATAAGTATAGACACTGGCGGATGCTCCACAAGATGTTACAGAACCCTCAGTCCGCAAACACGATTCGTCATTGACCGATACTACATTCATAAATGACATTATTTTTTTCTCTCTCCAATCGCCAGTCTACCAGCTCGTGAATAATTTTCAATATGTCTGCTATTCCAATAAAAGGTAACCGCCTAACTGGTGCAAACATAGTACACTCAACTAAAATAGAACGGCACGTTGCTGGCTTTGTCCTGAACAAATATAGCACTGAAAACTCTCCTGAATTGTTAACTCGTTCCTAATTTAATGTATACAGGAAGTTCAAAATTGCTGTTAAATTTTCGCAGACAAAAATGTCTAAATTATCTAACATTTTCTCGCCTTTTTCTCCAACTTAATTGATGCTTGTTCACGTACTTACGGCGACATATCAAGCTACATATTTCCAGTATAATCTGAATTCTCATTTTACAAAAAGCCTATACAATGCGAGGTCAGCTAAAACTGGTAATGTATAGATTTATATGTCGCCGTGTATACTACACGTGGTTTCGGGCGCCGTAATATTGGCGAGTTCGTGCTAACATTGGCCGCCAGGCGCTTGCACAGGTGGGCAAGTTCATATTCATTGATCTTTAAGGTACCCGATGCTTCACGTGATTGTGTGGATGGTGTGCGCAGCCGCTACTTCAACGTAAACACACAAGCAACTTCATACGTTTGATATTGCCTCGAGCACGAGCGTGCCGCACGCGCTATCACGAGCTTGCCCGCTACTTAGTCAACATGAACACGGACGTAGTAAAATCGCAGTGGTA
This sequence comes from Aporophyla nigra, assembly GCA_947507805.1. Taxonomy (NCBI): domain Eukaryota; kingdom Metazoa; phylum Arthropoda; class Insecta; order Lepidoptera; family Noctuidae; genus Aporophyla; species Aporophyla nigra. Next base: position 22,456,069 of record OX382304.1, on the reverse strand, counting down.
TTTTTTCGCATACTGGATTTTGAACAGATATTGTGCCTCTCTCTCGAAACTGACCAAGCTGTCACCCCTTGTAATTTATCATACTGTTTACTGGACCCTTGCTTACACAATTGACTTTGACATAGTATTATAACATAACTAGCTTTTGCCAGCGGCTTCGCCCGCGTATTATACGTGTCGGCAATACGTTAGTCGCTCAATTGACGAATCGGGACGCCAGCGCCACCAAGCGGCGCTTGACAGAGTCTACAACCTAACGCTCGACCAGAGTTAAGTTCAGTCTCTCGGTAGCGGTCAAGCAGTGAACAAGTTTAGAAACTTTCGCGAATTCCGTGTAGTTGTGAAGTGTATGAATGGCTAGTGCAATTACTTTGTTCGTTTAAATTATAATTTGATTTGAAGTATAATGGTTTTTCTATTGCCCATCAACCAACAGTTCCCATAGTACGCCCACAGTAAATCAAAAATATGGCTGATGAGAGCGAGATAGGCATGCCATCTCCTACATACGTATAAACCTTCCTCTTGAATCACTCTATACACCGTGATATTTTTACCTCTAGGCGTGATTAAAAAAATGCTAGAAATTAAGAAAATACATACTAAGAAAAATTAATAATGCACTAGAATTATGAAACATGCTGTTAAATATGATTACGTATCATATGGTAGAGAAAATACATACCTACCCAGCGCACGAGTCGACTAGATCATTCCATCTCAATTTTCCGTGAGACAAAAATCAAACAAACGACGCATGAGCGTCATCATAATGAATAATATTTTTATTTTTTAGTTATTCAAATGTTTATTCTTTTCTTATGGATGTGTAGTAGTCATTGGATACATGAAGTGGGCTGCCGTTGTAAGGCAACTAAAATGTCACGGTGTATAAAAAAACGCATCAAAATCCGTTGCGTAGTTTTAAAGATCAAAGCATACATAGGGATAGACAGAGAGAAGCGACTTTGTTTTATACTATGTAGTGATAGTGATAATTATATTTACAATCCATCTCCAAAGGACATTTTGTTTTAAATTCTAAATTTCTAAGAAAGCTGGCCATTTTAAAACCGCTTAGCGACATTTGAAGCACACTTGAATTTTAGTTTCAAGATAAAAGGAGGGTATAGAAAAGTCATTATGTAGAATGGAACTGGAGGAACTAACATACCTTGTGGAATAACTTAAAGAAAAGTAACATGTATTCCGTGTGGTAGGTACTGGATGTAAAGAATAGCACCATCTTGATTCATCCCGGGTCGACACCTGCGAATATGGGACTTACTATAGAATGGGCAGCAGCGTTCTCTATGCTCTTACCATCTTACTACGATTGTCAACCCGCTTGACATTCTTTCGCTTCGGCTTGAGTTTTTCCATCTCTAAACAATTTTGTGAAGACAAATCAAAAGCAGATGAAAAAGCTTACTCTATTTTTCGACATTTATAGTCTCTTTATCCCAGTTCTTCCAACTCAGCAATAATAAAGACTGTATGACAATCCCACGGGCTTGTCTTCAATTGCCCTTCCAGTAAACCGAGGTCAACGAGCTTCCGACGCAGATTTACTGCCTCGCTTGCATTACTACCAAAATAATACCCAAGTTTAAATCAGGAGGACCTAAACTAATAAATGGAGGGGCAATTATTTGTTTTACAAAACGAGTTATTATTTAAGTTACCAATATTATAGTTTTGACATTGATTGATCGATTTGCTGGTAAGTAAACACTATCCTTTGAACCTTCAAAGCATATTATTTACTTTAAACTGGTAGTCAGGGGTACACGGTGGAGCATACGGTGGAGGTGTACCCTGCCTGGGCGGAGCACCACCGTGTGCACGTGGAGGCGATCGGCGGCGGCGACCTCGCGCGTCCGTCCCTGGTGCAGGCCATGGTACGGCGCGAGGGAGCGGGAAGCCGTCACCTCCTTCTGCGAAACAGTAATGCTCGCGAAGGAGGAGGTGGAGCACGTAAAAGAGAGGCAGTCTCTGCGCCCTCACGCCCTTAGCCGCCGCTGGAGGAGACGCCCGGGGCGTCGGGAGTCAATCGCGAACGCCCGGCCACCGTAGGCGCAGACTTGTGGGCGGCGAGCAATGGGTAGCTCACCACCCGCTAAGGACCAGGCTCGGGTCGACGGCGCATTGTGTTACTCGCGCGCCTTAAAGAGATGTCAGCAACAACTGAAGGGGTCGCGAGATTTTTTCAAAAAAGTTACTATGGCCCTGGCATATAGGCAACTGAAAGAATACGGTTGGGTTTTAATCGGTAAAAGTCTGACACGCCCTTCCGTTGTCCTTCCGTGTGTCGAGGTCACTAGCTAACCAGTCGGGTAGGTACCTAATTTCTATGCTTCGTGTTACGAACCCATCCAGTTTACTCCAAGCTAGAAAATCTCATAAGTAACGTTTTAATTTCCTATGTTACTAACGTTAATTATTTCTATGGCAAATTAATTAAGAGAATCCTGGTTTGTTATGATTATAATACAACTAGCTGACCTGTGCCCACTGCGTTGGGCGGTAAAGGGTTTTGTTTTTATTGCATACCAGCTTCTGCCGCGACTTCGTCCGCGATAAATTTCTTGTTCCCACGACCCTTCCCGTCGCGCGTTGAATCGCATACCCGTGCAATTTTCTCCGTTTTAGCAACATTTTTCATTACTGCTCCGCTCCTCTTGGTTTTAGCGTGATGTTATATAGCCTTATAGCCTTCCTCGATAAATAGGCTACCCAACACAGAAATAATTTTTCAATTCGGACCAGTAGTTCCGGAGATTACCCCCTACATACAAACTTACAAACATACAAACTTACAAACAAATGTTACCTCTTTATAATATTAGTATAGATAACCTAATTACATTCTACTAGAATTTCTCTAAAAATCCAATTTCATTTCCTTAGTTACAAACCTACAAACGAAAGTTATTGGCATGAGTTACTGGAAAAAATATCCATTCTTTTGGGAGGGAATAGAGCCAAATTACAAATAAACTTAATTACTGGGAGATGGTTTATGGGCTGACCTATTTACTGTTCGTAGTCTGTCGCCACGGGGGCCTTGATCCGATGCCACCCGCTGTATGAGGAAGATTATTCTGATATTTGTTAGATTAAATGTCCGAATAGATTTATTTTTTATCTGCTCTAAAAACGGTAAAGTCATAATAGTAATATAATAATATCTTAGGACAACCAACACAACGTTATCTGATCCCAAACTAGGCAGAGCCTGTACTATGGCAACCAGACAACTGATAAACATACTTATATATTTTTAAATACATGCATATTATAGATAAATTACACCCAGACACAGAACAAATGATTGTGCTCATCACACAAAGATTTGTCCTGGGTGGGAATCGAACCCACGACCTCAGTCTTAGCAGTCAGGGTCACTAACCACTAGACTAACAGGCCAGTCGTCAGTCATCATCATCATGTGGTTCTCTAATTACAGCGCTAAATTACCCACTGCTACCCTCAGCGGGTAATAAGTGGGCATATGGGTATAACTGGATAATCAGAACCAGGACGCCTAATACTGTGGATTAAGAACTTGTAGGTAACATCTATGAGCCAAGATCTGCCTGCCAGCTTCTAATAGGTGTACTCTATTTTATCGACCCTTACTATCTCTTGTTAACGATCGATAAATATTAAGGTTATAATGGGCAGCACTTGTTGATTTATCGACCGACAAAACTAGCGGCAGTGTTTATCTACAATCGACAAACACCGACCAGAACTAGGCCTGCGAGGTGGATCCGTTCAATCGTTCACCTTCGCTCCTAACAGAGAAGACGGCCAATTCCCAGCAGTCAAAAAATTTATTCAAATATCATTAGCACTTTTCGAACGTCAAAATAACATTAGACAGTCCCCCAAAACGACCGCCCTTTGCCACTTCCTAGTGCTTTAGCTGGGAAGATGAAGTGGCGCAACAAACTCCCCAGCAGAAAATAGGTCCATTCATAACAGTTTCTTAGAAATCTGGTGACCTGTTATAGTTTTATCCACAGGCACAGGCACCAGTGATTTATTTCAATAATAATTTAGTAATAATCTCCTGTTGTCTTCTCACAAAAGAAAAGATAGGATCTCTGGCTAAACTTCTACTGACTCCAATTTAAACGATTCAGCCAGTTTGCCCTTTGTTCAGTCATGTACTCGTACGTGGTTGATAGAGTAACAAACGTTACATCCAAACACTTTCACGTTTATAATGATTATTAGCAGGATGGGATGACTCTTCAATTATTGTTTTTTTTTTTTTAATCTTTGTTCCTGGTTTTTGGTGCATCAGCAAATGCAATGCAATTCGTGAACTCTCTCAAATCAGCTCACTCCTAAGTCCTACGTAATACTCTACGTGTTGTGATTGCATTCAGAATCAAATTCCCTACCACGTTGCCCTCGATACAACATGTTTGGATTTCAATCTGTATTTTTGTTTGACTTCAAAGAGGTTCTACTTTCAATGTATCACGTTATCAAACGCGGTCTTTGAAGATTTTCTCAGAAATTTTACTGAATTTTAAGTCTATAGGTTCAACGAAATAAGTGAGAAGAGATTATGGAAAATGTCTACAAACATTTTCAATACAACTACATTAAGCAAGAAAAACGGGAAGTAATCTTTTAATGTTCTTGTCTAAAACATGAAAGCGCAGACAAAATAAGAGAAAACAGAACTGTTTACTCTCCAGTAAACAGAAAACAAAAGCGGGCATAGTTTGTTGTGTCTATTTGTTTTCTGTTCCGATAAAAATGTTGTTTTTAACGAGACTTTTAGCTATTAAGCTGGAGGATTCAAGGAAATGTATACAGTTTATATTCCAACCTTCATTTGTCTGTTAACGTAGGCTATCAATATGATACCTGTAAATGCTTTAGCGCCACCCCATTTCTCGTAAAAGGGCGACTAAAGAATGGGCAGCAACGTCCTCTATTAATTTTACTACCATACTGCAATCTTCAAACCATCTGCCAAGCATGGCGATTATGGCAAATCCCCCAAAATTGTGGAGGCCTATGGCCAGTTGTCTTACGGCTGAAATTATGATAATGATGAAATGTTTCTACTAATTCTGAATTGGAGGTACAAAACTTTGTATGTACTTACGTATATACCAGTAACCATTATCCAAAATTTTATTTACTTTTTACAACTTCTCCATGTAAAGTTTAAACTAACCCGAACCTGATGGTCTACCTCAAGGCTCTGGTGCGGCGAGTGCGGAGTAGCCCCAACATCATGCTGGCCGCGCTCACCAAAAGGCTCGATTGAGCAGCACGCTAAGATTGAATCATACAATTTAAATTTATGACGCTAATTTATTCTAATTATTTTTATTTTTAAGTGTGTTATTGGATTTAATTGTAATTAATTTTAATTATTGTGTATATGAGTGTTCCTCTCCTATTACGAGTCTTTATTACTAGAAATAAATGATTAATTTACTTATCTATACTACATAGTCAAAAAGCATGTAGTTCGGTCTTCTTATTTTATTTTTTTAAGTTTATTTGCCTTAAGAAATTAAGACATTACAAAGCAACACAAAAATGAGCACAAAGGCGATGCTTTTTTATTTTTTTTAGGCGATGCTTACTTCTAAAAAAAAAAATTTCTTCCAGCATAACTTCGATAAAAGAGAAGATAAAACGAGATAACGTGTGTAAGAGTAGAAGAGGCAACAAACTACATTAAAAAGAATTCACTCATCTAAATGACGTTAACCAAACAATATGCTTACAGATAATCAAAAATAATATAATTATATCATATAAGTTAAAAATCAAAATCAAAAATCAAAATCAAAAGTCATTTATTCAAACTAGGCTGAGAGTCAGCACTTTTTGAACGTCAAAGTTACATGAGACAGTCCCCCCAAAACGCCCGCCCTTCGACACTTCCTAGTGCTTTAGCTGGGAAGAAGAAGTGGCGGAACAAGTGGCGGAACAAGTTAAATGTCAAGAAGAAAAACAATCTTCGCTAAAAAGAAAAATCTCCATATTTAATAAACAATTATTTACCATTGTCACTTCTACTTAACACCACCAACATTTTAACATAGACGCAGCTTCGATAACCAAGTATTTATTAAGGCGCCATCAAAAAGAGCGACGAAATAACAATACAATTCGTCTGTTTGTATTATAATCAATAGAGATGTTCGCGAGAATGAAAAAATATGATATATCTCTAGGGCAAAGTGTTGACTGCGGGCGTGAAGCGATGGCGTGACGAAATAATCACATTTATCTTATATCAAGACGTCTTATGAAGAGCATCAATACTTAACAGACATTAAATTACAAAATAGTGGTTTTTTAAGAAGGAAGCGCTTAAGATTCATTCCTATCCACCACTCCCTTGCTGCCCTCTACCAGCGATGCCCTAAGCCGGGGTCTATACCTTTTTTTTTTGGATGGGAAATCATCAAATGACTTCTCCCGCTCTGGGCGGAGCGGGAGGGCGTGTCAGACTTTTACTGACTAAAACCCACCCGTGTTCCTTCAGTTGCCCATGTGCCAGGGTCACGGTATCTCTTTCGAACAATCACGTGACCCCGGCGGGGTCTATACCGCACAGGGCGTGCGCTTGGCGAGTATTCTCGTTTTAAGTTTTATGCCCTGGTTGGTGGCCATAATTTACTAAGGCACTCAGGCAAGTCCGGTGAAGCAGCCGACAACCTCATAGGTTGGCCTGCGACCTACGAGATGTCATTCCAAGAAAAAAAAAGAGAGTGCTAAGGTAGCTTGCCAAATACATTTTTTTTTTTCCTTTTTCTGCATTTTGCTGGTCAGTGTCATTTAATGACTTTTTCATTCAATAGTCATGCATTAGTATTAAATGAACTTACAGGGTTGTATATAATGATTTTAACGATTATAATTCGTGAATCATATTTTGTTGTGCGTGACATTTTCCACCAGAAATGCTTATGTTACGAAAGTGAGCAATAGTGTAAATACCTGTATTAAAGAGGTTCTAAAATTGGGGATGAAATTTTGTTTGGAATTCCTTTACTTTTCTAGGAAGTCCCATAAAGCACACGGCGAATCATAAAAGAATAATTAATTAGAAGCATTAACATATTTTTGATTAAACTGCCTAGGATTCCAGGCAATCGAAAAGTCGAAACTAACATTTCAACGCTATAAGTTAAAAACATTTTGGATAACAACAAAACCCAAACCACAACATAAAAACAATACAATAAAATATCAAAAACTTTTACCCTCTCACACTACAGCCATATCCTAAACATCGTATTTTATCCCGGGTAACTTGAAACACTGATTTTCCGTGAGCAAACGAAAATATTTACGCGTGAAAAATGGTTTCAACAAACAAATCAAGTAACACGATTGGATGAAATTGGGCATCAAAGCGAGCCTTCACAAGGGTATAAATAGACACCTGGGGACGATAACAACGGTCTGTGTATGTTCATATAACGGTTGTATTATTGCGCTGAACAGAATTTTGAACCTTGAATTTAAACAAATGATACCATGTCAAAATATCTTTCGTACTACTTGTGAAAGTTTGTGAGGATGTATGGATTTTTGTTACTCTTTCACACAAAAACTGCTGAACGGATTTGGATAAATTCGCTACACAGATAGTTAGATACTGGATTAACACATAGGTTATTTTATCTTGGTAGTACGTTCCCGCTGTATGAATTTCGACCTGCCTGTGGGTGAAGCCGCTGGCTAAAGCTATTAATTTATACAGTCATGGCGTATAAACTTCCTTTTTTTAACCGACTTCAAAAAAAGGAGGAGGTTATATGTTCGACTGTATGTATTTTTTTTTTTTTTTTTTTTTATGTATGTTCACCGATTTCTCCGCCAATTGTCAACCGATTTTGAAAATTCTTTTTTTATTCGTAAGGGTATACTCCTGAGGTGGTCCCATATTAATTTTGTGAAGATTTGATGTATACTTTGGGAGATAAACGAAGGAACTCCTCAAAAACAAACAGTACGCGTAATGTGATTTGGATATTGTACTAAAGATCAAAAATAATTGCTGGTTCTATCTATCCATCCGTGGTGAACTAATTATAGTCTTCGAAGATACCGCATGGAACTCCTCATCGGTGAACAGTACATATAGGAACTTACAGTGAAAGGTTAGAAGGTTAGGGGATAATTTTTTGAATATTATAGGCACGTTTAGACCGTTACTTGTATTCTTATATTCCGTTGAGCTGATGATGGAAGGTACAACTCCTTATCGATCAGGAGTTAGAAGATATCTTGTCCTAGATAGACATACTCGTTGACATCGAGAATTGATTCCTCAGCAGACACTAGAGTGGGCTCTTACCCACTCTACTGTCTGCTTAATAAAAAAAAAAGCAGCCTTAATCATTTTGGCCTGGCCATGTATTATATTTTTAACCGACTTCAAAAAGGAAGAGGTTCTCAATTCGGATGTTTATATGTTTTTTTTTTTTTTTATGTATGTTCGGCCATAAGTCCGTCATATATAGACGGATTTGCAAAATTCTCTCTCTTTTTTATTCAAAAGGGGTTTATTCCGAAATGGTCCCCTATAAATTTCATACAGGTCTGATGATGAGTTCGGGAGACAGACACCGGAACTCTTTAAAAAATGACAGCAAATCCACCGCGATTTCTGTTATCGCATAAATATGCATTGTTTGTTTGGAATTAGTGCCGGGTGAATACCACAACTAAAAAATTTAAAATAAAAACTTTTTTACAAAAAAGAAAAACAACCGACTTCCTTAAAAACACTACAAAGTGAAAAATAACTTTAATTTCGGAAGTCGGTGGCAAAAAAACCATAAATACAGATCCTAAGACACCGACTTCCGAAATTAAAGTTATTTTTCACTTTGTAGTGTTTTTAAGGAAGTCGGTTGTTTTTTTTTTTTTGTAAAAAAGTTTTTTTAATGGATAGGGTTTGCCTCAGAGCTCGTCTATTATAAATTTTATTAACTTTGGTTGGGTAGTTTTTGCGTTAGCTTCGATTATTATACGTATTCAATCCACTTTGTGTATCGTGATGTTGTTCTTGTCATTGTGTTTATTTACATAGCAACTATGTATCACGTGTGAAATAACTGAAAATATAAAAAAAAAAACAATTTGCAAAAAACACTAATCCTAAAAATGCACTACAAAGTGAGTATGTTAACACGAAAAAGTATTTTGTTTTTTTGTTCTAGCTCAACATACGGGACCAATACCGTGTTCACTTACGTCAATAAAACATTGTTAAGTAAGCGCCCACCCACCTGATATAACTTAAAGAGTGCTTATTATTTGTAGGTTAGGTAACACCTCCTTTAACTTATCAGCCCCAAGCCCAAGCCATTTCAAAAATTAAACATAAACAACAAGTTGGTACATAAAAGGTTATTATTACAGAGAACCAATCGCTAGTTAGTAAACTTTTTCTTTAAGCCTCATAATCCCTGGATCAAACAATTATTTCAAGATGGCTTTCATTGAGCCTGGATACAAAGGCGATGAGTCCATAGCAACAAGTTCAAACAACGTAAGAGAGTAAACTCTTGTATGGAAAGCTGTATTTCAAGTCAGATTACTTGGGAATGTGAACAGCTTGTAAAAATCCATGTAAGAATCCATCCATCGTTGTAGAACGATTGTTTGAGTAACAAGTAATGTTTTTTCGTAAATTGATTGAAAGATTCTCTATCAGTTTTTTTTAAACTGAACTTATCATGGCTTCAAAAGACAATACCAGATGTAGATTAAAAAGCTGTCCAGCTTAAATAGAACTGGGCAGAACATGTCTGCGGACATGTGCGTGGACTCACGAAAGATGGAAGTAATGGAAGGGGATCTTTGCCCAGGAGAAATACAGCGAAGGCTAAAAAAAAGAACTTCGTAACAACTAGCAATCGATCCGTGTGTAGCCGTCTTATCATCCCTTAATCTAGTAGGCTTTGACTCAATAACTTAGACGTCAATCCAACAGTCATAATGGTCAACAAAATAGAAAACTTCTTAGGCATAAAAGAGATCCAAAATTGGAGGAAACTGTTTAAGCAATTGTTCTCAGAATTTCTCGGTACTTTTTTGTTTTTGTCAATAGTGTTGTCATCTGGTATAGCCTATGGTACCAACAACGCGAACGTGGTTATAGCTTTGGCAAACGGGCTTGTTGTTGCTACGTTGGTGCAGATATTTGGTCATGTGTCCGGTGCACACATGAATCCAGCTGTAACGGTCGGGGCTTTAGTGTGTGGACGTATGAAGCTTTTGAAAGCCGTGTGTTATGTTTTAATGCATGTTTTGGGCAGCATTGCAGGTGAGTTGTGTTTTGTTCTGCGGTGATTTTGTAATCGAAATATGGTTGGAAACCGTAACATTATAAAGAAGAGTTTAATTTTAGGGTTTCCTATAGGTATAAGTTACAGATATGTGGCTCAGTAAGAACAGCCTCGTGGGTGGATCTATCAGGCTAAACTGCGCTTGGCACGGATGGCCCGTGAATGGATGACCTACCAAGACTCCTTCGTGCCTCGAAAAACACGTTATGTCGTTGGTTTTCATACGTGAATCATTGACAGCCGGTACAAGTCATCAGAAGCCCGAAAATTTGACGATCAGTCTTACAAAGGAATATCTTCCATGCGACTGGAAGCCGATTCCAAAATAGTTAATAAAACGCTAGGCAGATGATAATCACTATAAGTATAACTCTACCTTACTCTTCGGAGAAAATCGCGTGAAGTTATTCTGTCTCAGTTCATTTTTGCAGAAGCTTTAAAAAATCTTTTATTACTCTAAAATTTTATCAGACTTTACTGCTTCAATCTCATTCGAAAAGTGACTCAGACCTATAAATGCCCTCCAGTCTCTTCACTAATCACACAGAACATTTATAAATTAACTACATCAGTAAACTAAGCAGTAAACAAATATTTTACTTCAGTAATAAACAAGAAAGATTATTAGGTTCTCTTAATTATACGAGACTTTAATTATCTCGCGTCAAATTGGATGTCTCTCACGACGCCAGACAATGATTTAATGTAGTCTTAACTTCTATAGTAATTCAATTTTAATTATCTTTTAGCTGAAGGAATTCTTGTGTTCATATAAAATGTGAATATTATGGATAAGATTTGATATTGTAGATAGACTGGAATCTGGAGAGTTTAGGTTCAAAGTGAGAACTGCTTAATCGTGAGTTAGATAAATGAATATTGTCCTAGGTTGGGCTAAGTATTATCGGGTATTCCAATTAGAATCATCCAAACAGAACACAGTCCTGAGCCTGGATTTGTGGCTATGAGCTTACCCCTAATTACAACAGACTTCAACAGAAATGGTATTATGTGAATGTAAAGTCACCAAAAGAGATAAGTAACCAGCACCCCTAGCCAAGTCGATAATCTGCAATCGTTAACGCTAGTCGCTCAACGTTAAGTCACGTGGTTAGAACAAACGAATAGAAAATTCGTAGCCAAGTTCACATCGTTCAAAATGATAGAATGATTTTTTATATCGTTTCTACAATGTTCAACGCAACATCCCTTGTTTTAATGTGTCCTTTTTCTAAAGACATTGTAGAACGAGCGGCCGACTCAGGCGCGTCAACATGGCTACCAACTTATCGTTTTCTACAATTGCTGACACCGAGGCGTTACCGATTGGAGAACGGAATTCGACACGCAACGGTTGTAACTTGGCTAGGGGGGCAGGATCGTCGGATATAGTTGAAGTTTATTTAAAAACCGGTGAATATTTTCAATTGAAATATAAATAATTTGATAACTGAACCGTTTGTTTTCTATTAATTTTATTTTATTCGAAAACATCCATCGGTTTCTTACCAAACTTCAGCTTACTTATCTCTTTTGGGGACTGTACTATGTATACTCGAGAAATATATGTATATAATGTGTTATTGTATTTCGAGGATTTCTAAGAACCGATATTCAGAAGTCCTCAGAAGCCATCGTCTGACAACCAGTCTTACCAAGGGGTGTGATCCAAATAAGTAACTGAGTTTTGGAAGCTATTTGTAGAGGCAGTTGCTCCATGTAAAATACTGATATTCAATTGCATCCACCTATGTTTAGGCTGGAACCTAACCCCAAAATAGTTGGAAAAAGGCTAGACAGTTGATGATGATGATAATTAAATGCAGACTAATAACAATTTTTTTTCTCCCTTTTCAGGTGCAGCAGTAGCCTACGCAGTTTCAGCAGACACAATCAGAGGAGATCTTGGAGCTACAGTACCATACAAGTACACCACAACAGAACAGGTCTTCGCTTTGGAGTTCCTGATGACCTTCCTGCTCGTTGCTCTGGTTTTAAGCGTAACTGACTACGACAGAGGAGCAAGAGGGCTCGGATCCTCCCCGTTAGCTGTAGGCCTCTGTGTAACTGGATGTTTATGCTCCTGCCTGCCTTACTCAGGGTCCATGAATCCGGTGCGGACCTTAGGACCAGCTGTCGTGATGGGTATTTATGATTGTCATTGGGTGTACTGGGTAGCACCCCTTTTGGGGGGTGTTGTGGCCGGAGTGGTGTATAGACCACTGTTAGGTGTGAAACATAGGGAGTATGGTTTAGATGAAGAGTAATGGAATAAAAGTTTAATATTTAAATTTGAATTTTTATTATCTCTTATCTGCTGAGTTACAATTTCAATATAATGACCACTGATAGTAGTGGTGGCCCAGTGGTAACGGCCGCTGCTTACGAGTTGTAAGTCGTAAGTTTGAACCCAGCCAGGCGTTTTCCTTTGTGTAAAATTAATTATTGCATGTGAAGGGAAACATCATGAGAAAACCGTCATGTACAGACGCCAGCGCATAAAGCTACTACAATCTGTCAAATTTCTTTAATAGGTTTTCATCTTTATCGCTGTAGCATTCGGTTCAAGATTAATTGGGAAAATTTGACAGTTACAGGTAGATTGATGTGCTGGCGTCTGTACTAGAAACAAAAGTTAAAAGACATGTGACGTCGACCAATCCGCACCGGGCCCGTGTGGTGGTTTATTACGGTCTACGGCCTATTAGCCCTCTCACCGAGAGAAGGCTTGTGTCCCAGCAGTGGGAACATGATCTGCTGATTATGCTACAGGACCACTGGTGCATAACAAACATTATGTATACCTATTGATGATGTAACAGGATTTGGCATCTACTGAATAATATGGATAATTACTGAATGGGTGATTACTTCTTTTATTTATGAAATACTATAATTTGTGTAGATTCTTTTATATTTTATGAATGTGAGAACGTTGCGTTGTAGACTGCAAAAAGATGTCTATTTTATTTAGTACTTTGTACTTGTTGACAGGCTTACACTGGCCTCCCATACCTATTAACACTGTAATATGAAACCATTGTAAAAGCCAATTATTTTTAAAAGAGTAATCGTGGAGTTTCTTGCCGGCTCTTCTTCATAGGAATCAACAATTTGGAACCGTGCACCTAGTATCTGATATTTCATAAGTGCCCTTGCAGGTTTATGTGAAATAAAATAAATTTGTTTTGATTTGATTTGTGAATTCTAAACAGGCTTTATAGATGATGATGCTACTACGCCTCGAAGAGAGTGAAGATCTTACACACCAAAATACATTGTGTCTAAATGTACACACATTTAATATCTTAGTCGCCTCTGTAGGTATTAGACGAAAGAAAACTCCAAATAAACTTCTAACAGACAAAATGAACTTGTACAGAAAATTGTCCGTACATTTATACGCTTGTGTAACTCCAACTTTCCGAATGATTAGTTTAATTTCTCACAGATATATCTGTTCCGTCTGATACTGTCGAGACACAACTCCGAAGATAAAAGTTCTTTTAACTCGCCTTTGTTCTTTCTTTTAATTCGAGCTAAACATTATCTGTGTTAGATGAGAAATGGAAATTATTGTTGAATCATTGGAGCTTAAATAATAAATATTAACATCTGTTAAACTACAAGTCGTCACTATCGTTTTTGTTTTGCAATGTTAGTATCTATATATTAACAGATACTCGTGCACTTTTTAGGGTTCCGTTGCGAAATGGCAAAAAACGGAACCCTTATAGATTCGTCATGTCTGTCTGTCTGTCCGTGTATATGTCACAGCCACTTTTTTCCGAAACTATAAGAGCTATGCTGTTGAAACTTGGTAAGTAGATGTATTCTGTGAACTGCATTAAGATTTTCAGACAAAAATAGAAAAAAAAACAATATTATTTGGGGTGCCCCATACATAGAACTGAAACTCAAAAAAAATTTTTTCATCAAACTCATACGTGTGGGGTATCTATGGATAGGTCTTCAAAAATGATATTGAGGTTTCTAATATCATTTTTTTCTAAGCTGAATAGTTTGCGCGAGAGACACTTCCAAAGTGGTAAAATATGTGTCCCCCCCCCGTAACTTCTAAAATAAGGGAATGAAAAAAAACTAAAAAAAATATATGATGTACATTACCATGTAAACTTCCACCGAAAATTGGTTTGAACGAGATCTAGTAAGTAGTTTTTTTTTAATACGTCATAAATCGTAAGCCACAATTTACCTTTCATTCAGTCAACGCAAATAAAAAAATTAAAATAATATCATAAACATAGACCTAATGCATAAACCATGAATACCTGCAGGTTTGTACGGAACCCTCGGTGCGCGAGTCCAACTCGCACTTGGCCGGTTTTTTTATTGTATTCCCATCAATTTAAGGAATGGAGGAGCAGGTGTGGTCCATTGGTATCGGGCCCGACTTAAAGGCTCGTTCAGACTAGCACGACGAGATGTCGCGCGCGAATCGGCGATTTATATCCGTGGAACAATTTCTATGACCATGTCGCGGCGTGACAGGTCGCCCCTGTATGAAGTGTCGCGCGCATTTTCATAGAAATTGTTAAAAATCAAAATCAAAAGTCATTTATTCAAACTAAGCTGACAGTCAGCACTTTTTGAACGCCAAAGTTACAAAAGACAGTCCCCCCAAAACGCCCGCCCTTCGACACTTCCTAGTGCTTTAGCTGGGAAGAAGAAGTGGCGGAACAAACTCCCCAGCAGCACAGCTGTCTGTTAAGTTAGAAGAACTTGATTCTATGCAATTGTAAGTAGTAAACATTAAGAGACACAAAAAATTAAATTAAATGATTTGCCATATGTCAGCTAGCCAACCCAAAAATCGCCGAATCGCTCGCGACCGTCGCGTCGCGCTAGTCTGAACGAGCCTTTACGCGTTGTAGATCGCAGGTTTCATCATCATCATCTACCTAGCCTTTTCTCAATTATGTTGGGGTCGTCTTCCAGTCTAACCGGATGCAGCTGAGTACCAGTATTTTACATGGAGCGACTGCCTATCTGACCTCCCCAACCCAGTTACTGGCTACTACGATACCCCTTGGTAAGACTGGTTTTCAGACTTTCTGGCTTCTGACAACTCGTAATGACTGTCTAAGATCTACGAAAGACAGCCGGGACCAACGTGCTTTCCGAGGCATGGAAGGGTTTATCAGGAAGATCGAGGTTTATCGTGTGTAAATAAATTCATCATCAGTGTTCTCAAAACGGTGAACGAAAACATCGTTAGGATACCGACATGTCCCATAGACCCAACAATTAGAAGTATAGTCCTCCAGACCGAATTTCGGCCACGGCGGCCAATCTCAACGGAGACTAGCCATCGGCGCGGGAGATATTATAGTGCTCAAGTGTATGCGCAGGCACAGGAGCACTCACTCTTCCCTCACTAATTAGAAGACATCTGACATCTACCAGCCCGCACTGTGTCCAGGTGGTAGATTTCAGCCCACTCCCTCTCAGAGAAAGGAGGCTCCTGACCCAGCTGTGGGAAAATTATGAGCTTATTATAATGAAGAAGAGTTTTATTAAAATTCTCGACTTCGAAATCAAAATTTCAATTCAGAAACCGGGTGGCATTTGAAGACCAGAATCCAAGTAACCTTTTCCAAACACATTTTCGTTCTTCTAAACATCAGTTGAACCGTTCACTAACCTGCCAGCTCTTCAAATAAACTACATTTGTAAGCAAGCGAGCTTTTACGCCATCTTGCACGTTATTCAGTGCACATGTATCTATTGAAGAGTGAAGACCAATTGAAAGAAATGGAAGCTCTTCAGTAAACTGTCACTGTAAGCTCTTGAATGTTTACAAGACGGTGTTGGGAATATTGAGATCAGTTAAGAAAATGTGAAATTGTATTCAAGGTTTTGTTATTAATTTTATGTGTGTACAGCCGTATGTTTTTTTTTTTTTTATTTAATTATGAAAAAAACGCAGGTTAAAAATAAAGACGGGCTTGTGGACAGCCGCATGGATCGACCATCTTTAAATACCAAGAACCCTACATGCCTCGGAAAGCACGAAAGCCGTTGTTCCCGGCTGTCATTTTTGGATATTTGACAGTCGTTACGGATCGTCAGAAGCCCGAAAGTCTGGCAACCAGACTTACCAAGGGTAACTGGGTTGAGGAAGTCAAATAAGCAGTCGCTCTATGTACAATATTGGTACTCAACTTCATCCGGTTAGACTAGAAGCCGACCCTAACATAGCTGATAGATAGATGTTGCACGAGAGCTTGCGAGGTACAATTTGCTTAGGAATAATCCTAAAATGTTCTTTTGTAAATACCTTTTATAATATTGCGGTGATTAATTAATTGAAGTAAAACAAAGCGATGCAAGCGACGTTTTATTTTTATTTTCACTCACACTTCGACACTTCGCCAGCAAGTTAGACCGCGTGAAATTTTGTCTTCACACACACGTCCCGTCGCGAGTCTTTGGTCAACTCATCCCGCTCAATCCCATCCCGCGGGATGAGTTGTCCTAGTGGAATTTTTGAATCGGACAACTCATCCCGCTGATATATTTTACGTCTTGTACGGACATGAAGAAAAGTGCTTTAAAACTAAATTCAATGATTTCCTGGTGCATATTTTATGTGTAATACAACAACGCAACCACAAACGTACAAATTGCATTTAATCTATTGCTTGAGTAAAGGACAGTTCAAGGTCAACTCATCGGGGAATGCGAATACGACTACCTGCTTCCAGCCAATCACAGACAAGAAACTTATCACAATAGGAAGGGTTGAGTGCATCTTTCTATTTTTTCGTACTTAGTTGTGTTAAAGTGATTGAATGTGTGTGAATGTGTGATTTTTTTGTGAACAGTTAAATACATATTTATCAATATCAAGTTATAAGTGCTTTCAATTCGTTCCTTGGGTGAGTAAATTTAATAATTGTTTTTACTAAAGTAGGTTTTTTTTTAATTTTTGTTATACGCATATAAAAGCATACGACCATGGCTATCCTCTAAACATCACATTAAAATATATTACTTGTTGGTAAGTTGTTTATTTAATAGACGTTAAATATTGAATAGTTTGTACATAACTATTTCAGATGAGAATGCTTGTTTCAAACTTTTGAGAGCGTGATTTTTCAGTAGTCGGGTTTTAGCTATTGAATTTATTTTTTATTAGCTTTTTTTTGTCCCGCAGAATCAAAAATACAAATTTTGAACTCAATATCTTAAAGCATTCTCTCCCAATAAATTATTTAAGTACTGAATTTTATACGTAGTACTTAATAATCTTTAATGCTTATTATTTTTCCCCTTAGAATCAACCATCAAAATGTATGAAGATAGCCCTTCAACTTCACGTGGCAATCTATCTCTAAATATAAGTACTACTCAAAGAGGTTCCAAAAAGTTAACAAGACATGGCTATGAATACGTTATTAAAAGACAAAATAATGACAAATCAATCTTGTGGCGGTGTGCGAAAATGAAAACATGCTCTGCGACGATAAAAACTAACTCTGATTTTAATGTGATAATGAATGAAACGAGTCATAGTCATGAACCCTTAAATACAACAGAAGTTGAGATAAAAATGCAAATGGAGAAGTGCTCAAAGGCTGTACAGGAGAATTTGTCTGATCCGATCTCAAAAATATTTGAAGAAAATATGGCTTCTCTGGAAGATCGTGGTTTAGATCTAATAAAGAAGTTGCCAGCTCTAAATAGTGTACAAAAAATGCTGTATAGAAAAAGAAATAAATCAATAGGAGCAAGAAAATTAACTTTTGCAAAAGCTAAAGATGTTGAAGTGCCGAAAAAATTTGAAAAGATATTATTTGCTGATTACGCACATGGGAAAACGCGTATTCTGATATTTGCTGATAATGAATTGAAAAAATACATGGCAACTTGTAAGAAATTTTACATGGATGGTACATTCAAAGTTTGTCCAAAGCCATTCTATCAATTGTACACTATTCACGCTGAGCTTGGAAGCAGTCAAGAATATCTTAATGTCATTCCAGTAATATACGCTCTGTTACCTGATAAGAAAATGTCCACGTACGAGCTGTTATTTCAAATAATAAAAAGTCAAATAACTGAGTGGGACCCCAATGACATTACAGTTGATTTTGAAGTTCCAGCTATATTGGCAATTCGAAGCAACTTCCCGGGTGTGAAAATAACGGGCTGCTATTTCCACTTCAATCGCAGTCTCTGGCGTAAAGCTAAGGCGCTAGGTGTATGCAAAACACAATTAGGCAAAATTCATGTAAAACTCTGTGCTGCTTTGTCTCATCTCCCATCCGAGTTAGTTAATGAAGGATGGCTCTACGTGATGGAGGAAGCTCCAAACAGCAACTGTGTCACACAATTTAATGACTACTTCGTGAAAACTTGGCTCGAAAATTCGGTTCTCGCAGACACTTGGTGTACATTCCGGCAAATGAATAAGACAAATAATGTTGTAGAAATATGGAACGGGCACATCAAAAAATATATTAAATCAAAACCGAATATTGCTCAATTTTCGGAGGGCTTAATCAAAGATATACATTTCTTCGCCTCCATTATAAGAAAATCTACAGGCGGCTTCAAAATTTCGACGAGATTGCCTGAAACTATAGAGAACAAGAAAAAAATTGACTATGCCATAAACCAACTAATCACCGGTCAAATCACAGTAGGACATTGTTTAGAAAAACTAAGAAGTTGACTATGTTTAAATGACGTCGTAAATTTTGTATCTATAATTTTATTTTATATAGGTATGTCAAATATTTAATCTTGTTGATTTTAATGATTATTTATTCAGATTTTAATTGTAAGTTTTTTTTTTATATTCGTGCATTTTTATTTGGGACTTATAATCATAGAGTATAATTTTAACTAGTTTTAAGTAAATCTTAAGAATCCAAATAGTTGTTAATAATTGTTAATTTTTTAGTTTTATTTCAAATTTTAAGACTATTTACATTTTTTAATACGTGATTTTTAATCAAACGACTGTGATTTTAACTAATTTTAAGTAAACCAGTTATAATCTAAAAACTAGTTGTTAATTATTTAGTTTGATTGATAAATGTTATAGATTTGATTGTTAAATATTCTTTTTAGAAAATTTAGATTTTTATACGTAACTTTTAATGAAACTATTGAGATTTTGACTAGTTTCTTTATGTTTAATTTATTGATTTTGATAGTTAAAACTGTGATTTCTGATTGTTTAAATACTTTACAGTGTAATAATATTAATCAAGGGCAATTTTAATAGTTATTGTTTTTTTTAATTTCTATAAATGAAACTACTGTGATTTTTGATTATATCAGCTTAACCAAGCTATGGGTGTTTAATTTTTTCCCCAAACACTTTTGTTCATGAATGTACAAATATTTCAAATAATACAATACATTTTACCTTTTCTTTAAAGCGGTATGAGTTGACCAAAGAAAAATAATAAAAATATTAATGCGGACAACTTATCCCGCGGGATAAGTTTTAAGCGGGATGAGTTGACCAAAACCTCCCGTCGCAACCCATCGCCCGCCTGCGATATTAATTTTCTTTCCAACACTTTCTTTTCCTCGGCGCCTAAGAGTCGTAGCATGAAGTAAATTATAATTATTATATTTAATATCACGCTACAACCTATAAGTTTACTCAAGAACTAGGCTATCAAAAGCATGATTTTTTTTTTAATCCGACTGGTATCTCCAGAAAAGACCTAGGGGGTAATCTCTGAGACGTTCATTCATCATTTCAGCCGAAGGACGTCTACTGCTAGACAAATGGGGGGGAGCGGGTTGCCATAGTTGGCACGCTTGGCAGGCGGGTTGGTGATCTCAGTATGGTGGTAAAATGCATAGAGAACGCTGCTGCTCATTCTCTAGTAAGTCCCTTAGTGGCGACTCTTACGAACCCATCGCGAATAAATAGGATGGTGCTATTATTTACGACTGGAACTTACGAGTATATAAAACTAAAAAACAAACATACCTGTTTACAATATAAGTATAGATTAAATATTCAATCTATCGCTGTATCAATCTGTCTAATCAACCCGCCATTACGCGTCATATTTCCATATCAATCAGTTATAAACTCCAATCCAGTTAAATACCGATCTAGAATATTAATTTAGCCATTAACTCTGTGATTCTGTGAAACGCCAACTTAAGTATTAATTACTAATTACGCTCGACAATGCATTGGTTTCATACGTTTATTATTTTCCTCCCACATTTCTTATCGACAGGCAGCATTTCATGAAAACAACCTTTTACCTGAGGTTTCGCTTGCTTGAATCTCGGAACTTAACATACGGAAACTTCGATTAAAAGAAGTGTGAGGGGGAGGCCTATGTCCAGCAGTGGACGTCTTTCGGCTGAAATGATGAGGGAAGGTGGTATTATTGATCGAAGCACGGAACCGTAATAACGAGACAAAAATATCCTATGTCCTGCTCAGGTCGTTTTATCAAAATCTGTGAAGCCGTTAAACCATAAACACACCTAAAGACAGAGTTGCTTTGCTACAACCCAACAATCCGTAAGTCGCTGGCATAGCATAGGAAAAAATAAAGTCTTATAAAAATATAAATCGTGACTTCTAAGCAAAATGTTCAGGAAACAAACATTATACATTGTAATTTAAAACAGTTAGGTTAGCTGGCAACACTCGAGACCGCATTAATTTCTACACGAAGGCTTTATCTTGAGCTGTTTATCGTGGAACGTTTCCCCCTTTTGTTTTCCTACTTTTAAGTTACAGTGTTAAGTTAAAGTTCGTGTAAACTAGCTGTTACTTAAAGCTGTTAGTTCACACGATATAATTATTTAAGTAGTGATAAATACGGAGTACTTATAACAAAAATAATTGTCAAAAAGCCCTAGTTTCAAATAATTTGTCTGAGGCACGGAGGGGTCTCACATAAACTGCCACTAGTTTTCCCAAGGCTAGGTCTCAAGCATCCTCTGTCCGAAAAAATGGGCCGTAATCCACAAAATAGAGACGTGACGATGATTATGGGCGTCGCCAGGGGGGAAGGCGGGACAGCTGACCCCTCGAAAGATCTATAAACCTTACCTAATAAATCTCATTGATGTTGATGTCGTAAAAGAGGCAGAAACCTTCTTTCCCGAAACAAGATGTCTTTTGAACAAAATAATCTGTACATCATCATGACCTGACCATTTGAGGCAATTTTGTCACAAATTCATGATATTTAATTTGATAATTTTTATTATATTTATTTCGATACCCGTAAACTTAAGACTCGCACTTTGTGTGCTCATGCATTTTTTTTCTGGGCTGGGAAATTATCAAATGACTTCTCCCGCTCTGGGTGGAGCGGACGAGTGAGTCAGACTTTTACTGACTAAAACTCACCCGTGTTCCTTCAGTTGTCTATGCCAGAGCCACGGTAACTCTTCGAACAAGTCCGCAACCCTGGCAGACATTGGCCCTAGCGGACCCTGATGTGCTTATGACTAAACCTCTAATTCATATTTTTCCCATCCTCCATATCAACTCGTCGTCCCCGTGGGCGGCTGGCGACGCCTTTGTGGATGAGCACGGTAAGCAAAGCTAAGCACCACAAAACCAGGCCAACCAACTTAGCCATGAAGCCACTATTCCACAAAACAAAATAGTTGCTAGTATTGGTTTCTTCCCAGCAGTTTGCTTCTCTCGAGCGATACTCGCCTAATACGAGTCTACACGAGTATCGATTCGAGCCTAACTTTTAATTGAGAAAGTTGACACACGCGGGGCGTGAGGGCGAGCTCAATTTTGTTAGTGACATCTTCATTCCAACGTCAAAGCTTTATGAGATTCGCTTTTCCTAAAAAACTCGACAAGTGCGAAAGTCTTCCCATTCCGTAATTAAAGTAGATAGATATTCCTATCTAACAGTGATTTCTTTATCTATTATATGTATATCTTTTTTTGTGTGTGTGTGGGAAATCATCAAATGACGTCTCCCGCTCTGGGCGGAGCGGGAGGGCGCGTCAGACTTTTACTGACTAAAACCCCCCCGTGTTCCTTCAGTTGCCTGTATGCCAGGGCCATGGTATCTATTTCGAACAAATCTTTTTGAGACGCACGTGGAACACAACGCACCGTCGCCGTCGACCCGAGCCTAGTCCTTACCGGGTGGCGAGCTACCCATTGCTCGCCGCCCGCAAGCTCGCGCCTACTACGCTGGCCGGGAGTCTGCAATGAACGTCTATGTATATATCTAACATACCATCAGAAGGCCAATTATCGCAATTAAAAACGTTCCAAATCCGGGCGCAGTCTCATCTCGGTGACAGTCATGTCAAAAACTTGTTATAAATGTATGGAGAGTCGAGGTATTACACTTACTTCTGGGCAAGTGTGCCTATCGAATTAAAATAACCTCAAACTCAAACTCAAGCATTTATTTCAATTAAACCAATTACAGGCACTTTAGAATTGTCAAGTGGTGCTCATTCAGAAAAATGAAGCTAGTTGCCCATTCCAAACCATGTAGGTATATCATCATCTGCCTAGCCATATCCCAAATATATTGGGGTCGGCTTCCAATCTAACCGGATGCAGCTGGAAGTCTGACCCTGTAGGTATATAACTACTGAAATCAGTACAAACATAAATCCAGGTAAACGTACGGTATGTGTGAGTCTTTAAGCCGCATGGTCATCAAATTTTAAAAATACCCATTAGCAAAAGGGTGCATTGCCCTGTCCTGTATATATTCATAATGATGATTGATACGGGTTTCCCAGTGCACGTAGCCAACAGCCACGCATCCATCACTGTTAATAGCACCGTGGATCTATATGGAAAAGGATATATTTTTAACCAGCTGTGCCCGCGGCTTTGCCCGCAGGAACGTGCTACCGGGCACGCCGATGTTACTCCTTACAACATCATCCAGCGATGGCTCCTACAGACCGAAATGACGAGACAGCGCCACATAGTCATAGTCATTTATTCATAAACAAGTACCATGTATCTGAATTTACATACAAAATTACACAATTACAGTACATTATAGACTAAAATGCATTTGAGTTTAATAAATTTCATCACCCATTTAAAAATAATAAATTATCTGTTCTTCAATTGACATGTAAATTACACAATATGGACAACACCTTAAAATTTAAAATAATAACAATTAATTAATTAAAGCCAAATTAGCATAGATTATGTAATAAAATCAATAAAAAATTATAATATAAAAGTTTATAGTCACATTAATAAATCAGAATGAACAAAAATTAACAATCCATGATTAATACTATTCAATAAAATTACAGTTCATCTACAGCATACAGACATTTATTCAATAGGAAATTTTTTAGATTTATTTTGAAAGCGCAGACTCTAGTAGATGAATCTCAATGGTTTTTGTAGGTGTTTTCGAGGGTGTCGTAATAGGCGACTAAGGGGCTTATGTAGGGGTCTGCTAGGACCGATGCCTGCCAGGGTCACGAGATTGTTCGAAAGAGATACCGTGACTCTGGCACATGGGCAACTGAAGGAACACGGGTGGGTTTTAGTCAGTAAAAGTCTGACACGCCCTCCCACTCCGCCCAGAGCGGGAGAAGTCATTTGATGATTTCCCATCCAAAAAAAAAAAAAAAAAAAAAAAAAAAAAAAAAAAAAAAAAAGGGGCTTACTAGAGAATGAGCGTTCTGCAAGCATTTTTTTTTTTGACTGGCCTCTTAGTCTAGTGGTTAGTGACCCTGACTGCTAAGAGTGAGTTTGTGGTTTCGATTCCCACCCAGGACAAATCTTTATGTGATGAGCACAGTCATTTGTTCTGTATCTGGGTGTAATTTATCTATAACTAGCTTCTGCCCACGACTTCGACCGCGTTAAATTTCTTGTTCCCCCGACCCTTCCCGTCGCGTCGAATCGTCTACCCGTGCGATTTTACCCGTTTTTGCAACATTTTTAATTACTGCTCCGCTCCTCTTAGTTGAAGCGTGATGTTATATAGCCTATAGCCTTTCTCGATAAATAGGCTACCCAACACAAAAAACATTTTCCTATTCAGATCAGTAGTTCCTGAGATTAGCGCGTTCAATCAAACAAACAAACTAATAAACTCTTCAGCTTTATAATATTATAAGTATAGATATGTATGTATTTAGAAATATACATATAAGTAAGTGTATCAGTTATCTGGTTGCCATAGCACAGGCTTTGCCTAGTTTGAGATCAGATAACGTTGTGTTGGTTGTCCTAAGATGTTATTATTATTTATTACCATACTCGCCTACCCGCCTACCAAGCATGGCGATATGGCAAACCCACCGTTTTGGAGGAGGCCTTTGCCCAGCAGTGGACGTCTTTCGGCTGAAATGATGAAGATGATTATCTGGTCAAACACTCACGCTGGTTGCGAGTACTACGCACCTGACCTTTCTGAAGAACATCACCAATAAGATCACTATATGTCCTCGTAGGGCGTCCCCTCCCAGCATCACCACTCACATCTGCAGTTTTTGCTCAAAAATAACATGATTCACGATATTGTCGGTATACAAACATTACGTAACAACGATCGATCAAAAATGTATGAACACGACAAGCAAACGAAAGCGTCTTGTGCAAACTTACATAAAAAATATTACTTCGTGCAAACTTACTGTGAATAGAGGACTTACTTCGGTGATTGATTCCCGAAGATTGATTTCTGCTTTACAAGTAAATATATATGACAGCACAGTAACATATTGCGTTCCTACCTACACAAATAAATAAAATTCAAGTGTCTGTTTGTAATTTCACATTAAAAGCTTTTCACTAAATACATATAAAAGCATACCTATACGGTATTTTTATAAAAAAATATATTTCTTACATTTTGATCTGTTGGTTTGTTTTGGCTAATATCTGTAACGACTGGACCGATTTTGACAGGACTTTCACTCACAGATAGCTACTGTTATAAACAGTAACATCGGCTACTTTTTGTCCCGGTAACGTGTCCATTTTCACATCCGCGCGGGTGAAGCCGCGAGCACAGCTAATCATTGAATTTTCTGCAAAAGTTTGGCCTTTTACATTCAAAATCTATTAAAACATCTTCTGCCTAGCCTGTTCCAAACTTCGTTGGGGTCAGTTTCCAGGCTCATCGGATGCAGTTGAATAACAGTAGGCATTTCATATAGTGTGACTACCTATCTCACCTCCTCAATCCAGTTACTGGGTAATACGATACCTCTTGGTAAGACTGGTTGTGAGAGATTCGGACTTCTAAGTTCTGACATCTCGTAACGACTGTCAGAGATAAGAATGACAGCCGGGACCAACGGCTTTCCGGGGCAATCTAGTAAAACGACTGGTTAGAAACAATAATTGTAACTTCTTATACAAATAACCGTTCCGTACGGTGTCGGACGTAAAGAATAACACCATCCCATTTCTGGGACTTACTCCAGAATGGGCAGCAGCGTTCTCTATGCATTATATCACCACACTGCGATCGATATGTTATCTCAAAGGTGGACCAGAATATACCTGTATGTACAATATTCTGTGATATGACTCAGGCTTTCGACCATGCCGTCGCCGCCGTCACGATCTACTTCTTGAAAAATTAGAAGCATATGGCGTTAGCGGTAATGTTTCAAGTCTTATCCAATCATACTTAAACAACAGAAAACAGTTTACAGAAATATCTGCAATAAATAAAACGACTAGATATGAAATAATCCATAAATCATCTGAACGTATTGCGAAATTTGGCGTACCTCAAGGTACCGTTGTTGGTCCACTATTATTTATAGTTTATATTAATGACCTACCCAAAAGTGTTGACGTCCCAATGACATTATTTGCCGATGATAGTACCATCACAGTTGCATGTAATAATAGAGAAACGTACGAAACTGACATTAACAATTCAATAGAATCTATGGTAAAATGGTTGGAAAACAACAATCTCAGAATTAATGTTGATAAAACAAGCATTATGCATTTCGCCCAAAGATCAACCATTCCTAATGTAATTGCTAACTATTGTGATAAAACTGTAAACAGAGTTGACGCAGCCAAATTTCTAGGTGTAACTATAGATAGTAAATTAGATTGGAAAGCACACACAGAAACCTTAAATAAAAAACTTGGCAATTCCACTTATGCATTATTTAAATTAGCCCCAAAACTAAATGTTGACGCACTGCTAACAGCTTATCACGGCTTAGTATCGTCCACTTTAAGATACGGAGTAATAAGGAAGTTATTTTTAAAGCCCAGAAGAGGTGTCTTAGAACTATGTTCGGCCTCCATGTCACTGAAAGTTGTAAACCATTATTTCAAAAATATAAGATCTTGACCCTTCCATGTATGTACATTTTTGAAATCATTATGTTTGTAAAAATGAACCCAAATCTATTTCCCCTATTGTCACAAAAAGTAGTTCGAAATAGACGCGACAATAGCAAACTCTGCATCCCAAAATCTCGAACAGCTTTACTACGTAAGAGTGTATTCTGTATGGCGCCAATAATTTATAATAAAT
Organism: Aporophyla nigra; assembly: GCA_947507805.1. Classification (NCBI taxonomy): domain Eukaryota; kingdom Metazoa; phylum Arthropoda; class Insecta; order Lepidoptera; family Noctuidae; genus Aporophyla; species Aporophyla nigra. The sequence goes on along the minus strand of OX382304.1, from coordinate 22,429,209 downwards.
TACCAAAATACTGGAGGGAATGGACAGCCTTAAAATTAAGAAAAATGTTAATAAAGTTTTTGTTAGAGAAAGCTTATTATAGCACTAAAACCGGGGAAAACCTATGTCCAGCAGTAGACGTTTTTCGGTTGAAATGATGATGATTATGATACAATTAAAAAATATCGTTACTGATGGAGACTCTCTACACACAGCCTTGAACAGTAAAATACCTTATCCAATTTACACACCAATAAAACATGACCAAAACCCACAAATTAAGCCACAAAATTATCTATAATCCAACCCTAATACAGCACTATAGATATGGACAGTATACAGCAGGGGTGGCAAACCAACGGCTATTGTGGGCACGGCATGCTATTCAAGTTACTAATGCAAACAAAATATTTGGGGTTGTCAAATAATTGGTTATCGTATTCGAAATATTGTTACATATCCAGTTGTCAGATAATAGTTGTCTGGTATTTTTGCTAAACTTTAATGCTAATTTCTTTCATCGCACTTAATACTTTTATTTATAAAAAAAAAACATTGTGTGCCTTTTAGTCTGTGCTAAGTAAATGTATTGTCTTTCTTCTTTTCTTACATATACATTCTGTACGTTAGTACCCAAGTAGGTAATGACCTATTTGTTATTATTAACTTCAAACAGCAAAAATTTGTGTAGTGGCAACGATTTTTCTTGAAAAGCTCCATTAGTATTGGTTGGGCTCTTTCCATATAGGTATTGGGACTTGGAGTACTACCCGTAGTTCATTGCCCACTCTTCTATACACAACAAACATAGGCAAAGCTAAATGAAGCTTTTTTTTTCACACCTCTCTCTTTACAAAACAGTGTCTCTGTCTCCCACTGACAATATACTTTAACTTAGATTTCTTACTTGGACTAGTCTACACCCCGGTAAGTAGTATGAAAAGACTTTTATAACATCAATCTTGTAAATATTTTTACATCCAAAATAGCGGTCGCGTGACGATGCCAGCTCGACTCGCCGAATTTAATCGCCCAAATGGAGCGAATCTATATATACTTATACTAATATTATAAAGCTAAAGAGTTTGTTTGTTTGTTTGTTTGGTTGAACGCGCTAATCTCAGGAACTACTGGTCAAAATTGAATAATTATTTTTGTGTTGAGTAGCCTATTTATTGAGGAAGGCTATAGGCTATATAACATCACGCTATAATCAAAAGGAGCGGAGCAGCAACGAAAAATGTTCGAAAACTGGCAGGCAATTCGGTGCGACGGGAAGGGACAGGGGAGCAAAACTTTGACACGGACGAAGTCGCGGACAGAAGCTATTTTTTATACAGAATAATTTTTTATCCAGTGCGCAAACTGTAACCATGAATTCAGCATATCATTCTAGACCCCCCAGCGTGGACAATTTTCGTTGGTTCTGCAAAAAAAAAACAGCTGTTTCATAGAAACATGCAATACCTACGGGGTCAAAATGTATGGAACAGCTGATTTTTTTTTGTATAACCGACAAAAATTTTCTACGCTGGGGGGTATAGAATGATATGCTGAATTCATGCGCACTGGATAACAAATTATCCTGTATAATATAATATTTTCTATAGGCGAGTCGCACGATTATACGTCATAGGCTATTGTAACATTTTGTATTTAAAATAATTGTTATTTTAACGTTTTATTCAAGATGTGTACATTTTCACCACTTCGTGCGGGTCGCCTATAGAAAACTACAAATTACAGTAGAATCCGGTTATAACGACGGTGAACGGACCGGTGATATTACGTCGTACTAACCGGACGTCGTACTAAAGGAAAAGACAATTTTAGATTTTTATTCAAATCACATTCATATATACACATACATACATTATGTATTTAATAATATTTGCGTGACCAACAGAAAAAAAAACATGTGAATCAAAATATTTATTTATTTCACATAATGTACATATAATCTATAATAATAATGACACTTTTTCTTCAACAGAGAAACTTTCGTTTTGTAGAAGCCATTCTTGTACGCGAAATCATGCATCACCCGCAAATTAACGCCGTAAACTAAACAGTCGCATTCGAATCAGCGAGGTGCAGGCAAGAAGGAAGCGCGGCGCGGAGATAGTTTCTTACCTACGATTTATTCGTAAACGCGTCAACGCTCGTCGTCGTTGTAACCGGACAATTTTGCGTGAAATTCCGTCGTTAAAAGCGGTCGGTCGCTGTAAGCGGAGTCGTAATAAACGGATGTACTTTCATAGTGGCTCATATTAAAACCAAACACGCGCCTATACTTACGTCGCTAAAAACGGTTGGTCGTTACATGCGAAGTCGTACTAAACGGACTCTACTGCTCTACTGTATTTAAAAATGACAATTCACCTGATTCGGGCAAATAAATTCAGGCGAGTCGAATAATAAGCCCGAAGACACGAGCAAAATATAGCAGAAGCACAAAGGTTCACAACCCCGGTACGAGGGGAACATTTTCCTACTTTCAACGCCGGCCAATTAATTACGGCTCGTCTCGATAATACGCGGACATCGGTTACTGATCGATAGGTGGAAGTACTTATGCACCTTTATAAGTAGTGGACGATATGACGAGTGTCTGGTAATTGGGGAATAATTGCATAAAAGGTCATCCTATTTTATAGCGTGTTCTATTTGAGATAAGGAATGACGACTGGTACGGGAACTTGGGCGACGAGAGCGAGGAGCAAGGGGGTGCACTGCACCTGCATCTCACCTCCTGGTTTGAAAATAAAAAATAGGAGGAAAAACATGCAGACCTTAGAAGAAACCCGAAAATTCTTATAGCCAAATAAACAACTCAACCTATTCGAAGTAAGTATCTTTGAACTCACTTCGAATAGGTTGAGTTCCTCCCTAGACCGGGTGCTAACATTATTCAGCTTGCTTTCCACGTTCTTGCATCGGACTCTATCTTTTGCTTCTTTATACAAATCGACACAGACCTTTTCCTTTATGTATTGATGAAATAAAACCTATCCCTTTCGAGGTAAAATGGAAAATAATCGAGCTCGCTTTGCTCACTCTTCCTGCCATTCATCCTACATCCTCTATTAAGTTTTTCAGCATTAATCAACATTGTATGAATGAAACGATAACGTAAGATATCCGAGGTAAAATGCAAACATGATAGAGCTCGCTTCATGGAGCTGAAGATGCAGAAAATAAACTTACCGACGCCCATGCGGGAGCACAAGCACGAAATCTGTAGTTTCGGCTGATGTTCCAGGTGTTCCCTACACTTACGGACAAAGAAGAAGAAAGCAAATACTTTATTTAGCACAGAGTAAAAGGCACACAATATATTGTAGACCTTGGTGTATACAGCAGATAAAATGATAAATTATAATTAACACACGCCTACCAACTTATAGTGCATATGTGGAGCTTTCCAATTAAATAAACTTACCATGAATAATAAATAATGATTAAATACGCAATAAATTATAATAGTGAATTAAACAATAATTAATCATTCAAAAATATATATAATATATAGTTTTTTTTTTTAACAGTTTACAGTTACTAATTGAACAAGTGTATAAAACAATAACTATAATTCTTAAATTCTATACATTATTATAAAAAATAGTAGGTATAATATTATTAAATAAAAATATAACTTCTAATTAAGCACCCAGTGTTCTTCCTCCACTCTCCTACTTGATCTTGCTGTGCCCGACAGGGTCCATAATTGTGACTTAAATAATGATTTCCCTCCCAACTATGCTTTAACATTATGGTACGCAATAAAGAATTGAGAATTGAGAAAAAACAAAGGTTAAAGTTTCTTACAGCGCGTAAGAAATTAACAGGAAAGTGTGCCTGACGGTTGCGCCAAAAAGGTCCAGTTCAGACATGAGATTAGTTCGAGGCCCGAACTAAGAATGAATGACAACACGATTTGACTGTTTTTAACCGACTACAAAAAAAGGAGGAGGTTATCAATTCGACTGTATTTCTTTTTTATGTTTGTTAGCTCATAACTTTTGACTGGATGAACCGATTTTGATGATTCTTTTTTTTTATTTGAAAACTGGTGCTTCCCTAATGGTTCCATTTTTATTTGGTTCCATTTGGACAATGGGGTACATGTGAAAAGCACATAAGCCTTAAATTTGCATTAAGTATTTGCGTGACAAAAGAACGAATAACGCGATTAGATTAGTGCAGGGTATCCACTATAACTAAAAAGTAAAAATAAAAACTTTTTACAAAAAAAATTACAACCGACTTCCTAAAAAAAAACCGGTCAAGTGCGAGTCGGACTCGCGCACCGAGGGTTCCGTATAAACCTGTAGTGTTTAATACCTCTACGCTTTCATTTAGAAAGGGGTAGTAAGTTTAAAATTATTAAAATTATTTTTATTATACGATGTAACTAAAATTTACGGTTTTCGCAATTTTTTCTTTATCTGTGCTATAAGACGTTGCTTCGTACCAAATTTCAAAATTCTAGATCGACTGGAAGTGCCCTTTAGGTTTTGATTCCCTTGCGAGTTTCGAAAATTTGCGGAAATTTGTGACATAAACGGCTGTATCTTTTGATTGCGTTAGTTTAGAAGTTTGATTTTTGCACAGCTCCAAGGGACAGTAGACTTAAGTATTTGATATAAATTTCAGCTTGATATCTCCACGCGTTCCTGAGAAAAAGGGTCTTGACGGACGGACGGACGGACAACAAAGTGATCCTATAAGGATTCCGCTTTTTCCTTTTGAGGTGCGGAACCCTAAAAACACTACAAAGTGAAAAATAACTTTAATTTCGGAAGTCCGTGGCAAAAACACCTAATAAAAAAGCGCAAATACTTAATGCAAATTTAAGACTTACGTGGTTTTCACATGGACCCCATTGCTCAAATGGAACCAAATTAAAACGGAACCATTCGGGAAGCACCAGCTTTCAAATAAAAAAAGAATCATCAAAATCGGTTCATCCAGTCAAAATCTATGAGGTAACAAGTATAAAAAAATACAGTCGAATTGATAACCTCCTCCTTTTTTTGAAGATGGTTAAAAAAACTAAAATCGAAAAATCATGTCTCGATTTATGACTGATATTTCTAAAAGATTATTTATACCTATTTGTTTAGGGTTTTTTTTTAGGTCGGTAAGTAAAAGGCTTTCCCCGTAAGTGAAGCCCAGGCCACTTTAAGATCAAAGTGTTAATAACACCACGTGCGGTCACCTTTAGCTATAGAAAAACCTATAGAAAATAACAAGGAATCTTCAGTTTTAACGTTGGTCTGGATTGCATACATCCTATTTTCTTACAGACCTTATTCTTGCAGCAAAACAAAATTTTAATCAAAAGCAAAAAGTTAGACACACGGTGACTCCATCTGTCTAGAATTTTCGGTACCCTTGACACTTTCGTTTTATTTCCTGCCATCCTTTGAATGTACCTAAAACACGTCGTCAGCGAGCGGGACAAGTATTTTGGTAGACGGCAGTTTAGCTGTAGCAAAATAAACTTCGCACATCAAGGTAGATGGCGCTACTACCTACTTTATAGTACGAGAGTCAACGACGAAAACCATATTGTATGGCATGGCATGACCAATACCATAAAGAATGGTTAATTTAGTCGATTCTGGACTGGACTCCGTCAGAAACGTCACAGTTTTACGGGGGCCCATTTCTGACATGTCAAAAAAGGTTTAAAGTTTTATCACAATATGTCTGATATTAAAAATATACAAAGGTTCCGACATTTTATTACGGAAAACTTTGTTTTCAGCAAGTTTTCAGATATTTTGCGCGTCAGTTGTGACAAGCGCACATTGGTACCGATTCCCTTGTTCACAAACTAAACTAAATTTAAGTTCAGTGCATCTTTTTCTTTGTATTTCATTAAGAAGAGGACAAAAGATTTTTTTTAGTTTAGTCCTGTCAAATTAATCAGCGCCTATCACTACTCCATACAAGTTTAGACGTGATTAAAAACTTGCCTACTAAAATTACGTCAATTTACGTCAAGCGCTGATTAATTTGACAGGACTAAACTAAAATTTATCTTCTGTCCTTTCCTTAATGAAATAGAAAGAAAAAGATGCACTGAACTTAAATTTAGTTTAGTTTGTGAATAAGGGAATCGGCACCATTTTCAAATTTGTTTAATAATGGAACCGTCCTGTTTCATAGCAACCTGAGAAGCAATTCTTGTAATTTTAAGAAAGTTTAGTTATAAATATAGTATTTACAAGTATATAAAGTTAATAAAAACAGAGAAAAAAAAATCAGAGGGCTTCAAAAAAACTCGGCAAAAAGTTCCCAAAAGGCTGACAGCATTGCCACGTTGTATGGCAATGCTGATTCTTTAGCCAAAAAATAGGCCAGCCCTCTGGTCACGTTCACAGTTGTCTCAATCTGTCAAAAATATATAAGTTTTGACATTTGACTGTCGCCGAGATGAGACTGCGACTAGTTTTTGAATTTGAAAATTATTTCTACCGCGGTTACGAAATAAATGCCACACATTTTAAATGCCTCTATAACTCTTAGCTGTGAGCTCTTTATCAATGAGTGATCTAAGAATTTGAAAGCTGAATTTAATTCAGTAGCTGATAGACGTAAATATACCGCAATGAGTATTTTTTTTTTTTAACCAAAAACTAAAACTAAATTCGTCTGTTAGATTTTTTTTCTACATCTGAACAACCTATAAGTGTAGGCTGTGCGTTGTCAGTCAAGGAATGGATTGAAAAATTAATGATTAAGTAGATTGAGGGAATTAATACAAGAAATGTGTAAATCATTAAATTTATTTTCAATAGAAATCAACATGGAATAAATAGACACTACCGATATTTTTAACAAATCAACACGGATTTTGTCGGATATACGAAATATTATGTACATACATACGTCACTACGCGGCTACGACGACAGATAACAACATGAACATAGACGTAAGAAAAACGTGGCGGGATTTGGTCACGCACTTCATTTTCAGCGCACCGCTTAGCGCTTAGAGTTGAAAATTGAACAATATAACACACTGTTCGATTTTTGACGCGCTGAGATGTTCTCTGTTGAAGTCCCAAAGCTCGCTTTAACATCGAAGGTAGAAATACCAGTGCGCGGAAAAATCCCGCCGCGTTTTTTTTACGCCCGTGTATATGTCGACTAACAATAGAAACTCGTTGAAATCTATGTGTCGATTTATGAGCTGGACGCTGAGGGCACCGCAATTGATATGAAACTAAATGGTGAAAAGGTTAAACTATAGGTAGAAAATGCGCATGCACAGTCATAACAACCAACTGATCGCTCGACTAGCTTCTGCCAAAACTGTGTACTTTATTACGTATGTCCGCATCTTGAGCAGGGCACAAGTCCCAAGTATGGCACATCGTGTGTTAAGAAGAGGTATGTATGTCACGGTATGTATGCTTTACAACGCATTTATCAAAATCTCGAAATGCCTAATTTATTTTGTAAACGTTACTTTGGCATATAAAATTTGCCAGTTCAATATACATAATAACAAAAAGTTGAACTAACACTGGAATTTGTTGTATTATAAATGAATAAAAATACACACTAAAAATAATTAAACCCCTAAGCGAAAGGTTGTTTCGCCCATTCCGCTTCCGAGTTGTCTACTTGGGTCCCAGCATGTCCTCAGGTCTGACCCATTGGTCGAACTGTTCCGCAGTGAGGAAGTTCAGTTTGATGGCAGTGTCCTTGAGGTTAGCTCCGTCTTTGTGGGCAGTCTTCGCAATTTGCGCTGACTGAAACATAAAATATTAATATTTAGCACATGTCGTTGTCATTCGTTGAAAAAACTTTTTACCAAAAAATTTAACCGCCGAAAAAACTGAAAAGCAAAAAATAATAAACCTTAAAATTATGAGTCGGCGCTTTGAGTGATCTTTGTTCATTGATTTTTCAGCGCCGACTCATAATTTTAAGGTTTATTATTTTTTGCTTTTCAGTTTTTTCGGCGGTTAAATTTTTTGGTAAAAAGTTTTTATTTTATATTTTTTGTGACTTTAATGTACTTATAATACTTGGCAAAGTATACCCTATCCAATGAATAAAGAATTATCAAAATCGGACTAATCTGTATAAAGTTATGCGTGGTTAAACATTACAATCAGTGAGTGAACAATCAATCATCCCCTGTTTTCCGACCCTTAGGGTTCGATTTTGTTTTCCAAATTTATATGGGACCACTCTCGGAGTATACCCTTTCCAATAAAAAAAGAGTTATCACAATCGGACTACTATGTAAAAAGTAATGCGTGGTCATACATAAAAAAAAAAACAAAAAAAAAAATATACGCGTCGAATTGATAACCTCCCCCGGTTTTTTTTTCGTCGGTTAAAAAATTAAGAAAAGGTTTTTTTTTCGTCGGTTAAAAAATTAAGAAAAATGTTGTCACCTTATCGTATCCGATGTGCGGGTTGAGTGCTGTGACCAACATGAGCGACTCGCGCATGATCTTCTCTATAGCCGCAGTGTTAGCCTCGATGCCGATCGCGCAGTTCTTGTTGAACGCCTGGCAGCCATCACCTGGGAAGATTACAAGTCATTTATATTAAAATACCTAAAGATCATACAAAGGTGAATCAAAAGCGCAGTGTCTTATGTGCCAATTTGAAATAACTGCTTTGATTACGCATATTTAAAAATAAATAACAATAGTTCGATATTCCTTTTAAAGACTGTCAATTACACAATATATGCCAAGTGCCACTTCATTTCATAAGTTCGTTCGCACACAATAAATAGTTTAGTACAACGAGTTTCTTGAAACGCGAAATTATGGAGAAAGGTAATATTATAGTATCTCTGTCTGAAAAAAGTCCACGATGGATTTTTTTCGGGACATTCAGAAGAAATTAGGGGATGATACTATACCCTATCCTATGGTTGCCTGCTGGGTTGGTTGCTGACTGAATTTTAAAGAGGAAGATTAAGCAGTAAAATATTAAGAAGTTTGGGAATCTGGGTTTGGAAGATAGAATAATAATAACCATAAAACATTTAGCTGAGATCCTAATGACAAGACTTGAAAACGTCGTGGAAAACTATCTTTAGGCGTGTTGTTTATTCCCGGTAACGCTCTCACCTCAAGATTAAACCAGGTGGTCCCACAAACAATATCATTACCAAAATAGCATTCTAACGTGTCCGCACTGTGCAGACATTTACAGTCAAGTTAGGTTACATTAGCTACTCCAGAGCATACACCCGTAAGCTATTGGTGTCGGAAACTAAAACAGTCATCGTAGCTGAAATCAACATGGAATTCATTCACAGCAGTTAAATATTTTAGCTTTGACTTTTAGAATGAGGTTTATTTTATTTAAGAACATCCAATCTTACCGATTAGTCGAATCGATCGCAGCACGTTGGCAACCATCATGGTCTTGAACACGTTGAGTTCAAAGTGTCCGTTACTTCCACCGACCGTGACAGCCACGTGGTTGCCCATCACCTGCGCCGCGATCATGGTCAGAGCCTCGCACTGAGTGGGGTTCACCTTGCCTGGAACATTATAGATCTATGTTAGCACAAACAGATCAGTGGCCATAACACCATCGCGGTGCTTCAGATAAAAGGACCTCACCAGGCATGATGGACGATCCAGGCTCGTTCTCTGGCAGGTTCAGCTCACCCAGACCACACCTAGGTCCGGAAGCCAGCATACGAATGTCGTTGATAATCTTCATCAGGGAACAAGCAATAGTGTTGAGCGCTCCGGATACCTCCACCATTGAGTCGTGGGCGGCCAGCGCTTCAAACTTATTTGGCGCTGTCTCAAAGGGAATGCCTGCAAGAGGTTTAGTGTGTGTAAAAAACAATATTACATAGGCATGCAGGATTGTCAAATATAGCCCGCATACTTCATTTAACATGGTACAACCAGCTTCCATTTTTTTTCCAATCCAATTATTATCTAAGGAACAGAAATGATAAGATAACGCCGTACCAGTGATATTTGAGATCTCGGCAGCACATTTCTCTGCGAAACCGATGCGCGTGTTGAGTCCCGTGCCGACAGCCGTGCCGCCCAGCGCCAGGTAGTGCAGGCGCGGCAGAGTGCTACAGATGCGCTCAATGCCGTACGTCATCTGCGCCACATAACCTCCGAACTCCTGCCCCAGCGTTAGAGGTGTGGCATCCATCAAATGTGTTCTGTACAGAAAAAAATACAAATGTAATAATCACCTGACAGTAGAACAGGAATAAAGAATAATCTACATGACAATAAACCAACCTGCCGATCTTGATGATCTTAGCGAACTCCTTGGCCTTGACGTCCAAAGTATCTCTAAGTACTACGAGGCCAGGCATAAGCCTGTCTCTTAGCTCCATAGCTACAGCAATGTGCATGGCTGTCGGGTACGTGTCGTTGGAGCTCTGGGACTTGTTCACGTGGTCATTGGGGTGAACGGGGGTCTTGCTGCCCAACTTTCCGCCCATGAGTTGGATGGCGCGGTTTGCAATCACCTGACGATAAAATCATTTTTATTTACACATCATAATCCTGCTATTATATTTTTGTAAGAAGTTAGTCTTCGATTTCACTGCGATATGTAGATACGATAGGGCTACGTTACCTCATTGGAGTTCATGTTGGACTGTGTGCCGGATCCAGTCTGCCAGATGACGAGGGGGAAGTGCCCCTCTCTGTACAGCTTGCCGGATATGACATCATCACACGCTAGCATAATTGCTTCGGCTGTAACATGTTAAGTAAATTTGTCACAAGCCGTAATTAGCGTATAATTATATTTTACTACTTTGGTAACTGTTATGCTGAAAAAGATTTTTGTAGAAATAAGCATTACCGTTGTACGTATTTTTCTGTTCCTTTCTTCTTGTTTGTTTATGTGTGCATGTGTGGTGTGGTTAACCATTAAATGTAATATAAAAAATAAAACGATTCTATCATTTTTATTAATAAATAACTGACAATAAGCGATGGTTTTATCGCCACGGAGATTTTAACTTTATCTACCTTTGAAGAAAACTTTTAAAACTAGCTAAGTGAGATTCTGAGTCGACTGGCAACATTATATGGAAAGATCTTCGAAGAATGGTCGCTCCAGTTGAGGTGGAAACTTCAGGGTAGCGAAATAATACATATTTTATACGGTCTTGAATCATATTTTTGTTCATTATACAGTTTGACACTAACGGGCTAAACTGGAGTTTACACCTCAATAGAAGTCGGTGTGATGAAACTTTCTCCCGTCTAAAAAAGGAGCATGTTGAAATTCTCACCGACTTTCTTATCAAGACCGTAGTCCATGTTCACTTTGGCGGCAGCTTTCTTTAGGATGCCGAAGGCGACGATCACCGGGTACTGGAAAGAGTAATATACATAGTTCAAAGAATGATCTATACTAATATTATAAATGCGAAAGTAACTCTGTCTGTTACGCTTTCACAACTAAACCACTATACCAATTTTGATGAAATTTTGTAGGGAGTAAGTTACCCCAAGAAAGGGCACAGACTACTTTTTATTCCGAGACTTCGTCTGCGTCAGCGATAACCGACATTTACGCGGACGAAGTCGCGGGCAGAAGCTAGAAGTAATACAGAAGTATAGCTCATGGACATGTTTATTCTTCCCGTCTTAACCTCTGATGCACAGACATGGTCTTTGACTAACGTCCAGAAGTCAAAACTCAAAGAGCAATGGACCGCAGTATACTAGGCGTTAAATTAGTGGATCGTGTCCGAAAGACAATACTGCGCTCTAAAACAAACATAGCTGACAAGTCTCAAAAGGCTGCCTAACTTAAATGTGCCTGGGCAGGAAATGTTAGGCACGCCAAGTAGCACAGAACTGGTGCCCTGAGACAAGGCGGGGACGCGGCAAACCACGTAGGAGATGGTGGGACGAGCTGGATAGATTCCGGGAAAACTGGAAGGAGGACGCAATGGCAAACGAAAGATGGAAGTAGTGGAGGGAGTCCTTTGCCCATAAGTGGGACAGAGGAGGCTAGTAGAGGCGAAAATCAGATTCTAGTTTAAAATACATGTTATAAACATTGCACAATCCTCCTTAAAAATTGGAATTACGTGTTCAAATTAAATTTTAGGTTGATATAGAAAAATCTTACGAGATCGATTGATTACAGAAATAAAATTTTATGTCATATAGAAATATTTAATATAATAAATTTGATTGCATGCAGTATTCATATGTAACTAAAACAGCAAGAAATAAAAGGTTTTTTTAATTTTATTTATTAATACGGGGAGAGCCAATTGCCATCAACCGGAAAAAAACCAGACTCCGGGCTGGTACTAAAATATTTTTCTTTCTTTCTACTAGAAAACCTTGCCCGACCTGCGGATTGAACCATGGACTTCATACTCATTAGTAACCTTACTGACTACTAGGCCATTACCATCGGTACGAATATGTAGCAAAAGTAGTGTAGTTACCACGACAGTTTCACTATCGCCATTATTTATTATGCGTGGAAATTGTATTGTAGCGATACAATGAGAGATTGATCAGAAGTACCGACATCAAGGTCAACTCCTTCCCATTAGTGACCCACATATAGTACGCAGTGATTGTTTACTATTGTGTGTGCTTGTGAAAGTGTAAAACTTGGTTGAAGGTTGATCAATAGCCTATTACGTCACTTGGGTATAGTAATACATTTATTGGTTCATAAACGTTTTACAGTATTTAGATGTAAAACTGGATCCCTCACTAGGATACCCTGTGTCGCAGGATCCAGTCTCTTTCGACATATAATATGAATTTTGGTAAACAAAAGCAACGGTTTAGTTAGTTTCACTAAAACTACAGACTAAAAGGTAACCAAAATGATATGTGCATGTGATGAGTATATGTACGAGTATGTGATGAGTGTTAGAATGGATGTGAAAAGAGTGTGGATGTGAAAAGTGTGTGTATGTGAAGAGTGTGTGTATGTGAATACTGTGTGTATGTGAAGAGTGTGTGTATGTAAAGAGTCAATCAATCAACTCAGCCTATCGCAGTCCACTGCTGGACATAGGCCTCTCCCATGTTGCGCCACAACACCCTGTCCTCCGCCTTCCGCATCCAGTTTGCCCCAGCCACTTTCTTTAAGTCGTCGGTCCACCTAGCTGGGGGGCGTCCCACGCTACGCTTGCCGATACGCGGTCTCCACTCCAGGACTCGTCTGCTCCATCGGCCATCGGTCCTTCGACAGACATGGCCAGCCCACTGCCACTTCAGTTTGCTTACTCTGCGAGCTATGTCGGCAACTCCAGTTCTTTTCCGGATAATTTCATTTCTGATTTTATCCTTCAAAGAAACTCCGAGCATAGCCCGCTCCATAGCGCGCTGAGCGACCTTGAATTTGTGAACCAGCCCAACTGTCAGTGTCCATGTTTCGGCACCGTATGTCATTACGGGCAGGACGCACTGATTGAAGACCTTAGTCTTCAGACATTGCGGAATTGGCGACGAGAAGACTTGATGAAGTTTCCCAAACGCTGCCCAACCCAACTGGATCCTCCTGTCGGCTTCCTTCTCAAAGCTGTGTGTACCGACCTGGATGACTTGCCCTAAGTAGACATACTCCGTCACAACTTTGAGAAGCGAACCCTGGATGTGGATTGGACTCGGCAAGACGTGCGAGTTGAACATGACTTTCGTCTTATCCAAATTCATGCCGAGGCCAACCCGCCGGGAGGCTCCATTCAGGCTGTGCAGCATCTGGTCCAACTGTTCCAGCGTCTCTGCCATTACGACGATGTCATCGGCAAAGCGAAGATGTGAGATGTAGGTACTCGCCATTCACATTGATACCCTGTCCAGTCCAGTCCAGCGTCTTGAATACGTCCTCCAACGCCAAAGATGTAAAGAGTTTGTGTGTGTAAATAGTATGTGTATGTAAAGAATGTGTGTATGTGAAGAGTGTGTGTATGTGAATAGTGTGTGTATGTGAAGAGTGTGTATATGTGAAGAGTGTGTGTGTGAATAGTATGTGTATGTAAAGAATGTGTGTATGTGAAGAATGTGTGTATCTGAAGAATGTGTGTATGTGAAGAGTGTGTGTATGTGAAGAGTGTGTATATGTGAAGAGTGTGTGTGTGAATAGTATGTGTATGTAAAGAATGTGTGTATGTGAAGAATGTGTGTATCTGAAGAATGTGTGTATGTGAAGAGTGTGTGTATGTGAAGGGTGTGTGTATGTGATTTTTAGTAGTATACTAGCTGACCCTACAGTCGTTGTCCTGTCTCTTTGATGATATTTGAGCACGCATTCTGTCAATTCCATGTCAAATGTCATAATGTTACATTCAAAAAGTTTACATTGTCCTATTATATGGTTGTTAAGTATTCTTAAATAAGTGTTCTTAAATTTTCTAATTTTCCGCGCAATTTTTTAATTTTTTTCTTTTAACCTTCTCCTGACAATTACAAACACAACAACAACAAAAAAAAACTGAAATCGGTCCAGCCGTTCACGCGTGATGTCGTGACCAAGGGAAATAGGGATTCATTTTTATATATATAGATTGACAAATATGTTTCACTTAGTATAAGAACAATCAGCCTATAATCTTCGCACCGCTGGGACACAGGCCTCCTCTCTTCGAGAGTAAGTGGGCTGTAATCTACCAAGCGTGTTGGTAGATGTCACATGTCTTCGAATATTTGGTTCTAGAACATGCCGGTTTCCTCACGATATTTTATTCTTCACCGTTTTACTTGCCTGATATCAATATGCTTATTTGTTTTTGTATTTTACCAAAATAAATAGATTGATGTGGTATGTAAACGGGCTCTTTATGCCTGGAGGCTTGCCCTAATGTATTAAGTTCTGTTTACATTTTTATTTTTGTTTGAGTGTGTGCTAACTGACAATTTGGCAAAATAATTAACAAAATATATAGAGAAGAAGTGCAGAAAGTTAATATTTTTATACTAACTTCTGCCCGCGACTTCGTCCGCGTAAAATTTTTGCTCCTCTGACCCTCCCCATCGCATCGAATTGCCTGCCAGGTTTTCATCCATTTTTCGTTGCTGCTCCGCTCCTTTTGATTGTAGCGTAATGTTATATAGCCAATAGCCTTCCTCTATAAATAGGCTACCCAACACAAAAAGATTTTTTAATTCGGACTAGTAGTTCTTGAGATTATCGCGTTCAACCAAACAAACAAACTCTTAAGCTTTATTATATATTAGTATAGATTAATTTTTTAAAATGGTCGAATTTCCAGCGCTGGGGGACCACTAGTTTGAAAAAATTACTAAGGAGTTTATTTTTTTAGCTCATTTTACTATTTTTTTAAACCTATACCATTGTGTTCGTGTACTTAGATAAACAATTTTATAGCTTTTCGCCATTGAAAATAGTATTGTTCCGTTTCATTTCCAATTCAATTGAATTTAATTGTTCATTTATTTATTTAATACTTCAAGCACATAAATGTCCCGAGGTGGACCTCATGCCATAATGTATGCTCATATTGAATAATATTATACTTTTAAGGCCGCAGTTGCAACCTTTATTAAGATCTTTTTATATGAACTAGTTTGACCTCTATTAAAACCAAGTCATAAGGTTAAATCGCTGTTTGTACTGCTTATTTCATATTGCTGTTATACAGGATCAAAATAAATGATCTGGTCAAATATTTTTTCCAGGTGTTGGAGATATCGAAAACGAATGGAACCAAACTTTTTTTTTCAGCATTCGATGGGCGAAGGCCCGTTATCGACCAGCTGATTTTGTAATTTTTCGAGGAACATAGTAATTTATTACGAATTTCCAAAAACCAAAAACATAACAGATTTTTGATAAGTTTATGCACAAGTAAAAAAATATACTGTACAAAGGCGGACTTAATGCCTGAGGCATTTTTCATTTTGGCATTTGCCATTTTGTTTTTCTTTTAATTGATTAGTTTTTGATACCATTACCCAATAAATGAGTAAAGTTTTTACCCTGTATACAGCAAATGGTGTCGTTGTATTTGTATACTACTACCGACGCGCCCCTGCTTCGCACGGTTTTAACAACTTGACCAAACATCAAGATAAACTATTGTGAAACCCTTAAATTTAAAATACCACCATGAATCAGCAGCACATGCTTCTAGACACGGTTTCGGTTTTCAAAAAAGAAACACAGGCACGTGCAAATACCAAAGCAGACATGATGTATGGAACAGCATTTTTTTTTTTTCAAATACCCGACTGATAATTTCCACGAATCTGGGTTCTGAATCATGCAATTACTGAATCAATAAAAAAAATCCAAAATAGAAAAATCAAGATCAATATATTTTATTTCACATAAACCTACATGGGTACTTATGAAACGTCAGAAGCTAGGTGCACGGTTCCAAATTGTTGATTCAAATTGCAACCGTGCAAAACTTAAAACTTGAGTAACTATTCGCTATGGCCATCCCCTGTCGGGTATTGATCTCGGGTTAAGGTATCGCTGGCAGAGGGCACCAAGACAATTTTGATCTTAAAGTCATATGTTACTAACTAGTTTTATCACTACAGAGCCAAAGCTCTAAGACCAAACCGCTGTTTATTGCTTTATCTATGTAGTTGTTATTGATATACATAATTGTTTATCAGTGGTCGTTTTATTTTGTTTACTATACATAGAGAGCAACAGTAATATGCAAAAACAACATTTTCTTCACAATAGTATAGTGTGACAAAGATATTTTTATTGCGTCACACAGGGTAATAGGTCAATCTTTATATCAGTTAGAATAGGCCAATAAAATTACAAGTGTATTATTGTGTTTTCGCAATAATTATCTTATTTTAGGTATATAACGCAGTTAGCAACTGGATTGTGGCAGCCCAAGCCACGTAAGGGCTCTTATACACGAGCGGCATGCGGCGATTCGTCTCGACGGTAGCCGACGCGGCGACGGCATCGGCAGCCGGCGACATGCCATCTTCAAAGATCAGCGTCATCATCGCTTGCCGAGCGACGGCTGCAGCTACCTGCCGTTTGCAACATGCCGCTCGTGTGTAAGAGCTCTTATTTGCAGAAATAGGCATGTCGAATTCATTAGATACAGGAGACTCAAATACTGTACAGTTTGAGTGAAGTAAGCGTGTCGGTCGAATATGCAACGATGGATGTAAAAAGACGCACACAGCCGAAAGTCAGCTGTACTCCCATCATCATCATCAGCCTATAATGTTCCCACTGCTGGGACACGACACCTCTCGGTGAGAGAGGGTACTCCCAGTTTTCGTGAATTTTTTTGGTACTGGATCATAGCTGGGCATTCTGGTTACAGCAATCGATATTTACATATTATTTACATGTTATATTATTTAAAAATATAAAAAATATCTCGATGGATATTTATGTTGCAAATTATAACTTAGATCATAAAACCTCTGTGGTCTATGGCCCAGTGGTGTCATAAAAAAAAACAAACAAAGTTAGAACTTTGTTTAGGTATTTATTTTTACGGGGTCCAAAAATGTAAATGTTCTAAAAGTTTTATAACGTTTGAAACTGGTTTTAAAGGAGCAAGAAACAAAGATGTTCATGTTTCGCGACAAAAATAAAACTCGTTTCACTGGAATATTTTTTGCCCAATTTCAGACGTCGTTTTTGTAGAGACGCGGGAAGCGACTTCGTACTAGCTTTTGCCAGCGGCTTCGACCGTGTCTATTGATGAAAACTGCATTAAAATCCGTTGCAGAGTTTAAAAGATATATATGTGTGTAGGATAACGATGTAAAAAGATATTTCTATGAAACTCTTGCTCATATTCGCTTGAACGATTATAAACATGAAGTGTAAAAATGTAAGGTTCACACTTGAAGCCTTTTATTTAGGAAGATACTAAGTTCTAAGCAGACTCTCTGAAGAACTTCTTACAAATTGTATTTACAAGGCAGATGTGAGTAGAAACGCCGGGAGGGGGCGCCCTAGGAGGACATGTAGTGACTTTATTGGTGATGTTCTTCGGAAAGGTCGTTCCGTAGTTTCTGCCTACTCCCATATGAAAAAGGGGTGCGTTTATCTATGTATGTATATAGGTACTAAGTACTGTTAAATGTTTTATTTTTGATTGAGTACCTATATCGTTTTTAATGTTTCTGTTGGCATTTTGACATGTGCTAGCTGACATTTATGGAAAGTCATTTCATAAAATATTTTATGTTCTTTTGTTCTGTCATGCATACTAATATTGTTATAGAATAAAGTTTTTCTGTCTTTGCGGACAGTAATGCTGCTGAGGTGTTTGTTACGCCACTTATTTTTTTATGCTAAAGGCTCCTTCGAGCAGGCGCGACGCGACAGCACGACGCGAATCTCGTAGAACAATTTCTATGAAAATTGTTCTACTAAAGTCACGTCGCGTCTGTTTGTAGGGGCCCTAAAGCTACAGGAGGAAAAGAATGAGGAATTGGTTTTGGGTGAGACCGGAGAAGGTCAAGCTAATTGGCAGAGACTGCCTCGTCAATCTTAGCCACCTGCCAATCCTTAGGTTCTGCGTTCGATCCCCGGCCAAACTGGTTTTGTCGCGTAGAGTATGAATATCATACCAGTATCTAGTGATCCCTCTAAAAATGTGGAAATGGACATATCAAACAACACCCTGTCCTACACCGTCCGCATCCAGTCTGACCCAGCCACCTGTTTGAGGTCGTCGGTCCATCTAGCTGGGGGGGGCGTCCCACACTACGCTTGCTGATACACGGTCTCCGCTCCAGGACTCGTCTGCTCCATCGGCCATCGGTCATTCGGCTGTGGACACATGTGACGGATTTTCTAATCGTTCCTCCACAGAAAATCCAACCTCACATTACCACCCATCAAATGCATTTTCCCCACCCATAAAAAAGCCTAATTGATTGCGCCGACTGTTTCAATTATTGCAATGATAAAGAAATATGCAAGGATACGAGGTAAACTCACCGGCATTCGTTCCTCGATTCCGCCGATGGGGAAGTTCATGACGGACCTGAGAGTCTGGGAGCCAAAGAGTCTGTCCTCTGGCACCTCCACCTCGCCCATTGTGTCGCGCTCCTTCCGCTGTAAATAGAAATTTACCAGGTTTAGATGGACAGTACCGATCATGGTTTTACATGACTTTAGGGATAAAGGAATACATCTGTCGCGCCCTATTCCTTAGGACCGGAGATGGCGGCGCGTAGTGTTCCACGTGCGCCTCTCTGTGATGTACGAGAGGTAAACCTCACTCTCCTCCCCCCCCCCCTATCGGGGATTGCGGAAGACGCATTAGATCCCGTGGTTCCGTGGTGGGACGGAACACCGGAGTGGTAGTCAGTAAAATTCTGACAGACCCCTCCGCCCGCTTCTAATACTACAGCCCCTACTCTCTTCTGCTCGACTTGCCAAAGGCCGTCTTCGAGCATACATTCATTAACGACAGTCTCTCACCATTTTCGTACTTTTCCCTTCCGTTTCCAAACATGCTGAGCACGCCATTTTGAAAAAATAAAAAAGATAAAACCCAAAAGATTAAAAATCACGAAACAACAATTAAGTCGGTATTATAAAAGTAATAAATAATATAAAATTAAAATAAATAAAGGATTGTGCATTTTACAAAGTGACAATGTCAGGGTATTGACAATTTTTTTAATAGCTGCTTTGTTTTTCTGGTCAGTATTTTTCGTCTTTACAGGTTCAATATTATAAAAATATTATAAAAATATATAAAATATGAGGAGTGAATCAAACTCCCTTCTTAATAGTGGAGCTCTCATTCCTCCACATCCAATTGTTGTCATTCAATATGCCCCTCTCCCCTCTCATACACCACACCATACCACACTTTCTTCCCTCTCATACACCACACCACACACATACATACACATTCATATAGCAAATCAGGTCATTATGGGTTTATTGTTAGAATCACACACTTAAATAAAGGTTTATTTTGTATACGTAGTAACTAGTAGAACACTGACTCCTAGGTCACAGGGTTTCCCTAGTTTAGGAGGCAGGGTTTTCCACTATTTGTGCAGCCTTTTCCCAAAAACCAATTTAACCTACCCATATGAATGGTTATTGTTATTTTATACAAAGGTTTTTTGTGTCAATAAACTAATTTTATTTATTTATTTATTAGGGTTCCGCACCTCAAAAGGAAAAAGCGGAACCCTTATAGGATCACTTTTTTGTCCGTCCGTCCGTCCGTCCGTCCGTCCGTCTGTCAAGACCCTTTTTCTCAGGAACGCGTGGAGGTATCAAGCTGAAATTTATATCAAATACTCAAGTCTGCTGTCCCTTGGAGCTGTGAAAAAATCAAACCTCTAAGCTAACGCAATCAAAAGATATAGCCGTTTATGCCGCAAATTTCAGCAAATTTTCGAAACTCGCAAGGGAATCAAAACCTATAGGGTACTTCCAGTCGATCTAGAATTTTGAAATTTGGTACGAAGCAACGTCTTATAGCACAGATAAAGGAAAAATTGCGAAAACTGTAAATTTTTAGTTACATCATGTAATAAAAATATTTAAAAAAATTTAAAACTTTATACCTAGAGGTTTGTACGGAACCGTCGGTGCGCGAGTCCGACTCGCACTTGGCCGGTTTTTTTTTAATATAACGAAAATAATTGGCCAGATGCATTAATTTTAAAACGTATTGGTAATATAAAAATAAAACACCATTTATTCGCCGCATACACAGCACATTTTTCCGTCTGGTGCCGGACGTAAAGAATTACACCGTCCCATTTCTTCGCGTGGGTGTCGCAAAAGGCGACTAAGGGACTTACTAGAAAAGGGGCAGGAGCGTTCTCTAACCATTTTAACACCATGCTGCAATCGGCAAACCGCCTGCAAAGCTTGGCAATTATGGCAAAGCACCAAATTAGGAGAGGCCTATGTACAGCAGTTGACATCTTTCGGCTGATATGATGACTGGCCAATTCACTAACTGTTCCTGATATTGAGATCATTAGGTTATCAATATTTACAACCACATTCTAATTCAACACGTGACACCAAAACCAGATCCTATAAGATTTTTCGGCGTAATATTTTTCTTTATAGGTCAAGGTTGCTAACTTGCCATGCGTAAGCTTCGCAAAACAATGTTAAGGTCTTTCAGTCTACGGCAGAATTTGTTTAAGTTATTGGTACCTCCCTTACACAAATATATTTAAAATTCAGCTTTCCACGACCTTGGTTATAATCGATCCTAAAGAATAGGTACCCAACACCTAAGATACAGCTTTTTATCAGAAACATTGGTTTTATCGATGCCTCACTTAGGTGACCTTCGATATAAAGCCTGAATTAACGCAAATGGCAACTAGGCTTGATGTACTAACTGGTACCGTAGGATTTGTTTAATAGTCCTGAAGGTTTAAAGGTTCCTTCCGAGACATTTAAATACTCATGAACTCCGAATGCCATCGAATTTCTCTAATACAATGGCACAAAGCGTCATATCAACATAATTATCTAGTTTACAAAGCCTAGGTACAAACAGCTAGACATTTAGATACTCTGATGGAAAGAAAAAAAAGAGAGAGACTGAAAGAACATACGTGGGTCACACTGAAAGTTTTTAGGAAATAAAAAAACGTAGTGATATAGAAGCCTGTTAATATTTTTATTGCTATTCGAAGTGGTCTCAGTTCCTTTCTAAGCAGCCTCGCATGCGAGGGATCAATTGACTGAAGCAGTGGGCCCACTCTTCTTTAGGGATTTATTCAGCTCCTTTTTCAAACGCAGCCACGACATCGTCAGGGTTGATAAAAAGAATTCCTTTAAGTTTATCTTTTGAAAATAAATAAAAGTCACCAGGTGCCAGGTCGAGACTATAAGGAGGATGACTCACTAACTCCACACCTTCGATAGACAAATATTCGACAGTCTGTCGGAGTGAGCTGGAGCGTTGTCGTGGTGGAGGAGGATCCTGCTTCTTAGGCGCTGCTGTCTAACATTTTCCAAGACAACTGGTAAACAATAACTGACATACCAATCTGCAGTAACAGTCCTTTTATCTTCTAGAACAATCATTGCAAAATGGCCCGTCAGTCCAAAGAATAAGGAGCAATTATTTTTTTTCCTATGACTTCTGCTCTTCTTTACATTTTATCGGCAAATCGGATGGAAACATCCATTGTGCAGATTGTGTTTTGCTTTCGAATGCGTAAGAATATATCCAGCTTTTATCACCAGTGACGATGTCATATACAGCATTCGAGTCACCTCCGTCATACTTTTCAAGAATTGAGCGGCACCAATGTAAACGACGGCGTTTTTGATCTTCAGTCAAATTATGAGGTATCCGGCTAGTACAAAGCTTTCTGACGCCTGTGTTGTGTAAGACTTTTTGTAGTTGACTCATAAGACAGCGTTAAGTTTCCCGAATTTGTTGATATGTCACCCTTCTACCAGCGTCTATCATTAGCCGCACAGCACTCAAGTTATCTTTAATATTCGCCATAGAAGAACGTCTTTCTCGCGAATCATCCGTCAGTGAGTATGCTTCGACCATGTTTAAACCAAGGAATTTATAGTTCCTTGGTTTAAACTCATGAAAGCAGTGGCACGGGATGGGGCTTTGGCATGAAATGCTAATTAAACAAAAGTCTATTGTAACATTGTTGTTGAATAAGACCGCAGCAAAAAATTTCTCCAGTGAAATCCATTTCGACGCACGACAGACACTTTTCAAATTGCCGCCAATTTGTAAAAAAAAGACATAAGAATTCATTACCAATTCATTTCACATCTACAGATTCCGAAAGAGTTCCTAATTCGAAATTTTAATAAATTTTTCATCGGCTGCTTTTCTCACTGGCCTATTCTAAAAACTATCAGTGTGATCCATAGTGTGACCCCCGTACAGAAGTTTATTAAAATTTTATAAATGTCATGACTAAATAAACATGACTCGTTTCAATATTTCAAGCAATGTTAATTACAAGGCTAGGTATTGTACTGTTTATCAAAGAACACATAACAATGCAAAACATCAACGTATGAACGTACATACGTTGATGCACTAATTGACGTTGCATCATCATCGTTTGTAAGCTGACCAGATCCGGAAAGTGAAACTGTTTCTAAAAACATTGTCATAACTGCTGCATTGTATACGTGGTCTTGTTTAGACTCCTATCACGTCTGTGGGGTCTACCTATCTATCATCGTTTCCTCTTTTTCGCCTCCTTTTCTACCATACTACTCTGCCTTGAAAATCTTTGTCCAAGTGTTTACTTTACCTCCTCAATCAAGCTGCCAAGCCTTTTCCCAAGTATTTTGGGGTCGGTTTCCAGTCTAATCGGATGCAGCGGAATACCAGTATTTAACATGGAGCGACTGCCTATGTGACAGCCACAACTCAGTTACTGGGTAGCGCTTCGTAAGACTGGTTGTCAGATCGTCCGACTACCTGTAGGTAACGACTGTCAAATATCTACAAATGACAGCCAGTTCCAACAGCTTAACGTGCTATCCCAGGCACGGAGGTGGCTCGGTTAAATTATTATGTTTTGGATGGTCACCCATCGACCTACCGACCACGGCAAGCGTAGCTTAACCTTTGATCGACTTGTGCGGCTGTTAGTTTTTAGCTCTTTACTATACCACATCACAAACTTTATTATAATGTCATCTACCCATTTTGCCACCAGTCTTCTCTATCCAATAAATCTCCTTTTTTGTCCTCAATTTCGTCACTTTAACTGGTATGACTGCAAGGGACAACGTTCAGTCTTTAAGTTAGTTACTATACCCTGCCTATGCCTACCAGATATTTAAAAAAAAATTAACTACTCAAAACACGGACAGCCTTCAATAAATGAAAGTTTATTTTTCGTGAAGTGAATATCCAAAATGATTCCAATGTTTCGTAAAAGCACCACTTTTTACTTTTTAATATCCAAACCTGGAGCCAACTTAGTCGAAAATTTTGGACTGCATCCAACATAAGGACCATCAAAGGCCACTGACACAATTGCTAACTACGTGTTCTGCAAGATCTAGGAGTTGCATTCCATACTAAGTATACCTAATTGTTACACGAAAGGTATAATGCACCTGGGTATTGAAAATAGGCGTTATAAGACGATAAACGTATTGTGTGACGCGAATTTGTAACCTTAGAGGCGCCTTTTAACTGAAATGTAACCTCTGCGTTTAGGCTGGTACATCATCATCATTTCAGCCGAAAGACGTCCACAGCTGGACATAGGCCTCCCTCAATTTGGGGGGCTTTGCCATACTCGCCACGCATGACAGGTGAGTTGGCGATCGCAGTTTGGTGGTAAAATGCATAGAGAACGCTGCTGCCCATTCTATAGTAAGTCCCTTAGGCGCCTCTTACGACACCAACGTGAAGAAATTGGATGGTGCTATTGTTTACGTCCGTAACCAGACGTATCCATAGGTTCAACTCGATCAGTAGTGTAGGTAGTATCATTTACAGCTAATTACTATTAGTACTTAAGGAACTTAAGTTCCATATTCTATCTGGCAACCTAGTCATTTAAACATTCGGACCAATAACTGCCTCAAATTCAACAGTCAACTAAACAGGCACTTCTGAATTGTTAAAGGGTGGGCCAGAAAGTGAAGCTAGTTGCCTATTGCAAAGCGTAGTGACTACACTTGGTACCACGCTGTCTTAAGAATGTCAATTATAATATAAACACTAAATAATAATCATGTAGCAACCCCCGAACCCCTCAGTTACCTATACCTACTTTCATTTCGGAAACATGCGAAATCAATGGGTAAAATATTGTGTTTTTCAATTAAAATGTAGTGCGATGTAGCCATATTTTCATTTAGTAGGTATTTAACAATAGCGCAACCTGGAAAGAAATAAGGTTGAAAACAGCAATGCGTTTGGTTGAATCGAATTACCACTAAAATGAAAGTATTTTTGGTAGTGATAACTCACTACCAAAAAATATTGCAAAACACCACTTCCACCACTCCCTAACGGAAGTGGTAATAATGCAATATTTTTTAATAAAGGCTCTCACAGACAGGCAGGCGCGACGCAACTGAAATAGAAAATTTTTCTATGAAAACTTTATGGAAATCGATCTACTAGAGTCGGATCGCCACCGCCGCGTCGCGACTGTCTCGAAGGAAAAAGTCCCCTCATAAGTCTTTTGTTTCATCATTTCATAATTATACTAATTCTTCTAGCAGTAAGCCTACAAAAAACTGAGCGTTTTACGGTGTCCTATGTTTGGGCATTTCCTTAATTGTGCCGCGGTACCTGCTATGCTTGTGCACCACCCATACATTATCATACATAGGTATTATTAATAGTGGTAAAATATACAGATACTTTAATTATTATTCCCTTGAACTGACTCATTCTATCTCAGGAAAAATAATAATATCTTACGTTTCGCGAAGGGCATCCCTAAGGGCAAGGGGATGATGACCTTTTGAGAATATTGAAGTTTGATCCTTATTGATAGCAGCACAAGGTCTAAAATTACTGTTGGTTTACTCAGTGTCACTGAACTTGACCTATAACTTGTTACACATAATTTAGTAGATAGGTACCTAACATAAGTACGTAACGAACGAAACGTTCCCGTTTCTCGTCACAACATCACAATATTGGAAATATTATCCAAGCAAGTCGGTAAACGTTATGCCTTGTTATAATCAGCCACATTACGAACTAATTATTTACGCTCCGAATACGATAATGGCCTGGGAAAAATATCATCACATGGAATTAATGAGTAAAACAAATTATTTTCTGAATAAACTTACCGTTCCAACTGTCTTTTTCGCCGCATTACAAGTGCATTCCATTTTCAAATCACAAGAACTTAGACGCACTAAATTAATAGAAACAACACGACGATTCTGCAGTACCGGTTAGTCTGCCGGTTGAACGTTTGATTGAGATTTTTTGCGTGTATTTTTGATCGCCACGTCGCAGGCCAAAGTCACCGTAACTGACAACCAGTTTGATACCCCACCACAAAATACCTAGTCAATGTTGGTCCCGCGAATTTATTTATACGTAGTATTATAGGTGCGGGTAACGGGTTTGTTATCAAATTGTAATAGAACCGCCCGCATAGAGAGCTGTGGCGAAACTGATTGTGACTGGTTTACGACCACAATGTGATACGACTTATCAATTAACATGTTTGATTTAAGTTTGGCCGCTATTTGCATATTTAATTTTAGTACCTACGCTTGTTTTTGTTACATAGGTATGGAAATGAAAGAGAGATGAGAGATTTTTGGTTACTTAGATGTTTTTATTCCAGAGATACCTACTTAATGATTTTATGGAATATTGAAACATATACTAGGTATAATACTTATCTAAATTAAATCTAGTTAATTATACCTAAGCCCTCCTATCCGTACATCTTAAAGTCTAGTTTATTAATTATCCACGGAACATACCCCCAGGGTAGATACCCAGCTAATTAGATTTAGGTAAGTTTTACTAAATAATTGAATTTGCTTATAAATGGAGATGTTCTGACTTTTCCTAAAATCCTAGTTCAGTGAATAAGATTCTGTTTTAAGATAGGATCTTAACACAATTCTTTCTTTTGAATTTTTCGACACGCTTAAGGACGCTATAACATTTTTCTACAAATATCGGTGGTTTTCCAGTACCAATTACATCAAGAGGAATCACAACTGCGAAGTCAATTATGGTCTTTAATTAAAGATAATTTATTCATCTCCATTATGGTACCATAAAAATTATATAGTCCCATACAATATTTTCACAAAAATACGTTTTCCCCACCGCAATAATCGAAGAAAATGAAAAATAATGGGGTCTGGAAAGGTACCTGTATAGTGAGATCAACTGCATATTTTAACTTCAAAATGACAACAAATTGTGGCTAGTATAATCTTCTACGTTTTGCCTAAATATTTTGTAATTAAATACATAACTTTTTTATTTATGAGAAAAATAAAGAACGTTCTCAACTTTCTTCATACATTTTAAATTCGCGGCTTCTCATTCCGCGCTCAGACGCGCCCTAGGAAGCACGGGCTTATCGCTTTTTTGTACAAAATGAATACGATCAAAATAATAATAAAGTGAGTGCCGTGCTGTATACTGTGGTTGAAAAATGTTGGTACTTTTCGGACCAAAACTATGAGTACCAAACTTATTATCAGAACTTGATTTAGAAATAAATAACTCAAATTCTATTGGGATTATTGAGGTAGGGTAATTATGACTATGTATTCATTTTCAAGAATTCAAAATGGCGGATAATTATTCAATAAAAAGTTATATTTTCAACGTGGTAATTAAATTATGCAAATGTCGTCCATTTTTGGAACGAAATTCTTTAATGTAGCTTGCGATAGGGGTAAACAAGGGTGCTGAATCTGATACAAAATCAAAAATGGTGGTTACGAAAATTTTCAAAATTTTCATCATGGGTGTCGTTTTCAAGATTTTCGAAGGTGCTGAAGCCGAAAACTCCATACAAATTACATTTGGAGCCAAAAAAAGGCGACCCCACAAGTTTTTCATTCAAAACGACGAATATTTTAATTTTTTAAATAAAAAGTGGGCATAGCTATCAAATTTGGATAATTTTAGGATAGTTATTACGAATGATTCATCCAAATTTAATCCAAATACGGCGGGTATTGTTTTTTTATAAAAAGACCTTTATCCATATTGGGGGTAGGGGTTATAATAGGTTGGGGAAAAATTTTCTTCGCATTTTTTAAGAAAATTCAAAACATTTTTTAATAAAGTTTATTTACATTTAACTAAAGTATGTAGGTACCATTTTGTTCGATAACTTTTTGCCATCTTGTAGGTAGGGACATGATCCCATTGCTATAGAAATTTTGGGACTTCTGGTCAAAATACCGCGACAAGTGGTTTTGGCAGTCCTCTCGTGATGTTAACCTGACACTGCCTAAAGAATTCTGAAGAGACCGAAACAGGTGGAAATCTGAAGGTGCAAGGTCAGGACTATACGGCGGATGCATTAACACCTCCCAGCCAAAGTCTCTTCATTTTTGTTGGGTGGCTAAAGATGTGTGAGGTCTAGCGTTATCATGATGAAAAACCACACCCCTTCTGTTGATTAATTCCGGCCGCTTTCTCTCAACTTCTTGCTTTAATCTCATCAGTTGTTCGCAGTAGAGTTCAGAATCGATGGTCCTGCCTGGTGGTAACAGCTCATAATGAATAATGCCCTTCCAATCCCACCACACACACAGCATCACCTTGTTGCGAGTTAACCCGGGTTTCGCCACAGTCTGTGAAGCCTGACCGGCCTTTGACCACGACCTTTTTCGCACGTTTTTGTCATACGTGATCCACTTTTCATCACCAGTTATCAGCTTCTTCAAAAATGGTTCGGTTTCATTACGTCGTAATAAAGAATCACAAATAAGTACACGGTTCATTAGGTTTCTTTTAGTGAGCTCGTGAGGTACCCAAATGTCGAGCTTTTTTGTGTACCCAGTTTTTTCCAAATGCGCCAAAACTGTTTTGTGGTCAATTTCCAGTTCTTCAGCTACGTCGTAACTACTGGTATGCCGATCTTGCTCCACTTTTTCAAAAATGGCATCCATTTTATCCGTAATAGGGCGACCAGAGTGACGTGCATCTTTGACATCAAAATTTTCGGATTGAAAACGCTTAAACCAAATTTGTTCTACTCTCACAGACACTACACTAGGTCCATAAACATCGCAATTTTTTTTCGCGGCTTGCGTTGCATTTTTACCTTTTTTGTAGTAAAATTTTTAAATGTATCGAATTTCTTCATTCGATTCACTCATCTTGACGGTACGAAAAACAAATGAAAATCACACATTTTCCTAATTTGAATTTGGAATAATGTTCTTTAAAATTTAAACTTTCAATGATACCAAAACCAGCCAGATACAAATAGTATAGCCAAAGAGATTTTATTACAAGTTCATACATACTATAATGCGAAAAGACTTTTTCCCCAACCTAATAAAATCTTCGATTTTTAATTTAAAATGGCGGATGTACTGTTATAATGAAATGTCGACATGGGTATCAATTTTGGGGGTTTTGCTAGTATGTAGTCACAATATTTAACGTAACTTTAATTATTTACATAAATAAAAAATTCTGAATACGCGCTGCAATCTCAAAGGTGAGGGTCGCGCGTCACACAATTTTTGCTTAGTTTTCTTTAAGGAATATCCTGTATATTTTCAACGATTACAACGATATTCTACGATCACCATCAGTTATATTTGTTTATTATCCAAAAATATTGTTAAAGTATTTTATTGTTACACCTCGTTTTTTTTAAATTGTCAAATTATACGTTACCCCAAAAATATTGATGATCATGGTAGTAAAAGTTATTTACTGTCACTAAATTCAGATAGTAAAGTTACTTTACTACAAATTTTACTCAACAGTGCTAGTAAAATAAAATAAATAATACCTTCGAGTATCAAGATTAGTTAACTAATGTTTAAAATCGAGCAGACAATGGTTTCAATGTGTGCGTGCGCGTAATGTTGTTGTGTGGCTACTCAGATACCTAAACTTGAGCGATTCAAAAATGTTATAGCGTCCTTAATAACGTGATAATTTTTTGAATCATTTGAAAAAGTGCTGAAAACTGTTTTGCTTTTCGTGCCATCTTTTGATTAAACCTTTAAGCTCAAGAAGTTGAATGGAATTTCGGCAGATGTCGCTATCGCTATAAAGTTCAATGAACTTCAATGTATTATGTCAAAATTGAAAAAAACAAGTCATATTACTTCATTACTTAAAATGAATTTTTGTAAGATGGTTTTTAAGTCATGCCAACTTAATTTTCATTGATTTTATCCTCCTAACTCATACATTTATTTCATTCTTCTGTCTTCATTCATTAGCTCATTCTATCGTTCTTATCGTTCATTCATTTCAGTCACGTATCGGAATGACGTCAAAGCAGAAAATGACATTTTCCTTTGTGACGTCTTTCTGTTCTTTAATTTTCAGACTTTTCAGGAGTTTTGATAGAAATCAATGAAACATGTTTGCTTTCATAATCTTTAATTAATTAAATCTAACATTAACTAACCTGAACATGGATACACCCGGAGAATACGAAGAAAATGATTATCCTATTTGGCAAGAACCACGGTGCGAACCCTTGGGAGCGCCCAAGGAGACTTTGTGTGACGAAACCACCCCAGAGCAAGCACAAGGAGATAGACTACATGCTTTGGAAGAAGAGCAGGAAATCTTATCATCATCTGTGTTCTCACTGACCTCACATCTAGCGCAGGTAGAGTTTCGTTTACGACAGATTTTGAAAGCCCCGCCGGAAGAGAAAGATGTGATGCTCAAAGCTCTCGAAGAGTTTACATCACGTGGAGTGCCCGACTCACGAGCCGCCCCCCAGGGCAGCTCGGGCGACGCGTCATGCGGAGAGTGTGTTGAGTTAGAACGGAAAATAACGCGTCAACGAACAAAACAGGCTCACTTTATTGATAGGCTTAAAATACAATTAAAGGAGCTCGAGCGTTTTGCTGCAAATCCCGTCTCAACAAGCGACAGTAAACACAGGACATTGATTGATCATTTACGAAGTGAAATTGACCAAAACCTTGAAGAAGGATGCCACCAACCACTTACTGCAGAGGAGCTGAGGCACCAGATCAATTGTGCAGTGCGGCAGTATGCAGACAAGCAGCTATCAAAAGATGAAATAATCAGCAAACTACAAGTGCATATAGAAGATATGCAGAAATTCATTAAAATAATGAAAACGGAAGAGCTTAAAAACAATAAACCTGTCCCAGAAACAAAAAATCTTGGAAAGTCTGAAAAATTCGAGAAAAACTTCAGCAGGAGTAAAAGCAATGATGATTTAAAAGCTGAAACTATTAATTTGATGAGGAAAGCATCAACTTTAATTCAAATTTTTACTGTATCACAGTTTGGTTGTTCGCCTAACACAAATAGAAGGTATGAAGGGAAATCGTCAAATAATGTGACCCACTGGGGTAACTTACGTGCTAGACTTGAGATGTCTGTGGATGGGGTGCTCCATTTAGTTTCGAGGGATAGACCGTCTCACAACATGATAGACAACTATGACAGTGAATCAGAAGACGGTGGTATTATTATAAATGACGCTCCTCTTACTACTGCAGTCCGTAGACATTTAGCTATAAACTTACGTGACTTACTGCACCATGGACTTACAGGTCCTGAATCTAGCTCTCTTGTTCCTATTATTGGGTGCTTCCCTGTACGCAGATCTTCCTCCTCTAGGGCCACACATATCTGGGAATTAATCCTCCGATATTATGATTTAAATGATGGTGATAGATTTAATTCTACTCCAGCGAGGAAGTTAAGTCAAAGCTTTAACCTAGATATAGTAGGTGGGACTGCTATTACTAACAAACAAAGCTTACTGAGTGCTGTTGGTAGCATAGTGGCCTCTCATACACCATACAAGAGAAGTTATGACGCCCATTTCAAAGCTTTTGTTTGTGCAGCATTAAACGCACATAAACTTGTTATTTGGTTAAATATAATTTTGAAAAGCAGGTCCTTGATCGATGCTTATTATTCATCAACAAGCTATGTGGTGAACACTGGGTTCCAGGATGCCTTGCAAAGTTTAGACCGCTTGACTCCATACAATTTTGAATTACCTGTTGACCTTGCCGTTAAACAGTTCCAGAATATCAAAGATGTATTTATGTAATTAAGTAATTTTTTAAGAGTACAATTTTATAAATAATGTACATTTGATAACTGTTTCTGAATGTGACAAGAGGCTATAGCAAATGTAAGTAGAAATTATTTTACACAATAGGGACTGTTTTGTTTACATCTCCATAATTTAAATAAGAGTTCAAATATCATTTAGCCCTCAAGCTCCACTGTTTTCCAGCTGAAGGGTATCTAGTTAATGTATTATAATGGTGTTACCCAGTAGCATCTTGTCACATCAATGTAAGCAGGCTTATGATGCCTTCCACGATATCAAACTATGCTGTATGCATTTATTGTAATCTAGTCTAAAATAATCTGAATTAGTCACTAGTCTATCTGTTTAGGTATCTTTTAGTTGTGTAATTGTCTTACGATTAAAATTTTGTTAATTAAGTAAATTATTTGCCCTACAAAAGAGAATAACATTGGCATGAAAATGGTTGGCCTGCAATTCTGAAGGTGTCAGTATTTAATATTATTTTTTTATTAAAACTTTATGCACTAGTAAAAAATACTGTACAAAGGCGGACTTAATGCCTGAGGCATTTTCTACCAGTCAACCAGGTAATGCAGAGATAAAACATGTAATATGGGGTTCAACCGAGTTCATTGACTAGAAATCTTGACCCTTTTCAACTATAGTGGAAAGAGATATTACATGGCCAGTGACTTATAAATTCGCTACATTCCAATCAGATCTCAAAGTATGAAATTGGGTGTGTTATACCAAAGATGTAACTTTAGTATTATGTGTATATTGATCATTGTTGCTAATTATAATGTAGTGGAAGCATATGGACTGAGTTTTATTTTGTATCAATAAATTAACTCCACTGCTGTGAGGGAAGGGAGACCAGCACCTGCGTAACGCACTATCATTCAGGATCTGAATCGTTTTGGAGATTATTTCTAATACATTGCGTCATTTGTTCGAATAAATTGTCTGCTCAACAACGTATATAATGCAATGAATGTTGTTGAACTGTCAAAATCAAAGCGATTCCTATAGATGGTATGTTATTCAATTACTCCTCAGACCATAATAATGATAATGCCCCCACCACCGTATCTATACGGTGACGTCGTGGTAGGGCTTGCGCGCTCCTTTGAACTATGCCTGTATAGTTTACTATGTCGAAACAGTGCTTACTCTTGATTTTAATTCCGATCGATTGATATTGGAACTTTTTGTATTCTTGACTTCGACGCTAGCACCACAATGTGTTTAAATTGGGTGTTCATTTTTTAGAACTAAGTGGAATCGAGATCAGGCGTTGTTGTTGTTCCAATGTTGACACCATTGTTTTCAAGAGTACCGAATTACGTGTATGCAAAATTAACATTGGAATCGTATTGGCATTAGATTGGAATTAAAATTAGGTTGAAGAGTACCTAAGCCCCCGTCCGGAGTGAACACTAATGAGGAACAGAGCTCTCTTTCTTGCTTTTATTGGCCGGCTTGAGTGGAGATTTGCAAGAGCAAAATGTGCTCGGATGGAAGGAAATATTTCTGACATGATGGTCGGAGTCTTGACCGTACGTTCGGGATTACTGGCCTGTTAGTCTAGTTGTTAGTGACCCTGACTGCTAAGACTGAGGTCGTGGGTTCGATTCCCACCCAGGACAAATCTTTGTGTGATGAGCACAATGATTTGTTCTGTGTCTGGGTGTAATTTATCTATAATATGTATGTATTTAAAAATATATAAGTATGTTTATCAGTAGCCTGGTTGCCATAGTACAGGCTCTGCCTAGTTTGGAATCAGATAACGTTGTGTTGGTTGTCCTAACATATATTATTATTATCCAGATATCCGTGGGACGAATTACCTCTCCACCAATATATTATTGACTGTGCAAGTCATAGTACTCTGTGATGCAAGTCTCCCTTGCCTTTTTATGCATGTGTATAAATCTAATATATATAAAATTCTCGTGTCGCAGTGTTTGTTACCAAACTCCTCCGAAACGGCTGGACCGATTTTTATGAAATTTTGTGTGGATATCAGGTAGGTCTGAGAATCGGCCAACATCTATTTTTCATACCCCTAAATGATAAGGGTGACCCACCCATAAATATTATTTTGAATTTTTTAGATATATTTTTTTAAAACTTTTATTTTATTATGATTTGGCATTAAAAAGTACACACAACTTTAAATTTTCACTCTTCTAGTAGTTATTATAAAACATTGTCCGACGTTAAGTATAGCACCATCCCATCTCCTCCCATGGGTGTCGTAAAAGGCGACTAAGGGCTAGAGAATGGGAAACAGCATTTTCTATACATTTTACCACCATACTGCGATCGCCAACCGCAAGCGTGGTGATTATGGCAAAGCCCTCCAAATTGGGGGAAGCCTATGTTCAACAGTGGAATGATGACCAGACGGGCCGGAGTCCTTCCATAATTTTAGGCAACCAGTCCACTTTAGCAACCCACAATTGGCACACTTGTGTTTCCATCTTGCAATTATCCCATACCGACCAGGGGTTGGACGTTTCTGGAGTGGCGACCGCGTACTGGAAGACGGAGCGTTGGAAGGCCTCCCACAAGATGGACCGATGACCTGGTGAAGGCCGCAGGAATACGTTGGATGCGAGAAGCACAGAATAGGTCGTAGTGGCGGTGCTTGGGGGAGGCCTATGTCCAGCAGTGGACGTCTTTCGGCTGAAATGATGATGATGATGATGAACCAGGGGTTGTCCTTAGGTGCACTGTCATAGTGCATACAGGGATACTCGTCAGTTGATGCCTCATTTCAGTAAAACCGTCTAACAGGCCTCTGCGAGTTAACTTCGGCCTCTCGTACGGCTTCCAAATGTGCGGGAATTCAGGGTCCCGAAAAATGTCAAGACAATAAAAGTAATTCCTGTCTGGAGCCCTAAACACCTGCACATGCTGCCAACACAGACGCGGAACACCACATAAAAAAAGAAAGAAAAAAGATATTAAAAAAAAAAAGATATAATTGTATAAACTCTTAGGTAGAACGGGCAGCTGTCCGCAACTCCACGTCTGAGCGCGTACCTATTTTGCATAAACTCTTTTAATGGAAAAGAAAATAAATAATCCAATTAATAATACGTCCACTGCTGGACGCCCACAACGCCAGGTTCTCCGCCATCTGCATCCAATCGCCATATCATACATACAGATTGCTTATCACTGCTGCGTTGTGTTCTGCGGTAAACCAAGCGGCAGGAGGAAGTAGGTAACTAGCGCTGGCGGTGACGGTCGCCGCATCCTGAACTATATCGGCCCACGACTGTGCTACCTACCCATATCGTTTGTTATGTATCCATGTAAAAAGTGTTAAATCTTTCGTGTTTAAGACGTGGATCCACGTCCAAACCTAACAAACTTTTAAAATGACATTTTGTACGTTATACTTTGGCTGTTTGGGTCTACCTTGCATGGAAAGAAGACCGAATGAATCTGTATCGGAGGGCCATTAAGTTTTTTCAACAATAAAAAATAAACACCTAAATGACCGCTCTATGTTCATATCAATGGCATAGGCCTCCTCTTGATGAGAGGGAGTGGGCCATAATCTACCACGCTGGCCCTTTGCGGGTTGGTAAAGCCAGACACGGAATTTAAAATGCTTGCTCGTGCGAGTTCAGTGCGGCCGGGCACACGACGGTGATTATTACAACCGTGGGTCAAGCACACGAATGTTAAACTTAAAGCGTGTGGGAGTGCAATGACTGATGAGCCACTTGATATACACACAATCTTGGATCTTATGCTGTTTATATCACGACCTAAGGCAACGCGTTTTGATCCATGATCATTTTCATAGAATGGATCCAAATAGGTTCGCACGCACGGCGACAAATCAAACTATAAATTTCCAGTATAAGCTGAATTCTCATGTTGTGTGAGTCTGCTAACTACATATCCTGAGAATTTGAGCTTGTTGCAGATTGATGACAGGTAAAATAAAAATAACCATTATCTCTTAATTTCATTTATTTATATTCTGTATTGAGAAAACACATAAAAGATAAACATGGTAACTTACTGTTACCATTTATATGTTTGTCTGACAGTTTGCATTGTCGTAAACAAACTCAAAATAAAACTATATAACAAACACAGTAAAACTATCCAATAAAACAAAACGTATCAAGATAGTTGTATATGTCGATAAATTATTCATAAATGCAAATTGTTAAGAATCGTAAGAAAAAGTTTCGATTCTTAACAATTGTATATTTTTTATGTTGAAACAAGAAATTTATAGATAGATTTAGTTGTGACCTATCTCGCATTATTATTACTAACATTATCTGAAAACGATAAGCATAATAATAATACACTGCATTATCGTTTAGACGAATGTACCAAGGGACAACAAATACCCTTCATTTTGACGTTTAAATCTAACGCAATACATTTGTAAAATGATGTTCGAATTATGCACATGTGCTACCGAAAGGGGAAAAGAGACGAAAGAAATTCGATTGTTTCAAGTCAATTCGGAGTTTCTTCGGCTAATTCTAATCGCAACACAAAAAATTTCTTAACTCATTCCGAATCTAAGGCGAAGAGGACTGTTTACTTAGGTCCCAGCATGTTCTCTGGCCTCACCCATTTATCGAACTGTTCTTCAGTGAGGATACCAAGCTTGATTGCTGTGCCTTTAAGAGTTCCTCCCTCTTTGTGGGCTGTCTTGGCGATTTGTGCAGCCTGGAATAATAAACAATAAGAATGGTAAGTTTTGTTGGTTAGATTAAAGAATTTTAAAAATAACTATGATATGTATACAATGCTACTTGATTATTTTATAGAAACTTGTATTTTCAATACAATTTTTACGAAAATTTCACACATGTTAGGGACCATCCATAAATTACGTCACACAAATTTCATGATTTTTGACCCCCCCCGCCCCCCGCTCATTGTCACAGCTGGTCACATTTGTGAGACCCCCCGTCCCCAGTGTGACGTCACATATTTTGCAATTTTACATCTAGACATTATATACTTCTTTTATTTGTATATAAACAATATCTTACAATATTTACATAATTTAAAATCTAAGATTAAATCGAAAGAAAAAAAAAATATGTACATGTGTATTTAAAAATAAATAATTAGAAAGCATCAAAAAATTCTTCTGCATCGTTGTCAACAGGAAACGTGCCCAAAAGGCTGGCAGCATTGCCACGTTGTATGGCAATGCTGATTCTTTGCCCAAAAAATAGGCCAGCCCTCTGGTCACGTGAAGAGTCGACTAGCCGCTTGGCAATGTCTCGGTATATTATGCGGGCACTCGGACCCCATGGCCCTAGAGTTTCAACCCCAAACGGCTCGAACATGTAATTTCCAATTAGGTTGGAATATTTGCGCCGTTTGAGGTTTTCCGCACCTGCAGCAGCCGCTCCAGCACAGCCCGCCGTGCTAAGAAGATGGGATGGCGCAAGGGTGTCGACACATGTTGCATCCCACACCAAAGGCCGACCTAACTTCCAGGGCATTATGGTCATTCCATCTGGTCTCTTCCCATCGTCACGTGCCAAGCCATTGGGTTCTAGAACAGCTGGCACCCCGGCGACAACAAGAGCACGACGGATGATGTCATTGATGCTAGCGTGCCGTGCTATCCGCCCTGCGCTTCTACTGCAGGATAGGCCATGGTGACCGAGGCAGTCGACACCTTCACCGCATTGGCAGCGATGCAGAGCCACGCAAGGTGCACCCAGACGCAGGCTAGTAGCAAGCCGAAAGGTGGTGTCACTCAACATAGTTCCTATGTTGGGTGACGGTAGTGCCTGAAGCCAGAGGCCCGACTCCCACTCGCCCACAGCCAGAAGGCGGGCACGCTCAGCAGTATTGGTGGACGTATTTATAAGATTATTCCGTACCAACCTGCAGAGCGGCTCATCCCACTGTCTCTGGGAGTATGGGTTCACGGGGCGATCTGTATCCGGGCAAGTCATTTTCCAGGCATTCACTGCATCGGTGAACCACGGCACTTCAGAGTCAACCAGGGAAGGAGCTAAAATTTTCCTGGTCAACTTTTCAGTGGCGTGGACAGAGGACAGGAACGCCGGTAAACTAATACTAGTAATTTTACGGACGCCGAGCCCACCAAAGCGGATGGGTAGAGTGGCTTGAAGCCACGCTCGGTCGTCCAAGGCCACATTTAAAATGGATGTTAGTGTGCTGCGAATAATTTGGTCAATTTTGTCCAAGAGCTGTGGCTTCTTCCATAAAGGGTAAGAGTGAAGAAAATATATAAAATTTGGGCCAAAACAACAGTATCTGATCAGGGTGAAAGCCGAGTGTAAATTTATTTTGTCTAGACATTGATTTTTTTTTTAATTTCTTTCATAGTTCATATTTCGTGTTTTAATAGTACTATAAATGTGAATATTCAATTTTGAAATGTGACGTCACAAAATTTAGGGGACCCCTTGTCACACAATGTTACACTTCGTCCCCTTAACGCGTGACGAATTTATGTATGGCCCCTTATCAGTAACGACCGCGTCTTGCCAATGTCAGTAAGGCGTCAAAGATTCTCTTAGCATTCTTTATGCAATGTTGCCAACAAGCTTCCAGTAACACTAAGGCTGGAAACAGTGCTTGACCGACGGTCAGCGCTGACCGTACGTTCTAGCCCTCAGCGCTGACCGTCGGTTGCGAAAATGCATTTAGTGCTACGCTGACGGCGAACTGCGACGCGTGTGTACAGTTCACAAGAAAAATGAATCCTTTTACTGAATGCTCTAATATGTGCGTACGGTCGGTCGCTCCGTCAGCGAAGCACTGAACGCATCCATACAATCTCATAACTCGTCGGTCAACCGACGTACGCGAGACCGACGAGCCGGACCGACGGCTCGACCGACCGTACACGCGTACCAAATCACGCGCGTACCGTCAGCGTAGCTGTGTGCGCGTTCATAGACTTGCATCGATATAGCTACGCCGACCGACGGTCAGCGCTGACCGTCGGTCAAGCACTGTTTCCAGCCTAAATAATATTGTAGCAGCAGTGTTGCGCAATTCCTCTTTTATTATGAATGGCAAGCATGATTTTAATACCTATAATATATCCAGTTCAGAAAATAACTGTCTTTTTCCGATTAGCCACCCTTGGATCCACCAACTAGTCTAGGAATAGGAACTCAATTTGGTAGATACTCAATATTGACCTGACACAAAATAAAAATATGATTCGAACAAAAAAAAAAAAAAATAGAGCTAGACGACTCTGAATAAAGAAGATACGTAACCTATCACGAATCATTCATTTTAGAATCAAAATTTCCACCGAAAGCAATGATCGACTTGGCCGACTAGTTGATCTTTTGGCAACTTATGTCATAGTCGGTCCATCTCTAGTTGTTACCTGATAAAGAAATAAAGTTACCTTATCGTATCCGATGTGCGGGTTGAGTGCTGTGACCAACATGAGCGACTCGCGCATGATCTTCTCAATAACCTTAGTGTTCGCTTCGATGCCGAGCGCGCAGTTCTTGTTGAATGCCAAGCAGCCGTCACCTGAGAGCATTCAAGAGATCAGTCAAAGAGATCCCACTATCAGGAAAAACCTAAAAATAAACTTTTTTGAAAAAAAAATACCACAGTGTTTGGATCAGTATTTTAGTTTTGTGCCATCGACTTGATGGAGTGGTGAGTTTTTTTTCTTTCACTTTTTTGTAATGGTATCTACGCCAACCGTCCTGCCAAGCGTGGCGATTATGGCAAACACCCCTTTCGGGGGATGCCACT
Organism: Aporophyla nigra; assembly: GCA_947507805.1. NCBI lineage: Eukaryota > Metazoa > Arthropoda > Insecta > Lepidoptera > Noctuidae > Aporophyla > Aporophyla nigra. The sequence goes on along the minus strand of OX382304.1, from coordinate 22,389,778 downwards.
GTCTAGCAGTGGACGTCTTTCGACTGAAACTATGATGATGAAGATGATGTATGACTTACCTAGGAGGATGGCGGATCGCACCACGTTTGCGACCATCATGGTCTTGAACACGTTGAGCTCGAAGTGTCCGTTACTCCCACCGACCGTGACCGCCACGTGGTTGCCCATCACCTGCGCCGCGATCATGGTCAGAGCCTCGCACTGAGTGGGGTTCACCTTGCCTGGAAACACTCATATTCGTGAATATTTTGAATCTTCAAATATAGCTGAGAATACCTACGGCGAAATAGGGTCACCGTGAGGGGACGCCTGTCATTTCTAATTTTATTTCTGCCATTTGGGATTTTGTTGCGCCACTTCTTCCGAGCTAAAGCAATAGGAAGTGGAGAAGGACGGGCGATTCTGGGGGACTGTCTTATGTAGCTTTGACGTTCAAAAAATACTGACGCTCAGCCTTGTTTGAATAAATTACCATTTCAGACACCAATCTACATGGTCCTCACATGCTCTTACCAAAATTATGGCTGGATTTAAAAAGAGACTGACTGTTTCAATCTGTCTTCACAGAGATGTGATATAAAAAATACCCACCTCATCTAGGTTGTACAATATGATTGAAGTGTTAGTTTTTGTACAAACCCTACTACCAACTTTCATAAATAAAATGATTAATCATTCGTTATATCAGCTCACCAGGCATAATAGATGATCCAGGCTCGTTCTCTGGCAGGTTCAGCTCACCCAGACCACACCTAGGTCCGGAAGCCAGCATACGGATGTCGTTGATAATCTTCATCAGGGAACAAGCAATAGTGTTGAGCGCTCCGGACACCTCCACCATTGAGTCGTGGGCGGCCAGCGCTTCAAACTTATTTGGTGCAGTTTCGAAGGGAATTCCTGCAAATGTGATAATTTTACATTTCATTAATAGACTAATAAACATAATAACGCGCTTCAAAAAAAAAAGAAAGATGGCTGATGTGGCTCAATTGGCTGCCCAACTTAAATGAGACTGGGCAGGGACTGCCGTATGCTGGACAAACTGTGGGTCCAAATAGTACAGAGCTGGTGCCTTGAAACAGTGAGGCGGACTCACAGCGACCACGTAGGAGATGGCGGGACGAGCTGGATAGGTTCCGGAAAAACTGAAAGGAGGACGCGAGGCTTTATTAAATAAGGAAGTGGAGAGAGGCCTTAGACCAGGAGGCGGACAGCGTAAGCTGGTTTGAAAAAAAAAATAGACTTGATAGAGACCGCGGATCTGCAGACTTTGTCCTTGCATGGACGGATAATTTGACTGGCCTGTTAGTCTATACTCCATTTGTTTAGGTAGTTAACTAAATGTAAACAATCTTAACATGTCTTTTATCTAAAAAACTGTCTAAAAATTGAATCTAAAAATGTTTACAATTAGGTATTTACTTAAACCGATGTTAGGTAAGTAACTTAATTTAAATAATATTTGTTGGTCTTTTATACGATTTATTTTATATAAAAAGACATATCAAGATTGTTTACCTTTAGTTAACTACCTAAACAAATGGAGTATAGTGGTTAGGGACCCTGACTGCTAAGACTGAGGTCGTGGGTTCGATTCCCACCCAGGACAAACCTTTGTGTGATGAGCACAATCATTTGTTCTGTGTCTGGGTGTAATTTATCTATAATATGTATGTATTTAGAAATATATAAATATATTTATCAGCTGTCTGGTTGTCTTAGTACAGGCTCTGCCTAGTTTGGAATCAGATAACGTTGTGTTAGTTGTCCCAAGATAAAAAAAAAGATTTAAAAAAAAATGGCCGCCGAAAACAGGCATCAATTTACAAATGCTCACACCATCATCGTTTCAGCTAGGAATCCTAGGCTCATCTAGGATTCCAGACTCAAATGGAAGAAAAGACGGAAACGGACCAAAGACGGAAATGGAAGGAGATGGGAAATGCTGTGGAACTGCGTTCGTTGCGAAGCATGTGTGGTGTGACTGTGAGTGATAGATAGGCTCAAGAATGAAGTGATACATCATACAATGGTGCGGTTTGAAAGAAAATGTAGTGACAAAAATCGAAAAAGAGTATGCTTAAATGGTTTGGTCATGTTGAGAGGAAGAATGAAGGGCGGAAAACAAAAGGCAAGTGTCACTGGACAGTGCCAAGGGCCTAGGAGATCATATAGTGACCTTATTAGTGATGTTCTACGGAAAGGTGAGTTGCGTGACCAGATTTATGAATTTAAACGAGGCAAAAAAGTATGTAAGGATCATAGCAGGCTGTAGTTTTTGCCTACCCCCCGACAAAAAAGCGTAAGTTTATGTATGTATGTACGTATGGGCCTCAGCCCATTAGGATCCACTTTACCAGTAATAGAAGCGATCTCCGCGGCGCATTTCTCCGCGAAGCCGATGCGCGTGTTGAGTCCCGTGCCGACGGCCGTGCCGCCCAGCGCCAGGTAGTGCAGCCGCGGCAGTGTGGCGCAGATACGGTCGATGCCGTACGTCAGCTGCGTCGCGTAGGCGCTGAACTCCTGGCCCAGCGTTAGAGGCGTGGCGTCCATCAAATGGGTCCTGGAAGGTTAGGAGGTCAATACTGATTTAAACACGTTTTAAATTTCAACCCAAAAAATGGGTGTTATAAGTTTGACCGGTTTGTGTGTCTGTGTGTGGTTGCAAAGTCAAAGCATTTATTTCAATTAGGCCCAAAACAGGCACTTTTGAACGTCAACTGTTACATAAAAATAAAATTGATTCTAGTTGCCCGTTCCAAAAGCTAGGTTCGTATGGAGAAGAATGGGCAAGAAACTCCATCGTTACTCTTTTAACCCTTGAATGGGCACACTGTGTTTCTTGCATTGTTTTTTGTTTAAGTTCTAATTATACAGCCATAAATGGGACGGAAAAGAAAAATATTTTGTAAATTTAAAAAAGTTTATTTATTTTCAGGGGTTTTTCATATGTCACTTATAAATGACAGTGCCCATTAATCTATAAGCTATGGGTTATCGACAACAGTCACACAGGACGGACATTGCCCGTTGAACTTATAAAAATATTCTTAAAAAACAAATAATTAAAATAACAAATACTTTACTTAATCACTAGTTCTGAGATCTTGTTATTATTTAGAAACCATGAACTATAAATACAAACTTCTTAAAATAAATAAACAAGAAAACATTTTTTTTTCCTTATAAAGTATTAAAAACAATGATATTTTAATAAACAGATATGTTATGAACACGCAATCTTGAAGACTCGAAAAGGTCCCAATTGGGACATTGTGCCTTTAGTCTGCGTCACACATGGCGACGAGTTATACGTGCAGACAAAAAAAAATAAAAAATGCCATCTTATGTATTTAGAAAGTGTATCAATCATGATACCAAAGTTAATAAAACACAAGGGATCTCATATCACAAGTATGTACGCAATATACTTCGATTTATTAATATATTTCAAGGATTTTCCTAATATTCTGATATTTGGAGGTTAGAAGAAAGAAAGAAATGGAAATACATTTTTTGTCGCTAGTAAGACAAGGACGCGTTTACTCCGGACATAGAATAAAAGTACAGATGCGAATATCGTACGCAGTAAAGTCATCGTTACCTCACAGATGTTTTCGTTTTTTCTAACCTTGTAATATTTAATCATTTTGTTTTATGTAATGATTTACATACTTAATTAGAAATTAAATAGTGCGACAACAGCGAGTTTAACTATTGCCTTTGCTTTTTTTCCGTTTGCCTTTTCTTCGTTAAGGTTTCCAACCAATGAGGTCCATCAAGAATGGATTGTTTTTATTTCAAAATAAATATTTTTTTTCTTTTATATCGTGTTTTATTTCTCACCTACGAACCTAGGCCTGGTTATGAGTTGTTATAGGTACAAACCGATTGTACAAATGTTATACGTGAGGTTTGTACCTTCTGTCTCGTTAAATTTTTAGTCTATGATGGCCAGAATAATGTTTGTTTACATTCAAGCGCAACTGACAACACTAACTGTCTCTTTTTTTCTTTTTGGTTTTATCAAGCCGTCCCTTTTCTATAATGTTGACGTGTGTGTGAATCGTAAAATGAATGAAAAGTGTGTATGTGTGTTGCCGCTGCTGCGCGGAACACTTTTTTCGCTTGTTTTGTACGTGTATAACATATCTGTTTATTAAAATATCATTGATTAAAAATAAAACATTATTTACTTTTCCTTGTGGAATGAAAGGTAATATATAAGGTTTTTTTTCGGTGTGCATTATGTTATCTACCCATTTGTAACTGGTAATCTTCTCTCATTATCATACACTACTTCGTATGCTGCTCGGTCTTTATTCTTCATAAGTTTGACACTGCTCTGTCTTTTCTAATTGTGTCAGTATTTAATATAGGACAATATTCCCCATTCATTCTGCAAATAGTCCAAAGAAGTAAAAAAGTTGTTGAATTACACTGTAGTACTCTACTTAAACTTATCTAACTCCACTGAGTTAGATAAGTTTTACACAATCTTACGACTATATTATCCCCAGCACCGAGATCATTTCCTTCTCAATAAGTGAATTTTATATTCCGAAATATGCAAAAAGTCTTGACCATTCCCGAACTTTCAGCTGGAACCAGAAAATAGCCCCACTTATGTGGTTTCTGAGTAGACTTTCAATTTATTTTTTTGATACATATATACTCGTAGACCTACCAATTTGTGTGTCCCTACGGACCTCGACGACAGTGTTTCCAGTATGCAGCATGATGGTAGATTTGAAGGAACAGCTACGAGGGGCGACGATTCTGTAGTTAGTTACTGTGGCCGCGTGGTGTGATTAAGATAGGTGTCATTGATACCTTAATTCGGCCTAGAATTACCTCGTTCTTTATTTAGAATATCATAGTCACTAAGGTAATCTAGTAAGGCGTACATGGCAGGATAAACATGTCATATGGGTGATGAAGTTGGTGACGAGGCACTATATGCATAGAGAAAAAACTCATGTGCCTATTCTTATTTCCTCATCCTGATCAGATTACAAATCTGAATCTTTAGAGTCCAAAGATTTAAAGTAAAATCTTAGGTACTCTTGTACCTACAAAAGTAAGAATTCTCATGGATGATTAAGGATTTTTCCACCATATCACTGAAATAAAGAATAGTAAAATAAAAAGGCAATAAAATAAAATAAATAAGTAACAAATTTAATTACTCCAATTGTGGGCATTGTCCCTTATAAATAACAAATATTAAGAGAACAACTTTTGAGGGAGTACAGGCATTGTCCGTTTTAAGTGACGAAAAGAAAAATCACTACTTTGAGAGGATTACAGGCAATGGTCGTTTTAAGTGACACTTCGATTTATTAACTTATCAAGACGAAAATGCAAGTTTTTTCTGCAAAATAACTACTTTATGCTATCATTTAACTGTTACTGTATCTTCTAAACAAATGAACATAACATAAAACAAAGTTATACTTACTTTACCAATTATTTTTATGAAGAGCATAACATGTTACGGTTGTTGCAATTTTTCAAAGGACCGGTCCTCGTCATCGCCTAGTGCGTGTTTGCTCTCACTACATAGGTTCGAAAAACATAGCCTAGTGAACGATAAGCATGTCACAAATCGCGCGAGATTTAGTTCAAATAACAGTTATGTGTGTTTTGGTAATATGTCCTTTTAAACGGACAAAAACTGTTTAAGGGTATAGTTTTCAGTATTTGTGTACAATATTTATACAATTATATGTGAAGCGGTTTTATTTATTCATAAGTAGGCTTTCTAGTGGTGGACATTGTATTTATTAAAATCCGTTCAGCCGTTTCGACACGACGTCTTATTAAACTTAAAGGTCCAATAAGTATATTTTGTTACTTTTTAAAGGTTATTTTTTTAGTCTTTGGTTGTAAACTTGACATGTATCTAAGCTGTCAATAACAACATACCTAATTGAATCTTGGTCATGTGTGGTGCTTTCCTTGAAGTAATAATTGCACTGTACAAAGTTTAATGACATGTTTTTTGGAATATGAACGTTGTACCTATTATCTGTTGGGTGAAATGTATTCAATACTGTGTATGAGTCGTATTAATTGAGTTCATAAATCTTCTTTATTACATAGTATAAAACAAGCTTAGATCTTCTAAACTGACCTGTTTAGTCCAGTGGTTAGAGACCCTAACTGCTAAGACTGAGGTCGTGGGTTCGATTCCCACCTAGGACAAATTTTTGTGTGATTAGCACAATCATTTGTTCTGTGTCTGGGTGTAATTTTTCTATAATATGTATTTATTTAGAAATATGTAAGTATGTTTATTATAAATATGTAAGTTGTCTGGTTGCCATAGTACAGGCTCTGCCTAGTTTGGGATCAGATGACGTTGTGTTGGTTGTCCTAAGATATTATAAGAAAAAACTACGCAACGGGTTGAAATGCAGTATTCATCAATAGACAATTATTCAAGAGGAAAGTTTAAATAATAAATCTATTTGTTCACCTACCTGCCGATCTTAATGATCTTTTCGAACTCCTTGGTCTTGCATTCCATGGTATCCCTAAGTGCCACCAGACCTGGCATGAGTCTATCCCTCAGCGTCATAGCTACAGCAATGTGCATGGCTGTCGGGTACGTGTCGTTGGAGCTCTGGGACTTGTTCACGTGGTCATTGGGGTGAACGGGGGTCTTGCTGCCCAATTTACCACCCATGGCCTTAATAGCGTAGTTTGCTATTACCTGGGAGCAATAATAAATACATTATAAATGCTGGGTCCCTGCAGTGGGAATGTTTAATTATTTTATTCGGGAATTTCACAAAAAAATATGATACATATGTGAAATCAACCACGTTATCCACAGATACACAATGAGACAATTTGGCAAATTCTAAGACTAGCGTTGTAAACAAAAAAGAGGAATGTCAATAGTAAAGAATCCACAAAACATAAAGCCATTAATAGTGTTGCATAAGTGTAACAAGTGTCATATTAATTTTTCAATATGTTGAGTTTTACTACCAACTTTTATACCTAGAATAATATATAATTATCCTGAGAACAATTTTTTTTTTCAAATATCACCTTTATCCATGATAAATAGATAATTATCTGACTTTGGTAAAATCAACCCTAAATAAATTGATAGTAATAACTTTTTGTTTAATTCAACCGTTTCCATAGATTTCAAAGTCTGAATTATGTAACAATTTATATGATTTTGATACTTCATTGAACAATTTTTTTGTTTTGTGTGTACAAAATATTTTTTTAATTCAATAAAATTTTAAGTATTTGGGTATGTGGCTTGATCGATCCTTATTGTGGGGTAAACACGTTAATGAAGTAGCTGAGAAGGTCTTAAAATTTTTGAAACTTTTAAAAGTCTTAGCGGGTTCTAAATGGGGTATGCATCCAAAGTATTTACGTACGTTATATATATCGGTAATCAGAAGTAGATTGGATTATGGATGTTTTTTGTTCGGGAATAGTGCCAATATTCATTTATATAAATTAGATAAAATACAGAATCAGGCTGCGAGAATAATCGGAGGATTTATAAAAAGCACTCCTATTCATGTAATGGAAAGCGAGCTGTGCCTACCTCCTTTACATAATAGAAGATTATTCCTTTCATATAAATACTGCCTGAAAAGTATGTCCTGGTCAAACAGTATAATTTTGCGACTTCTTGCAGAACTAAATGATCTTATGCACATGAGTTATTGGCGAAAAAAAAAGAAACCTTTACTTGTATCGGTGCTCGATAAATGTGAATCTTTTCGTGTACATTCCTCTGATCCATTAGAAATGTTTTCATTAGATGTTTGGGTAACCAGTATTAAAATAGATGAAATTATTAAATGTAATTTAGAAAGTGTTACATGTCCTAAAACATCTTTAAATTTTGCTTCCCTTAAATTTGAAATTGTTAAAGAAATTCACGATAAATACTTACATTATAATAAATATTTTACTGATGGCTCGAAGTGTAAGGATGGTTTGGGAGCAGCGTTTTATGACGCTGATAGAAAAAAAACTGCTATGTACAAAGTAAGCACTAATGTGTCTATTATGACGATGGAACTCATTGCAATTTATGAAGCCATTAACTCTGCTTATAACTCGGGAGATCGTTACTTTGTGATTTTCACAGATAGTAAGAGTGGTCTGCAGCATTTAGCTCGTTGTGCCTCTGGACTCAGAGGTATTTCGATAGCTTACTCCATATTAAGTAAGGTTATAGATCTTACGAACAATGGCATAGTGCTAAGATTGCAATGGGTTCCATCTCATGTAGGTTTGAGAGGTAATGAAGAGGCTGACAGATTAGCAAAATTAGCGGTTATTCAAGGTCAAGAATTTTGTATTATACCTAATTATCTAGAACAATTATGTAATTGCAAAACAATTTGTTATGATAGGTTTAAGGAGTATTTTGATGAACGAAGTAGGGAAAAGGGAATCTGGTATAAAACTATACAATGTCAGCCTCTTCGAATACCGTGGTTTGCTATCAAGGAAATGAGTAGGCATCATATTGTTCTGCTTCATAGATTACGATCTGGTCACTACCCATCCCGCAAGTTTGGTTATTTGATGAAGAAAGTGAATTCTCCCAATTGTGAAACATGTGGAACGGTTGAAGATGTTCACCATCTACTTATGGAGTGTACTAAAACAAAGAAGGAAAGAGAGACATTGTTGAGCAGTATTAAAATAAACAAATATGATATTGGTTCATATATAAAAATTTTAGTGCAACCTTCATCTGAGATAGCAAACCTACTTAATGATTTGTTTAGACATTAATAATGTATACTGTATGTCTTGATAGATGTAGTTTAGAATAGTTTAAGTTATGATGAGGCTGACATGCCATTGTGGATAAAAGCCTCCTACAAAATATTAGAATAAAAAAAAAAAAAAAAAAAAAAAAAAAAAAAAAAAAAAAAAAAAAAAAAAAAAAACTTATTTTGTGTAATACGAACAATGGGGTGGTTGTTATATATTCTATGTTATGGGGGTTTGGTTTCCGCACTTAGTCCTTTGAGTGGACCATTGTGCATGGAGAACAATGGGATGGTGGCATATACTTTTATTTAATTTCCATTTTCTATTACCTCATTCGTGTTCATGTTGGACTGTGTACCAGATCCTGTCTGCCAGATGGTGAGGGGGAAGTGTCCCTCGTTGTACAGCTTGCCGTTGATAACATCGTCGCATGCTGTCATGATAGCTGCCGCTGTAATACATTTACGGAAAAATTAGTTTCAAGATGTATCATTTTATCATACTTTAGTACTTTATAAACCATTATTTCAAAAACAATGGTTTTCAGTGGTACTACTAAAATTAAATTACACAGACTACTTGTTTCTGAAATTTATTTTTATGAATAAGTATAATAACACCACACTGCGCTCCAAAACCGGAATCCTAGACATAAGCAAAAAGGCTGCCAGGCTAAAATGGGACTAGGCGGGTCACACCAGCCGCATGCAGAGTGACCGCTGGGCAATACTCTCCACACAGTCAATGCCTGAGGATGGAAGAGGTGGCGAGACGACATGGTCGCGTACTGAAAGGGTTGGATCGAGGTATCCCTGGAAAAAGACGGCTGGAGGGATGTGGGGGAGCTTTGCTCAGGAGTGGGACAGTGTAGGCTGATATAAAAATTAAGTATAGGTGTTTCACTGTCTTTAATCATGCATCGGTCCATCCATCATTTATCTGCATGTATAAATACCCTTATTATTATTATAAGCTAGGAAGGTAAGCAAGGTAGTATGTTTTATGTTATGGGGGTTTGGTTTCCGCACTTAGTCCTTTGAGTGGATCATTGTGCGTGGGCCATGGCGGCCATCGGTGTTTACTCCAACCAGCCCACCTCCCTCCAGAAGTTGGTTATGTCTCCCGGTCCGTTAAGAACGTCCGTATAAGATTTGGGTGTCCCGAGGGTATCTGTCCTAATCTGGGTGACGCCTGTACATTCGAAGAGTACATGCGCAACGGGTTCCTCAGCCTCCATGCAGGCCCTACACAGGGGGCTGTCCGTTATGCCTATAAGCAAGGTTGTAAGTAAAGTAACAAATTTGTGAGGACTATAGTTTCAACTATGAAGCTAGAAGCTTTTTTGGGAACGTCTTTCATTGACTTGAATGTGCCCTAGTAGTTGAGAGTATGTCATGCTGGCTCAAATGTCACGCTGATGATGGCGTGTGTGTTACATCCTTAACTCCCCTTATTAGTGATTGAGGTGATGATGCTGATCCATAACGTCAAGTTCGTAAACGGGAGCACCGTCGGTAGAGACTGGTCAACGCGTAGCTACCAAGGCTTTTTTTTTTGGTTTGGAAATCATCAAATGACTTCTCCCGCTCTGGGCGGAGCGGGAGGGCGTGTCAGACTTTTACTGACTAAAACCCACCCGTCTTCCTTCAGTTGCCCATGTTTCAGGGTCACGGTATATCTTTCGAACAATCTCGCGACCCTGGAGCTACCAAGGCTTATTTTAGTTTCTGAATTGTTTTTTTTTTTCATTACGGACGTTTTTAATGTGCACGTTTATGACATCGTTTTCACATGCATAATTTCAACATGAACCAAGATGTAACAAATTTTATTTAACAATATTTTGATTTAATAGAGTGTCCGTGGAGTTTCTTGCCCGTTCCTCTCCATTTGGGCTTACTGCGGTTTGGATTTGGCAGCTAGCTTCACCTTCATGATTGACCGATCCCTTGGTAAATTAAAATGCCTATAATTGGTTTATTTGAATTAAACTATTTGAGTTTGAAAGTAAAAATAAGTTCTGACCAATTTTCTTGTCCAGTCCATAATCCATATTCACTTTAGCAGCAGCTTTCTTCAAAATACCAAAGGCGACGATGACTTGATACTACAAAAAAATTAAATGGTTTAGTAGTTACTCGTACACTTCACATGTTTCTTGTTCAAATAAAGATGAACTAGCATAAAAAATATCATTGACACAACTAATCTCTAAACCCTCGCAAGTACTGATTTCAGAGGGTTTGAGATTGTTAGTCTTAAATATTGTATAGAATAGCATAGTGTTGTCTCCAGTATATGAGTAAGTACAGACGCCAGCACATCGGGCTACTACAATCTGTCAAATTTCTTTATAAGATATTCAATAGATTTTCAACTTCATCGCTAATGCATTAGGTTTCAGGTTGATTGGGAGAATTTGACAGTTTCGGGTACCTTGATGTGCTAGCGTCTGTACATAACAGCACGACTGTATTACTCAAAGGGTTAGGCAGGGATGCACCTTTAGTGCCCCCACATTTTGCAAGTTGTGTTATTTTTTATATCGGGTGGCAAGCCAATTTCTTTTAATCACAGGTTTTGCGTCGATCTCCTCTTGCCACCCTATATTTTCTTTATTGCATTTTGAAAACAATGGAGACTAGTTGAAAGTGGTTAATGGGTCAATGGTGATATGGGTTTGATATTTGAGTAGGGGCACCTCATCCTAACCCTTGTGCAAAACGGAATCAAAATCTGACGTAGCAATTTTGATTAAAATCCATGTTTAAGGTTCCGTTGCCAAATGGCAAAACGCAGAACCCTTATGGATTCGTCATGTCTGTCTGTCTGTCCGTCCGTATGTTACAGCCACTTTTTCCGAAACTATAAGAGCTATGCTGTTGAAACTTGGTAAGTAGATGTATTCTGTGAACCGCATTAAGAGGCATGCGGGGCTCCGGGCGGTCCCACGCGAACTTATCGTCGCAGGCAGTCTAACGATCACCACCGCAGCTTCGTCTTGCTCCTCAGGTCGCGGGCTGTCTCGCCCCTCCGCGCCTACGCGATTCTAAATTACACTCTAGGGGTAGGGCAGACAAGACTACATGGAGTCCGATTTACAGCGATTCGTTTGTCACTAAAAGCTAACTTGTTGCAATTTTTTTACTGCTAACAATTTTGTTATAAATGAACATTCGGAATCATACAATTTATATAATACAATACTTAGGACATATGACTTTATAACATGCAAAATTAGGAGATTTAATGATTATAGTATTTGATATTATGACAGAACAGTTTTAGAAGTAAAGATAATTAAGTAAAACAAAATTTTAGATTTTTTGAACATTATGGTTACTGACGTTTATAGCTAACGTGTTATGGATAATGATTTTCGGACAAACAATTTTAGGAGAAGAACGGGGGTACCACTGAAGAACTTTTTGGGACTCTCTAGTACTGAAAAATCAGTTTAAGAATTAATTAATCCACAGACAACGTGTGCCTATTGATAACCCAAAACCAACGAAAAAAAACATTACCTAATTAAATAGGTATTTAATGTTTTTTTTTTTCTTGAATGTGTAACTTTCTTTGATAAGTACACGCAAAACATTTTCATTTAAATCAATCATTCAAAAAAGCTAAGAAAATGCGATGTTATCATATTTCACGTCGAATCATTTTTACGAACAATTTAAACTAAACTAAAAGCATTCTATGTTGATCCTTTGGCATGGTCTCTTTTACTAATGAGATTGTAGGGTATTCCCCAGAGTTATGTGACATAAAATGGAACACCTTCTATAAAACTGCATGGATTGGCTTTGGCGCCATAAAATAAAACCTGAGAATTGACATAATGTTAAAGTTCGTTTTTAAATCCCATATCTGACATTTCAAGTCTGGCATTTGTTTATTTGTAGGAGTGTGTCATTACGCCTATCAAATGAATATAATTATATGGGCTTTAAATCAAAAATAGTTTACAGTACTATTTCATAAAGTAATGACTCAGTTTAGGACATTTTCTTAAAAAGTTTTAGTATAGTTATACATACTTATAACATCATCATCTGCCTAGCCTCTTCCCAATTATGTTGGGGTCGTCTTCCAGTCTAACCGAATGCAGCTGGATACCAGTATTTAGGGTAATACATTACCCCTTGGTAAGACTGGTTGTCAGACTTTCGAGCTTCTGATGACCCGTAACAACCGTTGAAGATCTACAAATGACAGCCGGGACCAACTGCTTAAAGTGCTGTCTTCCAAGGGGTATCCTTTTACCCAGTAACTGGACTGTGGAGGTCAGTCACTCCATATAAAATACTGGTACTCAGCTGCATTCAGTTAGACTGGAAGCCGACCCCAACATGGTTGGAAAGAGGCTAGGCAGATGATGATGTTATAAGTATGTATAACTACGGTAAAACATTTTAAGAAAATGTCCCAAGCTTTTTGAGTCATTACTACTAAATGACCATGTCAGATTTTGTTGGCCCTTTGCACAGATGCCTTGCCTATAGATGAGGCAAATAACAAAACCATATCACTTTTGTTTCATAGACAGTACTACCCATACAAAATTGCTCAGTCTGTTTATATTCTCAAAATTTTTACAGAACATTTAAAACTATTAAAGAAATAGTAGACAAATGGTACAAGGATTACCATTATTTGTAATCTTTTAAATTGGACCAACACAATGAGATAAGGTAAATTGTATATGTAAGTTAAAGATCAAACAGCAAAACTGTGGAGTCAAAGATTACTCTTGATAGATAGAATGAAATACAACTCACCGGCATTCTTTCCCTGATGCCTCCAATGGGGAAGTTAATGAGAGACCTGACCGTCTGGCTTCCATAAAATCTGTCATCATCTACATCCAATTCACCCATAGTGTCTCGCTCTTTCCGCTGTAACATGATAATGGAAAAATACAATGAGTTTTTTTTTTTGTGCAAGCCAGAATACCCTTTAACTACCCTTATTTACTGAGTGGGAAATCATTCAATAAATGACCCGAGAGGAATTCGGTAGGTTAATTCGTCTTCTTTTGGGATCGATGTGCTACTATTTTGTATGCAGTGTGCAGTGTGTCAGGGAGGAGAGCTGGAGCATTTTAGAAAATTGGGCATGGTTCGATCTAGATCTCCAAATATTTTTTGCAGTAGTGTGTTTCAGGTATTGCAAGATTAACACCAGCTACAAAAGCACGATTCTTTTAGAAACAGCCTTTGAAACAAGAATCATATTACGCAACTTACCGCTAGTGCAGTTGAAGTCGAGAAACTCGATCTTTCTATACCTCGCACGACGCATGTTAGGTTTCTTGGAGATTTAAATAACGTCGAAGTCGTAAATTTAAAACAGCTAGCCATGATTTTGAGTAAATATGTAACTTCTAAAAGAAAATTCTGAAAAAGTGTCAAATTTTTTCAAATATGTTCGAAATCTACGTTCAAACCAGTTCGAACCTCGAACCGGATTACCACAATGAAATCGAACTCTTCTTGAAATGTCGCAGACTATAAAAGAAGAAAAAAATGAGCATAGTTTATGTCATGACATGGCCAGAGCGTAAAAAGAGTTTTCACGGAATTAATATTGCAACATTTTCTTCTCACCTTATTACTAAATAAATAAATTTATTTGTTTTTAGTTAACAGATTCATTAATCCGTAAAACTACTTGACAATGACAAAAGATTCTTGGGAATAAGTAAAGTAGGGTGATAGATTAAGGCCCGTCAAGCGATTTGACAGGTGCTGTCAACGAAGGACAGGAACCGAAACACTCAGCCACAAACTCGGGAACTAACAAACTCTTTTGGATAATTTTAAGTATCATCACCATAAAAAATAGTTTTTACAGTTTTGGAACACTAAACGCCCCAGGATATAATAACAATAAAACTTTTGTTGTTTCGTTTAGTGTCCATTAATTCATGAATAAAAAATTGATTACGTTTACGATGTTCATTTTAGTATAGTAATCATCATCATCATCATTTCAACCGAAAGACGTCCACTGCTAGATATAGGCCTCCCCCAAGCATCGCCACAGGAATACGTTGGATGCGAGAAGCACAGAACAGGTCGATTATAGTAATATGCTACAAAAATCAGTAACTACTATACTAAACCTAATTGAACGAATTAATTTGTACAGAATTAATGTACCTTTACTAAAAAAGATAGCGGCCCCGTTAGTTCTCATTTGACCACCTGCCAAAATACCCAATAATTTAGCGCGTGGCTAAAATGAGAACTAACTCTCCCGCCTTTTTTTAGGAATGGATGCCGCGTGCCCGCGTGGATGTCGGAAATTAATGCAAGAGGACGTACTACCGCGATAAGAATGTGTTATTCCAGGTTATATAGCTAATATAGACTCTGTGTGCTATTTTCGATCCAGATCCATTCAGCCATTTTTGCGTGATTGAGAAACAAACACCCAATCATACATATTTTATTAGTAGTAGTAGGATTATAACTCATATTACTTAGGATTCATAGTTTATGAGAACATCATGTGTGTTGGTGTTTTTAAAATAAAAGTAATAGTATTCAGAGTAAGAAGACTGTGACATAGGGCTTGGTTTATAGTTGAATATAAGTCTTCCTGGTTTTTCTTAACGCTCCTATTTTACCTATACAGACACTCAATCATTTACCAGACACCGAACATAATTATAGTAATAGTACTTTTGTACCTGTATAGCTGTCGGAAAATATCACCCGGGAACCTACTACCGGGATAAAGTAGGTATACTATCTGTTACGTATCCATGATATAATATATCTTTGTGTCAAATTCGATCTAAATCCGTTTGGCCATCTTTGCATCATTGAGAAACAAACATCCAAAAATCTAATCATCTAAGCCATTTCGCGGTCTCTTACTTAGAATAATACTATTAGGTTTATTTTGAGTATAATGAACACACATGATATTCGCAATTACTATGAAGCCAAAGTAATATGAATTACAATCCTACTTATTCTGTACTACCCGGCCGCTGCCAACGCGCTCTGCGCCCGCTTTTTAAATCTCTAATATCTTCTAAGATATTCATTTAAATTACATGCTGCAAAGAGCCATATTGATCTATATTAAATGCACAATGTATTTAAGGTACTTAATTGGATAAGGATTAATGCTGTATTGCTTAAAATCACTTCGTAAATAAGCCCTTATTTCTCGTAAAAAGTAAAAGATAAAAAATGGTTATTGTGGGTTATCCCTAAGAGATAGACATATACCATTCAGGACATTTTTGTAGGCCTTTTTGAGGTGTATAATACTGTAGTACATTATTTTGATCTATTTCGTAGGATTCAGCCAGGGTTTTTCGAATTTTGAGACGTATGTCAGCGTAGTTTTCGAAGACTGTTATTTTTTTCTAAAATAAAAGATTTTTTCTAAAATAAAAGTAGCCTAAGTTACTCCTTGTTACATCAGCTATCGGCCAGTGAAAGTCCCGTCAAAATCGGTCCAGCCATTTCAGAGATTAGCGGGAACAAACAGACAGACAGACAGACAAATATTGTAAAAAATGTTGTTTTGGTATATGTATCGTGTATACATCCTTAAAAACTTAGTAAAAAGTCATCTTAATATTAAAAACAGACACTCCAATTTTATTTATTTGTAGTATGTAGTATGTATGTATGTATGTATGTATAGAGTATGTATAGATTAACATCCCTGTTAATGTATTCGAGAGTCCAAAAACCCTCGTTTTTAGCAGTTTATTTATCATTATCATTTGACAAGCCAAGTCTTATAGAGATATTCTTCCTAGTGTATCCATACTAATCCATACTTCCATACTAATATTATAAATGCAAAAGTTACTCTGTCTGTCTGTCTCGCTTTCCTGCTAAAACTACTAAACCGATTTAAATGAAATTTGGTACACAGATAGTTTAGAGTCTGAAAAAGTCTATTTTTTATTGCGGAAAAGGGGATATAAGGGGTTGAAAGGGAGGATGAAAGGTTGCAGGGAAGTATTGTTATTTTTAAAGCTAGAATGATGAAACTTTTTTATTCGGCTTTTATTACATCCATACTAATATTATAAATGGAAAAGTGTGTTCCCAGATCCAGCATGTCCCTTGCTGCCCTCCCACAGTGATCGCCTAAGCCGAGGTGTGAACACTCCTCGGGGTTACCCTTAGGACTTTCGCTTTAGTTTTTAATTTTACTATGGCCCGGCTGGAGGTCTAAAAAGTTAACCTTAGAAATCGCCGAGCAAAACTCCGTTTAAGTAGTCAGAATCTTTTTCAGATTAACTACGAGATGTACTACAAAAAAAAAATAGGAACAGTGTGTGTATGTCTGTTTGTTCGTCTTTCACGGCAAAACGGAGCGACGAATTGACGTGATTTTTAAGTGGAGATAGTTGAAGGGATGGAGAGTGACATAAGCTAATAATTCCGAGACT
Source organism: Aporophyla nigra (assembly GCA_947507805.1). Classification (NCBI taxonomy): domain Eukaryota; kingdom Metazoa; phylum Arthropoda; class Insecta; order Lepidoptera; family Noctuidae; genus Aporophyla; species Aporophyla nigra. The sequence goes on along the minus strand of OX382304.1, from coordinate 22,372,569 downwards.
TCGTCTGCGTCCGTGATAACCGACATTTACGTGAACGAAGTCGCGGGCAAAAGCTCTTATATCTTTAAATTAAACGAGCAATTCTTGTATATTATATGTATATATATCTGAATCTCGGAAACTGCTCCAACGATTTTCATGAAATTTTGTATGCAGGGGATTTCGGGGGCGATAAATCGATGTAGCTAGGATTCATTTTTAGAAAATATCGTTTTATTCGTGTTTACAATAATCAGCTTTATCGATAATCAACTTAAACATAAACTATACATACTTACGTAATTGGTCGATAAACTGTAAAAAATTAAGTATTTGTTTCTAATATATAATTTTCAAAAAAACACAATTAACCAAATAAAAAAATATTTATATCTCGGGCATCGGTCTCGGTCATCCAGGTACTGACAATTTAAATAGAGTTTAGCACTTTCAGTAGCGTAATCGTCCTAATTTTAAGAACGTTCAAAGTTTGATCTTAACTATACTTTGAATGTTAATTACGAGAATTGGCCTTCAGGAATAAGATTGTATTTTTAATGAATTTAAAGTAAGATTGATAGGTATAATGATATAATGTGGACTACTGTACAGACTGTCCGATCGGGCGTAAATGTCCGGAATGATCGGAACTAACTGGCTCTGACCAGCCAACATCGTCAATCATCAGGTATTTAGAAATATCTTTGATCGGCAGCCGTCAAAATGATCGCAATAATTTAGTACCGTATAAATCTTGGTTAAATGATCTAAGAGAAAATTACATTATTTTTTTCATAGAAGATTTACGAGTTTTATTAAAATAACTAGCTTCTGCCCGCGACTTCGTGACACTTGAGGTTATTCGCAGCCGCAGCGGTAGTGCCAGCACAGCAAGCTGAGCTAGGAAGATAGGATGACGCAAGAGTATTTTTAATTTAAGACGTTTATTTCAGACAATTGTCCATATTGTTGTTAGTAACACAAAAACCTTATAAAGGTATTGTTAATACATACAAAAATAAAATTAAAATAAGGATCGCATAGGAGTGCCAGTTTATGGCAAGCCCTGGACGCGACCACCCGGAGCGTGTAGTCGCATCCAATGCTGCCACATAGGCGAGTCCCGAGTATAGACACACGTTGCATCCCAAACTGAAGGCGTTACCCACCTTCCATGAAAATAAAGACATCCCATTCCGGTTTCATGCCATCGTCACGTGTCAAGCCATTAGGTTCTAATACAGCTGGAACGCCAACGGTGACAAGAGCTCGTCGGATAATGTCGTGAAAGTTCGCGTGCCACCCTAATCGACCCGCACTTCGACTGCAAAACAGGCCATGTTTTCCTAGACTGGAAACAACTTTGCCACAGTGACAGTGTTATGGAGAACAACTAGGAGCTCCCAGACGTAGGGAAACAGCGAGACGAAAAGTAGTGTCGTCGAACAATGTGCCTATATTCGACAACTCACGGAGTGCATGAAGCGTTTCATTTCATATTATATACTTACTAATTCCATGCTTTTAACAGGTTGTGCATTTTTATTTAACTTTTTCGTAATCATGTAATAAAACTTAGTGTATATAAAATGCTAAATTTATTAGTCGTTTGTCATTTGTTGATTAATTTTGAAATAGTTGGCTTGTATAGTTTATTTTTGGGAAACCAAATAAAATTGATTGGTAAATTATATTATTCACATAATTCTGAACGCATCCAAAGATGTAAGCGCCTCTCGCGGCAAATAGGGCTACTAATGTTTCGAATCGGCTATGTTCGGCTTTTCTCGGGTCAGTCACGCCTAGACTCGTTCGAAAAGCGAAACCAAATCATTCCACGGCGATGTACGAAGACTGATGCTCTTGTCGTGGACTCTCTGAGCAAACGTGCTATTTTACTCATTGTAACGGGCTTTGATATCCGCCAGAGGTATTTTTATAAGTATAATGTTGTGATTTAAACCGTCGCTTGTGGTGTTAAGTGTTCCTTACGTTTAAGTGAAAAAAAATATACAAAGAATATTGTGTGTGGTGCAATAGTGCTCACGGCAGTTCCCTTATCCTGGATTCTAAAGGATTGTTGTTTATCCAGCTAAGAGATAATCAGTAAAAAGGTAAGTTTTGTACTTCTACTGTAGAGCAGCGGACTATTCGTGAAGCAAGAACGCGTGGCGTTTATTGGAATGGCTTCCGTTTATCGACTCGCGTGCGCGGTAATGGCTGACTTTCTTTTCTCTCACAGAAGGGATTTCGTTGATAGATATTGATGGAAGCATAAGTGTTGGTGTCGTAAAATCGGCATTTTTATCATCGAATAGTTTTTTTTCTGTGGCATCTGTGTGCGTAGGCGGTAGATTACACAGAGTGGGTGGAGGCAGAGAATGTAATCAAAATGTTGCGGCACACGGCAGGCCTGAGACCGGTCGCGCGGTCCTCGGTCGTGCACCGTACTCGCAGTGTTGTCTATTCGATAAGGCGAGTTCCGTTTTTGAGCCCGACGAACGTTCAAGTTGTGTATGACGTGATCAGTTTTCATATTCAGTCATCAGCCCTGCGGCCTCCCTGTATACATTCTGGGAGATAATTTTAGCTGTGCGTCTACAATTATTTACATTCCACAACAATAAACATTGTGTTAGCTCGGTAGTAATAAATATGTTCGAACTTTGAACCCGATTTATGAATGAAGTTTTATGAGTCATTCATCGATTCAGATGTTTTCTTTTTTAAATACCGTGTTCAGGTCACTTGTCTATGCTAGGCTAAGGTAGGCTCTCGGCACATAGTAATAATTTCTAAAACATCAACCATAAATTCCTTCTGGTTCTAAAATGTTTGTCAAGCATTTTCTAAGTTATTATGATAGTCGTGTTTTAATCTGTGATATTTATCATCAGTAGTTTTACTAAGTAAAAAGATCTTTCGGGCGGGACCGTGAGGCAACTTGATAGATAAGCCATTCGATTGTTTATTAATTCAATTGACAACGTAAAATGTCCATTTTTTTCAAAGCAAAATTGATAATACTATAAAGTGTTGAATGTCTTTTTTTTCTAATAACGCCGAATACCGAAGTAGTCAATCTGCTTAACAATCAATTTTCACGAACATATCAACTTAAAATTATATTTTAAATTAAAAAATAACGACAACGTAATGTATCGGTAGTAGGTACTATTAAAATACGCAGGTATTACGTATTGTGTATGCTAATTATATAAAAACATTAATAATGAAAGCTTAATTAAATTTTTCGTTTATTAATATCAATACAAAAAAATATATACGATGGCCCATTGGTATCAGCAGTAGGGTCCAAGCAAACCATTCTTATTATATTGTTATAAAATAATCCCCCTCTTCCTCTCCCAATGAAGAGTATATGCAATAATAATTATGTTATAACAATCAGAACCTAGCTCTCCAGAACAGAAATACCTAATTTCGTTATATTAAGGCTATTTTCGGAGTCAATAATTTCATTCATTCAAGCTTTAGATCAGAACAGTAGTGGCCCAGTGGTATCGTTCCCGACTTGACGACTTTAAGGTCGTGGGTTCGAACCCAGGTAGGCCCTTTACTTTGTGTAAATAATTTCATCACTACTACTTTCAAAACGGTGAATGAAACATCGTGAGGAAACCCGGTCTGTCCTAGAACCAAAAATTCGACACATGGACATCTAACAACCCGCGTGATAGATTACGGCCCACTCCCTCGCACCTTGAGGAGGCCTGTGTCCCAGCTGTGGGACCATATAGACTGATTATTATGAAGCTTAAGATATTATCTTAACACGTTGACGGACAGTATTCCCTTACTGGTTAATCGTGTTGAGACACTACAAAATTTCATTTTTATTAACATTTTTTTTAACGTACGATAAGACAGTAAAAGATTAAAACTCTATCCGTCGTGAAACTACAGAATGCCCTTCCTTTTATTAGTATATAAAAAAAGCGTGTAACATAACGTCGCAAGGCGTACTGATTGTATGAAAGTCAAAAGGTTGACGTCGATAGGCGTACTGTCGTACTATTTTATCCAGAGAGAACGTCGGGAGGCGCTCTGTCCGTCAACGTGTTAAAATACAAAATAATACGTCCAAAAAAATCGGGCTAGGTCTTTCCAAATAACTACAAATACCTACGTTTCGTCTCATGCTTAACCCTGGCATAGGCAACTGAAGGAATACAGGTGGATTTTAGTCAGTAATAGTCTGACACGCCCTTCCGCTACACCCAGAGCGGGAGAGACGTCATTTGATGATTACCCATAAAATAAGTACTAGTAAATAAATACTACCCACAAAAAAAAGCTTAACATGAACATCTAAAAAAACTTTGAATAGGTAAGTGGGTACACCAGATATTCATGAGACACCCATTTCATTTGCAATCGCCGATTGCCCGGCTCCTTACCAGAATCTACCCTTTATCATCAGTCATACATTTTGGTAATACTTTTGGGTATGGTAGGACCCATGCTTCAATTAAATTTAAAGGGCCTTTTACCTACCTAGAAAAAGATACGACAATAATAGTTACCGTAGTACTCAATAACGGTTGGCAGGTAATAGCATTCGATGCATTCGATGTTATTAAGCAAAACGTAATCAGACTGCCTACCATGTGCCTTTTTTTGTGGGTGGGAAATCATCAAATGACGTCTCCCGCTCTGGATGGAGCGGAAGGGCGTGTTCAGTTGCCTATGCCAGGATCACGGTAACTCTTTCGAACAATTTCGCGACCCTGTCAGATATACCATGTGCCTACTGGTGGCAACAGGCCTCGTCATTATGAGAGCGGCAGCGGGCCAGAATCCACCACGCGGGCCCAGTGCGAGTTGGTGGGTGTTACATCATATCTTCGATTTTTTCGATCGCAGGACAACGGTTTCCTCACGATGTTTTCCTTCAACTTACACAAAGTATAGTACGGCTTCACGTCGAAAAGGAACGCTCGAAAACATTAATCGATAGCAGGTATTTAGTTGGAATAGAAAATTATGAGCGCGACAGTTTGCCTGCTTTATCTCGAATATAAGTTCGAAACATCGTTTCTCGAACGACCATTAAATCGGCTTTTCCGAATGACATCGGAATAGTTAATCGCAATATGTATAAACAATGTTTTCTCTCTAATAATGAGGGTAATACTACCGTCATCTGTAGTTTTTATTTAAAAATAAAATATTTAACTACAATGGAATATAAATATAGATACATAGATAAATATATAACTAGAGTAGATAGTTTTAAATACAACAAGATAATTATTGAACAAAAATTATTATTTGTATTGAGTAGCTATAATAGGTTTATTTTCTTGTGTTCATGATAATATTAAGTTTGATATTATTATATTTCTACTCGTTTACTTGCTGTTTTATTATATTGTACCTACTCAAATAAAAAAACCTTAAACCTATTCAGAAAAATCGATATAGCGGTCGTTCGAGAAATGAGTTTTCGAAATATAGTTATGAGATTTTTTAATGCAATTGTTTACACCCTAAACAGTCGCTCTCACAATTTATCGATTTCAAGTAGGTCCCATCGAGTTAACGTTTTAGTGCTTTTGTTACTCGGAAACATCCGACGACCAACTCAGCATGCGTAGCATGACCACCGTAGAACGGGGTTTTGTCGACGGAAGAATAGACAAAATTACAGATTGTAGAAAGATTAAAGACAGAATTAAAGATTGTAGAAATATTTGTACCTTTTTATGCCAGCGTAGCATAACAATTCTATCTCTATTCTACCAAGAATAGACAAAGTTCTTTCTATGGTGGTCATGCTACGCGTACTGGGCCGTTAACTGCTCTGGATCCTGTTTCTTTTCACCTATGTAGATAGTAACATTAATAATATAAAACTTTCGACACCCATTAATTTATCAAACGTTTTAAGACATTTATTTGCGTCTTTATTGAGAGTTCAACGACTCGCGGAATAAAACCTCATAACTTCGAAAATTGTCAGGCGAACCCACATCTATAAAAAGGCAAATTGAAAAATCCTAATAAAAACATGATCAATTACGAGTAAAACCAAAATTGATAAAACTTCAAACTAAGTTAAATGTCCACTAGACCGTTGTGTTTTATCGTATTCTTTATGATAACGGTTAGATTTATTACGGAACGTTATAAGACTGGTAAGGGAATTTAACTGGCCTGTTAGTCTAGTGGTTAGTGACCCTGACTGCTAAGACTGAGGTCGTGGGTTCGATTCCCACCAAGGACAAAATGTTTGTGTGTTGAGCACAATCATTTGTTCTGTGTCTGGGTGTAATTTATCTATAATATATATATATTTAGAAATATATAAGTATATTTATCAGTTGTCTGGTCACCATAGTGCAGAAACTTGCTTGGCTCTGCCTAGTTTGGGATCAGATAGCAGTATGTTGGCTGTCCTAAGATATTATTATTATTATAAATATTTCGTAAAAATCCATCTAAGTGTAGGTACTGCACAAAAATTCAAGTTCTACAAAATCTAAGTAAGAAATATTCCTCCAAAAGGACTAGAGACAAACAAATATCTACAAGTACCTACTCAGATCACAAGCAACAACAAACGCGTTGTGATGAAATAGGTTACCAGTTAATGCCGACCAAATCCCTGTATGGTGGCCAAGAATGATAAGTGGAGTAGGTCATTCGAGATGGGTCGACGACACCGAAACCCACTTGGTAGCAAGGATGACTTAATGTGAGAACACAACTAGATCTATTCGGCAATTTTTTGAAGTAAATTTTGTAATCTTGTTTTAGGCACATAAGTCGGGACGAAAGTATCATTGACTAGTATTTAAAGGTCATAAATGCAGTGCCAAGAAAGTCTATCTTTACGATACTACGCTTCAATACTGTTATTCCTCTGTTAGTCAGTTTCTCCATCATGCTGAACAAATGAGCGAAAAAATTTTGAGTCAAATGTCAACCGAATTACCGGTCTAGGTTTAATCATGTTTACTAGAAGTGACTGTTTATTTGAAAATCAGTAATGTTTATTAGTTTTGTCTTACTAGAGATAGGAATAAACTCTTGTCAAAGATCATTGAACAGCATACATTATTTAAATATCATTAGATAGTACCGAAGTATTTTCTAAACAACCCAGAAAAACAGTACAGCAACTCACAATAAGTAAAAGCAGCAAGATAACGGCTAAACGATCCCATCCATCTCGTTATGTAATTTTATTTGACACATCATTAATGTATTATGTTCATCTAATTGACAGTAAAAGTTAAATACAACCAATATTCTATGAAATAAACTAGCGAAATATGGCAAATGGGCTTTAGCGTTTTAGGGTTCAAATGATGGAACGTAAATCGTCGCTCAAACTGAGCCCTAAGGGGCTTTAACATGACGTTTGTTGTTTCAGGTCTCGCCCACCAGCTCGCAGCGCTGTTATCGCACTATGAGAGTGCGCCTCACTTACTTATGATCTCAATATAGAACAAAATCCACGTTTGAAGACCGCATCGTACACCACAATGGCTTTTCTGTGAGTATACATTACTCGGTGTTTCGAATTCTCGATGTTTTTCGTTTCTCCGATTTTTTCTTTTTCATTATTTTATCGTTACGCTACCACGTTCACTCCCTCGTTGCGAACAGCATGCCAAATTATTATTTTAGTTATTCCCCTTTATAATGATGCTGAGGCTTTCGTCGGCGTGTGACTTATATCAGTGCACTGACCGCGTCGGGGTCGCCCGCGCTATCCTGGTACTAACCTATTTTTAACCGGTTCACTGATTAGTCACCGGTTTATGATGACTTAGTTAAGCTCGACTGATTTAATTCAACATAGGGCTTATCAGTAGCTCATGCTCGCTATATATTTTCTGCATGTCAGCTAGGTATATTCTGGAAACCCAATGTTAACATTTTTTGACTGCACATGTTCTGCAGATAAAAAAAATGTGACTTCAGAATATATTATCAAAAGTCATTCGTATTAAACACATTGTTTTTGAGTACGGGTCACGAAATGACCCGCAGTCAAAAACAATGTGTTTTGTATTATTTGCAGTAAAAATAGGTTGGTACCGATATCGTTTATCTGGGATGAGGGTGACCGCGTGTCCCCGCAACAGCTCGCGATTTCGCTCCGACCGCACTAGACCTCTCCGAGCCAATACGTGTACTCGTGCGCACCGCGGTTAAATAAAATCGAAAAAAAAATACGCGATAGGTCCTCATCGTTGAATCGTTAACAGGCTTCACTGGACCATTGTATAGTAGCACTTAGGCGAGTAGCAGGCGGCGGAGCGGTGCGGTGCGATGGGAACGAAGCGGCGACAGCGGCTGGTCCGGCGCACGGGCGCGGACAGTGCGCCTGAGTGGGTGTCTCGCGTTGCAGATGTATGGGGCGGGCGGGTGGCAGCAGTGCGACGAGTGGGCGGCGGCGCGCGCGGTAGAGTGCCGGCCACATGCGCCCGCGCCATGTGGCGCGTGCTGCTGGCCCTGGGGGCCGCGTGCGCTGCCGCGCGCGCCTCGCAAGACGTGGTCCTCACCTTCAGCGACCCCGTGACGGCGCCTTATTCGTTCTTCAATCATCTGGCCGTCGACCGCAATACCGGCCGGGTGTACGTCGGCGCCGTCAACAGAATCTACCAACTCTCTCCCGACCTGGAAGTCGCACAGTTGATCATCACGGGCCCCGTTAACGACTCCGCCCTCTGCACCTTCGACTGCCCTTCTAATTATGTGAAAAAACCCACGGACAATGTGAATAAAGCTCTAGTGATTGACTACGCGACCAGCCGCCTGATAACATGTGGTTCGGTTCTGCAAGGGTTGTGTTCTGTACGAAACTTGAATAATATTTCTCACGATGTGCGCGAAGTGCGTGAGCCAGTGGTGGCGAACAATGCGACAGCTTCCACGGTGGCGTTCATCGCGCCAGGACCGCCGAATCCTCCGATGACTCAAGTTATGTATGTAGGCGTCACTTTCACCGGCAATTCGCCCTACCGTTCAGAAGTTCCTACTGTAAGCAGTCGCTCCCTTGAAGACGACCGTCTATTTATGATAGCTAGAACGGCGGTTACGACTGGTACGAGGATGTTTGTCAATTCGCTATCTCGCGAACGTTATCCTATTAATTATGTCTACGGTTTCAATTCGGAAGGATTCAGTTACTTTTTGACAACCCAGTTGCGAGGTGTAGGCTCTGACACATACTACAGCAAGTTAGTCAGAGTTTGTCATGATGATGAGAATTATTATTCTTACACTGAAATCCCAATGTCATGTACCGGAGAAGGCGGTGGTAACTATGGATACAATCTGGTGCAAGCAGCGTTTGTCGGAAAAGCTGGATCCGTACTAGCGGGAGAACTAGGAATAACTGCTCAACATGACGTGCTGTTCGCTGCATTCAGTCAGAGTGAATCTATCAATACTAACACTCCTTCTGATCTATCTGCGCTATGTGTTTATTCGCTCAAAGCTATCCGACGTAAATTCATGCAAAACATAAAGACTTGCTTCAGTGGCAACGGTTCCAGAGGGTTAGACTTCATATCGCCATCCCATGCATGTATTGGCACAAAACTACAATCAATCAGCGAGGATTTCTGCGGGCTAGATGTGAATACGCCTCTGGGAGGTGAGCAACCTGTAGAAGCGGTGCCAGTGGCAATATTTTCGAAGAGGCTAACAGCGGTTGCAGCGACGGCCACCGGCGACTACACTGTTGTGTTTGCCGGTACTGCTCAGGGGCACCTCAAGAAGATCGTGGTCGAGAGCGCCACCTCTGCATTTGAGTACGGAGACATCGTCGTCGACGAGGGCTCCGCTGTCAACAAAGACTTGCATTTCGATACTCAATTTATGCATTTATATGTGATGACTGAACGTAAAGTGTCTAAAGTGAAAGTTCAAGAGTGTAGCGTCTATAAATCATGCTTAACATGTCTCGGAGCCAAAGACCCTTATTGTGGATGGTGTTCTTTAGAAAATAAGTGCAGCTTACGTTCGGACTGTCAAGACGCAGCTAAAGATCCACTGTATTGGATCTCGTACCGCAGCGGCCGTTGTACAACTATTACTCAAGTAACACCAAATCAATTACAACGAACGACTGCTAGGACGTTAGATTTACTTATCGAAAACTTGCCAACTCTTAATGGACAATTCTTATGTGCATTTACAGCCTTAGATCGTACTCTCATAACTAACGCTACTAGGAAGCCTTATGGCGTTAATTGTACCACTCCGCGCACCGACACGCTGCCCTCGATTCCCACCGGCCAACATCATTTTACGGCAAAACTGTCGGTGCGCACAACCCAAGGGCCAGATTTCGTTGCTACCAACTTCACATTTTTCGACTGCAATACGTACAGCTCGTGCACGCAATGCGTCAGCTCCTCCTTCCCATGTGACTGGTGTGTCGACGGACACCGATGTACGCATGACACTGCTGAAAACTGCCGAAACGATATACTAGTCACCGGTGTCAGTAGAATTGGTCCCAGTTATCGCTCAGGGCCCGGCTTCTGTCCCACTATAAATTCAACGTCCGACGGCACAAACGAGATTTTAGTTCCATCCGGTGTAAAGAAAGCTATAAAAGTCAAAGTTCATATAATAGGTCAATTTATCGTTCAGACAAGGTTCGTTTGTCAATTCAATATAGAGGGGCGTGTGACTCATGTCAACGCTCAACTTCTTGCTGACACGATTTACTGTGAAGCCGTTGAATTTACTTACACATCGCGTGCTCCAAATATTACCGCTTCCTTCGCTGTTATATGGGGAGGATCAAAGCCTTTAGATAATCCGGATAATACTCATATTCTCATTTATCGTTGTAATGATATGGCAGATAACTGTGGTATGTGCCTCGCACTCCCAGAGAAGTTTGGATGTGGTTGGTGCCAGGGATCGGACCGATGCGAAGTTCAAGAACAGTGTGGTGTTCCCAGTGTATGGTTGAATCGTACTCAGACTTGCCCTAACCCAGAGATTCACTCGTTTCGGCCCCAATTAGGTCCCTGGGACGGAGGTACTAATATCACTATTGAGGGAATTAATTTAGGTCGCAATATATCTGATATTTATAACGGCGTTACTATTGCGGGTATCAAATGTCAGCCAATAATTGAACTTTATGTTAAAACGAAGCAAATCGTCTGTACTGTAGACGGGCCGGGTGAAGAAGTGCCTCGAGACGGGCCTGTAGTCGTACGCGTCGCGGATTATCGCGGAGAATCTAAACACCACTATGCATTTGTGAATCCAAAAATTAATTCTATTCAACCGAAATATGGTCCACAATCCGGAGGTACTAAACTACGTATTACGGGTGAATATCTCAACGCAGGGAGTAACATACAAGCATTTATAGACGACTTGCCATGCGCTATACTGTCTGTATCGCACGAGGAGGCCGTCTGTAGAACTAGCCATTCGTATCAAATTAAAATGGGTACGTTGCGGATGCGTTTCGATAACGGTATGCGTACTTTAGAGCGAGAAAAGTTTGAATATATGGAGGATCCTATTGTTGCGTCCGTAGAGTCCGGCCCACCACTAACGTCACAAAGAAAACAACCTAAAGGTATTCCATCCGGTGGAATAAACATTAAAGTAACCGGACAGAATTTTCATACAATTCAATTTCCACAGATCTACGTGTATCATGATAACCGACCTTATATCGCGCCTTGCAACAGAGTCGATTTTCAATCTCATCTCATTTGTGAATCTCCAGGAATAGAAAGTGCTGGTCTCAATCTAGATCCGGATAGACCCTTAGAACTAGAATACGGTTTCAATATGGACGATGTTCAAAGTGTGCAAAATCTAACTAGCAAAAGGGGCGAAGCATTCCTACTCTATCCAGATCCCCTTTATGAAAAATTCGACGAAGACGTAAAGTATTATAAGTCTGAATATTTAACTATAAACGGTCAAAATCTGGATAGAGCTTGTACAGAAAACGATGTGGAGGTTCATATAGGCGAAAGTTTGTGTAACGTGACATCACTGTCGCGGCATCAATTGACGTGCCGTCCGCCTTCGCGAGATGAACTTCCAGACGGAATTGATACACCCGAAGTTGTAGTTAGAGTCGGACGTGCCCTCACGTACAAGATTGGTAAATTATCTTATTCATCGCAGGCTGGTCTCCAAGCCGCCATAGGCAAGCCAGCTTTAATAGGCATCGGCGTCAGCGCCGGTATACTCCTTTTGATATTTTTCGGATTTTTAGTTATGTATAGAAGAAAATCAACTGAGAATATTAGGGTATTAAAAAATATGCAAGAGCAAATGGATATTCTAGAATTAAGAGTAGCTGCTGAATGTAAAGAAGCGTTTGCAGAGTTGCAAACAGAAATGACCGATTTGACTGGAGATGTGACTGGCGGTATACCATTCTTAGATTACCGTACGTATGCTATGAAAATATTGTTCCCTAACATCGACGACCATGCCGTCCTGCAATGGGAGCGCCCAGAGCTTATTAGAAAAGACAAAGGTCTCAGAATGTTTGGGCAGCTAATTATGAACAAAACATTCCTTCTATTATTTATTCGTACTTTAGAAAGCAATAGATATTTTTCAATGCGCGATCGTGTGAATGTAGCTTCTCTTATTATGGTTACTCTTCAGAGTAAGATGGAGTATTGTACTGATGTATTAAAGACATTATTAGCGGAGTTAATAGAAAAGTGTATGGAAGGAAAGAATCACCCCAAGTTGTTGTTGAGACGTACCGAGAGCGTCGCTGAAAAGATGTTGAGTGCTTGGTTCACTTTCCTGTTGTATAAATTCCTTCGTGAATGCGCTGGCGAACCACTGTACCTGTTGTTTAGGTCGATGAAAGGCCAAGTCGACAAAGGGCCTGTAGACGCGATAACTTCTGAAGCACGATATTCTCTAAGCGAGGAAAAACTCATTAGGCAGTCCATAGATTTCAAACCTATATCCGTTAGCGTATCGATCTCGCAACAGACATTGTTCGTAAGTGGTTTAGAGGCTACTACTGAAAACGTTCACGTAAAAGTTCTCGACTGTGATACGATAAGTCAAGTGAAAGAGAAGTGTTTAGACGCAATTTACCGCGCAACTCCGTACTCCCAGAGACCAAGTCGTGACGACCTCGACTTGGAGTGGCGCACGGGCGCTTGCGGACGGCTGATCCTCTACGACGAGGATAGCACCACTAAATGCGAAGGCGAATGGCGCAAGCTCAACACTCTTAATCATTACCGCGTACCAGACGGCGCCTGTCTTAGTCTCGTTGCTAAACAAAGTTCCGTATACAATCTGTCGAACATGGAGAAGAACGACAAGTCCCATACGTATGAAACACTTAACCGCGGTAAATATGGTTCGGCTAGTCCACCAGCCAGCCCCCTCAAATACGAACATGGCGGTGGTTTCAAATACTGGCATTTAGTGCGCCACCACGACGATGACGCACGCAAAGAGGGAGAGCGTGGCAATAAAATGGTCTCGGAAATATATCTCACCCGTCTTCTCGCCACCAAGGGCACTCTGCAAAAGTTTGTAGATGATTTATTCGAGACTATTTTTAGCACAGCGCACCGTGGCTCGGCGCTTCCTCTCGCTATAAAGTACATGTTCGACTTCCTTGACGATCAGGCGTTGCAGCACACAATCTCCGATCCGGAGGTGGTGCACACCTGGAAGAGTAATTCCCTTCCGCTACGTTTCTGGGTCAATCTGATTAAGAATCCTAACTTCGTTTTTGACGTTCACAAGTCCAACACAGTAGATTCTTGCTTATCGGTTATCGCGCAAACGTTTATGGACTCGTGCTCAACATCCGACCACATCCTCGGTAAAGACTCGCCGTCGTCCAAGCTTCTTTACGCGAAAGACATACCAGTATACAAGGAGTGGGTGGAGCGTTATTATGCGGATATTAAGTTAATGCCAGCGATATCCGATCAGGATATGAATGCTATGCTCGCGGAGGAGTCGCGTCTCCACACTAAAGAGTTCAACACGAACTGTGCGTTGAACGAGCTGTACGCGTATGCAGAGAGGTACAACGAACAGCTGACGGTGACGCTCGAGGAGGACGAGTTCTCGCAGAAGCAGCGGCTCGCGTACCGCCTCGAGCAGGTGCACGGGCTGATGTCGCACGACTATAACGTGTGAGCGCCCGAATGGGAGCCCGACACCAACCCCACCGCCCTGTATATAAAGCCCCCGCACATATCTATGCTGGCAAATATTGTATATATTAGATAGTGTACAGTCATTAATATTGTAATTTTTGTATCATTTCTGCGGTCCGATGTCGTTTTTTAATTTTATATAATGAAATTTGTATTAATTTTACACGACGAGCTCGGCCGGCCGCGGTCGTGCCACAGTAAGCATCGTAATAAAAATTGTGTATGTCTGTCTATGTGTGCTCGCGTCGTACGAGTTATTGTTACGTCGATCGGTGTAAAATGTGTGTCGCAAACGAAATCGCATGTGAGCTCGCCGGCGAGCGAGGCCGTCGCTCGCCGACGGGCGATTTTAAAATTTGTACTCACTACTTAACGAAATATCCGACAGTGATGCCCTGAACGATTCCAATAAATAAATATCGTCGAATAAAACATTTTGTTTGATTTGTCGGCGGTAGTGAGCAGCGCCATTGTCGCGCACGACGAAAGCCCCCGCGTCTCGGCAGCTGTCGGCAGGGTGAGCGCGGTACGGCCATGCCGCCTCGTCTCGCTAGCTTGCGGAACCCTTGTCGGTCGCGTCACTCAACTGTGGTGTCCAGCACGTCACATCTCATATCACCAATCATGTGTATGTCGTTGCGTTGAGGCACGTCGCCGGCCCACGAGGGTTGTTCGCGCGCCGCGCGGCGAGACGGTCATGGATGAACCTACGCGGCCCTGCTGTTTCAGCCGGTACGTGCGGATCGTGGCAAGAACGACATTCGCGGTCGTCAACAACCTTTACTGCATCCCCGCTTACGTGGTGTGGATGATGGCGCTGCGCCTCGTCAGACCCTTGTTCGCCCCCCTCTATTGGAAGATCGAAGGACTCATGTATCATTGGCTGCTGGCGATGGTCTCCATGTGGTCCTGGACGGCTGGATATGAAAGTAAGTCAGTTTTGTTGTTCGAAGACGGCGCGCCAAATATCACACAGTAACCGACAGGCTAATATTCGGTTCCATAAGCTTCTTAGTGGATGTAACTACGTTTAGTTTTGAATAGTGTAATTAGCATTTGTGTGGTAATGTTCAGATTGCGTTTAAGATAAGTAAAAAGCGTATAGAAGCTTAAAACTTTTACCATTGTTCTTTATGGTCCGCATTGTTGGAAAGAGGTATGCACAAGAGTTTTGTCACATGGCGCGCCTCTCATAATACATAATGAGCTCTGCAAATTACCGTACCAACATATACAGAAGATACTTACCCGAATGTGGCTACAATGGGTAATATAACACGGAATTAATTTTAGTTACGCATAAGTAAATTCCGCTTGCATTACGACTATACTTTCAAGGAACTTATTAAATCGACGGTAACTCGGCGGACGTGAATGCATTGTATTAGGTACCTATGTAAAGCAACCGGATATCGCAACAGAACCCTAACCGACGGTTGATGTAAACTTGTGTAAGGTACACTTATAGCAAGAACGACTCCTGAGACAAAGGTAAGTACAAACCTTGTTACACTTTTAATTGGAGACTGGTAAAGACTGTGGAAAAATCAGCATTCAAGTAGCTGCTATAAAGTCATCTTTGGTCCGAATATATTATTTAACTTTGTTATCTCGCATATTGGATTAATTTATATTATAACGTCAGAATCTGGCATCATATTCTTGATCAATAAATGAAATCCTTATAAAACCAATAACACCAAAACTTTACTATGTATATGGCACAACAGTTTTACTTTTAAACTATACTATCTTATCTTTAGATTTATGATATCATTTAGGAAATATTCAAGATTGGTTTTGTGACCACTTGAAATTGGTTGAGCAAACGTTGTTATCATAAAGTTATTATTATTCTCGCACATGCTTTAAGAACACCGTGACGGATGTCTGCAATGTACGAGAGGTTAGGTATGATTCATTGGATCAGGTGACACGGCAGGGCCACATGTTGTTGGCAAAGTGACGCAACACACAGCATCATCTGCAGAACAAACTACGTCATCTGTTAAATTGCCGATGGATGTGAAATAGCTCCATTCACGCGACTGCAAGCTTAATCGCGTTGTAAAAGTGGGCTACCGTCCGCCGGACACGTCTGGCGACAATTAAACGGATTACCGTCCAATCACACCTAGATAATACGCCTATGTAATATGTTACTCAATAGTACAAATTAAGTTTCGCATGTGGCGGGTACGTCAGCTAAATAATTGATTTTTTAATAATAGTTTCGAAACGTTCTGGTTGCGAGTGGTCGGAGACCGGTCGTGGATGGCGCACGCTGTATTGACCTTATGCGGCGGCGTAGTTTATGCGCGGCCGCCTGAGGACGGTCGATGACCGTCGCCGCCCGCGCGCAGCCCCCGCGCTAGGAATGCCACCTCCCCCCCACGTCATGTCACGTTGCATTTCGAGTGGCGAATTTGCATGTTGTTGTCGAGTCAGCGTGCTCACGATCGACATTTCAAGTTCCCGAGATTTTACACGTGGTGAAAGCACGTGAAAGTGCGGTGCTGGATCGTTTTTCACGAAGCGATTAGCCGATTTAGATCACCGCTTGATACACTTTTTAGATTGATGGTTTAGTAACAAAATAAGTTGATTTGTTAAGCGCGCTTTCGCTTTTGGGTTATTTAAAGAGAAAGAAAACGACAAATAAGTTTCACTAGGTATCTATTTTATTTTCATTATAAAATTTGTCGTTGTAGGTATATTACCTTCAAAATGATTCTGAACTTTATTAATTCAGACCTCCAAACTTGTCCTGACCTGACACATCGTCCGCCCATTGAAATTCCGTTCACACCAGACCTCCGGAGACAAAATTAACATTGAAAGACTTAACACAAACAAATGATATTCAGACGGTGTCCACCTACAATCATTATTGGTGGATTGCGTAGCATCATTCTCGGAGTTATAAATTCCTTTTGGTACATCCTTCGATTGTGGCGGTTCGCGTTTCAAATTGAGACCTTC
Organism: Aporophyla nigra; assembly: GCA_947507805.1. Taxonomy (NCBI): domain Eukaryota; kingdom Metazoa; phylum Arthropoda; class Insecta; order Lepidoptera; family Noctuidae; genus Aporophyla; species Aporophyla nigra. The sequence goes on along the minus strand of OX382304.1, from coordinate 22,355,422 downwards.
CTGTATAAATCAGACGGCGGGTGCGCGCGACAAACGTCTTGATGGGAAATAGTCCCCGACATGGCGAAAATGGCGTCCATCGAGATTGAGGCCACATCGCCAGATGTATGCACGAGACTGAACTCGTATTACTATTTACAACACGCATCTGCAAACTTGTATGTATTTATGGTTGTAACGCAATGGTTTACATACTGCTCCAGTAATTAAGAACTATCATAACTAGATGTTAACACGCAATGCTGATTCAATCGTGTAAAAAATTTTGCTTGTATGTTTAATTGCAATTTCTTTCCATAACCATAGCATAGCTGTAACATGCTTTATCGTGTAAGTGGTGTGTTGTAAATGAGTAATTCGTTACAAAATATAATTAGGATTCTCCGACCCGAAATTTTCAATTTGACGATTAACTCAAGCGATTTTGAAACACGATTGTTAATAACAACAAAATTGTTTCAAATAGCTCCGGTTGACCATCATGAAAATATAACCGGTATGACATTGGTTCAGTCACACGCCAAAATAACAATGGCCGCGATGAGTGATGTAATTTCCTTGTTAAATCAGATTTGTCCTAAAATTCTCAGCTTAAAAATGTTTCAGTAGTTACAAATATTATGTGACTTGGTATAAAAAAAGATTTGACATGACATAATCGACACGCAGCTAAGTTTTTAGCATGTTTCGCGATTCCGGTCTTACGCATCATTGAGTTCAAAAAAGTTGTGGTTGTGAAAATAAAAATGTAAGGTGTTCGTTACTCTTGAATTACTAATACATTGGGCGAAAGCATTTCGGGGTATTTTTGCAAAGAATAATTACAGTATTACCAAGTTTTAATGAATGTAATCGTAGCTAGGTAGTACTGAATTCATGGAAACCAAATATAGGTAGGTATATAGTAGCTAACTTCTAATAAAACTTATCTATCTACTTTTATGGTAACAATTTACATTTTTTTTCTAATGATAAATTATATTTATTTCTGTAAATTTGTTTTAAAAACAACACTTTTACACGTCAAAAACTTAGTATTTTATCACGTAATCTGAAATTTCCTCAATAAATATAATACCTATATATAATATTATTATAAAGCTGAAGACTTTGTTTGTTTGAACGCGGTAATCTCAGGAACTACTGGTCCGAATTGGAAAATTCTTTGTGTTGGTTAGCCTATTTATTGAGGAAGGCTATAGGCTATATAACATCAGGCTACGGTCAAAGGGAACGGAGCAGTAACGAAAAATTGACGAAAACTGGCAGGCAATTCGATGCGACGGGAAGGGTCAGGGGAGCAAAAATTGACGCGGACGAAGTCGCGGGCAGAAGCTAGTATATATGAATAAGTTAAGAAAAGTTATCAAATAAGTAAGTATAATATTCGATAAAACCTGTCCCCTTTTGCAGCAGCGTAAGCAAGTCGGTCGCAACGTCTAACACGTTTCTATTACCCTCGATTGAGATCTATACTGATGCCTAAATAAAAGTGCGCTGTTGGATTTCAACGCTGGTCTTAAGGCGTAAAGTGCAATATATTCAGGCCTTAGGTGTCGCCTACTTGTAGTGAAAAGGGGTATAGTTGCAGTTGTCTACCTGCACGGTGGTGAAATTACCAAGTAGGTACCTAAACATGCTCACACTTAACACCGCTTAGCACTCCATTGTACTTGACAGGTACACGCATCATCATTTCAGCCGTAAGACGTCCACTGCTGGACTTAGGCCTCCCCCAATTTGGGAGGAGCCTTTTAGCCTCCCAAATTGGGGGAGGTACACGCATAAACGTGTACAAATTCTTACTGAAATACTACAATCAAACCAGCTGATACCAACAACCGAGGCACACTAACAAGACATTAAATCTAATTTTAGATCATGTATTATTTTTCCATAATGCATGATTCATGCATCCTGCATATGAACGGACAGTAAAGTACGATAGTATATGTATATTTTTATGTCTGAATCATCTTCCGGTCACTTTATGGCGCTAGTTTTTTATACTGGCTTTTATTTACCCATTAGGTTGGTAATACTTTAAAACTAGTTTGATTTCCGTCGGATTATGCAGTCTACCTGTTAGTCAATTATAATGAAAGTGTTTCCCAGATTTCCAACCTTGTCTTATGCACCATTATAATGTCAATTTTGTGGAAAATACTCCTGGAAGGATCAAACACAGTCAGTTTGTTCAAAATCCTAAAAAAAAGCCTTTTTAGCACCTGACCGAGAATCCCATCGAACGAAACCTCGAATTCTACTACTGCGCCTGGAACCACTGGATATTAGCGTATACCTAAGTATTTCTGTAACAATATATAATATACATATTTTTTCTTTACAATTATTTAATTTATTGTGCCCTCGTCCACCCTTATCGCGTCCTGATAACGTCATAATAGTCTACAGTACATAGGCCTTCGGGCAAGTGGCTATCCTTGATACTGTTATCATTTCTACTTAATAAACAAGGAAAAAAGGATAATATGAATAATGATTGAGTCATGCATGCTCTTCATGATTTAAAAATCAGTTCAGTCAGTTCTCGCTAACTTTTCAATCTGTTTTTGAACTGCCTGTATTGTCTAACTGCTGGGCAAAGGTTTCTTTATCTTTCAGGTAGATACTTTTGCTTTTCCTGAGCTTTCTCGAACCAGCCGTCGCAGTTAGTACACTAGGTATTTCGAGGTCATCTTGCCACCTCTTTGTCTTCAACTATGTAGAAGCACCTCTCAATCTCAAGGACAGTTATTAAGTTAAATAGTTGCTATATAGTTTTATGTTTAAATCCAGTCACCTGTCGTGTCGCCTTATTTCCATACATCCTATAATCCATTTTCCTTCGATCGACCTTATAGTTCAGAGTAACCTAACGTAAAAATCTTCAAACATGCATAGGTATCTACTACCTACCTACTAAATTTTAGGTTATGATTGGCTGAAATAAAGATATTGCTCATCTGTGACTGACACATATTGTTTAGTTAATTCTTTATTGTACTAATATAAAAAAAATACCCTATGATAGGTACCGAAATACATAATAATTACTTACCAGCCGTTTTACTTAGTGTCTGACATTTACTAGAGGGCTGAGAACATAGCTGACTAATTAAATTATCCACATAAAAGAGACTTGGCGAAATAAATGAGGCACTAAGTAAAGCGCAAAACTTTTATTCAGTAGCAAAATTAAATTCCGTGAAACATGTGTAATAAAATCATAACATACACTCTTCCGGATGCACCTAAGCTAAAAGCACCGTATTTTCATTTCAGAACGGAACACTATTCATAAATTTATTATCAGCCTGATGCATCTACATAATTTCTTGTTTCCCTCAGTGCATCAACAGAGATGAGAAACTGTATTATTTCCTGCAATTACATTTACAACGGAGATGCAATCCAGATCTGTTTCCGTTCAGAAACGTAGATAAAACTCACATACTACCGAGCATGTTATATAGGTACGCGTCCTCGTTCTAAAACAGTCGTTTCTGTGCGTCAAGGACGTTCGCGTTGTGTCGGTACTCGTACCGAGAGATCGTGACAATTCGTGATAGCGACTTTTCTCAATTGAAACAAGTGTATCGTTCCGTATATTGCCGCGCAAACGATTCTCCCTCGTACCGAAGAAAACATGTACTGTAAACTTGTTTTAGATGCGATCTCTTGGTACGCGGGTACGTAAGCTAACTACGGAGGTAACAAAGAACTGGTTTGCGCCGCGGTTTTATGGACCATCTTTCAGTGAGGCTGGAGAGCAACTAATATTAGAGTCGTTTAATGAGCACTTAACTTCGTCTTTGACTTTGAATGCCGAAGTTCCTGTTGCTTTAAGTATTGTTTTAGGTCAGGCACCAAATCTGAGGATACCTTATTGCCTATAGGAATTTACTAACAACAATTTATTCCTAATTTCTTGAACATACATATTCGATCTCATATTTGTTATCATGTTATGAGTTGTGAGTTATAAACAGCGATAAGAAAAACACCTGTAATTTAGGTCCGCTTATTTATCACCCGTACAATCTTAATTAAACTGCTGCCAACTTGATACTTCAACGGCTAACAGTAAAATACCCATCACTAACAAAGTCTAATATGAAACGCGTAGCTGTACTTAATACTATCTGCCGTCAGTCTAACAAAGGTAAAAATAAACTACAAATCACCTACATAGAGTATGTATACCAATCGCCTTTTTATTTCTCTCTCTACTCGAAAACGTATCGTACAGCATCAGTTTCAATATAAAACTCGACGTCAAACATTAACTTGAGACATGTGCGTACATTAGTACACCACAAAAGCACTAGAGCAGAGCGAGTTCTTGCCAAGGCTCGGATACCGGTTAAATTTTCAAACCGTTATTATGTACTTGACGCAAAACCTTTTACTTTTGGTTTCGTTCGCATAAACCGGTTTTTTTAAACCGATATTTGGAAGAGTTTTATATAAAGGTTTTTTCGGATTAAACGGTTTAGAGCAATAAAAACCGGTTAACACGGACGCACTATAAAGAAACGCCACGCGCTGTTCAGTTTTTATTCAGTAATAAGAATTTTTTGTTTCGGGTCGGACGTTTATGTCATTGTAACAATCCGTATCATCTCATAATGTTAAACTCTTAGAATGACAACCAGACGCAAAATGTCCACTTCTCAGAATGTCAACTTCTTAGAGTGTCAAATTCGCATAATGCCAATTTCTCAAAATGTGGAATTCTCACAATGACAAATTCGCATAACGTCAACTTCTCATAACGTCAACTTCTCATATCGTCAATTTCTCATAACGTCAACTTCTCATAACGTCAACATCTCATAACGTCAACTTCTGAAAATGGTAAATTCGCTTAGTGACAACTCCGCGTAGTGTCTACTTTAACAAGGTCTTTTGAATATGGTGATAAGTAAAGTTAGGTATAGAAAGGGGCATATTAAGGTAGGTTTAAAAATATCTGTAGACTTTAAAAATAAAATATTTAAATTTATAATCAATCCACTGTATGGTGTGTCTTGTTCTATTTTAGGTACGTTTTTCGTCATTTTGATTATGGTGTTTTTTTTGGGGTGTAAGGGAGAGCACATAACAACCGGACTCCCCAAATGTCCATCACCTGCACGCGGTACACCCTGCCACTCACAGACGAGGCGCTGGCGACCGATTGATGGCGGTATAACCATCCAACAAGCCAACCTAAATTCTCCAGAGCGATGACGGGCAGCAGCGTCATCGCTGCGAAAGGAATGGCTCTGCGGTCACCAACCCGCTTGCCCAGCGTGGTGACTACGGGCATTAAACCTCCACATGATTAAAGTGCCAAAACAATGGCCCCCAGTTCCCGGTGGTCCCGCTATTCCTGGTCAAGGTAGCGGTCACGGTAACGGCGGGACGGGGGTGCAAAGAATCCCCGGGTTACGGCAGGTTACCAACGACGACTACATCTGGCTACGTACAATGGACGTTCGATGAGGCTGGACCATCACCTTGCCTAACTTGAGGTAGAGTTAGGTCGCATTAACTGGCATATACTGGGGTTATCGGAAATCCGAAGACAGGGGGAGGATACGATAACCTTGGAGTCAGGCCACCTATTCTACTTCCGCGAAGGTGATCAGCTCTCCCAAGGCGGTGTCGGCTTTCTGGTCAACAAGGAACTCACTAGCAGCGTTGTAGAAATCAGTTATGTGTCGACACGGGTAGCGTACCTTGTACTGAAACTCACTGACAGGTACTACCTGAAAGTGATACAGGTATATGCGCCGACCTCGACATACTCTGACGAGACAGCCGAGGCCATGTACGAAGATATTGCCAAGGCAATACACAGTACAACAAAGGCCCACTACAACGTTGTTATGGGGGACTTCAATGCCATTCGGCTTGGGGCGCAGGAATCACAGGGGGCAAATGCTGGTCAACTTCCTAGAGTCGGAGGGGCTTTTCATGATGAACTCGTTCTTTGAAAAGAAACCCCAGAGGAAGTGGACCTCGCAGAGCCCTGATAACGTGACGACGAACGAGATAGACTTCATCATGACGGATAAAAAGCATATATAATATTTAGAGATGTCTCCGTGATCAGCAGGTTTAATACCGGAAGCAATCACAAACATGTACGAGGCACTCTAAATATAAATTTTCGTGCTGAGAGAATCCGCATGATGAGGCCTACCCTCCGACCTATGCAGCTCCAAGCTGCTTTGGGATCCGAAAAGTTCCTGGAACTTCAAAATCGATTCGCTCTGCTGGAAATCACCGGCACTGTCGACGAGAAAGCCGATGAGGTGGTCAAAGCGCTATGCGAAGTATCCCGCAAACTTTTCCCGTCGCAGCGAAAAAGTAAGGTGTCGAAACTTTCCTCGGAAACTCTCGGACTTATGAAGGAAAGACGAGAGTTGCCATCCACGCAGCCGTCTTCGTCAGATAAGAGGACCTTAAACCTAAAAATTAGAAAGCTGACACGACGTGACCTTCAGTGCTCCAACACTCGTGACATCAAGGTTGCGATTGAGCAGAACCGAGGATCGAAAGTGTTCGCTCGGCTATTAGGGAGGTCTCATCTGACGAAACTAAGAACGGCGGATGGCAAAATCGTGACTTCGAAGTCCGAGATACTCGAGGAACTTGAAAACTTTTACGGGCATCTGTACTCAACGCGGACGCTGAAACCAACGGGACATAGCGAAGATGACCATCGAGCCGAACTAACGCGCCACTACACGGAAGACATCCCGGATGTCGACCAGTGCGAGATTAGGGCGGCTCTCGAGTAGCTTAAGAACAATAAGGCACCAGGTGATGACGGAATAACGACAGAGCTCCTTAAAGCGGGCGAGGCTCCAGTCATAAGAGAGCTCGCGAGTCTCTTCACCTCCGTCATCCTACAGGGTACAACTCCTGAAGCGTGGAGCAGGGGTGCGATGGTTCTGTTCTTCAAAAAAGGTGACAAAACCTTGCTGAAGAATTATAGACCCATCTCATTCTTGAGCCACGTATACAAGCTGTTTTCGAGGGTCGTCGCGAACCGTCTCGCCAGGAGACTTGACGAGTTCCAGCCACAAGAACAAGCCAGTTTTCGAAAAGGCTTCAGCACCGTAGACCACTTCCATACTGTTCGGCAAATTGTACAGAAGACCGAAGAGTACAAGCCGCTGTGTATGGCATTTGTGGACTACGAGAAAGCCTTTGAAATTTGGGCAGTTCTGGCCTCTTTGCAATGATGTCGAATTGACGGCAATACATCGAGGTGATGAAGTGTTTGTATGACGCTGCAACGATGACTGTCCAGATCCAGGATACAACAACCAGCCCAATCAAACTGCTCAGAGGGGTGAAACAGGGGGATGTGATATCCCCGAAACTGTTCAGCAACGCGCTGGAGGACGTATTTAAGACGCTAGAATGGACTGGACAGGGGATCAACGTAAACGGCGAGTACATCTCACACCTTCGTTTTGCCGACGACATCGTCATAATGGCAGAGACACTGGGACAGTTAGACCAGATGCTGCATGGCCTAAATGGAGTCTCTCAGCGGGTAGGCCTCGGCATGAACTTGGACAAGACCAAAGTCATGTACAATGCGCATGTCTTGCCGAGTCCAATTCGCATCGAAGGGTCGGTTCTCGACGTTGTGAAGGAGTATGTCTACCTAGGGCAAGTCATCCAGCTTGGTAGACACACCTTCGAGAAAGAAGCCAACAGGAGGATCCGGTTGGGTTGGGCAGCGTTTGTAAAACTTTGTCAAGTCTTCTCGTCGTGGATACCGCAATGTTTGAAGACCAAGCTTTTCAACCAGTGCGTCCTGCCCGTTATGACATACGGTGCCGAAACGTGGACACTGACAGTTCAGCTAGTCCACAAATTTAAGGTCGCTCAGCGGGCTATGGAGCGGGCTATGCTCGGAGTTTCTTTGAAGGATAAAATCAGGAATGAAATTATCCGGAAAAGAACTGGAGTGACCGACATAGCTTGCAGAGTAAGCAATCTGAAGTGGCAGTGGGCTGGCCATGTCTGTCGAAGGACCGATGGCCGATGGAGCAGACGCGTCCTGGAGTGGAGACCGTGTATCGGCAAACGTAGTGTGGGACGCCCCCCAGCTAGATGGACCGACGACCTCAAAAAGGTGGCTGGGACAGACTGGATGCGGAAGGCGGAGGACAGGATGTTGTGGCATAGCATGGGAGAGGCCTATGTCCAGCAGTGGACTGCGATAGGCTGAGTTGATTGATTAATTGAATCAATTGTTTAGTTACCCGTAAAACTTGTTCACAGTTTTCTATTAGACACTTTGAAGTGTTATTGTTTTCACTGTAGTCAAAGTATGTATAGATTTAATTCGTCCGCTTTCTACCCATTTTAAACACAAATAATAGACAAATAATATAAACTGGTGATTAAATCCCACTGCACAGCAGACGTCTACCTACGAAGTCAAGAATCGAATGAAAAGAAATATCGTACCTAGTACGTCTTCATACCGCGCCGCTATGCGCGGCATTCATACAAGTTGCAAAGCGTTTATCAACATGCCGTTCGTCGAATAAACCGGTTAATTTGGGTTAAAATAAAGTTCTAAAACGGTTCCGGTTCTTAAGAAAGGTTCGGAGGAAAACCGAAATAAACCGGTGTTAACCGGTATTTTTCAAACCGGTTCCGAGCCTTGGTTCTTGCAATAAAACCACATTGGCCGTGTGTTGATGTCTGTCCGACTTTCTAACCAATAGGAGGGCGTATATTGTTGTGTGTGTGTTCATATGCGTATTAGGACCATTGTTTGGCCCGGTATAGTATCCGTATGGTATTTCTGATCATGTTTTTTGAAAGTACGAAGATGGACTGCGACATTTTTGAATTTGGAAAGCGAAAGTGATAAGGGCCCAGATTTAATTGCGTGGCCGAATAAGGAAAGTTCCAGTCAGGCGGGTGTGGAGTTCAGAGACCTGTATGCCTTTATTACAAATTATTAACTGAGACCTTTTGTCTGGGACATATGGATAGTAGGTACATGTGAAGGTAAAATATCATCTGTTTTAAAGCTAGGCACTCCTTATTTGAGCGCAATTGGGACGTCGACACTTTAGAATTAAGATATCTAGCCATTTTCGATAACTAAGTGCTAGATTTTTGAATAAGAATTCGTATTCTAAATTAAAACAATTGGGTTTAACACGCCTGGAAACCATTTGCAATCAAATTCAAAACTTCAATCGTTATAAACGGAACGCTTGATTCTAAATATTGTAACCACGAATGCAGCCGAACTCCGGCCCAAAATCCCGCCGTGCAATATGGCGGTAATTATTTCCCGAGCACCCGCTTCAAGCGCTTTAACAGGAATTCCAAGCATTAAACATTCAAACTAAAATCTGCTTCATAAATATGGGTCTTATCCTAATACCCTTTCATTATAATTGTTTGCGTTCGTATTACTCAGAAGTGACGAAAAGGGTATGAAATTAAATGGTGAAGCTTACTCATTTCACAACGGATTTCTTTAGATGAAGTTAGGGCTGTTACTGCCAGCTCGATACTAGTATTTTACATAAAGCGACTGCCTATCTAACGTCCACAACCCAGTTACTTAGTAATACAAATCCATAAGACTGGTTGTTACACTTTCGAAGATCCACGCATAACAGCCGGAACCAACGGCTGTAAAGTAAAGATGTTCTCCCATGTAGGGACCAACCGCGGCAAGCGTAGCTTATCCTAATGTATCGAACCGTGCGGCTGATACAACTTAGCAAAAGTCCCTCGAAAAAAAAAAAGACTTACTAAGTGTTATTTTTCACGTAGTAGATAAATACTGGTGTCTGTTAACACTGATGTTACATATTCATGTCAAGTTCCAAGAACCTCAATGACCTAATTTGTCCTACATCTGGCAAGTAAAGCAACCCTAGCTATTCACTTAGTCAACTAACAAGTAATTTGTCACCACAAGTTTATTAAATAACCTATTTTTTATTTATTTTGAAATAAGGAAATGGCCATTGCATTTGCTTCCTTTGATGGTGAGTAAGCATTTAGTTTGTTTATATTACTTTCACCACTCTCCTGCTCTTATCCAAATTGATTTGCGATTTTGGCAACATGTCCTTTTCTTCCTTACTTCTCTACTAGTCGTTATCCCGGAAGTTAGCCATTTTCTTACCATAAAATCTCACACATTCCACCCATCGATTCTCTGGTGTTTCCCTACTCTTATAGTCATCGACATTCGTACTCAAAACTTTCTTCATTCCTTGACATCACAAGCCCATACCGTAATAACCGATTTCCACACGACTTTTCAGTTCCCAGTGCCACTTCCAAACTCTTTTTTATTTTATAATAGTTTGTAGATATACTTAAATAAGATTTAAATGTAACTTATGTTATTTATAATTAACACAATTCAACTTAGAAATAACTTGCACGATAGTTTATACTTATAATAGTCCTTAGACAGATACATAGAGTTATTTGCTTTGAGTGTACTAGAGGTAGGTACTCCTCTGCCTCTGGCATGTTATCATGTTATGATAGCTAATTTCAAATAGATGTAGTTACCTACTTTAACTATTTTAAGTTACTATTAAAAATAAAGCTGAGTAATTCCAATTCGAAGAAGAATAAAAATAAACTTATTTGAAATTGATGTTTTATTTTTTTAACACTTTGAATACATAGTGATATATTGTATGAAATAACTCACCTCCTAACTAGGTGCCTACCTACTAATATGTTTTCCTTTTCTCCACCTCGAAGCAACTTGATTGTGCTTAGAGTTCACTATAGTTCAAGTATAGGAATTTGAACTTACAACCTCACGAATGCTATTAACTTTAGTTGTTAGGCTCACGGTAGAGTAGCTTATGGTCATAAAAATAAATCTGTATTCTTTGAACTTAATGTTAAAGATAGGTGTGACAAATAGAGGGATCTTTTTGGAACGAAGTTCCTTATCGCGCGTTGTGAAAGGGGGCTAGACGGAAAAAATTCTTACGAAAAGTTGTCACGACATGCTTTAACCGACTTCAAAAAAAGGACGAGGTTTCTCAATTCGACCGTATATATTTTGTATGTTGTTTTTTTTGTTGTGAATAGAGAGGGAGAGAGAGAGAGGGAGAGAGAGAGAGGGAGAGAGAAGGAGACAGGGAGAGAGAGAGAATATTTTTGTTGAGTGTATACAGGTTTTTTGTACATAATAAATAATTAAAAAATTATAACTATTATGAATCCTGGAAAGGAACTTCGTTCCATCCGGGTGTCCCTTGACACCTCTAAAGTTTTTTTATTTTATTGTGGGTGAGAAATCATCAAATGACTTCTCCCGCTCTGGGCGGAGCGGAAGGGCGTGTCAGACTTTTACTCACTAAAACCCACCCGTGTTCCTTCAGTTGCCTGTGCCAGGGTCACGGTATCTATTTCGCCCAAATCCGCGACCCTGGTAGGATATAGAGGTATCTATTATCTACCGATCCAATCTGTAAATATCTTAACGTGAAAAATTAAGTGAAGTTAGCTGTCAATAGTTTTTGTTATTATTTTTTTATTGGACATCTCGTAGTTAATCTGAAATAAGATTCTGACTACTTAAACGGATTTTTTCCCGGCGATTTCTAAAAAGTTAAACTTTTTAGACCTCCAGCCGGGCCATAGTAAAATTAAAACTAAAGCGAAAGTCCTAAGGGTAACCCCGAGGGGGTAACGCACCTCGGCTTAGGCGATCACTGGGGGAGGGCAGCAAGGGGCATGCTGGATCTGGATTAAATTATTTAGGGGCTAATTTAAAGCTACAGGCGCAGCATCGCGGGCTGGCTCGTGCAATGGTCGGGAGGGAGCTGTCAATAGTGTCACTCCATAGCTTCAAGTGGAATGACAGCTAACTTTAAACTTACTTCATCTATGTTTTCATGGTGAGACTTTAACAAAATAAACAGTTTATTGTTTGTCATCATTAGCTGCCATGGATAAGCTATCCCAACAGCTAGATTGTTGGTTTTGGTTAACCATAAGTCCATAACCTAGAAAGTTATGTGAAGTAGGAATCATCTCTACAGCATATAAGGAGTGGGTTAGCCTGAACCACTAGGCAAATTGAACGAAAAAGAGCTGGTAGTTAAGTTATAGCAAACATGAATACCTAGTCGTTTAGATGAAGCAGAATCTGTTAGGTAGTTAGTATATTTGAAAAAAATTGTATCTTGCCACCTGAGGGGTAATTGAGTAACTTACTAGGACTCGCTTTTATTTTGACAGTTCAACAACATTCATTGCGTTATTTACGTTGGTGAGCAGACAATTTTTTCGAACATATGAAGCAATGGGTTAGAAATAATGTTCAAAATTATTCCAATTCTGATAGTGCGTTCCGCAATTAGGGTGCAGGTACTCTTTCTAGAACTATCTGGCGTCTACTAGCATTCTTCGCAGTAGCTAATTTCCCAACTTACCTTTCCCACACACATGAATCAACATTTATCCCATCACAATCATCAAGCTACGGCTTCAATGCATCCTAGCAACGCACACAGCAGAAAGAAACCGCGAAGGTAGGTGAAACAATTCCTATTAGTACCTACTTTTGTTTCTAAAGGCCACACAAAAAGCATATCTTTAGCTTCACTACAAGTTCATCCACCTGTGGATTAATTGCGTATCACACTAACAGTAGTAATGGCATTCATTTTCACAGTTCAACAACATTCATTGCGTTATTTCCGAAGTTGAGCTGACAAATTTTTAGAACATAAGAAGCAATTAATTAGCTACTCGTATATCCTTTAAAATCATTCAGATTTTAATTGAAATTGTGTTACGCACTTAGTGTGCTGATTCATCTTCATACTCTTGAACTTATTCCTATTTATTTGGGGTCGACGCAGCATGCCATAGTCTTCAATACATATTAATCAAAACTCATCTCAGTAGTTTTATCAGTAACATGCGAACAAGGCCCCTACAGACAGTCGCTACGTGATTCTAGTTGAACAGTTTCCATAAAAACTTTATGGAAATTGTTCTACCACAAGCGTGTCGCGTCTGTCTGCGGGACCCTTAATACGGCTCCTGTTCATACAGAGTTGTCTTGCCCTCTTAGTCCCCCGCTACTTCTACGATAAGATGACAGTTTATTTATTACAATGATAGTTTAAAGATGATGACGGAAGATATATATACGGTCAGAGTCTTCTAACTACGTCTTACAAGGTGGCATATAAACAGATGACAACGTTCACGCACATTGCGCATTAGAAAACACGTGTCGGGAACATACAATAGCTTGTTTTGATTCAATAATTCTTTGTATGTACCTACTGGCACGTTTTGAATGTACAGGTAGCTACTTAGTCTTCTTTGTACTGAAAAGCAGTCTGGTACGATTTCAATGTATATCATATAATATTTATACCTATAAACAAATGCATAACAGATATAGTGACAGACTTGAGAAAGACGAAGATGGGAAAATCTTATCAAGCTAGGAAAAGTTCCGAACCATTAATAATTTCCGTGTTATAACTTATACCATCTAATCTAAAAGGAAACTCGGAAAATGTTATATTGATCCTTAGACTACCCGGTTTGTTCGTTGAACTGATAGTTTGATGTTGAGATCCTCTATTATCTATCTAGTAATTTAGAATAGCATAAGGTGCCTACAAAACTCCAATTTTCTTACGTTTTTTGTAAATTAAATCAAATTTAAGTAGCATTCGTCCACTATTAGAAAGAAAGAAAGAAAAATGTGTTTATTGGCATTATATCACCATTAAAATAAAACTTAAAACTATAAAAAAAGAGCAGAATTCAAAACAATGATAATAATGCCAAAAGGGCCTCAGCTCAGCATAATGTTAGATGACAACACACATGGTGTGCCACCTGACGCTGTTTTTCAGCTGCAACCCACGAGTGCCATACGCAAGAGTAATAAATACAAAGAGTGCGTCCGTAATAATAAATGAAGAAAATCATAAATCAAATAAGTTATTGTGGCGTACATGTGTGTGAATGCGTGTTGTCTGTCGATTAATAAAAAAATTAAAAAAACATATTATACTTATTACTATATTAAACATAGGCCTGTCTTAGGCTGCGGGACAACACCCTGTCTCCTTCTGCATCTAACTTGTCCCAACGACCTCTCTAAGGTCGTCTGCCCATTTAGCTGAGAGGCGTCCCACGTTAAAGGAAAAGTAAACCTAACGTCATTTCAGCCGAAAGACGTCCATTGCTGAATATGGGCCTCTCTCAAGCTTCGCCACTTAGATCGGTTTTGTGCTTCCCGCATCCAGCGGAGTCCTGGGGCCTTCACAACTTTGCAAACAAACAAACCAAGTCAATTAGCATAAAATAAAACAGATGCGTTTCTTATCGCTTACTTTGAAGCCACTGACAGACTTGAACTTGAAAGTATTTATCAGTACAAGTACTTGTGAAAGAGTCTGCATTTATTTCTTTAAATATTTACTTTGAACTTAGTTGTACACACTTTAGTATAATAATAAGATGTTAACTTGACGGACAAACGCATTCTGACGTTTGTTGGAAATGTTACCAATCCAATTATCGAAATTGTTGAACGAATTCGAGAAATAGTAGTTTGTTCACGGTTGCTGTGCATGTTTGAACATGTCTAGGTGCTTTGAATGAAGGTAGAAACTTGAATGAAAAAAGATTAACACGTCATTTTAATCCAAATTAACGTCATTTATTGGAATCAGTCCGAGAATCGGCACTTTTAGAATGTCAAAATTACAAAAGACTATCCCCCAAGACTTTCCAAAGCTTCAGCTGGGGAAAAGAAGTAGCGCAGGGCAAAAATCTCCAAGCAGCACAGCTGTTTGCTTTGTTAAAAGTACTTACTTGATTCTATACAATTTGAATTCTATTCCCGCTTAGGTAATTAAGGTAATTTGCCTAATGTTCTCTTAATTTAAAGTACCTATCTACCCACGTTTTTGAAATAACGGTTTCTGTTTTCCCATCCGAATTATTTACAATTAACTGTTTAAACATAACTTATTTTAACACTTTCCATCATCAATCAGTTCTACCGTATTGAGCCCTGAAGCGTGACCATGGTTGCTTTAAAGGGCTTTAATAAAGCGCTGCAAAAAATAAAACAATAAGTGCGAAATGATCCGTGACAACTAGACGCGTTTTAATTGGAATTCCTTTACTTCTGTTTACTTTCACAATCCTTTGTCGAGGATTTTATGTTTTATTATGACGTTCAATAATGTTTTGTTTAGACTAGCGACTTTTAGTCGATGTGCGCACGGAGGTATGTATATAGCGGCGGGTTTTTTCGCGCACTGGGTCTCCAATGTACACACGGCTACAGGTCAAGCTATACATTTCCATATATTCGCATTGTATAGGCTTTTTATACAATGAGATGTCAGCTTATTCTGGAAATGTATAGCTAAATATGTGGTCGTACGTACAACTCGAACAGTGCGTTTTTGCGACGCGCGTTTTTGGGATGCACTCTGGTACATTTAACGGTTCAAGACAAAAGAGTAGAAAATTCAGTGCACGATAAAATCTCGCCTCGACATCTTCACGTCCCTGCCTACGTAGTCTTATACAGCGCATCAGCCGGCCTATTCTGTAAAAACTCACCGTGATACCTAAGGTGAAGTGAGCTGTCATTGCACTTGAAGCTATTCGCTAGGGATTGACACTAATGACAGCTAGCTTCATCTACGAGTCACTATAAGATCGCCATGAATGGTTGGGCAGAAACTACAAAGTAATTAAAATATTGACTTGCTCCTGGGTTTTTATTTTGGGATTCAAGCTAACAATGAATACCTCTTCTAATGTAGGTATGAATATTTTCTTCCTTCAATTCTAAAATAATTGTTAATACCTAATGCTTACATATCAGGAAGTTAACAAATAGGAAGTTTCATGTGCTACTTAAAATTAACGATAAGATTGCTTCTGTGAATATGGATCAAGTAAACAAAAAGTTTTAATTACAGACATTTCATAACTGAAATGAAAGAATTAATACGATTAGATTATCATTTCGCTGAAAGTATAATACGAAAGGACCGATTTACAGAATTAGTCAAGAATTGGACAAGCTTACCTGTGTTACCAAAAATATCCTATTTAGCTTCTATAACTGAATTTATTTCACTATTGATATTACCTACAATATTATGTGCAATATTTACCTGTTAAAACAACTATATTTTAAATGTTTTTAAACTCATTTTAATATTCTCATCAGTATTAGTCATTGAGTTTCATCGAAAACTAAGTTAACTTATTTGCCGATGACGAACGCGAGTTTCTTACTATGTTCGAATATTTTGTTTTTTACTTATTAACATTAAAACGTGTTCTTTATTTATTTTTTATTTTCTCGTTAAACTTGTTGATTACCGTGTAAAATATGTAAATGGTTTAAGGGCCTATGGCATCCTCTAATGATGAAATCTTGACCTTTGCTTGATGAAGTTGAATTTAGCTAGAATAGCCAATGATTTGGAGAAAATGGTATTACGAAACCTGCCCTACATTTTTACAGGAATAAAATATAGTCGTGATATGTACTGACGATTGAACTCGAACCTATTGTTATTTATACTTACTCTCCTATTAAACACAACTCTCATCAAAGGCAATCGCATAAGTAAAGATCTAACCATAAAAACTCTAGGTGAAGTGAGCTGTCATGAGTTTCATTGCCTAACTTGAAGTGGAATGGCAGCTCATTTCACTTATGTTTTCACAGTGACATTTTTACAGAATAGACCGGCAGAAATAAAGGTTAATTTAGTAGTTACAATAAGTACATTCAAAATACCTTAACCAAAGTGTAAGCTAACGTCTATCAAACATCGAAAAGCCATCACAAATCTCAAATCCCCTTTGAAATACTCGAAAGTCAAAATGCAAACATGCGGCTTCCCAAACATTACATCTCTCAGCATTAGGCCTGCAGTCCACATCACCCATACCACGTTATTTACAATTACTGACAGTTTGTTTATTGTTACCACGCCAGGGCTCTGTAGATCTGTGCCATGTCATTTCACGAGCATTATGAAGGTAGGTAACTGTTCTATTAATAGCAGCTCTTTCATGAATCCCTGGTCCTTCGCAGTGTTACTGTGTTTCTTTTGTATTATTTTTGAGGATAAGAGAATGTAAGACGTTGATTGATTTGGAGGAGTATCATTTATAGAAGTAGGTAGTAGTTGTATTAAAATAATAATATCTTTTAATTAAAAACGTCTAATGGGCCTTTCTGAGTTGGCCTCGGCCCCTTCGTACGCATTACAAAGTTCCGGGACTACAGGGTCCCGAGATAGATTAAGGTTTTTTTAGGTTTTCATGCTGCAATGGTCCCCAGACATATAATATACAAATTAACATAATATTTATTAAGTATCTATCAAACCAAATTTGTGTGTCTTGTGTCATGAGGGGGTCTGGGGATCTGTTTAACTCACTCCAAGATTATATTACTAAGCCAAGCGCGGTGAGGTCCGCCTGTAGTGTGTTGGTTCATAAAAGACTAGCTGTGTCCGTGGCTTCACTCGCGTGGATGTCAGAAGTTATCTTACGGGAACAATTTTACTCCTTATAACATCAGCTATCTGCCTGTGGAAGTCCCGTCAAAATCGGTCAAGCCGTATCGGAGAATAGCTGGAACAAAGAAACAGACAAAAATGTTAAATATTGTTTTTTTTTGTTATAAGTACCGTAAATACTTTCATGAGCATGTAGTAAAAATCTGTTCGTAAGATATTACAGACACTAATTTTATTTATTTGAATGTAGATAAAGGAGATGTACTGTACAAGTATTGATGGCGGAATTTTGAAATGGGTTGCGTTGCGTTGCGGCCCTCCCCAATCTGCCTTTAGAAGTAGGTAGGTGCTTTAAAAAGCATTTTGTTTACTAGAATAGAAACGGTTGTAAGACGCCGCCGAATCAATTTACAATAGTTACCAGTACCTAAAGACATTGATAGCGCTGGAATTGTATGTCAATAGCTTCTGTAATCTTGCCAAATTGTATCGGTCTGTTAAATACAAACCAAGCTATGGTAAATT
The DNA here is from genome assembly GCA_947507805.1 of Aporophyla nigra. NCBI lineage: Eukaryota > Metazoa > Arthropoda > Insecta > Lepidoptera > Noctuidae > Aporophyla > Aporophyla nigra. Next base: position 22,337,330 of record OX382304.1, on the reverse strand, counting down.
GTTCTATAAACGTATTCGATACAATTCTGCTCAAGTTTGTTTCACAAATGCAAGTTTCGGGTCGTGCACTTCAGATTATTTTTTGCTTATTTTCAACGTCCGTTGGGACTAAAAGACTTTGATTGTAATGTACACGAAATAGGGGCCGGCTTTAGAAACATTAAAGATCGTAATGTCGACCTGCCTCGAGTTTGAGCCCAACTATACAGGCTGATTACTAAAAGTCCAGGACCGGAAAAAAAGTATGGCGGCTAAAAAGGAAGTCAGGGCGACAGCAAAGTTGGCCATTCAAAAGAAGAGACAAAATACACAGAAGAAAACTAGAAAGACTAAAGAAATTAAAAACGTATTAATTGTGCTGGGTGTGAGGAGGTACTCGTTAGCGATGTCGAAGATGACAACTTAAAAAACGTTGGGTGTGATCGGTGCTCAAAATGGTTTCATCTTCAATGTACGACTAAAAAAGGGTTACCATATTCGGAAGTTGCTATTAACGTGTTTATTTGTCACCATTGTATTTTAATTGATTTAGATACTCCTTAAAAAGCCTAATATTTTTTTACTTCGTCGAAGTGCTTTAAAAATGGGAAATGAAAAACATTCATTTCTTTTGTTAAATATTACTTTACTACCTATTACTGGTAAAATAATTTAATTGTTTACCAGATTATTGTATATACCTAGACTTACCTATATTATTATATACCTAGTTTGTATATTGTTGAATATTTTTTGTTGATTATTGTATAACGACAGTTCCTAATTAAGCCCAAAAATGTTGATGCTAGGTAGGTACATACTTTTTTATATGACTGAAGAGATTAAGACTTTTTTAATTAATGACAATCACATTTACGTATATTTACCATAGCATAATAATGTTTAACCTTTTTTATTATTTACCGACTTGTTCGACAAATATTTAATGTTATTATAAATATTGTTACGAAGACGTAAAAAGTTTAAAAAACAATAACTTTTGAAGTATTTTAATACGTTTATTTTTTGTGTTGTTTATTTCGTTGTAAATTGTAATACCTAACATTATTTAAGTGCAAATAAAAAGAATACTTTACCTACTATTAAACAAATACGATTAATAATGTATAATTAGTGAGACTCCTGCAAAATAAATCATATTAATAATATTTGTCTATCTTAATTTAAAACACCCTATACCCGGCCGACATTTGGGAAAAACGCGACCGACCATAGGCCTTGAATGGCCGACTTTAGGGTTTTTTCGTTCTCGACGCATCTAAACCTTAGTACTTTTTCCTAGCAGTAGAAAAGTCAACCTTATGCCCATAAACATGAAATATATTTATCAAGCTATCCAAAACCGCATCGGAAGCTATCCTTTCGTTGCAAATTGATGGTGCCAAACCGATCCCAAAACAGAAAAACCGTAAGGGGGCCGACTTTTAGCGTATTTACCCTACTTATAGCTATTTATTAAGGGATTTGTGATTTAAAATATTCAGAAATTATTAGTTATTACAATCGTTAGTCTCTTTCAGAGCAAACCTAATTAGGGTCAGCATCTTTTTGTTATCATGTTTTTTTCTTCAATGAAAATACATATTTAACGCTTTCACTTGACTTTCGATATGACCGCATTAACTTAAACTATTTATTTCATAACACAACAACTTTTGCTCCAGGCATCATTTCAGCCCAAACACGTACACAGCTGGACATAGCACCGCTATCTCGACCGATTCTGTGCTTCTCGTATCCAGTGGATTCTTACGGGATTCTGCTCATCAGTCTATCTTGTGGGACGCTTACCATGCTACTACAGCCACAGAAATATATTTGCTCTGAGTAATCAGTGTTCGTTCATTGTTTTTAAACGTATATCTTCTGCATCTGTAGTTTTAATTAAGTCTGAATCACTGTTATTTCTTCGAATTTTCAAAACTGACGCATCTAAGCTATGGTTTACATACGGGCAAGTTGGGCAAGCAGGATCATAGGAAACTATTGCTATGAACAAAAGTTCGTTAGTATTCTTACCACAGCGCGGGTTTTAAGTTACGACAACTTTTTTATAACTTTAAACCTTTCAAGATACACTGTGTAGGCCAACCAAAAAGTCTAAAACTGAGCGATCAATCATTATCGTCTGCAACACAAGGCTGAACGCTCATCGTCACATGGTAGAAAAAAGAACAAAAAAAAAAGAGATAAAAGCTCTCGAGGATCGGATTCCCGAAGCAACCGGTTTTGAGTCTCACGAACCTTGAATGAACGTACGAAAGTATTCGATGGTGGCCTCAAAAGGTTATGATTTTCGAACGTTTTTTTCAAAGTTTTGGCGCGTTTTGCTGGGATTTGGGAGCGTACAACTGAACGAGCATTTCGTCGTTGCGCTTACAAAAACCGCTATGTGAAGTTATCAAAAAATAGTTTTACACCTAACCTGTATTGAAATAAGGTTCAAAAACAGAAATCTTAAAACAGCACATAGCGGTTTTTGTAAGCGCAACGACGATTTATGCTGTTAAGTTGGGAGAGGTTCTTTGCTGACTTTAAATTAGTAACAAGACAGTGTCTGTAGCAAAATTACTGCTGGATTAAGTTTGAATATTTGCCGTTAAAAAGTTTCGAAGCCAAACCTAATTTGGGTCTAGATATTCCTGATTTAAGTAGAAATGTTAACTCATAGAATGAGATACCCACCACTATTGACAGGGATTCAAAAGACAATAAATCTATCCTTTTTTATACCATTGATATTGTTTCACCCACTCCAACGTTCCTTATTTCATTAGCTACAGATACCTACCCCAACTCCAGATAAAGAGACTGTGACCTTTCATAGAGCAACTTAATTGCCTGCCTTATCTCTCTTCAGTCTTATCTTTGAAGGTTAATTGCCTAGGATAAAGTGTCTTGTAATTTGTAACAGAAGGCAGTTACTAGCTGTGCGTGCTTTTAAACTAAACAATGTTTTAAGTATTTAGGCCTTTAAGCCCTTTAGGGTTTGGCGTATGAGACTTGAATAAAATGGAAGGTAGGTAAGTGTTGGTCTTGTCTGGAATGCTGAATTCTGAAGGACCAATCTTTCTACATCTTTATGACTGGGATATACTGCTGAGAGATGCAAATTTTAGGGATAATCTCTATCATTTCTGCAAGCCAATTTAACTTGAATCGGACATTTTGCTGTAGACATTTCTAACATTTTACTAACGTTTTTCTATCAATCAAATCAGCCTATCTCAGTCCACTGCTGGACATAGGCCTCTCCCATGCTGCGCCACAACACCCTGTCCTCCGCCTTCCGCATCCAGTCTGTCCCAGCCACCTTTTTAAGGTTATCGATCCATCTACCTGGGCGTCCCACACCAACGCTTGTCGATACGCGGTCTCCACTCCAGGACTCGTCTGCTCCATCGGTCATCGGCAATCATGGCCAGCCCACTGCCACTTCAGCCTGCTTACCCTGCAAACTATGTCGGTAACTCCAGTTCTTTTCGGATAATTTCGTTTCTGATCTTATCCATCAAAGAAACTCCGAGAATAGCCCGCTCTATAGCGCGCTGAGTGACCTTAAATTTGTGGACCAGCCCTACCGTCAGTGTCCACGTTTCGGCAGCGTATGTCATGACGGGCAGGACGCACTGGTTGAAGACCTTGGTCTTCAAACATTGCGGTATCGGCGACGAGAAGAGTTGACGAAGTTTCCCAAATGCTGCCCAACCCAACCGGATCCTCCTGTCGGCTTCTTTCTCGAAGTTGTGTCTACCAAGCCATATGACTTGGCCAAGGTAGACATACTCCTTCACAACCTCGAGAAGCGACCCTTCGATGCGGATTGGACTCGGCAAGACATACGCATTGTACATGACTTTCGTCTTGTCCAAGTTCATGCCGAGGCCTACCCGCCGCCGCGCCGTGAGGCTCCATTTAGGCTATGCAGCATCTAGTCTAACTGTTCCAGCGTCTCTGCCATTATGACGATGTCGTCGGCAAAACGAAGGTGTGACGTTCTTGTATTTTTCTGTAGTTTTATAGACACAAAAAGTGCTGTCCAAAGCGTAAACGGACACTAGATTACAAGTTTTTTTATCATTCCAATAAGTTGTTTGTATGTCTAAAACGATTAGGTTACTGATATCTCGCAATTTTATCGATAAAATTGCTAATTCTTATCTTTTTGCGACAGGTATGCCTATAAAGAGGTCACCAAGTATCTTTATAGTCATTTCTTCAGTAGAATTAATCTTCGAATCTGTTTAAATCGTTACACCTGTGGTTTTAGTAACCTGTTTCTTCAACAGCTTGAAATACGAAATCTATTATCTTCATCCTGATAAAATACATCGATGTATTAACAATTTCTAGATACTTATCTTTAAACTCAGCATGTGCGCAGGTTTCACGTGGTCTTTACTGTAATATAATAATCGCGTGGAGTTAAATGGTCAATTTGAAAAGAAGAATAACGTGAATAAACCGCCTCGTTTACTGATGTTGTAGGTTTCAGAACGTTAACTTTTCTTGATTATTTTGATACAAATCATTAAAAAATTACAAAGAACTTCTTGGCTAGAAAAACAAACGCATTCAAAATTTTTGAATATTAGGATCAATGATTTAACCCAAATCCTAAAATCTCTTCACTACATATTTCAATACTTAGGTTCAATCAAATCTTACACCACTATCCTCAAAAGTCATCTCACAGCGGAATCCCCACCAAGACTCACAGCAGAGATGATAAATTGTTGAACACGGAGATAAGCAAGTAAAATTACCCTGATTTCCTCGACATATGGCGTCTCTGTGTCACATTCTACAGGAACCACTAGACCTATTAGTCTGGCTAACTGGCCCATTTATAAAGATAAGAATATCCTGACAGGATATCTCAGTCTACGGAGTTGTTTTAGACTGATTACTGCTAACTGCAGTTGCTTTATTGGTCATTGCGTGCATTGTCTTTTATGGCACTATTCTTACTGAATGCACTGGCTTAGTTTTTGGCATCACCTGCATATTGCCTCTGTACTGTTTTATGTTTGTCGTACTTACTAAGAATAAGCAACTGTTCGTTTTGTTCCCTATATTGTGCAACGTGTAAACTCTTACTGGGTAATACACGAAAATCTGACTTGAATGCCAAAGAATATGGCTTGTGTTATAGGATATCCAATGATGAAAATCAAAAAAACTACATTTTGCAAGTAAAATTCAATAAATTTATTTCCACCGTGTCATGAGACCGTTACTTACAGACAAATTGTAAGTGTTAAGAAACAATATATTGTAATAAGAGAGTAATGCACTTCTATCGGACCTATTCGTAAGATCAACCGTCACCTCTATGTTTATGCAGCCAAGTCATCATTATAAAAACTTAGCCAGAGGCGACACCCGTTAAATCAGAAGTGATATCTTTTTCAATCATACCTGTAGTCACGTAAATATAATCAATTTGTAGTGAATATGATTTGTAGGTACTAATAGTTGGTTTGAATGAGTTTATTGATGGTACAAATTATATTATACTATCAGATTTCCAATTGAATTGGTCTCTTCTGAGAGAGCTAATCGTGGGAATTACTCTACCTGACTAGCTTTTCCTTCCACACGTTGGGCACTCAATCAATCAAGTACCTAAATCTCTCGCAATCCATTGCCGGATATACATATAAGCCTCGCCTTATTTGCGCTGCCACACTTCTTTTTTTTAGGTTCTATCTCAAGCTTATAATGTTTATCTTAATAACTGGAAAAATACTTATTATCTTTTAATTTCCTACTAAACATATACAGCAAAATTCAATTCACAGAACACCAGCTGTTGCCACCCAAACTAATAACAAATAAATGATACGACACTATAAACGAAATAAAAAATAGTAAAACATATCGCAAATCAAGTGTTTGTACAACATTTGGGCCGTATCGCATCCGACAGACAACGATTAGATAGTATTCGCCAAATTGCACTAGGCTGGCTCACTATATCGCTTGACATATTTATTTTTTCTTGATATCATCACGTGACGAAAAAACGGACTCTTCAAACACGATTGTAGTTTATTGGACTTAGCAGTCTGTCATTCATATTGGATCTCAGTATTTTAGAAGATACCAATGTTTACTATCTGTGTAGATCAGACTTTTCCCTACTATACCATCACCATATGCTTATCGAGGACCACTGCTGTGCATAGCTTTGTAGAACATGTTCTCTCTCAAATTGATCCGTAGCATTGACTCTGTCATGTACGAGTATAGATTCTTTATCAACCTTTATCTCTTGAACATGTCTGATAACATTTTTCTCCATCCTTTTGTATTGTAACCCACATACAAACATCCCTTTCAACACTATCAATGATAAACAGGTTACCTACTTATTTCTTTATTCGCTGATAGCGATACAGTGCACATTTAACATCGTATTATTAAAATATAGTTATGATTTCATCATTTGCTCACGCATCGGCAAGTATTTGCATATTTTATGTGTGAAGTTAAATATTAAAACAGTGATTCATCCATTATTATGGCCATAATTTAATAACACCGCAGCCTCACACTGTGCTGGTACTTACCGCCCAGTACCGTTAAAGCAGATCTTACAGTCAATTAAACTTTAACGATGCAGCTTACGCAACATGTTCCAAAAACGGCGAAACGGCGGAACAAGTTACACCCTGTCACCGTAAAATGTTTACAGAAGACTTGCTAATAGCAATGTGACAAGATACGCGCGACGGCAGATGCTTTTGCTAGAGTAGAGGCAAGTAAAGCAGAACGGCCGGCTGTTGAACTAAGATCAAAATACAGCCACACACAGCTACAGCTATTCCCCAGCATCTGTAACAGAAGATGGAATTACTGTTATGAAGGAAAATTTTCCCATTGATTGATTGGATTTAAAAGTGTAGGTATAAAGTAGTGGACTACTATAAAACAATAATTTTCCAAACAAAAAATAGTCATCAAAATCGGTTCACAATATTAGTTTGACGCAGAACTGCATTTTGAAGTCGTTTAAAAGATTATCAACCAGAGACCAATAAATACGAAGCGAACACGTAGGGTCGACACGAAATAATATTAAAGCTTTCTTTAACCCCAAAACATTCAAGCTAGATTGAGAGATTGAGACGTGTAGGATAGGAAAAAATTAAGCATCTTTTATAATGGCATTCACTTTGGCAGTTTCTTTCCGTTCTCTTCTTTAAGTGTATATGTTGTTTTACGGTCGCTGATCTGCTGATTAGGCCTTCTGCATCCATCTCCTATGTGACTCCAACCCCTCCCTCCCTCGGATGTGTATCGTCAGTTGTCAAGCTGCGTCTGCGCAGGAATTTGTTTGCCCTTTGCTTGACGCCGCATTCCTTTGAGGATAGGGCTGGCACGTGGGCGTCTTTCATCTCGTCGATAATTTTATGATGGTGTTTGAAAAGCTGTTTTAAGGCCTTCTAATAGCCAAACACATATCTGCATATTTAAAACGTATGGGTCGTAAACGCTGGTATGCAGTAATGATTTATAAGAAGTTTTCTTTGCTTACAAATTGATAATTTCCTCTCCATTAAAAGCAAAGAATTATTTAGATTTTCTTACTGTCTGCTGTAAGAGGTGTTAATTTTAACACGCTTTTATTAACTTGGTATGTATGTATCTATCTATGTAACGAAATCTGTGAACGTAATTTTCACCCCTTAAAAAAATCGGATTAATTTCTAACTTTGCACACCTATGAACGACTGATGACAATACAATAATTTCATAAATTTGTGTCATTATACTGGCCAGGATCACCAGCATAGCAAAAGAAAAAAACAGATTCTTGCTTTTGTAGCTAGCCGAACTAAAAAGTAGAAAATAAATATAGTGAAGCATACCTGTGATTCAATTTAAAGCCTTGACACTTATTCCATTTGTTCAACGCATCTCCCAATCTCCTTGTTTTTCACCGTTGGTGCAGCTATCTTATAAATAAGTAAGAGCTTGCGGCGCCCCTGTCTCTAGACATGTTCCGACATGGGAGAGGGAGGATGTGGTATGAATGTGTAAATATTACGTAAAAAAACCTCCCATCATTAAGAAAAGAATATTGTTGTAGTAGGTCGCTCGGGGAATTTTTAGGGGTGCTGTGTTCGCGTTCCACAGAAAGTTCATGTTTTTTCGACATGTTGGCATTCTTGTTATGTGGTGTATGTAAATGAGCTGCATTTCAAGTTTTGGAAGCTTGTTTTACTCATTCTTGTTAGGTTGGGTTTTGAAGTATGGTTAATGGGGTCCTAGTTGTGAGTGAACTTATGCTTAAGTGAGTACCTTTATCACGTGCCTCCTATGCAGCATCTTTATGTGATTCGATACACGAGAGATGATGATACACGAAGATGCATAAAACACGCACGTGCACATAATATGTTGTAGTTGCCATGTGCTATTATGCGCATACTCGAGTACACCCGTAGTGTTTTTATACCGACTTAAGTAAATAAACACACATCTTCATTTTATGAGGTAGCAACTAAAACTTAACAATCTACATACTATGTGATTACCTACCTACTAGGTACTTACCTACCTTTTCTTTTACCTTGCCCACGTTAGTTTACATAACTTATTAACATATTTCCAAATGTTGATCTTCTTAAAGTTCATTACCGACATATAACATACGTTTACAGTAGCTACATCTTTACTCATTATTATAAATTCGAAAGTAATTCTGTCTGTATGTTACCTATTCATGCCTAAAACACTGAACGAATTTCGACAAAATTTCGCAATATACATAGATTGGATCCTAGGGCAGGACAAAGGCTACTTTTTGCCCAGATAGGTTGGTCCAGAGGGGTAATTGCGGAACTTTTTATCGGTAGGAATTGGTTTAACATTCATAGTTAAACAGCATTCATTGCGTTATTTACGTAGCTGAGCCGACAATTTATTCGAACAAATGACGCAATGGTTTAGAAATAATCTTCAATCCCATTCAGATTCTGATAAATTGTGCGTTTCGCAATTAGGGTGCAGGTACGGCATCCACGCGGGTGAAGGCGCAGGCAGAAGCTAGATATTTTGTATATCCTATCTCCCAACATTAATAATGCCTACATTGTTATAAACCATGATAAACCTGTAATTAGCCTACTAGAGCTATCAGTAAAATGGATATTCAGCAACAAGCCCGTAACATGACAGGATAAGAAACAATACAATGCTACCAACTGACAATTAATTTGGTTATAACCTTATCTCTCTACTCGTAATAACTCTGCAGCTACCGAAACGAGTTTGTGACTAAAAAGGATTTAACAACGGGCGAACAGCAAATTAGAAACTAGAATCGGTATTTGTTATAAATTCGTTGGTATTTAAGGCATTGGTTTCAAATAACAATTATATTATGAACTAATGCTAAAGCTACTCATCATTTCAGCCGAATACGTCCACTGCTGGACATAGGCCTCCCCCAGGGGAGGGTTACAGTTGTAGGGGGGGTTTGCCATAATCGCCACGCATGGCAGGCGCGTTGGCTTTCGCAGTATGGTGGTAAAAAGCATAGAGAACGCTGCTGTCCATTCTCTTGTAAGTCCCTTAGTGGCCTCTTACGACACCCACGGGAAGAAATGGGGTGATGCTATTCTTAACGTCGTGTAGCTGTTAAGCATGAGATAAAGTGATAGTCCTTTTTGCCATTAATTCCTTTTTTTAAATTGGTTGAAAATTGTCTCGATCGATAGCAAGCTTACTAACAAATAGGACGGTAAATATTGCGTAATACACTTACAGAAGGAATGGCTTTCATGTGTATAGTTTAACAACATTCACTGCGTTATTGACGTTGTTGAGTAGACAAAACTTTCCAACATGTTTAAGAAGCAATTTAATTAAAATTAATTGCAATCTATAATTGTACACAAACAGGGAATGAGTATTATTAAATAAATAAAAAATATGGATCGTCGGGCATAACTACATTTTGATTAGTAAATTATTCACATACTGATTGATAGTGTGTTGCGCAATTAAGGTGCTACTGGGCGAGCACGTCCTACTATGATAGGCTTTTTTTCGTGGGTGGGATATCATCACATGACGTCTCCCGCTCTGGGCGGGGCGGAGGGCGTGTCAGACTTTTACTGACTAAAACCCACCCGTGTTCTTTCAGTTGCCTATGCCAGGGTCACGGTAAATCTCTCGAACAAATCTCGCGACCCCGGCAGGAATTCAAGACACTTAAGAACTGACAAAATGATACCCAGCATCCAACAAAGTACGCAAAGATACCACCATCTACAAAACAAATTGGCCAATATTAAACTCATTGGTTTCAATTATACCAGAGGTCGATTGACCACAATACTAGTAATTGTATTGTCGATATATTTTGGTCGTTAAATTTGAATAATGCGATCTAGCCCGCGGCGGACATGTTTAATCGACTGTCAATCATAGTGGTTGGGACATGGCAGTTTAGGTATTGTGTGACAGGTAGCACTAATACAGTTTCATAAAACATAATATCACGCCTTGTCTCCGAAGATTTGGAAAGAGTGATGTGTGTGGATGACTATAGTCATGGTGGTGTTTGATATTACTTATGTATTGTGTTTTTATGGGCCTTATTTGCCTGAAATAAAGGATTGTATTGTATACTGCCTTGGTAATCGAGAGGGCAGTAAGTCGAAGGTGGATTTGGAATGTACGTCAAACGAGCTTTCTTCCTATCTAGGTTTTATATTTCTACGTACTTCCTATCTAGGTTTTATGTTTTACAATAACCCTGAAGAAGATGTTAAAACAATATAGAACATAAAAACCGGCCAAGTGCGAGTCGGACTCGCGCACCGAGGGTTCCGTACAAACCTGCAGGTCATCATCATCATCATTCGTCATCATCGTTTATGAAATTAATTTTTTTTTTTTTAATTTTTATATTTGAGTTGACTGAATGAAAGGTAAATTGTGGTTTACGATTTATGACGTATTAAAAAAAAACTACTTACTAGATCTCGTTCAAACCAATTTTCGTTGGTAGTTTTCATGGTAATGTACATCATATATTTTTTTTAGTTTTATCATTCCCTTATTTTAGAAGTTACGGGGGGGGGGACACACATTTTACCACTTTGGAAGTGTCTCTCGCGCAAACTATTCAGTTTAGAAAAAAATGATATTAGAAACCTCAATTTCATTTTTAAAGACCTATCCATAGATACCCCACACGTAAGGGTTTGATTAAAATTTTTTTTTTTTGTTTCAGTTCTATGTATGGGGAACCCCAAATATTATTGTTTAAAAAAAAAATGATATTAGAAACCTCAATATCATTTTTGAAGACCTATCCATAGATACCCCACACGTATGGGTTTGATGAAAAAAAAATTTTTGAGTTTTAATTCTATGTATGGGGAACCCCAAATATTATTGCCTTTTTTCTATTTTTGTGTGAAAATCTTAATGCGGTTCACTGAATACATCCACTTACGAAGTTTCAATAGCACAGCTCTTATAGTTTCGGAGAAAAGTGGCTGTGACATACTCGGACAGACAGACAGACAGACAGACAGACAGACATGGCGAATCTATAAGGGTTCCGTTTTTTGCCATTTGGCAACGGAACCCTAAAAATCGAGTGTATAGTTTTATCACAAACGCTAAAATTGTAACCAAAATATTATGCGCGCCGTTTTCTCGAAACCGCCTTTTTAGGGTTCCGTTGCCAAATGGCAAAAAACGGAACCCTTATAGATTCGTCATGTCTGTCTGTCTGTCGGTCTGTCTGTCTGTCTGTCTGTCTGTCTGTCTGTCTGTCCGAGTATGTCACAGCGACTTTTTCCGAAACTATAAGAGCTATGCTGTTGAAAAGTGGTAAGTAGATGTATTCTGTAAACCGTATTAAGATGTTTACACAAAAATAGAAAAAAAAAACAATAATAGTTGGGGTTCCCCATACATAGAACTGAAACTCAACTCAACTCGGGGTATTTATGGATAGGTCTTCAAAAATGATATTGAGGTTTCTAATATCATTTTTTTCTAAACTGAACAGTTTGCGTTTGCGCGACAGACACTTCCAAAGTGGTAAAATGTGTGTCCCCCCCCCGTAACTTCTAAAATAACGGAATGATAAAACTAAAAAAAATATATATGATATACATTACCATGTAAACTCCCACCGAAAATTGGTTTGAACGAGATCTAGTAAGTAGTTTTTTATTAAGTCATAAATCGTAAACCACAATTTACCTTTCATTCAGTCAACTCAAATATAAAAAAAAAAACCATTTAATTACATAAACATAAGCCTTATGCATAAACCGTGAATACCTGCAGGTTTGTACGGAACCCTTGGTGCGCGAGTCCGACTCGCACTTGGCCGGTTTTTTTGACTTACTGCTATATCGATTACCAGGGCAGTATAGTACACCCACATTTCGCCAGTTACGTCTAAGTCCCATGTATTAGGGGCGAGTCTATTACCATCATCATCATCATCGTCATTTCAGGCGAAACACGTCTACTGATGGACGTAGGTCTCTCCTAAGCTCCGCCACTTCAACCGGTTTTGTGCTTCCCGCGGATTCCTGCGGCCTTCACAAGGTCATCGGTCTATCTATTACCATCAACCGGGTATAAATCCACACTGCGGGCTGTTACTGAGAAATTCAAGGTAGAAAACCCAATATCTGACTGGCCTGTTAGTCTAGTGGTTAGTGACCCTGACTGCAAAGACTGAGGTCATGGGTGCGATTCCCACCCAGAACAAATGTTTGTGTGATGAGCACAATCATTTGTTCTGTGTCTGGGTGTAAATTATCTATAATATGTATGTATTTAGAAATATATAATTATGTTTCTCAGTTGTCTGGTTGCCATAGTACAGGCTCTGCCTAGTTTGGGATCAGATAACGTTGTGTTGGTTGTCCTAAGATATTTTGTCCTAAGATATTTAATAACAGTTTGCCCGAGCTAGGAGTCAAACCCAGGACCTCATGCTCAACAAGCTACTGCTAAACGCTAGTTTGCGACCACTAGATAGTTACTACGGTATCATTTTAAGGATAATAATTCATCTGTACAATATAATTTGGGACTTATTCACCGTTCTCAATTTGACTACCAACAGAGGCTCTTTCTCTCTATTTTTGCCGTTCTCGATGCGACTGGAAACAGCTGACCCAATTTCGGTAGATATGTTGGTAGTTTGCCACAGTTTATCAAGTTTAGTAAGGTTCTAAAATAAAGCGCATTGGGCTATCAGAATCAGTTGGTTGATTTCAAACGATCGGAAACAATTGACGCTCTAATTGCTACAATCAACTCCACGACTATAGTTTTTCTTATGTGATTGGCATCTGCCTGAGATGGCCCACCTCATGGGAAGTAGTTCCCGCCGGTAATAGCTTCTGCGACAGCCAGGAGATTACAAATCTGTAGCTCACCTAAGAGATAATGTAGGCGTCATGTGATTGTACTTGCACCAATAAACATCCAGCCATATACATGTATAACCATTTAAGGGAGTGACCACATTTATCGACGCAGAGTTGGCTGGAGCTGGTCAGAAAGAGCTTTATGTACATGCAATAAAAAAGTAACAGACGTCATTCATCTCGTTTCAGAAAAGAAAATAGAGTGATTTAGTACAGACTAAATGGCACACAATGTACAGCAGAAAAAGTAAATTAAAAATCAAATAAAAGTGTGATGTAGAAAATAACATTGAACTTGAAGTGTGCCTCACGGCTGCCCCAAAAAGGTCCAGTACAGGTCCAGTTCGGTCCAAAAATGCTAGACAACAAGTGCCTGACGCTGGCCCTGAAGTGAGAGGTGATTTTTTTTGGGAATGATATCTTTCAATCTTGTACCGTGTGGTGCCGGACGTAAAGAATAACACCACCCCATTTCTTCCCGTGGGTGTCGTTAAAGGTGACTAAGGGATTTACTAGAGAATGGGCAGCAGCGTTCTCTATGCATTTTACCACCATACTGCGATCGCCAACCCGCCTGCCAAGCGTGGCGATTATGGCAAAGCCCCCCAAATTGGGGGAGGCCTAAGTCCAGCAGTGGATGTCTTACGGCTGAAATGATGATGATGATGAATCTATGAGGTTGTCGGTTTTTTAACCGGATTCGCCTGTGAGGTAGTCACTAAACTATTAATTGACTCCAGCCATGGCTTATAACTCAAAACTAAGGAGATAACACGCTAAGGGCATTCCCTATGGGGTACAGACCTCGGCTTAGGGCGTCGCTGGAAGGGAGCAGCAAGATTCGGGCTGGATCGGAATGAAGTGTGAGGTGACGGATGTAACTCAGTTTTATACCTATACGGGCGGCGTTTGGCCGAAGCGTCTCGACTAAATGCGAGCTTTGTGATAAGCGGATTCCGCGTCGATACTTATGTGTGATTACTCCATAATTGGAAACGCATTTATGCTGTTCTGCAGCTGAAATAAGAACAATAGTACCTAGTGCGTCTATTTTACAAGGATCTGAATACCCATAAACTAGGAATGTGCTGTGATTCTGTCCATGAGAACAGATTGCGGTTACAGCCCAGCGCAGTAAGCGATATATTCGCTCTCAATGCGAATCTGGATTTATTATCAAACGTGAGGTTTTCTCACGCCATGGTCGTGTTGTGCTCGTATGCAATTGATTTGAATTCTCTCCGTGAGATTGAAAAATATGCATCGATTTTCTAGATCAAATGATGTAACTGAGCTGTGGTTTTTGTTCCAAAAGCGATAAATGTTGAACTTTGACCGATAGATAACAACGAAAAATCGAAACATAATTATTTATGAACAGATTTTTTAAAGATTTAGATAAGTTATGTTTTCTTTACTCTTTATGATTATTTAAATAGGTAAAATTTGTTTGTATGTTTGTACTTAATTAGAAAAAATATTTTTGAACTTGATAGCCCAATTCTTGAGGGGATGGTTTTTGGGATATTTAACATTCCGCTAAAAATCTTAGCAGTCGAACAAAAAGACAAAAAATGGGAACCAACTCTCAGTGAAAACCATAGAGCGCGGGCGGGCGCTGGGATACGACTTGATGGGTCGAGGGCCAAAATATTTTACGAGGTCGACAGAACTTGTATTCACAATTTTGCCTGCCTAATCTGATTTCGCTTTAGAACAAGTCACTGGGTACAGGGTGGGCTCCTACTAGACTAGCATACTGGTGGGACCGTAATAGAAACCTTAATAGGATGATCGGGCTTACAAATCAATAAGAATGTTTAAGGGGATGAAAAACGTAGTTATACACATGGTAAGCGCAGCAGACCATAAACTGCTTTTTTTTAATTCAAGGCAAGTTAGTAGGTAAGTGTAAGCAGATACTTATTTACTTCATTATGCACTAATAACCTGCAAAATTATGTAAGCACGGACACAGATCAAGGTATACTATACTGCGTATAGCTTGATGTGTCCTGACATCTCATTGTACGAAAAGTCTATGCAATGCGAGATCAGCTAAAACTGGAAATATAAGGCTTGACTTGTAGCGTGTGTACGTTCATACAGTGAAACTGAAGCCAATTGACGTCGTTAGTTCTTTAAATAACCTTCAACCAAAAATTATCATAAGTAGATATGAACATTTTAATCCAATATTATATAAACATACAAAAATATCTTAATTAGCCAAAACTATGTGCTATCAGACCACCTTTCAGTAACCCTGGACATCGCATTTAATGACCACAAAATGCTACTTATCTGCCAAGTGGGCATGCAAAATTATAACTTCAAACAACCAATTTATATAGATCTCTCGTACTTTTGTTTTTCCAACAAAACTAGTTCTATTAACTTGGTTGTGTATTCGCGTTGGCTTGGTTTCGACTGTTAGCGGGTTTCGTATAAAAGTGTTTGGATTTTAAAGCGATTTATTTGCAATAGAATTTGAACTTTATGAGTTTAATGGTCCGAGATAATCTCCGGAACCACTTTGTCTGTTGTTAAATCTCGTTGTTTATGTTTTTTCTTCTACAAGTTTACGCTATTTTGGGTCGAATTTTTAATACATAGTTTGAATTTTAAAATGCTGCCATGAAGCGTTAGGAAGGTCCATCCTGATAATAATGACCAATATTGACTTTTCAAGCTTCGTTCTTTTATCATTGACTATGGTGCGTTATCCAATAAAGATTTTCCCTTCTTTCTTTTCTTTTTCCCCAACTTACTCATAAAAGTATTTTGTTTCTTTATTTCTTCTATTTTCTTTCTCAAATTTTAGGTACCTACTTAATGTATGTATGATTTTGGCTCAAAAAGGTACCTGTCTGCCCTCTTGCACAGCTCAGCTTTAACCAAAGAACACACAGCCCAAGTATAACAATATTCAGACAGATGCCAACTTCTGTGCCACCGCTTACAGCGACACCACATCCTCGCTCGAGATAAAGGCCAGTACAGACGGTCGGTAGGCTATCGCCGGACAGATATCACCCGTCCGGTGTCAGGCGAGCACGAACGATGACCCCAAACTTATCATTTGTTTCACTTCTGATTTACTTGTTATTATTACGCTTTAATTATTCGCCATTTTGCGCTTCGAGTGGAATGCTGTGATTAAGTGTAGGTAGTTACTGAGATAACGCGGTGTCTCGGGGTCCTAAGTACAATGTAATGTTTGTGAATTCTGTAGGATGTAAAGTGTTTAATGAAGAACTTGTTTACCTGTTACTCGACTGTGGCGAAGTTTTAGCTTTACCGTAGTCGGTAAAAACAGAGGGTCATGATTTTGACAGATTCTATTATTCTATGTTATTCATAAAATGAATTTCAGATTATTTTAGCTCGAGACTACCTAAACCTAACAACCTGTTAAAATAAAATCATTTTAATTTTTTTTTATTGGTTATTATTTTGGCTTTCATTTTGCTTTCACACTTTTTTCCTTTTTTTTTTACAGTTGCCCAACATTCATTGTTTACGTTGCTAAGCAGACAAATTTTTTGAACATATGAAAGAATACAAAATTATTCAGATTTTGATTAATAGTGCATTTTATATGCCTAATTTTAATACCCACTATTTATTTGTTAAATAATTTCTTTTTGTTTAAATGGCGTGTTTTATATTTGTTGACGTACGCACGGTGACATTTATCAAACTATAAATTTCCAGAGTACGCTGACTTATTATTGTTTGAAAAGCCTATACAATACGAGGTCAGCTAAAACTGGAAATGTAAAGGTTGCCGCCGGGTGTACCTAGCAAGGCTTTGTGGTCAACAACCTCAATAATATTAAAAACAGAAGCAAAAATAACTTTTACATAATAAAACGCAATTAGGTATTTAACACAGCAGGGTATTTCTAAAACTTGTCTACCATTAGTCTAAATAATTAATTTAATAATATATATTAAAAATCTACGAAAATACTTGATCTAGACTTGTCTCTAACCTAAGTTTGGTAAGCTCATAGGCACAGGTGTGTTTTTAATTAATTATTCTGTATTTAATTTAAATATGTTACTGCTTTTTACACTCTTTTTTATGTTGTTGACATCTGATGTCATTTGAAGTTCCGGTTCATATATCCTGGTAAGCGAAAAACCGGAGTTTAAAATACAAACAATATATTAATGTTTTATATAAATTAATTTACATGGAAAATAGTGATCAACGACAGACAATTTGTCTGGGAGAGTCTATTAAAAGTAAACAGCAGGGTAATTGCCTCACACACTATCAGTAGGAATGGCTTTCATTTTGACAGTTCAACAACATTCATTGCGTTATTTACGTTGTTAACAGATAGATACATTTCGAACATATGAAACAATGGATTAGCAATATACTGTAAAATGATTCTGATTCTTACTGATAGTACGTTACGCAATTGTCCGTAGGTATTTATGCAAAATGGAACCACACGACAAATTTAGTTTTTTACTTTTTTTAAAGAATACTAATTGAAAAGTGGTCCAAATTCTTATACAAAAAAAAAACATGATTTTTCCCTTGGAAACAAGGTATACTAAAAGCAGAATGGAACCAACAGCAACAATAAATATTACATAAATAAAGCAAAACCGAACCACAGCACTACGGGACTCGATTGTTCAAACAAATAAACGATATTAGGTACTACTATGTTATTTTATACAAAACAGATCCACACATACTTGGTACCATTATACATATTTCTATTATTAACAATTATTTTGAATACAGCAAATGGAACCAATTTACATAGTTTCATTGATATCAGTAAATCCCTGGGTTGTGGTTCTTTTTTTTGTATGAGAAAACCTATCAATTAGTAAATGTTAAAAGGAACCACATGCACATTTTTTTTATTATCTAGTACGTTTAAGAGTATTCAGAGCAAATTTATTTACGCATACTTAAATAAGTAATTTATCAATAAACTTAAATAAAATAAATAGTAATTATACTTCATCTAACAGAGCTGCACATGTTTTTGTAAATCCTTTGATATCTCAGATGTGAGTTTTTGCTGGGTGGTTCCTTTTTGCATAAATACGGACAATTAGTCTTTTATTCTATGTGACATGAGCTTTATACCCAGATAGTGTATCCAGTCCTATCATCATCATCATCATTTCAGCCGTAATACGTCCACTGCTGGACATAGGCCTCCCCCAATTTGGGGGGCTTTGCCATAATCGCCACGCTTGGCAGGCGAATTGGCGATCGCAGTATGGTGGTAAAATGCATAGAGAACGCTGCTGCCCATTCTCTAGTAAGTCCCGTAGACGCCTCTTACGACATCCACGGGGAGAAATGGGGTGATGCTATTCTTTACGTCCGGCACCACACGGTACATCCAGTCCTATAGATCGCCTTTATTATTGAAAATGTGGTACTAACTAACTATTGCACCATTCTTGGTCTTTAAAAATTTCCATAATTCTACTGTTATATCATCTGGCCTTTTTTTTTTTTGGATGGGAAATCATCAAATGACTTCTCCCGCTCTGGGCGGAGCGGGAGGGCGTGTCAGACTTTTACTGACTAAAACCCACCCGTGTTCCTTCAGTTGCCCATGTGCCAGGGTCACGGTATCTCTTTCGAACAATCACGTGACCCCGGCAGGCATCGGTCCTAGCAGACCCCTTCAGTACTGCTGACATCTCTTTGAGGCGCGCGTGGAACACTACGCGCCGTCGACCCGAGCTTGGTCCTTACCGGGCGGCGAGCTACCCATTGCTCGCCACCCGCAAGCTCGCGCCTACGGTGGCCGGGAGTCTATATCATCTGGCCTCATATCGTTTTCATTTTTCTTACCTTGATCTGCAGTTTTTACTTCATCCATGCTAACGTCCCTCACCAAACTCATATTTACTTGTACCGGTCGGCGGTCTGAGCAAAAAAACATGCCATTTATTCTCGTCGTTTACTTAGCTTTTCAAAATAAACCATCCATCGTTCTTTTATTTCGACATCTTTGGATAGAACCTTAAGCTACCTGATAATGGATACTTTATTTATACATCATCCAAAACATTTTTTTTTGCAAAATTACATGGTAACACTCTAAACAACAAGTTGTCTACTCGTGATTAGTTTATAATGATCACAGACAAGGTCGGATAAGGAAAATGTTATAAATCTATACAGGGTTATTTGTAAAACACCGGCAACCTCTCAGGATTGTGTTACTAACATCATAATCAACAACTTTTGTTCTATGACTTTTAAAAATTCGTCATATTTTAGTTCACCAGACATTAATAAAAAAATTAAAATATTTAAATTGAACGGTCTAAATATTACGAAGTCTATGCGAAACAAAAAAAGCACATAGTACATTAGTGAGGCGAGCGGAGTTAGGGTGGCGGGAGCGCTTGAACTTGAACTATTTACGGGCGGCCGATTTTTGTATGAAAATCTGATGAACTAAAATATGATGAATTTTTAAAAGTCATAGCACAAAAGTTGTTGATTATGATGTTAGTAACATAGTCCTGAGAGGTTACCGGTGTTTTACAAATAACCCTGTATACTTGGATGTATACAACTAACTATATCTATCTTACTAAGATATCGTCAGCTGCACACGTTATCACACTTAAATTGGTTCAGATACTTTACAATATGATAATATAACGAATATACAAATAAACCCTTATAAAAAAATGATGATATTTTCCTGCAGGAGACGGCAAAAGAGTAAAAATAAGTGAAAAATAATAAACCCTAACTCAAGAAGGTATTTTGTTTTAGCCTATGTTGTCCCACTGCTGGGCAAAGGCCTCCCCCAATTTCTTCCAGGAACTCTTGTCCTGCGCCACCTCAAACCAGTCGTCGCGGTACGTATCTAGGTCGTCTCGCCAGCACTTTCTGGCCAAACAAACAAGAAATTTTTAAGTAATTTTTTTGAAGAATATCTATCTATACACTAAATGGGGACAAAGTAGGCTACTATTTCATGAAAAAGTAATTCAATGGGACAACTTAGAGGGTTGTATTGATGATTTTAATATAATAATTCTGTAAATGGTTCCCTAACCATTTGCATAAAATTTATAAATACGTATGTGCTGCGGTCTTTCTTACGTTTTCTTTTTCTTTTCCCAGTCTTACGATTTTCTTCAATTTGCAAAAAACGTAAGAAAAATAGTAGTACACACTCATTTTCCACGTCCACGAAATTCATCGTGAACCTGGGAAATGTGTGTGTACAACCGCTGCCTCTGCCAACCGATACCTTTGCGGAATATAGACCGTACGAAGTAGTGTTTTCTAATGTAAATGCTTTCAGAATGCTTTAATGATGATAAGTAAATATTTTTTAAAACAAAGTATTTATTTAAGCTCAACGAACGACGATGAAGACCGATAACTCTATAGAATCCCTAATTCAATTTATACGACAGTCACCCACGTACCTTCGTAAAATGTTGATGTTCCTTTATTACAAAGGTCGTTGCTATGGCATCATAAATAAAGAAAATTAATATTTAATGTCATGATGACGTCATGCCGACCTTAAAATGTCCATTATAAATAAAAATGACCTAAAAACAAATGGAGGTAGATTATAAATAGCTGATTATGAGGTAGTTCTTTAGTACTTAATTTAGTTACTTATCGTCATGGTAGTCTGCGAAAATATAGGTGTTCAGCTGCATCTGGTAGAATCCGACCTCTACGTAGTTAGGAAAATTGCTTGAATTTGCTAGAAACAAATGTATGGGAATATTAATGAACAAACACAGTAGTTACAATAATTCGGAAAGCTGCAATAGATTGCTGTAGTATATACTGCAAAGTAGTATAGTAAATAGGAGTTAGACTGCCTGTCCATTGAAGGAGCTCTGCGAATATTAACCAATAGAACTCAAACTCCGCTCCGCTTTTCATGAATGCAAAAAAAACTATTGGTTAATATATTCTGTAAATTCATACTTGTTTTTGTCGAGAACTATATTTTAGTCTACACACATCCTGACACTGACCAGCCAGTTGCACAAACGTTAGAAAAAGTGAACTTAGCGCACCCGCAAAAGAACCAAGTATACACTAAGGCTGCCTTAGCGTATTTCCTAAATACCGAGTATAAAAAAATACCAACAACTTACTCCATCAATATTAATCCCATAAATAAATAATTTACTTAACACCCACTGGACGAATTCCACCAACTACCATTAGAATGACATGACAAGCCATTCGTTATTGTATGAAGGTAAACCAAAGGTTTCAAATGTTTTGATACACGAACTAAAAACATAACACGGTCTGTCGCGAGGTGATGATGACGTCACAACACTGGCAGCACTGACTCATCCCGCTTGACCGGTCACACTGACGATTAAAAAAAGATAAAAATATCATTTGAAATGGCCACGTGTGCATACGGCCGTTAAGTCTCGGTTAGAAGCGTAGGCGTTTGTGTACTTCTGCGTATTATTTATTAGTGTGTCGTATTAAAATAGTACTAGAATTTATGTAGCTATTTGAAGACGATAATTAATTGTTTGTTTTTATCTTCTTTGACACAGAGACAGAGTCTATCGGATTGGTTTGGAAATGTTTGGTCTGACTGTCTTGGGTCTTTACAAGTCAGCTATATGTTGTGTACATTTTAAGGCTTAGAATCACGGTGAGAACTACTTACTGGCTTTGATAGTAGACACTTACTACCACTTTAAACTCCATCTATTCAGTAAAAAATAAAAAAAAACTATTAATAAGTAAATGTTATTACAGTATTAACGAATATTTAAATGATAAATCTCTAAAACTCATTTAGAATACCCAAAGCATGTTCTTAATTTAATCTTTTTTTAATTTTAGGATAAATGAGATTTTAAGATAAACGGTAGGTCTTCCTCTCTTCCTACTATATTTCTTTTGCTATGTCCGACAGGGTCCACGATTGTGACTAAATCCAATGTAGATTGCAATAAAGTATTGAGTATTGAAAGTAAGCTTGAAGTATTGAGTTAAGAAATAAATGCAGTTAGGTAGTTATTTCAATTGAAAACTCAACTATTCATTCCGAAATGCATACGAATTAAAAATGAGGTAATAGGTACGAGGAAATAATCCTCATAATGGTAACAAGTGCACGAATGAAGCGGTAAACTGTATCACACAATTGAACTGAAATGAGGAAGTGCTCCACAATTTGTGCGAGGTGAGGAGATTGTGACTCGTTTTGAAACTGGGAAATAATAGATATAATGCATTAAGCGAAGTGATTCAAAACAGCATGTTTATACAAATCTGATCTTTCCTTCCTCGGTAAAAAACAGGCTACCAATATTCTTATTACTATCATGAACTTTTTGTGTCCCATTGCAGGACAAATACGCCCTTCTGTTTTTCTATGTGTCTGACATTAGGTCTCATTCATCACAAAATCTCCTTCTGGACTTGCCTTTGAGCTCTTTTATAATCGTCATAATTTATTAGCTAGTGCACCTTCCCAAGGACCATATTGCCCTTTAGCTCCTAAAGAGATTGTTGTCTTTTTTATTTTTGGGTGGGAAATCATCATATGACGTCTTCAGCTCTAAGCGTGTCACCCTTTTGCCTACTAAAACCCACCCGTGTTCCTTCAGTTGCCTTTGCCAGGGCCGCGGTAACTCTGTCTAACGAATCCGTGACCCTGGCAGAGATTGATGTGTCTAACTTTGGGTTCTCAAAGAGACGTAGGAGACCATTCACGCCCTTTGACTTTCTACTTATACTTGATTAAAAACCGATCACATATCGCAGACTGTTACGCCTCTTGACAAGGACAAAATATCCTCTCGAAACACTGCCATAATGCCATTCTTCGGCTTTTATATCACAAAATATTGTCACGTTTCAGTAGATTCCGTAGCCCCACCTTAGAAGCCTCTTGCTACCCAAGTTATATATTCTCCAATTATTTTACCAACAATGATACTATATTTCGGCGCGATACATCAGCGAACATTAATGCAGTCCTTAGTCCGAAGAACCAAGTAAATATTATAAGAAGGTCTACTCAATTCAAACTGCAAAAATCTGGGAAACTAAAAATGAAATAGCTACATGAAGTGAACATCAATTTCATCGCAGATATTTTAGATTAAAAATCCCATATCCAACTTATCATTCAGCAGAAAAACGTTCACTCTTGGATATAAGCCTTCCCTAAACATCACAATGACTGATCTTGCAGTTTTCACGTCGAGCAGATTCTCAAGATTATCACTAAGCCATCGATTTACCTTTTGGTAGGCTTACGCACGCTTTGCTTTGCAAACAAATTCGACTAGTGTTTATAAATCTTCGTGTCATTTTCGCTGCGCTGCCACTAGATGCCCAATCAGCCTATAATGTTCCCACTGCTGCGGCAAAGGCCTCCTCTCTGTGAGAAGGAGTGGGTCATTATCCACCACGCGGGCCCAGTGTGAGTTGGTAGATGTCACATATATTCCTACTTTTGGTTTTAGGACATGCCAGTTTCCTCACGATGTTTTTCGACACCGTTTCGAGAGTACTGGTGATGAAGTATTTTACACAAAGTAAAGCGCTAGCCGGGTTCGAACCAACCACCTGCAACTCGAAGCTGGAAGACTTTATCATTCCTCCAGTCGCACCACTGGATGGCGATATCTAAGTGGTCCTTCTGTTCCTTTCTGTTCCATGGCGACTATACTTGTGTAGTTTCGACCTCGTTACATTAAACATACGCTCTCCGCTCCTCTGGCTAAATATCGTGGGTTCAGATCTGGGGAGTATTGATGGAGTGTTGTTATTGCGAAGCGTTCAGCTTTACATATGTATTAGGCTTAACTGCCTGAGATGGTTGCAGGAAATGTGCGAATAAGGGAGGAGAAGGATTTTGGTTTTAAGAAGTTGCTTTGTAAGGTGAGTGAATTATTTTCTGTTAGACCTTTCGGCTTCCGGTTTCAGATTAGATACTACTCTCTAAAATTATGTAAGTTATGGATGGGTGATGAAAAGCTAGGTGCAACTGATACCATGAAATAAGGCATTGTTTTACGCAGACACGTTTGCTTAACTTATCTTCGATGATTTACGTCTCATATTTTACGTCCGGGTCCGTTGATCCATCATTACTACATCATTAGCGAGTTGCAATAAAACAGCACTTGTTGAACCTAAAAGTTATTTAAACTTGAGTAAAATTGTAACTATGACATGAAATGTGAGCTAAAGAACGTAAAAAAAGCTCTGGCAGATAGACCGACTATTTTCTAATGGTTAATTTGCCAATAATTCACACTTGAGAGCGAGAGATTTTTCACTTCATCGTGGTATTTGGCACATGATTCCAAGCAATGTAAACAGTTGCAATGTATGCAGGTTCTGTGTAATGTACTTATGCGATGTAACCTAAGCCTAAATTCAGGGTTCGTTCTGACCATTTAAAAATATGGGCTTCTTACCTATACAAGGTAGCAGAAACATCGACGTGCAATCTGTACCAAGATTCTGAATCGCCCTGTCTTGATATTTTTCGTCGGTTTTTAATTCAAGTAAACCTACGAAATCGTATTTACCTTACGGTTTTTACCATATACTAATGGTCGGTGGGCCTTGTTTAAAAAAATCTCTTAACCAGATTATCTGGCTATATTGCCAAGGAGCTTATTCAACAAGTGAGCTGCAACATCAACACATGCTAGTATTAGTAGAACATAGCACTGGAGGCACGGCTCCAGGTTATCGAGTGCAAAGGTTAGCGAAGTAATGAGGGGTCGCTCTCTGCGAATAGAATAGTGATTCTTCTTAAATGGTATAGATTTACTAGCCTACTATTATACCAGTATGTTTGTAGTAACTATACTGGAGATTAATTTTCAACAGAAATTTTATCTCATACGTGTGTATATCACTTAGACTTGTGGTTAAGTAATAACAGCCGCACGGGTTGATCGTTCCGGTTATAAGTTTGCCCGGTTGGTCCGTGGATGCGTGACCATCTTTACATACCAAGACCCTTCCGTGCCTCAGAAAGCACGTTAAGCCGTTGGTCCCGGCTAGCTTTTGTAGATCTTAGACAGTCGTTACGGGTCGTCAGCAGGCAGAAAGTTGACAACCAGTCTTACCAAGGGATATGGTATTACCCGGTAACTGGATTGTGGGGGTCAGATAGGCAGTCGCTCCATGTAAAATACTGGTACTCAGCTGCATCTGGTTAGACTGGAAGTCAGGCGAGGTCCGAGGGGGGGGGGGTCCTAGTGGTCATGACCCCCCCAAAGACAGTCATGCTGTCGAAACCCTGAACGATTTGCCTGTCTTACTATCTTAAAATTGTTCTCACTTGAGCCACGGAGACTCCGATGGACATTTGCAAAAAGATTATAACCCGGGACATCATGCTGATCAGTAGCGCTTACGACTACTAGACCAAAGAAGATGTACCTTCCTAAAAATATTCTTCAGTACTCATGGTGACCCCCCCCCAAAATGTTAGGCTGCGACTGCGCCTGCTGGAAGCGAAGGAAAGGCGAAGTAGATGATGATGACGACACTTTCACTGATATCCTCCTAAAGGGCTGCACTGATTTTGATGAATGTTTTGTTAGTGTTTGAGTGTGTCCCTGGGTGGCTTACGACTTGGTTTAGATTAAGTGGTGCTTTTTGGGCAGGACAACGTCTGTCAGCTCTGCAAGTAGTATATGAAACAAAAACACAATTAGTTATATATTTTAATGAACGAACGACGTTACTTAAGAATGGTTTTACGTTGATTAGAACTTATAATCCAACCAGAAATTGCTTTACTATCAAGTATGAAACAATGCGAAATACGTGTGTCAGTGAAAGTCTATCTTGCTCATCAAGGAATTTTGTTTGTTTTTTTTTTATGACAAGTCAGATATCACGGATGTTTCTCAAAAGTCTTTATTAATACCCAGACGGACATGACTCGGACATGACTCCTTTCAAAAGAGCAAAAATTGGGGGATACCCTCTGGTTTATCCCTTATCGCGGTCTGACTTCAACTGTGGCATGCAGTTATCATTTCGGATTTACCTAGAGAGTAATTTCCTGGCTCGTATCTGATACCTACACAATACACACACCTCTATTGAAGAAAACCGAATCCGACATAAAAACCGCATTAGCTATAGATATAGTAGTAAGTAGAAGTCTTGAGGGAAACCTTTTTCCTGTAGTGAAATGATAGAATGAAGGTTCACAGCAACAGAACGTTACGTTAGCCGTACATATACAGGTCAAATGAAATAATATGACAAAACTTTACCTACGTATTGGGTATCGATATCGAAAACGAATGCACAAAAAATATAAGCAAACATTTTAGAAAAATTTAAGAATTTCCTCATCCAACTTTGTTTAAAACCTTAATGACACTACAGACAATTTCATTAAGGCACAGTTTTTGGAATTTTTTATAGGTGACTATATGTAGATTGTTGTCGACAAAATAAAAAGAATCATACTGAAAGGTTGCATGCACTAAGCTAAGCACCCGTTACTGTCTTCTTTGGAGGATAAAACCATTGCAATGCGCTAACGTAGTCCGCGTAATTTTTTTTTGCAATTTGTTTGGGTAATATAAAAATCATCAATAAAACCTTTAAGTTCATAAAATCCCATTGAATAACTTTTTCTTGGATTAGTCATTACATAATTATAATCATGTAAATACAAACTTGTTACGGGCGCTAAACATATGGATTTTGTTCAACATACAGTCACCTGAAAAAAGAACCGTAGGTATGTCCATCGAAGAACGCGCTTCGGTATCATACCATATTTAAAACACCAGCCCAAACCTCGTACACTATGCATCCAGTTTCGACACCAGAACTCAACTGACCCAAATACCCCAGCACATAATTCACAAAACCGAAATAAAAACGTAAATTGAATTCACCAATGCATCACGAGAACGTTCAGTTCGTTCGGATGTATGTAACACATGCAAATGGATAGATTACACCACGCTCCAACGTTGCAGAATGTTATTTGCAACAGCAGTTATATGCAATCAATTGTTACAAAAATATTTTATGGGTTTTGGGTTTTGTTTGTTCGTAGGTCGACACGAATGGGAATATACTAATTGCTTGTTTAGCTTAAAACTGGTATCATAAGAAGTATTCTGTATTTTTCGTCTTTTTTCTTGTAGCTAAAGATCGTTAGTGTGCTGGTCTGCAGTATTTCATGAAATGATATGTTCTTTTTTTGTATTCCTATCATAATGTCGACCTTTTAACCCAATGATAGATTGGTGGAAAGCCTTTTGGCAGCTATTGCACTTAATTTTTTGTTGCCTAGTTAGGCGTAGTAATTACAAGCCAGAAAAAAATGTACATGTATTTATATGTAAATTTTGACAATGCACAACTTTTTTTTCCGTGTTATGTCTATATATTCAAAGCAGATATTTATACAAAATTGTATTTAAAAAAACAGCGCGATCATGATAAAACAATCGTAAAACAGAGCTCAGAATTTTTTTCGTTGCGTATTTCTCTGAATCTTGGTCGTAAAGTATAAACTATCATAAATTATGTAATGATAATTAAAATAATTCAATCAACTAGATACATACCTAAAAATCTTCCACTGAGTCGTGCATTAAATATTATTTTTGTAATTGAATGAAAACTGCAAAATTACTTTTATCGAAGGACATTCGATACAACTTCCATCAAACGCATGGGTTTTTTACCACATACTGCCGGGATGCGCTTTTGTCTAATTACCTAAAACTTTGCTTCTTACCGCGCTTAAATAAGTAAATAATAGTCAGTAAAGGCCAGTGTTCAAAATAAAGAGCATTCTTAGAATATTCAGATTTTTTTAGGCTTTGTCCGGCTCACATTTGCATTCACGTGCCTCAGATTTGTTTTCTATCCGCATGTTAATATATTGTTGTGACCTTTTAGAATCGATATTATGAATAGGATGTTCAACTTTTAGCTCAGATAAGATCAGGATTTGTTTATTTAATTAGTCATTTCTAACGCACAAAATATGTTTATGCTAGTAGCAGCCCAGAGTCTTGATTTGTGTCCGGATATATGGAAATTAAACAAACGATAACTAACTGGTGAAACGTGGGTTCACTGTATACCTCTGCCTACCTCTTCGTGGAGGAGTACAGGCCTGTAATATAGGGTGACTTGTAAATTGATGTATTCTTTCCAGGACGTGATAGTGTGACCCATTTACAACAATAAAGCATCCTTAAAGCCTATACAAAAATTCATAGGATGCGAGAAAACCTATGTATTTTGTAGTTTTTAAAAAGATTCAGAATTCGTCACTAATAGGTTTTATCAACTCTGAAATTAAATGGCCTTTTAGTACAATTCTTCCATTAACTTTTGACTATTTGATGTTTTAGAGAATATTGCTGCATTCAAAGTTTGTTTAAGTATTCTATACCCAATGGAATTGCAACGGACATTCAATTTCATAGTTTAGATAAAAATTATATTTAGTGTCGATTTCCGTTTTTTTTAATTTAATAAATAAATCTGATGTTTTTTCTCGAACGCTATAAATTTTCGCCTAATATTTATGGGGTGCCGTAATTGTCTCAAACGTTGTTTCACTATTGTTTGTGTATTGTTTCACTACTTTTTATTGGAAGGAATACGTCGAATAACATGTCAAGGATTTCAAATCAAGTTATTTTTTTTTTTTGGAATAAGTCTTAGTTTCCACTGAAACAGGTCTCAGCCCATGGAACTAATTAAGTGTTTGTTTTGTGACACTTTCAAGGTAACCAGACAAAACGGTCGATTTATTATTCATAATAATGCCATCAAAATAGATGGTGTATATCTGTCACCGATATTAATAATAAGTCCTTGTAGATGTAGGCGTTTCATTATATTATTATTGTCTCTTACTACCCAAGGCCGGTGTAAGACGGTCTATCTATATTGACGTTTGTATATTAATATACTGATTGATTGATTTAATATACTTATTGTTAGTAACAACCAAGAGTTAATTGAATTAGTTATCTATCTTCACAGATTTAAATTAGATTATCTAATTATTCTATTGCACTCCCCACCTCATATCTATTGTTAAAGTGTGCTACAGTTCAGTCTGTTTATTCTTATTAAACCTTATCTGCTGCCTTGACAACTTTGCCATCTGTCTGCCCGCCAATTTTTTTACGGGCTTCAAAAAGGAGGAGATTCTCAATTTGTCTGTAAGCACGTTCTTTTTTTTTTTTGTTAGTATTATCTGCGATGTCTCCGGCAATTCTGGGTTGATTTCAAAAATTCTTTTGAGTGAATAGGGTATGCCTGGCTATAGGATAGTCCCATAGAAATTTTATTAAGTTTACTTGGGTAATTTTTGCGTTAGGTTTAATAGTACGTTTTTAATTGCTTACTTAATGCCATTTTATTTCTTACTGTCACTGTTCTTTACATATCAAGTAGTAGTATACGAAGTGGTGTGAAAACTTTTCTAAAAATAATTTGTCACCGACTTTCGAAACTGTACTGTATGTTTTTTCCGAAAAAGCTGTTTTTTTTTTGGAAAAAGCGTTTTTATTTCACTTTTTAGTTATGATACCTGGGGTAGGTATCATAACAAAAATTGAAATATTTTATTTGGGAAAAAGTTTTATTGGCGTCTTTTCTAGTCGAAACTAGATAGAAACCAAAAACGATTTTTGGTTGCCAAATAAAGGCCTCTGTCGGGTGCATACTATGAAGTGGCATTGAACTTGTTTTTTTTTAACAAGCATCATTCGTGGCGCACTCGCAGAAATGTAGACCAAACTGGCTTGGCACCTGCCCCGCTATATTTAAACATAAACGGTCGCATCCGCCAATATGGACATGTTCAGACATGACATGTGAAACAAGTTGCTATACGGGACTGACGAGACGCTGTCCATACTTTGTTTTGAACTAACAAAGGAATGTCAGTTTGCTGTCTAGAGACGCCAAACTGATGTGCCTTGATTGAGTCTAAAAGGGTTTCTAATGCGTGGGATTCATCACGAAGTATATATGTGGTGATATTATTTCACATCTCATCATCGAACAAGACGTGAACTGAGGCAGTTCTCGTCTCTACCCTAAGTGTATATAGGTACCACACTGTCAATCAGAATTTGAATCTTTTAAAAGGTTGGTGGAATCCATTGTTTCATATGTCCGAAAAATGTGTATGCTCGACAGCGTAAATAACGCCGTGAATGTTGTCGTACTGTCAAAACGAAAGTCATCCGTACTGTTAGTGTTTTACGCAAATACCCCGCTGTTCCCTTGTTACAGCCAATATATCAATGTCTTAACTAAAGTTCCCACTTCTGGGACACAGGCCTCTTCTCTGTGAGAGGGAGTAAGCCATAACCCGCCACGCGGGCTCAGTACGGCTTGGCAGATTTAAACATAAATCATGTCTATATTTTGCATACAACATGCTAATAGGGCATCGTAACTTGTAACCCTAATACATATATGACGGTAAAGCAATCCATCTGGGCAAGACTGAATGTGAAAGGTTTAAGAGCGGATGTTTTGCGTATCTTAGGAGATGTCCAGTACTTGGTTGAGAGTTGATAGTATTCATCAAACACAAAATGCACAGCAGGGGGCCTCGAAAGAGATACCGTGACCCTGGCACATGGGCAACTGAAGGAACACGGCTTGGTTTTAGTCAGTAAAAGTCTGACACGCCCTCCTGCTCCGCCCAGAGCGGGAGAAGTCATTTGATGATTTCCCATTCAAAAAAAAGAGGCCCTACCTCTAACTCTGTCAACGAAGATACAGGTCATGCTGAAAGTAGTTCATAACTTCGAAGTGAATCCTATACCCGATTTAGTATTTTTTTTGGACGGGTAAATACATATCGACAACTGTCAAATCCTGAAGTCATTCATTTTTAGGTTGGGTCTTAAACTAATCTTATATCTTAAGTGATACGGAGTAGGAAACCCGCGTAAATTAATGTAGTAGAAAATCCACGTAAATTAATGTTGAAGGAAACCCACGTAAAGTATTTTTATAGGAAACCCACATGAATAAATCAAATCAAATCAAATCAAATCAATTTATTTCGGGCTACAAAGACCCATATCATAAATACCTTACAGACTAACATACATACAAATAAAAATAATGTAAACATAAAACTATTGTACACGAAGTGACGGCGTCGTGTTGCGCTGCGTGGTGTCGCGTAGTATAAAAAATAAATCGTGTAGTGTCGTAAATCGTGTATAATGTAGTAGGAAACCTACGTAAATTAATGCGGTAGGAAACCCACTTAAATTAACGTAGAAGGATACCCACGTCTTTTAATGTAGTAAGAAACCCACATCACACACTCACTTCAGCCGTAAGACGTCCACTGCTGAACTTAGGCCTCCCCCAATTTGGGGGGCTTTGCCATAATCGCCACGCTTGGCAGGCGGGTTGGCGATCGCAGTATGGTGGTAAAATGCATAGAGAACGCTGCTGCCCATTCTCTAGTAAGTCCCTTAATCGCCTTTTACGACACCCACAGGAAGAAATGGGGTGGTGTTATTCTTTACGTCCGGCACCACACGGTACAACCAGCGGTACAACAAGAAACCCACATAAATGAATGCAGTAAGGACTTATATTAATGTAGTAGGATACCCACGTAAATTAATGCTGTAGGAAACCCACGTAAATTCATATAGTAAGGAACCCACGTAAATTAATATAGTAGGATACCCACGTAAATTAAGGTAGTAAGAAACCCATGTAAGTTAATGTAGTAGAAAACCCACGTAAGTGGCAGGCGTGGCGTGGTGGTGGTAGTGGTGTCGTTTGGCAAGTGGCCAAATAACTTCGGCCGAAACTACGGACTTCGTGTTTAAGGAGTAGGCCTTCTGATCAGATAAGTTATTTTGTTGCATGATATAACAGTTAACTTTAATATGACGATATGCAAGTGGCCTAATTAATTTTAGCTGTAACTCCGTCAGACATAGTTTGTGCTCATAAATGTATGATATCATTTTAGTGCAAACTAATTACCGGAATTGCTCGTTAAATATGTAACATTTGTATTCAAAAGCCATTTTTGGAAGTTCTTTTATTTGGGTCAAGATTAATGTTTCAATTACAATTCAAGATAGAATTATACAGGGTCAAATTAAATTAATACTTTACCCACGTGTTGGATATCGTATAATAGGAATGAACTAAAAAACTAAACAAAAAAACAAAACATTTTATTTTCAGCATCCAATTTTGTTTAAAATTTTTAATGACAATGAGACAAGTACATTAAGGCAACGCAATCAAACAACTGTTATGTTACAGTTTTTCGAGATTCGATAAAAAATATAAAACTTCAGCGAAAAATTACAAAACCAGCTGACCGATTACGATTATTGACCTTCGCCCATCAAATGTTGAAATGATTTTTTGTTTTTCTTGTTCTATTTGATTTGATAACGATTCCCAACCCAACACGTGCTATAAATAGGGTTGCCACATTTTTTTCTTGCACTTAAAGTACATTGGTTAATTAATATTTATTATTTATTTATGTTTATTCAGAGGTAAGTATAACTTATAAACTAAGCCCCACAAAACCGTAGTAGTGGTTTGACTGTATAGGACTGGTAGGACTGTGTATACTATTTTAGGTATGAAAAAAAAGTACATAGTATAAAAATAAAGTACGATTTATTTTTCTTTCTACTTACGACTAAATTTTTCAATATCCCACAGAAATACAATCTTGCAAAATAAAGTATTTTCGTGTACTTTATTGTTCTCATAAAGTATAGAGTACAATTATGTGAAATAACGTACAATACTTTGTTATAAAGTACGGGTGGCAACCCTAGCTGTAAATGTAAAAGTGTCTGGTAAAGAACAGACTCTCATGTAGTTATAGGTCTCTTGTATTGAAAGAAAAAGAAAGAAAGAAAATATGTTTATTTGCGGCAAAAATGACGCAAAGAAAGACGAAAATATTGGGTAAAAGAAAAACCTGCGGGAAAATATTTGTCACATCCACTGAAAACGGCCATCGCTCAGGATAATGCTGTGACCTTATGCGAGCCAGAGCTCCAGCGCTGGTTTTCGCCAATAGCCGGCGCTGACGTACGTATTGGAACGAACTCTACAGGCAAATATGAGGTAGTCAGAAAGGATAATATGTCGGAAATACATTTAAATATTGCTACTCGTGGAGGCTAGTTTAATGACCTCATTTGTTAGGTGAGCCATACAAAATAAAGTATTAGTATTAATTGTTTAGTAGGCCTCGCACGCGCCGCTGTGGCACGTGTATCATATCATAGATTATGCCAAAACCTGTGTGGCTTCTAATACCAGCCAGATTTGTTGAAATGGCGCGTGCCTGGGTTTTGCCTATAAAACGTGAAACTTTAGGTACCGAATTTCGAAATATATACCTACACGACGAACGATGCTGTCCAGTTCAGAAATCAAGCTGCTTTAAAAGGATAAAAGTATGACCAGTAAATATTTACACTTAAGAAGTTACCTTCATTAAGTAATCTCAATGTACATCCTTTTTAAAACCAATCACACTCATTGAGCAACAGCGGAATCCAAACGAGTTATTAAGGCGCGTTGACATTCAATTAATTCGTAAAAACTAATTATGACAGGACGCGATTGCGTTGCATAAAACCGCGCACTTCTTTAGCAATTCGCGAAACGTCCTCTTCACGGTCCGTTTAAAGCGAATAAAACCTTTTATTTGTAATGGTTGTGCTGTTATAAATATTAACAATTTACTGTATAGTGGACGGATGGCTAAGTAGTAACAGCCGTACGGTTTGATCTGTTAGGTTAAGCTACGCTTGTTGCGGTTGGTCCGTGGATGGGTGACCAGATTTAAAAATCAAGACCCCCTCACTGCCTCGAAAAGTATGTTAAGCCGTTGGTCTGGTTAGAAACCCGACAGTATGACATATTGTAACTTACCATGGGAGATCGTATTACCCAGTAACTGGGTTGTGGACGTCGGATAGGTAGTCGTTCCATGAAAAATACTGTTATTCTGCTACATCCGAGTAGACTGTGAACCTCAATAAAGTTGGAAAGGGTTTGGCAGCTGATGAGACCGATACCTACATTAATAACGAGTAAATTGGTTCAAAAGTTAGCTTTAATTTGATGTATGAGATTTCGATATTATTGTAAGTTATGAAACTGTAATGATCAATGTTTACAACACATTGCTTTGCCGTTTCATGAATGAAACTTATTAATTTCTGACCATGACTGCTATGATACGTACAATAACGAGCTCCTAGAAAATTAACCGTTTTACGTCATCACTGCGCGGACCGCGGTCGAGTCCCAGAATTGATACGGTTTGTAATTTGAGGCCACCGCTTCATGTTTAATAGAAATAGAATCCCATCGCATCGTATCGAATTTTCGGGTGTGAAATTAGATCCTTTGTACAGACCTAAATCCTTCAACCTAATTTCGAAGCCCGTTGATTGCAATCCTAGTCCCACGAAATACACTGCCATATATCCTCTATATAGTCTGTTCTGCCTATATAGGTTGTTTCTCTTCAACGAGATGCAATTACCATAATTTTGGAGCCTATAAATTCCCCATAATAGTTCCCTGAGTTTCTATAACTCCAGTTACCAAGATTTATTACCGCTGAATCGCTTTGGGCATTCAACAGTATCGAGGTGGTACTAACGACCCTTATTTACGTTGACACGTTATTACTAAAATAGGTTTCAATTAGTACTAAATGCTCGAGGACTTTGGTCACCTCGTTAGGGACAAAGGCATTTATGAAAGATACTTTCGTTATAATGGCCGCCTCAAAGTAGTTCTGGAATGTTTATACATTAAACATGTTTATTAGCTTGACGAAGCCCATTTTAGGTAGTCCACTTCTTCAAACTACAGTTAGTTTCAATTTGAGTAAAGTAAGCGATTGCCTGATGTAGTGACAACGCGTCGTCAAACTGACCTCAATCGACTTTTATCATTAGCAAAGAATTTTTCTTTTTCACCCAAATGACCGTGAACGAAACGTGTGTAAAAGTCACCGTAAGTTACTTTCGTAAACTCAAAACATTTCTGGAATGCATAATTTTTCGGCAATTAATTCTGTGGTTACTGCATCAAATGCATTTGCTGAGGGTACCGTCACGAATCGTGCTGTTTCTGAGTCGTCTTCAGTCGCCGTGATTTAAGACGCCAATTATGGATCAATGCTAACGATCTCACTAATTGGTCCCTACAAACCTTTATCTTTATGATCGGTACCATGAACTGATGGTCGTGGCAAATCATGGCACTGTTATAACTGTTCTTCTTTGGGAGTCGGTTCAACATAAGGATTGAGCTATTATGTAACAATATCAAATAAATTGATATCATTCATTTCTTCGGTTTTATTTCAAACTTTAAACATTCCTATATATCAGATCCCTCTAAAACATGTATAGAGTTGCGACCAACTTTCCAATTTATGCTATCTCCGTCCCAAATAGTGCTCTGTGCTCCCAACTGACCTACTGCTCGGATTTGCGACCTCAGATAATGGTATCTAGCAGCTTTGCAGATCCAGCCATGAGTGTTAACTAGGCCGCCTGGAAACGCTGGCAATATGTTCAATCTTTGTAATATAACAATAGAGGCGTCATTATGTTTCTGGGAAGGATATTAAAGGGACGAAAGGTGAATAGAGAATCTTTGGGAATCACCTTTGTATTGTTGTTCTTTTTGGTGAAAAATAAGGTCAGACATGTGTAGCATTCATGTTGGACATTTGATATACTTTGAAGGGCATTTAGAGGTGATTTACTTAGTCTTAGCAAAATGTGTTACGAAATATCTAATATACAGGGTGTTTGGCAGAACGTTGAACATACGAAAATGGTGGATAGGTGGGGTCATCTGCTACTTACTCAGCCCTAATTTATTTGGCCCTAGCCCACTGGATATTAAAAAAAAAAAAAATTAATGCACGTTGAAATTAATTTTTAAGTATTTTTTACATCTTTCTGTAAGTACTTACTACTTACTTATAACTTTTTTTCTAGCTAACATCTGAATAAAGCAATAATTTTATAAGAATCTGCCAAGATAAAAGATTAAAAAAAAAAAAAAAAATATTGCCTGTTTTACCCATTTTTAATAAAAATTACACTTTAAAGTTAAGAAAGTGGTGAAACAAGAAGAAAGAAATTTTTTTTTTTTAAATATCCAGTGGGCCAGGGCCAAATAAATTAGGGCTGAGTAAGTGGCTGATGACCCCACCTATCCACCATTTTCGTATGTTCAACGTTCTGCCAAACACCCTGTATTTATGTACAGTGAGTAACCGCATCTTCTTTACTTACCATCAGACCTGCGGTCAAGCCCATTTAATAACAATAAAAACTAAGAGATTCCCATGGTCGTCGCCCCTATTATAACGGTCCCAATTATTACCATTTTTCACCACACCGGTATTTCGGCGGTAGTACACGAAGACACAATGACAGATTACGCGACCATAAACAAGATACACCTTTTGTTGGCAACAAAGATGGCTGACGCCAAAATGGCGGAACGTTACCGACACGAAATTGGCGGTAATTGACGCCTTTGTCGACGGTATAGGGCTGCTCTCCCGGAGCTTCTTAAAGTGTCATGTCATTTAATGATTCTTAGGACGTGTAATATATTTAAGAAAAAATCTAATACGTATCATAGTGCGCGTTGTTTTTTTTTTTCATTCTTTGGTTCCGCACCCAAAATGTATGCCAATGGGACCTTATTACTAAGGCTCCGTTTTCTGTCAGTCCGTCAGTTCCTCTGTCTGTCTGTTCGACTGTATCTAATGAACCGCAATAGGTAGTAAGTTGAAATGGTAGTGTATTTTTACTGCCGCTATAACAACTAATAATAAAATGATAGACTAATAATAAAGAGGTTCGCCATACAAGAAACGTGTTTCTTTCGGCGTTTCTTGCCTTGTGGTACGGAAACCTCCGTGTGCGAGTCCGACTCGCACGGTGTCAGTTTTTTTCTTTTGTACATTTTTTTGCATTGAATAGGCAGAAATTGGCAATGTATTGCGTGTGGGTACGCGCTATGATCTGTAAACACTTTACTGGTGGGTGCAGCAAGGTACAACCCTCCGGAGAATCAAAACGTGATGTTATATGTTGTGTGTGTAATTTAAAATTTTGTTAAAGTGATTGGGAAGATACTTATCTGACTTGTTTAAGTTTTCGTTTCATAAGTTAAGTTGTATTAATTGAATTGTTATAATTTTGCTTCATGCGTGAGATTCAAATCGCAAATCTTCAAATTGCAATTTAGTGCGGTAGAAATTAAAACTTCTGAATTAATAAACTTGAATTGTTGTTCGTTGGTAAGCACACCACTTGAGAACGACTGAACCGATTTAGCTATTTTTGTTTTAAAATTTTCTTAAGAGGTTTTCAGGATACGATTTGGGAAAGTTGGCCTTAAAATCAGAAATTCTGGAAAAACTGAAACTTTCCTATGAGTTTGTTTCAATGATCAATATTTGCACAGGACGTCTGTCGGCTCGTACCTACTATTACCTATATCATATTTATTAGTAACCGAGTTACTAAATAAGAATATTTTTATCTTACGGTATTCTAATATGGCGAACTATTTGCGTTATTGTAAATTCAAGGTTATATTTCCGCTGAATTCTTAGTAAAACTTTTTTGCGATGTAGTCACCGACTAATAGCAAATATAAATAAAGATGGCGGCCAACCCATTCTGTCACGATAAGGAACTATAAATATTATTTTTAAACTTAGAAATATATTGTATATTAACTAGCGTTAATAATTAAAGTAGTAAAAAACTGTCTGCTTATCGGAATCTCTATTAAAAAGAAGCAATTTTAAAGCCCATATGTGGACGTTCCTTCTGCTATGAAATGCCGACAATCATTATAATTGCCGTTTAGTAATCATTTAATTTGTTTAAATTAACTCAATATGTCTGCCAAATGATATGGTTTTTTGCTCCACGGAGAGTGTTAAGGTTTTTTTGGGTATAAATGATAGCGAAGTTCTTGGGTGGTCATTGGCTATGGGCAATTAGGTTTTTTTTTTAAAATAATTACTTAACATCGAATAATTGAAACTCGATATCGAATGATTGAACTGTTGAGTTTTGTTATGATATAATTGATATAACGGAATATTTTATTTAATTTATACGTAGTTGACGACCTTGCCTAAGTCGTCATATTTCATGCTATTAATAGTTCCATCTTCTAAATTGGAATATTTATGAATTATTTGTATTAATAGATTAGCTTTTGACCGCGACCTCGTTCGTGTGCCTGTTTTAACATAAAAATATATTATATAGCACCATATCACCCGGCCGC
Source organism: Aporophyla nigra (assembly GCA_947507805.1). Classification (NCBI taxonomy): domain Eukaryota; kingdom Metazoa; phylum Arthropoda; class Insecta; order Lepidoptera; family Noctuidae; genus Aporophyla; species Aporophyla nigra. Next base: position 22,298,513 of record OX382304.1, on the reverse strand, counting down.
CGTATTACTTCGTTTTCTCTTAGCGGCCATTTTAATTTTTTTTCGACTCCTTGAAGTTAAATAGCTAATATATAAATTTCTCAAGAATTGGGCTATATAATGCAACAAGAAGTTTTCAAATCCGACTCATAGTTCCAAAAATCCCTAAACACAGACAAACAAATATTACCTCTTTATAATATTAATATAGAGATTAGAGGTATAGATGACTCTACATAATAATATCTGTTACTAATACAAATCAATAAAACAAAAAACTTAAATTAATTGATTCAAGATAATAATTATATATTTAACCTAATGCAAGATTATTACGAAACGGGATTTTTACGGTTTTTAAGTTATGGAAGCAAAAACTAAACTAAATCACTACGAGGCTTCTCCGCGTGGTGGATTACGGCCCACTTCCTCGTTTACGAGAAGAGGCTTGCGATGCAGCAGGCTGGTTATCATAGATTTTTGAATCAATGTTTGCATACTTGGTATAGAAAGAAAACAAGAAGCAGAATTAGGTATTATTTCTTCATATTCCAACAGGCTCATGAAACATTTTAGTTTTGTCTTTACGAACGGAAAGAACCTGTAATGGTATAGCAGAAGTCCATTAATTGCGGTGACTCCCAAATCAGGTGAATCCCAAAGATTTTAAATCTTTACATGTGTTCTCACCGTAATTAGGGCGCGAGAAAAAGTGTTAGCACGCAGATGAGCTCGCACTCCCCGCATGGCATGATGAGATTTTCAGTATGAGTAAGCAAGACGATTTTATCCAAATGTCATTTTCAACGAAAGAAACATGATTAATTTTCTTAATTCATTATAACGGACACATTTCTCTGTGTTTATAATTCCAGCGTATGGTACTCGTGGGATGGAGCTGAAAATCAGCGTCATGTGGATAACATAACATTAGAATGAGCAGTAGGCATTATATTGTTTTCCGTTTCTTATAGTTTTAAGGTTTATTTCGTAATGCCATTTTTTTTCTTCTGTCAAACAGAAATGGGATCATTTTTGACGCAGTATGGCGATCTAATGATTTAAATCATGATGGAAAAAATACCGAATAAAATAGTAGCGACATTGTTCAGTTCCAATTAATACCCCCAGTTTCATAGCAGTTAGCTGGACGTAGGCCCCAATTTTCGCACAACTAACAGCAATCTTCTAACCTTCCGCATGATAGCCCTATTCAATTAACCGGTCTATATCGGTCCGTTTTGTAATTATTTTCAATTAATACCGTACATTGACGTAAAGTGTGGTCACCATCATCTGAACCCAGGTTATATAGTCTTTGTCTGAACCGTACAATTGAACGTGCCGCGGGTAGTATTTTGATGATATTTACGAATAGAAAGAAAGAAAGAAAGAAAATACGTTTATTTGCGGCAAACATGACGCACAGAAAGACCAGAAACATACAGAAATAAAAAAATAATTTAAAAAAAAATGTTTTAACTAGCTTCTGCCTGCGACCTACATATAACGGCCTAGATTGAAAACAGCCTACTTGAAAGTAGCCTTGTAGTATTGGTGCTAGACTCAATTTTTAAACATTGTTCCTAGATAAACCCTGTTAACAGTAATAATGGTAGAGTCACATTTAATTTTTGGAATTGGATTAGTGGTTCCGAAGACTACCCTCCATATATGCTATAGGACAAACCTGAACAAGTTTGCCCCCTTGTCACGAGCCATAAGACTGGTACATATTATTTCAACAGAGGTAGATATATTTTAGTGCAGCTTGACAAGGTTCACAGAAGTAGCACTGAAGTGCATCGAAAATATTTAAAGGACCATTTCTGGTGTTTTTTGTTAATTTAAGTATGCTATTTTTTTTTTTTTTTTTTTGCATCTAAATAGTAATAACATCGCATTGACGAATCATAGCTGTTAGGGTGTTATGTACCAAATTTAAATAAATAAATTTGTATATTAACTCACAAAGTTTGCCTTTTTATAATATTACTAGCTTTTGCCCTCCACTTAGTTTGCTTCAAATTTTTGCCACCGACCTATCGCATCGTATCCCGACGCCCGCCCGTGTCATTATTTCGTTAACACTTAGCGATCTATCCATCTTCTTTTTCATTTTGCCCGGCTCCTAAGAGTCGTAGCGTGAAGTTTAATAGCCTATAGCCATTCTCAATCATCATCAGCCTATAATGTTCCCACTGCTGGGATACAGGCCTCCTCTCAGTAAAAGGGAGTGGGCCATAATCCACCACGCGGGCCCAGTGCGGGTTGGTGGATGTCACATGTCTCCGAATTTGTGGATCTAAGACATGCCGGTTTCCTCACGATGTTTTCCTTCACCGATTTAAGAGCAGTGGTGATGAAATAATTTACACAAAGTATTGCGCCTGCTTGGGTTCGAAGTTTTCTCAAATTCGACTGGTTATTCAAGAGATTACTTCCTACAAACAAAATGACAAACTTAAAAACTTTACCTCTTCATAATATTAGATTATTATAAGTATTAGCTTCTGCCCGCGACTTCGTCCGCGTCAAATTTTTGTTTCTCTGACCCTTCCCGTCGCGTCGCATCGAATTGCCTGCCAGTTTTCGTTCATTTTTCGTTGCTGCTCCGCTCCTTTTGATCGTAGCGTGATGTTATATAACCTATAGCCTTCCTCAATAAATAGGCTACGAAACAAAAAAAGATATTTTCGATTCGGACCACTCGTTTCTGACATTACCGTTTTATTCAACCAAACAAACAAACTCTTCAGCTTTATAATGTTAGTATAGACAGATAAGTGTAGTCCTGCCCTTAGATCAACGTACTCCGAGGTTCATAATTGGCGCAGTCGCCAAGTTTTTTTTTTTTTAATCTATTTCTGTGTTCTTGTTTATCAATAAACTATCATTCATGTTATTATTGTCTATAACCTTGAGATAGATAAGAGTGGGCAGTGTAATATAATATTTTTTTTTTTTTTTTTTTTTAATAATTATCGACCTTTATTATTGTAACATAACATCACGCCTTGTTTTTCGAAGGGTTGGGCAGAGGTGTACCTATAGTAATCCCACTATTAGCCAATTATGTTTAAGTCCTCATGGGCGAACCTATTGACAAATGAGGCATCGTTGGAAGCGTTTTGATCGTCTACTAGTTTATAGGCTATTCCACCTAAACTGTACATTATATCAGAAGTAAGCGATCATAAGCTTTATAGCAAAGTGGTATGACTACGGCTTTCCTATGAAAAAAAAAAAACTTGATTTTTCAGTAGTTGGGTTTCAGTTTTTGAACTTACTTGTTACTATAATATGACGCGTTAAAGTGATTCCGATACCTTATTTACAGAATAAACAATTTCATTCCATTTCACCTAGCAGTACTTTCCACGAACTCGAAATGGAACAAAAAGCACTAATTGTTCCAATTCTAAATACTAGTTTAAATAGCAATTGAGGGACACTCTATTCTCGCTTAACCGTGCGTGCGTGCTGCATAGCACTGCCTATGGTACTTATACACAGCTGTCATCGTTGAGTCCAACACTGGCGTGCTCTCTAATTACATACCTAGTACTTATGTCACGCTATTAGGCCGTAACAGTTCTTCATTGTGATATAGTCTGTTCATTGTGTGATGTACCTTGTACTATGGAAATAAAGTGCAATGTTGAAGTGAGGCCTATTAAGATAAAATAAAAATCGAATGACTGACTATCGATGTTATCAAGTTCATCAGAATAATAATAAAATAAATAAATATCTTAGGACAACCAACACACCGTTATCTGATCCCAATCTAAGCAGAGCTTGTGCCTTGTACTATGGTAATCAGACAACTGATAAACATACTTATATATTTCTAAATACATACATATTATAGATAAAGTACACCCAGACACAGAACAAATGATTTTGCTCATCACACAAAGATTTGTCCTGGATGGGAATCGAACCCACGACCTCAGTCTTTGCAGTGAGGGTCACTAACCACTAGACTAACAGGTCAGTCAAATATCAGAATATTTAGATTCTGAGTTTTTGACAGTCGTTACGGGTCGTTTGAAGCCCGAAAATCTGACAACCAGTTTTACCAAGGGGTATCATCTATTACCCATTAATAACTAGGTTATGGAATTCAGATAAGCAGTCTTGCAATATACTGGTATTCAGCTGATTCCGGATAAGCTGCAAGGCAACCCGAACAAAGTTGGGAAAAACTCTAGGCAGGTTATGGAGAAGACCCGGCAAGGATTACTTTATTAAAAAAATGGCTTTTACAGTGCTTTCCAGGATGAGAGTACCAGATACTTTACAAAACAGAAAAAAGGCAACAAATCGAATCATCTATGTAAAATAAACCACAACTCGAAACAATAATTGAACATGTGACACAATCACTTAAGTGTCATAAGTAGTACGCATATAGCTAACGTGAGTAAGTAATTGTCAGAATATACTACTGTTAATACTATGTGGAGTTATGTTATCAACATATCACTCGGAAACATCCGTTGTTGTATATGGGCTTAATGACTGATACGATTATCGGCACCGGGAATATGTTGGCTAGTCGACCGGTGACTGGTGGCTGTCGGTATATTTTGTGTTAATAGTAATGGTTAACTAGAATGAAAGGAATAGGAAATGAGTAGGTATTAATAAGGAGTAATTCAGTAATTGAGTACCTTCATAACGCAGAAACTTTTCGTCACTCATCAAAACAGAAAATCTGCTGTTGCATAAAAAAAGGTCACGATATTTGGACCAGCAATTATTGGAACGAAGTTCCTTATCGCGCGTTGTGAAAGGGGGCTAGACGGAAAAAAATCTTACGAAAAGTTGTCACGACACTTTTTAACCGACTTCAAAAAAATGACGAGGTTTCTCAATTCGACTATATTTTGTTTTTTGTATTTGTTGTTTTTTTTTGTTGTGAGTAGAGAGAGAGAGAGAGACAGGGAGAGAGGGAGAGAGAGAGAGAGAGGGAGACAGAGAGAGAGAGGGCGAGGGAGAGAGAGAGAGAGAATATTTTTGTTGAGTGTATACAGGTTTTTTGTACATAATAAATAATTTAAAAAAATATAAAAATTATGAATCCTGGAAAGGAACTTCCTTCCATCCGGGTGTCCCTTGACACCTCTAATTTTTTATTTTTTCTAAGTCTAACCCTCCTTCCTCACGATGATGTCCTTCACAGTTTTGAGAAGCGTTTGATGAATTGATTTATACAAAGTAAGCGCTTGTTTTGGTGCAAGTTGGGGTAATTATCACCAGGCCGCCACTGCTCTCTCCTCCTACTTTATAAAAAAAATCACTTGCAGACAAACCGCTGGCTCTAGAACCATGAAATTTTGTACCAGAGTTCCTTATATAACGAAGGTGACAACTAAGTGAGTATTATTGAAATGTCATCCCCTAAAGCTTCCCATCGGGCACTCGGGTTTTAGAATCGTGTTTCCCTTTCCATAGCCAAAATCATTGTCGAAACTCCACAGCGAAAATGTAAGATTACTTACTTGTATCTTGTTTAAAGGATACTCCTAATGGTTAGATAAACATCGTACCCTTAATAAAACACGAAAGAACTCACTACAAGTATCTCAACAGAACAGACTTTTAACTGGTCGAGTAAACGGTACAACAGAAAAAGGAATGGCGCGTTGCCAACTTACTGTCAACTAGTACTCCAATAAACAGTAGATAAAGTCCAGACCCACCATTCGAAATAAATAAAACTATTGTCATGAATTAATAATATTCACAGTGCAATGTCCTACGGTAATGTGCTGTTTATTCTGTGGTTTTAATAAAATTAACCGCAGACGCCTGTTCGTGTCGATAATAATGGCTGCCATAGAATACTTTTACATAGAGCGACTAATTGTAGTATGAGTGTCTGCATGGCTATTCAGTTATTTTTAAATGCAATGGTCACTATTGGGTGTAGGAAATAAGGTTTAATAGGTATTATGTTCCTTATGCATTAGATAAGTAGCTGAAACCACTGGAATTAGTTTAGGAATCTCGATAAAAGACATAGAATCAAAATCAAAAGTCATTTATTCAAATTAGCTTGAGATAAGAGATAAGTCTTTATTTGCTTTAAACATGGTATAAAGTTGTTACAGTTTGGTTTTTATATAATGTCCACATGTTTAGCGATACAAAAATTGTATTAATTGCATGCAAAATAATTACACATTCACAATTTAGATATGAATTAAACAATGTCGCAGATTACCTAATACAATAATAGTTATTTACATTTTTATTAATACATGTACAACATATTTATATTTTGAAGTTAAAAAAATCCTTAATATCATAAAAGTTGTGTCCATTCAGCCATTTATATAATTGGTGTTTAAATGAGTCCTCACTCACTCCTAATGAGGGTCCGCACTTTTAGAACGGACAAAAAGACAGTCTCCAAAAAACGCCCGCTCTTCACCACTTCCTAGTGCTTTAGCTGGGAAGAAGAAGTGGCGCAGTAAACTCCCCAGCAGCTTAGAATTTAGTTAGATTAACTTGATTAAATATAATAGTAGGTAGGCAAAGTAATCAACATTACAGGACACAGAACAATAAATTATATTGTTTGGCATATGTCAACTAGTCAATCAAACGGTAATAAAATGAAAACAATACTAAAGAAAACAAAATGTAAATATAAAGCATAATACCAAAATAAAAGCCTCCTGGGGCGTGAAGGGCATGACAGCTTACATATGCAATACTAAATTATGTTCACATAGCTGTTACGAATGTAATCTTAAAACCGGTCTATTCTATTTTTTTATTATGGCTAACAAAGCCGATGTCGACTATTCTGCCAATGTCTTATGTGAACTGGAAAAGCATGTGTTGGGTAAAATCGGGCTAATTTGAAAAAAAAAAAAAAAAAACCGTGAAGTCCGCTGTCAATAGTGTCATTCTCTAGCATCTGGTGGAATGACAGTTCACTTTAAGATCACTTCACCTTTTCGCAGTGTCATGCTTCGCCTCTTCACTGCTATGTAGGCGTCTGCTTTCAGTCCCACCGGGTGCGGCTAGTACCAATATTTTACATAGAGCGACAACCTATTTGACCACCACAACCTATTAACTGGGTAACACTCAATCCCTTGGTAAAACTGCTTCTCGAACTTTGGGGCGTCTGACTACGCCTAACGACTGTCAAAAATCTTTTAATGACAGTTGGGACCTACAGCTTAACGTGCTTTCAGAGCCATGGAGGGGTCTTTCTTGGTATGTAAAGATGGTCATCCATCCACTGACCAAACGCAGCAAGCGTAGCTAAATCTATTACTTAGTCACAAGCCCCACGGATAAGTACAAAAACAGGCTTATTAAGAAAATATAACAAAAAGGAAGCTCAACTAATATTACTTCCATAAACAGTAAAATTCCAAGTCTTCATTCCATGAAGCCGTAATTTCTTAGTAAAGTAACAAGTTTATCACGATAACACAAGTTTCAGACTTATTATTCATCAAACTTGGCCGTTGTTTATCATGATAATGCAGGTGCGAAGTTGCTCCGAACTTGGAACAGGTGCTACAAATCGCAGTAATGCAATAGCGAACTGAGAAGTAATCCATTTTACTTTGTTGATACTTGGCAGGCGCTTCGAAATGCCCGATAAAGTAGTTCACATGTTTTTATTGAGATCGAAGATTTTTTTTGTGATATTGTCACGATTGTTGAAGAGAAATGAGCTATCATTTACCAGGTGCTATGACTAGCAAAAAATAGAATTCTGTGGAAAAGGGAGAGAGAGGCCTTTGCCCTGCAGTGGGACAATACAGGCTAATTAGATTAGATAGATTAGATGACTTGATGACCCAGTAACTAGGTTGTGAAGGTCAAACAGGTAGTCGTTCCATGTAAAATACTGATATTCGCTGCATCCGGTTAGACTGGAAGCCGATTCATCATAGGAAAAGGCCGATCAGGTCAAGCCGTGCGCCCGATGGGATTTCCCATTGGTAAAATAATGAGCTTCCATACAAACTTTCATCTCCTACTCGATCAAAACCCCTTTTAGGGGATGAAATTACAAAAAAGCTTCCTTAAGCTCACTTTCTTTATATAAGGAACTCTCGTGCAACATTTTATGCCTCTAGATCCGACGATTGTGCGCTGTCTGTCAGCGTTTTGTCAGCTGTGTCCTAAAATTAAAAATAGTTGGGTTGCGTCAAATATTTTTTGTATCAGTGCAGTCATGAAGTCTAAAAGTACCTCATTTGACAGTAATCGTAAAAGTTCTTTTTTTTAACGATACGGAATCATCGAGTGATCGATGTACGGAATATAAATATGATGTTAGTAGCAACGTATCGCCTGTTTAAGTTAGTTCTCTCCGAGCTTCGAAATCAGAAGGTTGTCTTCAACAAGTCTATATTGATTGATATTATGTTGAATATCTAATTTTGTTAAATATAGTCTGCTGCTGTGCAAGAATTTAAATTCAGAAATATTTATACTAGAAAAGGTGTGTTCATCTTACGTATGATACATTGATACACTGGCTATAGCACAAACAACCCGAGTACTATCCACAATAAATCCACTGATTTGATCAAAATAGGCTTTCAACCTCATCGGATCATACTTCGACACCTGTCATTAAAAAGCCTGACTACCCACATAGGATAATTTAAATGAATAAATCAATATTGTCGTGTGGAAAGCAGGTTTTCCCTGGGGGCAATAAACTTGTTTAACGTGTGGGGTACAACCTGTGTTATTGTTCTGTTAAATGTTTTATTGTTTTGAAAACAGTATTGTTTTCATCTGGATGTGGGAAGGTTGAATGTTTTGGGTTCTTAGGAAAATCCGTCTTGTAATCTTATAGCCTGTTACTGCTACTATTACTCAATACGTTTATTGCTTTACCATAATTTGAACTTAGGTGGTAATTATATAATTTAGATCATTATGGACCCTGTAAGGCACAGCAAAAGGATACGAGAGAGGAAGCTCTATTTTTGAAAATTATTTGGTCAGGAGATTGTGTAAAATAAACCAACATATCGCTTATTTATCTATACAATGTATTAACACAATTTATATTTTTATTTTATTTGAATAATTTTTTTTTTATTTATAATTTTTTATTAATTATCCCGCATCATCCCACTGCTTGGCTAAAGCCTCTTCCTATATCTTCCAGCACTTTCGACTCAGGGTTAAAGTGGACTAGAGTGTTTTCTCCAGCTCATCCCGCTATCTTTTACGGGCCTTATAGCCTGCTAATCCTCAGTATAAATGAGTCCATCTACATCGCAACGAGATGAGAACAGTGATGGTCTAGCAGCCGACTTACGTTTTGGTCATGGGATCGAACCCAGCCAGGCACTTTATTTTGTGTAATAGTTTTTCATCAGCACTGCTCTCATAACAGTGAAGGAATCGTGACGAAACCGTCATGTCCTAGAAAGAAAAATTTGAAAACATGTGTTTTATAATATTTTTAACCCGCACTGGGTCCGCGTGGTGGATTACGTTTCATTCCATCTTACAGAGAGATCTAGGTTGGGTCTCAGGCCTGTTGATTATGCATCGTGATAACCATGTAATAACAAGTAGATTTGTCAATATCAGTCTTCCGTAATTTTTATTCCTTCCTTCTTCATGAAGGTTAGATTAGGGTTGCCACCTTTTTAGGGTTCCGCACCTCAAAAGGCGGAACCCTTATAGGATCACTTTGTTGTCCGTCCGTCCGTCCGTCCGTCTGTCAAGACCCTTTTTCTCAGGAACGCGTGGAGGTATTAAGCTGAAATTTATATCAAATACTCAAGTCTACTGTCCCTTGGAGCTGTGAAAAAATCAAACTGCTAAGCTAACGCAATCAAAAGATATAGCCATTATGCCACAAATTTCCGCAAATTTTTAAAACTCGCAAGGGAATCAAAACCTAAAAGGGTACTTCCAGTCTATCTAGAATTTTGAAATTTGGTACGAAGCAACGTCTCATAGCACAGATAAAGGAAAAATTGCGAAAACCGTAAATTTTTAGTTACATCATATAATAAACAGAACAAAACACAAACAGAAATAAAACCAAGCCAAGAAACAGAATTACGACTCGATTGTCGTGATGGGTGAACTTTTACTTATATACCTACAGGTTTGTACGGAACCCTCGGTGTGCGAGTTCGACTCGCACTTGGCCGGTTTTTTTATGCAATTAAAGTACTTTCGTTATTATAGGTAAGAAAAAAGTACCTAATGGTATAAAAATAAAGTAAGATTTATTTTTCTTTGTTATTTATTTCAAAAAATATTTTTTATTGCTTTTTGCAGTTTGCATCAAATTAATTTCAAGTTGCAAAAAGTATTTCCGACTTATCGTTTCAAAATCCCAAAGAAGTCAAATTTTGCAAAATAAAGTATTTTCGTGTAGGTACTTTATTTTCCTCATAAAGTATAGAGTACATTTATGTGAAATAACGTACAATTCTTTATTATAAAGTACGAGTGACAACCCTAGTTAGAATACAAATTAGGTATGTAATCATTTGTTTGTTTTCATCATCATCTGTCGTGCCTACTCTCAAACTATGTTGGCTACTTACGGTTCAAAACTTCCCGAGAAGTTTCTCTGAAATAAAATCAATTCATCATATGCCTAGTCTTTTCCCAAGCATGTTGGGGTCGGCTATCAGTCTAATCGGATACAGCTGATGCCAGTATTGTACATGGAGCGACTGCCTATCTGCACCCTAATTGCGAAACGCACAATTTATCAGAATTGGAATGGGATTGAAGATTATTTCTAAACCATTGCGTCATTTGTTCGAATAAATTGTGGCTCAGCAACGTAAATAACTCAATGAATGTTGTTTAACTATGAATTTTAAACCAATTCCTAGCGATAAAAAGTTCCGCAATTACCCCTCTGGCCTCCATAAACCAGTAACTGGGTAATACAATACCCCTTGTTAAGACCTGACTATCGTCATCATCCTACTTAATCCTACTAATATTATAAACGCGAAAGTTTTTATGTATGGATGTTTGTTACTCTTTCACGCAATAACTACTGAACGGATTTGGATGAAATTTGGAACACAGTTTATAACCTGGATTAACACATAGGGTACTTTTTATCCCGGTAGTACGTTCCCGCGGGATATTTTCCGACCTCCACGCGGGCGAAGCCGCTGGAAAAAGCTAGTATTTAATAATTTGCACGCCGCAAGGTAGACTGTAGTCGATCTAATTAATGTATGCACAACATCTTATACCTGTACCTACATTCATAGCAAATAAAGCACTGATTCTGATTCTGATAAGACGTAATAGTCGTCAAACTTCTGAACTTCTGACAACCGTATAGACTGTCCAAGTTCAACGAATGAAAACTGAGACCAACGGCTTAACGTGCTTTCTGAAACCGATATACGACCAACGGGGGTCGTCTTTCGGTTTCGTTTTATAATAATACAATATTATCATTTAAACTTTGAAATGATGGTCATGATGACGCTTCCCACTAAAAAAAAAAAAAATTGTTAAAAAAAACTAAAAAACACGCTTCTATTGAAAACCAAACTCCAAAAGTGCTTTTTAAGGTATTTTTTTATTGATATCAGGCACCCCACGCTTTTTTCCATTATTTTGTACTTTTTAGTTTGGTTTTCAATGGAAGCGTGTTTTTTAGTTTTTTTAAACTATTATTTATTTTCTATTTTTTAGGGTGTTTCGAATTTTGAGACGTATGTCACCGTAGTTTGTGACGTATGTCAGCGTAGTTTTCGAAGACAGTTTTTTTTGCTGTCCTGGTAACCCTGGCAAGGATAATGGTGCAAATTAGTTTGTGAAGTATGTCAGCGTAGTTTTCGATGACAGTTTTTTGCTGTCCTGGTAACCCTGGCAAGGATAATCGCACAAATTTATGAAATTATTGCATTGTCATCGGTCCTTGACAGGTGTGCAAAGTTTGAATGAAATCTGGTCGTTTATAGTGGGTCAAAATCACGCTATAAGGAGTCGGTTACAAACAAACATACAAGTGAAGCTAATATAAAGCGTGTAAAAAAAGTCGATGTTCGAAATTCAAATTATAAAATTCTAAATATCCTTATGATCGAAGTGAGCAGCTATTATTATAGATGACGTGGAATTTCTGGATCTATGACACATTTGAGTGCTAAAACTTTTTTATTAGATCTGCTGAGGAGTAGATTTGGGTTCGTGACGCATCTTGCAGCCAGGCCTGGTACATGTGTGATGCCCACTGGACTGATGAAAATATGTTCAAGAATATTTTTTATAAAATATTTATAGCCATCCCTAATTCTGTACCATTAAAAAGCTTTTTGTTTGGGAATGTTTGTCTGAGCCTTTTTAGTATCTGCGTTTGGGAAATAAAGTTGCAATGTAAGGTCTACCCGGCATTCAAATTTTGTCTCCAAAGTCAGTCTTTTGATCTGCAATCTCCTCTTTGATAAAGCTGTGCACAACAATTCTTCAATAACTAAAACTGAACCACGAAAGTGTATCTTTATAGTTCTTCTATCGTAACTTCACTTGTCAGTGACTAAGCATTTATTTGGTACATATAGTTACTGAACAGGGGATCTTCCTCAGACTCCCCTCCCCCTTTATAAATACAATGTAGGGCCGTAGGACGATAATTGATATAATCACACTTCATGGGTATACAGGGTCAAATTAAATTTCCTTGGCAAACTCTGCAGACGAGATGGGTATACGATATCTAAACATGATACGACATAAAATAAATTAATTCGATTAAAAGAAATCGGGTCATCGGTCGTAGGTAGGGCAATCACTTGAAATATCCGGTTTTTTGTGTAAACTTCACAGACGTGCTGGGTAGCACGATTACCTATGTGCATACATAAATTCACGCCTTTTTCCCATGGGGGAAGGCAGAAACTACAGAATACCACTTGCTTCGATCCTTACATACTAAAAAGGTAACAGACTTTCTCAATTCGTACTTCTAGTAATAACAGTACCAGCGTGCAGCGGTTGTAGACTGAAAAAAAATTTATCGTGTTTAGATATGGATGCCCATAACGTTTGCTGTTTCGCTTGTTAATTTAGATTGACCATGTATTGTGAATGCAGTAATATTTCTATTAGATTTAACTTAAATAATATCATTTGATGTCTATCTATATCAAACACGCTATCATTTTAATAAACAATTTTTAACAACCCTAATGAAATGTATAGTAAATTTTTTGCTTGGCCTTTGCCGTCGAAACTAGATATAATTTTAAGCTACATGAAATACATTCCATATTAAAAGTGATCCTAAAATTTACTTAATCTAATCTTCAATAATGGTAAGAAAAACTCTAAAGGAGACTTGGCAAAGTAATCTTTTGGTCTAATGTGAATATTCATGCTCGAAAAATTATTAAGGCTTTAGCGAACCAGTCTCATTTGACTCGTGAAATTAACATACATACGCCTGTATGCAATCAATGTTTTTAATAGGATTTTTCAAAAGGAAAGGTTTGTTATTATCTACTCATCGTTTCAGCCGAAAAACGTCGACTGCTGGACAGAGGCCTCCTCCAATTTCGGGGGTATTGCTATAATCGCCACGCTTGGCAGGCGGGTTGGCGATCGCAGTATGTTGGTAAAAGGTATACAGAACGCTGCTGCCCATTCTCTAGTACAGCCTTTCCCAAAGTGGGCGATAACGCCCCCTTGTGGGAGAGTGTTGTGTAGAGTCTACACAACGCCCCCATTTTTTTTCTGAGTCGAAATACCACCCCCCTTTAGGCCTGCAGCGCCCACAAGGGGGCGTTATCGCCCACTTTGGGAAAGGCTGCTCTAGTAACTCCTTTAGTTGACACCCACGGGAACAAATGGGATGATGTTGTCCTACACCATACGGAACAATTATTATCTAGTAGACAGGTTTATATTGGTCCTGTTGGCTTTGTGATATTGGTCCTATACATCGACCTACTCAAAGTTAGTAGATGTACGTTCAATTCACAAAGCCAAATTTGTAGTTTCTGGTCAGCACAGAGTACCTAACAGTCGAAGCAAATATTCGATGTATTTCCCTCGGCATATATGAATGTAGCCATTCTAAATGAAGATGGTCGGTGAATGCGGGGCTATTCCCATAAACACCACATTTATCTAGGGCTCCGTAATTGCAGTATGATGTTACTATTTGTTCGCAGGTGGCCCTCTGCCCTTCCCCCAGAACCTATTACTCCTTAGTTACCTTTTACGATACCCATGGGGAGACACGGGCCGACCATTGCTGGATTGATGGGCTTATTGCAGGCAACGGTCAACATTAAATATACATTAATTTATTAGGAAGTCTGCGTAATTTCATCATTGTTTTTGTTTGAGATTCTCACGTTTCTATTTAAAAGCATACTTAACAAGACGCTGATGATAAATCATTTGGCGTTATATCGTATTATGCTTAAGTTCATTGTCTTAAATTTGGGAATTCTTGTTCTTATAATAATCATATCTTGTGATATCAAGATAAGATGTTTAAACAAAAGTTACTTAATTGACATCATAAACAACTAGTTGTAAAAAATGATGTAATTTATAAATCAATAGGCCTCTCAATGCATCGGTTTCAACTAGAAAATATTTCGTTTTATGTCATCAAATATTTACATAGTGAACACTTCCAAAGATATTTGTTCAGAGGCCAAATGTGTGTTAATGTTATTTGTCCGTATAATACCACCGCTGACACAGTAAAGTCCAAGGTTACGATTACAAAGGTATTTAGACAATATTCCCTCCTAACTTATATTTACATTTCCCACATTACGGCACTTGTTCTGTCCATTCGATTATGTCATGCATCGGACATAACATGAGAACGCACGTCAATGGCAGTCGAACAATGGGCCTGACCTTCGTGATGGGACAATTAAAACTGTCGAACTGAGCCATTGGGTGAACGTGACAGATTGACAGTACTACCATGACTCATGGAATCATGGGCTTTTGTGAAATTATGAGCATTGCTTTCATGTTTTAATTCCTTTTCCGGTTGGAAACGGTATATACGAGTATGTTTTCGATTCGTATATTAAATCCCATACGGCCTCTTTAGTTAATTTCAGGCTTGTTCGGCTTTCAAAACAGGGTGATTGACATTTTGTTTTTGGAACGTTGTTAGTGGTTGTTCTAAGTTTGAAATTAGGTCTGAGACCTTTCTCCTTTCAGTTATGTGAAAGTATTTCACTCTCGTCCTAGGGTCCTATAGTACAGGTACTATAATACAATCCTCTCTTCGTTTATTACTTTGGGAAATACCAGTATGACGTGTACTTCAATTTCGTTGTACAAAATATACCAATAACGATCATGAGTAGTATTTTACTCATATGCTTCTACTTTTGGCAATATTATAATACCGTCTACAGGAAGTGAACGTTTTTCGCTTGACATTGAGTATGGTAAGGAATGAGGATATTTTAATAAACGTAGTTCAAACGAGGATACGACATGCTAATATTGTTGTTATACAACAATATTTAGCTGGTTATTTGTTCAAACTATTCGCACTCAAAAAAGGTGCAAAGGCAGAATAAATTTGTTGATTTGAAACATAATGTATTAAGTTTGTCCGTGTGATGTCAGACGTAAATAATAACATCACCCCATTTCTTCCTGTGGGTGTCGTAAAAGGTGACAAAGGGGTTTACTAGGGAATGGGCAGCGTTCTCTATGCATTTTGCCACCATAATGCGTTCGCCAACCCGCCTACCAAGCGGCACTGGAAAGAAAGAAAGAAAAGAAATAAAATACGTTTATTTGCGGCACACATGACGCACAGAAAGACCAAAAGCAGACAAAAAAATAAGGTGCGGGAAAACATTCGTCTCATCCACGCAAAACGGCTATCACCCACAGCATAATGCTGTGACCTTATGCGAGACAGAGCCCCAGCGCACTATAGCAAAGCTCTTCCAAACAACGTACAACAGTGGCCATCTTACGGCCACTGTTGGACGTTGAAATGATGATGATTATGATGATCTAATAAGTTTTGTTGTTGAAGCGTACAACGATATTGAATCCGTTTGACTTAAAGTCTAGCCTACAAGTCTGTGAATAATATATTTAAAATACTCATAATTCAATTTTGGAATTTTGAATTGCTAGCTCGGGTGCGTTTGACAATCTCAAGATCAAAACTTAAATAAATCTCGAGAACAGAGGACATTTGGCTAGACTTTCTCTATTATGTATTACTTATTACATCTAGTTTTCGACCTAACTCATTTTATTACCAACATCTGCCAAGTAAATGCTGCTAAATTTCTCAAATATGTTTTAAGTGGTTTTAAAGTTGTATTCGCTGTAGCGTGCAAAGTATTACAAAGTGTTGCGTTAGCAATTCAATGGTCGGGTGACTAATTGCTTAATTGACTATTTCTTTGTATCGTACCCCACATTGAGTTTTAATTACTAGTGTTACCAGGTTTACTGGTTTTGTTAGGATATTCCGATGGAAAAGTTCTTATGATGTTGAATGGTGACTTCGTGGGGTTGCCTTGAGTTCTGGATAGGTTTCCTTAGTTTTTTACAGATTTTTTATTTGTTATTGGCCCTTTCATCCTGGGTGATACTAAAAGTAAGAAGGATCAATTTTCACGACATAGATCACGGAATATCTGAAAATTGTAAATATAAATGTTTATTTATTTAATTATTTGGCAGTTCAACTACTGACACACTAACATACACAAACAAAAATCATAATAGTTTCTGGTGTTGTGGGTAAGTATGTCACTTACCGAAGTGCATGTTGACGTTCAAAATTGCTGATCGACTCTGACTATGAGATTCAGCACTAGCAGAGAATTTAATGATTAATAGGACGTGTAAGAAACCGGTAGATGAATTACATACTTAGGTTACAAAAATTAAAACGTGAAAATGTTCATAGGTCATGTTTAATAGTTGGCCTAATTTTAGAGCAGTAACAGTCTTATTTGGCACAAACTCAAATTTTTCAAAGCATAATTCCCGTTTATTAACTCACACACATGGCAGCATTACTCGCAACTTTTTTTCAAACCGAATCAATAACCTTTTCATTGAGCAAAGCTAACGGTAAAAGACAAAAATGAAAAAGAAATCTATCGATAGCTGATTGTGCTTATTGAATTATTCAGCTATTGACCGTTAAGCAAGGCTTTGTTTGGCGATGTTTTTGACGTCCATTTTGTTCGTATGTTTCTGCTCTAGTTATTAGAGTAGAAACGTGGTTAATATGCCGGCGGGAGGTTGAAGCCTGTCATAACTTATGCATTGTTGCAATCTGTGGAGTGAAACATGTTATGGTTACATTTGACTCATGCCTTTGTTTGTGAGGTTACGTGCAGGTGAAATTTTTGGTTGCGTAAAATGGAAAATGGGTGTTTTCAATTTAGGTTTTTATAAAAACTTGCTTCAGGCGTTAGAAAACATATGCTAAGCAGACTTTAATGTTCCCACTGCTGGGACACAGGTTTCTGTGAGCCATAATCCACCATGCGGGCCCAGTGCGGGTTGGCTAATGAATGACACATTTTTTTTTGTTGTTTTAATTAAATGTCTTTTTACTGTATTTGTCGACCACATTACTCTGTTAGCAAAAAACGTAGAGTACAAACCTAAACTTATCTATACGAATATTACAGAGCGATAAAAAAATGTTTTGTAAGTTTGTATGTAGCGCCTAATTTTGAACTGCCAGTTCGTTTTTCATAAATTCTTTTTGCGTTTGAGTGCTCAGTTCTTAAGGAAGGTTATAGGGTATTTAACATCCCTACAACCCCTTCAGGCCCTTACAAGTCGAGCAAAAATTGAAAAAGTTAAAGAGAAATTGAAGTATTATCGCAGACGGGTGATGCGACGGATATATTTTATGTTTAAACAAGAAATTCTAAGCGGAGGAACTCGCGGGCAGAAGCTAGTCCCATATAAATGTAGATATCTGGTAAATACGCACTTTTTACTACATCCACCATGTTTTTCTACCATAATTTTTTACCCAGTGTCATGCAATCTCTGTACCGAACAACACCGTTTTCACTCCAAAACACATCCTCACAAAAACACAGACATTATCCGCTTCCACCCTGCTTCCGTACAAAGACCTTAAGAATCAGTAGGTCCTTTCAAAAAACGTATAAACAAGGATTGAAGGAGCACCTTCATTGTCCGAACTCGTAATATCGTTGGTCTTTTGAGGAGGGAAGGGAAGCGCTTTGTCCTCTCACTAATTAAACCCTCTCGGCTTGTCGCGGCGACGAACTTGCCGAGATGCGCTGAAGGGTTGGGCAGACGGGCCACAGAAATAATTGCGGGCAACTTAGATAGAAGTCGACTTTGATCATAGCATGACAAGAGGTAGGCAACTAAGGAACTTACTAGAGAATGGGCAGCAGCGTTCTCTATGCATTTTACCACCATACTGCGATCGCTAACCCGCCTGCCAAGTGTGGCGATTATGGCAAAGCCCCCCAAATTGGGGGAGGCGTAAGTCCAGCAATGGACGTCTTACGGCTGAAATGATGAATGATGATGATGATGACAAGAGATATAAAGATTTATTATGATAAAAAGTTTTAGGTATTTTATCAACTAAACTATAAATACAAAAACATTAAAGAGAATGCAATAAGATAGTGCGCGAAATTCAAATTTTATTGCGTATTTTTCATGAAATAGTTATTCAATGGGATTAAGGTGAATGCTCCGAACCAGCCCGCGAAATTCAAAATTTCTTGCGTTTTTTGCAATTTGCAGGCCAGTGCTAATTTGTATGTTGATTAAAATATTATTCGCGCCTGTAAGACGTATGTAGTTACAGAATTATGATCATCAAAATCGCCAATACAACCCTCCAAGTTCATAAAGGCCTAGGAACAAAAAAAAAAACAGAAAAAGTCATTCCTACAGCTTTATGAACTTAGAGCGTTGTATTGATGATTTTGATGATTATAATTCTGTAACTACATATGTCTTACAGGCGCGAATAATATTTTAATCAACATACAACCTAGCACTGGCCTGCAAATTGCAGAAAACGTAAAAAAATTTGAATTTCGCGGGCTGGTTTGGAGCATTCACCTTAATCCCATTGAATAACTATTTCATGAAAAATACGCAATAAAATTTGAATTTCGCGCGCTATCTTATTGCATTCTCTTTAATGTTTTTGTATTTATAGTTTAGTTGATAAAATACCTAAAACTTTTTATCATAAGAAATCTTTGTACCTCTTGTCATCATCATTCATCATTTCAGCCGTAAGACGTAAAGTGCTGGACTTAGGCCTCCCCCAATTTGGGGGGCTTTGCCATAATCGTATTCACCTTAAATTAACTTATCACTAGAACCCGTATTGATAATTGTAAGGATTATAATTCTGTAAAAACATTCATAATGAAATAAATCGGTCGAAGTGGCGGTGTTCAGCAGTGGTCAGATTACGGCTGAAGTGATTATGAAATACATAATTGTTACGGTCCCGAATCACATTTTTTCAACTTATAGCCTAATTGACCCACAAATTGTAAAAAACGTAAGAACATTTCAATGTCGCAGGCTAACCTCGTCCTTCCCCGGAAAAGGCGAAATAATCTTTTAGTATTTTATAGAAAGAACTATTTTTTAAACAAACCCGGATTTCGGCTTTCGTAGTATCAAACTAAATTAGCATTACCTTGGTAACAAAAAGTACATTGTCTTCTAATTACTTAGACCTGGCGCAGGTTTTATAGCGGTCTACTTGGGAATCATTAAAACTATTACCAAACGATTGGGTCTGCTTGAGAAGTAGAAAAAAATATGTGAACAGAACTTGTTTGCTTTTGTACGAGTTCATAATAATGCGTGTTTGTTTTGGTAACATTTATGTCACGACTGACAATTGTTAATCTGCGATATGTCAATTGGAAATACAAAAAAGTGATTATCGATTTACACATTTCGTGATTGATTTCGAACTTTATCTGTTAGGCGTAAGGTTTACATTCCAGCACATAATAATGTCGACACACAGTTAAGACCCTTAGCGGATATAAAAAATACTTATTCGCGTTTCACTTATTAGGTAACTCGAACTAATTTACATTAAAACAAAACTAGTTAGCGGATTATTTCGCGGTCTCTAACTTTATTAATTGATGTCATTTCAAGGCAAACCGCAAATACTTATTTATTTAATGCTTCTTGACTGAAATAATGTCAATGAAATTGAGTCATGTCATGACCCTTTTGCGTTTCCTTGAAATCTCTAAACAACAACATTAGTAACTGAAAATTGACTAAATAAACGCATTTATGATGTGGTTAACCGCCGATTTGTGTGTCGCAATTTGAAAATTAATACTAATGCAGGTTTTCGCAGTAAACTGTTAATTATTTGATAACATGGTAGGTACTTTGAAATACTAAATCAAATTTATTAATTAGCCGGAATGAATAATAAAAACCGGATTTATATGGAGCAGCATTTAATCATCCGTATAGTCCTCCGTATAGTCCTCCGTATTTTGCCTCGGAAAGCACTTTAAGCCGAATGTCAGGCGTGGATCTTTGACAGTAGAAAAAGTCAAAAGTCTGACAAACAGTCTTATCAAGGCGTATCGTATTAGCCAGTAACGGGGTAAGGACCGGTAAGGACCAGGCTCGGGTCGACCGCGCGTAGTGTTCCACGCGCGTCTCAAAGAGATGTCAGCAGCACTGAAGGGGTCTGCTAGGACCGATGCCTGCCAGGGTCGCGAGATTGTTCGAAAGAGATACCGTGACCCTGGCACATGGGCAACTGAAGGAACACGGGTGGGTGTATCAGTCAGTAAAAGTCAGGTCAGTAAAAGTCTGTCATGCCCTCCCGCTCCGCCCAGAGCGGTAGAAGTCATTTGAGGATTGTGGCGGTGAAATAGGCAGTCACTAAATGTAAAATACTGGAATTCAGCTGCATCCGGTTAGACTGGAAAAAGATAGAGTATCTGCTTAGTCTTTTTCTGATTATGCTGGGGTCACCAACATGGCTGGGAAAACGCTAGGCAGATAGTTATTTGGTGTTGTTGCAAAAAACTGCCGCAAAAGGTGATTGAAGATATTTTTTGTAAGAATACATCGTTCTTCCATTAAGCGCGCTACTTTTAGTTGCTCTCCTTCAGTTTCATAGTTGCCGGTCTACACTGCACTAACTCTTCCCTCTGGCTATGTTCCAAAACAACTGACGCTTGTTTCAACGTTATCTACAAGGTTTTAGATGTGTTATTTACTTTGGTTATTACATTGAAGACGAACAATTTACTACTAATAGTTTTTTTAATGTGTTTTTTTAATATAAAAGTTCAGTAGCCCTGGGTTATTAGGGGAATGAGAAATTACTGCTTTTCTCGTCTCATTTGCTTCCGGAATTTTCTGTCATGTTTTCATTCATCGGTTTAGAGAGTATTTTTTAATGTTTAGGAGTGCCCAAGGTCGGTTATTTAGCCGGGAAAATCATTGACGAAAATGACGTAAAGCAGCTTTAAATTTAAGAAAGGTACAGTAGTAGTGAACAGTGGTGGCCTAGTGGTAACCGCCGCGAACTACGAATTGTAGGTCGCAGTTCGAACCCAAGCAGGCGCTAAACTATGTGTAAATTATTACATCACCCGCAGATGTTGATGTAATAATTTACACAAAATTTTGGCTTGATGATGACGAGAGTACTAGTGGCACAGTGGTAACGGCCGTGAGTTACGAATTGGAGGTCACAGTTCAAACCCAGACAGGCGCTTTTTTTTTTGGATGGGAAATCATCAAAGACTTCTCCCGCGCTGGGCGGAGCGGGAGGGCATGTCAGACTTTTACTGACTAAAACCCACCCGTGTTCCTTCAGTTGCCCATGTGCTAGGGTCACGGTATCTCTTTCGAACAATCTCGTGACCATGGCAGGCATAGGTCCTAGCAGACCCCTCCAGTGAAAAAAATTATTAAAAAAAATAACATCACCAGTATCACCACTGTTCTCAAAACGGTAAAGATCTTGAGGAAAGTGGTATGCAATAAAACCAAAATTTCAAAGACATGTGACATCTGTTAACCCGCACTGGGCCCGCGTGATGGATTACGGCCCACTCCCAGTCTCCGAGAGGAGGTGTCTATTCTAGCATTGGGAACGTAACAGACTGGTTATACTGAATATTTTGACTTTGAATTTGTAGGATTACTATTTTCTAACTGCAAAAAAATGGTCTTTCTTGAATTGGATAGACAGAAAACTTATATAGCAATACCGGATTTAAATATTACAATACCATAATCTAATACTTGAACTATAATAAAGTTAAATAGAACACAGATCTGTATCATGTCGATATCTATCTATAGTTCTATAGAATATTCAACAATTCTATAAGAGCCAATACAATGAAGACAAAGTTTAATAAAATGTGAGGTCTTTTGTCCTCAGTCGTATTAAATGCGATAAAACCTACTTTGGCAACTAATCCTTTTAACTATGAACATTATGTTAATAACAGAACGAAAGATAACAGAACCGCTCCATCACTATATGTAAAATAGTTTTTTAATGAGACGCTAATACTAAAATGTAATGATTTGCCTTTTAAATTGATATTTGACATCATTGAATTATTGACCATATTAGATTTTGTCGATAAGGATATCTTACGATCGCTTAAATGAATTTTCATTTAAATAAGTTTTTGCTGTGACTAGATATATTCGCTTCGAATTTCGAACACAGGTCAAGTACATCAGAGGCCGTTGAGGCACTCAGTAACAGAATATGAATAATTTTTGTTTGAACGCAAAAAATCGTGCAACGCTCTGCGTAGACGCACAGAAGTGGCGCCAGTTGATACAAACACATAGAACCATGGTCCGCCATTGGTAGAAATATGTAAACACGTACTATTTGTAAGGTCGCATACATACAAGCGTAGAGCCTCAGGCCTGAGTCATTACTTTATTGTATGAAATTGCGGATTAAGTAAACGGAGTAATGGAATTTTATACGGTTACAAAGCGTATACAATGTAATATCTGATGCTTAAGGCATAGTAAATTATAAAAAAAAAGGTTGAAAAGCCTTCGCAAGCAAGGTTTAAGGTGAGTTTACAAGCTAGATCTCGAACCCGGAACCACAACAAAATAAAATCACGTGACCGAACCGCTAGTGTGAACGTTCTCTTGAAAAGTATTAAAGATTCGACCTTGTGAGGCAAACGTGAGTAACGCCGGTCGTCAAACCGCCGACCGAATATTTTCTAAACGTTTTTAGAGCTGCGTGTAATCGTGCCATTGATACTTCGCTATAAATAACTGACATTGGTACTAAATCTGTTTAACTGAAACATCTCTTTTTGAGGATAAATTAGAAGCTAAACTGCATAGTCTGTCTGCATACTCTTGTCATTAATTGGCTCATCACCTTATCTGCGTGCCCTTTTCCCAGCTATGATATGATTTAAAAGAGAGTCCGTGGAGTTTCTTGCTCGTTCTTCTCCATAGGTACCCCACCTTACTACTCTTTGGAATGGGAAACTAGCTTCTTCTTTCCATCTGACAGACCCCTTGGCAGTTCAAAAGTGCCTGTAATTGAATTAATTGCTTCGAGTTTGTTGTTATGCTGGGGTCGGCTTCCAGTATATCCGTATGCAGTTGAGTATCAGTGTTTTACATGGACCGATTGCCACGGATCTCTACAACCCATTTATATATTGGGTAACACGACATCGTATATTGTATTGACACTAACTACAGGGTGTTTGGCAGAACGTTGAACATACGAAAATGGTGGATAGGTGGGGTCATCTGCTACTTACTCAGCCCTAATTTATTTGGCACACTGGATATTTAAAAAAAAAATGTTTTCTTTCTTCTTGTTTCACCACTTTCTTAACTTTAAAGTGTAATTTTTATTAAAAATGGGTAAAACAGGCAATATTTTGTTTTTTTTTTAATCTTTTATGTTGGCAGATTCTTATAAAATTATTGTTTTATTCAGATGTTAGCTAGAAAAAAAGTTATGAGTCCTCAAACTTGAAGAAAGTGGTAAAACAAGAAGAAAGAAAAACAATTTTTTTTAATATCCAGTGGGCCAGGGCCAAATAAATTAGGGCTGAGTAAGTAGCAGATGACCCCACCTATCCACCATTTTCGTATGTTCAACGTTCTGCCAAACACCCTGTATATGAGAATAGCAAGGACGTAAGTGACAAGACTGCCCAGAAAATTTTGGCCTAGGAAAAGCTTTCATTTTGACACTTCAATAACATTCATTGTATTATTTATGTTGTTGAGCAGAAAAATGTTCCAACATATAGAAAGAAAGAAAAATTGTTTATTCTGCACAAACAAAACGCACATTACAAGATAAAAATTTAAAAAGATACATAAATGCAACGTAGCCAAAAGCCCCCGTAATTTAAGTCAAATAAAGAAACATTTTAGCAATATTGACATTGCTTGTGATTTCAGGAATAGTGACCAAAGACAAAACAGAATATGTACACACATGTGTGTGTATGTGTGTGTACCATATGAAGCAATGAATTTGCAATATCTTTAAAAAAATATGCATATTCTGATTGATAGATACAATAAGCATAAAATAAACGCTCTACTGACCAAACAATGCTTCAAATTAAATACAAAGTTGGTTGTTTATCAATGGACGTTAAATACAGTTGGCCATGTAAAAGTAGTGTAGTATTTACAATTATACATTTCATTCAGTTGAAAATTAATTTGTTTTAAACGAATTTAATGGAGCAAAGTTTCCTTATTGATGTAAAGAGATATGAAACATGTTTTGTTGGCTTCGGATTGTTCAAATACAAATCAAGGAAAGTTTATGTTAGTATAGAAGTTTGAAACGAAATTTAACTTTCATATTAGGTTGGGGATAATAGGCATGGTGTATATAATGTTTTTGATAATAATAATGATATCTGATAAAGCTAATCGTTTTCAGCTGTTAATTACGTTGTGGTAAGAGAATTAGACCAACCAAGATGGGCGGATGACCTGGTGAAGGCCGCAGGAATACGTTGGATGCAAGAAGCACAGAATAGGTCGAAGTGGCGGTGCTTGGGGGAGGCCTATGTTCAGCAGTGGACGTCTTTCGGCTGAAATGATGATGATGATGAAGAGAATTAGATGGAACAGAACTTAAAACAGAAAAAAATAACAGTACTACAGAAGAATGCAGTCATAAAAACCTTTAATACCATGGTGTGCCATATAAACTTGACATTATAGGTAATGCAGATTGCGTGTCTTCTAAGACTGATCTAGTTCCTTTTGAGCAACTCATATAAGGTGTCTAAATAAAGCATGGAATTTAAACTAGGCACCAACACGTAATCTGCTTTTATACTGATATGAACCAACTTCCTTCCAATCAAAACCTAGTTATAAAATCAGCTAATAATTCAAAGATAAAATACGTGATACACGAAGAATTAGAAATGAGTCCATAAATTCGATTCGGGGTTCTTCCTCACAGTTTATCTGGCATATTTACGACCTAGATAACGAAAATGTCGGAAATTTAACGATGCCTGTATCAAAACTATTCGTGTACATATCTGTTAGATTAATAAGCCCATTTGATTTCCACTTATCTAATATTTTTATCGAAAATATTCCGTAGTCGCTTTGGTAGTTATTTTGTTTATTTTAATTGCTGTTAACGTTTAATTATGTAAATAAATGTATTTATTACTGATTGCTTCTGTAGAAGCTCGCGTGGTAACATAGATTTACCTTTATTTATTATTTCTTGACCTCGCATAAATCTGCATAACGCATGTCAAAATTGTAAAAACCCATTAAGCATTAAGAGTGCATTTCTTCTATGTATAAACTTATGTGATATAATGAATTGTTTTTTGTACCTTTTTCTACTAATGAAGGTACTTTGTTACTTTTACTACACCAATAGTTACTTAAAACCACTTCAGCACTCTTTGTTCTTTTATCATCGTTATAAGCACCTCTTATTTAATTTCATGTCAACCTCTGGTTAAAGTTAGCCCTGATAAGTTTATCACTCCGGACACAAATTGTCATTCTATGCACGAAATCTTCATTCAAATGATGCCCTTAAGTAGATCTCTCTTAAGTCGGATGAGCGTGACTATTCTCCGCATTATGGTCTATCTTCATTAGATATCTAAGTAGGTTAAACGCTTTCTTCTCAACGCTTTTCATTGAAATACTCATTATTATCGCCATTAATAAGTGTAAAATGATCATCTTAATATCTTTCTTTATTGACAGGTCTGTGTTGTTCGTTAAGTTCTTTATTCATATATTTAGAATATTCATTAAAATTCGGTATGCTAATCTTTATTTACAATTAAACACTTTTTTTGTTAATTTTGGCGTGTTGGATTTTAATCTGTCTTTAAGTGGTCTTATGTCATTTTAGTTCATGTTAAGAAACTGTACTCTAAGTACTTGAATATATCTCTATTGTGCTGCTGTTTCAGGTTTGTATTATAACTGATTTTGTTGTGATTTCTTGCGATTTTATGTATGCGTATTAGTTAGAAATATCAGCCTCAACGTATATATATTACAATCTCAATAATAGTGGATCAATAGTCCCAGTATTTACAATTTACCAAAACCTTAGGTCGTGATTTCTAATTCGATCCCATAGAATTTATATGCGACCCATCCAATTTAATTATACGTGCTCCTTAATTGGAAGATTTAAGTATTGGAACGTATATTTTAAACTAAACTATCTGACTTCCTGTAAGAACACTAGTACTTAGTCTAATCACCATCCATTTTAGTAAAGGAAATGCTCCTTCGTTGGTATTTTAATTAATAAACGCATAATTCCTTACTAAACTGTCTCTTAACGGGATAAGATGTATCTGCACCATAAATATTCTATCATGGGAAAGGGATATAATTTGAGTTCGGAGATTTTAAATGTTGAAATTAAAAGAAGGGTTTCATTTTTTAATTCTATTAATAATTCATACTAAAAGGATAAGCTTGTGATTGTGAATATTTTAGAGGAGGCTCCTGCACATTTTATTTTTAGTAGCCGTCTCTTGGCGGAACAATAACCCGAGATTAAATTAATTTAATTTCCGCTTTCAAATAAAATATTCATCACATTATTAAACAGCACTGATCGCTATCATAAATGCTTTCGTTCCAGAACATTTGATCTCACTTTGATCACCTGCAATCTGCACATACTTGATTGAGTTTCCAGACCCGGTATAAATCAAAGGATTATTCAAAATCTACCTTCGTATAACCGTTCATCTTTCCTACTAAAAGATTCTTTAATGTTCGCTTTCTATATTGGTCCTATGGTCCGCAGTAAATCTCCATTAATATGCATTTGACATGCGGTAATGTGACCGTGCCCTATATCATTATCAGCTATGTTAGAAGCTCTCATATCTATATATCAACCTTATAGCGCGGACGTGGGCGAAGAATGTTTCGCTTTATTTGTTTTGAGGTAAAAGGTTGGAATTCATTATGAATATTATAATAATGAATTAAGTCACTATCGACTTTGTGGGAAGTTGGCGTTGAATTGTTCCGGCTTTTGTTCCGTATTTTATCATCATCTATTTTGCTTGGTTTGAATATTTTGGACAAGAATTTTCGATATCAATATTTTCCCGTTATGCGAGCAGCCTTAATTAGAGCGACCTGATTTCCAGCTGTCTTTTTTTGCAGACAAAATAATGTACCTAAATCAAAAAGTCTTAGGTATACACGAAATAATTTGAACATCGGTAGTCACTTAAGGACAGATATATGTGGGAAGGGCTGAATATTTAACAAGGGACGTCGGTCCGGTCGCCGTGTCCGGCACACGGTTCCGTAAAAGCCCTGCAGGAATCTTAGTTGCTTATTTATTAATGATACGTGGACGTTTCTCGTTTTCGTTTCCTTTTTATTTTATTGTTTTATTCAAGAGGTACCGAAATGCTGCAGCTATTTTTGGACACAGAAATTAGGTTGGAGTATTTTTCTCGTTCTCTAAATCTTATATAAATGTCAATGGGTTTGGGTTGACATCAAATTCGGACGAACGATGTAGCACTTAGGTTTCTGGGTCTAGACGTGATTTTATCGACACCCCCAAATACATTACGTAAGTTTTTCTGGGAGTTTATTTCGATTGAGATAGATTTCTAGTGACAAAAATTCACCAACAATGTAGAAATAACTCTTTGAATCCACTCTTCTAAGAATATAGCTCTCAAAGCTACGAAATTCAAATATCATTTCTGACCATGTATTGGAATTCAGTATTGCAATATCCAACCGACAGGTTACTATCCCATCGCCTGCACAATCCACCTGACTTGCGAACAATAACATATATCACGCTGATCCTACGATGTAATATCAGAAGTGAGAATAGTGAGATAAATTCAACCGCTCCGAGAATATTTGCTGCTATTAATATTTGTGGAGCACCGGTCAGCTCCGGTGACATAATGGATTGGGTATCAAAAGGTGGTTCTTCGTATTCATTGAATGAACAGAAGCGTCCAGCTGAGTAGTAGTGGTATCATAGTGCGATTACAGATGTTTGTTTCGAACGTCATACTTGTGACTAAATACCACAAAAATGCATATTTAGGAGTAAATAAAGTAGAAATATTATAATGTTATATAATGTATTATGAAATAGGCGAGGTGGATGCGGGGGGTAGAAAACCGAGTGCTTCGGTACAACTTGGGACATGACTATATCCAGCAGCAGACAGAGACAGGACGTCAGAAGAGTCGGTTCAATAATGTATTATATGTATAGTCAGATAAAACTATCTACCAACAATAAAAACAGGATTTGACCTATATTTCTTAGGAATACAATTAACATTTTTGAAATTCTTCCTTCAAGGTAATCTGTCGGTCGTAACTTGGTATATCTGCTGCTATTAATATCAGCTGTATAGGCCTTTGAAGGTATTACTCATAAACGATCGGGACTGAGTCGCCTTGGCCGGTGATTACGGTTTATTATTGGAAAGGATGCTGCGTATACATGTTCATTAGGATTTGTTATGGGAAATTGTTTGTGAATTGTATTTTTATACGAGCATATATTGTTAATTTCTTGATTTTAGTTTATGGTGGCTGACTCCTAAGGGTTACACCAATGAACCCGTCATACGATTGCCTAGTAGAAGCTATTTGCATGTGAGCTCTCAACGGTTTTCACGATTATATTTCGGTACTGTCTTTTCGAGTGTATTTTTCTTTCAAATAATCGCTGGTAATGGCATTTTTGCCATTTGTCGGGTTACCGGTAATGGTAAACCTTTATCACGGTGTACCTTAAGTTTTATTCAATACAAAATGTCTCTTATGTCTTTGAATCTTCCTATAATCATGACTTGAGTAATATCCCATTTACTTTAACTTCTGTTTTATGTGTGTCTATGTACAAACATAAAGGAGTATTAAAGTAACATGGCAGGTGTCATTCCGTAGTTTTTGTTCACCCATAAAGGATGAAGGCGTGTGCTTATGTGTCTGTAATAAATAATTATCCCTCCTAATAAAATTATTCAGTCTAATTATATCTTGACCCTGATACGATGCATTATGTGTAATCGGCTTGTTGCTAAATAATTAGAGCTTCACGGGTCATGCCATCAGGTTAAGCTACGGTTGCCGCAGTCGGTTCGTGGATTGGTGACCAAGACCGCACAGTGCCTCGGAAAATACGTTAAACCGTTGGTCCCGGCTATCTTTCGCAGAGATTTGATAGAGAAGAATGAATGAATGAATGCTTGATATATTTATCTGCAAGAATATACGTAGCCAACATAAGTTCTTAAGATCTAAAGATGGGTTTCACTATATTCGGCATATCAGCCGAGCATGTGTTTAGATTTAACATCTTAGATTGTTTTTGGCATATCGTATCACCCAGTAACTGGGTTGTGGAAGCCATCAAATAGGCAGTCGCTCCACGTAAAATACTGGTTTTTAGCTGCATTTTGTTAGACTAGTAGCCGACTAACTTAGTTGGGAATATGGTTGGCAAATTATGACTGAAACGATGCATTACTATTAATATTGAAGCTTGCCTTACCAGTTTACAAAATACTGTGCCATAACTATACACCAAGCCTTAGTACGCTATACAAGATCCCAATACTAAAGGTATTGTTTAATTAAATCCACGATTGTTTACAGCTAGTAATTACGCGTCCTAGATCAGCATAGTAACAGCTGTTACCAACTTAATGATCACAATTATCGTTTTGAGCATTGCTTGTATTTTCCCACGCGATGTTAACTGTGCCAATTGACCCTTGTACTTGACTGTCAGTGTAATGTTACTTGATTGTGAATTTGTTAATGTCAATATATTCTTTGATTGTTTTAGAATACAATTAATTGTTATTTTATTGCAACGTTAAGTAATTTGGTAGATGACTGCTACTTTTGGACTTAATTTTTAAGTCACGTGGTCATCATGATCATCCCGTTATGTTCTCACTGCTGGGACACAGACTTGTTCTGTGAAAGGGAGTGACTTGTAATCCACCACGCCCGGTGCCGGTTCATGTCACATATTTTCGAATGCACACGCCGGTTTCGTTCACCGTTCCATGAGAGCAGTTGTGATGAAATTTAATATTTAAAGTGCCTTCCTGGGTTTGAACCACTGTTACGGTCGATACCACTGGACCATCACTGCTCTTCAGTCACGTGGTCGAAAGGACTAATGATAAAAAAAAAACCTTTTTATTTTCACTCTATCATCTATGGCAACGAAATACTATTAAGTTCTTAATAAGCTTACTTTACAAAGTGCTATGTGACCTGATCTTCTAAATCTCCAATCATGACAGTGATATGATATTTTAACCACTATGGTCCATTATGGTCTTCGAAAAGCCACGTGCAACATAATTTGCGAATGTACCAATAACTTTATTAATAATGACAAAGATTTTTCTCTATATTCCTCAAGTTACATCATTTTATGACACAGATACTTTTGCACTCACTGTGAGAAACATTTGGCTTTTTCTTTTAACAAAACTGCAAATCATTGATTATCACGCGATTACACCCATCATTTGGACGGTTCAACATCGCCAACCTGTACTTAATGATACTCAAATAGTACCTTAAGTACTCAGAAGCAATAAACAGAAATATTCAATCATGTTATTAGTAGTCGTAAAGCCTAGCAAAGCGTCTAGGTCGTATGCCTTATGATAAACTGAGTCAATGACATTATATGCGTTCACGATCTGCTGCAATCATTTGCGTCCAACCAACATAATTATGAACTTTATTAAGGGCGTTGTAAAGCTCATATTTGACTATTTTAATCCTCCATTAGTTGTAATCACGCCTTTGTATTCATGTCCATTGAGTGCTCACATTACTGCACGAAGTCTATCTTTCATTGTTGATATGAGACGTCTTCCATCCCTTTCTAATGCACCATTGCCTTGCATCGACCTATCTTGTTCTTTCGTTGCATTCTTTTCAAGTTCTTTAGTTGTCCGTACGACGGTTCGTGTTGTTTTCATCACCATTGAAAAGTTATTCAATTGTGGACAATGAAATCTCCTTTCTAGAGAGCAATGCTTTTTGTTTTTAAACTTTTCCTTTTTTTTGTGGGCGTGAGTACCGGTTGTAATTTGAGCGAGTTGTTTGATTGTTAGATATAGGTGGAATTCCGTGGGTGTTGATACAAGTAATAGAGAAGCTAGGTATCCGCCGAAGTCATGTCAAAACCGGTGTTCATGTACATTTTGTTACCTTGTTTGTTACAGACATTAGACAAGAGTTTATATTACTGTGTTATAGGCAGACAATGATATGTGTAATGTCTGGGACGCTATATTACGCAAAGAAGTTGTGTCTATTACCCTGTACAGGTTGTTTAACCTAGAAGCGGAGCATGTGGGCTGTAAGTGCTAATTTGTTCGTAACATTACGCTTATCTTCTGTAAGTGTCGGTATTGTAGCTATGATTTAGAAAAATTTCTAGAAATTCAAATTGTTGAAATCGTACCCTGGATTCGCTTATCGCAGCATATCTACATTATCACTTAGCACAATAGCTTGGTCCAGTTCATTAATACTTTTAAAAGTCTTCATTCTTTTTACTTCAAACTTAGCGTTTATGTACTAAAGAACGTTATCAATGTAGGGATCTGCCTTCACAACCCTTAAAAGTAGAAGAGCCTCATCTTGCACAATACAGTACAAAGCAACACGATTAACCTCACTTATCTGCGATATCGTCCCCTCTAAATGACTCGTACGAAACACAAGGGTTACAAGATAACTTGGAACTAAGAAGAAAAGGATCCGACAAAAGATTCGACATTAGTGCGCCTATCCTGATTCTAAAATATATAGAGCCTAGATTAATATGAATTGTGTCACGCATGAAGAAACTTTACTTGAGCACACTTATCTTGACATTCAAAATAAACTGTCTGTTATTGTCGTTCTTATTTTTATGGACAATACTAAAGAAAACGTTGCGATTATTAAAGGAGGGGAGAATTTTTTAATATTCATTGATTGTATACGGAACTTTACATAATACATATCGTCACTGGAAAGGCAAAATTACTCAACCGCCAAATTGGGCATATTGAGTTACATACATGTTCGAAATATGCGATTTTTTTCTGCATCGATCTGTTTAGGTAGCTATTCAATCGAAGCACATTTGTGGCGTTTCAGTAACCCGTATTTTTTTTCCAATTACTGAAGCATGTATGTTTGTATGTAACTCATTATACCCAATTTGGCGGTTAAGTAATTTTGCCTTTCCAGTGACGATATCATACCAGGGATTTCAAAACAACATCTATACTGCATCGCGTTTTTGCGTTCGAGAAACACATTTGGTTGTAGACTAGAAGCATTTCACAACTAGAAATCGTGAGATCTTGCTTTTTAATGTTCGGGGTTGAGCATTCGATCGTTACAACCAGCAAGGTAGGTAGTTATAGACTTTATTGTTCAACAATGCTAAAACTACATAGTAAAGTTTTATTTGATCTTACACGATAACAGCAAACTTACTTGCTTAGGTTAAACTTTCACAAAACCTTTTACCATATCGGCTAAGCTGATTACGGTATACCTACCGTTGGTTAAATGATGTAATTATATTTCTTTCTGTAAATATGTTTTATATTTTGACACGCCTTATAACGAAAAGTGTGTGTTACCTATACGATTACTCTGAGAAGAATTATCGAAACTAAAATGGTTTTTATGTCAATCATAAGAAGACACAGTGCTTTGTTTGAGGGTTTGGATTCCGTCCTTGGAGTCCTTCAGGTGGACCATAGCGGCTGTCGGTGGCTGTTCCAACTAGCCCTAAAAGAAAGAAGACACAGATTGAGTATCTCCATTTAATATTAAGTTAAATCTTGATTAATATCTCAACGATTAAATACTGAACTTTATCTAATCCAACATCGAAAATGACCATTTTCTTTTGAAGACAGATAATGTTGTTGATTCTACATCTTACAAAGGACACCCACGAAATATTTCCAGTACTATTAACATATCCGTTGTTTCTATGCTCCGAGTCTTTCAACGAGGTATTAGCGACAATGGAGAAGGGTGGAGCCATTGTCGCTACACCTAGATCGTTCTAGGCGACTTGTTTTGTAAATATCGCTTTAAGGACCCATAGCACATGGGAGGTTAAGTCGGGGGTTACTTGTGGAGTAGTGAGAGTAAGTACAGTCTTCATGAGTAAATGTTTGTAACGTTTGCAATATTTGTGATGGCTCGCTTTTGTCGCGTTGAAAATTTCGAATAGAGAGAGACTAATGTCAAACAGGGCACGATCCTAAGCCCTATATTTTATGACCGTGATGAGGTTGTGCATGGGCAATTGATTTTGCGTCAGACATGATGACACAAGTTCTTTGCAAAAATTCTGTAAGAACTATGACTGTTCGTTTCTGAATTTCGGTCTCTGAATTTAATATCGTCGGCTCTATCCCTAAGTTTAATTTTCTGTTCATAAATATGTCATTTAGAAACCAATCTACATCAGTCAGTATAAAATCACGCATCCCTTCATTCCATAACTGAATTTATTTCGTATCTCATCAAGGTTCAAGCTTATGCAATATGAAATTTTCGAAGGGCAAATCAACGCACGATTTTCGCGTCTCTAAAATACATTAAAATATAACAAATGAACGTTCAGAATCTCCTGACGATTGCTGCAACCCTTACAACGGCCCCTACCGAATGCAATATTACCTTGTCTTTGTAAATTTATTATTATTACACAACATTGCATTTCGAGGGTTGAGATCGCATAGTGCATTTGATGGCAGCTGCTTCTACGTCCAGTATGAGGGTAGAAATTATTTATACTCCAAGCAAATTCAAACCTTATACCCCTATATATAACGTGCAATTTTGTGTGAGGACAATCAAAATCCCATAGGCACATATGGGATGCCCACCCTCAAAATTAGATTTAGGCAGAAAAAATTACTTAATGGGGTGTTTTCTGTATGAACGGCGAGAGAAGACGGTGTCGTATTTTTTCTAAATCTGTCCGAATCCGCGTATTCATGTTGATATATGAGGATCTAGGGGATTCCAAGGCTGATTAGTTTTGCCCGAATTTGTTGGAGATTGAAATACATAACCATTGTGTGGGTAAGTGATATTAAATTAATATTTTAGTAGTTCGTGCTGTTCTATAAACAGAGTTCTTTAATCTGTAATCGTTTGTCGATGTTATACAATATGTAACAGAATAAACACTAGTCCTGAAAGTGTTCATAATTGATTACTGAATCAATTTCAGTAACATTTAAAATAAGTATCTTTAAAAAAAAAATAAGTATTCTGTTAAACCCACCGTTGATTAAGCCATACAAAATTTATACTTCTTTCAAGATGATAAGACTCAATTTTAACTGCATACAGTAATGCTAGGATCAACACGATTTTCTTAATAATATATATAATAGGTAGTTTTAGCATTAATAAAAATTAGTTTTAGTCATTGTATTATTATGCTTCTAACTCAATACTCTAATTGGGGTGTATGAAGTTTTGCGTTAATAATGTTGCATGTTGTATGAGGAAAATCTATATAGGAGTACATGCAGAGTGCTGGAGTACGGTTGAGGTAATTAAAATAGTAAGTAACTTTGAATGAGGAAAAAACATAAAATTACTAAAATCAGGCCAGAGATAAGAAATGAAAAAAAAAAACAAAGCCTGTTGACAATAGTAAGGTACGATAAATAACCATCATGCACATTTGGCAAAAGAAACCAAATAACGCAACAACAAGGTAGACATCATAATATTAAAAGAATAGAATAAAGAAACAACTACCTACATACATTTCCTCATGGCTTCTCTAAATCATTCACAAAGTATACAATTTGTTTAGACCAACAATGCAAATAACATAGTTGTAATCTTAACAGCTGGACTAATGACAGTGTTGAGTTCGAAAGCTGCTAATATCGATCCCATTGCACTTGTGAGAATATCTAGTATTGGCAATCGTGAATCATAATAGATGGCTAGTTATCTTTTAATACACGAAATAGTCTTGAAATCATAGAGGCTATAATATTGATTTTAGTGAGAATGTAAGCATATGTTTGATAGTAATGGCAAGGTTGCATTGAATTGTTAAACTTCTTGGTATTGCACGTATCTTTAAGCGGCATCAAGGACGGCTACTAGCTAATTTCTTCAACCTGTAATATGAAAAAGAAACATTTGTAGTACCTAAGTGTTTTTCTTCAAAGTGTATAAAATTGTCAGCCTATTTTGTTCCTACTGCTGGTACACAGGCTTCTTCTCGGTGAGATGAAAAGGAGGGCCCAGTGTTGGTAGATGTCACATGTCTTCGAATGTTTGGCCCTAGGACATGCCGGTTTTATTACGATGATTTCTTTCACCGTTTTGAGAGTAATGGTATTGTCATAATTTACTCAAAGTCAAGCGCCTGCCAGTTCGAATCTTCGACCTACAACTCGTCACTCGCAATGCTACCACTTGGTCATCTAAGCTTGTCAATGGCAAACTAAATCGAGTCTTTGGCTACAAGCTTGGCACCTTAAGTAGCGTATCTACCGAAGTAAGCCTTGAAATAGAAACTAAAGTATTCGATACGAAAAGATAACTTAAGCAACATAGGTAATTTTAACAATCCAAACCTTTAATGTGGCTTTGGTTTCCTTCAAAACATTTTCGCTAGTCTAGTAGGAGATTTAGTGGTGGATGCTATGAAATAATAATACATAATACATCGCCAAAACGAAAGCTGTAGAAAGTAGACATTCGTATCTGCTCCCAAAGCTCCCCAATGTCAGAATTAATTCCCATTGTGTGATCCGTGGCCTGTGGTGAAAGGGGGCGAGATTATACCCATTTACCGTGAACAGCTTTAATCCCGAGTTTTAAACGGAGTAGCTAGGAAATACGTATAGCTAGCAGCGAAAGAGCATTGTAAAAATACTTTCAGTACATTTATTTTTGGCCTGTGTACTTAATAAACTCATTAATTTCGTCGTAAAATGCTTCAGCAATTTCGTGCTACAGCCCACAGGCATTATGCATGCTATGTGGCTTATTGTGGGTATATAGGTATACCACCTCGCAAGCCATAATCGATCATCAGGGTATCGTTTGAGAAAATGTGCTCCAGATATTCACTAACTTCAAATTTTTTGCCTTGGTGTGGTTCTTAGATTTCGGTTATGCTTTATTAACCAATGCCTGTGGGCTATTGAATTTTTCTATCTGGAATTTTACAGTACTAGTCCGGAATCTGCATTTGTGCCTGGTTGATGATGATAAGCTCGCCCCCTTATCTGGCGAAATGTGTGTGTACTATAGGTACACGTCTGCCCAACCCTTAAAGAAAACAAGGCGTGATATTATGTAGTTTATTAACCAATTTACCAACAATTCATACTAAAGGCCACGTACTTCGAATTAACACGAAGTATTCCTCTAGACACTGCTCGTAGTGTCACCACAGGCGTCAGCATAAGCCGCAACAATGCGCGGTAATCTATTTGCACAGAGCGTCAACCGTACAATACCATGAGCTCTCACAAAAGGGTGTTTACTTAAACCCCTTTCACACCTCCATTGTTCATTGACCACTCGACTAAGACCCCGGAGTTTGCTTAAAAATTTACCTCTAAACCCTTCAGCCAACAGAGAATCGGAGCGGCGCGGTAGATCAACACAAAATGGCCGCGCGGCACTGAATGGCCGTAATGCTGAATCGAGTGGTCCTTGCGTAGTGTGCAGGAATTTTAAACATACGACGTTCATAATATATTCGAATGCGACGAGATTTGTATGTTGGAGGATGCTTACCAAGAGTGTGTATGAGTGGGGTTTAAAAGCCTTGGGATTTTTGGGCGTTCTTCACATGGCCTTTGAATATGATTGCGTTAAGTGAGATTGTATGCATACGTAGTGTGAGAGGAATCAGGAAGTTTGGCCCTCGTTCGATGTCAGTTAGTCAAATTGGGTTGCTTATTGCAAAAAGAAACGCTGCGAGAAAACTAGAGCAAGGCAGGGCAAAATATAAATACCAATCAAACTTGTTATGCCCACTTTCGATAGTTTTTCTTTACAATATTTATAGTTTTTCTAAAGAAAAAGTGAAAGTGCTTATGCTCTAATAGCGTTACTTACATCTGTAACAAGCATTGTAAGAAATTCTAACAATAATCTTCTCCCGAAATGAAGCCCTGCACCGTTTGATGTCAGCCCCCGCTGATCCCCTTACTAAACTCATCACATAAATAAACAATGGCTTGAGACGTTTTTAAACTTTGATATGAACAGTACACAAACACATCCATTGGCAGACAACGAGAGTACTTCCAAAGACTTACGCACTCCTAACAGCTGTTACGAGCATCAATTTTAACAGGACCTCTCTCTCCTATAGAAAGTCCCTTCAAACGCCAAATTTTCGAAGAACAAAGAGCGGAATCAAGGACCAAGACTTTCTGGTCCTTCGACACAAGGGTCGTGAAGGGGCGCCATTGTCCCACGTGTGGGACCCCACGCATCGCGACAAGTGATTTAGTAGTTGTTACAAAAAACTTTGGTTTTGAAGATAGTGACATTCGTGTATGTGAGAGATAAGTACTATCGATTTTCGGGGGTAGTTTTGCTACTTGTGAGCAAAACCGTGGACTTGGAGTGTTTTGCGGTGTATTTGTAACAGAACTGTTCTGGTTAGGAAAAATAGTAGCAGCTCTGTACTTTAGGCCTTACAAGTTTAGGACTTTGGTCTTCCAAATTTCAGGGAATGTTTAATAAATTTAATGGTTACAGACTTCATCAAAGTAATGATGTATAAACAGGCATCTGACATTGATCTACCTATAGGACAAAACCAATAGGAAGGTCTAATATGGATTTTTTTAAGTTTAACTATTACAAAGTTCTTTGAGATAATGATGAGCAGTTAGGCACCTTATATCTGATCTACCCGAAGGACGAATAAAACCAATAGGATAGTGTCATTTCTTACAACTTTTAGGACAGCTTGAGCTCAAATCCTAATAATTATACAGTAATCAGTATGCAGCAGCGTCTGCAAATTGTCAGGCGGTCTCATTGCACCATATTTTAATCGCTCAACTCAATGACTCGTCAATATTAACCAGCTGACTGGCGCAGCGTCTGAGGGTTGGTCACTTGTGAATATTAACGACCTGATTAGCACACTGTCGGCGACCGGTTGCAGGTTGGATCTCCGCACGATTGCAATGACCTGTTCCCTTTTTAGTCACGATCAGAGGGGGAATTATGTAGCACACTAAAAAGTACTTTTACTGTGGGTTTGATTTTGACAGTTCAACAAAATTCATTGCGTAATTTACTTTGTTGGGCAGACAATGTTTTTGAACTTATGAAGCAATGAATTAGCAATACCAACAAAGTGATTCAGATACTGATTAATAATGAGTTACGTAATTAGAGCGCAGTTGTATATTTTGGGTTGAATAGTTTTTTTTTTGTATGATTATCTACCAGTAACGTGAGTTTACATTAATACTATAAATAGCAAACCTAACAGTACTCAGAATTTTATCATTGAAAATCAAGGTTAACTTATCTAGTCTTCTATTATTATCTAACAGTTTATTTATTTTATTTTAAATAGAACGGCCGAAGCCAATTACACTATTTAAACATATAGTAAAACTATTTTGATATTTACAATTCATTTAGCACAGTCATGCATTCTTCTCACAAAAATTCAAACATTCTGACAGTATCATCTTCCATTCATTTGCAAACATATCAATATCTATCATTTAATTTAAGACTTTTTGATGTAATATACAAAATAACAAAACTGTAACTTACTGCCGTCTCGATGTTTCATGGGGGGCTTGTGGCTAAGTAATAACAGCCCCACGGCTCGATCGATCAGCTTTACCTAGATACTGGTATTCAGCTGCACCTGGTTAGACTGGAAACCGACCCCAACATACCGAGGAAAAGGCTAAGCAATGATGACGTGTCGAAGTTCCATGTCTATTTGTAATACCACCCATCATACAGAATTTACATTACTATTATTAAAATTTGTTTCTCGTTAAGTGATTGATGTAAAATCTTTTGAGAAATAAATGATATATTTACCGTACTTTACAGCTCCTTGTCACTGATGGGGCGTACTTACATCCTATCGGTGACAGGGACTTGGCTCTACCAATATCTGCTGAGCCAAAGTCTACCTCACCTGCCCGTGTTACACCTTGCTGAATGACTGAGGCTCTGACGAATCCGTGGTCTAATATTGTACGATCAACTGTGACATCTTTACTTTCTTTGGGCAACTTTATCATTGAGTATTGTATATAAATATATGTCAATTATTAAACATCTGTTGCCCCAATTTAATATTAAAGCGATACAGAAGTAGAAAACTCGACTATTTGTACAAGATTTTTAGTAATTGATAAATATTTCATTCGTTTTAATGTTGCTCATGGAAAATAAAGATGCCATATTTGACGGTATGCAGTTTTCTGCATATACCTATTATACACTAGCTTCTGCCCCCAGCTTCGCCCGCGTGGATGTTGAAAATTATCCCACAGGAACGTGCTACCGGGACAAAAGGTGTCGGACTATGTCCTTTCCCAAGGTCTAGTCTATCTCTGTACCAAATCTCATCAAAATCGGTTCTGTGGTAAAGGCGTGAAAGCGTAACAGATAGACAGAGTTACTTCGCATTTATAATATTAGTATAGAGTATAGATTTGTTATTGTCAGGTTAAAATAATCCTGCTCATAATAATGAACTTCTACAATGAACCTTGGGTTCTCAGTATAAAAGTAACCGTCTCTGCCACTAACAAAATCAATAACATTATACTACCCGAACCGAATGTTAATCAATATGTCAACAGTGGCTGTCAGCGTGTCATCGCTGCGGCGACGGAATGTCAAGTGTTCTCCGAACGCGTTGTGACATCAGCCTTGACTGTGTTGGTTTAGTGTTTACTCGATATAAGGACTAATATTAGTGAGGCTTCGGTACGAAATAATGTTAAATTGGAGTTCAAGGCATTATTTTTGGATGACTCACTGATTACGAAAGATGTTTTTTTGTGTTATTTATTTCGGAACTCAAACATCAAACATTTATTTCAACTAAACTATTTAATGCCGCAGGAATTCGCTGGATGCGGGAAGCACCAAACCGGTGAGATGGTGGAGCTTAGTGGAGGACTATGTCCAGCAGTGGACGTCTTTCGGCTGAAATGATGATGATGATGAAGCTATTTAGACTTCAGTCAGAAAGATTATGCAAATGGTATAATTCCAAAGCGTAGTAAGTTCCTATGTAGGTGAATAAGCAAGAAAGTCAGACCCTGCACAATCTTTTGACTAAAATGTAGTTAAGTACATAATACTGTATTTATACCACTCATGTTTTTCTTTTTGGTTATATGAAAAAGGCTCCGATCGTGAAAAGTGTGAATAAATTCAATACTTATCTACAGCATGCTAACAGAGTTCAATTATATGTATTAGGGGAGAAGGAGGTAAGACGGGGTAGCGGGTAAGACGGGGTACCCAGCGAAATTCACAGTTCAAATT
This sequence comes from Aporophyla nigra, assembly GCA_947507805.1. Lineage (NCBI taxonomy): Eukaryota > Metazoa > Arthropoda > Insecta > Lepidoptera > Noctuidae > Aporophyla > Aporophyla nigra. The sequence goes on along the minus strand of OX382304.1, from coordinate 22,257,386 downwards.
GAACAATAACGCTCGTTGATTCATCGTTCGACGCGCCGCCATGACACTTGTCAGTCGCCCGGTGGATAGTGGTTCACAAGTGCACAGTGTCGAAATAAATTCAAAAAAGTGTTTTACTGCAAATTGTTTATCATATTTTCTTCTGGTTTGACACGTGACTGTGGTCTGTTAAATAACGTTAGCTGGTGAGGTGCTGCTGTGATTGAGGCTTAAACTAACCTATAATAAGGTAGGGATTGTGTTTCCTTAAGATTGTTAGCTGTTTTTTATTTTGTATTTTTTTTTTATAAAATGGCTCTGCAGGCGAGATGGGGTAACGGAGTACCCCATCTTGCCCCCAATTAGATTTTTTTTTTCTTGTTTGTTTTCCGTAAAAATAAGTGTGTTTTTGTGAGCTTATTATAGTTTGCCTTTTTAGAATGGTTCGTGACTACAAACGCACGACTGACAGAGGGTCGTGGTCCGAAGAATCCATGCGGGAAGCAGTTCAAGCGGTTTTGAAAGGAAAAATAGGTTATTATAAAGCAGCTAAACAATTTGATGTGCCACAGACGACATTAGAGAGAAAAGTAAAGGCTGCTCGCCTAGTATTGAACGAAACATCTGATGAAAACTTACCCATACCAATTAAAGTGCCATTGGGTCCTAGGCTGCCTATTGTTTCTACGTCTGAAGAAAATGAGCTTTGTGCTTTGTGCCTATTTATTAGAAATGGAAGAAAGGTTATATGGACTTACAGTTAAAGATCTAAAGGCATTAGTATACCAGTTAGCAATTAAAAAAAAAAGCCTAATCCATTCAACGCTGAGAAAAAAGAAGCTGGTAGAGTGTGGGTAAATGGCTTCTTAAAACGACACCCAGAGCTTTCAATTAGAAAGCCTGAAAATACTTCTGCTGCCAGAGCATCTGGTTTTTAACAAAATTGCAGTTGACAAATTCTACAATTTCCTCGGCAACGTGTACGATGAGCACCAACTAACTCCTGACCGTATAACTGTGACGAAACGGGGGTTTCTGTTGTGCCAAAGACAAATTATAAAATAATCCCTAAAAGAGGAACAGCAGAACGAGGACAGACGGTAACGGTCGAGATATGCTTCAGTGCAGCTAGAAACTACATGCCACCTATGCTTATCTTTCCAAGAAAAAAGATGAATCCAGAGCTGATAGTGAATTTGTTGAGTTTCTTAGAAATTACTTACTAGCAAAAATTAATTTGTTTATATTTCTGAGAGACAAAGAGCCTATTCATGCGTACGCGCCTGCCCTCCGTTCAGTTTTTCATTCGTCCCGTTCGTGTGATAGGAACTAGTCACATTACTTCTAAATAACATAAAGGTTAAAATAAAAGTTCATATTGAAAGTTAACCTAAAAAGTGAAGTTTGATTATTCCCATCACCTAATAAATTAATAGGTTATGGGCCCAGGTGTGCGCGAGTGAAATATTCACTGTATTGGACAATAGTTTTGAAAATCTGCCGTTGAACAAAAAACAAAAATGGACTATTCTAAGGTTAAAAGAAATATCAAGCCATTCGACGGTGAGAAGTACAGTGTATGGAAGTTTCGTATTCGTGCGTTGCTAAGTGAAATAGATGTGATAAAAATTATCGACGAAGACCCATTACCTGGCAACGAAACTTGGGAGAAAAACAATAAAATTGCTAAAAGTGTGACCATAGAATATCTTTCCGATTCTTATATTGGTTTCGCTAAGGACGATGTTTCGGCAAAAGATATTTTGAAAAATTTAGATACGTTGTACGAACGCAAGAGCATCGCGACGCAGTTGGCAATAAGAAAAAAGTTGTTGTCGTTGAAATTAAAAAGTGAAGTGTCGCTCATACAACATTTTACAACGTTCAATGATCTCATCACTGAACTACTTGCTGCTGGTGCGAACTTAGAAGAAACCGATAAAGTTGCTCATTTACTCCTAAGTTTACCCTCAACTTATGACGGAGTCATTACAGCGATCGAGACATTATCAGAAGATAACATAACGTTAGCTTTCGTTAAAACACGGCTATTAGACCATGAAGTGAAGTTGAAAAATGAGTCAGGCGATATGAGCGAAAAAGTGTTGCAAATAGAAATGCAAAACAATGACAAGTCGAAGAAAAGAAAATTTGATAACAAGCAATCAAATAATTATATAAAACGCAGGAAAGAGAACGCTAAGTTCATAAAATGTCATCACTGTGGGCGTAAAGGGCATAAACGGAATGATTGTTACCTTTTAAAACAAAGGAATCAGCGAAGGGCCAATAATATAAACAATGACCGACCACGAACAGTACAGTCAGTCAAGATAAGCCAAAATAAACAATCAGCATCGAATGAGTTCTCAGGGTTTGCCTTCATGGCCGGCGAACATGAAACTCAAGACGATAATAACAAAGTCACCTTTATTCTGGATTCCGGCGCCTCGAATCACATCATCAATAGAGAAGATTTGTTTACCAACTTTGTTGTTTTAGATACACCACTAAAATTGTCCGTTGCTAAAAATGGTGAATTTATTTCAGCTACGAAAAGAGGTACACTGCAGGTTACTAGCAACATGGGTGTCCAGGGATGTTTGGATGGTGTTCTGTACTGCCCTGAGGTACCGTACAATTTGCTGTCCGTATCCAAAATGCAGCGAGCTGGCTACACTGTTATATTCAGCACTGACGGTGCAAGGATATGCAAAAATGGTAAAACAGTAATGAAAGGTATGTCTTTTAACAATCTAATTGCTGTAGTTTTTGTAGTGTCTGTAAACGTGAGTCGTCTTGTTTCCCAGGCATGCATTAGTGACAAAAATAATTATAAATTATGGCATCAGCGCCTCGGTCACTTGAGTAAAAACAAATTTATAGAAATAAAACGACATGAGTTGTTTAAAGACGTAAGTGAATTAAGTACTGTAGTGCCGGATGACGAATTATGTGAAGCTTGCATTCACGGAAAGCAGAGCCGACTTCCGTTTAATCACACCAAGGACAAAAGTCACATAAATAGACCTCTATTTGCTGTCAGTTCTGATGTCTGTGGTCCTATCACTCCAACGACAGTTGATAATAAAAACTATTTTGTAATGTTTGTTGACCAGTATACTCATTATTGCGTTACGTATCTGATAACTTACAAATCAGACGTATATGCAGCATTCAAAGACTTTGTTGCAAAAAGTGAAGCTAAATTTAATTTAAAAGTAGCTAACTTGTTTTGCGATAACGGTGGCGAGTATTTATCCACCGAAATGAAGAACTACTGTGCTGAAAAGGGTATTTCATACCATTTAACAGTTCCTAGAACTCCACAGCAAAATGGTGTTTCTGAAAGGATGGTGAGAACCATTACTGAGAAAGCTCGTTCAATCTTAAGTGGTGCACGATTAGATAAAGTTTTTTGGGGTCAAGCAGTTTTGACTGCTGTTTACTTAATAAATTTAACACCGACTAAAGCTCTCAAACTTTTAAAAACACCATATGAGATGTGGCATAATAAGAAACCTGAAATAAAATATTTAAAGGTTTTTGGATCAACTGTTTATGTGCATAACAAAACGACCAAAGCTAAATTTGATGATAAATCATGGAAAGGTATTATGATGGGTTATGAACCAAACGGTTATAAAGTTTGGAACCCAGATTGCGAAAAGTTTGTAGTGGTCAGAGATGTTATCGTGGACGAAACTACCTTTGTGAGGTCCAGGCCTTCTTGGAAGCCTGAAGAGAATATGAGAAATTCTCATGACAAAACTGATAATGACATTGTGTCTTCTAAATCAGTGTCGAGTAAGTCCCGAGACCATGTTGTAAAAAAACTAGATAGTGTAAAATCTAGTGGGTCAGACCATGTTGTAAAGAATCTAGATAGTTTAAAATCTAGTGGGTCAGACCATGTTGTAAAGAAACTAGATAGTGTAAAATCTAGTGGGTCAGACCATGTTGTAAAGAATCTAGATAGTGTAAAATCTAGTGGGTCAGACCATGTTGTAAAGAAACTAGATAGTGTAAAATCTAGTGGGTCAGACCATGTTGTAAAGAATCTAGATAGTGTAAAATCTAGTGGGTCAGACCATGTCGTAAAGAATCTAGATAGTGTAAAATCTAGTGGGTCAGACCATGTTGTAAAGAATCTAGATAGTGTAAAATCTAGTGGGTCAGACCATGTTGTAAAGAATCTAGATAGTTTAAAATCTAGTGGGTCAGACCATGTTGTAAAGAAACTAGATAGTGTGAAATCTAGTGGGTCAGACCATGTTGAAAAGAAACTAGATAGTTTGAAATCTAGTGGGCAAGATGAAAATCCTGCTAAAATTCGCAAATCAAACCATAATACGCTAAGCGAGGTACGTTTTGATAATTCAATGAGTAGTTCTATTGAAAGTACATACAGAAATACTGGATTAAGGAGGAGTGACAGGATTAAAGACAAAACCCCATTGTCTTATAGTGAAATTGATTACAAAGACTATTTGATGTGCGCTCAGTCTGTTTTATACAGTTTACCAAAACAGTCTTAACTAAGTTTAATATGCATGAGTGTAAACCTGTGTCGACCCCCTTAGAAAATAAGTTAAATTATGACGCATTGAACTCTGAGGAGAAATATGACGCACCTTGTCGAAACGTCATAGGATGCCTTATGTATATTATGCTATGTACTAGGCCCGATTTAAGCGTCAGTGTAAACATACTGAGTAGGTACACACACAAAAATAATAAAGAGTTATGGCAATGTCTTAAACGGGTACTGAGGTACTTAAAAGGCACAACTAATCTAAAATTGTGTTACAAGAGGTGTAAATACAATGATATTTTGTGTGGGTACGTAGACTCAGATTGGGGTGGCAATGATACACATGATAGAAAGAGTACAACTGGATACTTGTTTAAACTTTTTGATCAGTGCACAATTTCCTGGAATACACGAAAACAATCGTCAGTCGCGGCTTCTTCAACTGAAGCTGAGTATATGGCATTGTTTGAGGCAGTTAGAGAAGCATTGTGGCTTAAGTCTCTAGCGGCCAGTATAAATATACTAATCACTGTACCAATTGTCATTTATGAAGACAATAATGGCTGTATAAGTATAGCCAATAACCCGACATGTCATAAACGGTCAAAACATATTGACATAAAATATCACTTTTCTCGGGAACAAGTTGAGAAAAATGTAATAACATTAAATTACATTCCCACAGGTGAACAGTTGGCCGATGCATTGACAAAAGCTCTACCTGCAATCACTTTCCAAAAGCTGAGATGTCAAATGGGTGTACAGTGATAATGTAAATAAGTGTATAGTGTACATAAGTTATATATATTATATAATGTGTGTACATAACTTAATGAGTACAACTGAACTAAATATTATGTTGACTCTTAAGTATTCATTTTGATTTGAATTGGTCTGGTTGAGGTTTTACTGGGTTTTCCTCAACCCTCGAACGAATGTTGGACCAAATTGTAATTCCCCAGCAAATATTTGGAAGTTAATGTGATTTAGTTAGGTATTCAATTTATATCGATTTTTGTTTGTATAATTACTACCGATTAATTTTTGAGGGGGCGTGTTGAGTTTCTTAGAAATTACTTACTAGCAAAAATTAATTTGTTTATATTTCTGAGAGACAAAGAGCCTATTCATGCGTACGCGCCTGCCCTCCGTTCAGTTTTTCATTCGTCCCGTTCGTGTGATAGGAACTAGTCACATTACTTCTAAATAACATAAAGGTTAAAATAAAAGTTCATATTGAAAGTTAACCTAAAAAGTGAAGTTTGATTATTCCCATCACCTAATAAATTAATAGAATTCACAAGCTGGTGCTTGGGGTACATGTAGTGATTTGGGCTGGATTACTTCCGAGCTGTTCCTCCAATTGTTTAAGAGATTTGTAATTTTCAGTGGAGCATCTAAAGAGAGACCCGTGCTTCTTTTACTGTATCGGCACAGCACCCACACTCAGAATATTGACCTGATCAATGAAGCCAGAGCTCATGGTGTTAAAATAATGTATTTTTCTCCACACACGACATACCGTTTACAAGTAGCGGATATTGCGTTCATGCGACCATTGAGCGTTTATTATGAACAAGCCGTTATAGCCTGGCTGCGTTCTAACCCTGGACTAGTCATTACTGTCCGCCAAGTCGTTGAAGTATTTGGAAATGCTTTTGTTCAAGCAGCCACTATGTCTACAGCAGTAAATGGATTTCGTATATGTGGGATTTGGCCCTATAATCCAAACATGTTTTCCGAAACAGATTTTGCCCCTTCTTTGACAACCGAGATCCATTATAGTATAGCTCATAATAGCTGCGCAGGAATAGATGATGATGATGATAACGAAGCCACCCATGTCTGCGAGTTCTGCCAGCTCAGATAATCATCTTTCTCTATGATCATTCTCATCACCCCATCTTACCTCAGGGGGGTACCCCATCTTACCAGCACCATGGGGCAAGACGGGGCAAAATACCTTTTTTTATTTTTATTTTTTTACTCTGAAATGTGGTACCAAAAGTTCCGAATGACACCAAATATTAGAATAATAATAATTAGTTGTTAATTAAAAAATAAATATGATTGTTTCACTATGTAATTTTTTATATTATTGACCTTTAAAGCTTAAGTACCCCATCTTGCCACCCTTTCCCCTAGTTAGAACGAATTATGTCACTTTGACACTGTTCTAATCTACTGTCAGAACGTAACTAAATGAATATATTAATATTATAAAGAGGTATATCATTAGGGTTTTATTATTGTCGTAAGGGGTAGTCTCTTGCCTGCCATGGTCGCGAGATTTGTTCGAAAGAGATACCGTGGCCCTGGAATATGGGCAACTGAAGGAACACGGGTGGGTTTTAGTCAGTAAAAGTCTGACACGCTCTTCCGCTCCACCCTAGAGCGGGAGACGTCATTTGATGATTTCCCACCCACAAAAAAAGGGGTAGTCTCTTGAACCATCTGTCAGATATTTTTTTAAAGGTTACTGTGACTATTTAACACCACGCTGTGACCCTAAGAAGCCCAGTTTAGAGAAAAAACGAAAAAATATAGCGGGCGGGTGTTGCGATGTGTAGGATACACGTGCAATAGCTTGTAACTAACCGAATATGTTAATATTCATGAGTTTGCTAAAACAAGACCAGTTTTCAGTTCATCTTATTTTAAGGAACTCCAACGTACCTCCACTAGTTACTTAGGACGCCTACCTATGTAAACGATGAATACATAACACATTCATCTAACCAACTCCTGCTAATGCTGTTGTATGCAAATGATAACACAACCAATTTGGGTAGGTAATTAAGTCAGTTCAAATTTTACGTCCGTGTAGCCGAATTTAATTAGTTAGGTGTTACATCGGCGGATTTGGCGCTAGTCGTCAACGGTGGCGCCGCCGTGCCCGTAGGTGGGAACTAAAGGCTGCTGTTATATGGTGGTGTAATGTTTACAAATGGTGTCTATTTAATTACATATTCAAGTGGTGTCCACCGCCTTATTGATTATAGTTAGACAGAATATGTGACCTAGGACTAAAAGTTAGTATTTTGATAGACGACCTTGAAGTTGGACCTGTGACCAACACAAGGTCCAACTCCAAGGTCGAAAATTTGAATAGGTGTAAATAGAAATCGGCTCATTATTGAGAACTAAATCATATTCTATGTCATATATCGAATACACGTTCCTGTTTTTGCCGTATCCTTCAAACCTAGACCCAGACCTATACCTCGTCCTGGGTTCGATTCTCAGGTCGTACAAAGAGTTATTGAGTTTTTCTATCAGAAATGTTCTGTAGCGGGTCGGATTCTGGATTTGCGCTTGGTTGATGGCAATAGCTTCAATCTATGCTTCTTCTATTACATGGAATTTGAATATGATTAGCGAAATGAGTTCTTCAGAGAATACAGACAGGACTAGTTGTCTGTTAACACACTAAAATGTTATACTAGTAGATATAGACGTTACCACCCTTCCAGATATTTTATAAAGTACATATCTTTCTTCACTGAAGTACCTTATTCTTTAGCTGACAATTCAACGAACTAAACGTTATTAATAATTAAAACATCATGTTACAGTTCGGTGTAAGTGTCGGCAGACAATAGCCCTAAGCGATCGTCTTCCAGTCTGCAGTTAAATCCATGTGCTAACTTAAACCTCGTTTGACAAGGGATTAGCTGACGTGCAGTTTGTATCGTTACCTCCATAGCTACTAGTGGTATGTACGATGCACGTTTATGATGCAACAATATGAAATTGTCTACAATAATTTACTTCCAAATTATAAATAAATATTAATTAATTAATAGAATAAGACAAAGAGATAAAGTGAGATAGTTTTCATGGTTTTCGAGAGTACTGAAGCGGATATTGTGATCTAATAGAAATGAAAATCCAAGATGGCGGTTTCATGGGTGTCGTTTTTTTATTTTATTTAATGAGAAGGTTTAAACGCTTAGTGACTTGCATAGGAAGTCTCTTTAAATAAATAGTGAGTATAAAGGTGTACTTAATGTTATTGCTAACAGATTTAAAGACGTTTTCTGTGTCACAGCACAAAATAAATCAATTCAATTCGTGTCAAGAAAACAAATTAGCTAACACAACGCTATGTCAGGCCTTAACCGACTGTTTAGTTGTAAAGTTAACTCCGCATGCTAACTTCTGCCCGTTTTAGTCGCTCGTTCGACAACCAGCTTAGCTGCCGGAGACTTTGTATAATTAAGCAAGTTAGCGCCCCGCGGCGTCGCCCATGGTCCTGTTTACTTTTATACTTTGCGGAGTAAGTATAGCGGGTGGTATGTGGTGATAGGTGAAAGCCAGACACGGAAGGGAAGATAAGGCTTATCTTTTAGGCAACAACATTGATCTAGTGTGAAGACTAAAAAGGGTAGAACTTTTCCGATTTAGTTTAGTGCATCGTGAGTGAAGTTTAACTGTAGTGCAAATGCTGACTATTATACAGAAGACGTGAATAAAGTGTCTTCCACTTAGCGAATAAAAATGACAATAATGGAATATTTTCTTTTATTGTAGGTATAGTTACTTAGCAGTTTAAATTATATTTAAATTACTTATTAGCTTAGTAGGCTAGATTGTAATGTGAATAAAGTATTACTGATTATGCCATACACAAACATTTTTAGAAAAACGTGTATGAGGCTTATAATTTTGTCCTACTATGTAGGTTACAGGTACTGCCAAAATGAAGTAAACCTTCTTTTCCAGAAGTGTACAGTAAAATTACGTTTTAGTCATTACGACTATGTTAAATATTACCAAATCTTTTGTGGCAAGTCCAACTGTCGATTACAGTTTCAATTCCGAAGTATAAGGTTCCTCTAAAACACCAGTACCAGTCTACCAGTCCAATTTCCCTCTACAACCCACAAAGCAATTGGCGCCCGCAAAACTTCACTTTTTTAATTCCAAAGACAGACTCTTAGCGCTGTGCAGAATTAAATCTGTGCGCCAAGTTCGTACACTCGGCTTAGGCTTACAGTGTGTATAATTAAATGCGATGACACCCCTAGGCGCCTAGCGAGCTAGGAGGCGGGATTTGTATTAACACCTGCGTGTTTTGCCAGAACAGAGGATTAGAGGCCATGTTGGAATGTACTCTGGTACGTAATTGAGGTTTGAGATAGGTGCTGACTGAGATTTCGAGATTTTGTTCTGTTTTTGTGAGATTTCTGCTTGTATGAGGGATATTTCTTTGGCCTTCGCTGACTAACAAAAACATTAATTAACCAAAAATTATTATGTTCATATATTTTTTTCTGACCAAGCTAATCTGGACTTTAAAAGAGACTGTGACCCTCTGAGTTGGTTTCGGCCTTTCTTCTCCGAGTAGTCAGATAGGAAACACTGACCTTATCTATTTTAAAAATAGATATGATTGACGTGTAAAAGTGTTTGTACAATCCTACTTATAGACATAAAAACATGTATCTATTATTATTTATTTTTAACTTGCTTATCGTGTAACTTAGACTGTTATCGTCTACCAGTTAAACAGGATGTCCTATTATTTTATTCCATTAATTATTTCATCATCGTACCTACGTACGTCGTTTAAAAACAATACCTATTGGCACAAAAGGCTTATTTTATTCCTCACACTTCCATAAAAGTAAAACAGGCACAGACTCGTCTGCCGGTACTTTCCGAGAACCATGCATGAGTCAATGTTTACGTGACGTCATACCCCTTCGCCTGATAACGTGAGTAATGATAACACTGACTCAGCTTACAACGTTTCATTAGTTGTCGATATGTTCACTGTGTTTGGATAAAAATATAAGTTACTATAAGTTTAAGTTAATACTTATTCTTCAAATTAATTGCACCTAACGCTGTTTGTCTCTGCATCGCTGAAAAGTTGAAGAAAATGCCTATGGCATTCAGTACGCCTCTGTATATTTGTGTGCTTATAGTATTAAATAAATAAATATGTTGCATCGACTATTCTAATGCGTATTAGGTATTTGGTCGAAGTATTCGTTTCAAAAGAGCAAAGTGCAACGAACAGATGGTCAGACGGTTGGTTGCCATTTTGTACCAGGATTTTATTATAGTTGTCGCGTTTTAGTTTGGTATTAGCGGTCGTTGACCCATTTACAATGTCTAGAATTTTTTATTTAAAAAAACCGAAGTTAATTCCGTTAGGGTAGGGACACCCTAAGGTAACCCGCGAAATTCTTTTTGGTGCCCTAATAACTTTTCATGAATTAGTCATTTAATGGGGTTAAATGAACTTACAAGGTCGTATTGATTATTTAATGATTATAATTTTGTAAATACATACGTGTTACGATCGTGAATCATATTTTGCTCAACATACAACCTGATAGGTACCTACTAACCTGCAAATTACAAAAAAAAAAACTTAAGAAAATTTCATCCTCCTAAACGGACATTTACATCGAATCATCGATCGTTTTAACGACGAAAAACCATACACAGTTTATGGTTTCGGTTCCTTTGGAGGGATATATTAGGGAAAGGGCAATGACCACTTTTGCCATTCTTAAACGCAACAACGATACTGTCGAATAATATACGAAAACTTTATTTTAATGACAGATAGACGTCAGACAGTTTAACAGCTAATCTAACCTTAGAACTCTTAGGTCCTAGAATTAGGTTGCAGACGGCAGATGGCAGTCGTTCCGTATAAGTTATTTATATCTAGCCGCATTTGGTTTGACCGGAAAGACTAGAATATTGCAGTCAGTAAGTCTGAGGTTTATTCCGGTCCTTCCGCGATTCAGCATAGTCATACTGATTGGGTTTTTGTTTATTATAGCTATGTGTAGCTTCTACAAGTAAAATAAAGTTAACTCTTTCTGACAACCTTTGAATAGGCTGAAAGAATGGAAAGACCCATCAACAATAAAATACTTATATTTTTCTATTCTTGATAATTTCATGAAAAGTCATTCAATAAAAAAAAAATAGAAAAACTTTAGAGGTGTCAAGGGACACCCGGATGGAACGAAGTTCCTTTCCAGGATTCATAATTGTTATAATTTTTTTATTATTTATTATGTACAAAAAACCTGTATACACTCCTTCGTTCGCGTCAAATTTTTGCTTCCCTGACTCTTCCCGTTGCATCGAATTGCCTGCCCGTTTTCGTCCATTTTTCGTTGCTGCTCCGCTCCTTTTTACTGTAGCGTGATGTTATATAGCCTTCCTCAATAAATAGGCTACACAACACAAAAAATATTTTTTCAATTCGAACCAGGAGTTCCTGAGATTACCGCGTTCAACCAACAAACAAACTCTTCAGCTTTATAATATTAGTATGGATAGGGTATCTTTCTATTTCGTAATGCATTCGGATAGATAATCTTCCAGTAAACCAACACTACAGTAATAAATGTTATTAAACACAAGATGAAACTGGTACACAGTTCACACTGCACGTATGAGAATGACACCATGGTGTGAATTGTCACATCCTGACATTCTCAGAGCGTATAACAAATTATTACGAGTATTTGAACCCGATATAATCAATACCGTATTAATTTTTTAAGTCCACTCAAACATGCACACGTGCGGGGTCTAAAAATGGGGTGCTGTAGTAATCACCAGGATCACAAGCGTTCGGTGATCGAATATGATGGTCTTAGTACATGGATGGATAGTTTCTGTTCACTTGATTAGGTGTAATCTCTTGTTTAAAAAGAGGGCAATTTTTTGTACACACGGCTATACAAGTCCAGTATAAACTTATCTCACATTGTATAGGAATTCCGTATATCGAGAGGTCAGCTTAAACTGGAAATGTATAGCTTGGTTTGTCGCCGTGTGTAGGCACTGATATATTTAATAGTTGTTTACGGTGGAAGCCCCAGGGTTAGGCTTTTCAATTTTCTTCCGTTTTCTTTGCAATTTGCAGGTCATTGCCCGGTTGTATATGGATTAAAATATATTCGCGATTGTGATAGATTTGGCTTTACAGAATTATAATCATGAAAATCATCAATACAACCCTCTAAGTTTATTTATCCCAGTGAATGAATATTTCATCAGAAAATCATCATGTTTTTAATTACTATAACACGGTAAATACATACGTGTCACGGTCGCGAATTACACATATATTGTGCAAAAAAACGTAAGAAAATGTGAATATGCGGGTAAGCTTAACGCATCCAACTTAGGAATAAAACATTGGTTAATTTGCAACTGCAATGCTGACAACTCGTAAAACCACCAAGACCAAAAATATTGAAGTAACAATAAATAAAACAAAATTAAACATTGAAAAAAATATGTGTGATGTTCCTGTAATCCCACCTCCCTTAGTACCGTGAAATACATAATATAATGCCTCATTTCGTTCCCATTATTTGCTAGGGAAGATCACGACCATCGCACAATTTGTCTACGGTACGTGGTCTTGCATGCTGCCAGTCGTTAGGTGCATTCTTCTCCATGCCATCCTAATTGCCGCTTACTGCATCTTCTAAACGTGCAGGAATACTTTAATGGAGGGGGGATTAGGCTGGAGGGGCAGCAGGGTTAGGCAAAGGTGTACCTAGAATCCATATTTTGCTAGTTAGGTATGTTTAAAATACATGTAAAAGAGGGGGAGCCTATTGCCATCAACGGTAAAAATCCAGACTTCGGGCTGCTACTGAGTATTTCCAGATGGAAATATAACAATAACACTTTATCAGCTATGATTTGTATGAACACACTTCCCTATATGTTTATTATTCTAGCTAGTTCTAGATACTCTTGAGTTACAGCTGAAAACCAGTGTCAGTTCACTTTGGGTTGTCATATGACAATAGGCTGAGCTGAGGCCATTTTGGCATTATTATAATTGTCTTCTGTTCTTCTGCCAATAAAGGCTTTCTTTTTGCTTTCATTTGAAGATGACGACTATAGACAAGTATGGTAGCGAAGGCCATGTTGCGTCAACTCCGAATAATAAATACCATATCGGTCGGAAAAGGCAAACCTTCCCAAATTGGGGGAGGCCTATGTCCAGCAGTGGACGCTTTCGGCTGAACAGATGATGATGATGATGATCATGAGTCTGAGACTGATGATGATGCATAACTATAGAAGCTCTTTTGGAGCTCTCTGTATCGGAATCGAGTGATGAACCACCTTTTTGTATAACTTTGATAGGTAGGATTCCTAGAAAAACATTCTACGAGTCTATTTTAATATTCTCTCTATTGATTAACACCCACCTACTGTTTTTTTTCTGCTATTCCATTTATAAATCAGTTTGACAGTTCGAATATGATTAAAGTTATTTTATCACCAGCCAGTACAATATAAGGTCGTCTTTAGTGGACAACCTTAACAAAGCCTTATTTTTTCTGAGTGGGAGATCATCAAAATACTTCTCCCGCTCTGGGTAGAGCGTGAGGGCGTGTCAGACTTTTACTGACTAAAACCCACCCGTGTTCCTTCAGTTGCCTGTGCGAGAGCCACGGTACATCTTTCGAACAAATCCGCACAATGCCTTTGATGAGGATCATACCCATACCCTGAAGAACCCCCCCATTCACTCACGAGAACAACGAGAATTCCAGACATAATCAATAGAATTAAGCTGTAAACTGCTCTAAATCCAAGAGCACATGTGGTTCAAAGGGGTGCAGTTCAAATAGGAGTTGCGATTAAGCACCCCGGCGGCGCCTTTGATTCTACTACAACGTTGTAATCGGGGTAACGTTCTCACGGTTACACGCGATGTGGGGCCGTGGTCGCGGTGATAGCGATTTCGTATGAGAGATGAAAGATGGATACGGGGCGTGTCCCCGACCCTTGCTCGAGCCAGCCCGTGTCGCTGAGTCTGTTGCAATAAATTCGTCCCTAAATTATAATTGGCTCTTGTTGCTCTCTTCCAGCGATTCCCTAAGCTGAGGTCCGTACCCGTGCCCTTAAAGCTGGTCGTCGCTCTAGTTTTAACTTTTTAACTTTCTTTTTTTTACTTTTTTTTTTAACTTATTAAGGTAGCCACAGTCAAGTCTGACGTCAGACGACAACCTCAAAGGTAGACCTGCGAGAAATAATTCTTAATACTACCATGTAGAATAATGTACACGCTTGTTTATTTCCGTTTATTTTTTACAATGAACGTAATGAATCAGTTAATTAATTAACTCTTAAATAACTCAGCCTATTCGTACTGCTAAAAATAGGCGTCTCCCAAGTTGCGCCGCAAACACAGTAATTCATCTGTCAGTATTTGTGTCAGTTCTTTATTCTTATATCATACTATCTTGCTAATATTATAAATGTGACGGCTTGTATTTATAGATGTTTGTTTCTCTATCACGCTAAAACGGTTGAACTGATTTGAATAAAATTTGCCAAACAGATAATTCATAACCTGCATTAATACTTAAATACTTTATATCCCGATAGAACGTTTCCGTGAGATAATTTCAGACCCCCAAGCAAAGCCGCTGATAAAACCTAGTTAATTATAAATCTAATTAATTATTTATTACCTATATACATGACTAGTATACTTATAACTATTACAATTTCATTACAATATTGGGTTTTAAAATTCATTGCAATTTATTCAATCGCTCTCAGTCAAACCAAAGCTCACTGCGGGTTTGAAGATTTAAAAGAAGGGTAGGTTTTTTATAATATTTAATTTTATAGTAAAAGCCCATTTTTGTTCGACGTGTTGTTTGTTATTAAACAAGACTATGAGAAATAGGTTTATTGAGATAACATTCTTGCCTATACAATATTATGTGCGGTTTCCTTTTCGTTTAATCCATTAATTATGTTTTGTGGTTGACCTTTAAGGTATATACTAGCTAGGTATTAAAAGAAAGAGTTCATTGACTGCTAAGTCTTTGTCTTTGTTTTACTCATTGACAGTAGGGTACCTCTTTAATATATAACCGCGTTTAATTACTTATAAGAGAAATAAACTAGCTGATGCCCGCAAAACACGATACCTAAATTTTTATATTATTTTCTTTTTTTTTTCTTAAGTTATTTTCTATAGTTTTTTTTTATTTATATAGGTTAAATATGGATTTCCGTAATAAATAAAAAACATTTATTTAATTTTTTCAAGCCGTGCACTTTCGATAATTTGTTGACTTCGTATTTATTTATGAATTAATTTATGCTAGTGGTCGCCCGGTGGTTGATATTCGATCAGTAATTTTAAATTTAGTGTTTGTATAATGCATTATTATATTAAAATATTCACTTTCAGCAATCCTACTCTCTATAAATTTCCTCCGCCCGTGTAATCTTCGTTAAAAGGGTACAAAGTTTTTGCTTCACGTATTAATATTTACATAGATGTAGGTACCTATAAAGACAACAATAATTACAAAAATACCCAAAACCACCACCATTAATTAATTATAAATATAATTTCATTGCCCACATATTTCCCCATATCTTTATGACCCTACAAGAATTTTTACCCATCGTTTTGCCCATAAATTGTCCATGTACGAGGCGAGTAATATCTTTGTTCCTGTCCGTCCCCTCGGTAATATGTCCATTGTTTGTGGACGAAACTGAATTATTTTTAACCCCCGACGGAAAAAGAGGGGTGTTATAAGTTTGACGTGTCTGTCTGTCTGTCTGTCTGTCTGTCTGTCTGTCTGTCTGTGTGTGTGTCTGTCTGTGTGTCTGTCTGTCTGTGGCATCATAGCTCCCGAACGGATGAAGCGATTTCAATTATTATTTTTTTGTATTAAAGGTGACTTATGTGCGAGTGTTCTTAGACATGTTTGATGAAAATCGGTTGAGCCGTTTAAAAGTTGTGGGGGGTGAAAGTGGGGAAGAATAACCGAATGTCTACAAATATACTCGAGTGGGGTCTCAAATGAAAGCGCACTGAAAGAGAATGATGTTCTTAACTTCGCTTGATGAGTAAATTGGTGGTGGGAAAATTGGGACATGGAAATCCGATTGTCACGTGAGAGTATCAATGACTACATCTCAGTCTTTGCAATTCTGCTAAAGATGATTTGTCATGTGGGTTATTAAATAGTTTTGTTTGGTCGAGCTCACAAATTGCTACACCATCCAAGGAAAAGGCCAAGCCTATGTAGCCTTAAGCAGAGTAAAAATTCTCTACTTAAGGCTACATAGGCTTGGCCTTTTGCGAAAGTACTTTTACCTAAGTAAACCACAGCTTTTTCAACTGTCGTCCCTTGCAACTTTATAAGTTGCGGCGATTACGGCATATATGCCGTAATCGCCCAACATAAAATGATAAGAAACATTGTTCTTTCAATATTTCCATATCCTCTAAGACCTTGAAAAGTTACATTATGTGGCCTTATCAGAATCCATCCATTCTCGTCAACACAACTCCGGCCGATAGTGGCATCATCAAATTGAATTGATATTGTTTTTGGAAGCTTCCCATCTTCCTGTTAGCCACGGCGAAGTTCTATGTATTTACAACTTAACAAAATCTACATTATAATAAGTATACCTATAAAAAGTATAAAATAAAAAATTAAATTAAAAATTTAAAAAACCCCCGACACAAAAACCTAAGATCCCTTTAAAAAGTAAAAAATAATAAAAAAACTCAATCTTAAAGTACCTAAGTATGTATTAATAATTTAAAAAAAAATACGTCGCGTTGGGGGACCGCTCTGCAAGGGCAGACGTCGTTGACGATCGTATCCTAAATGCAATATTTAGAAGTAATTTTATAAAAGTTTTCTTCAGTTAGGTAATAGACTATTAGTAATTAAATTGTTAGGTTTGGAGCGGTCCCCCAACGCGACGTATTTTTTTTAAAATTATTAATACATACTTAGGTACTTTAAGATTGAGTTTTTTTATTATTTTTTACTTTTTAAAGGGATCTTAGGTTTTTGTGTCGGGGGTTTTTTAAATTTTTAATTTAATTTTTTTTATATTGTGTTCTATGTTCATGCATTTTTTTTTTGTTCTACTCATTCGTTCTTTCAACAGATTTTTATTTAATTGCTTTTGTTGTGTTTTTATGGGTTTTTTAGGTGATGTTTTATCTTGTGTAGTAGCCGTTTTTACCCAACTACGGTTCAAAAAGGGGAGTTATGATTTTGATCGGCACGTATGTATATTTATCTGTTCCCTCATAACTTCTAAACTACCTATCATAATTTGAAAAATGGTGTATTGTTAGAAGTTGCTTGATCGACCGCTGGTTATAGGCTGAGTGGCGTCATATTAAAATGCCCCCATCAGAATACATAAAGTGTGACTAACAATATTTTTGAAATTATTCCTTTTTCGGTATCGAATAAAAAGGTGTCAATTAGCACATTTTCCACCGATTTTTAGGTGAGAATATTTTTTTATTTTTGAGCGTGATTTTTCAGTAGTCGGGTTGTATTATGGATCTTTTTATTCATTTATCTCTTTACGTAGGATTTTAATTACTTATGTTTAAATGTCATTTTACTGTGTGAATTAACCAGTCTCGTGCGCGCTGTGTTCATAATCAACTTTGATTAGTTTGACATTTTGAAACAATATTTTATTTCTCACGAAAGTACTTAGTATTCCTGGCACAAATCTCAATCATGATTAACTTGTACATAATTACTTTTGTCGTTCAATTATGAACCTTATCTCCCATCTCCTCAAAACATCATTAATGCATTGTACTAGATTATGAGGCAAAGAAATTAATTTCAAAATTGCTTGTTAGAAATCTAATGAGAGATCCAAGTTATAAAGCAGACGCTAACAAATCGATGTACCGAGAACAATTTAGATAAGAAATCGCGATTGTCAGACTGTCTCCCATAGAGGTTACACATTAATATTCCTGGCAACATCAAAGGCTAATGCCTCAAGTGTTATACAAAAAACTGAGTGATTACAAACTATTAAGTCTCATTGTACTATCACGCCGCGAATTAATCTCATCAATACGTTATTCACAAAGTAAATGATTTGTAAGAATACTTTTTATTGGAACAAGGAAGGAAGTAGTGTCATCTCGCTCTTACATCACGAGAGCCGCCTTTGCGCGAAGTCCATTCATTTAAAATCACAGCGTGAAATGAAACGCGCACCGCAACTAGCGACATCTATTAGCTGTTACTTGAATTACGTAAGGTTAACCGACAACCAAGCTTTGACTACGAAAACCACGCTTATTGCTTGGAAATAGAGGTGGTGTTTATATTCAATTGTAACCATGCACGTTCTATTGACTGTACGGCCCTTTCGTTCCCTCAATAAGGAGTCGGCGGCGCATAACTTTGCTCACGCGCATCTGGCAGATCTTTCATTAGTTTCTCTACAAATATCAACTTTATTTTCTAGTAAATAGGAGTGAGTTTCCATTATATTAATCTGGAAAAGATTCCGGCTATATTTATGTCCGTCGTGACTGCATTGCTTCAACAGTATCTTCAACTACATAAAATTTCTTTCCGTTTGCATATTTGATTGTATCATTCAAATTATTGATCAGATGTTTCTGCACATTACTTTAATGCTCGTTTGCGTTAGTGTGTACACCTGTAGAGATCCTTTGAGCCTCCACAGGTTATTTTTCTGTCTTTGTCAACTTCGGTATTTTTGTTCTAAAGAGCTTAGAACATAATTGGAGAATTGTGGCTGTACTATAGTAATACCTCTGCCTAACCCTTTGGGTATGCCAGGCGTGATGTTATTTACTAAAAGGCGTGTCAATATTTCAAAAGTATTTTCTAATAATATAATGTTTGGACTTTCAGACCATTACGTCTGAGTTTGTTTCGGCATTTCTTCTCAGGGAACAGACAGCTAGGAACTGCTGGCGCCATCTAGTTTTCAAAATATTAACAAACAAAATATTGTAAAAGTGCTTATAGGACCTACTTAGTATATGTATATAAAAAAATCATTTTATTACAAACGTCAGCGAGATTATTTCTATGAACCATTTATATATACTTATATAATAGGAATTATTCTTATTTCTAAAGACCAAAATTAAACATGCAGGCGGCGTCGGGTTATCCTCTAATATGAGTACACTATGATATCTCCGTTTTGGATTTGCTGTGTTGAAATGAGATACACAATCACCATGCTCATACAAAGCCCAACTTACATTCTTTAAATATAAGGTTGCTCTTTGAACGACGGTCGTAAAAGTCGTGGGTATAGCCTCGGGGCGAAGGTATGGCTGGACGAGTATTGTGCAACGCCACAGGAGAGCAAATACGCCGTTATTCTGACCGATTTCGTTGGAATACTGTTTCTAAATCGTGCCACTGTTATTGCTCTGTGCTCTGTTGAAAATTACCTTCTTCGTACGAATACCAAGTTTTTGTTCTTTGGTGTTAATATCGTGTGTTACTGGTACACTTTGAAGGGCATTTCTTTTGTCCTCTAACTCGTTATAAATGACAATAGTAATGATTTTTATAATAGTGACGATATGCTTTACTGAGACCTTATTAAGAAGAAAATTAATAGTTTCTTGACGTCTCCGTATTCCACCTGCCTGCGTTTACTATCAAGGATCAATTTTCCACGAATATTGACTTCAGTAACAGACAATGGATAATTACAGATTCATTCTGGTCAGCCCTATCATTACAAAGTATCCGCTCCAAAGGCTTCCTACTCGACCAGTTTAAAGAGACACATTAACCCTCATATGGCGCACCAAATATAGCCATTGAAGAAATAGAATAATGGAACAAAAGAGCTCAAGCAACACTGGTCGGTCCAAATGTTATAGTTAACGGGCTTGGAATTCTCTTGGCGATCGCGGAGCCTACGGGTCAGGTTTGCATAAGCCCTGCGTTGACCTTTCGTAAGATAAACATGAAAAGGTCAGTATAATGTCTGTTATAGCAGAACCCCATTCTGTTGTTGCAATTTGTTTGTAAGTTATGTCTTTTGATATCGCTTGTGTAACGTGGCTTAGGTTGGACCTTCGTGAAGGCAGGTAGGGAATTACAATATCTCAATCTAACTATATTGAGTTGCTCCAGTTTCATTCAATCAAACAAAAAGGATAAAGAAGACCAAATTAAACTTACTGGAGTGGGTGATAAAAATCAAATCAATTACAACTTTCATCCTTTCTGGAAAAATTCAAGTGGTCCAATGAATAAAGTTTTGACAAAGAGGTCTTCGAAAAAAGTTGAAGAAGTCAAATTAAATAAGTTTAGGGACCACTGGTCTGTTAGCTAGCAGTTTCGTGATTGAACTTTCTGATTCAATGCTGAGAAATTAAATTATTTTAAATTATTCAAGCTTCTAGGTTTCTAAGGACTAGCTCAGTAAGATTGGCATCTACATCTGTTTTGCATGTCTATATTGCAAATGGTAACATGTAGACTAAGCTTAGTTCCTACCCAGTTGTCTTTATTGAAGTAATTGTTAGAATCATGTGAAACCATTGTACTTCCAGTAAAGATGCCATCAGGGATCCTACTAGTTTTAATTCCATTCCGCTCTCTGTAGCCATCTTGATTTGCGAGAACCTTGCGACGTACGACATTCATGGGTTGCATAATAATGTCTTCTTACATATCATATTCCGTCGAGACTATCATGGATATAGTGGTTCAAACCAAGACAGGCACATAACTTAGTGCATTTAAAATTGAAACGAGCAAGAAAGAAACCATTGTTAGGAAACCGGCATGTCCTAGAACCAAAAATTCGTAGTCATGTGACATCTACCAACACGCACTGGGGCCGCGTGGTGGATTACGGCCCACTCCGTTTCACAAAAGGGAGGTTTGCGTCCCAGCAGTTGAATTATTTTAGGCTTATTATGATGATGAATTTTAATTGGCAGACATTGCAAACAAATCCAGGACGAATCTGTTCCACAAACCACCGCATGTATCGCGAAATTCAATGTATTAAGCATAGGAAATGATGAACGCTTATGAATAATTGAACGAACATTGTCTGCTGCACAAAGACTTAGTAAATATTTGTGGTTTTCCTCCTGTCCCGGTTTCAGAAGTTCATTCAACTTTGTACTGTTGATAAGTTCAGACTTTATGAAAAGGTATATTATACTACTGTTATTATACTTATCGTCGATGGATGTTCTATATCTACTTCTAGAACTCTTATTATAAGCCTGCATCATTCCACTGTTGGACAAAGGCATCTACTAAGGCATGTTCTTCCAGATTTTTCGATACATGGATATGTGGATCACTGGTCGTTTGTTTTGTCAACAATCGGGAATATATTACGTTACACGTAGCTACAGGGAAACATATCATGTTTAATTCTAAGCCATGTGTATCTGTTACCGAAATATTTAGTTTTTTTTACTGGATCCGGTTCAAGGAATAGGGTCCAGGTAGTTAAAGCTAATAGGAAGGAAGGAAAGGGACGAAGTCGTAAAAAGGTTGTTAAAAAAATGTTTACCGTTTATTTTGTCCATGTTTAGGAAGTTGTCCCTAATAACATAAAGATTTCGGAGGGAGCTTATAACGCACTCGTAATATAACAAGCTATTTGTACTTCAAACCTTCAAAGTACTTGTAATTTTGGATGCAAATGAAATCCTAACATTCAAATTGGAAAAAGAGTAATTGGATGGCTTGATTTCAAATCCTTCGTTACTCGTGAATTCGTGATTGGACCAATAAAAGTCTGTTCATTTGGGACCTAACTATAGAATGCCTAGCTGATTGGAAAACTGTGATTGTGTAACAGGATATTTTTCTGTGTACCTTTTTCGTGTAACCTACTGTTACTTGCATCAATCAGATTCGTGTTATACAATATAGCATATATCCACATTTCACCAGGTGTTAAGGGAGCGAGCCTATTGCTATCAACCGGGCCCAAATTGTCAGAGTCCGGGCTGCTACTGAGAAGTACCAGATAGGAATAAAACCCAGGACTTCATGTTCATCATCTTAGTAGTTCTTGCGACCACTAGACCAAAGAGGCAGCCAGAGTTACTTATAAATTCCTAATCCAAATTAACTCCCTCAATATTACTAGAAGGAACTGCTCCAAATTCACAACGAATACAAAAATTCACTCCACATATGAATAAAATCAAACTCTTGTTTCTACATTAAAACCGAAAATATCCTCAGGCGTCAATACATCAACGTGGGTGCCATATTAGTTTTCACTCTTTTTACTAATGACCCTTGTCACGTCAAGGCCAGGCCCTTTTTTACGGGTAAGGGTAAAAGTAAGGGCTAAAACACAATAGATGTTTGACCGGACGGCAGTTCTGTCGATGATTAAAAGTAATAAGGAAATGATGTTAATAAGGATACGATCGATTGAACTGTGTAATAAAATGATAAGGGACGGTAGAGTGAGTGAAGACCTAGATGCATGGGTATCGGACGTTCAAGTGCCGATAATTATGGCTCGTACAGAGAATGAAATTGAATAGGTGCTCCAAATTAAAATATGTAATATAATTTAACGTATTACACGTAAAGGAAATTTAGAGCAAGTATTTAAGGAAAGGGATGCACATACGTGCGCATAGGCAAGCGATTTGGCAACATTGTCGCACGACCTTTTTTAGGAACAGTCAAAATTTGGTAAATGACCGCTAGATCATGGCGTTGTAAACTTGCTTCATGTTTTGAACTCTGCGACGAATGAATTGCTCACCAGGCGCGTGCTTAATTTGATACTTTAATTTGATTATTGGTTTTGATAGATTAAGACGAAATTGTTTTACTGGAACGCCGATATAATTCGTGTCTACTTGAAGGCAGTAGCTTAGTAGTACTATCTAAGAGAACACCGAGGATTTTTTTCAAGAATTTAGATTTGAGAAGTGACAATTAAATATGAGGTGTGACATTAGTTACAGGCTATTATCAGATTTTAGATTATTCTCATCATGTATGTCCATCTCCTCAGGGTTATTTATAACACTTGCGAGTTGCTATAAAAACCTACTTGTTCTAAAAGTATTCTTTATGATTTATCGTGCAGTATTTCACCAGTTCTATCACCTTTATCATAGCAATGTGACTTCATTCAGTCTTCAAAGAGTAGTGGTGTCTAAATAATGAGATTGTAAACGGCTTGATAAGGTTTTTTATACTTACAAAATCTCCTGATAAAAATCAAATATGCCATCCTTTACACCCGACCATGTCACATTCGCACTCCACACTGGAAATCGTGATAAACTGTCAATTCGGCCAAAAATCTTCTAGCTAAACCCTTAGGGTAATATTTGTAGAATCCACGACAGAATAACTTATGGCCGACTTAGCTCCGGAATGAATTCCTTTTCAAATATTACTCTGGAAATGTGGTGTTGGACAAATAAAACCTTTCGGTGTCCCGGATTGAAGATTAATGGTCTTCGTTGAGATTAATTTGGGTGTTATCTACGTTGGGGTCAGGTCGAGAAGTGATACTAGTGTTCGATTTGATTGATCGTCGTGTATAATAATTAGGTTCGGTTAATTGATTACGTTGGCTAGCTTACAGAATATAAATTTGATGATAGTTATTTTGTTGGATTGATTGATTTCTCCCACATTATAGGTACGTTATCATCATTAGCTTAATATTACTTCCTATTCTTTGCTAGTTGTACTGTTGCACTACTCAGAGGGCAAGTGGCAACTGCTTTAAAAGGGTTTCGTATCTCTTCAACAACTATCACATTGCCACTGTCAGGACCAGGCTTTCACTTTGACAGTTAAACAACATTCATTGCGTTATCAACGTTATTGAGCAGATTTTTCTTTCGGGCATATGAAGCAATAAAATAGCAATTTTTTATTTTTTATTATACAAGCTGTTATTGAAAGTGTGTTACGCAATTAGGATTGACATATTTTAATCCAATACGTTTAGATTTTCTATCATTGATATCGTTGATAGAATGCCACTGAGTTAAGGCACTCTGGGGCATCTTGAATTCCTAATATTTCATCCAGAGCAATAGACTATAATAGGCAGCGTTCACAATATCTTCTCGTCCCACATACTGCAGTGTCTCAAGATGAAACTATTTGACCAGTGCGTGTTGCCAGAGGTACTCAAACATGGTCGCTCACAATGGGTCTCATCGGAAGGGTAAAAGTCACCCCAAGGGCAATGGATTGGGCTATGCTTGGAGTTTCCCTACATGATCGAATCAGGAATGAAGAGATCCGCAGGAGAACCAAGCCGACACACTTCAGAGAATTGCGAAACTTAAATGGCAGTGGACGGGGCACATTGCTCGCCGATGGGACCGAAAGGTTCTGAAGTGACGGACGCTTATTGTAAGACGTAGCGTTAGAAGACCTCCCACGAGATGGCCCAAGACCCAAGGAATGCGAGAAGCACAGAATCGGTTGAGGTAGCGGTGGTTGGCAGAGGTCTGTGTGCCGCAGTGTCTTTCGGCTGAAATGATGATGATGGTGATGAGAGAGATCATCGGTTTGCTCAATGTTAAATAAATTAAGACGTACGTTCTTACGTACGTCTAAATTTAACATTAATCTTTTACATTGATTAAAATTAACAGTTTTATTGTTCGTCTAAATGAAAAGGACTATTATCTTACTAATATAACATAATAGGACGATTTGATTTGTGGTTTTATCGTTGTTAATGGTTTTTCATTGTATAAAAAGTAAGGTTAAAAGTGGGACTATACCGATTATCTTTTTTTGATGTTTTTTTTTTAATAAGTTTGTTTGTATGCTTAATTGTTTATTGATGTATCAGTTACGCTTTCTATTATTAGATTTTGTGCTAGTGTTGGATCCTTCTTCTGAAATTAATCAGAAGAAAGATCCACCACTATTTTATTGTCTTGTTATGTTAGGTATACTAGGTTGCAGGGACATCGACGCGCAAGCTGTAATTGAATTCCGCATATGATGATAATGATTGATTTAGAGTTTGAGGAGTTCTTAACTTCATTTCATAAGTTTAGAAACCTGATGGTAAATAATGATCTTCCCTACAGCAGATCTAGAGCAATGATCACCCAGTGATAACGGCCGCGACTTACGTGTTTTAGTTCGTAAGTTCGAACCCTGACAGTTGCTTTATTTTGTGTTAATTATTTCATCATCATATGTCATCACTGGATGCGGGAAGCACAAAACCGGTTGAAGTGGCGGAGCTTGTAGGAGGCCTATGTCCAGCAGTGGACGTTTTTCGGCTGAAATGATGATGATGATTTCATCGCAACTGCTCTCAAAACGGTCAAGTGAAATATATTGAGGAAACCGCCATGTAGAACCAAAAATTCGAAGACATGTGGCATCCACCAAACCGGACTGGGCCCGTATTACGGCTCACTCCCTCTTACAGAAGAGGCTTGTTACCCAGTGGTGATAATATTATAGGCTGATTATGACACATCTACCTACATAATGTGGAATTTCAAGATTCGTCACTTGTAAGATCAAAAAACAAATGGAGATGGAGATGGGAGTTCAAATGATTACTACACTCTTCTAGGCTTTATTTTTCACTTAAATGAACAAGTGATAAAATCACATGGAAAATGTCAAAATACCTTCGTGAAGAAGGGTTTGTCTTCGTCAATTATTATAAGTATTAATTAGCATAATTTCTTTTAACCTGTCACCGCACGCTGAATGTCGAACAAGATCATTTAATTTATGTAATTGAACCAATTTTATTCAATACATTTCATGCAATTTCGGAACTGGCATTGTGAAATGATTTAATTCTCGTTTATTTTATTTAGTTGGCTTACCAACAATTGAATACACTGATACAATGATAAGAAATACATCGGTAACCTTATGGTCTAGTGTACCAATTTCTTACAGGTAAGTACAACATGCATCACTTATTTGTTGATTGAAATTGGGTGCCTACTTAAAAATTAGATAAGTTCTTATACTCACCGAACATAATCATGTTTTTGACTCACATAAAATCAAATCATTTTTAGGCCAGGAATGTTGGCAAAATTGAATTAAATAGATTTTTACAAACAACGTAAACAACACCACGGTTGTAAATCCCCGAAGGGTTAGGGATAGAGATTATCCAAATTTCGCCAGTAATATTTAAGGTTTCCCATGTATCTAATAGAGGGCGAGTCTATTGCCATCAACCTTGCACAAATTCAGAATTCGGGCTTACAAATAATTTCAGACAAGATTACTTAGATTTTAAATATGTTTTATTTAAAATTGACTTTTGCCAGCGGCTTCGCCTACGTATGATACATATAAACTTTCCTCTTGAATCACTCTGTCCGATGGAAACTACCTATATACCTATTAATTCTAAGTTCGAACCTCCATTTCCATCAAACTGCTGCACACGTAGAGTCATGGATGAAAGGTCTGCTTACTCCACAAATGCTAAAGAGCGTAAAGATAAGTGTAAAAAGTAAATACTATAGGGAAATTACCCGTGACCGACGCCCAGTACCATGACCTGTGTGTTTTTGCACCATGAATGAAGTATATGGTATTGTGAGTTACTTGTTCCACGCGTCTTATTTATATCGTACTAGCTGACCCGACAGACGTTGTCCTGTCTCTTTGATGATATTTGAGCACGCATTCTGTCAATTCTATGTCAAATGTCATAATGTTACATTGTCCTATTATATGGTTGTTAAGTAATCTTAAATAAGTATTCTTAAATTTTCTAATTTTAAGCGCAATTTTTAATTTTTTTTCTTTCATAAGAACCCTCTCCTGACAATTACAAACACAACAAAAAAAAAAAACTGAAATCGGTCCAGCCGTTCACGCGTGATGTCGTGACCAAGGGAAATAGGGATTCATTTTAAATAGATAAGTTAATCATTTATTTAATGAAAACCTTTACAATAACTGTACATTTATCCAACAGTAGGGAAAAACGATTAATTTTTTTTTGACATTTCTGTTTTTTATCGTCATGCCACGTATATAAAAGCAATTTGTATATGTCACCGTCAAATTGTAAATATCGTTACATTACAATCTAACAAGCGAGAATATAATTTGACGGTGCACAATCTTTCGGCAGATTAAAATCTCGTGAGATAGATTATAATCTAACGGTATTTACAATTTCACGTTGACTATGTATTAGATAGCTTTTAATATTCCGTAAAAATTATTGTTACGAAAAATGACACGCTACGTCTATTTGCCGTGTTTAGCCATTTTATTCAACTGTCAAGAATGGTATGATTGAATAAATGGATGATTTAAGTTCGTGACATGACTTAACATGGCTCTTTTAATACTGCTGAAGATATGTAAGACAGACTTGTAAACTTAGTTCCCATCCTTTCCATTTCAGTTGTCGGGAAAAACAAAAAAACGTCGAGAAACCAAAACCCGTAGAAGTAAAGGAAAGTACATCTCCAATATACGTCCATATAAAATAATAGTTTAAAGAAAACTAAAAAACACGCTTCGCGCTTTTTAAGGTATTTTTTATTAATATCAGGCACCCCACGCTTTTTTTCCATTATTTTGTACTTTTTAGTTTGTTTTTCAATGGAAGCGTGTTTTTTAGTTTTTAAACTATTATTTATTTTCTATTTTTTAGGGTGTTTCGAATTTTGAGACGTATGTCAGCGTAGTTTGTGACAGTTTTTTTGCTGTCCTGGTAACCCTGGCAAGGATAATGGCACAAATTTATGAAATTATTCCATTGTCATCGGTCTTTGACAGGTGTGCAAAGTTTGAATGAAATCTGGTCGTTTAAAGTGGGTCAAAACCGCGCTATAAGGAGTCGGTTACAAACAAACATACAAATATACAAACAAACATACAAGTGAAGCTAATATAAAGCGTGTAAAAACATACGCCTTCTTCCTATGGGGACAGGCAGAACCTATTGAACTCCGTCTACTACGATCCTAATATACTCCTATTTTAGCGTTTTACAGTAATTAGTAAATAACTTCGCGCATTGTTTCTCCGAAGAGTTGGGCACAAGTGTCCCTATAGTACATCCACATAACCCCAGATTTGTTTAAGTCCCATATAATCAGGGAGCGAGTTTATTGCCATCGGCCGTGCACTAATCTAGACCAACGGCTGCTACTTAGAAATTCTAGATAGATAAGCCCAATAACACTGTTCCCGACCTGAGAATCGAAACCCTTAGGACCTCATGCTAGACCAACAAGGCAGAAGTATTAAATACATTCGCTGAAATAGCTCCCTTTTCTATAAGGTTTTGCGCTGACTCATTTTTCGGATTGTTGTATCGTGTTGCTATCGGACAAAAAGTGAAAATGCTTTCACTGTTCGTTTAGCTGTCTTTCCTGGTTCCAATCGATGTAGTTTTTGTAAGTTTTCACTTTTTCTTGGCGTGAGAATTAGATACTTTAAACGCTAATCCATTTTTTAAATTCCCATTGTCTTTGGCCTTTGTGTTAGCAGTGACGTTTAGCCGGCTTTGTTTTTCGATCGGTTAAATAATCTTGTCCATTCACAAGACCTGACTTGAGTGATCTCTTCAACACGTTTCTTACAGTGTCAAGAGTTCTTTCGGGAAACTTTGGTGATAGCATGTCAGTACCAAGCTGTATCAGTGATGACCCTGTGGTAACAGCTGCTACTCACGATTTGTTGGTCGTAGGTTTGAAGCTAGACAGGTTCTTTACTGTGTGTAAATGATTTCATCACCACTCTAAACGGTAAAAAAAACCATCGTGAGGAAACCTCCTAGAAGCAAAAAAATTAAAGATATGTAATATTTACCCACCCGCACTAAGCCAGCGTGGTGGATTACGGCTCACTCCCTCCCATCGAGAGGAGGCCTGTATCCCAGCACTGGGAACAATATAGGCTGATTATGCTTTATGCTACCAAGCATTACCGTATTTCATTATTATTAATATAAGGATTGTTAGCTTAGTTGTTCACTTTATTGTGGACTCTGTGGTAACCTAAAGGAAGGAGTGCATGTTACCCATTACTTAAGTATCACGTATTGTGTATATATTTTCTCGGAGAACCTCTTCATCCCATCGATCCTATATGGGTTATATATATATGTTAGGACAACCAACACACCGTTATCTGATGCCAAACTAGGCAGAGCCTGTACTATGGTAACCAGACAACTGATAAACATACTTATATATTTCTAAATACATACATATTATAGATAAATTACACCCAGACACAGAACAAATGATTGTGCTCATCACACAAAGATTTGTCCTGGGTGGGAATCGAACCCACGACCTCAGTCCTTTGCAGTCAGGGTCACTAACCAGTAGACTAACAGGCCAGTTATATTTAGAAGAAACATAGAACTTAGCATTAACATTAGTTACTTAACATTAGCCGACCCCAACATAGTTGGAAAAAAGGCTAGGCAGATAAAGATAAAACTTCTTTTTGAATCACCAAAAACCTGAACCAGCCTAACATATTTGACCTATTTATTCTGTGACCTAACTCCCAAGAACACAGGCACAGCAGTTATGTTTGGCAGTTCGGCACTAGGAATATACCTTATTCAGTGGTTATGCTAAGTACGACACGAAGTAATAGGCTGTGACTGATGTATGCTGTCATGACCTATAAGTTTTCTTGAGCATGTCTGCAATGAACAGACAATATGGGGACACGTGACGTGTATTTATCACGTCAGAAGACGTTTTAAACAAACATGCTGTGGGTGGTAACCTATATAATTGTTGGGTTCTCTTTGTTTTTTCATTATTTGTGAAGTCGTACTGACGGTTAGCTTTTTACTATCCTGCTTTGCTTATAACAGTAATAGGGTATTTTCCGTTTTTTTTTTAAACAGTTTCTTTTTGAAGACTGGGAAGAAATATTCAACAGAAAAATAAAATTTATCTAATCAATGTCCATTTTACGCGTTAGAAGTGAAAAAATTCTAATTTGTTTTTATTGGTTTTGAATTCACCGCCAAAACGCTCGGTGCGCTGATGTTTATCGTGTGACGTCATTTTTGTGTATATTGAATTTTGACTTAGGTATGTGATCTGTGCTCGATCTGTAAATCTCGGAGTGGATTTAGGATATATTTAGGATTTTTGGAATGGATTAATGGAAATACAATGGAAACTGGTTTTATAAAAGCCGATAGTGCAAATCTGCCCACAGTAGATGTTTTTATAGTTGGAAATTTCTTTGCAAATAACCCCGATTTTTGTGCTACGGAGTATAAATAGTTTATGTGGCGCAGTTTTAAAAGTATTTGTACACAGAGGCAACACACACCAGTAATAACATTTTCTATCCATTTGAGATACGAAATTACTTGTTCGAAATACTGTTTACAACTTGTTTACACAAAGATGACGTCACCGTGGTAAACGTCATCGTACGGAGTGTTTTGGCGGTAAATTTAAAACCATTGAATATAAATTAGATTTTAATCACTTCTAATGCAGAAAATGGAGATTAAATACAAAAAAAATATTATTCTGTTAAATATTCCTTCACAGTCTTCAAAATTAAATAGTTTAAAAAAAAGTGGAAAATACCCTTTTAACATACTTAGTCGCTCGCGATAAATCGACCTAATTTTCATCCACAGCCCGACTTCACACACTACTGTCTTAACTCTTTTTGCACGCTTTGTATTAGGTTCACTTGTATGTTTGTATGTTTGTTTGTAACCGACCAGATTTCATTTAAACTCTGTAGACTTATCGAGGACCGATGACAATACTATAATTTCATTTAGTGCCATTATCCTTGCCAGGGTTACCAGGACAGCAAAAAAACTGTCTTCGAAAACTACGCTGACATACGTCACAAACTACGCTGACATACATCTCAAAATTCGAAACACTTTGTTCCGTGTGGTGCAGGACGTGAAGAATGGCACCATCCCATCTCTTCCCGTGGGTGTCATAAGAGGCGACTAAGGGAGTTACTAGAGAATGGGCAGCAGCGTTCTCTATGCATTTTACCACCATACTGCAATCGCTAACCCGCCTGCCAAGTGGGGATTATGGCAAACCACTCTCAAACTAAGGGAGGCAATATGTTCAGCAGTGGACGTCTTTTGGCTGAAATGATGATGATGATGGATGATTATTATCTGAGATAACTCTAACGAGTATTGGCGCAGTAATAAAGATATCTCATCATCTGCGTAGCCTTTTCCAAGCTATTTTGAGGTTTGCTTCCACACTATCCGGAAGTAGATGAATTCCACTATTTTTAACCGACGATAAAAAATGGAGGAGGTTATCAATCGGACGCGTATATATTTTTTTTTTTTTTTTTTTTTATGTATGACCATAACTTAACTAACTTAACATAACTAACTTTTTACATAGTAGTGCGATTGTGATAATTCTTTTTTTATTGGAAAGGGTATACTCCGAGGGTGGTCCCATATAAATTTGGAAAACAAAATCAAACCCTAAAGGGCAGAAAACAGGGGATGATTGATTGTTCACTCACTGATTGTAATGTATAATCACGAATAACTTTATACAGAGTAGTCCGATTTTGATAATTCTTTTTTCATTGGATAGGGGGTATACCTTGCCAAGTATTATTAGTACATTAAAGCCACAAAAAATTATAAAATAAAACTTTTTAACAAAAATTAAACCGCCGAAAAAACTTAAAATCAAAAAATAATAAACCTTAAAATTTTGAGTCGGCGCTGAAAAATCAATGAACAAAGATCACTCAAAGCGCCGACTCATAATTTAAGGTTTATTATTTTTTGCTTTTAAGTTTTTTCGGTGGTTTAATTTTTATATGGAGCGACTGCCTATCTGACATGCATAACCCACTTACTGGGTTATACGATACCCTTTAAAAGAGCGAGACTTTCGGACTTCTGACGATCCGTAACGACTGTCAAAAATCCACGTATGATAGCCGGGGCCAACGGCTTAAAATGATATCCGAGGAATGGATGGGTTCTTGGTATGTATAGATAAATAAAAGATAAAAGCTAAGCTAAGCTTAAACATATGATTCCTCAAAATAATTACACATTGACTTATATATTACAACTAGCTGGCCCAGCAAACATTGTTTTGCCGGGTAAAAAAGAGTGAAAATTTAGAGTTGTATGTATTTTTCAATGCCAAATCCTGACAAAATATATTGTTTTTTAATTGTCAAAAAAAAAAAAAAATTTGGGGGTAGGTCACCCTTATCATTTAGGGATATGAAAAATATATGTTGGCCGATTCTCAGACCTACCTGGTATGCACACAAAATTTCATAAAAATCGAACAAGCCGTTTCGGAGGAGTTTGGTAACAAACACTGCGACACGAGAATTTTATATATTAGATAATATTGTAAATAATGCCACACCTCTTGTCGTGCCCTTTGTGTAAAACACCTGCACTATGGAAGACCTTTGTTAGGCCTTCGCTAACGTTGTCCTTGTGGCGGAATTCTGGTAGAAGCTTGTACTTATAAATTTGTTAAAATGTTATTCAATTTTTCGATACGACGAAGAAAATTAAGAAGAAGAATAGTAACTAAAAATAGACAAAATATATACGTTTAAACATTATTATGCCATCAACCGTAACTCAAAATAATATATATTCCTACACGTAGTCGTACGCATCTTAAAACTAATATTATAATACTTTGACTTATTCGTTTTGGGATACCAAACAAAACACAGCGTTCAACGGTTGTCATTTATTATTGTTGTTGAAGAAAAGTAGTCTTGTTTCCAACTGGGTGTATTCACAAGCACTGTTCTTGTGCGATTGCAAATGCATCTTGGATGTAAGAGAATTCCTTATGAATAAGACAAGGTTAACAAAGGGAACACGTATCTACAAAGACTAAGTAAATAATTAATAAGTGCGTCACTTGATTCTGATAAAGGTGAGACAATAAATGACTAAATCTTAATTACTAGCGTGTACATATTGTTAGTCAGTAATGACGCATTATTTCGTGATAGTGATGTCAACGGAAGTAACTTACCGGTGCGATATTATTTTATTAACATCACGACACTATGAGTAATCTCTAAACGGTTTTATATAAGGGTGGGTTTTACCTTGGCCAGAGACTAAGCACTGCTAGAAAACGTGGCAATGCCGTCAGTCTCTCTCGCAGATAACGAAGTTGACAGCGATGCGGAGGATTTTTTTGACTCTATTTTGTGTGTAATTACGTTTGATGTAAAACTTCTTTATTGTTTTACCTTGGTCAGAGGCTAAGCAGTGCCAGACAACGAGGCAATGTCGCCAGACTCTCTCGCAGATTCCAAATTGACAGCGATGCGGAGGAATTCTTCGACGCCATGTTGTTTGTTTTTAGGTTTAGTGTAATACCACTTTATAGTTTTACCTTAGCCAGTGGTTAAGTGCCAGGGAACGAGGCAATGCCGCTAGTCTCTCTCGCAGATGAACAGTAATGTGGAGGAAGTTTTCGACGCCATTAACTTTTTTGTTAGGATACTTATTGTTTTCATTAATTGTGTATAATTGATGTATCGAATAGTGTCATTGATAATTTAATAATAAACAAAAACCCCGACTGTGTCAAACATGAACCTTAAAAAAAACGAAACAAGAAAATTTTATAAGAGAGATTGACTGTTAAATTTTATCGGTATTATAAACAGTCTCACGCAGTCTGAGGCATTAAAGTTCTTTCATTTTAAGAAGATGCCTCCGCAGTCGGGTAAATTATAATGTCACTTCCAAATGAGTTTCAAATGTTATGTTTAGATGCTATTTTTATGTCCTATTTCCGTAATTCTGAAATATTCTCTTCATAGCAGACTAACTACTATTGCATATGTATTATGCCATTTAAAACATGTTCTTATTTAACAAATATTTGAAATGCAACAATTATTTTATGGCGTGTGCCTTTTATAATGACTTCTAATGAAACCGCGATTATTCCCGTTAGGCCGAGCGCACGCGAGCTTATTGCGCTTTTTATTATACGCCTTCCAGGAATAAACATTCTTTGTGGTGGATACTCGTGTGTCGGTGGCTTGCGAATGACGTTTCGTTTGTACAACCTTTTGTTCAGGGATTGTTTGTGGAAAGTTTAATTTACGAGTATGTAGCTTTACGTAGTGCAGCCTGAGGAGAATTAACTACGTATTACCGTGAAGCAAAAAGGTGACTTATAATTTAACGTGGGAAATATCTGTCTTTGTTTGCTTGCTCACTGTTTGCTATTTTCTTGGTAGTTTTATTTAAAACTGTTACGTTTAAAAGACGGTTGAGGATCAATGCAAGCTCGTCAGAAAATATTTTAATTTTGAGTATTTTGAGTGACAGCTCCATTTACTGGTTGATGTTTTCACTTATAGATTCAGTTTTTAAAGGTATAAAATGAACATACAAAATTACCTTTTGATTTTCTAAAAGCGTCTTGTAGCAAAATTTCGTAGTTCCCATTCATTTATTATATTTTGGAGTCTTTATTTGCCAGGAAAATTTGACGCGGATGAAGTCGCGGGCAGAAGCTAGTGAAATATATTTTGATTTACGAACTGTTTGATTCTTATCAATTCAATTAAATTTTATTCGAAAACGACCCTGATAACTTTTCTGATTTGATTACCCTACAAAAGCCACACAGGCCACAAGCCGATATAGTACAGCACAGAAATCGATCCCACACTCTAATATAAACAGTGTGCCTCCCATATCGCTCGTCAACACCACACAGCCGTTACTTCCTCTATTTACTAACAAATTCCTCGCAGTGTAACTGTTCTGTCACTGATAAGTGATAACGTATAACGGGTCAGAGCACCAGGAAATCCTCTGATAACGAGAGATGTGTGACAGACTTGATGACGCCTGCTAGTCACTGTGTACTGTTCAGAATTTATTAGTATTAGCTGAATTGTGTTACTTAATTATTTCATGACTACTGCTCTCAAAAACGGTGGAGGAAATCCCTACTCCGGCCTACTCTCGCTCACCAGAAGGAGGCTTGTTTCCCCGATTATGTAAGGTACGCTTGCCGCGGTCGGTTTGTAGATGAGTGGACCATTTTTACATGCTGAGACCCCTCCGTACCTTGAAAAGCACGTTAATCTGTTGGTCCCGGCTGTCATTCGTGAACTTTAACAGACGTTACGGGTTGTGAGAAGCGCGAAAATCTGACAACCAGTGTTACCAAGAGGAATTACCTAATAACTAGATTGTTGGGGTCAGATAAGCAGTCGCTCCATAGAATAGAAGCCGATTTCAACATGATCATCTTTCTGCCCTCGTCTCTGTTGTGTTGTTAATAAATGAAAGATACTGTTTAATACACTTGGTTTATTGAGACTAGGATCACAGTTTACACAGAGACATATTTCAGACGGGACCCGACATAGCAGTGCCGGAGTGCCAGGTATCAACCGGAACCATAGATTACATCTAGTGGTGTACACATTAATAACATACTAAATAGTGATGTTACAACATCCCCCTTGTTGAGTTCAAATTAAACCCCTGACAAACAATTAATAAGTTATACAATGACAAGCGACTTTATCTACCAGACAACATGCTCTATGTTACTTATAGTTATATTAAAACTAGACAACATTCTTATTAATTTACTTTGTTACATTTAATCTAGACAACCTTCTTATTACTACTTACTTAATAGTTACATGGTTAATCTATTTCGTCTATTAACCTTCTTGGTGGTTTTACAATACGACCTGACCTGGTTGCTACGCTTGAGGATTTATGAGATGAGGATTCTTGAAGTCTTGACTCCTGTCTGTCACCTTCCTCTCTCCCCTGCGACGAGTTGGATTGCATAGGAGGGTTTGCATAGTTATGTGAATACTTATGTCTTAAGTGTATTCTATTTCTCCTATACTGTACACCATTGACATCCTCTACTACGTACGACCTATTGTTCATCAATCTTTGTTTGACAATAGCTTGTTCCCAGTTACTTTTGGGATTTCTTTTAAAATAGACATGGTCATTGTAATGTAACATTGACATTGACTTAGTATTTTTATCATAATACCTTGACTTATTGTCATCATTTTTCTTGACTGACACTTTGTAATCCTGAAATGTTACTACTTTTGGCTTTAATCTCTTATATGGTACTGGAATATTATCTCTCAAGTTTCTTGACATTAACAATTGAGCTGGTGATGACAAATTATTTTTTGGTGTATTTCTATACTGTAATAAAGCTATGTATGGATCTGTTTTGTTTTCTTTACATTTCCTTAACATGTTTTTTATTATTTTTACTGAACTTTCAGCTTGACCATTTGACTGTGAATGATATGGGCTAGTAACAACATGTTCTATGTCCCATTCTTGTATGAAATTTTTGAAATCAATTGACTGAAAAGGAGGTCCACCATCTGACACCAATGACAATGGTATTCCATGACGAGCAAAAATAGATTTTAAATGAGTAATTACATTTTGAGCAGTACTGTTTTTATTTAATAATGCTATCTCTATGTATTTTGAGTAATAATCTGTGACAATTAAATAAACTAAACTTTCAAAATGCATTAAATCGATACCGACTTGTTGCCATGGATATTTACATATTTCAAAATTTTGTAGTGGTTCCTTTTGATTACATGGTTTGTATTTTGCACATACAAGACATTGTTCGACTAAATTTTTAATTTCACTTGACATATTTGGCCAATACAAAGATTCTCTTGCTAATTTCTGACATTTATTTATACCTTGGTGACCTTGATGTATTTTTTCTAGCATTTCTTTATACATTGACTGTGGTACTATTAATTTTGAACCTTTGAAAACTAAATCTTTAATTACATGTATTTCACCTTGAATATTCCAATATGGTTTGACTATTGAACTGACATTGTTCTTATTTTTGGGCCATCCTTCCTTATAATATTTTTTTAATAATTGTAAGGATTCATCATTTTTGGTTTCCTGTGCCAATTTTGTGCTGTATTCTTTTGTTATGGCTAAATTGGCATACATTAAATTGACATGACAAGACATTTCTGACTCATTTTCAGGTGTGTAATGGTCTTTCAAAGCTGCCCTTGACAAAGTGTCTGATATATACATTTCTTTACCTGGTACATGTATGACTTCTAAATCATACTTTTGTACTGTTAACATCATACGCTGTAATCTAGCGGGGACATCATGCAATGGCTTTTTGAATAAATAGACTAATGGCTTGTGATCAGTATGTACTGTGACTCTATGACCATATACATATTGGTGAAATTTTTCACAACCAAATTGAATTGCTAGTAGCTCTTTTTCTATCTGCGCGTATCTTTCCTGGGTTTCAGTTAAAGTTTTTGAACTATATGCAATTGGTTTGTTTTTCTGTAAAATGACTGCACCTAATGCTGATTTTGACGAATCAACTGACAAGACTAATGGAATCTTAGGATTGTAATGTGCTAAAACTGGTGAGTTTGTAATCTCATCTTTTAATTTTTTGAGACATTGACTCTGATTCTCATCCCAAGTCCAGACTGAATCTTTTTTCAAAAGATTTCTTAATACTTGTGTTTTTTCTGACAAGTTACTAATAAAAGGTCCTAGATAATTAATCATACCTAATATTCTCTGTAACTCTTTGACATTTTTTGGTGTGGGCATATTGACAATGGCTTTGACTTTTTCTTGATCTGCCCTGGCACCATCTTTACTGAAGACATAACCCAAAAAACATACTTCTGTGACTAAAAATTTACATTTTGACTTGTTAAATTTTAAATTGACTTGACGAGCTCTTTGCATGACTTTGTGTAATCTTTCATTATGAACCGACTCATTTGGACCATAAACTAAAATATCATCTATGAATATTAAGACTCCTTCGATATCACCGAATAGATTCATCATGACTCTTTGAAAGATTTCAGACGAGGCATTTATGCCATATGGTAATCTTAAATACTTATATCTACCAAATGGTGTTTGAAAGGTACATAATTCAGAACTATATTCATCCAGACGTAGCATCCAAAAACCTGAGAATGCATCTAAATGAGAAAAACATACAGCCCCTTCGAGCTGAGACCTAATCTTATCAATTGACTTAAGTGGATAAAATTCTCTCATTATGTTTTTATTCAAATTTCTAGGGTCTAGACAAATTCTTAACTGACCTGAACTTTTTAAGGTTATGACGACTGAGTTAACCCACTCTGTTGGTTTTGTAACCTTTTCAATAACTTGCATCTCCATCATGCGATCCAACTCCTCGTGTAATCTCCCTTGTAATGCAAATGGAACTTTCCTGGGCGGATCCACACATGGTACTGCATCAGGCTTGAGTTTAAGATGACAGACTGGAGGTAGACATCCAAGTCCCTGAAAAACATCATTATATTGTGTAAGAATTTGTTTACTAAAATCTTGTTTTGATACTGAAAAGACACGTTTTATTATTCCTAACCTTTCACATGTTGGTAGACCAAGAACATTTGGACAATCTAAATCTGCTATTATAAACATTATAGATTCGACGACGTCATCATTATTGATGCACAATTTACAATTTATGTTCACCTTGCCTAAAATCGGAATGGATTTTCCACCAAATCCTGTGACATTTATTTGACATTTGGCAAGTGACACTTTTGACAGGTTATGAAATGTCTGCTTTGACATTATGTTGACATCTGCACCAGAGTCTATGATGCATTTAACTTGTTTATTTCCTATTAACAAGTTAATTTCCCATGACTGTTTTGTATGATTACTTTCTACAGTGTTGACATTCTTTACTGTACGACTTATATCTGAGTGACTGACTAATGATCCGTTGTGTGTCTGTGTAAACTGTGAATACTGACGACTGTTTCTAAGTTGATGACATTGTGTATTGTGTAATCCCTCAGACTTGTGACTTTTTTCATCATTGAGATGTGAATATGGACTTTGACCTTTTCTCTTTTGACTATTTGACTGGACAATGGATCTCTCAGATATGTGACTATTTTCGTCATTGAGATGTAGATAACTTTCAGTACATCTCTCAGATACATCACCATTTTCATCACAGAGATGATAGGAATGGGGACGTTGACTATTTGACTGGACAATGGATCTCTCAGATATGTGACTATTTTCATCATTGAGATGTAGATAACTTTCAGTACATCTCTCAGATACATCCCCACTTTCATCACAGAGATAATATGGATGGGGACGTTGACTATTTGACTTGACGTTGGATCTCTCCGACTTGTCACTGTTCTCATCATTGGGATACGGTGACTGTGACTGTCCCCTCTGAAATACCACTACTGCTGTGTCTCTGTGTCCGTGTCCATGTCTACTGTTCTGACTGTGTGAGTGAGACTGACTATGTGTCACTGTGTGTTGACTGTTTGACTGACTACTATGTTTAGTATGATCCACATAATTATCTGAATGACTTTTACTCGACTTTAATTGACTGTTCAACATGCCAACAAAATATTCTTGACTACTGTTATCTGAATTAAACGATTGCAACTGACTTACTTTTTTATTCTTAAGACAATATTTAGCAAAATGACCAAAAGATTTACATGACCTGCATTGAGCGCCTTTCGCTGGGCATTTGTAGCGATGAGACTGCCCACAGCGGCTGCATTTCTTCGAGTTGCTGGTGTGGTCGCTGTTTGAAGCTGATGCTAACTTGCGACTGCTCGAAGCTGACTGGCGACTGCTCGACCTGCGACTGGAAGCTCGCTGTTGACCGTCTTGTCGACCGCGGCTCCTCCGACTGAGATGCATGACGTTTTCACTGGCGACACTGGTACCTTTGACGATTTTTTCAGCATCCTGCTGAGCGATTATAAGTGTCCTTGCCAGCTCTTGCATTCTCTGATATGATAAATCAGGTTCTTGCAGTAACCTCTGACGTACATGTGACAAATCTATGTTGAGGTTTGCTATAAAAATATCTTTAATTAATGACTCCCTGAGCGTGCCAAACTCGCATTCTCTGCTTTTATTCTCCAAATCCGTGAGGAATTCGTCGATGTTTTCGGATTTTTCCTGTCTACGTGTGAAGAATAGGTATCTACACATCGTCACATTTCTTCTTGGCTCAAAAAATCTGTCGAATTTGGTCTTGACTTCGTGGAGTGTGCTTTCATCTATCTTTAGGTTGAAAGTATTAAATATATTAAGACCACGTTCTCCAATTAAATGTAGTAGAATGGCAATTTTACGTTTTTCAGTTGACTTGTCTAGGCCTGTGGCTAGCAAATATAATTCCAGCTGCTGCCACCATCTCTTCCACGCCTCCGCATTATTATTCGCTGGATCCGACGAAATGTGGAGTTGTTTTAAGTACGTACGTAAAGCTTCTTGTCCGCCATTTTCGGCGTCACGCGTGGCTTGGTTTGGCATTTTCTTGACCGATCTTCTTTATTTTTATTACACGACTTCTGACACCATGTTGTGTTGTTAATAAATGAAAGATACTGTTTAATACACTTGGTTTATTGAGACTAGGATCACAGTTTACACAGAGACATATTTCAGACGGGACCCGACATAGCAGTGCCGGAGTGCCAGGTATCAACCGGAACCATAGATTACATCTAGTGGTGTACACATTAATAACATACTAAATAGTGATGTTACAACAGTCTCATGTTACTTGGGGTCATATAGCCTAGGGTCTATAGTACACCCCATTTCGCCAATAATGTTCCAGTCTGTTTAAGTTTCCTGTAATAGTACCTACATATTATCTCTGTGCAAATACCATTCAAATATTCTCTGAAACGCTCTGTAAGATAATCTTATTACAATGCAACTTAACCTAAATAAAGTTAAAACTGCAGAAATCTGTGACAACCTATAAACCAGCTCCATATTCCGATATAAAGCTAGAACTCTTCACGGCAGCAAGCGTAATGTCGGCGCCAGTCGTGACGGCGCCTCTCAAATAGATGCAAACGACTTAATGCATGCTGCTATAAAACTTGACAATACCTACGTCACTAAACTGTTTTTATTTGCTAACAGATTGTCCTAGTGTGGTTATGTTTAGTGGAGTAAGTGCGGTTGAGACGAATTCAGATTTATGTTGTCTTCTTTCTAGTTTATGAGTTTCTTGTGAAGTCACGTGAGCTTAAATCTCATTACACTGTCATTTAAGGTTGTTTATCTCTTTAAGGATTTAGAGTTCTTAGTGCGATTTTGGCAATCCCATAATTTTCTAATTTTGCGTTACCCAAAATTGTCATAATTATTACAACCAGTACCTTTCATGTAGACGGTTCAGACCTCCATGGTGTATGCGGCGTCTCTCTACAGATACTGGCTCACTACTCCTCTTGCACCGCATGCCATACCACCTGCACAAGTGAGGTCCTTAATGGCTGCGTCAGCAAACGGGATTCGTATTGCTGAATTTTGAGCCATTTCTTTGTAAACTTTACTTTATTTATTTATTTTCTATAGTAGTACTTTTCATGGTCTAATTAGCTAAGTAACTCTTATTTTCACAGTTTTCTTGGTTCAATTATTCTATAACAGCGTTGCATGACTATAAGGACACTTTGTTGAAGATTTTTGGCATAGCAACAAAATCCCAGATGATGCGTGCTACAATACTGTTAGTACAAGTCTTAAGTTTACTTACTTTCTTTCCCGGTCAAACCAAACGCAAGGAGCTAGTGCCAAAATAATTTTAAAACATAATATCTCCTTTCGGAACAAAGTTGGAAACAAATGTTACAGCGTAAAGAATGGGCAACAAATAAATCCGAGTGTATACGAAGTGTATCCGAGTGTCGACACTTGTGTCAGACACCGGTGCCGGCTGCTCTACGTGTTGCGAAGATATTTCCTAATTTATATGTTACGCTGTTCAGATAATAGTTGGGTGTTTGTTAGTTATATATTTTTGTTTTGTTGTTGGTGTGTTGGTAAAAGAAAATCTTCTTAAAGTTGTAGCAATGTATTGATTGAAGAAACAAACAATTTGTTCTCTGTTGTAGTAATACAAAAGGAAAATCGTGTGACATTTTGATAATGTCTGGGTTCGGACTTTTAGATCGTATTAATAGTTCAAATTAAAAACCTTTATGTTTAGCGGAGGCTGATATAGGGTGAGTAACATTGTCCTTAGAAAACTAAATAGTAGTAAACAACTCGATACAATGACATATGTAAATGATAGCAGTGAACCACAGAATGGACCCTCCATTCTGTCAGCATTCATTTTCAGAACCCTGTTAGGTCTACATATAAATGCCAATGACATATTCATCCAAAAATATAAACGAGCAACAGTAACTTCATACTTCAGGATGCAGCAAAACTATACACAGATAAAATACATCGAGACAAAATTGTAACAACCAAAGTATCTAAAACTGTCCATTCTTACACTGAAACTTCAACTAAAACCTACCTGTTGTGCTACAAACCTACAAAGTATCAGATATCAAGATGCCACCAAGTGTGCTCGACGACGTTGACATAGCGAGATGGTTTGTCTCGGACCTTTGATCAAACGATTTATAATAGATGGATTTGTACTGATGGAACCGGAACGCAGTACTTGGTAGGATATTTTCTAGGAGATAAAGTTCTTAGATTGTAAGGCATGTGCCTACGAGAATTCCCATCGGCACTAAAAGAAAAACTTCCAAACAGACTTTTATCCGACCTCTTTCATCATTTCAGCCGAAAAACGTCCACTGTTGGTCATAGGCCTCCCCGAATTGGGGGGGGGGGGGGGGGGCGGGGGTTTGTCATAATTGTCATGCTTGGCAGGCGGGTTGGTGATCGCAGTATGGTGGGATAGTGCTATTCTTTATATCCAGCATCACACGGAACAGGGAACCATCCTCACTAGGAGATCTGTTTGAAAAAATCCTTGGTGTTCTTTTCCATTATATAGGGAACTCTTGTACAAAAAATAATGATTCGAGACCTAGATGCAGCTGTGCGTTGTCTATTAATGACAAAATAAATTTCAGATTTTTACTGAGTAGGTAATGGAAATACTTAAATTCAATGATTGTTCATGATCACGTGACGTCAAGACGCCGTCGAGTGTACGTTAGCATAAGGAGATGGTTTGTCTCGGACCTGGATTTATATTGACGGAAGTGACACTAATTGTTACTTTGTAAGATATTTAATTATCGGTGTAATTGTGTAACACATTAACGCGGCTTCGCCCGCATGGAGGTCGGAAATTATACCGTGAGAACGTACTACCGAGATAAAAGTACTCGATGTGTTAATCCAGGTTATAAACTATCTGTGCGCCAAATTGCATCTAAATCCCATCAGCAGTTTTTGCATGAAAGAGTAACAAACATACATCCATACTCACAAACTTTCACATTTATAATATTAGTAGAATTCATTGTGTCCTATACGTTGTCCAGCAGAAGAGTTTGCTAACATAATTATGAAGCAATGGTTTAGCAATTTCCTTCAGAATCCTTCGAATTGCGATTGAAAGTGTGTTGTGGTAATTTCTAGAAAGAAATACTTTGGTTCCCTGATCGTCCATGATCACGTGACGACACGTCACCGAGTGCACACGGCGTTGTTGACCTATCGCGGTGATTAATTTGTCTTAGAGCCAATTTTGATCGAACGATTTCTAATAGGTGTATAATTTTGTATTGAAGGAAATGGATTTTTTTGTTTGGTATAATTGCCAGTCATGGTACTTTCTAGGAGAGCTTTTACAAAGATTTAAAGTTATTAGAATGCAAGGCAT
This sequence comes from Aporophyla nigra, assembly GCA_947507805.1. Lineage (NCBI taxonomy): Eukaryota > Metazoa > Arthropoda > Insecta > Lepidoptera > Noctuidae > Aporophyla > Aporophyla nigra. The sequence goes on along the minus strand of OX382304.1, from coordinate 22,213,311 downwards.
GTATGTTCGCGATAGGATTTTCAATCGGGCGGCGCAAGAAATTGATAGTTTGAAATTTAAAAAAAATGACAGTAAAATATATATTTTTGATTAGATTAAGCATATTTTGGTGAAATTCAATGTGCCTTTTTATTTTGAATTATAATTTATATGTCGATAAAAATAAACAGTTTTACATTTTCTGCACGACCATATATGAATAATCTTCATATTATGAAGATTTCTCTTATTAAAATACTATAATTGTGTAGGCGTGGCTATTTTGATATAAAGCTGGAATAACAACATGCAGTAAGTAATGGAAACAATAAAATTAATAACGAAAATTATCTCCATAATTTTCCGTCTCATTTACAAATCAAAGGAATATATATATGTCCATTAAAAGTCTCATTATGAAGCTAATTACATTTGAAATCCATAAAATAACATGTAATGATTACAGTGAAAATACATTAAATTACATGTATTAATTGTACTTTTAACTGACGGGCGCCTTGCGCGGGCGCAGTCACTATACTTCTTTACGATTGTAATAAAGTTTAATTCTATAAACGACCACACGTGACGCTGATACCTATTTATTTAATTCAAGCCATTATGAACCTTATTTTTCATAAAACAAAGTTAATTTCCATTTAGCACTTTAAAGCCTTTTTACTACTTACTTACAACTAACTTTAAACCTTATCTGAAGCGTGGCAAAATGGATTATCGTTTGTGTTTCTGTAAACAGAAAGATGTAAATTTTTTGCTTTTGTTCTCGCTTTAACTATGTTAACAGACAAAAGAGTTTTTATTTGGTGATGACTGATGAGTCGTAATTATATAATTGAAGTAATCTGCCTTATTCCACTGAAGAGCAGCGTTGGTAAAAGCTAATGGTGGCTCAATTATAAAGCCTGTCTTCCTGTAGGTGTCGTAAGGGGCGACTAAGGAACTTACTAGAGAATGAGGAGCAGCGCCCTCTATGCATTTTTAACCGACGAAAAAAAAACGTTTTTTTTATGTTTGACCACGCATAACATTTTACATAGTAGTCCGATTGTGATAATTCTTTTTTTATTGGAAAGAGTATTGATGATTTAATGGAAAGAGTAAATTTCAACTTCGCTAGAGCTTCCACCTTAAACTCCACACAAGTCCATAAACCCCTCCATTTGTATCTGCAAAGCTAGTAAGGTAGTAAAAACATAAAACAGCGTGTTATCAGCTCGTTCTATGAGTCGGCTCAGGGCTTGTAACCCGTCGCTCCTTATGCTTTACTGCCGCGGTAGACAATAACAATTGCGGTGTGTGGATTGCTGCACAAAATTATGTGAAACTTCGAGTTCGAGGAACATGGATACTCGATTAACAGATTTTGTTCAGCATGACTATGCCATACGTGATGACGATTTTGCCGTGCTGTACATAGTAAAATTGACATGGGTCATGTTAGATGGCTAAAATCTTGTTTACGTTGGTTGATTAAATAATAACCATAGCCACCATGATCATTCTTAGTATACTGCGATTCCTCCATGACTCGGAAAACGCGTTAAGCCGTTGGTACCGGCTGTTATTTCGACATCTTTAACTGTCATTACGGGTAGTCAGACGACCGACAGTCTTACAGCTAGTCTTACCTAGAGGTATCGTGTTACTCAGTAACTGGGTTGTGTAGGTCACATAGGCAGTCGGTCCATGAGTGACATAGATAGTCGGTCCATGTAAAATACTGTTATTTAGCTGCATCCGGTGAGACTGGAAGCCGATCCCGGCGTAGTTGGGAAATGGCTAGGCAGTTTGTTTTGACGTTGATTCTTTTTGTTTAGCCTCTAACTATCCGCTGAAAACTGAATGAGACTGTCATTGACAAAAAAAAAAAAAAACAATATCCTTGTCAGAGAGGCGTCATTGTAGTCTGCCTAACGCTTTCATTCGCCTCATAGTTTTAGTAATGTCGTCAATCTATTATCTATAAAATATAAACAAAGTACTACCTACTCACTTGCTGCCTCTGCCCTAACTCTTAGGGGAAACAGGCGTGATATATGTACTACCTTACATGAAGATAAGAATTTTCGCCGAAATAGACAGATTTTTACCCTCCACTTTGATGTCAAAAACTCTAGCCATCAACTTAGCCTTACCAAGGGCATGTTAAAATCTTTCAATGAAAGGTTTTAACAATCTTGCGTCTTCGCAGCTTCTCCAATTACAATCGAAGTGAACCACTACAAACTGTTACTTTTAAGAGTAGATCCTCTAGGAAATGCATTAGTATTGCAAACAGAACTGAATGGTTCCGATCAGAGCTGCATCTCATAAACGTACACTCATTCGCTACTGCTTCGGAACCAGTAAAAATGTTTGCATTTCTGCATGTGTAGAGCCAATCAGGCTGAGTATCTGATTGAGGCTGGAAAAGCAGCGGGTGTGGCATAAGCGCCAACAGTTAAGTAGGCAAGAAAGAGAAGAATTGTTACCTACTACATTTTCCTTGCTGCTTTGCTCCGCGATAGGAACAATAAGTAATCCAAAGCTATAACGGAATTCCAAATTAGAGATGGGTCGAAAATAAGAAGTTAATATATAGATTTTTTCCTCGAAAATTAAGTGTTGCGAACTCATTTTTTTTTCGTAATGCAAGCAGGAATTTTCTTATGTTGTGGTGGAGGATTATTTTTAGAAATACATGTAATGTAATGCATTAATGTATGTATGTAATTATTTGTATCTAATGTACATGATAATTACCTATATGGTGATAATATTTTATTAATGTAGACGTTTTTTTTTGTTTCAGGTAAGTGAATTATTATTGTAATCTTGCTGAGTCCAACACGGCGGCGGGTAAGTACAAAATTATGTTGTTAAAACGAAAAATTTATGTTTACTCGTAACACGTAAGATCATAGGTCACACGAAATCTAATTAGTTTCATGATTATTGCAACAGTTAATTAAAACATTAAGCATTTTATACCACGGTTGTGTGGATACATATAAAATTATCTTGTATTCTACGATTCTGCAGATGCATTCAATTATCTTCTTATAAATAAACGCTTATCGCGCCGCTCTTGAACCCGCTGACTTCAAGACCTCACTCTTTTAGTATCAGCAGAACATTATGTGAGCGATCTACAAGCGATCCTTTACTACTTTATTCTCCTACATGACTAGAAACCTAGGTTATCAGTACTTAGGTTCTTCTGAGTTTTATTCACAAAATTCCTGTTACATGAATAATCCTTCAGGATAATGTCTCTTGCTGGTAACGAGGTTTTCATAGGATAGAACAAATGTGATTTTGATTACAATGCTACATGAATTCGTGATTACCAGCTTATTCCAGGATTACTTGGGAGGGTAAAAAGAGGTTGTATTATTTTTAGATCGTTTATATTGCTATTTATGTACATAAAAAGGTTTTGGTTTCGCGTCTTAGAATAGATTTTCCGATATTTTATTTTTAAGTTGGTAGGGTTTCATATAAACAGGGGGTGGGTTTTGTTAGGTACTTGAAGGGTGAGGCGCGTTTGAAACCTTGATCGGAAGGATAGTTTGGATAACCACCTGTCATGTAAATATTTTTTACTGCGGTGTTTATTTAGGGTTCTTTGTTTGACTACGGAACTCTCACAGTTTTTACCATGTCCGTCTGTTTGTTATGCCTTTTCTATGGCAGCGCATAGTAAGCTATCCATAATAAGGCGAATAGTTTGTTTGAACACGGTGATCTCTGGAAAAATGTTTTCTCAAATCCGGATAGTACAGCTGGATTTGAAAAATCTTATTGCATTTGAAAGCCCAATTCTTGAGGAATGCTATAGGCTACATAACATCACGCTAGGACCCTTAGGAGCCGAGAAAAATAGTCACAAAGGACGCTAAGAGATAACGAAGAAATAAAACGCGGTTAGGCAATGTGATGCGACGGGGTAGGTCAGGGGAACAAAAAAATTCACGCGAACCTAGTCGCGAGCAAAGCTAGTTTGGAATATTAATTACGATACAAATTAAGACCATGATACGTATGATTAAGTTAGGTCTAGTAGGATCTTATAAAAAGTATGGGAGTTATCTCAAGTAAATAAGTTATTATGTTCTTCGGAAATCTTATCGTGAATAAGTTTGATTAAAAAAAAACATTTAATTCAGATAACAGTGATCCATATTTTGTTAGTATTACACACAGCTTATATTCTAGTGTTAGTAACATTGATAAAAAAAGAATATTATTAAAACAAAGGACGACCAGGCAGAATGACATAGGTATGTTCCCTACCTAATCAACCTCTGCATAAAATGCTTAATATTGGGAGTATAGCTCTCCGCCACAGCTCTCAGGATATAGTTGCGACTACTCCGCGCTCTGCACAGCAGCGAAGCTGTTTTTTTGCGTATTATGGCATGAAAGCCATCTGTGTGGGTCTCAGCAAACATTTCTGAAGCGCTACAGAAACGGGGCAGTCGCAGCAATATCCTGAAAGCATTATTATATTGAACGCGCAGGACATCCAGCGATCTCTTAGTGTAGTTGACCCATAGACTGCTCGTGTAAAAGCTCTGACAGTAGGCCTTAAAAAGAGTAATTTTTACTAGGTCAGAGCACCGAGCAAATCTACGGGCCAACATGTTACCTCTGACCGCCAGTGCCCTACGCTCCCTCTCAATATCTATATCATCCTTGATGACTAGGTAGTTCACTACTTTGCTTGTCAAGCTTTAACGGTTGGATCGTGGTAACAATACCTGCTAAACCATCATCATATGCCTACCCTTTTCCTAACCATGTTGAAGTCGGCTTCCAGGCTAACCTACTGCAACTGAATACCAGAATTTTATATAGAGTGACTGCCTATCTGACCTCCACAACCCAGTTACTGGGTAATACGATACACATTAGTAAGACTGGTTGTTAGACTTCCGGACTGCACGAAGGACAGTTGGAACTAACGGCTTAACTTGCTTTCCAAGGCAAAGAAAGGTCCTTGCTATGTTAACATGGTCACCCATCCACGGACCAACCACGGCAATCTTAGCTTAACCTGATCGATTGATCTGTGCGGCAGATATTACTTAGCTATTAGCTCCTCACAATACCTACTTACTAAATGGTTTATTGAACACGCCCAACTAGAGCGGTTCGCTGTCACTCGCGAAGATAGACAAAACGCTGTTATTTCTAACTAGTTTGACACTATTTGTGCAGTAACAGTAAAAGGGACAGTAGATCTTTGAGAAAGTTCCGTAACCCACAGATTGAAATCTATTTATCAATTCGTTGTTTGTTCTCCATCGATGAAATTAAAGCGAAGTGAAGCACGATTTAACGAAGATTCTGGGAAATATAGATCTTATGATCGAAGCTTTTATAGGCAGTAAACGAAATTTTGTCCATTTCGCTGATTTATTTGATTGTACTAAGGCGTAAGAGGCGACCAAGGAACTTATTAGAGAATAGACAGCAGCTTTTTCTATGCATTTAACGACCATACTGCGATCGCTAACCCGCCTGCCAAGCGTGGCGATTATGGCGAACCCCCCCCCCAAATTGGGGGAGGCCTAAGTCCAGCAGTCCGGCTGAAATGATGATGACTGATTGATCAAAAGCACGTCTGTACAATCATGTACAGACGTGCTTTTATGGTTGAAATACTGCATTTCCATAAGTTTTAAAGCAGAACTAGAGATTTCGTATACGGCCTCTTAATATTAACTTAGGTAATATCTATACCATGGCCCATCTTACCGTGGCATTCTGGCCGCGAGATGGGCGGACGACATTGTTGCCATTGCAGGCAAAATCTGGATGAGGCTGGAACGGGAGCATGAGGTCAATGGCACAAGGAAAGAGAGGCCTAAGAAGTAAAGTCGGGTTGTGGATGGTGATGATGATGAAGTTATTTTTAAGCTACGGCTTATAAATAGAAGGTGAATGAACTTTAATTTCAGTTTCTCGTTATTAAGGGTGCCACCAGCTTTTCGTCTATACAATTGTATGTCACCATTCCAGTGTATCGTATCATGTGCGGATTGTCCCAATTATTCCATGGATTTAGTCAAAAGTAGTAGACATATGCAAGGTAGTGTGGTAACGCTAGCGTAGTCCGCAAATCGATTTTTGTTCCAACATGATTCTCGAACGTAACACACACACACACTAACATGGATTTTTAATCAAATAGTCATTCAATGCGATTAAATGAACTTATAGGGTTGTATTGACCCAGGGTCGCGAGATTGTTCGAAAGAGATACCGTGACCCTGGCACATGGGCAACTGAAGGAACACGGGTGGGTTTTAGTCAGTAAAAGTCTGACATGCCCTCCCGCTGAGAAGTCATTTGATGATTTCCCATCCAAAAAAAAGGGTTGTTTGATGATGATAATTCTGTAAAGCTATATTTTTACGATACATGTATTTTTATTTAAATCAAGATATAATATGATACTGACCTGCAAATATTCTGCTTTTTTCAACACTTATTTCATTTATTGTGCAATATTTGCATTTTATATAAGCTAATAGATATAAAAAAAAAATTATCAATGTTTCAACCCTAAACGTGTCGAATATATAACTTCCAATGCGATTGGAATATTTTCGCCGTTTGAAATTTTCTACTAGAAAATAGCAAAGTTTAGCAAAACACGTAAAAAAATTTGAATTGGACGGGCCACCTTAGCGCAGACACCTCAATATCATTACAGTCACCATGAGGGGAAAAGTACTTTATTAAAGTTGGTAAAGTATAATCAACCATTGACTGCAGCATTTCATCCAGTGCAAGTCGGGCAAATAAAAGGGTGACTATTCCGCAAGTAGATAAGTAAGTGTTAGGTTAGTAAGTTGTTACTAAGATACTGCTCTATCAACTTTTACACCGCGATGCCGTAAAATGTGGTCATTTTATGACACACGTGGTTGCTACAAGTGCTTTGGCACCGAGTGTAAATCTGTTCAACCTATCTTGGCCTGAATGTAATTTTATTTGTAATATATTATTTATCTAGATTTGTGCCCGGTGCATGGGAATAGGCTCGCCCCCTATTACATGGGACTTAAACATAACAGGCGAAATGTGGGTGTACTATAGGTACACCTCTGCCCAAAAACGTTTGTTTTGGATGGGAAATCATCAAATGACTTCTCCCGCTCTGGGCGGAGCGGGAGGGCGTGTCAGACATTTACTGACTAAAACCTACCCGTGTTTTTTCAGTTGCCCATGTGCCAGGGTCACGGTATTTCTTTCGAACAATCTCGCGACCCTGGCAGGCATCGGTCCTCTAGCAGACCCCTTCAGTTCAGCTAACATCTCTTTGAGGCGCGCGTGGAACACTACGTGCCGTCGACCCGAGCTTGGTCCTTACCGGGCGGCGAGCTACCCATTGCTCGCCGCCCGCAAGCTCGCGTCTATGGTGGCCGGGAGTCTGCTATTGACTCCCGACACCCGGGGCGTCTCCTCCTGCGGCGGTTAGGGACGTGATGGCGCAGAGACTGCCACTCCCTCACGCGCCCCGCCTCCTCCTTCGCGAGCATTACTGCTTCGCAAAAGGAGGTGACGGCTTCCCATGCCCTCTCGCTCCGTACCATGGCTCGCATCAGAGCCGGACGCGAGAGGTCGCCGCCGCCGATCGCCTCCGCGAGGACACGGCGGTGCTCTGCCCTGGCAGGGCACACCTCCACCGTATGCTCCACCGTGTCCTCCAGACGGTCGTCGCAATGGAAACACCCGGGCGTTTCTTCCCGCTTTATCCTGAACAGGAACCCACCCCCTCGGGGAAACAAGGCGTGATATTATCTAATGTTATATTATGCTATAGCTATATCTATCTCTAGGTGGGTCCATAGCCAGCCTATAATGTTCCCACTGCTGGGACACAGGCCTGCGGTTAGAGGGAGTGGGCCATAATCCACCACGCGGGCTCAATGCGGGTTTGTGCATGTTACATGTTTTTGAATTCCAGGTTTTTAAGACATGCTAGTTTCCTCACGATGTTTTCTTTCACCGTTTTGAGAGTAGTGATGATGACATTAAATACACAAAGTGCCTTCCTGGGTCCGAACCACTATATGCATGACAGTTTCGACGGGTACCCAATGGGCCACCACTGCTACGTGGATACCATCGTCTTATTGGCTTAAATTTTGCTACGACAGCTCATCTACCAGTGAGTGGAGTGATTTGGAAATAATGAGTCAGCATTGATGCAAAAGTGTAAAAAAAGCAGGGACTTTTTTTCGATTTGCCGCATCTTTCTTATATTTTTGCTCTCCATAGTGGCATGGCTAAGAAAATTGTCAGGTATGTTTCAAGCTCAGTAGATTTCAAGTCGAGCTATGGAACGAGCTATGCTTGGAGTATCTCTGAGGGACAGAATCCGGAATGAGGTAATCCGGCAGAGAACCAAAGTTATCGACATAGCTCAAAGAATTAGCAAGCTGAAGTGGCAATGGGCCACATTAGCGTAGAACCGATGACCGTTGGGGTAGACGTGTTCTTGAGTGGAGACCGCGAATCGGCAAACGTAAGGTGGGACGCCCTCAGGCTAGGTGGAGCGACGATCTTCGCAGGTTGGCTGGTAGCAGCTGGATGAGAGTTGCCGAGAATTGGGCTAAATGGCGTGCAATTGGAGAGGCCTATGTCCAGCAGTGGACTGCTATAGACTGATGATGATGAGATTTCAAGTTAATACCGTATTTTGTTGCGTGCCTCTGCCTACACATTTAGATGTTAAACATCGCTTCACCAGAATTACATGACAATCTAGGCTAGGCAAAGGTCTATAATTCTTGAGGTTTTGATGATATTTTTCCGTATAGAAAAAAATAATACTTTGCTCGACCCGGGAATTGAACCCAGGACTTATGCTTATCTGTACCGCTAGGACCTAACTTACCTGCGTGTTTAGCAAAGCAAACCTGTTTATGAATATCCTACTCACAAAGCTTACCAACTTCTTCGGAAAGGTCAGGTGCGTAGTACTTGCAACCGGCGTGCGTTTAGGTCCAGATGTATGAACCTAAATGAGGCAAAAGGAGTCATAATAAATATATACAGGGATAATTGTCTAAGGGGCCTCTGCGAGTTGGCTTCGGCCCCTCGTACGCCTTCCAAAGAGCCGGGATTCTAGAATCCCGAGATATATTTAACGTAACATAACATCCAGACACAGAACAAATGATTGTGTCGCAATTTCGCATTCTCAGTCAGTTCGTTGAACCAGTAAGAAAGGCAACGGGTGAGTATGGGGTCCTAGGATATGATCTATAGATTAAGCAAAGAGTTACTGGGATTTAAAATAAAATAAATAAATAATGGACAACCAACACACCGTTATCTGATCCCAAACTAGGCAGAGCCTGTACTATGGCATCCAGACAACTGATAAACATACTTATATATTTTTAAATACATACATATTATAGATAAATTACACCCAGACACAGAACAAATGATTGTGTTCATCACACAAAGATTTGTCCTGGGTGGGAATCGAACCCACAACCTCAGTCTTAGCAGTCAGGGTCACTAACCACTAGACTAACAGGCCATTATTTAAAGATCGTAGCAAGTGGTTTCTATAGTTTCTGCCTACCCCCATAGGACAAAGGCGTGAGTTTATGTATGTATGTAAAACCCACCAATAACAATTCCAGCAAACAAAAAGTAGATATTTTCAGTGTAAACAGTTCCAATATTAAACGAATAATCTAGCGGACAGCCGGACGGGGATCACAAAAGGCTTGTGTCCGAAATGGCACAAGAATTCCACACCCCGTGGGAAATAACGGCGTTTCTTTTTGTAGCCGTCGTATCGAAGATCGTATCGGCTGTCCGAAGCTTTTCGTGGGGGTTAGGTTATGAGCGGTAGCGGGTTAGCGGGTTAGCGGGTTCGCAGAAGACTGCTTACGCGTGCCCGTGTTCCCGCCATAAGAGGCAGGTTGGAGTCCCCAGAATTGCGCTATGTCCTCGTGGTAGCGCAGTATGCATGAGCAATGCATCACGTTAAAAAATAATTTAAAAAATAACGGTACCGGGAACTTAATGTAATAGGAGCCTCTAAAGATCTCCGTACCGGATCGAGTAATAAATAATCTACATTTGTTTTGCAACTTTGATATTTATTCCTAGAAAATCATTCTACGAATCTATTTTAATCTTTCCCCTTAAGTCAAATTTCACAATAAGTCGACGATTATGCGGACGTAAAAATATCGCGGTCGGATTTTGTCGCGCACTGGATTTTTAACTCTCGGTCTTAATAAACATTGAGAAGAGTGTTTCTCAGCGCGTCGAGAAAACACACAGTTCAACTTTCGGTGGTAAGCACTGCGTTGAAGATACAAATCCGTGTGCGAAAAATCCCATCGTTATATTATTACATCTGCGTAAACGTCAACCTACTGTTTTTCTGCTATTCCATTTTTAAATTAGCTTGGCAGTTCACAGTATGCACAACATAAAGTCGTCTTTAGCAGACAACCTTATTTTTTAGCAGACAACCTTCACAGTAAATTGTAGATGTACCTACTCCTATGCCTTAAGTATCACATGTGCAGGTATCGAAGTACTAACGATTTATATTTGCAACAAAATTGAATTTATTTGTAGAGGTGAAGCTATTCCGTCAAAATACTTGTAAACTTATTTATTTTTTATAAAATCATTATTATTTTTATAGTTTATTCAACTTTTCATTTAAATATGCAGTCAAAATGCATTACTATCATTTATTAACACGAATTTGCTATAAATACTAAATTAAAACGTTGTAAAATTTTTAATATAAAAAATCCGGTTCATATTGGTATAATTTTAAAGTAAACTGCATTTTTTTAAGTTCTAAGACCGTGGGAACCACGTTTTGGCCGGAGTTTCAGTAAAAATATAAAATAGTTGTCAAATTATAGTAGAAGAGCAGTGGTGGCCCAGATATAACGGCCGCGACTTACGAGTAGTAGGTCGTGAGTTCAAACCGAAGCAGACGCAATACTTTGTGTAAATTATTTCATCGCCACTGCTCTTAAACGGTGAAGGAAAACATCGTGAGGTAACCGGCATGTCTAAGAACCAAAAATTCAAAGACATGTGACATCTACCAACCTGCACTGGGCCCGCGTGGTGGATTATGGCCCACTCCCTCTCACCGAGAGGAGGCCTGTGTCCCAGCAGTGGGAACATTATACGCTGATGATGATTTGATATTGTCAAATTATATGGATAACTTTCATATTTTAAAAGTTTGATATATTTAAATAATCTAGTTTGTAACTCAAGTTATCTTATATCTTATCTAGAATTTAACAACCAAAACTCATTAACATACCTAGATTAATCTGACAAATTAAAAATACGGATCAAGTTTCGGTAGGTAAGTAAAATGTTTCATGAGATTAAGAATCTAGCCGACAGATAACATTCCATCATTAACTTGTCCAACTGCTTATGACTAACTTATTTTCGCATTCTCAGTCAGTTCGTTGAACCAGTAAGTAAAGGCAACGGGTGAGCATGGGGTCCTAGGATATGATCTATAGATTAAGCAAAGAGTTACTGGGATTTAAAATAAAATAAATAAATAATGGACAACCAACACACCGTTATCTGATCCCAAACTAGGCAGAGCCTGTACTATGGCATCCAGACAACTGATAAACATACTTATATATTTCTAAATACATACATATTATAGATAAATTACACCCAGACACAGAACAAATGACTGTGCTCATCACACAAAGATTTGTTCTGGGTGGGAATCGAACCCACGACCTCAGTCTTAGCAGTCAGGGTCACTAACCACTAGACTAACAGGCCAGTCGAATTCAAGAATTTCTCAATAGCCTAGAGCCTGGATTTGTAATAGGGGCAATAGGATCGTTTTCTTTTTAGGGAATGACATCTCGCAGGTCAACGTATGAGGTTGTCGGCTGCCTCACCGGACTTGGCTGTGGCTAACTTAATGAATTAAGGCCTCCAGTTTGCGATTAAAAATTTAAAATTAGAGCGACAACTCGCTAGTTCACAAGGTACGGGGTGGATCGGAATGAGACAATAGGCTCGTCCACTTTGAGACATCTTCAACACAGTGTTCCTTTCAACCACAATTACTTGCGTCCCAAGGAGAATGCTTATTATTATTACTGTGTCCGAAACGTGGACTATTTTTGGCACGTCATTAGTAAAGTGATGTGAGTTTAGATTGGAAGAATCAGTCCTTGTATAAGCTCAAATCCCAGTCGAATTATCTCTTTGATAGATGAAATGAAATGTTTATTTATGTAACTAGATCGTATAAGACACTTTTACACGTCAACATTTTACGTCGTCATTTCCTAGCTGACTGTTCCCTGAGAAGAAATGCCGAAACAAACTCCCCAACCCCCAACTCCCCCCCCAACTCTCCCGATAGTCTCTTTTAAAGTCCAAAAATTATATTATTAGAATTTTATGTGAGTGAGAGATTATGAGAGATACAGGGCAATGTCTGATAGAGTCTTTTGAAGAAAGAGCCATTGCAACTTTGAGCTGACCTGTCCCAACAGACGGCATGTATGTATCAGTCATCGTGTAGCTCAACCCTATTTTAGGGAGCTCAACGACCCGTCACAAGACGCTACCAGATCTGCAGGACATTTGCAGATGTAAACATATTAGAATCAATGCCAAAAATGCTGCAAACCAAAATGCTGGGACACAGGACTCTTCTTTTTCAGGACTGTAAACTACCACGCGGTCCCATTTCGGGATTGTAAATGACAGATGTATTCGAATTTAAGGTTCGAGGACATGCCGATTGCCTCACGATGTTTTTCTTCACCGTTTGAGAGTAGCGGTAATGATTAGACTGGCCTGTTAGTCTAGTGGTTAGTGACCCTGACTGCTAAGACTGAGGTCCTGGGTTCGATTCCCACCCAGAACAAATCTTTGTGTGATGAGCTCAGTTCTGTTTCTGGGTGTAATTTATCTATAATATGTATGTATTTAGAAATATATAAGTATATTTATCAGTTGTCTGATTATCATAGTACAGGCTCCGCCTAGTTTGGGATCAGATAACGGTGTGTTGGTTGTCCTAAGATATTTATTTATTTACTAGCTTTTGCCCGCGGCTTCGCCCGCGTGGATGTCGGAAATTAACGCAGGAGGACGTAGGTACTACTGCGGTAAGAATGTATTAATCCTGGTTATATAGGTAATATATACTCTGTGTGCCATTTTCGATCCAGATCCATTCAGCCATTTTTGCGTGATAGAGAAACAATCACCCAATCATAAATATTTTCACATAATTTATAGTATTAATAGTAGTAAGTAGGATTATAATTCATATTACTTCGGATTCATAGTTTATGAGAATACATGTGTGTAAATAAAACTAATAGTATTCAGAGTAAGAAGACTGCGGCATAGGGATTGGTTTAGTTGAATATAAGTTTTCCTGGTTTTTCTTGACGCTCGTATTCTACCTATACAGACACTCAATCATTTACCAGACACCAAATCGATCATAGGAATAATAGGAACAGTACTTTTGCCAGTGGCTTCGCCCGTATAGCTGTCGGAAAATATCACCTGGGAACCTACTACCGGGATAAAGTATCCTATATGGTAAGTATCCAGGATAACCGAAAATCCAAATCCATCCAAAAATCTACACATCTAAGCCATACTTCGCGGTCTCTTACTTGGAATAATATATACTATTAGGTGTATTTTGAGTATAACGAACACACATAATATTCGCATTTACTTTGAAGCCTATGTAATATGAATTACAATCCTACTTATCCTGCACTACCCGACCGCTACCAACCGGGACGGACGTACCTACGGCCTGCAAGCCGCTCCGCCCCCGCTTTTTAAATCTCTGATATCTTCTAAGATATTCATTTAAATTACATGCTGTCAAGGGCCATATTGATTTATATAAAATGCACAATATATTTAAGGTACTTAATTGGATATGGATTAATGCTACATTGCTTAAAATCGCTTCGTAAATATGCCATTATTTCTCGTAAAAGTAAAGGATAAAAAATGGTTATTGTGGGTTATCCCTAAGAGATGGACGTATACTATCGCGGACTTTTTTGTAGACCTGTTTAAGGTGTATAATACTGTAGTACATTATTTTGATCTATTTTGTAGGGTTCAGCCAGCGTTCGCAACGTAAGCGCAAAAAAATGAGTTTATTAGTGACATCACATTAGAAACCTCTAAAATTATCAGCGTTTATTTACTACATTATGCATGTTATACGCATATAAACCTTCCTCAGGAATCACTTTATCTATTAAAAAAACCCGCGTCAAAATCTGTTGAGTAGTTTTAAAGATATAAGCATACATAGGGACAGACAGACTGCAAAGTGACTTTATTATTTTATATGTAACAAACTTTCATCCCCTATTCCCTATTGTTATTTTATCCCCTTAAGGGTAAAAATTTAACAAACTTTAAATATAATTCATAAATATAAATAAAAGCCAAATAAAAAAGTTTCATCATTCTAGCTTTAAAAATGACAATACTTCCTAACATCATTTCATCCTCCCTTTCAACCCCTTAAAACCCCTTTTCCGCAATAAAAAGTAGCCTATGTCCTTTTTCAGGCTCTTAACTATCTGTGTACCAAATTTCATTTAAATCGGTTCAGTAGTTTTAGCAGGAAAGCGAGACAGACAGACAGAGTTAGTTTTGCATTTATAATATTATATGTGTGGATATTAGTGTGGATGTAATAAAAGCCAAATAAAAAAGTTTCATCATTCTAGCTTTAAAAATGACAATACTTCCTAACATCATTTCATCCTCCCTTTCAACCCCTTAAAACCCCTTTTCCGCAATAAAAAGTAGCCTATGTCCTTTCTCAGGCTCTAAACTATCTGTGTATCAAATTTAATTTAAATCGGTTCAGTAGTTTTAGCAGGAAAGCGAGACAGACAGACAGAGTTACTTTTGCATTTATAATATTAGTGTGGATTAGTGTGGATAGTGTGGATAATTCTAAATACATGTTATAAATAAATTACGCACAGATACAGAACAAATAATTTATCGTGCTCATCACACAAAGATTTGTCCTGGGTGGGAATCGAACCCAGGACCTCAGTCTTAGCAGTCAAGGTCATAGTCGATTTGGTGTAGCGGTATCAACACTGAGTTGAAAGTCGCGCCAAGTGTCCCGAGTTCGATCCCAAGCAACTGAAATTCTTTCACAATGCACGGTTGGCCTAGCGCGCCAGGCGTCCGGCACCAGTCGGGGATCGCGGAAGACATATTGGTTCCCGTGGTCCCCGACGTAGGTGTGGGACGGAACACCGGGGTGGTTTTAGTCAGGCCCTGGCATATGGGCAACTGAAGGAACACGGGTGGGTTTTAGTCAGTAAAAGTCTGACTCGCCCTTCGGCTCCACCCTAGAGTGAGAGAAGTCATTTGATGATTTCCCACCCACAAAAAAAGCAGTCAGGGTCACTAACCACTACACTAACGGGCCAATCATAATTATTAATTATAGCTTCTGCCCGCGACTTCGTCCGCGTTAAATTTCTTGTTCCCTCGACCCTTCCCGTCGCGTCGAATCGCCTACCCGTGCGATTTTCCCCGTTTTTGCAACATTTTTTATTACTTCTCCGCTCCTCTTAGTTATAGCGTGATGTTATATAGCTTATAGCCTTTCTAGATAAATAGGCTACCCAACACAAAAAGATTTTTTTAATTCGGACCAGTAGTTCCTGAGATTACCCCGTTCAATCAAACAAACAAACTCTTCAGCTTTATAATATTAGTATAGATAGCTGTGCCCGCGACTTCGTATACAATCTTTACTTCGTACTTCAAACCAATGACCAAAGTTGACCAAACGAAACCAATAAGATAAGCCAATACTTTTTTTTTCGACCAATTTAGAAAATCGATAAACCAAGCAACCAAAGAACTTTTACGACACACGCAAGAACTTCTAAGACACCTAACAAAACCCAATTTGCCTAGTAAACACGGTGGACGTCATTCTCACGCGGAAAATACACCGCGATTCAGAAAATGACGTCATTTGCACAACGCCATCTATCGGATTTGGATTTCAACTATCAACATTAGTACTATACTGAATTGCGTAACGTAATATTTTACTTCTTGAACTCACTAAATTAATCATATCTTTTGATAGAGTGAACCGATTTCGATGAAACAAAAACTAAGTTAAACCTCAAGTTGCGTATAATGTTTGTATATAAACATTATCAGCATTGAATTCGTAGATTTTACGTGATGTGCGCACAAACAAACAGACAAACCGACAAACAGACAAACCGACAAACAGACAAACAGACAAAAATTTCAAAAATGATGGAAATGGGTTCTGTTACTTATCTTTTCACATGCTGGCTATTTTTTGTTTCAATTTCTTCAATGTACAAAAATTATTTTTCTACAGATTTATTATATGTATAGATTATTGATTACACAACGTAAAGCGCCTGCTTGAGTTTGAGCTCACGACCTACATCACCTAAGTAGAAAAGGTTACTTCTGGGCCAGTACTCTCCCGAATAATGCAAAAGTTCCTAAAAATACAGAAATTGCCCACCACACATTCAACGTTCTCTTTTTTTTCCTATAACTTGTACCACGCCCCATATTATTGTGTCGTGTTGTTATTATGACGGGCGGTGTCGGCGGGCGAAATTATGCAATTTGCGGTCGATACTCCACCGCGGTGATTTAAGAAAGTGCCGTGTCAAATCGACGGAGTTTTCAATGTAACAGTATTATAATTTGTTCTACCGGTTTCGGGAACAATTTTGTGGCACTAAGTGAGCTTAGATTGTGATTTTTTTGGTGATAAGCAGAAGTGTTAGTGTCAGTTCAAAGAAGAAGTAATTTTGTTAATGTATTTAACTGTGGGAATCCTAATACCGCTACAGTGAAAAAGAGCAGTGGCACTGTGGCAGCGACCGCGACTTACGAGTTGTCGGCTGTGGGTCCGAACCCGAGCAGGCACTTTACTTTGTGTAAATAATTTCATCACCACTGCTCTCAAAACGACGAAGGAAAACATACTGAGGAGACGACATTCGACATCTACTGACCCACACTGGACCGGGTGGTGGATTATGACCCACTCCTCATAGAGAGGAGGGTTATGTCCTAACAGTGGGAACATTACAGGGTGGATTTTATATAAGTTTAATGTAAATAGAAGACTAGCCATAGTGGCCATCATTCGGCAGTAGAAGAGAGAAAAAAAAAACAAAACAAAAGAACATGAAAAGTTTTACTAAAGTCACCGTTACCTAGTCACGAAATATGGTGATTATGGACCATCCCTTCTCGGTATAAGAAGAGCTAACTGTGCTTTTATTTGCTAAGGATTTGTTTACTGGTCAACAGCCAATAAGTATGGCCCTCAATATATTTCTGTCCACTTCAAAGTATTATTTCAAAATGGACTAAAATATTAATTTTCGTTTTATTGCAGTCCAAAGCAACGCTACATTGGCATTGCTATTACCAGAACACATAATGTCGGTTATACACATACGTTAAGCGTTGATACATTGTATGGAACACGTAATTTCATCTCCATATATTTTATGGCACATTAAGAGCCAGCTTTATACCTAATTTCTGGGGGAATTGTATAATATATCGATGTGTGAATCGTTTTCAATAATATCCCGTGGGAATGAAAGAATTCCGAACTGGATTGAGGATTTTTGCTGTATTATTACGCGTTTGGAAGAAATATTTAAGAACCGGTTACAAAATAAGCTTGCGGTCATCGGAGAGAGCCAATATATTTTCGCGCCACGTACTCGCTAATGTAAAATTATATGTCGTTCAAACCTAACCTAAAGCAAGTTATAGAAGCCCTAGGCTCTAGCCGAATATTATACTGAATGTCATTATTACCCGCAATATAGTATGATATAAATTTGGAACCTCAACTGACAAATTCAATAAAAACTTTTACCAAAAAATAAAACTATATTATTTGTTTAATTTTGTTAAGTTAATAGTTTTTGATTATATATTTTTCATTTTCTCATACTCTTACACACGCTGTCTACATCTCTGTATCTTTTCTCCTATCGCAGGTGTGCTGGAAGAGATTTCTTTAGAAATAAGCATCACCTTTGTACAATTTTTTCTGTTCTTTTCTTCTTGTCTGTTTATATATGTGTGTACATAAATGGTTAAATAAATAAATAAATAAAACTTTTTAACACGTTATTATTATTTTATTAAACTACTGCTTGACCAAAGAGTTCTCACTTCATTGATTCGTCTTCGACAACGGTAGCTACTGCCACTGACGAACAAAGTAATGAAATGAAGCAATTTAATAGATATATTGATGGTGTACTAAATTGATATGATGTATTGTAGTGGAGTAAAAAGTAACAATAATGAAGGTATTGATTAAAGCAAAAGAAAAAAATTACAACAAATTAAACGATTGCCTTCTGTAAATAGGGTCAAATGAAATTAAATGGCATTACTTCACCCATATGTTTTATACCGGTATCGAAAACGAATAAAGCAAACAAAACAATAATAAAACCTTTTTTTCGTAATACGGTATGCGAAGTTCATAAGGAAATGTGTATCCGTACATATGTAACCAACTTAATATACGTTCTTCCATATAAAGCTCATAGACGATTCATAATTCGACGCTAACGCCATCTATCGAGCGAGAGGACAACTCTATTCTTTGACAGACTTTTACACGAGTGTTTTTGTGACGTTTTGAACGAATGTCAGCCGATCTATTCTGTAAAAATCTCACTGTGAAAACTAAGGTGAAGTGACACAAAAGTGAGCTGTCATTCCATACGATGCTAGGGATTGACACTAATGACAGCTCACTTTAAGCTCACTTCACCCAAGTTATTACGGTGAGATTTTTCAGAATAGCGCTACAGGTAGTGAAATATTGTTTTCACACCGCCTGCTCGGTGATGTTAAATTAGATATACGTGTCATGCAAATCTAACCTAAAATAAGTTACAATATCGCTGGGTCTGACCGGGCAATAAACAAGATTACACTGAACTAGCTTCTGCCCGCGACTTCGTCCGCGTCAAATTTTTGCTCCCCTGACCCTTCCCGTCGCATCGAATTGCATGCCAGTTTTCGTCCATTTTTCATTGCTGCTCCGCTCCTTATGATTGTAGCATGATGTTATATAGCCTTTAGCCTTCCTCAATAAATAGGCTACCCAACAATAAAATATTTTTTCAATTCTGACCAGTAGTTCCTGAGATTACCGCGTTCAACCAAATAAACTCTTCAGCTTTGTAATATTCTAGTATAGATTTTCATTCTCAACTTGGTGGACAATCATTAAGTTAGAATTTGGAACCGTAACAAAAAATGAGCATGACAACATTGCCTAAAAAAAACGCTTTACTTTTTAATTTTTATGACCTCCCAGAAGGTGTGAAAAGTAGAGTATTTTTTATCGAGAATAAGATGTCACCCTCTTGGGCGAACCTGATCTCTCTCGTCTAGTCTTAACTGCACTCGGGAGTACTAGAATCCTTCGTTACGCTCCGAATTCAATAAAGCGTCTGTGACATTAGACACTGTTGACACTGACACTGACCTGAGTATATAATGTACTATTTATCACGTGGAAGAAATGAGGTTGTAAAACACCTACAGTCTTTTTACCATTCGATTTTTTTAAATCGTATTTCGAAATGTACTCAGTACCCAAAAATCCAATCATTGGCACACAACAGCGCCTCCAAATGACAAAGACGAAATCACAGCCTAAAAAAATAAACTCAATTTTGAAATTGGAACTGTTATCTTTGGCCGTTACGAAATCATGTCGGGACCTGTCGGATTCGCTCGACAAGTGAGAAAAAAAGCCTATAAATAGTCGTTGACAATAGACAGACATTGTAAAAAGGTCGGACCGGCCCTGGTCACAAAGGGTCCTATTGTAAGATCTGTGAGGCGACGAGAGCAAAAAATAAAAGGGACTATTAAGGGATTTGAAATGGTGCCCGAGAAATTAGTAAACGGATAAGTGGTCAACGATTTATTGGAAACATAAGACCAAGGTTTGGCGTCTATTTAAGTTTGGTTCAAGATTTTAGAGCTAAAATAAGTGTTAACATTTTTAATTCACAAAGATTTATAAGCAATGTAGGTAGCCAACAACGACGATTAAGTCCAAAATGTTGAAGTTTATTCAATAGATTCTTATACAGTATTTTGCTTCTTTGTAGCATCTACATCAGCATTTCGAGAACGCTTTATCGTGTTGAAAAGATGAGCTAGTCCGTAACCCTGATAGCGGAGCTTATATGGAGGCCATGTATATTGTACAATATAGTTGGAACTGTAGCTAAACTAGATCCACTGCAGACAAAGAAAGAACATAAATTGACAACACCAACATTTAATCCACGTTTCTTTAATCGAAAGCCTAATAAATCTATAAATAAATCTTTCCTGATTATCATCTCAGCTGTTATTCGCGTCCACAGTCTTCGTTTATTTCCAACTGAAGAAAACGCCCTAGGGCATCACTTAGTACTTGTCTGGAACACTAAAGGTGTCTAGGAAATTTATGAGAAACTAGAAGGCTGCTCTATTAAACTACGAAAGCTTAGGGCCATGTTTGTTTTCTTTGAAAGCTTAGGAAGTGCAAGAAGTTTGTTAATTAAGAATTTAACAGCGTTGGTTCTCTGTGCGGTGTTTGAATCTTTAGAGAAAAGTGAATGAACTATCTTACCCATTATGTTATTGGTTTTATCTTCATCTTATCCCCTTTTTCTGGTCGCATAGTTTAATTACTATATCTGAAGACGCTAATATAAAGTCGTCTGTATTCATAGTTTAAATATAATATCTTTTTAAATCAAAACTTCGGAAGCTCATGACGAGAAATTTTTCATGTATAAACATAGTTCGCAATGCAATTTTAACTGACTTCAAAAAGGAGTAGGTTCTCAATTCGTCTGTATTTTTTTATATAGGTATATTCCGGGATACCTTCGGCAATACTAGTATGCTTCAGCATGCTTGTTCATAAAAAAATATTAACTTTGCTTGAGTATTTTTTGCGATAGCTTCTAATCCACTGTGTGTAACTTGATGATGTGCTAATGCAATACTACCAGTGTTATTTACATAGCAAGAAATGGTAAACGAATTGTTGTGGGGTAGGTACCTACCTACCTGGTACCTTATCTTAAACGCAACTAACTATAAATTACGATCCAAAGACACAGACTTTAGATATTTTATTTTGTAAAAAAGTTTTTTTTTGTATTAATTATAACAATACACCACGTAGGCATAGCCTATTACATTATGCATTTATTGACAAACTCATGCATCAGTATAAAATAGCATCAAACTACTCTTCATTCAAGATTACTGCCGCATATATTCCGAAGTAAAATCCACCAGGAGCTTCACCTATCCAGTATAACTAAGTCTACCTAGGTAAATACAATTCTCCACCGTCCAAGGTAAAGTTTATGTGTGTGTCCTTTCTATTTTACTTTGTTATCTGTCTACCAAGTTGGACTTGTGTGTCTTCGCGATGCATATTCAGGCACTGCGGTCGTGAGTCGTGGCAGTAGATCTAATATTTATGTTTGCAGGTCCTTGCAGCTTTCAGCACTATCATTAATTGAGATTCTCTATTTACGTTTTACTCGAAATGAGCAGTCCAACTTCTGCGTCTGTCGTATTGACATGAAATGTAGAATTACTCATGATGTATAAAGGCCTTAATATTAAGTGCACTAGACATATATTAGCATATATTCGTATATTATGCAATATATTTGTTGATTTAAACTTTGCTTGATGTAGTTTCGTTTACTTGTTTATTGATTAATTACTCTTTGTAGCTACACTAGCTCGACAGATAGATATTACACTAGCCCCTATTATACAAATCTATACTAATAATAATATTATAAAGCTGAAGAGTTTGTTTGTATGATTGAACGCAGTAATCTCAGGAACTACTGGTCCAAATTAAAAAAATCTTTTTTTGTTGGGTAGCCTATTTATCGAAGAAGGCTATATAACATCACGCTAAAACCAAGAGGAGCGGAGCAGTAATGAAAAATGTTGCAAAAACGGGGAAAATCGCATGGGTAGGCGATTTGACGCGACGGGAAGGGTCGGGGAAACAAGAAATTTAACGCGGACGAAGTCGCGAGCAGAAGCTAGTTTATATTATATAGAACTAGCTTTTGCCAGCGGCTTCGCCCACATATGGGGGCGAAGCAGCTGCCGTATGTATATACATATAAATTAATAGCTTCTGCGCGCGACCTTTCCCGTCGCGTCGAATTGCCTACCCGTGCGATTTTCCCCTTTTTGCAACATTTTTCATTACTACTCCGCTCCTCTTAGTTGTAGCGTGATGTTATATAGCCTATAACCTTTCTCGATAAATAGGCTTCCCAACACAAAAATAATTTTTAAATTCGGACCAGTAGTGAGAGATTAGCGCGTTCAATCAAACAAACATACAAACAAACTCTTCAGCTTTATAATAATAGATTCTACATATAAACCTTTCTCTTAAATCACTATGTCTATTGATGAAAACCGAATTAAAATCTGTTGCGTAGTTTAAAAGATCTAAGCGTACAAACACGAAATGCGACTTTATTTTATATTATGTAAAGATATCAATGTTGTATCTCTGTCTACTGTATCCTTGTCGTGCTATAGGTCTACTTCTTCTAATCCAATTGGAAATAAGGATAGTAACGTATACCATGTTATATATCCGATGCCGTGATCCTCCAATCCGTCCCATCTCCCGTCAAAGTTTCAGGTTGATTATTCTCTCAGTTTTACGATGGCCACTGGGAGTTATAGTTACGAAATACAATTTGTACCAGCTTCCGTTGCTTCAAACTTTATCATGCATGCATTTGAAATGTGAATGCATTATGATATCCTTCCTCGTACTAGGATTTTGCTGGAATATTACTCATCTTTTGATTTAAGAGAATGGGTATTGTTATAAAAGACATGGCTTGTTAGTTTCTTTAGTCATGGCGCAGAGGTTTCTAAGTTGTGTTTTTTTTTTTGCTGTTTGTTTTTAAACGTGGTAATAATGACTAGCCTCTGCGATATACCCAGCAGTTCTCTGAAAAAACCCAGTTTCTTTTATAATTGAATTAACAGACAAACAGCCTTACGGATCGTCAGAACCTCGAAAGTCTGACAACCAGTCGTACCAAGAGGTATCGTATTATTCAGTAACTAGGTTGTGGAGGTCAGATAGACAGTCACTCCATACAAAGTACTGGTACTCAGCTACACGTCGTTAGACTGGAAGCTGTTCCCCACATAGTTGGAAGAAGACTAGGAAAGATGACGAGCAGACATACAGAGAATAATTTCTAAATCTAAAATACGGTGCCAGTATTTCTTTTCGGTCAATATCGAGTAGGTTATGAATAAGGACAATTATATTTAGCTAGTAACGTTTAATAGAAATGACAATGCTAATTCTTTGCTTCATGAAAATTCCCACGATATTGCAACTAATAGCGTTCTTTCTACATACATAACTGTTACATCTTAAACGACAGATGTATTCGATGCTATCACTGACGAACACTCCCACTTCCAGTCAATTAACTTCGCTGACAATAGTCACTTGCACGCAGATGAGAATATGATTGCCACCAGTGACGGAAGTTTTTGGCATCCACTGTTATTAAGTGCCGTTGTGAATGTAGCTATAATAGACACTTTTTCTTCTTGTTTTTGTGAATGACGTCAGTCTTATTGGAAGATCAGATTTTTTAATTGCTTGCTAGCTTATAAAGATATGCTAAGAAGAAGTCTGTTTACGAAGCTTTTGTGTACCCCAGTCACTTTTTACACTGTTTTCGTCAGTCCGGATTATAAGGTATCTACTGATGTTGCGTGGAGTTATTTCTTTTGGAATAATATCTCGCAGGTCAACCTACCAGGTTGTCGACTACTTATCCGGACTTGCTTGTCAAAGGTTAAAAAATAGAGCGACCACTCGCTAAGGGCTACCCTTGTAGAAATGCTGGTAGATGGCAGCAAGGGACAGGCTGGATCAAAATGAATGAGTTCTTTCAATAATATCGGCTCATTTATTTCCTCCAATTTTTTAAACCTTTCCTACATCTTGGTTGGTGTTGCATACGGTTGTGAATGTAAGCAAATGTGTTTGAACATATGACATCAGTGTAGATCACACGGAGTGACCGCTAGGTGCCATGTGACCTCCGAGACCTCCTTTGGTTGTGCCAAAGGAAAGATACCGATATTCCATTGTTGGCTTTTGTCCCTTTTAAGGGTCCAAAGGAAACGAAAGCAATTACTCGAGGGAAGTGATTGAATAATCCACACACGTTGACTTTCGGCTGCTCTCGAGTTTACGAGTTTGTTGAACCAAAGTCTTTATGGTTTCCTGGTACCTTTAATGAATAGGACCGTTATTGGGATTCGTCATAGGTCCTTCGGTTTTGGGCTCGATTACATGAACTATTGGAAATAATGCCGACAAAGATTTTGATAGTGTTGTTAAATGAACCGCGTCAAATAATTCTTTAATGCGTTTGCTCCACAAATCACTGAATACGTTTACCGATAAACATATTCAAAGCATCGTTCTGTTTCTGACTGTCAGACCATATTCACAAAGAGGTAACAATATGGCGAAGGGATTTTACAGAGCAACAAGCGCTCTGGGTGTTCAAATTTCGATGTTGAACCGAGTATTGAGAATACGAGTGCATCCAAGCGCGTCACAATTCTCGGCTCTAAAGCAGTGCGCTTAAGGTTCAGTGTCATCATCATAAGTGACATTTTGACACAATAAAACAATTATTATGGCAAGATGTCATTGAACGAATGCAGTCTAGTAACAATCTAACATATGTGTGATTATTGATGTAAAACGGATTTTAAACGTTATAAACCACTTGGTTTGAAACCGTCTTTTTGGTTTAAATCGATTTAATTTAAAACTACATTATGCGGTTCTACATTGGTTTAATTGTTTTTTTTTTTTTTTAATATACTCATGCTTCACGCGAAGTGATGTTTACCCCACCTATTCCTTGATTTGGGATATATCAAAGGGAATTAAAATAATAGGAAAATGTACTGAAAATATGCAGTGACTAAGTAAAAACCACATCAGGCAATATTTTTATTGATACTTAGCTAGTAGCTTCAACATATTTTAGATGAATATTTTTAATAAATAATACGCATATCAAAATTGGTTTTAGTTTGTCTCATCATAATAAAGAAGCATATGATTGTAGTAACAAAAATGGTTGAATGACTTTAATTAACCCTTTTAATTAAATTTTAAAGTTATACGTAATCATTTTACGGCCGACGTGGTCGTGGTATCAAACCATTTAAAAACGGGTTTTAAACCACAGATTTTGGTTAAAAACGGTTTTTTTTTTCTGTTTAAAACTTTTAATGTACAAGGTGTTATAGGTAAGGTGTTATAGGTAAGAAGATGCTTGAATGAAAATAAGAGTGTGATGACACAAACGGAAGTACCTTACCTGTTCTGTAGAGATAGGCTACCAACTAACGTACTATACCTGCTAAAGTTTTACATAATAATATATCGTAGGTAGGCGGATAGTCGCGTCACAATATTCGTCCTGCTTGAAGGATGCCCGCCGTACGTGTCGCTTCGTTGTGTACCCCGCCTGAATAATAATGATATTCTGTGCGATGCGATGGCGGGACACTCTGATGTATGGAAGAGGAATTTAGTTTTGTATGGGATATAAACTTAAAAGTTTAAGATGGAGGAGGTTGTGGCTCGATAATAACAGCTGACCCGGTCCATCGGAAGGTTAAGTTACGCTTGCCGCGGTCAGTTCGTGGATAGGTGACCATTCATAATGAGTCTGATGACTGGTCCCTTTGAGTGCGAGTCCGACTCGCACTGGCCCGGTTTTTGATTTAGAATTCGAAAAATATTTTCTCTCAAAACATGCATTAAACGGGATCTAATCACACGTATATACAAGCCCCCCTGATTATCACCAAAATCCTCATTCCACATCTCTTACCCGTCACCGCCACACTAACGCACACTCCTCACAAACTCGCCGTACTCGATATTTCACACACGAGAACCCACTTATTTAAGGGATCAGAGGTGCCCTAGCTGATTTATTCACGGGACTACTCTAGATTGTTGCTTGACGTCGGGAAATGGCGGACGCTGGGCGATAACGTTAGATTTAATGTCAGTTAGGTGTAATGGTGTGTGAGTGACGTTCGAGCTGATGGCCTCGTGTTTCGATGTTTCCTTGTGAAACTAAGGGCGGTTCAAATTGGTTTTGTTTTAGGATTATTTTTGTATTGTGTTTTTTGGATACACTGAATGACCGTATGGAGAAGCGTGGCTTCATTACTGAAAATCTCTATGCTTCGATTGGCTATAAGTATTTAAAAAAAAAAACCTTGTCTTAATTAGGTGTCGTTTACACTACCTGTGTGTGGCATTGGGCTGGCCATGTTTGTCGAAGGACCGATGGCCAGAGCAGAGGAGTCCTGTAGTGGAAACCGCATATCAGCAAGCGTAGTATGGTAGAAGGACTGACAACCTTGGGACAGAGAGAAGTGACTGCAATAGACTGGATGCGGAAGATGGAGGACAGGGTGTATTGTGGCGCTCCCTGTGAGAGGCTTTTACCCAGCAGTAGATTGCAATAGGCTGAGTTGATGAATTTGATACCACCTACTTGCTTAATACTTTGAAATTTACACTTACAAATCCTATTATATCCCACGACTGAATACCTCATCTTTTGATTTAAAAACACGACGGTTTCCACATGAAACTTTAGTATCAGACACTATTAAGAAAAGATATTCGCCCATAAGAGTAACAACATCGAGGTATAACTACAACAGAAGATTATATGTCCGTTAAGTGTAATGTAGTGAGAATGACGCCGATACCCTGCTACGGAGTACTACCCTGCTTTTGATGGGGTTGAGTCGTGAGCGTTTGTTTCCCGACGGTTGATATTATGTGTTCTAACATTAGTGGTAAATTGTAGAGCAGTTTATTTTTGTGTGTAAATATTTGGCTTTATAAAGCACTAGCTTTTGCCCGCGACTTCGTTCGCGTAAATATCGGTTATCGCGGACGCAGACGAAATCGCGGAATAAAAAATAGCCTATGTCCTTTCTCAGGCTCTAAACTATCTGTGTACCAAATTTCATTTAAATCGGTTCAGTAGTTTTAGCAGGAAAGCAAGAAAGACAGACAGAAAGACAGATAGAGTTACTTTTGCATTTATAATATTATATATATTGTGGATATTGTGGATGGATAGTGTGGAAGTGTGGATAATCAGCCGATAATGTTCCCACTGCTGAGACACAGGTGTCCTCTCTGTGGGAAAGAGTGGGCTGTAATCCACCACGCTGGTTCAGTACAGGTAGGTAGAGATCAACATGTCTTCGAATTTTCGGTTCTACGATGTACCGGTTTCCTCATGATGTTTTCTTTTACCGTTTTGCAGTGGTGATGAAACTATTTACATAAAGTATAGCGCCCGTCTAGGTTTTTACGAGGATATCTTTTTGACAGCGAAAAAGTGAAATAAAAAGATTTAAAAATAAATATCCGGACTGTAAACGTCTGGCTTTTAAATCTTTTTATCTAGACTTTTCTAAAATTTCCCTCTTACAGGGGATTTCAACATAATTGGCGAAATGTGAGTGTGCTGTAGGTACACCCCTGCCATAGTGTTAGATTATGTTATCAAATTTCGAAATTATAACTTTACTCGAAACACTTTTCTTTTCTTTAATTGGAAAGAGTTTGCCTAGATGGTTTGGTCATGTTGAGAGGATGAATGAAGGACGGCTTACAGAAGGTATTTACAAGGCAGATGTGAGTGGAAACACCGGGAGGGGACGCCCTAAGAGGAGATATAGTGACCTTACTGGTGATGTTCTTCAGAAGGGTCAGGTGCGTAGTACTGGTAACCGGCGTGCGTGTATGATCAGATGTATGAACCTTAACGAGACAAAAGGAGTATCTGATGATCGTAGCAGGTTGCGTTCCGTAGTTTCTGCCTACCTCTATGGGACGAAGGCGTGAATTTACTTATTTATGTATATATAACTTTACACACGGTAATTAATAACTGAAACGTTATCCCGCAAAGCCGAAAATTCTTAAAAAGTATTGCAATATTACGAGCGGGTAAAGTATCTAAGCAATTTTTCAGTGCAGTTCAGCAAATATTCACACAAATCGCAGTGGTTGTCTGCACCGGAACAGCAATTAACCGGTGACCTACATCTGGGGGGCTTTGCCCAACAGCTAGAACAGTCCATGGTTACAATTTGACTTAGATACCGCCTTTATTTCGTAGCAAATAAGGGTGATTTTTGTAGTTCAATTGTTATTACTGACTGCTGTACGCGATTAGTGCAACATTGTGTGATCATCCTGGATGTGGTTGTTTAACTAAGGTAGATGAAAATATCTCTATTTTAGTTGTAGTACCCTAAGACTGAATATTTCTGAGTGGAAATTGTAAACCAAGACCGCAGTTCATCGAAGCGATATTGATGATGTTTCAAACTCAAACTATTTATTTAAATTAAACCATTTAAAGACCGTGTGGTGCGTTAAAAATAGCACCATCCATCGTGGGTATCGTAAAAGGCAATTAAGGGACTTACTAGAGAATGGGCAGCAGAGTTTTCTATGCATTTTAGCACCATACTGCGAGCGCCAACTCGCCTGCCAAGCGTGGCGATTATGGCCAAACTCCTTAAATTGGGGGAGGCTTATATCCAGTAGTGGACGTCTTACGGCTGAAATCATGATTTAAGCTAAAGCAATATTACAAAAATAATTAAACGTACAAAAAACTTTCATGTTTTAAGTAATAAGACTGTGGCCCTAATCTAAAACTTCTATCATACTGTACATTTCGTCTATGATATACTCAAATTAGACTTTTTGAATTCCACTAGTAGGTACTAAGTTATAGGATACACTATAATATAAATAATTCAAAGTGGGTAGTTTGAAAGTTCCCTTTTTGGACGAATTCCAAACTCGACACTGATTACGTCACGATGAAGGCTCGGTTTCAGCACGAAACAGAAATAAACATACAGAAGATCTATTTTCTGTTTGATCTACCGTACGTCGGCCTTTCTTCTCAGAATAGTCCGATAGGAAACGCCGACCATCATGGATAATTAGACCTTCATAATAGCCCATGTTAATCGTAGTTACGGCCAACATTTGAAAGAAATAATCTTAAAATATTAAATGTAAGGAATGTTTCTTTTGTATCATAATAAAGATCACCAGAAAAAACGACATTTTACAACTATTTCACTAATGAAAAAGTTTCTCTAAATGAATGACCCAATACAGAAATGGAAATTAATCAGTAGTAACGAACTAAGAACGAAAATCGCTCTTATTTCTACTAAATGAG
Organism: Aporophyla nigra; assembly: GCA_947507805.1. Classification (NCBI taxonomy): domain Eukaryota; kingdom Metazoa; phylum Arthropoda; class Insecta; order Lepidoptera; family Noctuidae; genus Aporophyla; species Aporophyla nigra. The sequence continues at coordinate 22,183,807 of OX382304.1, read as the reverse complement.
ATGCTGTTAAAGTCAAAGTCGGTACCATGGACGTGCGATTGACTGTACAATAATAATAATTTTTAATTTACAGATTATGTTTTAATTTTTGAAACTACAATTAAAATGAGAATTTAAAAAAAAAATACAACTGTTGTACAAGTTGTCATGATGGGCAAATCATGAAATTCATAAACCCAAAGGAAGTTTGTTTATTAATTTCAGAAGAAATAAATAAATAAATAATAATAAATATCTTAAGACAACCAACACACCGTTATCTGATCCCAAACTAGGCAGAGCCTGTACTATGGCAACCAGACAACTGATAAACATACTTATATATTTCTAAATACATACATATTATAGATAAATATACGTATTACCATACTAGTTTATTTATCGTGTGGTGTCTAACATAGACCTTTTGTACCTAACCTACTATGTGACCTCAGGTCTTAGTAAATTATTCATAACATTGGTCTTTAATTAGCATGTACTGAACGCCTTCCGACCTAATAAAGTTTTATGTTGATTTATTTGTTGCTTCTCTTTCAAAATGGCTGAGAACGGTACCGCATTGGCCTTGATAGTTTTAGCGTGGCAGCTGAAATGTTGCGTCGGTTTGCGGTGATAACTGGGAACTAGTTATTATTTGTGATTTAATGTTTTGATAGAATAGTTTATCTTGAAAATTGAAAATGTCTAGCTTTGGTGACATTAACGTGAAATATTAGATACTGTTGATTTGCAAATAAATATTGTTCAGTGTAATTTTGAATCATACGTAGGAAGTAACGGAAACATTGTGTGGAAATCTGTTGTCATGGTATGGTCACGTGTTGGAAAATGTTGTGAGGAAAGTTTTGTGAAGAAAATTTCGATGGGTAAAAGAGTAGAGGGAGACCAAATAAACGATGGATGAACTGGGTGGATGATAATATGGATAGAAAGGGGTGACTACTAAGATGACGACTAATAGAGATGTGTGGAAGAAAAAGACATGTTGCGTTGACCCCAAATAAATGTTGATAAGGCCTGGAGGATAATGATAATTAGAAAGTCATAGTAGGTAAATTCCTGTAAAATAGAAGCTTGAAACCAGTTTAATACTTAGGGCCTAAAATTTTGCATTGTGGTGCTAGAGTATCTTGGCATATTTCACGCAGGACAATATACATAAAAAACAAAGTTAAATGCTGTTCTTTAAAAATTGCATCACTTGGGAACAGCTTTACTGGTTTAGGTTAATTTTTAAGGTTCCGTTGCCAAATGGCAAAAAACAGAACCCTTATAGATTCGTCATGTCTGTCTGTCTGTCTGTCCGAGTATGTCACAGCCACTTTTTCCGAAACTATAAGAGCTATGCTGTTGAAACTTGGTAAGTAGATGTATTCTGTGAACCGCATTAAGATTTTCACACAAAAATAGAAAAAAAAAAACAATAATATTTGGGGTCCCCATACATAGAACTGAAACTCAAAAAAAAAAAAAAACATCGTACCCATACGTGTGGGGTATCTATGGATAGGTCTTCAAAAATGACATTGGACAAAATGACATGAGGTTTCTAGTATCATTTTTTTCTAAACTGAATAGTTTGCGCGAGAGACACTGCCAAAGTGGTAAAATGTGTCCCCCCTTCTAAAATAAGGGACTGATAAAACTAAAAAAAAATATATGATGTACATTACCATGTAAAATTCCACCGAAAATTGGTTTGAACGAGATCTAGTAAGTAGTTTTTTTTAATACGTCATAAATCGTAAACCACAATTTACCTTTCATTCAGTCAACTCAGATATAAAAAAAAATAAAAAATTCATAAACATAAACCTTATGCATAAACCGTGAATACCTGCAGGTTTGTACGGAACCCTCGGTGCGCGAGTCCGACTCGCACTTGTTAGTTTTAAAATGCTCCTAAGTCGTTGTACACACGAAAGTAATAAAATCGCGCCAGTATTTTATCGTGCTCTGAATTTTGAATCAATGGTGTTGCACTGAGCTTGGAGAATCCAAGAAACCGCATTTCAGCACGTCGAAAAAATCGAGCAGTTAGTTATACTGCTCAATTTTCAACTTTCAGCGCTAAGCATAGCGTCAAAGATCCAGTGAGCAAAAAAAATCTGCTGCGATTTTATAACGTCCGTGAGTTACTAATAGTCCGAATAGATTTATCCGTGTTGTGCAAATTGTTTTTTTTTTAATTTTAAATTGAATAAGATGTCCGAAAAAAAACCAAATTTGGTTAAAACAGACCGATGTTGTCCTGTGCCAATTTTTAAATTTCAATAAGTCGTTTTAACCATCAGCTATTTACCTATAGTTGTAGCAAAACAGCCACTAATCACCACTTCACAAAATATCATTATACATAACATAAGTATTGTAAACACTTATTACATCCAACCCAGACCACAACAACACAGTTCTAACAATGATCCGCATTCATGTAATTAGATTCACGATCGCAATGTAGAATGTTCTACTGCTATTTAGGCATCCCCTAAATGTTTGGGCTAGTTAATGATGGCTACGGAATCCCAGCTATTCATCATGTATTCCATTTGATGTAATTAGTACATTGTATCGGTTTAGTAGCCATTGTTGAGATGATAATTAATTGGAATTACAGTGTTCTGGACAGTGGTGACTAGATGAGTTTTGTAGGGATGTGATCAAGTGGGTTTTGTGTGGGAACCTGATGTGTTTGTTTTATTCAAAGTCAAAATAATTCATTCCAGACAAGCTTCTGCCTGGGACTTCGTCCGGATCCTAGGGTCCTATCGTGATTTTATAGCCTGTTTTGATAAATGGGCAATCCAATACTAAAATATTTTTTCAATTTGAACCAGTGGTTCCTGAGATTAGTGCATTCCACCGAAAACAGATTAAAAAAAAAGATATTCCCGATTAAATCCTAAATCATTTTATTTCCGTAAGCCGGTCAGTACAAACAATTTTACACGTCATTCATATTTTATAAACTAACTGAGGTCGACCGTTCCTTTCTGACTACTCTGAGAAGAAACGCTGAAACCAACTCAGAGGTCACAGTCTCTTTTAAAGTTCAGACTGGCTTCTGACGACCCGTAACAACTGTCAAAGATCCAAGAAAGACAGCCGAGACCAACGGTTCAACGTGCTTTCCAAAGCACGGTGGGGTCTTGGCATGTAAAGATGGTCAGACGAACCTCGGCAAGCATAGCTTAACCTGGTAGATTGACCCGTGTGGCTGCTGTTACTTAGCCGTCAGCCTTTCTGTGAAAACGAATTAATTACTATAAGTAGAAACACGAGGCTTCTCAAATATAATCCTTGAATATAATCCTCTAGTAACCACCGCGGGAGGATATTCTAAGCTCAAGCCCACACAACATGAATAAATTTTAATACCTTCTTAAACCTACCTTCCACCTTTCACATAATATCGAAGTCATTACAGAAAATCTAAAACCTAATAATATGGTAATGACCTTTACTTTCGTGGAGGGTCAAAGGTCGAATTTAGAGCCACTCGGAGACTCTAAAGGTCCTCTTGTACCATCCTGTAATTATAAATTACCATTTCAAAGAACTACAAACAAACCGAAGGGTGTAAAGCCAAGTCTACACTGAAGGTTTAAGGTCGCACACGGTGAGGGCTGTCACGAATTTGAATAGATATTACAAAAGGCATCGACGGATTTATTTAGATTTTTGAAAGTTTCTAGCAATGTGAGTTTTCTATTAGTTTTATTACTATTAATCACTTCCATTAAAGAACATAGCTTATCATCCCTGTTACGTGTATTTAAAAATTATATACCGACGTGAAGAAAAAACTTTGTACCCTCTTTTTACGAAAATTACGGGGACGAAGGACTGTGAAATTTGAAGTAAAGGAGGAGCGCAGAAACCATTTTTAGGGTTCCGTACCCAAAGGGCAAAACGGAACACTATTACTAAGACTTCGCTGTCTGTCCGTTTGTCACCAGGCTGTATCTCATAAACCGCGATAGTTAGACCGTTGAAATTTTTACGCACATCTACTCTTAAACCACGTCCGAGAGCTGTCAATTGTCACTATTTCACAACAATGATGACACTGAGAGCTCATGAGCGGCGTTTCGATGTGCTAATTGGGCTCTGTCTCTTTGGCTAAATTCGCCTTTAGACTTTTTCTAGACTACACTTTAACCACTGGGCTAAAAGAATACTCTAGTCTGAATATTTCGATCAACAGTCTATTTATTCTGGCTTAGAGTGTCAAAAAATACTGATTTTGTAAGACGAGTTTTTAGTGTTTTAAAAATACTAAAACCTATCAATGTTACATTAATCACGTACTTCTTATCTCAGCTGTTTTAAATTCCCACAGCTCTTTGTATTATAATTATCTTGTTGTTTATATTTGAATCCGAGTTAATGCGCGATATAATCTACTAGTTAACTAATTTTGATCGAACAAACAAATTACCTACAGATATAATCAGCTGTCTAATACCTAAACAAATGCAGACTTATTTGCCAACCCTAAAATATTTTGAATGTGACATAAAGGGTCACAAAGGTCGTAGAGGTTATTAGTCCAAGATTGTGAAAGAAATTTCAATTTGTGCCAGATTCTAGTATGACTTGTAAATAAATTGTTTGGCTTGATCGGTAGGTGGATCATTCTAAAGGACAATATAGAAATTGCATCTTCAGAGTAATTGGATAACTTCTGAGATTTTCTTGACGTTTATTTTTTGAGAAAGCTTCCAATAAAAAATACCAATAGGTACAGATTTTCTGTACCTATAGGTATTTTTTAACTTTTCTTTTTTGTTGACCAATTACAATTACGTCTGACTCATTAGTCTAGAGGTTAAAATGTTTATTTTGAATTCAATGATTGCCTACTTAAATAAAATTACTTAATTCGTCAATTTTGAATATGAGACTGAGACACAAGGGGTCAAAAAGGTCAATGGGGTCGTCTAGTGTTGGAAAATAAGAAAATTGAAAAATAAGTACTTAAACCTAATGGGATTACGTAGTAAATATGTTATGAATTCTAAATTTTCCAATGTAACGTGTTTGAATTAATAAAGTGATCGATGAATATCGTAGGTGTAATTTCTTTTGACTAGAGCTTTTATTCAACACTACTTTCTGCCCACGACTTTGTGCACGTTAAATTGATTGTTTTAACATACCTATATTATATCCTATTTATGATTAATGACATTTGGCATTACTGCAGCTTCCAATTAGTGAAAGAATTTTCGGAATCGGAATAATATTTCGGAAGATTACTTCTACTTAAGAACTCTTTATAACTAAATTTTGACGAGTGTTTTAGTTTCATTTGTATTATCGATTGGAATAAATCAAATAAAAAGTCATTTATTCAACTTAGACTGAGAGTCAGCACTTTTCGAAGGTCAAAATTACATAAAACAGTTCCCGGTCAGCAGTAAAACGGTCGCCCTTCACCACTTCGTAGTGCCTGCGAAGAAAAAGTGGTGCATCTAACTCGCTAGCAACACAGCTGTCTGTTCAGTTAGAAGAACTAGTTTCCTCACCAGCTAGAATAATTCCTAAACGGACGAGTTTAACTTTACATTATTTCACAGCTCCGTTTTTACAGCAACCACAAATAGTAGCACAAACAAAACAACACACAATTCCTCCAATCAATACGAAACCACTATAAAACCATAAACACATCAGCTTCCCACAAAATATAAACACTAAAGCCAACATTTGCCGACGCAACGGTAAACAGCGACAACAAAAGTGCATTTGCGAGAGAGCACGTCTGCTTGAACCAATACAAGTGAATACCGCATCGGGTCGCCGCGCAATCGAATTTTCACGTTCGTACGAAAACTATTCGGATCAATTCGAATAGACGCGCGTGTGCACCTAGCTTTATAACTCCGATTATGTTTATATGTTTTAGTTTTATTGTTTGGGGGCTTTTAAGTTTTTATTATATTTTAGTTTGTTGTTTTTAGTATTATGAGTGGTTGGGGTTGTTTGTTGTAATAAATTATTTTTAAGTGTTGAATAAAAAATATGTAATGCTTATTTGACTTTAAAATGTAAGTTCTACGAAAACATCGGGCTTCAGGCGCTAGTCTATAGGTATTTTGTGCGGCGTACTTTGTGAGACGTTAAACGCCTCCAGACGTGATTACAATAAAAACTTGTACTGTGTCTCGTTCAGTGTCTTTAAATGGTTAGAGTGGAAAGTGGTCTAATCCGCGTGTTTCTGAGATAATAAGATACATTCTTTCTTAGTAATTGAAATATCAAAGTACAGACGGCACATGAAACTACTACAATCTGTCAAACTTGAATAGATTTTCAACTTTAGCGTTAAAGTATTAGGTTCAATATTGATTGGCAAAATTTGACAGTTTCGAGTGGCTTGATGTGCTGGCGTCTGTACAACAACTATGTAGTTATTAGCAACTACGCGTTATGAACATTTTATTCACAAACAATTAAATACTTTGACGGTTACTACCGACCGAACTTTTAACAAAATGGCACGGACGTTTGTATGAGAACAGAAACAGCGCCATGTGAGCGTATTAAGAACTAAACAAGTATCAATACCAAGGTTCAGTAAACTTGGTAATCGAATGGATATCGGTAGCAATGGATATCGAAATGTTTAAATTGTATTTGCTGGTTGTACGGAATCTACAGCACTGTAAGCATTCTTTCGTTCTTCTGTCGTGTCTTTGAAGCGAACTCCCTTTATCATGATGTTATAAAAATGCACGGAATGTATTGAATCGAACCGCTGAAAATTCCCAAAATATTATAAGCATAATATTCCAACTGCTGAGTCGCAGAGAGGACAGAGAGGACTCTCGGAGAGGGAGTGGTCCGTAATCCGCCACGCGGGCCTAGTACGGGTTGGTAGATGTCACATGTCTTCGAATTTTTTGGTTCTAAGACATGTCTGTTTCGTCACGATGTTTTCCTTCGCCGTTTTGAAAGCAGTGGTGATGAATTAATTTACACAAAGTAAAAAGCATATCTGGGTTCAACACTACAAATCGTAAGTCGCGGCCGTCACCACTGGGCCACTTCTGCTCTTCGCGTTTTCTCTTTACTCTTAGAAATTCCCACTTTGTGCTCTTCAAAATTATTGAGCACTCAAATTATTCCTATTTTGGGGTCTTCAAACTACCTCGCCAACCGCTGCTGGGGCATCGCCCGTGGTTGGTCAGATTTCTAAAAATATTTTACCGGGTTGGGATATCTCATATTTGTCCATCCAAAAAAGTCCAGAAAGGTAAAATAGGCTCAATTATTTAATTTCAAAATGTGTATCATTAAAAGCGCAAAAAGTTTTAGAAGATCAATAAAACATTTCGCCAACTAGAATTGTGATTAAAAGCAATTATGGTGCTGGTTGGTGTCGTAAGAGGCGACTAAGGGACTTACTAGGGAATAGGCAGCAGCGTTCTCTACGCAGTTTACCACCACTCTGCTGCCAGCCAAGAGTGCCGTTTATGGCTAACCCCCTTAGGGGAGGCCTATGGCCAGCAGAAGACGTCTTTCAGCTGGAGTGATGATGGTGATGACCTAAGATGTAAGTATGGCTACACATAAATCGAATTAAATTGATTTCTGTGAACCAGATAGAAGTGGTGCAATAATCATTACTTATATATTATTATTGACCTTTAAATAATCGCAATAATTATGTGGTCATTGCAGATCTAAGTGCAGATAGTTCAGTTTTATTCAGTTTTGTAGTTTATTATTATTGTAACTCGTGTCGATACGAATAGTGATAGTAAGTGTTGAACTATAGCCATGTTTATCTAAATTCATAAATCAATTATAATAATGAATGTGACCACGGAATCTTGAAGTTGTGATCTGGAAGGGAATTAATCGTCTTAGAGTACCTATTCACGATGTGACAGGTTTTTTTTTTCGATGGGAAATCATCAAATGACTTCTCCCGCTCTAGGGCGGAGCGGGAGGGCGTGTCAGACTTTTACTGACTAAAACCCACCCGTGTCCCATCAGTTGCCCATGTGCCGGGGTCACGGTATCTCTTTCGAACAATCTCGCGACCCTGGCAGGCATCGGTCCTAGCAGACCCCTTCAGATGTGATATAGCTTACTTTTAATTTATCTTAACTTGAAAAATAGCAGTCGGTAGTGATACTCAAGTGTTGAACTTTGATATAAAATCAAAAGTCATTTATTCAAACTAGGCTGAGAGTCAGCACTTTTTGAACGTCAAAGTTACATAAGACAGTCCCCCCAAAATGCTCGCCCATCACCACTTCCTAGTGTTTTAGCTGGGAAGAAGTGGCGCAACAAACTCATAAAATATGTGTATAAATATGGAGACTAACTTCCTCTTCTTTTATTTTCTTTGTTTTAAACTAAACTATATTCCTATACACTTGCAATACTTCTAGCTAGCTTCTAGCTTCCCATTACTGAAAGAATTTTCGGAATCGGATCAGCAGTTCTAAAGATAACCCTCTACCAACAAACTCACAAATTTTACCTCTTTATCATATCCTACCAATATCCTACTAAATGTGGAAGTTTGTATGTTTGTTGATTGATGGATGAAATATGGCATACAGATAGTTTAAAACCTGGATTAACACATATGATACTTTTTACTTCGGGAGTACGTTCCTGTGGTATAATTGCCGACGTCCACGTCCGACGAAACCACTGAAGCTTATGCAGTGAAACCTGGATAATTGGACCCTGGATATTTGAGAAATCTCTGTTATTGATAATTACAATGAGGTACCGACGGTTTTGCATTGAAATTTGTCTGTTACTGGGAATTTTCAAACCTTTGTAACAGAGACTTCATTCCTTCGATTTTTTTAATGTTAACCTCTATAATTGGGACTTTGTAGCTGAATAGCCCGTATAAGTGGTACAGTTTATCAGGTTTAGACAAGTTATGCTGTGTTTGTTTACAAATAGTCTAATCCCTTCCATATCTGCTTTGTTTGTCAGAACTATCTAAGAGTATATCATAGTGGGACGGGGACCCTCTATAAATAATACAACTGTCATGTTAACCTGCTCATTTGGGAAACTGGGTTAGTGAAAAACCTTTATAAAAATATAGGTCCTTTCAGATCCCACATAACCTGGTTTTACTGTACTATTATTAGTATAGATTCTTTTATAAAAATCGTACCAAATCTATATTTCGTACGATTTTTGTATTAAGTATCGGGTACAAGCCCTATTTTATTATTAAAGAGATCTTTGACACTAAGTTTAGCGAGTTATATAATATCTTTTTCCAGTATTCTTCTGCTGTATATACGAGTTCGTAGCTACGCCCAGTCACGAAAAAAAAACCAATTGTAGCAAGTTTCCAAAGCTACGAAGAAATACGCAGCGCTACGTAATACGTAGCATAACATAGGGCGAACTACGTAAAGCTACGCCGAATAACGTAGCACGGATAACTTCACAAAGTAACAGCCGAATTCCAGCTCTAAGACAGTTCGGAAGTTTCGCGTTCCCTTAGTAGTTCGGTAACCGATACTCGCTTTATTACATCAACTTGTCACAACATAACGCTACGGTGACATTTCAGCGACACTATTACTCTGCCCTTTTGTATGCGTAATTAATTCCTACAATGTGCCTCCTTTGACCACTAATATAGAATAGTAACAAATGATTTCGTACCTTGTTTCTATGAAGATAAAGTCTAGAATATGTTTTATTGTGTTTGTGACCGAATCGCGAAGGCCCTATTATTTACGAAACTCAAGTTACACATGAGTTACGGTCTTTAGTGAGCCTTTCGGGTTGTCGTTTTGACAAATTTATATGTGACAGTTCAGATGAAGCCTTTAAATAAACGCAAGCCGGAGTTAAAATATTGTAGGGATTTCCTCGAGCTAAGAAGTTATTTGCATGAGAAAGTATTTTTTATTTTACGTAGGAGAATTTCTTAGATAGGCCACCCAAGTTTTTCTGTATTGTGGGGGCGTAAAATCCATAGTATCTGATAAAAAATGAAAAAACTAGCTGTTGGTATGTACGTGGATGTTGCATAGACAGTTTTATATGGGTATCAAATAGAGATGAGCCGAAAACGGGTTTTAATGAATACGAATAATCGGCCGAATATTCGGTTAAAACTTTACAGAACTTTATATTTGGCAGGAAAAAAAATCTCAAAACATCAAGTCTGTGCTTGTCGAACGCGTTAAAGTGCACGTCCTTTCCGACCACTGACGCCGCTACCCCTGGACAGCCCGGACTATCAACAAGAAAACATTTTTGGTTATATTAAAAGCGCCCATTTGTACTTATAACTTTGTTACTTCATAAATGTTTGTAGACTTTTTTTAAATACTTTATGATTCGATAAAAGGTTCAGCAGTTTTGCTGAATAATCGGCTGAATATGAATATTCGGTAATCTGCCGAATATACCGATTACCGACCATTAAACGATTATTTGGCCCATCACTAGTAAAAAGACATATTGTTTGAGTTTATTTATAAGTGTTGCGTAAAGTTAAGTAATGATTAACGTCGGCTTAACAGTTTGGCGTTTATAATCTGGCCTGTTAGTCTAGTGGTTAGTGACCCTGACTGCAAAGACTGAGGTCGTGGGTTCAATTCCCACCCAGGACAAATCTTTGTGTGATGATCACAATCATTTGTTCTGTGGCTGGGTGTAATTTATCTATAATATGTATGTATTTAGAAATATATATGTATATTTATCAGTTGTCTGGTTACCAGCTCTGCCTAGTTTGGGATCAGATAACGGTGTGTTGGTTGTCCTAAGATATTTATTTATTTAATCTCCTAAGTTATAGCAAAGTTTATAACTAAACTACATTGTGACACAAAATGGAAGCCAGTTTTCCAGTAGAAACCATAAAACAACGATATTGATCAGGCCAAACATGACATACTTCAGAATCTTTCTATTCCGATTGTACAAATATTGGCGTAGCGAATTAAAGTAGCCAGGCTATCGTCCAATACTTCTAACCAACATATTTATTGGAGTAGACGAGTTTGACCCTTTTTTGTGATCCCAACAAATTCCGGGATTTATCTAACATTGATTGGAAATTATATTTTGATAATACGGCGCACTTGTATAAATGATCTGGTAGTCAATTCCTGTGATAAATAACGTTCCAAATCTACTAGTCGTTATCAATGTAAAAGACTTAAAAAATGTATGAAAGTTGGAGGTAGTTTTGACTGATTGAGACTGGATTAGAACGTGAACCTTCTCAACACGGGATTTGCCCTTCAGATGTCTGGAACGTGGATGAAGCAAGAGTATGATATACCAAGTACATATGATTCTGTACTGTCTGCTTATCCCTATGGGAAAAAAAACCGGCCAAGTGCGAGTCGGACTCATGCACCGAGAGTTCCGTTCAAACCTGTAGGTATTCACGGTTTATGCATAAGTTTTATGTTTATTTAATGAAATGTTAAAAAAAAAATATGTTTGAGTTGATTGAATGAAAGATAAATAGCGGTTTACGATTTATGACCTATTAAAAAAAAAACTACTTACTAGATCTCGTTCAAACCAATTTTCGGTGGAAGTTTACATGGTAATGTACATCATATTTTTTTTTTTAGTTTTATCTTTCTCTTATTTTAGAAGTTACAGGGGGGCGGGGACATACATTTTACCACTTTGGAAGTGTCTCTCGCGCAAACCATTCAGTTTAGAAAAAAATGATATTAGAAACCTCAATATCGTTTTTGATCTATCATAGATATACCCCAAACGTAAAGGTTTGATGAAAAAAATATAAAAAAAATTGAGTTTCAGTTCTAAGTATGGGAACCCAAAATTTATTGTTATTTTTCTATTTTTGTGTAAAAATCTTAATGCGGTTCACAGAATACATCTACTTACCAAGTTTCAACAGCATAGCTCTTATAGTTTCGGAAAAAAGTGGCTGTGACTTACAGACGGACAGACAGATAGACAGACAGATGTGACGAATCTATAAGGGTTTCGTTTTTTGCCATTTGGCAACGGAACCCTAAAAAGGCGAGAGTTTCTGCATGTTTATTTCGTGGTTTTAAGTTTACATTCCAACATTCGTTTGAAGTTCGAAAAGTGTTGATTTTCAGCATAATTTGAATAAATGAATTGTCACAGGTGGAATTAGTCACAGTTCTCATTATTTTTTTCTCTAATAAATCGTGTCGAAGCTAAAAGGTCTTACAGTGAATTACAGTTTTAGTAAGTAATAGATATTGATGCTCCTGGTTATCCCAAATATCTTGATAACAATTGATCTGTACTACAACGATTAACAGGAAATACAAGAATTCCCGGACTTTGGGTTTTTAAATCCCGGGTTCATGTACAGTAACCGTAACTCTTTTGATATTAAAAAAAGAATAAACCCAGACGTGGGCAGAAAAATACACATTCCAATCTGCCTATGTACATCTAGTAATCTCATCTAAAAATATTGTCGAAATAAGATGGACAATATCAAACACACAACAAAGTACTACCCTACTTGTGAATGTTACTGGCATTCAATGTGATTACGAGTCAAGATATGCTTAACCTTTTCCCAACTTTGTGGGATCGGCTTCCAGTCTTACCGAATGCAGCTGCAGCTGAAGCTGAAGATCGGCAGTCAGGTAGACTGCTGAACTGACATCCACAACCCGGCTACTGGGTAGTAATTTTCCCCTAGATAAGACTTGTCACCAGACTCGGGCTTACGGGTTAACGTGCTTTCCGAGGCACGGGGTATCACACCGCCGACTCGCAAACTCCGGGCTGTAACTAAGAAATTCCTGATGGAAAAAACCAATTACAATTTGCTCGACCTGCGAATCGGAGGCAGGACCCCACATTCAGCACTCGTACTTGCGACAACGAGACCAACGGGGCAGTTCCATAGGCTGCAACATTTATGACTTTACTTCAAAATGATTTTCTATTTTATAGTGTTTCGAATTTTGTGACGTATGTCAGCGTAGTTTTCGAAGACAGTTTTTTTTGCTACCCTGGCAAGGATAATGGCACTAATTATGATTATTGTATTGTCATCGGTCCTTATGATAAGTATGCCAAATTTCGAGTTAATCCGGCGTTTTAAAGGGGGTCAAAATCATGTTTAAAGTTTCCGTTACATAGGCACATACTAACATACGTATGAAGATAATAAAAGCGTGTAAAAATTAAATCCAATATTTCGAAATACCAAAAACTCCACCTACATGAAAACTCGCTTCGTCAGTCAGAAACACAAACAGTCGCTCAGCGGAACGTGCCGTCCGCCCACTCGTTACGCTATCAATCTGAAGACTTAATTCATCAAATGTACGGCGCAAGGCATCCGTCAACACGACCTGTTTGTAGAAGGAATTGTATTGAGTGTACATTGCTGGCTGTGTTCGTAAAATATGGATTGGGAGTTGATTTTTGTGAAGGGATGGGGTAATGTTACGAAAACAGTTTGTTTTGTGGTATGATTTGGTAGCTGTTGATACGACTTCAAAGATTTTGATTAATTCAAATGGGTTATATTTTCGCGGTGGAAAAAGACGTTATGAGATTCGTTGGAGGACCAAGGTAACCGGTATAGCCCGAAGATTTTCCAAACTTAAGTGGTAGTGCGCAGGGCACATTTTTCGCAGAACATAAGGCCGATGAGGCCGAAAGATTTGGAAATCTCATTATTTATCAGATTCTGATTAAAAGTATTTTACACAATTAGGCTGCGTAGCAGGTGGCGTTCTATAGTTTCTGCCAACGCCAAAATGAAGAAAGCGTGAGTTTATGTAACTATGTAAACAATTCATCATCATCATCATCATTTCAGCCGTAAGACGTCCACTGCTGGACTTAGGCCTCCCCCAATTTGGGGGGCTTTGCCATAATCGCCACGCTTGGCAGGCGGGTTGGCGATCGCAGTATGGTGGTAAAATGCATAGAGAAAGCTGCTGCCCATTCTCTAGTAAGTCCCTTAGTCGCCTTTTACGACACCCACGGGAAGAAATGGGGTGGTGTTATTCTTTACGTCCGGCACCACACGGTACACAATTACTAAATGATTTTTACAGTAAGCGAAACAAAAGTATGCCAGTAAAATATAAAATACTACCCAGTCCTTCTGAAGTGGTATACAACATCACAATAGCATATACCATTACCTTTAAAACCGACATTTTATACCTCCAACACGTCGGAGGCAGCTTATTCTAAGCCCGGACTACACAGCAAGTGCGGGTCGTAAGTCGACTTAATTCATCAAATGCACGACATACCCTATTTGTCAACAATTCCTCTGGCCCGGGCTATTTGTAGGCGCCATGACAGGCGAGTACCGTGGTACGGGGTGCAGTACATTGCTCGGTCGGACCAATCGATTTGAGATGGAGTTTTGATTATTGGAGTTTACTCGAATCGATTTTCAACCCATTTTTTCCCGGGATATGAATATTTATGGGAAGTAAATCAAACTTTCTCCGTTACGTTACGTTATGCGTTACGTTACGTTCCGCGTTATGTTATATTTACTAATCTATATTTTCGTCGTATTTTATTCTTCGTTTATCATTCTATTCTTCTTGTGTCAGCAATATCTTATGAAATTTTCTGATCATCACAATCATCATTACAGCCGAAAGACGTCCACTGCTGGACATAGACCTCCCTCAATTTGTGGGGATTGCCATAATCGCCACGCTTGGCAGGAGGGTTGGCGATCGTAGGGTGGTGGTAAAATGCATAGAGAGTCGCCTCTATTAGATCAAAAGAAAAACAAATTACTTGCTCAATCCCACAAGGAAGTGTGTTAGGATGCCCACTATTTTTAATCTATATTAATGAACTTCCCAAAACATTAGATAAAGAAAACGCTTTACCAGTATTATTTGCAGACGATATCTCAATATTAATAAAGTGTGGCAATGTAAATAACCCTAGTCTACAAATACAAAATACTCTCCAAACTGTAGATAGTTGGCTCCAGATTCACAACTTCGAAATTAATAGCAATAAAACTAAACTAATACACTTTAGATCATACAAAAAACCACCTCTCAATCTAAAAATAACATTCGGAAACACGCAAATAGAAGAAGTTAATACATTTAGCCTACTTGGCATAAATATTGACACAACTGGAAGTCACACATAGAACATATAAAAACAAAACACTCCAGTTTCTCTTACGCTCTTTTTCAAATTAAACAAAGCACTAACACACAAACAGCTATGGCTGCTTACTACGCATACGCATACTCATGGCTGCGATATGGCGTTATACTTTGGGGAAATAGTGTTAACGTAGATGAACTATTCATAATGCAAAAGAAATGTATAAGAATTCTAGCCCAAATAGATAATACGGAGAGCTGCAAACCATACTTCATAAAATATCAGGTTCTAACTCTGCCGTCAATATACATACTTGACATCTGCATATTTGTTTTTAAAAATATCGATAAGTTCACGAAAGTAGAAGATACTCACAACTCGCCATAAAAAGAGGTTATGCGCTCCATCCTCAAGAATTAAAATGTTAAGCGATAGCCCATATTATATGGCAATAAAAATATATAATAAGTTGCCCAACACGTTTAAAACTGAAAAATCTGAAATAATATTCCAAAAAAGGCTAAAACTATACCTAATACAAAAATGCTTCTACTCAGTTAAAGAACATTTAGAGTCTAGCTTAAAATAACGATTATCTGTTATGTATTAAACTGGCGATCTGTCCTATACATTCAATTAGAATAAGAATAATAATTATAATTTTTACTACCTACCTGGAAAGAATGACATAAAGATCTTACTTTGGCATTGCTGAATAATTGTATTATATTCATAATTATTGACATTTAATTTTACCACAACTATTATTTTTCAATTTAATTTAATGTACAATAAAATAATCAAGTAATAATAATGTCTAATGCATGATAATTTATGATGATAAGGGCAGGCGAAATATAATTGCAATGTTTGTAAAAGGCTGCTAAGTCATAAGTACTAACATAGTATAACACCAACATTACGTATACACTTAGTTCGCAATAAACGTTTTTGACTTTGACTCTTACGACACCCACGGGAAGGAACGCGGTGGTGCTATTCTTTACGTCCGGCATCACACTGAAGATAATTTAGATGATGTTGTGTTTAAAATATGAACTAGTCACCTCAAAGGTGATGATATAGGATATAGTGATATTTAGGATAGTAGAAATCTATTTTAAAACCAGCCATGTCCGGATAAGGGAAAATCGCAAAAAAATCACGGTACTTGTAATGAATGACCCTATTTTATTGTTAAGTTTTTCAAATTCTATTTTTATCTTTGCTGTTACAACGGCAAAAGAAGTACAATACTCTGTAAAATTTTCAAATATGTACCTATTACCGATCATGAGATATAGCCCGCTGACAAACAGACGGACGGTTGTGTAGCGGAGGCTTAGTAATAGGGTTCCGTTAGCACTGTTTGGGTTCGAAACCCTAATAACATCGAAAAGTTAAATTCACTACAATTATAAATCCCTTCGACAAACTGAACTTATTTGACGACTGGTTGGTTGGTTGTTACTTACAGAATGTTTTCATGTGAATAAAACACTTATTCCTTATACTTTCACAACGATCATAGTATATTTGTAATTTACTGTTGCTGCTTATCCTCACAAATAATTATTTCCTTTGAAACCCAACCAGCAATGTACTTCATCTCAAACAATAGTCCCACATCTGTCTCTCAGTACAAGTTCTATGCGTTTTCGAAATGCGATGTCGACGCTATCCGCCATTTTGATGCATGGCTGGTGTGTTATGGTCACCGGTTGGCAGTGAAACTTGAGCCCAGTCAATAGCCCCCATTCGTATGTGAATAGATGCTGATATCACTATATGCAAGTGACTTTATCGCTCTGCACACCATCCAAGGATGAGTCCCAATTTATATGGTTCAGATTTTTCGGAACAAAACTAGCAGTGTATTTCGTTTCGTAGATTGTTGTAGGTTTATTTAGTAGAGGTTTTACGGTACCCGTCGTTGAATTGTTGGTCCGTGGGCGGCCTGATATATGTCTTGTGGTGTTGGTGTTATATCCAAAGGCGCCAGAATACAAGTAAATAGAGAGATTTGTGATATAGGTGTGTTTGTGGAATCTAAGGTACCTAGGATGTGCATGGCCGATTTGGATAGGCATCTCTGCATAACAATAATAATCGTATTGCAGGAAGAATCAGCTAGAGCAGTTACTTTAGCCGATTCATCCTGCAATATAATCCTATGCGATTGAAGTGAGCATAGGGTTGACTCTGCTGTATTGTGAATTAAAGTCAAAATAAAATGCAATTTAGTTGTAGGTGAGTACATAAACTGAAATTATTTTTCACTACAGTTGGTTAAAAGGATTACGATGAATGATCGAAATGAGACAAATTTATACTATACTAGTAGATAGCTACATATTTCTGTGCCCAGTCTTCATGAGTTTTAAATTTTTGTACGGAATCCTAATTCTTTTTCTATGTTACTCCTTCAGCTATCGGTCAGTGAAAATCCCGACAAAATTTATACACCCGTATCGGAGATTAGCTGGAACAAAGACGAACAAAAATTGAAAAAAAAATAATATTTTTTTGCTAAAAGTACCGAATTAAGTATTACTAACAGACACTTCATTTTTATTTATTTGTTTAGATCTTGTGAAAGTTGACAAGACCAAGAAGGAACCAACACAAAACAGATAAAATACTCTCTATTATTTACAATACGAAAAATGCAGATATAAATGATGATATTTACAACATAAATATTATACACATTTTCATACATGAATCACACGGTACAATCACAGCCTACGTAGTTGAAATGAAACCAACATCTTTTATCTAAACTGTTCTACCATACGCTTCAGTCCAAACTGTTCAATTCCCCACTCAGTTACCTATAGCACACACTCCTTTGTACGTTACGTTACCAATTAAACTGTCTGGAGAAGTACATGGCAATGCCATAGTAATTCCGCCTTCAATGTCCATGGGCCGTCTGTGTGTATTTTGGCTAGCCAAAGGCAACGGCTTGTTGACGGACGTATGTACGTAAACGTTGATGGTACGGGTTAATTCAGGCGTTCTTGGACATATAAAGCACCTAGGGCTTTAGATTATTAGAATTTAGACTGGGCATTAGATGGTATAATGGTTCTAGTTGCTGCCTTATGTATTCAGCAAGCTTTTTGGCAAAAACGATTATTTTGGTAATTCTTGTTCGACTCCATTTTAAATTTTTTTGTAGATCAGCGACTAGTTTTTGGAATGAAGTAACATAAAAATCCAAAATAGGGTTTGCGGAAATTTTAAAGTTTTTCATCATGGGTGTCGTTTTCATGGTTTTCGAGGGTGTTGGAGCCAATAATGAGTGTCAAAATAAAATTGAAGTATTTTAAAGATAGAGTAAACGACGTTACGTTTGGAGTTGAAGATAAGCGTTACGAACTTCAGTCCTGACGGGGGTGCCACCGACCACGTTTTTATTATTTCTAGAATGAGAAGTTTCCACGTGTCAGATACTTTGTCATCTTTTATTATAATACTCTCAGTCACCTGCACGGCAAATCCCTTAAACCAGCTTCTTAGTTTTAATTATATGTACAGTTAACATTAATAACCTAACAGATGTACCCACTCGGAAATATATAACATTAGACATCTTACGACAACCTTAAAGGTTCTTCTCTCCTCAACATTATGGCTCTAAGATAGCTTTCTGGCTTAAACGTCTATATCTATTTTCTATATAATAGATTGGGGAAAAAGTTTCTTCGCATTTTTTAAGAAAATTCCAAACAATTTTTTAATAAAGTTTATTTACATTTAACTAAAGTATGTAGGTACCATTTTGTTCGATAACTTTTTGCCATCTTGTAGGTAGGGACATGATCCCATTGCTATAGAAATTTTGGGACTTCTGGTCAAAATACCGCGACAAGTGGTTTTGGCAGTCCTCTCGTGATGTTAACCTGACACTGCCTAAAGAATTCTGAAGAGACCGAAACAGGTGGAAATCTGAAGGTGCAAGGTCAGGACTATACGGCGGATGCATTAACACCTCCCAGCCAAACTCTCTTAATTTTTGTTGGGTGGCTAAAGATGTGTGAGGTCTAGCGTTATCATGATGAAAAACCATACCCCTTCTGTTGATTAATTCCGGCCGCTTTATCTCAACTTCTTGCTTTAATCTCATCAGTTGTTCGCAGTAGAGTTCAGAATCGATGGTCCTGCCTGGTGGTAACAGCTCATAATGAATAATGCTCTTCCAATCCCACCACACACACAGCATCACCTTGTTGCGAGTTAACCCGGGTTTCGCCACAGTCTGTGAAGCCTGACCGGCCTTTGACCACGACCTTTTTCGCACGTTCTTGTCATACGTGATCCACTTTTCATCACCAGTTATCAGCTTCTTCAAAAATGGTTCGGTTTCATTACGTCGTAATAAAGAATCACAAATGAGTACACGGTTCATTAGGTTTCTTTCAATGAGCTCGTGAGGTACCCAAATGTCGAGCTTTTTTGTGTACCCAGTTTTTTTCAAATGCACCAAAACTGTTTTGTGGTCAATTTTCAGTTCTTCAGCTACGTCGTAACTACTAGTATGCCGATCTTGCTCCACTTTTTCAAAAATGGCATCTATTTTATCCGTAATAGGGCGACCAGAGCGACGTGCATCTTTGACATCAAAATTTGCGGATTGAAAACGCTTAAACCAAATTTGTGCTACTCTCACAGACACTACACTAGGTCCATAAACATCGCAAATGTTTTTCGCGGCTTGTGTTGCATTTTTACCTTTTTTGTAGTAAAATTTTAAAATGTATCGAATTTCTTCATTAGATTCAGTCATCTTGACGGTACGAAAAACAAATTAAAATCACACATTTCTCTAATTTGAATTTGGAATTATGTTCTTTAAAATTTAAACTTTCAATGATACCAAAACCAGCCAGATGCAAATAGTATAGCCAAAGAGATTTTATTACAAGTTCATACATACTATAATGCGAAAAGACTTTTTCCCCAACCTAATATACCAACGTGTCTGGGTAACATTCAGGTCTCTCTATACCTACCTGTGTACATAAACCTACTGTGGCTTCGTTCACACAGTGCTGTGTATTTTGACTGCCCACTGTCTTTGCTATGTTGACGTTAGGTGGTCAAGCGATCTTCGGAACATGCTTAAGTACTTTAGTTTCATGGCGATGGACGAACGTCTGTCTTCGTTAAAGTGTCAGGTTGGTTGGATTGTGTGGGTTAATTTTGTCCTGCCGTCTGGCCTGTGGCAGTGAGTAACGTTCTCAGCCTTCGCGTATCATTTAAAGAATATATATTTTCAACCTTGATTTAAAGAGTAACAGAAAAGAGTCATTTTGTCGCGTTTCCTACTTCCTACTGTTAATATTATAAATATTTAGAAGTTGGTTACTCAATGACGTAAAAACAGCCGACCGGATTTTGATGAAATTACCATACATATAGTTTTTAACCTGGACACACAAAATAAATATAGGGTACTTTTTATCTTGGTAGTCCAATTTCGTGGGATAATTTCCGACCTCCAAGCACGCGAAGTCACTGGCAAAAGCTAGTAATTAAATAATTTAATACAGTCATCAACGTGCCATTGATTTTAATTCGATGAAGACGTTCTACTTCTTCCACTTCAAAATATTGTATGAATCAAACACGAGTTAGCTCGACACACTGATGTCACGTACCGAACTCCTCAATATTAGCGTCATCTTGCCTCATTATTTCTATTTCTCTCAGTTCATTAACAGAACTTGCCTGATTAATTCTGTACCCATCATATAAACACCGTAACTTAATACCCATATTCCGAGTCTCTATTGAAACCAATCAAGCCGATTTCTCGATACAAAATCTGGAGTATTGTTGTATCTGTATATACGACATATTAGTAAGTATGAGGTCGTGACCGCTGCCCGTATACTCTAATCTGATTAACGGAGGGCACTTCCCTCCCCGGACTATTGAACTATATTGTTATGATGTGAGGTTTCATTACGGTACTATTGAAGATATTGTGAGGCCTCTAGTTCATTCAAGAGTTCCAAATAGGAAGAACTTTGTGGTGGTTTGGTCGTCGTTTTAGTTTTCTCTTCAGCGTCGTATTCATGATAAACAAAAATAAATATGTTAATAAAAGTATATTAATTCATCAATTCAGAATTTGATAATTTTTTTTAACAAGCAGGGGTTTATGTTCACTGAGAAAATTTTGTTTCCATAATATTAGATAGAAGTGATAACATAGATGAAGATTAAACATTAATAAAAGTATAATACCCTCAATAAGATTATGGTGGTTTTTATTAATATTTTCTAATATCGCTACATTGTTGTAGCAAAATGTTTTGAGTTTCTGGAAACATATTGCTAGAAACGTTTTACATACAGGATGTTATTTAAAATTACTTGAAACGTCTTCTAAGGACTTAATGAATTCGACAACAATGGGACCAAATATGAAATCGCAAAAACAAAATCACGCGTTCCTTAAATTTTGTTGAGCTTTCCGAACATAAATGTATTTAATAACGCAACTATTTTTTTTTCGTGGATACCTAGTGTTGGTCCTGTCGTAAAATTTGTATTGGTAAGAATTTCAGTAACATTTTGAAGACTAAACTATCAAGAGATACGTACGTAGGTAGCAATAATGTCGTCGCCCCATTTGCATCCTAGATTTGCATGCTTCTCCTGTGCGCTAATAACACACAGTGCTCATTAATTTGACTGCCAATTGAGATAATTATTGTCTTAGGTATCCCATAGGACATACTGCTGTGGTAATTGGTAATTGGTAATTATATGGCGATTGTTGCGTTAATTTGAGTAGAAGCTGCAAGGGTTTATGCATTTAGCTGTGGTTTGTGGTGTCTTTAAGTAGAGTATAAATTGTCTGATTCTGACTAATTTGACACTGATTGTACTTAAAAGTAGCACACTATTTATGATTTTTGTCACTCTGAAATCAACTTAGTCCTATGTATGTGTCGGCAGCAATATTATTTAACAACTGCGAGAGACGGCGACTAGATGGCGCTAGTGGAACGTGCACCGGAAGCATCATAGACAAACCTTCACTCTTTCGATCATTTGACGTAATGTACAGTTCAGTAAAATATCGTAACTACCCTCGGCCACTAGCGACCGCCTTTATAAGGAGCTGCGCTGTTGAGACGGCACGCATTTCAAACGGATGCGTCTTGGTGCACGGACCACTGTCTCTCGACAGTCAGTACTGCCCGGTTATTGGATGTGGAACACTGTGTACACAGTTAGTACTATCCTTATTGCGGTGGGTGCATGGACCACTGTCCCTGACAGTCAGTACTGCCCTATGTGACCGCCCTCACTGCCTTTATTCGTTATTTAATTCAGTTTTATTTCATTTCTACATTTCCTAGATTTAAGATAACTGATTGTTCAATTAAATTAAAATTAGTGTATTGTATTGCCATAACTGAGTTTTACTTCTGATGTCTGGACCAAACCCGACATCAGAAGTGGGATCGGATTTTCCGCCCACCTCTGGCACTTCATCATCACAAAATATGCAGGAAGATATTCCGCTACCCACAAATAGTTTAGAAGCATTTCTTTCAAAATTAACTGATGCTCTACTACCCCGGTCCAATTCAGCACCACAACCTTTCATAGCGTTAGTACCTTTTGATCCTGACGACCCCAATTCAGACATAGGGGGCTGGTGTCGGCTGTCAGACACTATAATTAAAAGCAAAAATTTGAAAGGTGTCGATTTAATCATGACATTGACCCATTGTCTTCGAGGCCGCGCAGCTACATTACTGACCAAGATACCTCCCAGTCAATATCAATGGGACGATATACAGGAGACTTTAAAAGCTCAGTTCTCTCGCCCTATGCTTATTCAGGATCACTTTGACAGTATCCTCAAATTTCAACTTAATTCTAATGAGACCCCTGCTCAGGCATGTTTACGTCTTTGGCAATTGATTGAAAATATCCCGGACGCAAGATTATCTGAAAAGGTTGTGACAGGCTTTGCCATTTCTATATTATCTCAGTGTGATGTTCAAATACGTCGTGAACTAAACTCAACTGTGGTAAATGACAAATCCCAGCTATTTCGAGTACTGCGAGGCATATCTTTGAAGAGAAAATCAGAACTGCCTGAGTCGACCGATTCTGATGTCAAACGCTCTCGTTCTACGTTTGGCTTTCGTGGCAACTGCAACATATGTGGCAGGACTGGGCATCGTGCGGCTGATTGCCGTGAAAGAAACAAATCGCTTAATCGCTCTGTAGTTGCGGATAAACGTGTCAACCAGAAGCCACAAGTGACATGTTACGCGTGCGGGGAGCCAGGCCACGTTGTGTCCACCTGCCCAACGAGGGTTGATAATACGAAGAAGGAACAAGTCGCTACTGGAAGCAAAGAAGTCAACGTGTGCTCGAGAATTGTTCGAGGTATTATGAACTGTAATAGTATGACATTTCCCTTTATTTTTGATTCCGGTTCAGAGTGTAGTTTAATTAGGAAAAGTTTTTCACACTTTGTTGTTGGACAAAGATCGCATGACTTTATCAACATGACTGGTATTGGAAAGAGTATCATTAGTAGCACAGAGCAAATCATTTGTAACATAAAAATTCAAAGCGTTGAAATTAGCGTCACTCTTCATGTAGTTCCAGATGATTGCTTGCGTGATGCTATTTTATTAGGTAGAGATATACTTGAGCGCGATATTCTTGTTGAAATTTCAGAGAGCGGTTTAACATTCAAACGGTGTGTCGAGACTAATATGTGTACCAAAACCAAACCTATTTTTGACATTGATTCAATTAATACTGACTTGACAGGATCTGACCGAATAAAACTTTTTAACATATTAACGCAATATGCAGATAATTTTATTGAAAATTTTCCAACAACTAGAATTAAAACAGGACAGTTGAAAATCGATTTAATTGATCCTCATAAAGTGGTACATAGGAGACCGTATAGGTTATCCCCTCAGGAATCTAAGATAGTTGACGAAAAAATCGAGCAATTGTTGGCGGCAAATATTATTAGGGAAAGTTCATCCCCGTTTGCAAGCCCCATCATTCTTGTAGAGAAAAAGGACGGTAGTACACGCATGTGTGTTGACTATAGGGAATTAAATAGTAATACTCAACCTAATCATTATCCTTTACCTCTGATCAGTGAACAAATTGATAAACTTAATGGTGCTCATTATTTTAGTAGTATTGATATGGCCTCTGGGTTTCACCAGCTGCCTGTACATGAAAGTTCCATAGAAAAAACTGCATTTGTTACCCCAAAAGGGCAGTTCGAATATTTGGCTATGCCCTTCGGTTTGCGCAATGCACCTTCCATTTTTCAAAAGGCTA
Organism: Aporophyla nigra; assembly: GCA_947507805.1. Classification (NCBI taxonomy): domain Eukaryota; kingdom Metazoa; phylum Arthropoda; class Insecta; order Lepidoptera; family Noctuidae; genus Aporophyla; species Aporophyla nigra. The sequence continues at coordinate 22,159,354 of OX382304.1, read as the reverse complement.
TTAATACTGCTCTACAGCCTATGAATGATGAAAGAATTCTAGTTTTCATGGATGATGTCCTTTCAATTTCCACAGATATTAATGAGGGGCTTGACCGTTTAGACAAATTACTTAAAACTCTGTCCAATGCTGGTTTCTCGTTTAATTTAAAGAAATGTTCGTTTCTGAAAGTTCAAACTGAGTACCTTGGGTATATAGTTTCAGCTGGGGAGATTAGACCAAATCCAAAAAAAATACAAGCCTTAATTAATGTTCCAACGCCAAAAACTGTCACTCATGTTAGGCAGCTCATAGGGCTGGCAACGTATTTTAGACAGTTTATTCCTAACTTTTCCCAAATAATTCGCCCTTTATATCCCTTGACAAAAGGAAAAGGCAATGTTAAGTGGACCCCTGAGCATGACCAAATACACAAAAAACTTATCCACATTTTGACGTCTGAACCAGTTTTAAAAGTTTTTGACCCTTCCTTGCCCATTGAACTCTATACCGATGCAAGTAGTGCGGGATATGGTGCAATTCTTATCCAAAAACATAATGATACCCCTCATGTAGTAGCATATTATAGTAGGAAGACCATAGATGCAGAAACGCGATATCACTCTTACGAGTTAGAGACTCTTGCGGTAGTAAAAGCAATCGAACATTTTCGTCATTATTTGCATGGACGAAAATTCACCGTATTTACCGATTGTAACTCCCTTAAAGCTTCTCACTCTAAACGTGATTTGACTCCAAGGGTTCACCGTTGGTGGGCTATATTGCAAGCTTATGATTTTGATATCGTGTACAAAGAAGGTCGAAAGATGGCTCATGCAGATTTCTTGTCTCGCAATTTGTCAAACACAAATTATTCTGAGCCCCGCAAAGTAAATTTCCTTGAATTAGATAAAGGTTGGTTAATTGTAGAACAAGAACGCGATTCAGAACTTTCTGAAATAATAGCAAAAATCCGTAATAATCAATTACCTGAAGAGATATCGCATACGTATGATTTAAGACAAGGAATATTGTATAGGAAGATAGAACGTAGAGGAGTTTCTAGTTGGCTACCTATTGTACCACGTTCTTTGGTTTGGTCCCTTATTAACCACGTTCATAATGAAATAAAACATTTAGGTTTTGACAAGACTTTAGACAAACTTTACGAATTTTATTGGTTTTCTGATATGGCTAAATTAGTCAAAAAGTTTATTAATTGCTGCGTAGTATGTAAAACTGCTAAAGGCCCTTCAGGTGCACAGCAAATGCAGTTGCATTCAATTCCTAAACATCCAGTCCCTTGGCACACAATTCACTTGGATTTAACCGGAAAACTTTCGGGCAAAAGTGATAAAAAAGAATATTGCTCAGTTTTAATAGACGCCTTTACAAAGTTTGTACTGCTGGAATATACACCGGCCTTAAGCTCTTCATACGCTGTGAGAGCAATTAAGAATGCTGTAAACTTATTCGGTGCTCCGAAGCGCATTATCGCAGATAGAGGACGTTGTTATGACTGCAATGAGTTTAAAAACTTTTGTAATAATAATGGAATAGAGCTCCATTTAATAGCAACTGGTTCTAGTAGAGCTAACGGGCAGGTTGAGAGAGTCATGCGAACTTTGAAGAGTATTCTTACTGTTATAGAATGTAATTCTAATAATGCTTGGAAGGATGAACTAGGAGAGATCCAACTTGCTCTTAATAGTACTCGTTCCAGGACCACAGGTTTTACGCCTATGGAACTGATGTTTGGCATTCAAGGTTCCTCACTTAGTCTAGCTAAAATAACTCCTAGTTCTTCTGAACCACCTATAATTAATGTTGAAACGGCTCGTTCATCCGCATCAGAAAATATTCAAAGAGTAGCTAACGCTGACACTATACGGTTTAATAAGGGAAAAGCTCGGATTAAACCTTTTGCAGTAGGTGAATTTGTTTTCGCAAAATGCGAAGCAAGACATCAAACAAAGTTAGATAATAAATTTAAGGGGCCTTATAAAATAGTCACCGTATTAGATAATGACCGTTATGAACTTAAACATATTAACGGTTCTAACAGAATTTATAAATATGCACATGAAAATTTAAGGGAAGTACCTAAAGGGCAAGAAAGTTATTTAGAAATTTGCGAAAATTATAGTGATGAAAATGATGAACGGACCGTGACGGCAGAAGATGAGCTCAGTACGTCTTTTGTGCCAGTAAATAATGATATGACCTCAGACTCGGAGGAAACTCTTACTGTAAGCTCTCGTACATTGACTGCACATGATTCAGAGGAAACACTTTCTGTAAGCTCTGGCACATTGACTGCAGATGATGCAGAGGAAACACTTTCTGTAAGTTCTCGCACCTTAAGTGTAGATAATTCCGATGCTATAATGGAATCTTTGGAATGATCAATTACTATGTGGTCTCTTCTACTTTTGTGGAAGATGGTTGTTTTAGCAAATAGAATATAAAGATCTTTCCTGTTGTTGTGGGAGATGATCTGTGATGCTCTGCAGGAATCTCACCTGCTTTAGTGGGTGACGATTCAGACCAGAATGTTTGAACTGTATTGGTGTTCTAATAAGATCTCTTGCTGTTATGAGCAATGATGTGTGAGATGCTGCAGGAATCTCGCCTGCTTTAGTGGGTGACGATTTAGACCAGCTTGTTTGAACTGTAGGGGTTTTCTGTTGTAAAGAAATACCTAGACCAGTGATATTTGCTATTAAGCTATGTAACGATGATGATGATGTGAATTAATTAGTATTATTATTATTTTTAGATGAATAAATGCACTCGAGGACGAGTGATTTGTCAGAATGGCCGTGTCGGCAGCAATATTATTTAACAACTGCGAGAGACGGCGACTAGATGGCGCTAGTGGAACGTGCACCGGAAGCATCATAGACAAACCTTCACTCTTTCGATCATTTGACGTAATGTACAGTTCAGTAAAATATCGTAACTACCCTCGGCCACTAGCGACCGCCTTTATAAGGAGCTGCGCTGTTGAGACGGCACGCATTTCAAACGGATGCGTCTTGGTGCACGGACCACTGTCTCTCGACAGTCAGTACTGCCCGGTTATTGGATGTGGAACACTGTGTACACAGTTAGTACTATCCTTATTGCGGTGGGTGCATGGACCACTGTCCCTGACAGTCAGTACTGCCCTATGTGACCGCCCTCACTGCCTTTATTCGTTATTTAATTCAGTTTTATTTCATTTCTACATTTCCTAGATTTAAGATAACTGATTGTTCAATTAAATTAAAATTAGTGTATTGTATTGCCATAACTGAGTTTTACTTCTGATGTCTGGACCAAACCCGACATATGTTTAAAGTTGATTTTCTTTTTTATGTTGCAATCATTATAGATCATCAGGGTTCCATCTCATGTATCAGGTTAAGCAACAGTTGCCGCGGTTGGTTCGTGGCTGGGTGATCATCTTTATATACCTACCAAGTACCTTCCGTGACTCGGAAAGCACGTTAAGCCATTGGTCCCGGCTGTCAATCGTGGATCTTTGATAAGTCATTACGAGTCGTCAGAAGCCCGATAGTCTCACAACCAGTCTTACCAATGGGTTTCGTATTACCCAGTAATTGGGTTGTGAAGGTTAGATAAGCAGTCGCGCCATGTAAAATACTGGTGTTTAGCTGTGTCTGTTTAGACTGGAAACCAACCCAAACCTTTCCACAGGTGAGACAACGCTAGCTAGATGATGAGATGACGAATCATTATAAATCAGTGTTTACTCTATCTAAACAAGGTGGAATGTCAGCTCTAGATTCCTAGAACATAGGTGCGTTATATCACCATTGCAAGAGCAATTGTCTTCCATCGCAAAACAAAACGTGAAATAGGCCAGTTTCCCAGAGTCGTCACAATTAATCAATTGTTTAACAGGATACGTTCATTACGGCCGGGACCACCTACAGAACCCGCTTATAAGGATGTGAACAGATATCTGCTTATTTTGATATCCACCAAATAACTGGAGGTGGGCGGGTATTCTTTGTGACCCAGATGTAATGGGCCGTGTCTGTCATTGTCTTGGGAACTTGGTTTTGGTTAAGCAAGAGATATGGGCTGTCTAGATGTGGCTATAAATGTCAGGTTAGATTTAAAGTCATCTGTTTGTGTTTGCAAATGATCTAGTTTAATAGTACTTAGATGTTCCAGTGTAATAGGCTATAAAACATGTAGATTGCTTTTTTATGATTTCAAGTGTCAGGGTTATCTGCGATGGCTTGTTAACTAGCTGCCTTGACTTTGACTTTGTGTATTAGAAAAGTGGCCAAGCGCAAGTAGGACTCGTACACGATGGGCTCCGTACCATCCTATAATATTTAACACTACATATAGATATTACTTTTGAATATCGTCTTCCCATCTGATACTGTCTGCCTTTTCTTCAAATTTTTTATATTTTTTGGAAACCATTCTGTCACTTCTTTGACCTTGGCTTGGGGAGGCCTACATACTTATACATATGCAATACCGCTGCATGTAATACCGCTTTAAATTTTTGAATGAATGAAATGTTCATCTACCACTCGATTAATCGAATAAACCTCTTATGTCTCATGTTTCATGGTGCAACAGAGGCCATTGCATATCAGTAGGTAGACAAAGGAGCGCTGTAATGGCGGGGAAGACGTGCCGTTAGGATTGGAAAGGATTGCGAGCCGAACCGGATATGTATCCTAAAGCCTACTCTATAATGCCTACATTGGACTAGTGGAGAGGCAGGTGATATTAATATTTGGCACGGCATCTTTTAATGATGTCACAGCCAGCTTTGTGCAGGCCGAGTTTCATCGGTGTATCATTTGGTGGGTTTCAACTGCTTTTTTTGACTCTTTTCTAAATCATCGCTATGATCCGTTGCTGTTTTCAATGTGTTCGTTTGGGATCATATATTTTCTGATTTGTTGTTATAGCTCCAGATTATACACACTCTGTGAAATTTCAACTCTCTACTTATTACGGGTCATGAGATACAGCCCGCTGGCAGACAGATGGACGGAAACCGGTTGGTTAGTAATAGGATTTCATAAGCACCTTTTGGGTACGGAACCCTATAGGTATTATTTTTATCCTGCAGTAAAGTTGCCCTCAAATTTTTAACCTCCTTAAATTAATTTCTCTAACAAGGTCAACCAATTATGTAACTTAAACGTTTATTCAAAAATATTCATGCACTTTATTCTTTTAATTTGATTTCCATACATTACTTCACCTTAGACCTTACCACAGCGTCCTCTCCATTAAAATATTTTACGAATAATGGTTGGTGGTTCTCTACTCACCCAATTTGAAGTAGTGACGATGTAGAACCCTGTAGCTCTCTCATTGCTCAATCGATAACGTCGCGGCTTCGACAAAGTAAATCAGTCCTCCTCGTCACCCTCGGACCGTCGATGGCGATATTTTCGGGCTAGCCCACTTAAATACTGTTTATTTTGGACTTGTATAGATGTAAGGACTTGTACGTGGGATGTTGTAGAAAGTTCTGTGTGGGGTTGCCGTAATGTCTCTATCCTGATGAAGGGCAAAGACCTTTTTAGGGTTCCGTTGCCAAATGGCAAAAAACGGAACCCTTATAGATTCGTCATGTCTGTCTGTCTGTCCGAGTATGTCACAGCCACTTTTTTCCGAAACTATAAGAGCTATGCTGTTGAAACTTGGTAAGTAGATGTATTCTGTAAACCGCATTAAGATGTTCACATAAAAATAGAAAAAAAAAAAACAATAAATTTTGGGGTTCCCCATACATAGAACTGAAACTCAAAAAAATTTTTTTCATCAAACCCATACGTGTGGGGTATGTATGGATAGGTCTTCAAAAATGATATTGAGGGTTCTAATATCATTTTTTTCTAAACTGAATGGTTTGCGCGAGAGACACTTCCAAAGTGGTAAAATGTGTGTTTGTCCCCCCGTAACTTCTAAACTTTTTCTTACATAAGACAGTCCCCCAAAAACGATCGCCCTTCACCACTTTAGCTGGGAAGAAGAATTAGCGCAACAAACTCCCCAGCAGCACAGCTGTCTGTTTATTTAAATAAACTGGGAAAGTACACTCACCAAAAGGAGTAAGGAACCAGATTCGTTGAACATAGTCAAAGTTTAGTAAGAAATCGATGGATTTTTTCGAATGAAATTAATTTAGATAAATGAACTATTTAGAAAAAAAATACGTTTATTTTCGGTAATTAAATTTGCTTTTATTCTAGAACTCCAATGGTGTCTTACTAAATTTCAACTATAGCGGAAGAATTAAGTTATTTATCTATTTAGGGGTTGATAACATATTTTAATTAAATGACAAATAAGTTACTTTGAATTGAGCAATCGTTAAAAAAATATAGGATAGATGCAATAATAAAAGATGAAAACAAAAGATTCTCTGAAAAACAAGAAGACAAAAAAAAAACCGGCCAAGTGCGAATCGGACTCGCGCACCGAGGGTTCCGTACAAACCTGCAGGTATTCACGGTTTATGCATAAGGTTTATGTTTATGAAATTAAATGTTTTTTTTTTTTAATTTTTATATTTGAGTAGACTGAATGAAAGGTAAATTGTGGTTTACGGTTTATGACGTATTAAAAAAAAAACTACCTACTTACTAGATCTCGTTCAAACCAATTTTCGGTGGAAGTTTATTTTTTTAGTTTTATCATTCCCTTATTTTAGAAGTTACGCGGGGGAGGACACATTTTACTACTTTGGAAGTGTCTCTCGCGCAAACTATTCGGTTTAGAAAAAAATGATATTAGAAACCTCAATGTCATTTTTGAAGACCTATCCATAGATACGAGTACCTCACGATTTACGATACCACGGTTCCTCCCACACTAAACGTAGATTATAGTGATGTGTAAAATAACCCCTTTTGAGGTTTACATTAAATTATTTTGTTCCTCGTAAAGCCAATTAAATACTTAATTAGTTTATATAGTAAGTCTTCCATAAAACAAGTAATAGTTAACTGAATAGCAAAAAACCGAATTTTTTTGTATCTTTTTTTTTCTTCTCATAATGTGCGTTTTTTTTTGTGCAGGATAAATAATTTTCCTTTCTTTCTTTTATTTCAATCCAAAAACCTAATGCTGAAAATAACCTGAATCAACAGTTTTTACTTACGCAAATAAACTCAATAAAAATATTCAAGTCCCGTTGGACCTCATTACCCGCTTATAAATATTCAGTTATTTAAAAATAAACCTCTTTATATTTTAAAAGAAACCTCTGTATTAAATAAACCCATTGAAAGCGTAAATAAATAGTTGATTTTTATCTTTGAAATTACGTGTACAGTTTTTCATTCAACGTCCTCGTGGGACAAATAATAAATAGGAGATGTTTATTCCGTTATTAAACGCATTATTTTCTCTCAGTTTTTTTTTTTTTACAAAATAAGAGAAAATGAAACATTGATAATAATGCTGACTTTCGATACTATTGTTGTATTATTGTTGGTTCGAACATGTAAGCAAGTATGTATCTGTAATTTCTAGTAAGTATTTATTTTAATCAATGTGTAGTATAATTATGACGATTATGTAACATATCAGCCTACAATGTTCCCACTGCTGGGAAACAGGGTGCCTTTATGTGAGAGCGCTTGGTCGTCCATGGTGGATCCACGAGGGCCCAGTGCGAGTTTGTGGAAGTCTCATGTCTTCCATTTTTAGTTCTAGTATTTATGCTGGTTTCCTCACGATGTTTTCCTTCACCGTTTTGAGAGCAGTGGTGATAAAAATAAAAGCACAAAATAAAGTGCCTGCCTGGGTTGAAACTCACGACGTACATCTCGTAATTCGGCATCGATATCACAGCGCTGATTATGTACACTATAAAAATGTACACCTAAACCAAAAATACATATGAGTCAAACAGCTAACATAATGTTTACTGCCACTATAAAAAACCAGTAGCCGTCCAGCGAAAACAAACAAAAATATCTAATCGATTTATAATAACGGACTAAGGGGTGGTGGAGCAATGATAATAGATAGCCATGGAACTGATTCGTAGCAAAAAAATTGTACAGAAGGTCAGCTCCATACAATGAACGAAAACGCACGCACACATATACACTTCGCGGACGGCGAGTGCAAGCGCACTCAAGACGGGCATTCGAGTCCATTGCGGACTCCCGGCCACCGTAGGCGCGGGATTGCGGGCAGCGAGCAATGGGTAGCTCGCCGCCGGCAGGACCAGGGTGCTTACTCTCGAATAAAATTCCAATAGTTCGACATTGGAATTGTCAGTCAAACGTCAGTGATTGGCTGGACTCACTGAGTCTAGCCAATCCCTGACGTTTAACTCAACCAACTGACGTTTGACCAAAGTCGATCTATTGGAATTATATTCGAGAGTAAGAACCCAGGCCCGTGTCGACGGCGCGTTGTGTTCCATCCGCGCCTCAAAGAGATGTCAGCAAAACCGAAGGGGTCTGCTAGGACCGATGCCTGCCAGGGTCGCGAGATTTGTTCGAAAGAGTTTCCGTGGCCCTGGCATAAAGGCAACTGAAAAGAACATAGGTGGGTTTTAGTCAGTAAAAGTCTGACACAGCTTTCCGCTCCGCCCAAAGCGGGAGACGTCATTTGATGATCTCCCACCCACAAAAACTTTTTTACAAAAAAAAAAAACAATCGACTTCCTTACAAACACTACAAAGTGAAAAATAACTTTAATTTCGGCAGTCGGTGTCTTAGGATTTGTACATATAAGGTTTTTGCCACTGACCTCCGAAATTAAAGTTATTTTTCACTTTGTAGTGTTTTTAAGGAAGTCGATTGTTTTTTTTTTTGGAAAAAAGTTTTTCTTTTTAACCGACTTCAAAATGGAGGAGGTGCTCAATTCAGATGTTTGTATATATTTTTTTTTTATGTATGTTCGGCCATAACTCCGTCATTTATAGACAGATTTGCAAAATTCTTTTTTGTTTCAAAGGGGTTTATTCAGAACTAGTCCCATGTAAATTTCACATAGATCTGATGATGAGTTCCGGAGATAGACACCGAAACTATTTAAAAAATGACAGCAAATCAACCGCGATTTCTGGCCGTGGAGTTATGGCCGAACGTACGTAAAAAAAAACAAACATCCGAATTGAGAACCTCCTCTTTTGAAGTCGGTTAAAAAAGAGAGTGTGCGTGCGTTAGCACCTTCTCTACCTATCTATTCGGTGTTTCAAGGCACAATTACTACATGTTTATTTTGATGGGTTTTCCTTGTTGATATGGAAAAACTATGGTTAACATGGAAATAAATTATTTAAAGGCAATGTCATTTGTGTTTTCGATGTCCCTAATAAGACACTCTGGTCAATTCGGAGTGATTGACGGGTTTTCCAATAAGTTTGGTTGGTTAATGTGTTTCGATATATTGATTTAGAGAGTGGTATGAATAATGACGGTAATTGATAAACTAGAAACAAAACAAAACTTTCGTTTCAGTTTTTGTATTCTTTGTTTGTCGACTAGGCTAATTCAATTCAGTTTGTTTCTTTATTGAGTTTTCCTATACGTAAATGTGTGTAACATTCAATGTGATTACTCCATCAATTTTTATTCACTTTAATAAGACAATACATGGATAGCCCAGCAAAGGTAGTCATTACATACAAGCAGTTCAGTTCCATTCTGTAAAGGAATATTTGGAAACCTCTTTACGAACTTACATTCTTCAGAAGCTCTTTGGTGTCGATAAGATTTTATGATAATTTCTAATAAAAACCACATAAAAACTTAATAAACCTCCGAATTCTCCTAAAAACGAACCCGAACCTTAGAAAACAAAAGCCACTCATCGCGGTCTACCCAAGAGAACTCTAAATTGTCCACACAAGGGACTTAGCAACCTCAAGAATTTTATACACTCTCATAGAACAATGTAGGACCAAGATTACTGTAATAAACTTTAAGAACCACGAAAGGGTACAGTTGTATAAATGAAATCATCACGCTTTGTCTCTAGGGCACGGACAGAGATGTTCATTTCGTAACTTTAAGATGAATGCACGGTCGTTTTGGCTTTGTCAAAGATGAAGTTTCAACTGGAGAAGTGCTACAGTTATGAAAGAAAAGATGTTTGATACTTTTGTGAGTGAAATAATAGCATAATATAATCAGTCTATAATTTTCCCAGTTGTAATGCTAAGTTTTTCATTGCGTCTGTTTGGTCGGCTTCCAATCTTACCGGATGCTGCTGAATAACAGTATTTTACATGGAGCAAATTACCTATCTGACCTCCACAGTTACTGGGTAATAGGTACAATACCTCTTGGTAAGAGGTCGTTTCAGGTAGTCAGAAGCCCGAAAGTCTACAACCAGTACACTTTTGGGCTTCTGACTACCTGAAACGACTGTCAAAGATGACAGTCGAGATCAACGCCTTAACGTGGCCGAGGCACGGAGTCGACTCAGTATGTAAAGATTATTGTGTCAAAATGGTTTTATTTTGAAGATTTCTCTTTTTTATTTAATAAAATTCCGTGATCTTAACTTGACAATGCCTTCTCCCCGCCTCAAAGAGATATCAGCAAACTGAAAGGGTCTGCTAGGACCGATACCCGCCAGGGTCGTGAAATTTGTTCGAAAGAGATACCGTGGCCCTGGCACATGGGCAACTGAAGAAACACGGGTGGGTTTTAGTCAGCAAAAGTCTGACACGCCCTTCCGCTCTACCTTAGAGCAGGAGACGTGAATTGATGACTTCTCACCCACAAAAAAAGCCCTCTCTCCTCTTTTTAACCGACGAAAAAAAACGGAGGAGGTTATCAATTCGACGCGTATATTTTTTTTTTCTTTTTGTTTTTTTTTTTTTTATGTATGACCACGCATAACTTTTTACATAGTAGTCCGATTGTGATAATTCTTTTTTTATTGGAAAGGATATACTCCGAGGGTAGTCCCATATAAATTTGGAAAACAAAATCAAACCCTAAGGGTCAGAAAACAGGGGATGATTGATTGTTCACTCAGTGATTGTAATGTATTACCACGCTTAACTTTATACAGAGTAGTCCGATTTTGATAATTCTTTTTTCATTGGATAGGGTATACCTTGCCAAGTATTATTAGTACATTAAAACCACAAAAAATTGTAAAATAAAAACTTTTTAACAAAAAATTAAACCGCCGCAAAAACTGAAAAGCAAAAAATAATAAACCTTAAAATTTTGAGTCGGCGCTGAAAAATCAATGAACAAAGATCACTCAAAGCGCCGAATCATAATTTTAAGGTTTATTATTTTTTGCTTTTCAGTTTTTGCGGCGGTTTAATTTTTTGTTAAAAAGTTTTTATTAGTTTAATAAGAAACCAGTGATCTAATGCCCACATTAAAAGGAAACTGTAAAACTTAAAGTTAAAACTGTAGTTTTCATTACTAGTGTAAGCCCCACTCATCATCATAATCACTGTCATTTTAACCGAAAGACGCCCACTGCTGGACATAGGCAGGCATTGCCCACGCACCAGTAACTAATTTAAATAGAATAGAATAGAATAGAATTTATTTGACATAAAGTACACGAATACAGGGTGACACTTAATCTATGTGCAAATAGCCAGGTACAAAATAAATGAGCAATGACCCCTATGCTAGGAAAAACCTGTGTTACAGGGGTCATTCATTAGTATCAGATCATTCATTATGCTAATAAGTACCTAACCATGCTTAAAAATTCCCATACCCAATGGTATTTATGTTAATCCATTTCGGAGAGAATTGCCCGGTAGCACTCCATGCAGTAGTCATAACTGGGTTAATTGTAAACTTCAGTTAAAAATATTAACCTGTTTAGCATGCGAGGTCAATGTACTGGCATAGTAACCTAACTAAATAACCTTCGTATATGTAATGAATATTGATCGGTGTTCAGTTAAGTGTGATTTTGTGTCAATTATAATTAAGTACGAAATATATGGAAATGTAAGTAAATAAGTTTTCTTTATGTGTGTAAGTAAATGGGTTGACTAGTAATGAGGTTAACCTAATTTGATATATTGAGCACAAGTTTGAACCCAATTTATAAATGTGTTACAGATTATTATGTTTTATTAGTGAGATCATTCCCGTGTATTTTTTGAGGTTACTGAATTAATTTCAGACTTTAGTACAGTCAAAGAATAACTATGTTAAGTACCTTAATTGTTCGTTTTTACGTACACCTTTTGGTTTTTCCGATTACGTCATTGCCAACATTTATAAACACAAAAATGTAATGCTGTTCGTTTTTAAGCGTATTACTTGAGAATGGCTGGGCCAATTTGGTTATAATGCTATTTACGTTTTTAAATGTTCGTATTTGTCCGAATTAAGTTTTTAAAGTAAGACAAATTTGGAAAATTTCCCGGAGAATTCCCTCCTTCGGGAAATATTGAACGTCCTTTGTCTATGAGATTTTTAAATTTGGATAGGATAATGTCTGTCTTGTCATTATGAGTAAAGATGGCGGTTCGAACGAGTGACCTGCGTCCGCCATGTTGGAAAATATTGGTTTGGAAATTGTTTAACATTTTCTGTCTTTGACCGTACTTCATGAGTTTCTGCGGCAGATTTGTAAGTTTGTCTTCCTAAATCTTTTGTCATATCTCAGTTATGCCTGAGATAACACTTTCTAGTGTTATCTCAATATTTCTTGTTGAAACTCATACCATAATCGTCCTTATAACCACCTATTTAAAGGTCAAGTGCGAAAGGTCACAGAGAATCACTCTGGAAGGTTCCCAAACGTGTATTTGTGCCGATTTCAGCTCCTTTCATATCAGGCAATAGTGGTGAAATTGTATGTTTCCTTCTATCTTGCTACCACCTTAAAATGATCCTTGTGAACCCTGATATTGTAAAGAAAAATTGAGTGGTGGGTGTAAGTGTAGGGATCAATATAAATTGGTCTAAGAGCTATCTCTGTCCAAGTTTGTTTCACGAAATAAGGGTATGTAAGGGCTTGAAAATTATAGGATGACATGTCGTGTTTTTGTTTCTTCGAGATAAAATAAATAGATTTTTTTTTCTTTTTTGTCCTGTTTTCGGTGTATTGTTTTAAGAATTTCCTTTTGTGAACAGATTTTCGTTGAGATGTTTTTATTTTTTTCGTTGCAAGTTTGCCTTGTAGTTTATTTATACCTAAACATATATTCGTATTGTTTGATGTTTTACTTGTCCGTCACAGTGAGGTAAGGTTTTTTAATATCTTCTAATATCTTAAGACAACCAAAACACAGTTATCTGGCCCCATACTAGGCAGAGCCTGTACTATGGAAACCAGACAACTGATAAATATACTTATATATTTCTAAATACATACTTATTATAGATAAATTACACCCAGACACAGAACAAATGATTGTGCTCATCACACAAAGATTTGTCCTGGGTGGGAATCAAACCCACGACCTCAGTCTTAGCAGTCAGGGTCACAAACCACTAGACTAACAGGCCAGTCAAAAAGGGGGCCAGCCAAAAGGTTACTTTGTTCTGCTGTTTCAGACAGACATAATTACTTATTCCAGCCTCTGTAGTATTTTATAGATATTCTGCAATTCAAACACTGTCCAAATTCCACTTATGGTATGTGCTTAATTAAATTATTGATTTACATTTCTACCTACTACTAAAATGACTCATTCACACAACTCTATTTAATGCTAAAATCTGTATTACAAGACAGTAAATTGATTACGCTTTTTAAAGCTTACTGTCAGAGTTTTTACCCCGGTAATCTTTGAGTCAACTACTCGAAATGATCGCTGGATGTTCTACGCCTCCAATACAATAATGTTTTTAACATGCTGTTGCGACTGCATCGTTTTTGCAGCGCCCCAGAAATGTTAACTACTGTTAACAATTGCTAACCATACCGATGGATGCCATCATGCCATTATTTGAAAAGAAAGGATTCACTCTTGGGCAGAATAAGAGGTAATCATAATAGGCATACTGAAGGCGGTGGTGGCAGACACTTCCTCTGCTATAATATGGCAATTTATGAGAAGACTTAGGTATACCTTCGTAGCCATTTGTCGTTATGTCTAGTTGTTGGGTGGTCTTCTCATTAATTTGTCGTTACTTACTAAAAAACGTTTTAAGGAAATCTGTTACCAACAATTTTATGGATTTTAGTTGTCCGAAATAAAATTATTTTATTATTATTTTTAGTAAAATCATTCACCTCTATAAACTGTATCACACTCACACATAAATTACGTGACAAACTGAAGCATCTTACGTCAAAAAAAGTCTGCCGGTGCGTGGGCGCAAGCTTATAAATATTAGTAATTTTAATGTTCCGTGAGGACGATTGCTGATGATGATTTCACTTTCATTCTTTAATTACCATTTGATTTATTACTTAGCTCGAAATTGTCCACTGTGGGATATGGGTTTAATGATATCTACAATAATGGTGCCTATGGTGATAGGCAGATAGATTTCTGATCAGAACATGTATTTAGTTGAAAATATTTGTAGAACTTAAAGGTAAGAGAAAATGCTACTGCCCATCCCATCCTTTTGTCGTAAATTTTTGTTACTTTTTTCAAAACCTATTTAAACAAATACAAGAAAAAATAAAAGGTAACGTGCCTAGTACTCGCAATCGGCGTGAGTGTATGTATACGTGACCCTGATGTATGAACTTAAACGAGGCAAAAGGAGTATGTAAGGATCATAGCAGGTGGGGTTCCGTAGTTTCTGCCTACCCCCATAAGAAAAAGACATGAGTTTATGAATGTACCTATGATTTTAAAATCTATTTAAAAAAGTAAATATAAATTCATTTCGATCATACAAAAAATACATTGTCAATTCAAAATACCAAAGACCTAGACCAAAAAAATGTTTATGCAATTAATCGAATTAACCTATTTACAATTCCTGCATACAATACAATTCCTCGAAATGTTATCAATAAATCAATTGAATACTGAAATCTGTATCAAATCATAATGATTTGTATTACGTCAAGCGCCGCTTGGCTGCGTGGGCGCATCGAACGTATGAATTATTGAAATGCACAGCGTTAGTCTGAATCGCTAATGGTTAGTTCACTTTCGCTGAGTGGGTGGTTCTTGTCATGGGCAGAAGCGGATGCGATTGTTTCAATAATCATCATCATCATCATCATTTCAGCCGAAAGACGTCCACTGCTGGACATATACCTCCTCCGATTTGGGGGTATCCCATAATCTCCACGTTTGGCAGGCGGGTTGGCAATCGCAGTATGTCGGTAAAATGCATAGAGAACGCTGCTGTTCCATCTCTTGTAAGTTCTATAGTCGCTTCTTACGACACTCACGGGAAGAAATGGGGCGGTGCTATTCTTTATATCCGGCACCATATAGAACACATTATTACACACAGAAATTTCTTGCATGCAAATGTTTCACCTTAATGTAAAACATCCGCATGAAAGAAATGTGTTTCAGAATTATAAATATTTCGTTACTATCATCATGGTATCACAAATGAAATAATTCATCGTGACTAATAAAACAGCTGAAAACGGAGTAGCAGACACCATTGACTGGCCTTTTAGTCTAGTGGTTAGTGACCCTGACTGCAAAGACTGAGGTCGTGGGTTCCATTCCCACCCAGGACAAATGTTGTGTGATGAGCACAATCATTTTTTCTGTGTCTGGGTGTAATTTATCTATAATATGTATGTATTTAGAAATATATAAGTATATTTATCAGTTGTCTGGTTGCCATAGTACAGGCTCTGCCTAGTTTGGGACCAGATAACGGTGTGTTGGTTGTCCTAAGATATTTATATTTACCATCAAAATCTACAAAAAGCGTATGCACCAAAACCGCCTAGCAAGTCTGAATATTCTCAAGATTCTAAAGAGAAGAACACCACAGGATCTCATATCGATATTAGACGCCATACTCAATAATTATACTGGCATATCAATGGATTTAATTCCATGCACGCAGAATAATGAAGAGAGCAAAAACACATCTTCAATGGTAATTTCTTTCGCCTATGCCTCACACCATCACCAGAATCATTGTTACCATCACAAGAGTTATCGCTTTAGATAACAACTTCTGCTTACATCGATACAATTGTATCACGTACAGTCAGCACAAAAGTTTGGCAAGTTTAGCATGTAGGACAATGATAATTTCTATGAGATCGACGCATTACGTATTCTTCTTGTATAACTACTCTGTCAATCGTAATACCTATTGACTTCCTTCATGACCAATCATCAGCAGCCTACAGCGGTCAACTACTGGATAAAAGCTTCTCACTCTGCGAAGATCCTCGCTCCACCTATCCTGAGGGTGTCCTATCTTACGTTTGCCGATTCGTGGTCCCCGTTCAAATACACGCCAATACCATTTCCATACCTTAAACATTTCCTGCAATAATTAGGATACTCTTTCCTTCGTCTTGCTTATACCATTGTCCTTATCATGACCATCGGTTGCTATTCAACTGACATGGATAAAAAGGAGCTGTCTGCAAACTCTATTTTGCCAACAGTACATACAGCAATGTAAAATTATTCAAACGACGCGATTGTTCGCTAATGTATTCAAATTCGTTTTTAATTGTCGCCTCTCATTGAGTCATACATGTATGTAATTGGTGTAAGGAAGTAAGGTTAATGTATGACTGTTTTGCTCGTTAAACTAATTGTTAAATGCTAATTTAGAGATTTTATGGATGTGGGTTAGTGAGGTTAATATTGTTTAATTTTGTTAGTAGGTGAACTTAGTTTTCTTTTGTTGTTAAAGGATTGTATTGTTTTTGCTTTTCTGCGCTGGTTTCTCTCCCTGTGCAAAGCTACAACTTTAAACAGATGAATACACTTTTGCATTTTTAAACAAGTTTTCTTTTCTTGTACTGTCTAGATATGAATAAGTTATATCAACAGGGTTGAGCTACACGATGACTGATACATACATGCCGTCTGTTGGGACAGGTCAACTCAGAGCCGCAATGGCTTTTTCTTCCAGACAGGCACGGCCTTTTGAAGAAAAAGCCATTGCGGCTTTAAAAGCAGTCGCGGTCGTAAAAGTGTCTTATAAGATCTTGCACAAATAAACATTTCATTTCATTTTTGGAAAACATTGACCACCCAGCAGACGGGGTACGTCAGAGCGCCGGAAGTAAATACTTATCGTCAATCGTAGAGTAAAAAATGAATTCTTTTGGCTTTTGGTCAACCATGGCAACCAGTCATTATAACTATTTGCAAAATCACTATTTCTAATCATACGAACCAAAATCTATGTCCTTCTTAATTAGGTCACAGCTTCATAGTGAACAGTTATTATGTAATATTAATATCCTATTCATTTAGCAAGTAAGGCATCACAATGCCATCAGTGTCATGCGCGGTATTCGTACAATGTCTAGCGTATTCATGCAATACTGTGGTACAATTCGCCGCGCTATCGCAAGTATAGGAATATCTTCAGAAGGTTCACTTAGAATATCCAATTGGCAGAGCAGTGGTTGCACAGTGGTAGCAGCCGCGATTTACGAGCTGTACGTCGTATCTTCGAACCCAGACAAAAGCTTTACTGTATGTAAATTATTTGATACCCACTGCTCTCAAAACGTTGAAGGAAAACATCGTAAGGAAACCGGCATGTCCAGGAACCAAAAATTTTTATACATATGACATCCACCATCCTGCACGCGGGTCCGCGTGGTGTATAATGGCCCACTCCCTCTCACGGAGGGGACGCCTGTGTCCCAACAGTGGGATCATTATAGGCTAATTATGATCCAAATTGGCCATTGTTCATATTTACCAGTTCACTGCTGAACCTAGATCTCTTCACGCGCCATCGAGATTGATCTTCGACAACTCTCTCATCTGTATTAGCTCTCCTGCGGCGATCGTTGTTCCACCTAGCCTGATAGTCTTTGACTTCGATTTCTGATTTGGGCTCCAGAGCGTGCTATACGTTCTGTTCTTTTTCTATCGCCGCCATCCGCTGCCAAATGAATTAATAAAACCCTCTCGATAGGTTGGTACTAAAAATAAAGACTGACTCATACGGTTGAGTAACTCACTAAAGTTTACTTATCAGTAATTATGTTATCATTTATTTTGCTAGACGTTTATATCGTGACTGGTTAAATACAGGAAATGAAGTTTTAGATAACCTTTTAATTTATTATTTAATAAAAAAAAATGTTTTCATATTTGTCCTACACCAACCGGGTGTTATCCATAGGTGCACTTGGTTGATGAATAGGGATAATTGATAATTACCATCCCCATCATCACCCCATTTAATTAAAAACGCGAAACGGGCCTCTCCGAGTTCGCTTTGGCTCTTTGTACGCCTTTTAAAGGTCCGGGACCTCAGGATCCCGAAAAAAGTCAAGAATAATTTTATTACCAAGCAATACAGTTCTTATGTGGCCTGTTTAGGGCAACTATTTTAGTAAAATATACAATAGCGTATAAATGAGTAACTTTTTAGGAAATTTTGTGGAGTCGACCTTCTGCCATCGAAACTTATTGGTGCAAGGTCGTCGCATGCATTGGATAGCACTGCAGGTATGCGTGCCTTGCTGCTACAGTGACGTAGCCTTGAAGATAGCTGGGTTAGCCAGGTAGTAGGTACCGGAGTAGGTAAGTATTATATAGAGTTTGTCTGTTTCCAATGTTTATACAAAGTTCCACCGATAAGAAATCAAGGTAGACGCTCGGATTGAGGTTAGTCGTTTAGAAATGAATCTTACCGATAGATCGTCTCTTTATAGAAAAGATTCTTGATATTTAGAAAGAAAATACTTTTATTTTTGGTAAAAAAATTACGCAAAGGAAAATAAAAAATAGAACACGTTAGGGGAAACTATGTGTCATTTGACAGGGACATGAACCCATCAACCGACTGTCTAATTACCTACTACGATTGAAACCATTTTGCCAAATGGCCAACTGGTGGCAGTGTGCTCTCGTTCAATTATGTTTTAAGATTTAAATCGACGTTCCCATTGAATCGTTAATTCCAATACCATTTGCCGGTGTATTGGCTCAACATTTTTAACTAAGCTGCAGTTCTATAGCCCGTGCAATCCGACTCTCCTGCGCACTCCAATTATCCAGAACTCATTCGTTCGAGGGCTCCATTCAGTTTTTGAGAGATGAGAACAGTCATTATTCGTGTTTTGCCGGCTTTTTTACGTTTTCTACTCCATTGGATTTTAAATCTTATTTGCTTATTTATTTAGTACCTAAAACTAATATTATAAATTAATATAAATATGCTAACAAATATTATAAATGCGAAACTAAATTTGTTTGTTTATCACGCTTTCACTTTAAAACGGATTTTGATGAAATTCGTCACACAGAAGAACCTGTAAGGATATAGGCTACTTTTCATCTTGGCTCGCAGGCGCTGTCGCGGGTACCAGCTAGTAAAAGTTTGAACATTTTCGCAGTCGCACAGTTGGATTCGTATTTTACTCACTGTCGGCTTCCGCACCCTCGAAAACCAAGAAAAGACACACTGATGTTAGAAAAGCCGGTTTTTAATAGCATAATTAGATCTCAAATTATACTGACATCGATAATATTACTTCCATTTTCAAACCAACGATATACACAGCTCCTTTTAATACTGCAGTGTTTCAAAATTTCCAAGTCATGCGGCCCAAAATACGGAAATGGTACCAACCTTGACATGACGAGTAGTATCGTATAAACACGATGCCTTTGTGTCCCGAGTGCGGCCCTGGGTTCTAACATAAAGTATTTCACGAGACACGCTTGTTTTACTTTTGACCTACCTTTCAAATATTCTTGGGTTTAAGACTTCTTGAAAATTGTTGAGTGGCCTAAGAACTTTGCTACTTATTACATACATGCTACTTACTTATTAATGTTCTGACTGACTTAGCTTCTTTTTCTCAGCAAGGCCATTACAATTGTTTATGGTTTTTTTAATCGTGTTTTTGTATGAAAACTCTGGTTCTCTGTCGTTGGGTTGAATACTAGAGTGAATTTATTTATTTATGAGCTTTATTTAATCCCTTACATGTAGTTCTAATATTATCTGAATTTTCGTTGTGTATTTATTTATATTTTTTAGTAATGTTAGTTTTGTACTTTAAATAAGTTTAGTATTGTTAGGTGTACGGTTTGGAGGAGTCTTTCAACGCTAAAGGCGGCCCCCTTTAGCGTTGAAAGCCTCCTCCAAACTGTTCCTTGTGGCTCTATCCTTGGCCAGCCTAAGCCATAATTTTCCGGCAATTTGCAATGTCGTCACTCTATCTTTTATATGGTCTACTGGTCGACTGAATTATGACTCACATGATTTGAATGTACATTAAGTATACTCTGTGCTAATGTTACAATGTAAAGAGGTTAAGTATGTAAGTTTGTGTGTCTGATCCGATTCCGTTTTTTGTACTAATGGAATGCTGGTCAACAAAATCGACAAACGACAACGACCTATAAAACTCGACAATAATAGAGTTGTCGAATATTGTAGGATAGCCTCTTTTGGTGCTGCACTCTACCTACGTCAGAAGAACACATTGAACTGATTTGACCAATCACGAGCTAGATCACAACGATTCTTGCCGTCGATCGCGATGTCAAAACAACAAATTTGGTATTCACATAGGCAGGCATCGAGAACCCTCAAGCAGCCCGCCATGTATCGCACTAGCGTGTATTTGTGATGCTATGGCTACACCATCGTGTTATCGCGAACTACAAATAACGCTGTCTATTTTGGCATACCCTGAATTAGAAAGGACTACACGCATAATGTGTGGGTTAATTCAGATGTCTAGGCAGTGATACTTTTTTTATTTTCATAGTTTATATGTATAGTGGTGGTTAGACTGGAAGCCGACCCCAACGTAGTTGGGAAAAGGCTAGACAGAAGATGATGATGATATGTATACTGGTGGTGTGTAGTAGTGTAGTAAAATATAGTATAATTATAGGTGTATAGTTGTAGTTGACTTATTCGCGAATCAAAATAAAATAGCACTGTCTCTGTTGCACAGCGAGACGCTGAGTTGTGTACGAGAGAGAGACCACACGAAGTAAAGTTCGCGTTATCGCGACAGTGTAGCCGTAGCATTACAAATGGAGGTGACATTGAAGAAGCGAGCTAAGATGTCGAGGTACTGCAGTGAGGAATCTTTGGCATGTTTGCGATCCCAAATTTCATCATCATCATCAACCTAAATTGTTCCCACTGCCACCTCTCGGTAAGAGGGAGTGGCCCGTAATTTACCATGCGCCCAGTGCGGGTTGCTAGACGTCACATGTCTTCGAATTTTTGGTTCTAGGACATGCCGGTTTCCTCACGATGTTTTCCTAAACCGTTTTGAGAGTAGTGGTGATGAAAATATTTACACAAAGTAAAGCGCCTGCCGGGGCTCGAACCTACGACCTACGACTCGTAAGTTGGAGCTGATACCACTAGGCCACCACTGCTCTAGTAAATCCTTCAAATTTAATATTTTTTCCTAATCCTCCTTATTTTAAACCACCCTTGACATTCCAACCTGACCTACAGACTGTCCGCTACTAGCACGCACTACCTTGACCTCTTTTACCCAATCCTCTTTGTTTTCTCTCCCATTGTCATGCGAATTCCTTTAAGACTCGTTTGCCTAACGAGTTTTGGGACAGAGAGAGATGAAAGATATAGGCTATTGTAAAAATAGGGAAAGAAACCCGTTTGATAGGAGATTGGTATCTTTTTGTCGAAGGTTTGTGTTTTGTAAATGTTTTTGGGTAGTTTTTTTACTTGAGTTGGTATTGGTTTTCTGTCCTTTGGGAGGGAGTTGATATCTAGACTTCATTTTAGACTAGTTTGCATAAGCTGTATTATTTTCTACAGCCTTCAGTTGGGCAATAGTTCTCTCTTTTCGTTAGTGCCAATTTTCAGGGCACTCTGCTAACCTCCTCCACCTCCAAACCGAAATGACATCAATGTCATAACATCAAGCCTTGTTTCTCCGAAGGGTTGGGCAGAAGTGTACGTTCACAGTTCGCCAGTTATGTTTCAGTCTCATGTTAAAGGTGCGAGTCTGTTGACATCAACCGGGTACGAATCCAGTCTCCGGGCTGCTACTGAGAAATTCAAAATGGAAAAACCGAATAACACTTTACCCGACCTTGGAATTGGACCCAAGACCTTATGCTCAGCAGTAGCGTTTGAGACTACAAGACCAAAGAGGCAGTTGACACAACAATGTCATCCACTGAAAAAGGCTGATTAATACCAAAAAGGTTCTACGTTCCTTAATAAACAAAGCTTAAAGTACCAGTAATATTAAACCGAAATTGAAACAAAACACAGTCGCTATGAGTAACAAACAACAAAGCTAACAGACGAACGATTTTATTAAATTCCCGTGTACATTACAATAGGTAATGGAAGCCGTCTTACCCGCGGCTCTTTCCTCAAATCCCGGGGTATTGCAACCTCCAATTACTTAGGCAAACGCCTCAAAATGCTTAATTACGGGTATCCTTTCGTATTTAAATTCAACTCTGCATTAACGTTGTAGAATATGAAAGTGGAGTGAGAAGGTTGGCGTTCTCTGGCAGTTAGCTTTAATTTAAGTTTCTGAAATTGTTGTTTTGTTGATTGGCGAGGTATTATTTCAATTTATTTAATGATAAAACTGTATTTTAGGTATATACACCGTGACATTTTAGTCGTCTTACAACGGCAGCCCACTTCATGTATCCAATGACTACTACACATCCATAAGAAAAAAATGAACATTTGAATAACAAAAACTTTAGAGGTGTCAAGGGACACCCGGATGGAACGAAGTTCCTTTCCAGGATTCATAATAGTTATAATTTTTTAATTATTTATTATGTAAAAAAAACCTGTATACACTCAACAAAAATATTCTCTCTCTCTCCCTCTCTCCCCCTCCCCCTCTCCCCCTCTCCCCCTCTCTCCCTCTCTCCCTCTCCCCCTCTCTACTCACAACAACATACAAAATATATACGGTCGAATTGAGAAACCTCGTCCTTTTTTTGAAGTCGGTTAAAGCATGTCGTGACAACTTTTCGTAAGAATTTTTCCGTCTTTCCTTTCACAACGCGCGATAAGGAACTTCGTTCCAAAAATATAAATATTATTCAATATGATGACGCATGTCGTATTTTGTCTCATGGAAAATGGAGATGGAATGATCTAGTTGACTCGTGCGCTGGGTAGGTATGTATGTTCACTGCCGTATGATACGCAAAACATTATATTTTTAACAGGATGTTTCATAATTCTAATGTATTATTTATTTTTCTTAGTACGTATTTTTTTTTTATTGGTAGGTAACAATTTTTTAATCACGCCTAGAGGTATATTATATCGGATACATTGAGTGGAAACTTTGTAAGACGACTAAAGTGTTACGGTGTATTGTTGTCAGTTTCCAGTACTTAATTGTTAGTAATCTAATTCTGTTCCTTATATAAATATGTTCGGTGTGGTGCCGGACATAAAGAATAGCATCCCCTCATTTCTTTCCACGTTGTCGTAAAAGGCGACCAAGAGCTTTTACACACGAGCGGCATTTGCCAACGGCAAAGGTAACGCGTCTCGACGGCATCCGACTGCAGCCGACGGCAGCCGGTGACATGCCATCTTCTAAGATCAGCGGCATCATCGCGTGTCGACGGCTGCAGTTACCTGCCGTTGGCAACATGCCGCTCGTGTGTAAGAGCTCTAAGAGACTTACCAGATACTGGGCAGCATCGTTCTCTATGCATTTTACCTCTATATTGCGATCGCCATCCCGCCTGCCAAGCGTGGCGATTATAACAACTAATTGGAGAACGCATATGTCCATGACGTCATTCGACTGAAATGATGATGTGATTATGTATAGTCTGTATAGCCTATTCTGTTCCATCACTACCTATTGTCTAAAATTATCTGGAATTACTATGATTGTCATATATTTCACTGTAATCTTAATCTAGGTACACACGGCTACTGGTCAAGGTATACTTTTCCAGTTTTAGCTAGCCTCGCATTATATAGGCTTTTCGTACAATGAGATGTCAGCTTATAATGGAAATGTATAGCTTGATTTTTGGCCGTGCTTACCTCTCACTCCTCCTACTCGTTGAGAAGAACAGATATATTTTCTCAGTACCTTATAGATTTGTTTGTTAGTATTATCCGATATCGTTAATTTATTCATAAATTCTTATTTGATTAACGTTTTAAATGAGTTTTTGTCTTCCCTCATCGCTGAGTAGATTTAATTTGTTTGTTTGTTTGAAATCTGAGCATATCGGATGTCGATGAGCCATTCAATACTTACACAAAGTTTGTTTACACGTAGGAATGCTATTAATTAAATACTTAAATATAACACAACAATTTTGAAGTAGTATAGTCCTCCAGACCGTATTTCGGCCATGGCGGCCAATCTCAACGGAGACTAGCCATCAGCACGAGAGATGATATAGTGCACAAGTGTGTGCGCAGACACAGGGGCACTCACTCTTCCCTTACTCTCATAGCTCGATGGGAGGACAATCTGAAACGATTGGAGAGAGATCAGGCGCAGGACCA
This sequence comes from Aporophyla nigra, assembly GCA_947507805.1. Lineage (NCBI taxonomy): Eukaryota > Metazoa > Arthropoda > Insecta > Lepidoptera > Noctuidae > Aporophyla > Aporophyla nigra. The sequence continues at coordinate 22,134,802 of OX382304.1, read as the reverse complement.
ATTGCTTAACGTACTTTCCGACACACGGGGGGTATCACACCGCCAACTTCGAAACTCCGGGCTGTTACTAAGAAATGCGTAATGGAAACACCCAATAACAGTTTGCTCGACCTTGGAATCGTACCCAGGACCACACGCTCTGCAGTTGCGCTTGCCACCACGAGACCAATGGGGCAGTTAGTTTGAAGTAGTATTGAGGATAGAAAGGCTGAATAGTGACTAAGAAATCGGCTGTTGCTTCATGTCTGTATAAAAAAAACTCAAAGGGAATGGTTAAAACCTCTTACGTATGGGGAAACGTAGCTTAATCAGACTCAGTTAATCACAATACGGGAAAGGGCATTGATACTGATATAAATACCAAATACATATGAGTACATAACATACACACATGAGTATATAATACATCTCACACTTAAAGCTGAACTCTCGTTCAAAATTGTACATACTATATTAGTATTTTATACCTTTTTCTATAAATTGGAGGTTGACTGCGACTGGTGGAACCGGAAAAACCTAGATCCAAACATTAGAAGACATGTTGTATCTACAAACCCCCGCACTGGGCCCGCATACTGGATTGAAAGAAAAAAAAGAAAGAAAAATAGTTTATTCTGCACAAACAAAACGCACAACATGAAATAAAAAATTGTTACAAAAAAGAAAAATGCACACGTACAAGGTAGCCAAAAGCCCCGTATTCAAATTAAAAAAAGTTGTACAATGTTATCTATGGCTCATTGACCTATGACATTGATCTATGGCTACGGACCAAAGACAATACAAAACATATATCTGCGTTATGACACTGACAGTAATTATGTAATAAAAAACAAAACAAAAACAAAAATTGCCGGATGCAGAGTGCATTTTTGGCTAGTTTTGTGACAAATATACCACAAAAATAAAAACACTTGATCCGTGCGTCGTATCTGTGCAATAACAGGTCGTTGCTCAGCAAAATGCTGCGACGTCAGACGAATCTATCGTCAGCAGCGCTGATTTTCAGCAACTACCTTTTGCGGTCCACTCACTCTCACAAAGAGGAGGTCTGTGTCCCTGCAGTGAGAACATTAAAGTCTGAATATATAAAAAGTCTAAAAAACAGACACGCCCTTTAATCCCAATGTTACTATAGTAGGTATACCTAGGTAACATCTGCTTAAGAAAGTACTAAGCTCACTTAAATCAAAAGGAGTACCTACATAGCTATACATAGCGCTAAGACTAAGATATTTCTTTGTGGGCACGCCACGTCAGCAATACGACTGTATCTTCTTTGGTAATTACTCGGCAACCCGCCCCAGGGATGTCTGTGTACCGGGAGCTTGGTCTTAGAAATTGGATGTGGTATCTGAAGCAATGAAAATATTTCTACGTTAAATATTTTGTCTAATTTTTTTTTTCTGTTTTAAATATTGGACATTGTATGGGTCTCCGAAACGTCAAACGGCGCGGAAGACCCAGGCATAGATGGTGGGGCTAGCTCGAAGCCTAGGTGAGGAATTGGTCCTCATTGGCTCAGGACAGAGTTGAATGAAAAAAGAAAAGGGAGACTTTGCCCTTCAGAGGGATACTGTCCCTCTGAAGGGCTGATTATTATTTTTAAATATTACAAAAAGTTATCGTGCATTGTCACGAGAATCAAACGTGTGTGCTAAATTTCAGCCTAATAGCTTCATTGGAAGTGGGGGAAATATTGATTAAGAATTTCAAGACATACACATAATGTTAAATAAAACTATTAATAATAATAAATACCAATATTTTTATGCATTTTTTTCAATCCTGTAGCAGTCAATCAATCAACTCAACCTATCGCAGTCCACTGCTGGACAAAGGCCTCTCCCATATTGCGCCACAACACCCTGTCCTCCGCCTTCCGCATCCAGTTTTCCCCAGCCACTTTCTTTAAGTCGTCGGTCCACCTAGCTGGGAGGCGTCCCACGCTACGCTTGCCGATACGCGGTCTCCACTCCAGGACTCGTTTGCTCCATCGGCCATCGGTCCTTCGACAGACATGGCCAGCCCACTGCCACTTCAGTTTGCTTACTCTGCGAGCTATGTCGGTAACTCCAGTTCTTTTCCGTGTTTTAGTGTAGCAGTATTACACTGAAATAGAAATGAAAGCTTATGAATAGGTGAACATGATTTTAAAGTTTGACAACATTAAAGTATTTTGGTTAGTAAAAGCTCTGAACTGTTTCTCAGCAATACATTAAAACAAAGTAAATGGACTTGAGGAGTCTGTGAATCCTTAATTAGGAAATTGCCAACATCTTTTGCTGTTATGTCTCGTATCTTTTTTAAGTAATTGAAAATAATGCTGTGTATGCTCAGAAGGAATTATCAATCGTTTATGTTTTACAAGTCCATTACGTCAATTTCATAATTAATTATTGTATTGTTTTAAACGTTGATTGTTTCAAGGTTATGTAACGCCTCGTGTAAGTAGAGTTAATCAATTCAGAGTGCTATTCCTTCAGTAAGAACTTTGCTGGAGTAAATTACTTAGTCAAATCATTTCTATTGTCACGACCAACTTTTTACATCGGTTACAACCAATCAAGACATTTTTTACTCAACTGCGCGACCCAGTAGAGGGTAATGTTTTTATCAGCCTGTATATGTATGTATGTGTGGCACTTTAGAGACCAAACGCGTGGGACGATTTTGATGATTCTTAAGTCAAACGGTTCGCCTTAATATTGCGAGTAAAGACAAGACAGTAATCAAAATTTAATATGGCGACAGCCAGATGCCAATGAAAGTTGACTAACTATATCAAGTGGCGTATAATTGAAAAGTTCTTAGCAAATCATATTTGGGTTTATCCTCTCACTTTTCAATTTGAATGACCACTTAGGACTATATCTATTTAAAGTTGGTTAGCAACCAATCTCCCTTAAATTTTCATACCTTTTATTAATGAAGGTAAAGGTGACAAAGTTCTTAATCGGGGTATCTTCTTAAATTAAACAAAAATACCTTTATTGTTTCCGAGTGCGTGAGATTGCTCTAAGTATTTAGTTTAGTCTACATCCAGTAAGCAATAAAATTTTCTTGTTTCCATCTTTTTTTTCTGGGTTTTTTATTTTTAAAATTTTATTTGTTTAATTTCGAACTTTTTCTGACTGTATATAGTTCTGCTAAGGTTCAAAACAAAAACTGGCTGAATAGTTGATGATTGCTTGATAAGATTTGTAATGAGACGGAAATAGTTGTCAGCTAACTATCATATCCATATTCTCTTTCTTCCTCCGTAGAATATCACGAGTTAATAAAGGCAACTAATGAAGGGTTTTCTTTTAGCCACCGTCTTTACTTTGCGTTCGGATGCAACGCCCAAGGGACTAATGTTGCCAGCAGTTGACTTTGAAGAATTAATATAGCGCTTTTTGTAATGTATTGCCAATTTACAGGTCGAAAGAAGAATGGAGTTTTAATGTGATGTATTCCAAGGAGGTGGGTAAACTAATAGAGATGAATAATGATGAATGGCGATGGGGTAGTCTTGTATGAGTAAAACTATATGAGCAGCTCGGTTTAAAGAAAGAAAACAAGTTCATTTTAATCCCACAGAGCAGGGTACATTTATCTAAATTAATATTATAGAGAAAACATTATGTTTTTAAAGTTTGGTTCACTTTCACGCTATAATGGCTGAAAGGATATGGATGAAATCTGGCACATGTGTAAACCATGGACCTGGATTGGGACAAGATCTTTTTAACCTGATTTTCTCACGGAATTGAGACTTATGCGGATGAAACTGTGGGGTGCACCTAGTAACATATAAATTGAAACACCCCAAAGAAAGTATATTTTTGTCACGATATCCATGGCAAAAATGAAAGGTATAAAAATTGGCTTCAGTAACAATATAGTAAAAGAACTTTCAATAAACTGGAATAGATGGAGTTACAAAATTATGTTAACCTTGAGTATTTAAGTACATCTAAAAGCAGTATATATTCTACATGCTGCTTCAGAAACAAAAAAAACAATACGTACCAACTCGAAATTAAAATTCTCTCGAAAAAGGGCAAGGCTAATACATTTTTAATTCTGGCAACCTCAAGAAAACGTAGCTCGTAGATCACTGCGTCTCAAGCAAACAGAATTACAAATTCATGAAAATGTTAATAATTTTTACTGAGGTAGGATTTTTTCCTTCCGCCTGATAGAAGGGTGGGTATTATAAGGGAGGTTCCGGGAGGGTGTTTAAGTAGATATTCTGTAATTTGAATCTTAATACGAAAGCCATTATTTATTTTAAGTAGAGAAGGGAAATACGTGATTCTTTTTGCGAAGAATTTGCGATACTGAAGGCAATTGAGCGTTTGATGTTAAGTGTGTAAGAAGTTTGAAGGGTACTTGTGCCGTGGAAGTTATTGGACAGGACAAAGGTTGGAAGAACCTTTGCTTGGAACTTGAAAGTATTTTCTCATTCTTTGTCCAAACATTGGACGGCTTATCTGCTTCTATATTTGTTGTGTGTTTGGTGTCAAATAATACCTCGACTACCTAAGAAAATATATTATTTTTTTTATTCAGGGGAAGGCGTCAGAGTACCCTGCGAAATTTATTTTTGTTTACGATTTGCACATCATTTTCAGGCTGTAAACAACGTGTTTCATAATTAACGCATGACTTCATACACCCTAATTAGAGTGTTGAGTTAAAAGCATAATGCAATAACCAAAACTTATTATTTTTGTGTTTACCATAAAACTACTTGATGCATTTAAAATTGAGTCGTATTGGCTTGAAATAAGATTGAAATTTCTTTAGCTCAATCGGCGGTAGGTATGGCAAAATTCCTACACAATTCTTGAAAAAAAAAAAAAAAAAACTATATAAAAATATACTGAAATCGATTCAGTAGTCAGTTATGAACCAACTACTTTTAGGACTTGAGTCTGTTCTGTTACACCTTGTATGATCTGCTCTTAGAGCATATCTGCTATAAGACTTTTCATGAAATAGTCGATTAATAGCTTTATTTATTACGGTCGCGAATCGAGTTTTAATTAACATACAATTTGACACTTATATACAAATTCCAAAAAAAAAAAACGTAAGGAAATTTGAATTTTGCGGGCTACTTTGTCGCATCTTTCTTAAGACGATACTCCCTATAAAAACAATTTCCATATCGCTTACATTCATCTACTTGAACCCCAAGTGATAAATAAGTCCCATCATAACACCCGCCTACTTTATAGTTCGAAGCACGGCACTCAAACACGTAGCCAAGAAAACGCTTCCACATTTTCTTATCCACATAACCGAACTACCAAAATTCTTAGACAAACCGTCCGTATACCAGAATCAATATCCATCTTCTTATATGTCACGTTCGGCACACACACGAGGCAACATCTAAACGGTCTCGGGGCAAATAAATATTTCTGTGTAGTTTGTATTTACGCGACACTCGAACAAACAGTCCTTGGAGTCTTCAGACTATGCTGTTATAGTTTCTGAGTGGGATTCAGAATGGAACGATGCTGAATTTCTTATACTGTCGGAAATCCTGCGTCTTTTCCCCTCTCTCTCAGTAGCTATCTTAATATTGATCGGTTAAAGGTACGACGATGAAGAAAGATGAAACAGAGTATTTAATTATTCTAATGGCGAAGAAAATTGGTTCCTAAATTGGACGAGATCTTCGTGAAGGTGGATCTTCCCTTCAATTAAAAATATGCCTGATTTTGTTCAAACATACAAACTCAACAGTGTTGTTATGCTGTTTTTGTGTCTCATCAGACACATAATAAATTAATCAACTAGTGTTGTTGTGACTTGGAATTCAGTGGCTCTCCAAAGCTTCATTAAAGAAAGTTATTATTTATCATTAAATCTAATAATAACAGTATAATATTGTACCACTGCAGGGCAAACCTCATACAGAGAAGGCAGGAGCATAGATTTACACGCTCGCTCAAGACAGAGTGGCGATTTTAGCCATATGGAAAGAAAGAAAGGAAATTAGATTTATTTGTCACAGAAACACGTGCATACAAAAAGAAAAGATCGTATAAAAACATGAAAATAACACAGATTAACACACATACACATATTAAGTCTAAGTCTAGGTTTCCTTACAACGTCATAATCTCCGATATCAGTAATGTCGTAGATAAATTCAGAATGTTTGGGTTGAATATAACACTTCAAAATAACCATTCAACCTTTCTCATATTCAACCTTCTTTCACAGTTATAGAAACCGGGGACGAGCCAGCAGCGTGCAATGGGAGAAGAACCCTAGTCCTGGCCAACCACCAGAGCACAGCAGACGTACCCATGCTGATGGCAGCCTGGAACCCCAGGGCTGGAGTCCTGCCCGACCTGATGTGGATAATGGACAGAGTGTTCAAATTCACCAACTTTGGCATCGTCAGCGTGTTGCATAAAGACTTCTTTATACAAGCGGTAAGTGACTTTGTATTTTTTAGGTTAGGTTTTTTTTTATGCTTTATTATTTCTTGACCGGATTTTTCGTTTTCGTTCGGACAAAATACTGACTTTTTTTGTTTCTATGATTATTTTATTTGTTACAATATTTGATATGAAATTAAACAAAGGCGATTAAATATCCTATCTACAACTAATTTTTTTGCACATATTGAAATTCAGTGATAGAGAAAGTGAGCAAAGTTCAATCGTTGCTGGTAGTGTACTTAATAACCGCTAAAAACCCAGACTGTTTCACTTAAGAAACAATAAAACAATGATTACACCATAAAACTGAAACAAGAAACAATGTTTATTACTCACTTACGTCTTACTGATCCATCACAATAACTAATTTATGGGCTTTCTCTTTATTGACGTATACAACAAAATCACCAGGCCAGGTGTCCCCGTAAAACTAAACTTTACATCCAATCGTAAAGTCTAATCGTTTGACCCACTTGCCTAACCAGGTCGAGCTGTCAAAGACCAATATAACCTTAATTATCCTGCACTATAAATTAGTATGGGTCGTCAATCTTGATCGTCGTATCAGTGTACCATTTGTTTTTCTTGTGTCATCCGTCGTCAGTTTTAAATAAAGATGGACATATCTTCTGCTGTCAGTTTATTGTCAGGGTTGCCAAGCAGCAGAGATTAGCCTTTTTAGGGTTCCGTTGCCAAATGGCAAAAAACGGAACCCTTATAGATTCGCCATGTCTGTCTGTCTGTCTGTCTGTCTGTCTGTCCGAGTATGTCGCAGCCACTTTTCTCCGAAACTATAAGAGCTGTGCTATTGAAACTTGGTAAGTAGATGTATTCAGTGAACCGCATTAAGATTTTCACACAAAAATAGAAAAAAAACAATAATATTTGGGGTTCCCCATACATAGAACTGAAACTCAAAAATTTTTTTTTCATCAAACCCTTACGTGTGGGGTATCTATGGATAGGTCTTCAAAAATGATATTGAGGTTTCTAATATCATTTTTTTTTTAAACAATAATATTTGGGGTTCCCCATACATAGAACTGAAACACAAAAAAAAAAAATTCATCAAACCCTTACGTGTGGGGTATTTATGGATAGGTCTTCAAAAATGAAATTGAGGTTTCTAATATCATTTTTTTCTAAACTGAATAGTTTGCGCGAGAGACACTTCCAAAGTGGTAAAATGTGTGTCCCCCCCCCCCGTAACTTCTAAAATAAGGGAATGATAAAACTAAAAAAAATATATGATGTACATTACCATGAAAACTACCAACGAAAATTGGTTTGAACGAGATCTAGTTAGTAGTTTTTTTTTAATACGTCGTAAATCGTAAACCACAATTTACCTTTCATTCAGTCAACACAAATATAAAAATTAAAAAAAAAAACATTTCATTTCATAAACGATGATGACGAATGATGATGATGATGACCTGCAGGTTTGTACGGAACCCTCGGTGCGCGAGTCCGACTCGCACTTGGCCGGTTTTTTATGGTAGTTATCGTCTTCAGGTTTTTCATCGCCTCATCTATTACTAGTAATCAAATTCTGCAGACTCTCTGTTATCAGGTAATTTTCATAGTCTTCATGTGACCTGACCAAAGTTCTGGCTGGGTTTAAAAAAGACTGTGACCTCTGCGTTTGAAGCGGCATCTACACAGCTACATGCGAACTACGCATAACACTGACGACACGCAAAATCCTGGATCGCGCAAGCAGAGTTTACCGCGCAACTAGCAAATATACAACGTCCCGACATCAACGTCATCGACGTCTTGCCGAAGGATCCTCCATTTTCTACGGAGATTTAACTTTACACTCTGTTCCTCATACCACCAAACGTTTGTTTCGGTCTTTCTTCACAAAGTAGTCGGATAGGATGCACCGACTTTATCCGGTATTAAAACATAATTTCGTTTTGACGGCTTTAAGTGTTTTTTGAATTAATATATAGTAATGAATATCATACAATATCAGAATCAGGAATCAAGCCCCTTTGATCAAGGGTTATGGTTTTATTCAATCCAGAACCATAAATATTGAATTAAATAACTGCCTCTCATCAACGCTTGCAAACGGTCTATCTATTTAATCAGCTTCAAAAGTGTTTGTTAGAATATCCTCTCAAATTCTTCTCGCCATCAATTAGGGGGCGCTAATAACCCATCGATAATTAGCTCATCCGGGATCGGGTTCCCACGATACACAAATATCCCGAGATAGAGGTGCCATGTGTCCCGGGTTGGAGCGCTTTAAGGCGTTTAGTGATGCCCCTTTGACTTGGAAGTCAGAAATCGGGTTTCCGGGATGATGCGCTTTCTTTCGTGAATACCGTTTGTCACAGAAGGTACTGACTGGTGCGAGGGCTACACTTAAGGTAGCTAAATTCTAGAATAATTAAGAACTAGTGCACATTTTTTTTTGTGGGTGGAAAATCATCAAATGATGTCTCCCGCTCTGGGCAGAGCGGGAGGGCCTGTCAGACTTCTACTGACTAAAATCCACCCGTATTCCTTCAGTTGCCTGTGCCAGGGCTACGGTAACTGAACTAGTGTACCTGATAATCAATCCAATTTCATAAGGCTCTTATCAAATGTTTGCTAAACCTAGTGCATTGTAATTTTTTACATTTCAACGTGCAGACGAATGATCAGTTTCTTTTTTTGACTCCAAATGAAGATAATTGGAATTGGCTGTCAAATATTAGCTATGTACGTTTTTCGTTTATTAATATTTCATCATGGCTCGTTCAACTTAACGCACTCAACACATAAAAACCACCACTTACATACACCAACATGCAATAGCCAACAATTACTTAAAGACCCGTTGTTTGATCGTTATCACATTAAAAGCATACATTCTGTTTCGTCTCTCGCTTCCATTAAACAATATTGAAGAGGAACAGTTAAATGAAGAACTTTCTTTATAGTGTAGGGCTATGTTATCAAATGGATCCATGATAGCCTCGTTTGATTATGTTGAGGTAACTGTATTTGAGAGGTGAGATATATTCCACGTCAAAATATTTGTTAAAGTTGTGTACATATTCGAACATATAAATATTTTGACTGGTTGGAGGTGAATTCCTCTTAGACCAGGGATGTGGAGGTCAGATAGGCAGTGGCACCATGTATATACTTATATGCAGCTGCATTCAGTTACATTAAAGGCTGACTCCAACATATTTGGGAAAATACTAGGCGGATGATGATAATTTGTCTAATAATAAATAATAGTTAAAAAAAAATTGGAAACACCTTAAAAAAATAGAAAAACTAAAAAGTAGAAAATAATGGATAAAAAGTGTGGGGTGCCTGATATCAATAAAACTACCTTAAAAAGCACCCCATGCTTTTTTCCATTATTTTCTACTTTTTAGTTTGGTTTTCTGTGGAAGCGTGTTTTTTAGTTTTTTTAAACTATTATTTATTTTCTATTTTTTAGGGTGTTTCCAATTTTGAGACGTATGTCAGCGTAGTTTGTGACGTATGTCAGCGTAGTTTTCGAATACAAGTTTTGTTGGTATCCTGGTAACCCGGGCAAGGATAAAGGCACACATTTATGAAATTATTGTATTGTCATCAGTCCTCGATAAGCCTACAAAGTTTGAACGAAATCTGGCCGTTTAAAGTGGGTCAAAATCGCGCTATAAGGAGTCGGTTACAAACAAACATACAAACATACAAGCATACAAGTGAAGCTAATATAAAGCGTGTAAAATATGAAAATGTTTTACTGTATCTTCCCATGGGTGTCGTAGAAGGGACTTACTAGAAAATGGGAAGCAGTGTCCGTACGCAGTTTACCACCACACTGTGATCGCCAACGTGCCTGCAAAGCGTGGCGATTATAGTAAACCTCCCCCCCAATTTGAGGAGGCCTATGTCTAGCTGTGGGCGTCTTTCGGCTGAGGTGATGATGACGATGCTTAATGGATGTTTACACCTTGTGTTAAATCAGATTTATATGTATATACATCGAGTCAATACTATTTTTTTATTCTGTTTACTCGTATCACAAACATTGAAATGTAGTCTTCTTTAAAATATAAACCAACGTATTTTCACCAATCAATTTTGATTAAATATTAGGTTGGGGAAAAAGTCTTTTCGCATTATAGTATGTATGAACTTGTAATAAAATCTCTTTGGCTATACTATTTGTATCTGGCTGGTTTTAGTATCATTGAAAGTTTAAATTTTAAAGAACATAATTCCAAATTCAAATTAGGAAAATGTGTGATTTTCATTTGTTTTTCGTACCGTCAAGATGAGTGAATCTAATGAAGAAATTCGATACATTTTAAAATTTTACTACAAAAAAGGTAAAAATGCAACGCAAGCCGCGAAAAAAATTTGCGATGTTTATGGACCTAGTGTAGTGTCTGTAAGAGAAGCACAAATTTGGTTTAAGCGTTTTCAATCTGGAAATTTTGATGTCAAAGATGCACGTCGCTCTGGTCGCCCTATTACGGATAAAATGGATGCCATTTTTGAAAAAGTGGAGCAAGATCGGCATACCAGTAGTTACGTCGTAGCTGAAGAACTGGAAATTGACCACAAAACAGTTTTGGCGCATTTGAAAAAAACTGGGTACACAAAAAAGCTCGACATTTGGGTACCTCACGAGCTCACTGAAAGAAACCTAATGAACCGTGTACTCATTTGTGATTATTTATTACGACGTAATGAAACCGAACCATTTTTGAAGAAACGAAAACTGGAAAAGAAAAGTGATGAAAAGTGGATCACATATGACAAGAACGTGCGAAAAAGGTCGTGGTCAAAGGCCGGTCAGGCTTCACAGACTGTGGCGAAACCCGGGTTAACTCGCAACAAGGTGATGCTGTGTGTGTGGTGGGATTGGAAGGGCGTTATTCATTATGAGCTGTTACCACCAGGCAGGACCATCGATTTTGAACTCTACTGCGAACAACTGATGAGATTAAAGCAAGAAGTTGAGAGAAAGCGGCCGGAATTAATCAACAGAAGGGGTGTGGTTTTTCATCATGATAACGCTAGACCTCACACATCTTTAGCCACCCAACAAAAATTAAGAGAGTTTGGCTGGGAGGTGTTAATGCATCCGCCGTATAGTCCTGACCTTGAACCTTCAAATTTTCACCTGTTCCGGTCTCTTCAGAATTCTTTAGGCAGTGTCAGGTTAACATCACGAGAGGACTGCCAAAACCACTTGTCGCGGTATTTTGACCAGAAGTCCTAAAATTTCTATAGCAATGGAATCATGTCCCTACCTACAAGATGGCAAAAAGTTATCGAACAAAATGGTACCTACATACTTTAGTTAAATGTAAATAAACTTTATTAAAAAATATTTTGAATTTTCTTAAAAAATGCGAAGAAACTTTTTCCCCAACCTATTATAATCCAGTATACAGATGAGTTTTACAGATTATTGTCAAACAGATCATCTGTGATGGTTACTGCATTAATAATTATGGATTTTGATTATGTCTACCAAGATTATACTGGATTATTATAGTTACCGTTATGGAGCTAGGGTCACGTTCTGTTTGATTGAAATGTAGTTACTTACTGCTTTCTCATGGTGTTAGATTAGTAGTTGTATGTAGGGCGAAGAGCACCAAACTGCTAAGGGCTCATTGATTACAATTTCTAGAACTGAGTGCGCATATCGATTTTGTTTACGCCTGAGTTTACTGTGATATTCTTCATCATTTCAGCCGTAAGACGTCCACTGCTGGACTTAGGCCTCCCCCAATTTGGGGGGCTTTGCCATAATCTCCACGCTTGGTAGGCGGGTTGGCGATCGCGGTATGGTGGTAAAATGCATAGAGAAAGCTGCTGCCCATTCTCTAGTAAGTCCCTTAGTCGCCTTTTACGACACCCACGGGAAGAAATGGGGAGTGATATTCTTGCAGGCAAGTATATAGGTATATAGGTGTTGTGTGTGGTAGAAATAAATACGTAACTCACGTTTTAGAGGATTTTATTGTCCACAGTCGTACACCATTAACACTAAGTTCAGAAGGCACAATAGAGAATAGTTCACAAGCACAAGCAGAAGCACAGTATAGACTAGCGGAAGGATGAAAGTAGAAGAATGATAGATAGATGAAGTATAGTTCAGATTAATAACAATGAGAAACAAAGCTAAATTGCAATACCGCGTGTTTATGGGATTGAGGCGACAAGCGTGCGCTCCGCGTCGAGGTAAGGTCCTGACTGGTTCGACCTTGCACAGGTGAAAGGCATGCGCCCGCGCAGCCGTAGCCAGCCGTATATATATATTGATAGTTGTGCAGGTATCGGTCATTAGTGATGACGGCTCGGTCGATAGTTCGATGACCATCGACTATCGATAGAAAATTTATCGACCAACTGGTAAGGTGTATATATGATGGTGTTTAAGTGTAAATAAATATATATAAATTGTATTGTAATTTGTGATTGTGTTTGTTTGTAAATATTAGTTTTAAGTTTTAGATTATATAGATAAATATATGTAAATAATTTGAATAAAGTGTATAGTTGCCTACACCACCCCCCTCCAGAGACCGTCAAGGGCGATAGAAGTCAGTAAATTTAACACGCCTCCCAGAACGTGTTGTGTAACTTGGCGGCATTACTGGTGAGGGTTCCTCCACCTGGTCAGATAGGATGAAGGCAGGCTTCAGACGGTCAATGGATACTGCCACTTCGTTGTTTTTAACAAGTATCTTAAATACCTTGTCCCCTCGTGTAATGACTTTATATGGCCCAGAATAAGCAGGCTGGAGAGCACCTCGCAATGCGTCTTCACGGAGGAAAACGTGATCGCAAGTTTCTAGCTCCTTGTAAACGAACACCTTGGGATTGCAGTGGCGGGAAGCTGGTACCGGTCGCAGTTTCTCGGCGAAATTCCTGAGCCTTGCTGTAAATTCGGATGTGTCTACTGTACCGTTGACCGTTGGCTCAAAAAATTCTCCGGGTAACCTTAGCGGCTCCCCGTACAGCAGTTCCGCAGAAGAGGCTTGGAGGTCTTCCTTAAAGGCAGATCTTACGCCTAATAAGACCCATGGCAAAGATTCCGTCCACCTATCGTTTGCATGGCAGACGATCGCGGCTTTCAGCTGACGGTGAAACCGTTCAACCAAACCGTTGCATGCTGGATGGTAGGCTGTCGTCCGTTTGTGTTCGAATCCGGCTATCCTCGACAGACATTGAAACAAAGCCGATTCGAACTGGCGACCACGGTCGGTTACAATATCTGTCGGGCAACCGAACCGGGAAATCCAAATGGACAGCAAAGCCTTGGCCACAGTTTCCGCGGTAATATCTTGTATCGGTACTGCCTCTGGCCACCGTGTAAATCTATCCACGGCCGTTAAGCAGTACCGATAACCCTGAGAAAGTGGAAGAGGTCCTACCAGATCAATATGGATCTGCTTAAATCTAGCGCGCGGTAAGTTGTAAGTGCCGAGAGGGGTAGTCACGTGACGGTTGACTTTCGTCCTCTGACACGGTATACAAGCACGCGCCCAGTCCCTACAGTCTTTTCGCACACCTGGCCATACAAAACGCTCGGCTATCAGCTTGGCCGACGCATTAGCACCAGGGTGGCTTAAAGAATGCAAGCTATTAAAGATTTGCCTTCGAAGTGCTTTAGGTACATATGGCCTGGAAGCTGAAGTACTGACGTCGCAGTACAGGGGAATTTGGCTTCCAGGGACATTGAATTTGTTAAGCTGCAGAGAAGAACCTTCGCTCAAAAGCTTACAGAGTTCTGAGTCAGAAGCCTGAGCTTGAGCTAATTTTTCGAGGTCTACTGGGTCTGCTAGCTCTTCAATTCGCGACAAGGTATCTGCAACCACATTATCCTTTCCGGAAATGTGGCGGATATCTGTCGTGAATTGGGATATATAATCCAAGTACCTGTATTGCCTTGGCGAACAGTTGTTCTTCCTTTCATTGAAGGCAAAACTTATCGGTTTATGGTCGGTGTAGACTATGAAATGGCGAGCTTCTAGCATGTGCCTAAAATATTTAATGGCCTCGTAAATTGCTAGAAGCTCCCTATCATATGGTGAGTATTTCACCTGTGAAGGGCTCAATTTCCTTGAGAAGAAGGTTAAGGGCTGCCACGCGTCATCTTTAAATTGCTGCAGGACTGCTCCGATAGCCCTGTCAGAAGCGTCTGTAACAACAGCAAGCTTAGCGGTGCAGTCCGGATGAGCTAGAAGAGCAGCTTGGGTCAGGCTTTCTTTACAAGCTTCAAAGGCAGCTAGTGTGTCGCCTGTCAAGGAAATTGGCTGTGAACCTTTGACGGAGCCTGTTAGTAAGGCGTGAAGTGGGGCTTGGATTTCGGCTGCGTGAGGAAGAAATCTCCTATAAAAATTAACCATGCCGAGGAAGCCTCTGAGCTGGCGAACGTTGGTTGGTGGGGGAAAATCCTTGATCACCTGAACTTTGCCATCAAGTGGCTTAGTACCGCTCTCGGTAATCCGGTAGCCTAGAAACGTTACCTCCTCCATACCGAAAACGCATTTCGAGGTATTCATCAACATGCCATATTCCTTCAGCCTGTTGAAGACCTGACGAAGGTGATCCTCGTGCTCCTGAGGACTTCTAGAAAACACGAGAAAGTCGTCCAGATAGCAATATACGAAGTCTAATCCCCTCGTCATCTCGTCCACGAACCGCTGAAAAGTTTGGCCCGCATTCCTAAGACCGAACGTCATAAAAGGAAATTCAAATAAACCAAATGGGGTCGTGATGGCGGTCTTAGGAATGTCCTCGGGGCTGACAGGTACCTGATTATATGCTTTCTCTAAATCGAGCGTGCTGAAGACTTTACATCCAGCTATACTATGGGTAAAGTCGTGGATGTGTTTAATCGGATATCTGTCAGGCACAGTACGGGCATTCAACTTACGGTAATCGCCGCAAGGACGCCAGCCATTGTTTTTCTTTGGCGCTAGATGCAGAGGTGAAGCCCACGGGCTCTCAGAAGGTCTAGCTGTGCCAAGGGACAGCATAGACTGGAACTCTTTTTGGGCAACCTTAAGCTTGTCCGGTGCTAAACGACGAGGTGAAGAGCTAACTGGAGGGCCTGGTGTCGTGCGTATGTGATGTACTGTTTTGTGTGGTGTGCAGTGTGGCTTACCAGCTGGTCGAGTAATTTCTGGGAACTCGCTGAGAATTTTATGATACCGAGTCTCACCAGTCACGACCTTAACAGAAGAAATGTTATTACAATTTGCTACAGCAGCAATAGTAGAAACAGAAGTTAAATTATCAATTAGGCGTTTGTTACGACAATCAACAATCAGATTATAAAAGTTTAAAAAATCTACGCCTATTATTGGCTTCGTTACATCGGCTACAATGAAACGCCATTGAAATGTTCTGCGTAAACCAAAATCTAAATCTAAATTTATACAACCATATGTAGCTATGCTAGAACCATTAGCCGCACACAAACTATAGTCCGTACGAGCACGACGATCATGAAGTGCTGACCGTGGGAACACGCAGAGGTCGCTCCCTGTGTCGACCAGGAACTGCGTCTTCGAAGATCGGTCAGTAACAAACAGGCGACCAGAAGCGGGTAAAGGGCAATCGTCAGTCGCCATTATCGACCGCCCTTGGAGTTTTCCGCCTTGTAGTCGCAGGGCCGGATACACTTGTTGGCCTTTTCTCCGAACTTGTTGTGGTACCAACAATTGGGGTACTTCTTGTAGTTCGATTGAGAGCGCTGCCTCGAACTGTTGCGAGTGTCTCTGGTGGAACGGGAGCGTGAACGGCTGTTCCGAGTAGACATCTGCTGGAACTGTCGACGAAGCTCAGCTATCTCCCTAGTTAGTTCGTCCAGACCTGAACTAGGGACAGCGTCGCTCACTGCTGCGACCTTCGGAGTTGTTGTAGCCAGGTCGTTCACTCTATCGGCTAAGTCAGCTAGATCCTCGAGAGAAGTTGCTCCTGGTTGACCTGCGAGCACAGTCTGGATTCCATACGGTAGGCGACTAACCCATATCGTCCTTAAGAAATCGTCAGGAACGTTTGAGCCTGCCAGGCTTTTCAGGTGACGAAGAAATTGCGATGGCTTTCGGTCGCCCAGCTCCTCATGCATCAACAACTGTTTGATTTTTTTTTCGTTAGACGCGGTGAGTCGCTTAATAAGCTCGGTCTTCAGTTTTTCGTATTTGTTACTGGTAGGCGGGCTAATTATTATGTCCTTTATCTCTCTGGAATACTGGTTGTCCAGGTGTCCGATGACGTAATTAAATTTAGTTACGTCACTGGTTATTCCGGCTATACTGAATTGGCCTTCGACCTGGGCAAACCAAATCTCCGGCTCTTTAGCCCAAAACGGAGGCACTCGTACGCCGACTTTAAAGACGTTACTGGGATCTATCGACATTGGTCCATCACTAGTGGTGCCAGGTGGCGGCAACTCTGCCGTACCTTGTGCGTCTTTGAACATGTCTCCTTCCATCGTTCTTCACGGGGTCACCAGTATAGGTATATAGGTGTTGTGTGTGGTAGAAATAAATACGTAACTCACGTTTTAGAGGATTT
Organism: Aporophyla nigra; assembly: GCA_947507805.1. Classification (NCBI taxonomy): domain Eukaryota; kingdom Metazoa; phylum Arthropoda; class Insecta; order Lepidoptera; family Noctuidae; genus Aporophyla; species Aporophyla nigra. Next base: position 22,117,805 of record OX382304.1, on the reverse strand, counting down.
TATTGTCCACAGTCGTACACCATTAACACTAAGTTCAGAAGGCACAATAGAGAATAGTTCACAAGCACAAGCAGAAGCACAGTATAGACTAGCGGAAGGATGAAAGTAGAAGAATGATAGATAGATGAACTATACTTCATCTATCTATCATTCTTCTACTTTCATCCTTCCGCTAGTCTATACTGTGCTTCCGCTTGTGCTTGTGAATTGTTTCCTATTGTGCCTTCTGAACTTAGTGTTAACGGTGTACGACTGTGGACATTAAAATCCTCTAAAACGTGAGTTACGTATTTATTTCTACCACACACCACACCTATATACCTATAAGTATACCGGGTGGCAGGGATGTCTGCAACTGCCTATATCGACGCGTCTATCTATATATCTAGACACACAAACTATAACCATGAATTCGGCACATGAATCAAAACCCCTAGCATAGACATTTTTCGTCGGTCATCAAAACAAAAAAGTCTCAGTGCACCATTTTGCGGTCAACATTATTTGTATACATTTGAATCATGTAAACTACGGATTTGTATCCCTTTTGTTGTGGAATATTTTAAGTTTATGTACAGCAAGCGTGTTTAGCTTCCAGCTCAATTGCACTCAACTCGGTCGTTTTGCCAAAAGCACAAGTCACATTGTTCTTGTATGTGAGAATCTTGGCTTCGCTTACTATTGAATGCTTAACGTTTTGACTAAGCATGTGTAAAGAAATATTCACACTGATTGCTTGTGAAACTTCAATCATAGTAAGTATAAATAAAGGGCATCATTTATTTTAACCTTTAGGTAATGAGAGGTGGGTGCAATAATTCACATGTTTCTACCCGACTGCTCGATAGCAAAGATCGGGTTAAGTTTTTCACGTGTATCTGTGTAATCTTTAAACTCTCTAAGCAACAAAATGTGTAAAGGTTTTGTTTTATAATATGATACAATCATAATGTCGGATTTAAGACAAAGTCCGTAAGTATAGGAAAACAATGTGTTTATTTACTTCGAAAGAAAGGAAAAGAACAAATATTTATTGTGACTTGTATAGGAATATCACAAAATAAAGTAAACACACACATAAAAAAATTAAATAGAAAATATAAACGGAAACTCCTGTACGAGAACAAAAGGTCCCAGCATGATACTGCGACATTTAAGATTTATTTAATTGTAGCTACTGATACGAAACTAAGAGATTATACAATCAGGAAATTGAGTCATTCCTTTTTCTTAACCACACTGCAGTCAACCACATGGCGAATACATAATGACAGTACATATTAATGAATGCAAACATCACAGCACACGTCACAAACACATGATTAACTGCGGATAAACAGCGGCTATTTACAGCGGAATACAGCGCTGGATATTAGCGGGACAGTTTAGTCAGCGCTTTATTTATGAGTCGGACACAATTTGCCCACAATTGGCCGTTACAGTGACGTGATTCACTAACTAACACCAAGTGCGGGGATGTAATGCGGTTTTGGTTGCTGGGACGGATACGATACGATATTCATTAATATTATAATAGGTTATCATACTGCAGTGTAGTTGTTGGTTCTAGCCATACAATTCATTCAACAACAGACGTTACGGTTTCCAGGTTTTGACAAAACAGACTTTCGGGTTATGGTTTCAAGAAGAGGCCATATCACGAATGGGTGACGTAAACGTAACGTAAATTCGAACGCTTTTAAACCGAAACATAAAAATCTAATAAAGCTTCTTGTTTTATTTTAAAGTGAAAACGTCTTCCGTTAGAAAACGTTTAGGGTTCGCTTTACCGACATGTTGATGATAATTATACTCACTACTATAAATACTTATAAGGGTGATCACTGTTATTTCATAGTTTTATGTTTTTACTTCTGTGGCCAGTCCCATGACAGCCAGTTGTTTTGCTACAAGCACGCACGCTGGAACAGTAAGACCAGATGCTGCATAGCCTTAATGGAGTAGAGAGTCTCAGCAGGTAGGGAATTTGGACAAGACGAAGGTCATGTACAATTCACATGTCTTTCGAATCCAACCCATATCGAAGAGTTGCTTCTCGAAGTTGCGAAGGAATATGTCTACCTTTTTTTTTTTTTTTTTTTTTTTTTTTTTTTTTTTTTTTTTTTTTTTTTTTTTTTTTTTTGGATGGGAAATCATCAAATGACTTCTCCCGCTCTGGGCAGAGCGGGAGGGCGTGTCAGACTTTTACTGACTAAAACCCACCCGTGTTCCTTCAGTTGCCCATGTGCCAGGGTCACGGTACCTCTTTCGAACAATCGCGCGACCCCGGCAGGCATCGGTCCTAGCAGACCCCTTCAGTGTTGCTGACATGTCTTTGAGGCGCGCGTGGAACACTACGCGCCGTCGACCCGAGCCTGGTCCTTACCGGGCGGCGAGCTACCCATTGCTCGCCACCCGCAAGCTCGCGCCTACGGTGGCCGGGAGTCTGCTATCGACTCCCGACGCCCGGGGCGTCTCCTCCTGCGGCGGCTAGGGACGTGAGGGCGCAGAGACTGCCACTCCCTCACGCGCCCCGCCTCCTCCTTCGCGAGCATTACTGCTTCGCAGAAGGAGGTGACGGCTTCCCATGCCCTCTTGCTCCCAACCATGGCTCGCACCAGGGCCGGACGCGAGAGGTCGCCGCCGCCGATCGCCTCCACGAGGACACGGCGGTGCTCCGCCCAAGCAGGGCACACCTCCACCGTATGCTCCACCGTGTCCTCCAGACGATCCTCGCAATGGAAACACCCGGGCGTTTCCTCAATATTCTTTCCTTAGGCAGGTCAAATATCTTGGTAGACACAACTTTGAGAAGGAAGCCAGCGGGAGGATCCGGTTGGGCTGCCCGCATTTGGAAAACTTCGTGAACTCTTCTTGTTATTTTGAAACGTGACCACTTAAATTGGTCTGGTTGTTACTTTTGCTTCCTGCTTTTGTGCTAGACCCATAGTGAACTGCCTCCATTATTATCGTCACCGTTTGTATAGATTTGCGATCGAAAACATCTTTGTTGGAATTTTGGTCGGTCGCAATGAAATCCGGCTAATTTGTACCAGATAAATATTGGTACATTGTTGGCTGTTGATATCATTTTGCACCCTGAAAGACTTACTAAGTAATGTAACTTTCGAAATACTCGTGCCATGTATAAAACGTTTATTGCTTAAATCTTTTTGAACTACTTACCTTGATAAACCGAAATGTGGATTATTATTTTATTTACTAGTGGTCGGAATCTCTTTTTACGCAACTCTATTGTAGTATAAAGCCACTGTTTTCGTCTCTCTATTTCTCCGTTTTACTTCTTCTAAACCACACAACGGATTTTAATCCATTTTGCACTATAATTTAAAGAATTTCTTGTGGTAGGTTTATATGTATAATACATACATGTAAAACTTAAACATCATAAAGAAAATACCATCTTTTGTCTAGCTGTATAAACCGTGCGAAGCAAGAACGAGTCCCTAGTAAATGACAAATCACTAGACTGGTGTCATCTTTTCTGACGTTATCATAAGTCAACACAAGCGTTCTCTCACACTCAATCAAATATCCCAATCCATCCACACATTCCCATACATATCCCACGTAATTCTTCCGTCACGACTCCGACACGACAAAAGATCGTCACGTCTAAAAACACGCCGCAATCATTCATTGTCTCGAAGCTGTCTTTGTTGTCTCGTTGCTACATTTGTCTCTAAATGTTTTAATGCTTTTAACTAGCATGTACATCATAATGTATTGTATGTACTGTGTTGTGTATTAACATATTTCGTTCTGCTTTTGTTTTTGGTGATATATTTCCCGAATTACTGCCGTGATATTCGCGAGAGCCTGCCTCTGAGTAATGTAACGTAGTGTTTGCTACAAAGAGAATTGTATATCTTTTTTGGATGTTGTGCTAGTGTTATTCTGTTAGGATGTTTTAGGTGAATCTGCAGCAACTATCAATTTAATAATACGAACCTATTATTGTCCTACTGTAGGAAAAAGGCCTCTTCTCCCACAAAGAACGCACGAGCTGATCACCACGCTTGCTCAACACGGGTTGGATATGTCAGACTTATTTTATCTAAAAGTCCAGGTTTCCTCACGATACTTTTCTTTTAAAAATGTCCATAAGGTCCAAGATAAATTCAGAAAATACTTACAAATTAAACAAGTCACATTGACCTGGTTTTAAGCCTGCAACTTTGTGCATGAAAGACAAAGCCTAAAGTACTGGGCCATCGCGACATGTATCCAATATTTGGTCAAATATAACGAATTTTCTTTTAAAGCAGAAATAATTCCATTCCATTGCAACTTTATTTTTATGCTGACACATAAACTTACTATTTTCTGTAATTCCAATTATTGTGTTAAGATTGAATTATGAACAATATGTTAAAATACGAAGATCGAGCCTTACTTCTACTAGCAATAAACCACATTTCGCAGTGGTCTCTAATTTAGGTTTTTACATGAATAATTAAAGGCCTTCACAAATTATATCTGTTTCACTCACCACCGTTCTAAGAACACACATTTTAACACAAAATCTTTCACACACCCCAACAGAACAAAAATCCCGTCATCTGGCGTATTTCACGAAATTCTCTCAAAAACGTACCGAAACCTCAAACATTAAGATTTACATTTTCGCAGTTAATTATTCAAGGAGGGTTTAAAACGCGGCTGCACTCACCCCCTCTTAATCCGGCGGAGATTACAGCAGACCTTAGTGACAAACATTCAGCTGGGACGTACGTGAATGATTTCACTAAAGAGCTCGTGTGAAATTGCTTTATTTAAAAGGAGCTTCGTATAGTATTGATTTTTTTGCTTTAGTAAAAGCTTTTCTGTCTTCAAGGAGTATTACGTGAGGTTTTATATGAAAGACTAGCTTCCGTCCACGGTTTTGTCTGCTTAGTATGTTGGTATAAAAAAGCCTATGACTTTCGCCAGGGTTCAAAATTATTTTGAACAACCGTATACCAATTTTCGTTAATATCGGTTCAGCCGCTTCTAAGATTTGCCGGAACAAACGTGTGTTTGTTTAGACAGACGTTATTTTTGTTGTTAGTAGTACCTACCGTAATTATCTTCCTACTAGTCAACATTTAGTAAAAAAACTGTTATTTTGACGTTACAAACAGAAACTTTAATGTTATTTATTTATATAGAAAGGGAGTTAATGATAATGTGACGGGTGACAGGGGAGAACGTAAGAAGATAGTAGATATATATTGTATAAGTGTTGGGCCGTGCCCAAGTAAGACTGGTACTAGAGTAGGAAGAGTATGACTGTCTTCAAGTAGTATATTTACATTGTAGTTCAGATCATGACTTTTGTAGAAATAAAACAAACATTGACAATATTTTGCTATTTTTCCGGGATCGGTTAATACAATGTGTAACAAAATTAACGTAACATCTCATACACCCTAATTAGAGTAGAAAATAAAAATAGCAATTTAAAATAATAAAGACAAGAGTTCCTGGAAGAAACTGGAGGAGGCCTTTGCCCAGCAGTGGGACAGTATAGGATAAACAAAAAAAAAAAAGTACTTAAAGTCCCGTGTGGTGCCGGACGTAAAGCATAACACCATCTTATATCTTCCTATGGGTGTCGTAAGAGACAATTAAGGGATTTAAAAGATAATGGGCAGCAGCCTTCTCTATAGAGTTTACCATCATACTGCGATCACCTATCCGTCTGCCAAACGTGGCGCTTATGGCAAATACTTCAAATTATGGAGAGGCCTCCATGACCAGCAATGGACGTCTTTCGGCTACAATTATGATGAAGTACGCCTTTTTCACATGGGGGTAGGCAGAAACTACAGAACACCACCTGCTACTATCCTTACATACGCTTTTTCCTTCGGTTATTTTCATACATCTGGTCATACACGCACGCTGGTTACCAGTACTACGCACTTGACCCTTCTGAAGAACTTCACCAATAAGGTCACTATATGTTCTCCTTCCGGCGTGTCCAGGCACATCTGCCTTGTAAATGCCTTTTGTTAGCCGGCTTCATTCATCCTCTCAACATGACCAAACCATCTAAGCTTACACTTCTCAATTTTTGTCACTACATCTTCTTTTAAACCGCACCGTGTACTTCACACTGTGTATGAAGTACTTAATGGTACTTTAATACAAAAACGCTTATTACTTTGACAGATTATTATCAAACACACGCCATTCGCTACATTTCCTATCTGAACAGCTCAGTTAACAGTAAGTTTCTACAGAAAATCAATGTCTTATTAAAAAAACATACAATGAACGTACCAACGGATGTGACACGTTAATGCCATACAAAGTTGTGGTTGCAGTTGTTATAGCTTTTATTGCGATACAACAAAGTCTAAAATTAATTGCATAGTGCACGCCAGATGTTGTAATAGGAGTTGGGATATGTGTGGTGCAAGTGACAAGATTGTGGCGACGACAAAGTTTGAAATTGCTTCCTGTGTTGCAAAAATCTATTAAGCGATTGTATCTAGCAGTTTACGCCAGCGCAATGAAAAGAGAGGGCGAGAGAGTGGAGATTTTTCGCTATCATCTAGCTAGTACTAATGTTAGTATTATTATATTATTGGTATTTTTAACAGAAGATAGGCTAAAAAATTAACCAAATATGTACCTTTGAATCTTATGATCTTTGTGTTCTAATTCTCCAAAAGATTTTATGTGTAAAACCTCTCTCCGATGGTTTACGGTACCATATCATGTATAATTTCATGGACACCTCCCTATATTTTAGCGTTTGGTGCTCGTGGGTTACTGCTGAAAATCAGCGTCAGGTTTTACACCTTGTATTGTCATCTGGCATTTTGCTGAACTGAAGCCCTTTTGGCATTGTAATAAAATCATTTGTATTTAAAAAAAAATGTCTTAAAGATTTTCAAACGCATTTTTCTTTCTTTTTTAAGGAAATCATTCAAATATGTCAGGTGACGTGCAGGGCAAGCCAAGGTGATAGTTAATAGTCTCCATCTTTTTGCTCATTCACACATACCATCCCCGCTTTCGCCCAAAATTTAAACGCTATCGGAAAGTATTAAAAACAATGTTGCATACCCCTCCCGAAGCGAGTTTACGACCCCTGCCCCTTTTATAGACACAACTAATAAACTTGAATCGCCTTGCTACCGGTGTGGCGACGCACCAATTTAAAAACGACTTAAGTGCATACAAAACTCGTACACTTACAATCTTATGGAGTTTAACCTATAGAATATGTGGATAATGAGTGTCCAGTATGGGATTTTAATGATTTTGTGCTTGTATGGAGGTTTCCTGTGATGTATGTGGTGTGGTGTGGGATTCCAATAATTATGGATATTAATGGGCTTGCGTTGTTCTAATTTTGTATTGTTGTTAGGTAATTAGAGCGTGTTCGGTTTAGTATTTGTGGTATCATTGTTCATAATGGAAGTAGGTAAGGATTAAATAGTATTAGTTGGTGGGTTGCCTATATGGTAATTATTACATTGTTTACTTTTTCTTCCAATTCTATTAGTCTTCTCATCAGCTGGCTTAGCATGACGCTTTCTATTTCTATGAAGAATAGACACAACTCTTTCCATATAAAGTGTAATTTCGTTTTTCCATTATTGAAACCATAGTGATCCTTCTACAATCTGTCATTTTGACTTTCATTTCCAAAGACCCTTCTTTAGGTCCTTTTTCATGTAGACTATTTCAGAAGAAAGTTTTTTATCCCAAACTGTCAAACTCACACGGAAAAAATCATTAAATTTCATAAAATGTGTAGTTGACTCTTTCTACTCTGCTGCCGTCATACTGTCTACACGAATTGTCATTCTTGTCTATTCTGCTGTCAAAATGATGGTGCACGTGCTAAGCCTGCAGAATTCACTTCGTTCTTAGATATATAATCTTTCAAAGTGCTTCTTAGTTTATCTTCTGTTTTAACCATGTCTCTTTTCAGCATTTGTTCCAGCATTTTAACTTTTCTATTGTCCTGGTTCTTGTTTAACATACTTCTTTTCAGTTGCCACACGCTTCTCTATAATTTTCTTGAGCAACTTGTTCTGAAGTACAGAGTTTGAAATAAGTGTAGGCTTATTTTGTGTTCTGTAGAATTAAACCAATATAAACTTTCCTTTCCACGGATAATTCAAGACCAACGAGTAAACAAACTCAAATAACAATTAATAATATCCACAAATGGTAAATAATTGAAATCGTTTCTTACTCAACCAAGGTAGTACGCAAGGGTACACATCAAGCTATATACATATTTCCAGTATAAGCTGACATCTCATTACACGAAAAGCCTATATAATGCGAGGTCAGCTAAAACTGGAAATGTATAGCTTGACTTGTAGCCGTGTGTACAAAATGACCACACACAGAATTTCATTGATTATTTAATTTTCAAACAAACATGTTCTACCGCAAAAATATTTTACTGATTTCATCTTTATTTATATCGGATAAAAATCAGGTCGCAGAAGCAGCTTATTTATCAAAGTGTCAAACTTAAGCTATTAACTGGATTGCGACACCAGCGGTATTGGACATTCATCATCCAAGATGGCCGCCACAAATCTGAGCGGAACGCTGTAGATGTTGCTAGATCAGAAAATATAGATTGAACGATTATTTAAATTTGTTTTTGAATTTGGAGTTTTGGTTAATTTGATCTAGATTCATTATTAAATACTGGAAGCAGATCAATGTAGGGAACAATTGCTAAAAAATATACTTAGTAAGTTAGATATGACTGTCAAGAGTAAGACCGAATTGATGTTAATATAATGATAAAATGCTTAATTGAAGTAAAGTAATAATTAAGAAATATCTCAAAACACAATGTCTACAGAAGCTTAAAGAATTGGTCGATTAAAATATAAAGCTTCTTTGCTTTGTCCAAAGAGGATTTTTTTACCTTTTCTTGCAATTTGTCGGTGTCAGGTTGTATGTTGAACAAAATATGACTAGCTTCTTTTTTAGCTAGCATTTTTATCATAATAATCGTCAAAATCACCAATACAACATATCACATACATACCTGACGCTGATCTGCCAATTGCAATAAACGTAAGAAAATCTGAATTTCGCGGGTCATTTTAGCGCATTCTGCTTGAAGACATCACCACAAACTTTATTAACCCTCCAATAAAGTAAATCTAATATCATACCCAGTGGAAACTTGGAATATTCCTCTCTGAATTTGCTCGCTGGCAACCCAGACGCTCCCCAATTACAACAGCACCTTTATCACTGGCGTCCAGAGTTATTACTGTCAACAAGCTGCAGTAGACTCAGATGCTATGCTATCGGAGTAGGAATTCTATTTAAAGAAAGAAGTGGTAAATGTAATTATTGGCAGGTAGGGATAGCAAGATGTCGGTGGAGATTCAGAAATGAATAATATTAAACTACACGAATTTTTTTAATGAAAAAAAAAGAAGTTTAATAATTTGATACTTTGAACAAATAATTTGTAGATTTAAGAACTCTCGATTATCCCTACCTTGTCTTCTGCCCCAGGTAGAACCTTTATCATTATTACTTCATTTTGAACATGGTTTTCACCGAAATCAAACTGACCTTATCAGCACTGACATGATGACATTTGGTTTAAATAGTGTAATATGTCTTATTTATGAAATAATATTATTTATGTAGATTATTTTATACTTTGTGAATGTGAGAACGTTGTAGGCCTTGTAGGCTGTAGACAATTTTCTATCTTATTCAGTACCTGGTTCTTGTTGACAGGCCTACACCGTCCTCCCATACTATTAACACTGTAATTGGAAACAATTGTAAAAAACGAATTATTTTTAAAAGAGTAACCGTGGAGTTTCTTGCCGGCTCTTCTCCATAGGAACCAACTATTTGGAACCGTGCACCTAGCTTCTGACGTTTCATAAGTGCCCATGTAGGTTTATATGAAATAAAAATATTTTGATTTGATTTGACTTTAATCGCTAGCATGAATAGTTAAAGACATCTGTGCCTTACCATTTACATTTAAGACTAAACTAATTTCACCCAAATCTGAAATTATAAGCCATATCCTTAAAATATAATAAAATACCTTTAAATATTCATCTTCCAACAGAATTCTAAATCGGATTTCAGCTCAAGCTCATAATTACAAAGACCACCTTTATCGTGGAAGCCAAGGAGTTATTATAGGAAACAATCTCGGGAGCCCGGGATTCCATTAGTGATGGATTTATGAAGCTCCCGTGTCAGTAGGTCAACTCCGAGAGGAAGATTTTGTGGCATGTTCCAGTTTAAATGTTAGGGAAGTAGGAAAAAGTTTCCGTGTGAGTCTTTCGAGTTTGAGAAATTATTTTGTATTGTCTTATAGCCCCTGGCTAGGATGTCGGGTTTCATGTTGATAAGTTCCCCGCAGACAAAAACTTGGAATTTGAAATCTATGGCGATGTTTTGCGAATATGAAAATATAATTAAAACTCATCCTCAAAAAAGTGCGAGTCGGACTCGCGCACCAAGGGTTCCGTACAAACCTCTACAGGTTTGTACGGAACCCTTGGTGCCAAACCCTTGGTACAAAACTACGACTCGATTATCGTGATGGGTGAAGTTTTACCTATATACGTAGGTTCTGTTTCTTGGCTTGGTTTTATTTCTGTCAGTGTTTTGTTCTGTTTATTATATGATGTAACTAGAAATTGACAGCTTTTGCAATTTTTCTTTTATCTGTGCTATAAGACGTTGCTTCGTACCAAATTTAAAAATTCTAGATCGACTGGAAGTACCCTTTAGGTTTTGATTCCCTTGCGAGTTCCGAAAATTTGCGGAAATTTGCGGCATAAACGGCTATATCCTGTGATTGCGTTAGCTTAGAAATTTGATTTTTTCACAGCTCCAAGGAAGAGTAGACTTGAGTATTTGATATAAATTTCAGCTTGATACCTCCACGCGTTCCTGAGAAAAAGGGTCTTGTCAGACGGACGGACGGACGGACAGCAAAGTGATCCCATAAGGGTTCCGCTTTTTCCTTTTGAGAAACCCTAAAAATAGAATAACTCACTATTATTTCATAAACAGTGAAGGAAAACATCGTGATCTCTACCAGCATATCCTAGAACCAAAAATTTGAAGACATGTGCCATCTACTACTGGGTCTAGCCCGCTTCCTCTCGCAGGGCTGAAGCCTATGTATCAGCAATGAAAACGTTATAGGCTGAATATCCTCGTTGGTCTAGTTTCCGCAAGTGCTACTACTAAACATGAGGTCCTCGATTATCTCAGGTCGATTAAACTGTTATTAGGTTTTTCCATCAGTAAAGTCAAAATCAAAACATTTATTTCAATCAGGCTCATAAAATGCACTTTTGAACGTTAACAGTTACATGAAAAATAAATAATAGTTTAAAAAAACACGCTTCCATTGAAAACCAAATTTTCAATTTTTTAGCGTGTTTCGAATTTTGAGACGTATGTCAGCGTAGTTTGTGACGTATGTCAGCGTAGTTTTCGAAGACAGTTTTTTTGCTGTCCTGGTAACCCTGGCAAGGATAATGGCACAAATTAGTTTGTGACGTATGTCAGCGTAGTTTTCGAAGACAGTTTTTTTGCTGTCCTGGTAACCCTGGCAAGGATAATGGCACAAATGTATGAAATTATTGCATTGTCATTGGTCCATTGTCTGGTCGTTTAAAGTGGGTCAAAATCGCGCTATAAGGAGTCGGTTACAAACAAACATACAAGTGAAGTTAATATAAAGCGTGTATAAATAATAGTTTAAAAAAACTAAAAAACACGCTTCCATGGAAAACCAAACTAAAAAGTACAAAATAATGGAAAAAAAGCGTGGGGTGCTTTTAAGGTATTTTTTTATTGATATCAGGCACCCCACGCTTTTTTTCCATTCTTTTGTACTTTTTAGTTTGGTTTTCCATGGAAGCGTGTTTTTTAGTTTTTTTAAACTATTATTTATTTTCTATTTTTTAGGGTATTTCGAATTTTGAGACGTATGTCAGCGTAGTTTGTGACAGTTTTTTTGCTGTCCTGGTAACCCTGGCATGGATAATGGCACAAATTTATGAAATTATTGCATTGTCATCAGTCCTTGACAGGTGTGCAAAGTTTGAATGAAATCTGGTCGTTTAAAGTGGGTCAAAATCGCGCTATAAGGAGTCGGTTACAAACAAACATACAAGTGAAGTTAATATAAAGCGTGTAAAATAGACTTGATTCTAGTCACCTCTTCCAAAAGGTAGATTCATATGGAGAAGAATGAACAAGGAACTCCACCGTTAGTCTTTTAAATGTAATTTTTCAGTAGCAGCCTGGAGTTTAGATTCGTATCCAGTTGATGGCAATTGACTCGCTCTCTATTACATGGGACTTGAACGTCATTGGCAAAATGTGGTTGTTGAATAGGTACACTTCTGCCCAACCCTTCGGGGGTTACACGTAATGTGATATGAATATGGTAAGCAACAAGGTAGGTTTTAAGTGCTTTTAGCCCTTCTAAAGACACTACATCACATCAATCAGGTGTGACGCTACTTAAGTACGTCCGGTGTTCTCTGGGCAGTCACTCCGGCTGCCAATCTTGCGGCATGGCTAATCTATTCACCATGGCATGTGCTATTCTCGTGCTGCCATTAGACTAGCAGACGGAAAGGAGTAATTTTAAGTAGGTCTATTTCTGTACTTGGTGTTATACTTAAACGGTCAACATGCATAGGACAGCAGACTAAAGAAAAAAAATTGGCCGGTGTTCTGTATTTTCATGGTAATTGTATTCTAAAACGGTTTTACACAAGAATATATTCAAATGTAAGGGTCCTAACATTCGGTCTTCATTACATTACGTTCAAGGACTCCGAAGATTTACTTTTATTTGCAAAGTACTTGATATTTTTTATATCCGGCCTACGCAGTGTGCAATTCAGTTCGTTCACCCATAATTTTATTGTCGAATAATAAAAATACGACTGGCCTATAAAGATGCAGCAATCACCATAAAATTGTTATTGTAGATAACGAAAATTATGATTTTGGGCTTCTTTATATTTACTTTATTCAGGGAAAAAGAGAAAAGAGCTCGAGTATCATATAATTTTGACGTTTAAGATTCCTTTTTATTCAAAATCAAAAGTATTTTTTTCAAATTAGGACAAGAATTGAACTTCGACTTTTCGTCACCCAAAAACGCCCACCCTTCACCACTTCCTAGCGCTTTAGCTGGGAAGAAGAACTGGCGCACAGCACAGCTGTCTGTTTAGTTAGCTATACTTGATTCTATACAACAGTAAGTAATTAACAATACGAGGTACAGTACATTAAATTAAATCATTTGAAATGGCCTCATCATAATTTCAGCCGCAAGACGTCCACTGCTGGATAAAAGCTTCTCCTAAAAAATTGGTGATTTGCCATAATCGCCAGGCAGGCGGATTACCGATCGCAGTATGGTAGAAAAACCGGCCAAGTGCGAGTCGGACTCGCGCACCGAGGCTTCCGTACAAACCTTCAGGCATTCACGGTTTATGCATAAGGTTTATGTTTATGAAATTAAATGGTTTTTTTTTAAATTTTATATTTGAGTTGACTGAATGAAAGGTAAATTGTGGTTTACGATTTATGATGTATTAAAAAAAAACTGCTTACTAGATCTCGTTCAAACCAATTTTCGGTGGAAGTTTACATGGTTTACATATACATCATATATTTTTTTAGTTTTATCATTCCCTTATTTTAGAAGTTACGGGTTACCGGGTTACCTTTTACCACTTTGGAAGTGTCTGTCGCGCAAACTATTCAGTTTGGAAAAAAATGATATTAGAAACTTCCATATCATTTTTGAAGACCTATCCATAGATACCCCACACGTATGGGTTGGATGAAAATTTTTTTTTTGAGTTTCAGTGCTATGTATGGAGAACCCCAAATATTTTTTTTTTCTATTTTTGTTTGAAAATCTTAATGCGGTTCACAGAATACATCTACTTACCAAGTTTCAATAGCATAGCTCTTATAGTTTCGGAAAAAAGTGGCTGTGAAATACTCGGACAGACAGACAGGCAGACAGCCAGACAGACATGACGAATCTATAAGGGTTCCGTTTTTTGCCATTTGGCAACGGAACCCTAAAAATGCATAGAGAACGCTGCTGCTTATTCTATAGTAACTCCCTTAGTCGCCTTTTACGACACCCACGGGAAGAAATCTGATAATGCTACTCTTTTGTGAATTAGATCGTCGGGGAAGTACCTACTCCTGATTAAATCCTTCGCCATCATTTCAAAGAATTTTATATAATTTAGTTTTAGCAGCAGCAAAAATTGAAAGCCATTTTCTTACGAAATGAAACTTTGAATACTTACTAAAAAGCTTTCTTCTTCACAAAAGCACCTTATAAAATGGCACTGGTATCATTATAAATACCTGGATTGGTGTTTATTTTCGAAGGCTCAGCGGTAATTGAGTTTCTTCGAGGAGGCGCTTCCGACTGAATTTAAAATTAACAATTCTTACCAATTGGGTAACCGCTGAGTAAATAGATGTTGGAGCGCTGGAAGAGATAAGGAAATGAATTTTATTTTTGGCTTTTTAATTGGAATATATGAGGTAGTAGAACTGAATTGGGGCATTTTTTACGACTGACAACTAAGATAATTCATAATAAAAGTTTCTAAAAATAAGAAATGTCTTCAAAACGTCTTAATTTGCTATTTTTGAACTAATTAATGCTCGCCCTTTTTTCCTCTTATGTACTTTTTGACATTCACTGTTTAGCAGTGGAATCAATCAACCAATCTGCCTAGTCTTTCCCCAACTATGTTGAGGTCAGCTTTTGGTCTAACCTGATGCAGCTGAATCCCAGCGAATGCCACTGAGACCTCTGCAACCCAGTCACTGACTGATATGATAAACAAGGCTACATAACCCAACATAATTCCAACATTATCTAATGAAGACTGACCTCGATGACACACATGAGGCTATAATCTCATTAGCTAACTACCTACTTTATACACTTAATCACCTTCTGTAACGATTAACAAATTAGTTAAATCACGTCTGGTAAACTCTTTAAGGATACCGTACAATGTTACCTCTACCTTCAGATCCGTCTACCGTCTGATCTGAAAAGAATTCGTAACGTGTGTCTATTTTGGTATTTGCCATAAACACCACGCTTGACAGGAGGGGTGGCGATCGCAGTTTGGTGGTAAAATGCATATAGAACGCTGCTGCCCATTCTCTAGTGAGTCCCTAAGTTGCCTTCTACGACACCCACGGGAAGAAATGGGTTGGTGTTATTCTTTACGTCCAGCAACACACGGACCATGGAACATGGAATATGTTTGTATGTGTCGCGATATCTCCGACTTTTGTAGATCGATGAAAAAATAAATACAAATGGCTAGAGTATGTTTCAATGGTGGTCCGCTCTAAACTTGATTAACATTGCTTAGTTTTTGCGTCAGCTTCAATAATACGTATTTAATTCACTCCATGTTCTAATTCCTGTGGCTATTATTTACGTAACAAGTGCGTGGTGGCGATAGGTATCAAAGCTAAAAACTGAAAAATAAAAATCTACTTGGAGAGATTAAATAATCTCTTCGTGTATGGTCGTACATCTATCTGTTTCCATATAATTATAGTGCCTAAAAATCTTATGCAAATAAAAGTTCCTTCCATTTTCTCTAAAGCATTAAACGCATAAAATATCGCGGTGTTATCAGCGGGGCCCAGGTGGGGGCGGTTTATTTACCTGCCACCTGATTTCCCTGTAATTAAAGATGGGATTTTGAGAAGCCAACCTATTTGTTTCTGGCCTTTGAAGAACTTTGGATATTGAAACTGCTTATTACGAGAACCGACTCATTGAAATGGAACTCGAGGATTAAAGACAAGGTTCAGTGTTATTTTTGTTTTTTTCTTGTTGTAATTGATTGGGGAAAAGGTTAAGCTGTTCTTGAGGAAAAATGAGACATGCTCATT
Organism: Aporophyla nigra; assembly: GCA_947507805.1. Classification (NCBI taxonomy): domain Eukaryota; kingdom Metazoa; phylum Arthropoda; class Insecta; order Lepidoptera; family Noctuidae; genus Aporophyla; species Aporophyla nigra. The sequence continues at coordinate 22,101,830 of OX382304.1, read as the reverse complement.
GCTTATGTGGGTATTGGAAAGGGGCTGGAACATCCTTTTGTCTATCATCCTTATGTCGTATTATATGAATGACGATGTAATCAATTAGTCTGCTGCATTGTGATTAGTATACAGAATGAAATAAAATAGATGCACCAAATTAAAAATATTTAACTCAACTTATTATAAAGAAAATTTAGAGCATGTTTTTAAGAGAGAAACGCCAATAGGAATAGTCATGGAAAATGAGAGCGAGCTCAACGCGTTGCCAATTTGCTTCATGTTGACAACTCTTCGGTGAATGGATTGCTTATCAAAAATGTATTTAATTATCGTATTTGTTTTGATAGGTTAAGATTGTTTTTAATGGACCTCCGATAATTCGTGTCTAGTTCTATTAAGAAGATAGTTACACGATTTTTTCAAGAATTTTTATTTAGAAAATGACAATTTATCAGGATTATACAGTATCAGTTCCTCAACCTCCGATTTCGAGTTGGCTCAACTTTTCAATTACATCCCATATTGTTCGTTCTGTTTTTCATCCTATATGTTGTCTCTCTACTACTTTTCAATCAGAGTATCAGTATGCCTTATTTGTTACTAGTTTCTGCCCGCGACTTCGTCCGCGTTTTAATCGACCCAGAGAATAAAAAGAAGTTTCACAGAAAATTCACCCTCTTAGGGGTGGAATTTCGAAAAACCCTTTCTTAGTGGATACCTAGTTTTCACAAAGAACACACCCTCCACATTTCACGTCTCTATGGCCAGCGGTTTAGGCTGTGCGTTGATATATCAGTCAGCCACTTTGAAATTTATTTAGATAGATATATAGATAACCGCTTTTTACTATCCTGCGCCAGTTTTTTCCTGTATTGGCGTAAGTTTTCGTCGAGATTGGTGACTCATCATGTTTCCTGCAGATAATTGAAATCTGCAAACCAGTTGGTGGTCAATATATATCTTATTATCTGTGTCAATGGTTGTGCTGGTCACTTTATTAGTTCTGCTCAGTAGGTGGTACTGCCCGTCGCGTTGACCGTGGCCTTGTGCCGGTCATACTCTTCTTTTATACATTATATTTGAGTATGTATGTGTCTATGGTTGGATTGGTCACAGTTGGAGCCTGCTATTTCGAACATTCTTCAGGTTTATTTTGCTTAGCAGTAATGGAATAATAACACTAACGGTCCATGGGTGTCGTTATTCGATAAGGAAATTGCATCAAGGGGATGTGACAAGATACATATTTGAAACTAATATTGCTTTTATTTAGAAATAAGAAGAAGTATTAGCTTTAGCATTGGGTTTTCTATTATGAACAGTTACTATCCATTATCTTTGTGTGATGACCACAATCATTTGTTCTGTGTCTGGGTGTAATTTATGTATAATATGTATTGCAGCGTAAATCCGCTGCGGACGAAACTTTTTGGTTTCTAAATCAACCTTTTTTTGAAACACTGGCCTTTATATTTTTTGTTCTACCTCAAATTTCGAACCTGTAAAAATTGAAGGCGAAAATTTTCTCTTGTCAACGGGCAGACTGCAGATTGAATCCGAACGAATCAGATGAATTTTTTATTTTCGGAACCTCCAGGCCTAAATTTCTATTATTGAGCCCTATATTTTAAATAAGTCTACGTTGTATTAAGTGCTATCCGCTCAAAGTGAAAAGTTCTGTGTGCAACTCATCCGTTTAGCTGACGACGACCATACAAGCCGAATTTCGGCTTTTCCCCGACGGGCTTCTGGGAACCGGCTCATTGTGAGGTCTACGACGTGTCCAGTCGACGTCGTCGTAACATAGTTGCGGACATTCGACTCCCGTCGCAGAGTTTTGGTGACCTCGCTGACACCGATCCATTGGCGTCGCTAGACATCGGCACCAACGGCAACCTTCCAGAGCGTCACATCCAGCTAGTTTAAGGGACCTCTTTACATTACCTATTTTCTCATTTTACTGTAGTAGATTATCTAATAATTATTTTCTACTCTGTTATCTAACTTCGCATACTAATAATTATAACGTGTATTTTACGGTTTAACTTAGTGTACGTTACAAAAAGGATCATATTGATCTACGTGCATAGGCCTATATTTTGAATCGATTGCAATCGTTTTAGGGATAGGTCGTGCGCGAAGATAATTTCCGTTATATCTGTTTAACCACTAAGTTTGACTCGTCCCTTTTTTTTAAAATCCATTTTTTTCTCAATCTACAGTCTAACATATACCTTTTTATATACTATTGTTTTTCTTATTTTTCAAAATTATACAGTAATTTTTAAAAGTGGTGAATTGGTGTTTTTTTTCTCAACCGTCTCGCTACAAAATGATTTCTATCGATATCATAGGACCTTTACCTATCGCTTATTTTGGGTACAAATACATTCTATCTATGGTCGACGTTTTCTCTAAATATGTCTGGCTTGTTCCTCTTAAAAAAGTTGACGCAAGTTCAGTTATTAAATCCTTGGAATCTGAAATATTTTTTAATTTCGGAGTTCCGCGGTCAATACTGTGTGATAATGCTACAGTTTTTCGTAGTAATCAGTTTATAAATTTTCTTAGGTCTTTTCACATTGATTCCCCAACGTATACCCCTTATTATACTCCTCAAGCCAACACGGTAGAACGCTATAACCAAAGTGTCGTGACGTGTTTGAGCATATTAGTTGGTGAGAACCAAAGAAATTGGGCAAAATTGTTACCCAAAGTCAAACTTTATCTTAATTCCTGTATTAATTTAGCGACAGGTTTCACGCCAAACTTCCTCATATTCGGTAGAGAGGTCTGTATGGATTCATTTCGCGCTAATAGCCAGACTCTAAGCACTAATTTAGCTGAAAGTCGGGAACAACATGCGAAGAATCTGACTTCCCTGGCTGAGATTTATGCGAAAGTGGCAGACAATCTCTGCCAGGGAAGTCAGATTCTTCGCATGTTGTCGCATGCGGTGGTGTCTAGGACTACATATATCCTACAAGACTGTGATTCCTCTCATACCGGCAATTATCATATAAAAGATATTCTTAAATGATTAATTACGTTAATTTAACCTGTCTTCTTAGTATCCATTTTTTTCTGACTGAAGTCATTTTTTTTTTGACTGACGTCGTTTTTTTGTCTGACTGCATGTTCTTTTGTCTGACTGCATGTCGTTTTGTCTGACTGCATGTCGTTTTGTCTGACTGCATGTCGTTTTGTCTGACTGCATGTCGTTTTGTCTGACTGCATGTCGTTTTGTCTGACTGCATGTCGTTTTGTCTGACTGCATGTCGTTTTGTCTGACTGCATGTCGTTTTGTCTGACTGCATGTCGTTTTGTCTGACTGCATGTCGTTTTGTCTGACTGCATGTCGTTTTGTCTGACTGCATGTCGTTTTGTCTGACTGCATGTCGTTTTGTCTGACTGCATGTCGTTTTGTCTGACTGCATGTCGTTTTGTCTGACTGCATGTCGTTTTGTCTGACTGCATGTCGTTTTGTCTGACTGCATGTGGTTTTGTCTGACTGCATGTCGTTTTGTCTGACTGCATGTCGTTTTGTCTGACTGCATGTCGTTTTGTCTGACTGCATGTCGTTTTGTCTGACTGCATGTCGTTTTGTCTTACTGCAAGTCGTTATGTCTGACTGTAAGTCGTTTATTTTTCTTTGTTCTTGCATATATTTAGGGGATTCCCAGGATTTAATTAGGTTAATTAATTAATTCCTAGTTTTCATGTCTTTTGTTATTGTTAGGTTTAGTGGACACATCTGGAGCTCGCACTGATAACGTTTGAGTGAAGGTCGACTTTCAATTTTATTCTGTATCAGCTGCACTGCGATGTTGTTAGTTTTTAATTCCTTTGCTGAGTCATATTATTTATAGGTTTATTAAGTTAGGTTATTTAAGTTACTTTATTTGATTCTAGTCCTCCTCCCCTGTAGGGTTGTCTCCTTATTATACATTTGACAGTCTTATAGGTTTGGCACTCTGATATATGGTTGTCACTTCCTTTAAGGGTTGCCACACACCTTTTTTTTTTTTTTGCTGGAAAAGGGGTACTGCAGCGTAAATCCGCTGCGGACGAAACTTTTTGGTTTCTAAATCAACCTTTTTTTGAAACACTGGCCTTTATATTTTTTGTTCTACCTCAAATTTCGAACCTGTAAAAATTGAAGGCGAAAATTTTCTCTTGTCAACGGGCAGACTGCAGATTGAATCCGAACGAATCAGATGAATTTTTTATTTTCGGAACCTCCAGGCCTAAATTTCTATTATTGAGCCCTATATTTTAAATAAGTCTACGTTGTATTAAGTGCTATCCGCTCAAAGTGAAAAGTTCTGTGTGCAACTCATCCGTTTAGCTGACGACGACCATACAAGCCGAATTTCGGCTTTTCCCCGACGGGCTTCTGGGAACCGGCTCATTGTGAGGTCTACGACGTGTCCAGTCGACGTCGTCGTAACATAGTTGCGGACATTCGACTCCCGTCGCAGAGTTTTGGTGACCTCGCTGACACCGATCCATTGGCGTCGCTAGACATCGGCACCAACGGCAACCTTCCAGAGCGTCACATCCAGCTAGTTTAAGGGACCTCTTTACATTACCTATTTTCTCATTTTACTGTAGTAGATTATCTAATAATTATTTTCTACTCTGTTATCTAACTTCGCATACTAATAATTATAACGTGTATTTTACGGTTTAACTTAGTGTACGTTACAAAAAGGATCATATTGATCTACGTGCATAGGCCTATATTTTGAATCGATTGCAATCGTTTTAGGGATAGGTCGTGCGCGAAGATAATTTCCGTTATATCTGTTTAACCACTAAGTTTGACTCGTCCCTTTTTTTTAAAATCCATTTTTTTCTCAATCTACAGTCTAACATATACCTTTTTATATACTATTGTTTTTCTTATTTTTCAAAATTATACAGTAATTTTTAAAAGTGGTGAATTGGTGTTTTTTTTCTCAACCGTCTCGCTACAGTATGTATTTAGAAACATATGAGTACGTTTATCAGTTGTCTGGTTACCATAGTACAGGCTCTGCTTAGTTTGGGATCAGATAACGTTGTGTGTTGGTTGTCCTAATATATTATAGTATTGATTCTGAATGTTTTTTCTTTCTGATTACCTAATATATGTATTGCAAGTTTTCCGTGTGGAGCCCAGAGAAAAGAGTAGTACCATTCCATTTCTTCCTGTGGGTGTCCTAAGAGGCTTTCTTTTTGCATTTTACCATCATAATGCGATCGCCAACTAGCCTGCCAGGGTTGGCGATTATGACATCACCCCCCCAAATCGGGGGAAGCCTTTGACCAGCAGAGACGTCTTGCGGCTGAAATTATGAATGAATTTCACCTTTGCTTAGAAAAGTTCAATCTTTAGTTTCATTAGGTTTTCTTTTATGAAAAGTTACTATCATTAAGTTTACCTAATGATTGTAATGTACAGTTGCCCTTTTTGCTGAAATACTGAAATAGACTTAAGTTTAACCGATATTGCACCCTCAAAGTTCAAATATAACCAATCCAATTAGTAAAATCATTGAGGACGAGATAATTGTTCGACTTGGCAGACAGCCAACCATCGTGTCGGACAAGATTCGATTCCACGACAACGTCCATTGTGGGTGAGATATACGGGCTAACGTTTGACTTCACATGGCTAGGATTACTGCTATTGTTGTTTGATTAGGTGTCGTTGTGTTAGGGAGCTTATTACAATGATTTAAAACCTATGATGTATCTTGTGATATATCTAAACCACGTGTGAGGCAGTGGAATAAAATTCAAACATTTGACAAACTCCTGCAGCTAGACTTTGGGTTTTCGGGTAGACTTAAAACGAAAAGGTTTAGGATGGCTTGCATTTATGAGCGCTTCTGTATCTATTCATCATCATCATGATCATCCTTTTTTTTTTTGGATGGGAAGTCATCAAATGACTTCTCCTGCTCTGGGCGGAGCGGGAGGGCGTGTCAGACGTTTACTGACTAAAACCCACCCGTGTTCCTTCAGTTGCCCATGTGCCAGGGTCACGGTATCTCTTTCGAACAATCACGCGACCCCGGCAGGCATCGGTCCTAGCAGACCCCTTCAGTACTGCTGACATCTCTTTGAGGCGCGCGTGGAACACTACGCGCCGTCGACCCGAGCTTGGTCCTTACCGGGCGGCGAGCTACCCATTGCTCGCCACCCACAAGCTCGCGCCTACAGTGGCCGGGAGTCCGCAATCGACTCCCGGCGCCCGGAGCGTCTCCTCCTGCGGCGGCTAGGGACGTGAGGGCGCAGAGACTGCCACTCCCTCACGCGCCCCGCCTCCTCCTTCGCGAGCATTACTGCTTCGCAGAAGGAGGTGACGGCTTCCCATGCCCTCTCGCTCCATACCATGGCTCGCACCAGGGCCGGACGCGAGAGGTCGCCGCCGCCGATCGCCTCCACGAGGACACGGCGGTGCTCCGCCCAGGCAGGGCACACTTCCACCGTATGCTCCACCGTGTCCTCTAGGCGATCCTCACAATGGAAACACCCGGGCGTTTCCTCGTACCAATCCCCACGCTCCTGTGCCAGCTTCATCCAGGTTTTTCTCGCAATGGCAACAATGTCGTCGATCGCCCATCTCGCTGCCAGACTACCGACATTTCGTTTTCCATACCTTGGATGCAACTCTGTCACTGCCCTACTTCACCTGTCGCCACTGAGGTTTTCCTGGAGTCCTGCTGATCTTTATATGAGTTCCGTATTACGCTGTATTTAGTACCTTTTATAAGCAGCCTAATACGCATGAACCTGGTCCTTTTGCCTAATCATTCTAATTTAACAACAGTGACTAAGGTCCTTCTCAGCTCATAACTGATATTTACAAAACACAATCATATCAACAATTCGCAAGCGCTTTAAGCGCTCGCAAGCGCTTCCAAAACTAAACTGAAAACCACACCGTTTGCGCCAAAATTTCAACCATTACAAAAGCAGAAAACAAAATAAATACGAAACAAAATTCACAAGTTATATCTCGGCAAGTTAACTTGGACTTCTTTAAAGCCCATGTAATGTTGGCAGATTTCCAGAATTGCATACTCGTGGAAGCGAGTTCGTTCTTTAGACCAGTTGCAACAGTTCTGGGTTTATCGTCTTTGAGAAAAAGTGGCTATTTAAAATAGTATTGGAAATGTCAAGAACTGAACACTGTGGGTGACTTTCGTTTTGTGGAACGTTCTGAATACTATTGGACTGTTTCTCTGTGAGTTCATATTCCTTTGTGTGGATTTTAATAGGTTTTTTGTAACTGAATACATTTCTGCGTTTGTATTGCCCATGAAAACTGTTTTTTATCGGCTTCTGTATTTAAACCGACAATTCAGGACTTCTTTTCCGGAGTAAAATTTTTGGTAACCAATCCGAACAGTGACGTGTCTGGCATGACTCTTCGTATCATATCATATTTTCCTGTCCTTCAAACTAGGACAATCCTGTATCTTGAAGGACAGTGTACTTTAGAGGGTTTGAAACGTTTTACAAAATATTTATTGTTGCGTAATATTTCTCAGGCGCAATTCTCAAAATTTTAAGAATGTTCAGTCTGATCTCAGTCTCAATATGTCAAAATTAACTGTAGTTTCTATACATTTTTGACAAGTTTTCGACTACATTTTGAACGTTTTTCAATTACGAGAATTGGACTTGTGTGATCAGTAACCTGTGCACATTTCGCCTTAATTTTTCCCTTTCGTCTCTCGCAAGAAAAACTTATAAAGACGTATAACCGAACAAAACACCCAATAAATAATGACTTAACAATAATTTATTCATAAACAACCAGTCTTTCAAAGAAGACAAGCTGAAACTTGTTCTAGGTCACTATAAAAGTTTAAGGTTTCTCTCGGCTGTGCGCTGAAAATTTCAGGAGTTTCAGTTGGCTCTACGCCAGGTGGAGCGGGTTCACACGTATTTATTATGAGCGCCTGTATATCGCGTTTTTGTTCGACATTCTGAAGACATGTTTATGAATTCAGGGCGTTTTTTTCAAGTGGACTGACCGAGGGCAGATTGTATCTATGGGGCTTTAATGATGGGTGTGAGGAAAGGCCAGTAGTGAATGTGAACGTCCTTCGAAAAGAAAGTGAAGCTTCAAAGGGAAGTAGGTCAATGAACTTTGTTTTTTAAAGCTTCCCCGTATTTTGGTTTTCATACAGTGCAGGTAAAATTATCTGAGTTCCCGTGGTGGTTCAAGCAATGTAAATATATATTTGGTGACACTATTACGAAGTATTGTTTACTGGTCAGTCTTATAGAATATGATATTATGGGGTTTATTAACATAGAAAAGTCCTTCTTGGCTGTCGGGAAACAAAGAGTGGCATGGATAACAACGCGCAAACTGTAACTATGAATTCAGCATATAATTTTAGACCCCTTAAGCCCAGAAACATGTCTTAATCTTTCTAGGCAAGGTTATTAAAAAAATCTGCTGTTTCATTGAAAAGTGAAGAACCTATCTACGAGATCAAATTGCAGTAATTTTTTTTGTTGAAGGTGCAATTGCAGGGCTGAATACACGGTTACAGTATGTGCGTCCCTGCCAATCTGTATTACTTTTGCCTTTATTTAAATACATAACAAGAAGATTAAAACAAAAACATTGAAGGTTAATATGGCAAAGTTTTCAGAACGAAATCCGAGGAAAATAATTCAAAATGGTGATTTTAACTATTTTATTTGCCACATTGGCGCGACACTGTGGCAACTTATTCAAATACCAATTATTCAGATATTTCCAACCAAATTAAGTTACAAAACCGTTTCCTGAACCATTTCAATTAAAAACTTGAACATTTCGTCGAAGTTTGACGGTTCAAAGCGTGTGCCGTACAAATGTCCTGCCTGAATTATAAATGACAATAAAACGTATCTTACAAATAGCAACGAAGTTTCTTACCGTCGCCCCTCTGCATATGTTAGTAGGACCATATTATGGTAGCACTCGATAGAATGTGGTCCTTGTGTATCAAGGGTTATTCGGTCCTATGCGATAAATATAATGTTAAAATTATTAGTTACGGGAAGGCTGCATGTTATATTACTAAAAACAACAGTGACATTTCCTGCCACTGCTGTTCTTTGGTTAGAACAATTACACAAAACATAAAAAAAATTACATAATTAAGATACACTACGTAGTTTAAACACGTTATCGAAGCTATGCAATAGAAGTCACGCAAAATCTATCCGAGCAAAGTTAATAAAAGTAGTATGAAGGCATAAACTATGTAATGAAAAACTACTTTTCCAAATCGATCTACGATTACCGGAGGTATCGTAGAATATATTTAAAAAAAGACGAATTCAAAACCTCCTTCTTTTTGAACTCTATTAAAACTGTCTACCAGTTTTCCCATAATCCCTAAACTTAAATAAATTTTGGATCGATCCAAAGTGTATATAATATCTAATTTAATATAATATCTTAGGACAACCAACACAACGTTATCTGATCCCAAACTAGGCAGAGCCTGTACTATGGCAACTAGACAACTGATAAACATACTTATATATTTCTAAAAATATACATATTATAGATAAATTACATCCAGACACAGAACAAATGATTGTGCTCATCACACAAAGATTTGTCCTGGGTGGGAATCGAACCCACGACCTCAGTCTTAGCAGTCAGGGTCACTAACCATTAGACTAACAGGCCAGTCAAATATATTCAATGTCTGTCATTTCCTATCACATAATAAAGACAATTTCCTTTATTCCTTACACAGCGTTTTGACATACCAAACTGCACCCCACACTAAAATGTCACCAGCCATTTCGCATGACATTATGTCGAGTATTCACAAAATAACGATCGACAAAATGAAACCTTTACGGGGCAGGTGTATTGAAACCGAACTCGAATGACATTATCCTGTGATTCCCCCCTTCAGCATACGAGATGCTTGTGGTTACTTCTTAATGGGTTTCTAACGTACTATTTTGCGTTTTGGGTAACCGGTTTAGTGAATTTTGCTGTTTAGTGCTTTATTTTAGAGAATTCGAGGATTTTGTAAGGTAAGGTGAATTTGTACCGTTGTTTTAATTAAACATAAGCTGTTTCCAGTGGCTTCGCCCGCGTGGAGTTCGGAAATTATCCCATTGGAACGTACTATCGGGATAAAAAGTATAAAAATACAAAGTTTCTCATTTATGATATTTGTTTGATTCAAGTTGTGACCAAATTATTTGCGAAAGGATTCGACATCATTACTTGTTTTATAAACAAAATAATTCATACTATTCACTTCTGTACACAGTAGTATTTTTTGGGAAATTTATTTGCTCAGATTTTTTATGCAATTTCACAAAGCTGAAAAAAGAAATTCATAAATATCCATAAATACAATTAAGCACTCCTAGTGACAAATAGCCGACTTTTAAAAAGGGAAGTTTAATCACCTCTGAATGGCATTCACCTAATTCTCACTCAGAACGAATAATTTATCCTCAGCGTCGCATCCCTAATGGAATATTCAAGTTGCAGGGTTGCTATCGCCGAAATTACGAAGACAATGGATAAAAGAATGTCCCTTTTTCTCCCGTAAAATGTTTGTGACAACTTTTTGATTAATCTCCTGAACGAACACCCGAATGAATATATTGTTGTATCTGTGGTGACGGGAATGAATACCATTCAGGAAAAACAAGGTGCTATGTGTTTTTGTGAAGAAAAAATAATGGTCCTTTTGGTAAAGATTTTTTTGTACCATTAACATTTAAAATATGTACTTATTCCAAGGACCTACTACTTGTTCAGAATATTCAGTTCTTGAAAATGTTTGACGCTGTGTTTGAGGTCAAACACCTTTTTTGTTTAATAAGCGTAAGGTGCATAGTTTTACGAGGATTTGTTTTTGTTTTCTTCTTTTATCTGCGATCTGATTTCTAGCCATAATCAACTGGAGTCTTCGTGTGAAATCTCACACATTTTTTTTTTTGTGGTGTTCGATTGATCATTGACGTTATGTGGTTCAGAGTTAAATTATCTTTAAATTTTCTCTGTCTCTGGTACAAGTTCAGGATTGGAAAGATATTTACAACGTCTCGGGTGGATGCTCTTAAATAATATAAAATATTATAACCCTTTATTAAAAAATTTAGGCTTAACGCATAGTAAATAAGGATCAAATTGCTTAGATATAGCATTTATAATCTAAAACAAACTAACTAATATTATAAATGTGAAGTTTTGTATGTTTGGATGTTTATTACTCAATCACGTAAAAACAACCCAACGGATTTAGATGGGCAAACACATTAATACTTTGGATACTTGTATCCCGGTAGAACATTCCCGTAGGATTATATCCGACCACTACGCTGGCGAAGCCAGGCAAAACGTAGTCTTAATAAAATTTCAAGAAGACAAAACACAAGCCAGTGACTTTGCAGGCATCCGCGCTTCAACGAGTATATTGAAAATTCTTCAATGGCTCCCACAGTCCATTGTGATCGCAGTGAGGAAATATGTTATCGATAATATTATCTGCACTATACCATGCTTAAACTAGGAAACAAATCGTAGGTTTATGGTCCTATAATTTTGTAGTGCAGTGGGGTTATGCACTTACGTATAATGGTAAAATGAAAGTATGCATAGTAGGGCAGTAAAATGTATATGGAAGCGCTCGACTTTGTGAGCTTGATATCAATATTTAAATTAATGTTGTGTTGTGCCCATGTGTGTAATATTATGTGTATACAGGTTATAATCACACTAATGATGATAATAAACCGTTTTTTTGGGAGCAATGGTGGCGGTAACGACACTGACTTAGGTCTATAGGTCGTGGGTTCAAACCCAAGCAGACGCTTTACTTCGTGTTAAGGTTCGGTTTGCCATAATCGCCACGCTTGGCAGGCGTGTTGGCGACCGCAGAATGATGTTTAATGCATAGAGAACGTTGTCTAGTCAGTCTCTTAGTCGCCTCTTCCGACACCTACAGGAAGAAATGGAATAGTGTGGTATTCTTACGTCTGACACCACACGGAACATATTCATAAATAAAAATAATAACAAACAACCACATTATCATTTGAAATATCTAAATTAGTAGCTTTTGCCAGCGCGTTCACTCGTGTGAAGGACAATAATTTTCCCACGGACGCGTATAACTATCGGGATAAAACGTATTGTGTGTGAAAGCAAGTTATAAAATATTTGTGTGCCAAATATCATCACATTCGTTCGGCAGTTTTTGCGTGATTGAGCTACAAACATACAAACTTATACATTAATAATAGTAGGATTTCCTTCATACTGCACTCGTAAGAATTCATATAAATATATACATTTCTTTTATATCCAAAAACCGCAGCGTCATCAAAATTTTCTTCAAACGTGGTGACCCTACTCCACCTGACGTCAGCCCTTAATACTTTAATAAGAAAGTTGGTGGCCACCTTTCCGATACCGAGTGAGACATAAAAAAGTTTAAATAGCATTCTTGTGTTCAGGGGGAGTAATCATCACGGCTCTGATTTACATTATCTCTTTATGATTTTTGCGGGAACGCTGATTATGATGAGTTAATTACGATTTATAGAGGGGCTAAATAGGTATTCTAAGCACATAATATTCAAGAGGAAATTGTAGTTTTTTTGTGAATTTTAGCTTTTATCTTGAAGGGCGTACCGCCCCGCTAAGGGCAAATTTTTATCAAAATCAGATATCTTTTATCCGTGGAATAAAATGAAATTCTGACAGTTCTAGAAATTCAAAATTGATTTTAATTAGCCCTAGCTTAACCTATGATTACGAATTATGTGGTCAAAACAACTGAAAAATCTTCATAAATCAGTTCGAGAGATTTTTCTCTACACACATTATCATCAGCGTCATGTCAGCTGAAAGACGTCCATATAGTGAAACGTAGGTTTCCCCCAATTCAAGGGGGAGGAGGGTATAATCGCCAAGTTTGGCAGGGGGGTAGAGAGAATCATAGAGCAGTTACCATTCTCTAATAGGTCCCTTAGGCGGCTCCTGCAACAAAAATAAATTTAAAAAGCAATGTTAGGGCCTATTCATTATCACCTGTAAAAAAAAACGATAGTTTCAACCAAAGCCTGCAAACTATTCACCCAATTCCAACCATCGAACTACCAAATCCTTCTTCATTACAAGCTATTGTTCCCAATCCGATATTACTAATCAAAAGTCCAACTTTCAGCCCCAACAGTCAAAGCTACGTTTTAGCCAATCAGCAATAACCTGGCCCCCCTTCCCCCCTCACTCCCCGCGTTCGCCACAACTGATTGAAATTCCATTATTATCCATCCCTGCGGTAATAGTAAATCTTTATTACTCGGGATTTTTCGTATCGGAGGCCTTTGAGTCTACCGCTCTTTGTAGTTGAGGATTTACTTGGATTAACCGAATGACGGATAAGGAGTGTGGAGAGGAATGTCGTAAAGTGTTGAATTGGTTTTTGGATGACGGTTAATTTGTTAGTTTTGTAGTTAAGGGTTTGTGGTTTACGGCTTGGGATTTGTAGGTTTTGTATGGGAAATTAATTAGTTTAGAATTCTTCTGTTAAGTTCTTCGAGTCTTTCAAAATCTGGACTGTAATGAAATCTGGAGAGAAATGAACTTAAGTGTCTATGTTTTAATTAATTAAAATACTCACTTATTTAAAAACGAACGGTCTCAAAATAATAAAATGTACAAATATATATATAAAAAAGAAATCATTCTTAACTTTTTATGGAACAGTCCAGACTTTTATAATCCTCGGTAGTTCACCGATTTTGATGTAATGTATAAATAGTGGAATGCGTGAAATTTGCGGCTCGCAGTGCTGTTGTCCACAAAGAGAACAACACTATCAATACTTCGGAACAGGTATTTTTAGGGTACTCTTTATTGGAAATAGCTGGTGGAGATGTTTAAGATACTCAATCTTAGAGGCAGTAGATAGTATCTAAAATGTTTGTAGGAGTTCCACATATTATGAACTGGCTGTGTGTTGCGGTTCGACAGGGTCGATGTACTTTTGTTTCGATTTAAAAGTGCTGCACCCTTTTTTTTTTTTCTTTGAGGCGCGCGTGGAACACTACGCGCCGTCGACCCGAGCCTGGTCCTTACCGGGCGGCGAGTGCTGCACCCTCAATTAGACGTGACATAGCATCACGCCTGTTTTCCTAAAGTATTAGGCAGAAGTGTACTTACCTAAACCTATATTACCCCCACATTTCGCCAGTTATTATAGTTTCCATTATCATCATATCAGCTGGGGGAGCAAAGGGGAGGGGTTTGCTTTCATCGCCACGCTTGGCAGGCGGGTTGGCGATCGTAGTATGGTGGTAAGTTGGATAGAGAACGCTGCTGCCCATTCTCTAGTAAGTCCCTTAGTCGCCTTTTACGACACCCACGGGAAAAAATAGTATGGTGCTATTCTTTACATCTGGCAACACACGTACAGTGAGTTATGTTTAAGTCTATGGGACTTAATGGGGCGAATCTTTTGTCATCATCCGGGCACAAATCAAAACTATAATTCTCCACCTTCAATTTTGTATATATTTAAATTAAATGCGGCTCAACAAAGAACATCTCCTGTGGTATATGAGGCTATATAAACCAGTCATAGAAATAAAGAAACACTTGTGGAATTTTAAGTAGCAGCAGTATTCAAATAGCCAGAAAAACGGCTGGTTAAAGAGGAATAGTGCATAAGTAGACAAGCACAGTTTGGTACTCCATTGCGCGGAAATATTAAAGGAGCGAGGCAGAGCCGTGTCCTGTCGTCGAAAAAGGAATAACACGCCAGTCCCTTTCATAATTTTAGGACTATAAAAGATACTTTGTGAAATGCATGTAGAGCTAGGTCTGATAGACAGCGGTGAGCGATACGAGTAGCGGTTTTCATAATTACAAGCAAGCATCTCATCGTCATCATTTTTGACATTGGTTAAATAATAGGTTTAGAAAAGATAGGAAAGCTGTTACGAAAAAAAAGCATCTGTATTTTAACTTATTGGTGCCACGGCTTGCTTTTGAAAATAATTGTGCTATTTATCCTAAGGTACCGAACTACTTAGAATAGAGTATAGTACATGTTAGGTTCGCACAGATTGATGACAACATATTCTGACTAATAAAATAAATTCATACATTCTCTAGCAAGGCTAACAAGAGAAAATAGACAATAGTTATCTGTGGGCAATTTTCTTATGGGATTTTCGAAGTTGAAAAAATAAACAGTTATCTATACTAATATTAAAATACTAATAACATTGTAAGAGTTTGTTTGATTGAACACGATAATGTCAGGAATTACTGCTTCGAATTGAAAAAGTATTTTAGTGTTGGATAACCCGTTTATCAAGGAAAGCTATAAGCTATATAACATTACGCTCAAAACAAAAAAAGCCACGAATACGAAGTACTCACAGGAGCAGGCGATTCGATGCGACTGGGTGGGTCAGGTAGCAAGAAATTTGCCGCGGACGAAGTCGTGGTACATAAGCTAGTTTATTGAGTAATTTCCTAAAAATATTTGCGATTATATTACAAGCCTAGTTATAAATCGCTTGCTAACGCACCATAGCCTAACATGCATAAATTTTGCGCTGAAAATACACCCAGGGAGACGTTTCAACTATTTACCTTACAGAATCTGTCCGTCGAAAATAAAAATGAGGCGGAACATTTTAAATTTAAAAAGACACCGGCGAACTATTAACTGTTGTCGTTTTGTTGAAATATTTAGTGTCATCTGGCTTCGAGTGCGAAATACCCCGGTTGCCGGGCTAATGGAATCTAGAATTTGACATGTATTTGGCATTCGAACTGAGACGAAACGTTACAAAAAAAATTGCAACAAAATTAGTTATTTCCACTAATTTAGGAGCAGACTATAGGGTTTATTTTTGCTTTTAAATTTTTGATTTCGTATGCTTTTATTTTGGGATTATTTTTTCTATACTTAAGGTTTTTTTTGGGTCCTACCTTTTCGGAAACGAAAAGAAATAACAGAATCGGACTATGCAGTTAAAGGTCTGACATCTAAACTCATTTTTATAAAGAGGAAAGATTTGATTTTTTGTATGTATGTTTGTAATGGATAAACTCGAAAAGTACTGAACCGATTTTAAAAATTCTTTCACCTATAGAAAGCTACATTATCACCAAGTAACATAAATGCTACTTTTATGCCGAAATTGCAGAGTTCCTGTGGGTTACGCGGATGACGTCACAGGCAAAGTGTTAGAAAAAAAATATGCGTTCACTTGAGAACCTCCTCTTTTTGTCGGTTTAAAATATTTGTGTAAACTTGTAAGGTAGGTGAAGAAAGCTGTCATTCCAACTCACATTAGTTATTGACACTATTGACAGTTCACTTCACTATACTTTTCACGGTGATACTTTTCTAAAATATATCGGCTGCAACTGTGTTAAGCATGGTGTTAGCCTAGTATGTATCTCGAATGTATGTTAAATTACTTGCAATGGGCACTTTTAGTATTAGTTATAGGCTCTTGAAGTAACTATACATGGTGACAGGCACACGGACGCGCAATCTGTACCGGTAATAAAAAAATGGAGAAGGTACATTTTGACCGCACAGGTATTGCACTTTTCTAACAATCTGTACCCATAGAAACTTTTTCATCGGTAATAAAAAAATGGAGAAGGTACATTTTGACCACACAGGTATTGCACTTTTCTAAGAAACAGCAAGGTTCCATTTAAAAACCGCTTCGTCCGGCACCACACGCAATAATTAGCAATAAAGTAACGTAATTGGTATAATTATCACTTTTAGTTGCAAATTGGTAATTGCTTAGTTATTTTATTTATTGGCGTAGTGATGATTGTTTTAATACATAGATTTGTTAGCAAGTAAACAAAACTTTTTAACCAGTTCGTAAACCGTAACCATGAACTCAGCACATGATTCTAAACCTAGAAAACCTACTTGCAAAAATAAAGTCATTTATCATTCGCATATGATAAAAAATGGCGGTTTCATAGTAGAACGCAATACCAACGCGTTATACTTTTTTTTTTTTCAACCAACTAAAAATAGCTACGCTAGAGGGACTAGAATCATATCCCGAATTCATGTTAAAAGTTTGCCCGTAGATGTCTGTGTCACCCTGTATTTTCACAAAATTGCAGAAAAATCTATAAAAACATAAAAGAATCGAGAGAAATATCCCATTACTCCATTACTCACAATACCAATGTACTTCTACCATCACCTTCGTACGAGCTCGAATAAAATTAATAACGTTACTTTTTCCAATAAACTCTTCCGTTATTCAGCATCAATCAATTAGTAGCGCTGGAAAAAACCGTATCTCTCACAAATTGAGATATAAAAATGAAATACGTATTTTTTCATGGAAAATATGTACCTATCAATATTTATTTGTGTATACTGCTATTTCATTGGCACGTGGGTAGTGTTACGGATTTTCCTTAATTTCAGCATATTTTCAGTTCATTGCTTCGATCTTGAATAGACCCTTCACATCTGTCTGTATATATTCTACTGGACTGTTGGTCTAGTGGTTAGTGACCCTGACTGCTAAGACTGAGATCGTGGGTTCGATTCCCACCCAGGACAAATCTTTGTGCGATGAGCACAATCATTTGTTCTGTGTCTGGGTGTAATTTATCTATAATATGTATGTATTTAGAAATATATAAGTATGTTTATCAGTTGTCTGGTTGCCATAGTACAGGCTCTGCCTAGTTTGGAATCAGATAACGTTGTGTTGGTTGTGCTAAGATATTATTATAGATATTATATTTATATTTCTTCCTTTTGTATCATCATCTGCCTACCCTTTTCCCAACTATGTTGAGGTCGGTTTCATGGCTAACTGGATATAGCTGTACACTAGTATTTTATATGAAGCGACTGCTAATTTGACCTTCACAACTCAGTTACAAGGTACCTCCTGATAAAGCTGGTTGTTTGCCTGTCAGGGTTGCGAGATTTTTTCGAAAGTGATACCGTGGCGCTGGCATATGAGCAACTGAAGGAACACGGGTTTAGTCAGTAAAAGTCTGACACGCCTTTACGCCCAACCTTAGAGCGGGAGATGTCATTTGATGACTTCACACCCAGAAAAAAAAACTGGTTGTTAGACTTTCGGGCTTCTGAGGAGTCAATGATCTACGAATGATAGCTGGTACCAACTGCTTCAGGTGCTTTCCGAGGCATGGAGAGGTCTTGGTATGTAAAGATCGTCACCCATCCATTGACCAACCACAGCAAGTGTAGCTTCACCTGATTGATGGACCTTCGCGGCTATTTGCGGCTAAGTAACACACAAGCTTACCTTCTGTTGTATATCCAGCGATAGGTTCCTAAAACAAAAAATAACCTTTAAATAAGTGCTGATAAATCCTTTTATCACAGGTTTTCACCAGGTTTTACGTTGCCTCTAATCCGCCATTTAAAATCTTGTCTTTAAAGAAAAAATAGGGTCGATTTTTCGATAGCCGGGGGACACATACGTAATCTGAATATCAGGGAACCCCAGAAGACCGAAATAAAATGGGTAACTACCGTCGAAATTCACGCGTAGTATTCGGCTTTCGGCTTAAAGACTACATTTACATAAATACATTAAATCATTCCCACCGCGCTATCGCTTTCTTTCATCAAAGAATTCATTTTCTGAATATAAATTTTAGATTTTCAACCTCATTAACTCTTATCGGCGATTTAAAAAGGTCCTCTTTGTGCCCCCTCGGGCAGTGGAGTCATCCCCCTATTGTGACTGTGCCCAAACGGGGATGAAAGTAATTTACCATGATTTGAAATAGGAAAATACTTTTAAAAAACCGGTTTGATTTAACTGCGCGAATCGGAGTGTATTCTTCCTCTTTGATTGGGCGAAAGGTAATTTTTGACAGGATTGGATGTTTCCCGCTTTTTCGGATGAATGGATGGATGTGTCGGGGAGTTTTGTTAGGTGATTATTTATTTGTTTTGATTTATTTTTTGTGTCGAATTCAATTTTGTTTACGTATATGGAGTGGTAACCCGTGTAACGTTTTATGAAAAAGAGTAAGATATTTATTCATCGGAAATGGTAGGTATAATATTGGTTAGTAAGGTTATGTTTAGGACAGATACGCCTCTGAAAGGCATACGATTTACAGTATTACTCGTGAATAAGAAACTTAACATATACATGGCGGCAGAAATATCAACACCTGTCACTCCGGAAGCAGTAAATGATTCCGAAATCAACTGTCAATCTGCATTGAAATTTTTCGTCGATTGCCTCATTGGAAACATTTCTATGTTAGGGAATTTAGGATCATGATAATAGGTACTAAGGAAAATAAATAATGCATTAGAATTATAAAATAACCTGTTAATAATGTTTACGTGTCATACGGTAGAGGACGTAGGTACCCAGTGCACGAGACGACTAGATCATTCCATCTCCATTTTCCATAAGACAAAATATCAAATTTCAAACTACGTCATGCGTCATCATAATGAATAATATTTATATTTTTTAGTTATTCAAATGTTATTTTTTTTCTTATGGATGTGTAGTAGTCATTGGTTAAATGAAGTGGGCTGCCTTTGTAAGACAATTAAAATGTCAGGGTGTATATGAAACAGGCTTCATTGCAAAACTGTAGGAATACAGGGTTGTGTCTATTTCTAGATAAAATGAAGACAACGTTGCAAAACAAAAGCAAGGTTTACGCAAAAATTTCTTGAAAACTTTGTAATCGTTTTAAATTGCCGGCATTAATTTTATAACAAGGAGCTCTCTACCCATCAAATATAGCCATAAAACAGGGCAATCTCCTCGCATTTAATTATACACCGGCGAACATTTTAAACTCATTTTAAAATCAAAATCCCCTGTACTTAAGCCACAGAAGGTGCGCTACACCGAATCGATCTCCAATCTTGGTGCCTCCCTAATACATCAACAATTGCAAACTTAACCGAACACTTTGGAAAAGTAAATTCACCTTTACCTTGTGAAGATAGAGTTGACAATGTTTTGAGGCAGTGGTAAAAATAACTTTGTTTATATATACCTAAGAAAAGTGGGTCTTTGTTGGCAGGTGTATAAAAAATGGCAGCCAGTAACGGCCTAGTCGAACGTTAGTAAAATGAGATCTCGGAGGGAATGATTTTTCAACATTAAAATGGCCTTTGACAGTTGAAGTCTTTTTTTCTCCGATGTTTGAAATTGATGTTTGAAGGTTTTTCTCGACTGTTCAATATTGTTTGAGGCCTGTAATCTCCGCAGGGTTTGGTAGGCTCTCATAACGTTGTAGGAAAACGTCGTGAGAAATTCGGTATGTCCTTGAACCAAAAATTCGAAGTGACCTTCAACAATCTATGTAAGAAGATAGATAGATTTGTATTTGTTTTATATAGACTAACACGTGTGGCTAGTGTTAACGCGGCACTATGTGCATACCATGGCTATGTGTCATCAATTCTGCGCTATGGCATTATAATATGGGGTAATTCAGTTGAACTTACAAGAGTTTTTCGAGCTCAGAAAAAATGCGTACGCTCAATTTGTGGAGCGCACCCACTGGACAGTTATGTTCCACTATTTAAGAAACTTAAAATACTGCCAATTCCAGCACTATACATTTTTGAAATCTGTATCTTTATACACCGAAATAGACATGAATTTGATTTGTATAATGATGTTGTATCCAGACCCAGCCGCAAAGTGCATATGCTTCATGTTCCTAGGCGTAGAATTAAATTATTTTCTAATAATGTGTACTGCATGTCCATTACTGTTTATAACAAATTACCTGATGGCTTTAAAACTCTCAGTCTCAGAACATTTAAATGTAAATTATTTAACTTTCTCTTAAGCAAATGTTATTACTCGACTGAAGATTTTATGAATGAAAAATTTACCTAAAGATTTGACATTATTCTGTAAAAATCATATTTTATCTCATTGAATTCATGCAAATTTGACATATAATTAATATCTTTTACATAAAAAATGTTTCGTAATTTTAATAAATTCTAATGATTAATAACTAAATCTTAATGTAATGATGACCCATAATTTTAATGATTAATAACTAAATTTCAATGTAATGATTACCCATAATTCCAAAACCATATTTGTACGCCGGAAACGGCAGAATATTTGGAACGTAATAAATCCACATAACAACTTTGTACAATATTCTGACAAATAAATGCTTTCTTTCTTTCTTTCTTTCTAACCTGCACTGAGTCCGCGTTGTAGATTACGGCCCACTTCCTCTGACTGAGAGGAGGCATATGTCCCAGCAGTGGGAACAATATCGGCTGATTATGATGATAAGTATAGTAGGTACACCCAAATTTCGCCAGTATTGTTTAAGTATGTAGTAATAGGGGCGAGCCTATTGCCAATCGGGCACAAATCAGACCTCAGGCTGCTATTAAGCAATTCCTGATGAGACAACCCAATAACACTTTGCCCGACCTTTTTGTTTTGTGGGGGGGAAATCATCAAATGACTTGGCCCGCTCTGGGTGGAGCGGAAGGGCGTGTTAGACTTTTTAACCGACTTCAAAAAGGAGGAGGTTATCAATTCGGATGTTTATATGTTTTTTTTTTTTTTTTATGTATGTTCGGCCGTAACTCCGTCATATATAGACGGATTTGCAAAATTCTTTTTTTGTTCGAAAGGGGTTTATTCCGAAATGGTCCCATATAATTTTCATATAGATCTGATGATGAGTTCGGGAGACAGACACCGGAACTCTTTAAAAAATGACAGGAAATCAACCGCGATTTCTGCTATCGCATAAATATGCATTGTTTGTTTGGAATTAGTGCAGGGTGAATACCACAACTAAAAATTTAAAAATAAAAACTTTTTTGCAAAAAAAAAACAACCGACTTCCTTAAAAACACTACAAAGTGAAAAATAACTTTAATTTCGGAAGTCGGTGGCAAAAAAACCATAAATACAGATCGTAAGACACCGACTACCGAAATTAAAGTTATTTTTCACTTTGTAGTGTTTTTAAGGAAGTCGGTTGTTTTTTTTTGCAAAAAAGTTTTTATACTGACTAAAACCCACCCGTGTTCCTTCAATTGCCTAAATGCCAGGGCCACGGTAACTCTATCGAACAAATCTCGCGGCCCTGGCAGGTGGACGTTCACCCTTATTGCGTAACACTCAATCAGAATCTTTGGGGTCGGCTTCCAGTCTTACCAGATTCAGCTGAATATTAGTACTATACATGGAGCGACTGCCTATCTGTCCTCCGCAGCCCAGTAACTGGGTTGGCCCCTTGGTAAGACTTGTGTCAGACTTTCGGGCTACTGACGACCCTTAAGAACTGTCAAAGATCTACAAATAACAGCAGGGACCAACTGCTTAACTTGATTTACGAGACCCAAAAGGTCTTGGTATGTAAGGATGGACCCATCAACGAACCAACCGGCACGTGTAGCTTAACCAGCACCCTAATTGCGAAACGCACTATTTATCAGAATCTGAATGTGATTGAAGATTATTTCTAAACCATTGCGTCATTTGTTCGAATAAATTGCCGGCTCAGCAACGTAAATAACGCAATGAATGTTGTTTAACAATCAATATGAAACAAATTCCTACTGATTCCTTTTGACTGATCTGTCTGGCATTAATGCTGAAATGAACCTTTTTGGCGCAGCCGTGAGGCACAAGCGTGTTGTTTAATTTTTAAATTATTTTTTTATGTTATTTTATTTTGTGTTTTACGAACTGTGTCAAATAAACGGTATTCTTTCTTTCTTTCTTATAGCAAGTTACGCAATTACTCCTCAGATTAATATGAGTTATGTTTACGTGGTTTTTATTTGTATGTATGATAGTCTGTAAGGTATTTATGACATGGGTCTTTGTAGCCCGAAATAAATTGATTTGATTTTGATTTGACTAATCGAGCCGTGCAGCTGTTAAATATTTAGCCACAAACTCGATATTGATTATGTTTTCAAATAAGGCTCCTAAGTGTTTTCAGCGTGTTTGTTAAAATAGGCTGATTAGTTGTTTGTTTACTAGACAAACAACTCGCGTTCTGAGTAAAGGCACTAATTGCGAGTAAACAGCTCTGTTTATTATTTATCTTGTTTTAAAAGAGTTTTAAAATGGAGCTTGTTTGCGTGCTTTTGCTCGCTAAGCAGGTTTAATTGGCGGCAATTATAGTTTCGTACTTATAATGATTTCGTAGAAAAGGCTAAGCTATACTTGCCGCGGTTGGGCTGTGGGTGGGTGACCATATTTATATTCCACTAGCTGTTACCTGCGACTTCGTCCGCGTGGTATTTAACAAAAAAGTTTTTCATTTGTTTTATTTTTTTTCATGAGATCCTATTCTTTTTCTATAATTAAAGTAAGTTACTCCTTGTTACATCAGCTATCTGCCAGATAAAGTCCCGTCAAAATCGGTCCAGCCATTTCAGAGATTAGCCGGAACAAACAGACAGACAGACACAAATTGTAAAAAAATTGTTTTGGTATATGTACCGTGTATACATCCATATTGAAAGAAAAACTCACTTATACTGCGATAAAACCTTTTAATTAATAGCACTTCTACAATCACAACAATTTACACCAAGTCTGTCCTGTACAGCTCGACAGTCCAAAATATAATGCCCTAGCAAACAGTATTCCATTTACTTCACAGCTCTGCATCCACTTTACAAAGTGGGGGCAAAGCGCGCGAATTTTAAGTCAATAGATGAACGTTAAACTTATTTAAAATTGTAACTGTTTATTATATTAATAACTAATGCTTTGTATTTGAATTAAAGTAAATTTACATGTATTTAATCATAACATAATATTTAAACGTAATATCATAATTTATTGAACCAAATTGCTGTTACTAGTCATGTTGCGTACTAATAAAGTATAAATTCACATTACAATATCTTGATTAATTTTATGATTGCTTACATTCGTCCATCCTGATCTATAAATCGCGTCCTCGCGAAATATATAAAAATAATATGCACTTACAATAAACATAAATGGAATTTGTTAAACAATAAAGATTTCTTTAATAAACAAGTAGTATACAAAACAATCAAAATACAAATAATAATAAAAAAATACAATAACTATACATTTTCCATTGATTTATCTGAATTAATTTAAATATTCGGCATCAACAATTTAATAAAAGTGATTTATCAAAAATCCATTTGAAACCAATCTGTCGGCAACAATCAACTAAGTACATTAATAATGTTTTCAGAAAAATAGAACCATATTGAATCCCTTTCCGACAGTCTTTAGTCACAATTCACACTCGTTCCATTTCATGACTGGAACCATATTTCCATATCACAATACATAATATCACCTACCATACTAATCAGTCGAATCTCGCCAACTAGTGGTGTTTCACCATACTACCATTCTACCATACTACCATTCTACCATACTACCATACTAGCCTTAAAATCATATTCCAGCCTTTTGGAGGCGTTATCCACTACTACCATACTATCTGATTACGAACTTATGCTGTCGCAAATACTAATAACGAAACTGCCTTTCTACTCATTTATGGAAGTCATATAAATTCATAAAGTGTTCAACATAACCAATTCATTACAATACTGCCACAATTTAGTGGTCTGTATCCATATCCGAATTATTACTATTCTCGTCTTCATTGCTCTCGTCCACCGACTGATACATAAGCCAAGGGTAAATTTTATCCACTGAAAAAACTCCTACATATTTTTGTTTACCTTTCTTTTTAGTGATAGGCGTATCTTCTACTTCATATCTGTCGTTTTGTAACACTTTGGTAACGCGATAGGGGCCTAGACATTTCGGAACTAATTTCTTACTTTTCCCTTTCTGACCTACTTCTCTTTCTACCCTAACCAGCTGTCCTACTTCAAACTGACGTGGTGGAATTCTAGCCTTATCAAAGTTTTGTTTTTGTTTTTCCTGAGTACGTACTATCTTGCCTAGGGCTTCGTTTCTAATATCTTCTATGTTACTGAGATTAGTATCATCATTTTCCTGAACTGGTAAAACCAATTCACTTTCTGTCAACCCTTTCAGTCGCAACCCAAATAACAATTGAGCTGGGGTTTTACCTACCGCTTTATTGGTGGTGTTATTTAAACCCCATTGTACTTGTAACAAATACTCATCCCATAGTTTTTCGTCTTTTCCGACGGTCATAGCCGTTAATGAATTTAATATCGTCCTATTGTATCGCTCTACCTGTCCGTTTGCACGAGGAGTAGCAACCGCATTTAAAATGTGCTTCACACTTTTTTCTGATAAGAACTGTCTAAACTTTGAGCTCGTGAAAGTAGTACCTCGGTCTGTTATTACTCGAGAAGGTACACCGAACAAACTAAAATATTCTTTAAAAACTAAAATAGTCGTGTGAGTTTTCGTATTCTTAACAGGCTTTAGGATAATAAATTTTGTAAACGCGTCAATGATGGCTAATATATATTTATTCTTTCTTTTGCTCTCGTTGAACGGACCTAAGTGGTCCGCATGTATGGTGTGAAAAGGCTCAGGTACCTTTGGTATTGGATGTAAAAACCCAGACCTTTTCCCAGCCGGTATCTTTCCGTGAGCGCATTGAATACACGCTTGACAATACTTTTTAACAATTTTGTTTATTTTAGGGAACCAATAAGTTGCTCTAATTTTATCTAAGGTCTTCTCATAAGAAAAATGACCTATGTCATCATGACAAGCACGTAACACTTGCCATCTGACCCCTTTTGGCACATACCATCTAAGTCCATCGTCTGTTATTTTGTAAACTACTCCACGTTTTAAAATAAAATTTTGTTTTGTATAATTAATTATATTTGAATCTGAATCATCCAAGATTCGTTTAATTCTTTGTGTTTCATCATCATTCATTTGAACTGTGGCTAACCAATCTACAGTAATATGGTAAACTTGCAAATCAATGGGGTCGGTACTGGCAGTATTCTCTTGCAAAGGGTTCCTACTTAATGCATCTACGTGTGTCATAGAAGTCCCTGGTTTATAAATTATATTAAAATCAAATTCTTGGATCATACTCCACCAGCGAGCAACACGCGGAATCATATCCCTTTTAGTAAAAGTAGCACGTAAAGAGTTACAATCGGTAACAATAGTGAATTCTATCCCTATCAAGTAGCATCGAAATTTAGTCAAGCTATTAACAACCGCCAAGGTCTCTAATTCATATGATGAGAAGTGTTGCTCTTCTGGTGAGGTACGTCTACTAAAATAAGCAACTGGTTTCATAACTTGATCATCTTGTTTCTGCAAAAGCATACCACCTACACCGTGCTTACTGGCATCCGTATGCAATTCCGTAGCAGCATTAGGGTTGTATAAGGTTAAGATTGGTCGGGACACTAATTTTGCTTTCAACTGGGTGAATGCGGTCGCTTCGTCTTTGCCCCAAGTCCATGGAACATTCTTTATTAGCAGTTGGGTCAATGGTCGAGCAATTATCGCAAAGTTTTTAATAAAACGCCTAAAAAAACTAGCTAAGCCTAAGAATTGCCTTACATTATGGACATCTTTAGGGGTAGGAAAATTATCAACTGCGTCTATTTTACACTTTCCCGGTTTAATACCGTTTCCCGAGACTTCAAAACCAAGAAATTCAATTTTTGAATGGAAGAAGTTGCATTTCGAGAGTTTTAATGTAAGCCCTGCATTTCTAATTTTATTAAATACAGTTTCTAGTTTTTTAAGCCCATCATCAAACGAAACTGAAGGCACAAGGACGTCGTCCATGTATACGACTACCGTGTCAAACCTTAAGTTATCAAGAACTTTATTGATAGTTCTTTGAAATACCGCTGGTGCATTTGTCAGACCAAAGGGCATCCTATTAAATTCAAATTGCCCGTCTGGTGTGACAAAAGCCGTTTTCTGTTTGTCGTTTTCAGCCAATTCTATTTGGTAGTACCCTGACGCTAGGTCTAAAGTGGTATACAGACTATACCCTGCTAACCTATCCATCTGATCCTCTATCCTAGGTAAAGGGTAGTGTTGTTTAACAGTTTTCCGATTTAAAGCTCTGTAATCTATACAAAGGCGTTTCTCGCCGTTCTTTTTTTTAACTAAAATTATTGGACTTGCAAACGGCGAACAAGATTCTCTTATAACACCACATTGTAGTAATTCATCAGTCATTTCTCTAACTTCTTGTTTTTCTTTATGAGACAACCTATATGGCCTGTAAACTACAGGTTGAGGGTCCAATAAATCAATATTCATTGTCTCTACATTAGTGCAGCCTAACTCAGTTAACTTAGTAGCAAAACAAGTTCGGTAACGATTTACAACATCCAATAGTTGCAATTTCTGATCCCGGTTTAAGCTATCACCTAAAGACAAGTCATTTAACTGAAAAGGCTCTAAAGGGCTTGTAAGATCAATTTTATTTATAGTAGGGCAATTTATAATTTTTATCTGTAAAAATTGCCCGCGAGCTATTAGCTGGTCCTTTTTAAAAGTTAAAACGTTTGAAGAAATATTATCCACTAATAGTACACCTTTCCCATTTTCAATTGAGTAAACACCCTCTTCTATATGATGTTCTAAATTAGGGATGGATCTATAACTTCCGAATACCAATATGGAACCTGTTATGTTCGGAGACGAGTCAACCTCTACATAGGAACATCCAGGTAGAATTGAGCAACATTCTTTTGAAAAAAGTTTAACTACGCTTATAGTCTCTGGAAATTCACGGGAGATTATTAATTCATAATCAGTTTTTAAGATTTTAACCCCTAATGCTTCGGTAAATGACTGACCAACCAACAATTGATATTTCAGAAAATGATCAGGCACAACAATAACATCTAATTCGACGATTACTCCTTGAATTTCCAAAACTACTGAACACCGACCTATAGAATGAACTACGGCTCCACCAAAACCAGTCATGGCCACTGAATAAGTTGTATCCCATTTACCAAATACTTCTATAGCATCGGAATTTCTAATGAGCGTACAGTCGCTACCTGAATCTAAATAACCTATTTTTTTGTGACCATTGATCAAAACGGTTTGTACAT
Source organism: Aporophyla nigra (assembly GCA_947507805.1). Taxonomy (NCBI): domain Eukaryota; kingdom Metazoa; phylum Arthropoda; class Insecta; order Lepidoptera; family Noctuidae; genus Aporophyla; species Aporophyla nigra. The sequence continues at coordinate 22,073,769 of OX382304.1, read as the reverse complement.
ATTTATCATTAGTTTTAGGTTTGATGGTTGAAATTTCTAAAACAGATTTTGCGTCTTCCTTCTTACGATAACATTCATTAGAGTTGTGACCAATTATTGAACAATTTGTACATTTCTTTATTGGTTTTGTGCACTTACTAATAATATGTCCTTCTTCCTTGCAATTAAAGCACCTGATCGTATTTGATTTATTATTAACAAGTGGTTTATCTTTAGACGGAAATTTCTTATTGGAAGATCTTTGAAGACTATCATTTCTTTTGCCTATACTTTTTGCATTTCGTAAGTATGCCAAAAGTTTGTCAGGGTTATCGAATTGAGCCGCTTCCGCCCCTATCCTAATCGCCCTATCGTCTATACCGAAGATCACGCATTCTACTGCTCTTTTGCCTTTAATTTCGCACCGATTTAGTAAAGCCATTTTATCGTAATAATAATCCTCTAAAGATTCCCCAAACTTCGCCCTTTTATCCAACATGTCGGAAAGCATTTGACCATAATTTTCATCGCATGGAAAAGCTGCTTTGAGCTTTACTTGCCACTCAACCCAGCTATAATTAACGGTTGTAAGACCTTCATACCACCGCTTTGCATTGCCAGTAAGTTTAGGTATTGTATTATGTATGATTTGTCGGTCTGTCCAACTATATATGCTTGCTATTTCATTTACTTTGTGTAACCAATTATTTATGTTCTGATTTTTTGAAGAAGGGTCGAACTCAGGAACTACATTAAAATTACTTATTCTTTCACTACCCCTACTCGAGATTTTATCAAGAAAATCGGTAAATTTAGAAAACACATCAGCTGTAGGAAATGACTCACGTGTACTGGTTATTTTGCTTGGAGACCGGGTGTCTCGTTTATGACGTGGATACCCGGTTTGCTTGTGATTTCGGGTGTTGGTCCTGCTGCGCCTCTTCCTCTGGGTACCTGGGTTCACCCTGGTTGGGCTGCGACTCCGATGTGTTGAAATCCTTCCCGGCGATGGCGTCTCGAGCCGCCGAATTCGGCGACCAGGACTCCACACACGACTGCGCTTGCTGCTATGGCTGTCGCTCTGCCTGCGGCTGTGGCTGCGGCCCTGCCTGCTGCACTGGCTGCGGCTGTGCTCCCGGCTCCGCTTTCGGCTCGGCTTCCGGTTCCCCTTGCGGCTCGGCTCCTGGCTCCGCTTGCGCCTTGGCTCCCGGCTCCACCTGTGGCTCTGCTTGTCCAACACTGGTGATACTTCTAGCGGCGATTGAGCCAAACTTCCATCACTATCGTCGTTCATTTGTAGACCTGGTCAGTAAAAAGAATATACGGACACGGCTATTCTTTCAAACCATTTGAATGGCTATTTGCATACGTTAAAATAAGATTACGGCAAAACAAGAATCACAGATTATTAAGGTAGGTAGTTCTATATTCTCAGAATTCTATTCAATATAACTTCGTAACGATTTATATTTCAAAACACAACGACCGTTGATATCATAAAAACGCAAACTAAAATATAAACCTAACCTATTTACGACGAAAAGTCGAAAGTACGATATATCTATTACGATTCCAACTTCCAGGTTGCCAAGACTTACATCAGCGATCACTTGTTCAAATATAAATAACATTTCCGATTCGTGATACTACACTGACAAAATTATCCGGCTATGTTATCTAACATTCAAGTTTGCACCACATAAAGATGAGTTTCACTACCTATGTTATTTGAAAACTACAGAATATGAGGCAATAGCACTTACGTGAACGATCCCACTTCTGAACTGAAAGAAAAACTCACTTATACTGCGATAAAACCTTTTAATTAATAGCACTTCTACAATCACAACAATTTACACCAAGTCTGTCCTGTACAGCTCGACAGTCCAAAATATAATGCCCTAGCAAACAGTATTCCATTTACTTCACAGCTCTGCATCCACTTTACAAAGTGGGGGCAAAGCGCGCGAATTTTAAGTCAATAGATGAACGTTAAACTTATTTAAAATTGTAACTGTTTATTATATTAATAACTAATGCTTTGTATTTGAATTAAAGTAAATTTACATGTATTTAATCATAACATAATATTTAAACGTAATATCATAATTTATTGAACCAAATTGCTGTTACTAGTCATGTTGCGTACTAATAAAGTATAAATTCACATTACAATATCTTGATTAATTTTATGATTGCTTACAATATACACTTACTAAAAGTGGTTATCTTAATATTACAAACAGACACTCCAATTTTATTTATAATAATAATAATAATAACTACAACTGACTTATAACTGTCTAGATGTGAGGTATCACGATGTTTGACGAATTATCTCCGTAACAGAAAACATGGTAGATCTAAAGATATTTTATAGGGTAATTTATAGGGTAAAGACCCCAAAATAAACCCTGACATGAGTACAAACAGTAACAACACTTGCACACGTAAAATTCACACATATCTTGCAAACATTTATTGTCTGAAAGAACATAATGCCGATCCCAATGGGAAAACGTACCTATGGTGTTCACCACGGCAAATTAATCCCCAGTTTTCCCCTCTTTCCGTATTAACCATTCATACCTTCCCAATTCCGTTATTTCTCCCAAACGACTAAGCTATTTCTATTATTTTTTCGCCCCTTTTTATTGCCGCGCGGAATTGCGACTATTTTCAACGACTGAATAGTCGCAATTTGGCCGTCGGTTGGTGTAAGAATTTTTCCGTTGGTGTCAAGACCATTGAGTGAAGTGGTTTTAGTTTTAAATGGTCAAAGAAATTAGGATGTGTTTGTGATTTAAATTAATTTTAATTGACTTCGTAGTCGTTTTATAAAGTGTTATGTTGAAAGGGTTGAAGAAAATGAAACAATGTTTTTTTCAGCTTGTCAACTTGTTTCAAGTTCTGGAAACTCGTTTAGTTTTTATCAAAGCAATTTAGTACTGTTCTTATGAATTAAAATTTTAGTAATCTTACAAAGCATTTCTCAACACGTTGTTACCTTTTTACCACTATAATATTAGAAAAAAAAGGAAATATGATTATTATTAGTCGTTTATTATTTATCATTATATATTTTTTGACACACTGATAAGTCTCTTCATTGCAACCAACATCCTAATAAATACTAATATTCATCCTTACGTTTCCAGCCATAAATTACCATCACACCGTGAATAAGCACTTTGATAAATAAACATAAAAATACTACTTAGACTTAGCTCCCCATCCTCTTCTCATACGCGCTTATATTTTTATTTTACACGCAAAACATCCAATACCAATCGGCATTTCTCCCCTATGTCTATCCCCTTATTCCGTGTCATTGTTATTCTTTTATTCCAATACGGAATTGGAATGATTTCCATATGTTTGTTTGTGTAATTGAATGGTGGCCACATTTATGAAACAATATTTTTGATGGTGTTGTCATAACTCTATGGTTGTGGCGAAAAACAACGATTAGAGGGCTCAGAACGAAATGAGTCGTGAAAATTTAGTTCAATTTAGTTTTGGTACACACGATGGTAGTTTATTTGTGCGCGAATTGACAACTTCAGAAATACGTATTAGGCAATTGGCACGTTTTGAATTTAATGCAATTTGTTGTATGTAATTGAATTTGAATTTAGTCATTACCCTCATTTCAGCCGGCAGACGTCCACCGCCTCCCAAAATGCTCAAATCGTAGAATCAAAGTTCAAATCGTTTCAATCTATATATATAAAAATGTTATGTTGGTTTGAGTACGCTTCAAAAACTCAAAAAGTTCTGCACCGATCGAGCTGAAATTTTAGCATGATATATAATCCACATCAAGGATTGTTTTTATATATTTTTTGCATCAGTCACATATCCGCAACCGCGAAAAAACTGTTTTTTTTAACGATCAGCTGTGTACCAGTGACCACGCCATCTGCCGGAAGTGAGGAAAACACTCGAATGTGCCACAGCAAAGCGTGGCAGGGTACAGCTAGTTGCCTATAATTTTGTATTTTCGAAGTTCTGGGTTCATCCACAAATAAATTAACTTCGTGCAAATCGCCTACAGAAAATAATACATTTTTCTCGCCCGATATGGGCGAATAATTCATGCGAATCGACAAATTAATTTATTAACCAACCCTAATGTAAAATTAGCCTATAAAACTTATTCAGAAATCCCTTGAGTAAAAGCGTTTCACAACATACCACATTACAGCGAATAAGGCTCAAACCAAACACCAACCGATTGATTCAAACTTAGTTTAAAATTTCATTAAAACGAACTTGCCCATATGTACGCATCGTTCAACAAATATAGGGGGAATGTAAATAATTCTTAATTAAAATGAAGGATCATATTCTATACGTGTACCCCAAAGCTATGTCTGCGGTCTCTTCGTCTAGTTCGGAAACTGAGGTACTTACTGAATATGAAATGAGAACTACACTCTGTATTATTGAAGATGATCGCACGCACACATATGCAACGCTCGTTAACACCATATTTGGTGGAAAAGTACGGGGCAACACTAGTGTCTACCTCTCAAGTTTGAACAAAAGAGATATTATGTCTATGTGTGTGCGAAAGTCGTCAGTATAACAAGTAATGTCTCTGTGTAAAATGTATTTTGTGGCCGGAGTTTTCAGTTTGAAAACTGTGGTAACTGCGTCTGCAATTTCGGTATGAAATACTTTTGGTATAATATGTGTAGGGATACAGTACGCTTTTGTGCGGTAGGTAGCGAGTTGTAAGCTCAGCTATAATTTTGACTTTGTGCACTGGTTCTAGTGCTTTGGCTGGATGAAATATTTTGCTTTAAGTGTATCTACATTTTTCAACTGGATTTTTGGATTGTATTTTACTGCAGGATCTAGTGGGAAAATTGCTTAACGGTAAACTGTTTCTGGAAAATCACTGCAGTTTCTAGGGAGTGGAGATCCCCGTACTCTGAGAAGTAGATTTACTCATAGACTGCAATAATTATTTGGGTAACCAGACATTTTTTCATGTCAGTTCATTATGAAATTTTCTATCTTTATCATCATCATCATCATTTCAACCGTAAGACGTGCACTGCTCGACATACGCCTCCCCCAATTTGGGAGGCTTTGCCATAATCGCCACGCTTGGCAGACGGGTTGGCGATCGTAGTATAATGGTAAGATGCATAGAGAATGCTGCTGCCCATTCTTTAGTAAGCCCCTTAGTCATCGTCTACGACACCCACGGGAAGAAACGTGGTGGTGCTATTCTTTACGTCCGGCACCACACGGGTCTATCCTATCTTTAGCTGTAGGTGATAAAGATATGTTTACTAGATGTAGAAACAGATATAATTATATTAGTTAAAGTTAAGACGATCGACAAACCTTGAAAAAGGTCAAGTCCAGACAAAACTGTATACCTACACGCGTAACATGACCACCATAGAAAGAACTTTGTCTAATCTTGGTAGAATAGAGATAGAATTATCATGCTACGCCAGCATAAAACGGTACAAATCTTTCTACAATCTTTAATTAAGTCTTTAATCTTTCTACAATCTGTAATTTTGTCTATTCTTCCGTCGACAAAATCCCTTTCTACGGTGGTCATAATACGCTGGTATATTTACTATATACTATGTACTCAAAATCAACTTTAGTAGTAATAAGTAGACACGGCTTTTTACCGATATGTAGTTTTAAATTTTTAATTTTCAGTTAGTAAATTATATGTGATATTACTCCACGAGGATAAACCACCGGTACATATGAATCTGTGGCAAATCTTGGGAAATATCAATGGGAAAAATAGCATTAAAATAAAGTTAGAACATCCCAAGAAACTTTGACCAAGATTTACGTGACAGAAATATAAAGTAATACCAAGTAGATATTGTTTTGATCTCAACACCAAATCTTTCACAAAGCTAAGCTTATGTAAATAAATGTAAAACAAAAAACCGTTAAGTTACTTTTGCTTAGATTGCTTTGTGTAAAGGAGATGTACTTATTCGTTTTAAGTTGCTTAATAACAGAAGTTTTATGTCTTCATAAAAAAGAGCCATATGTTTTTCTGGCTGGGGTTCCTCACCTAAATATTAAGTTTTTGAAAGAGTTACGCTAGTTCTGTTAAAAAGACTTAGCGTTTAGAGATATAAACTATTGCTTTCTGTTAAACTTGGATACAGAAAGAAAATCCTAATTTAAATTGCAAACAATTGGTTTAAATCTATAAACATTGACATCAGAATAAATTAAACATTAGCAATGCGATGACGGTTTCATTTCGCTACAATTCGGTCTATCAATATATTACACAAAAGACACTGGAATGATTTTCTTTCAAGATGTGCTTCATTAAATAGCTGTCGTTATAATTACTGAAACGTCTTAACTTGAGCTTTTTACTTAAAATAATTGGTCTATAAACGCCTCGTTCTCACTAGGAGCGAAAATCCAATCCCTATCGCCCTAGACCCTTAAAGCCTCTTAAACAAACAAAAAAATAAATAAAGATCGCCGACTCACCTTCCAAGTAATAAAAGACACGAAGCCAAAATAAATAACCATTCACAAAACGAAAGTATAATCCAAATTGGCAAAGCTGTTTACGCAAGTAATCTCTTTACTGAATGATCCGCGGACCCCTAAATCTTGATAAGAATCTTCTAAAACAGGCTTGTCCCTTTAATCGACCCTCGGTATTATGTGTTACTGATAATAGAAATCGAATTAATGTAAGGTATTAATTAATTGATGAACAGAACACGTAATGAGTTTAGGTTTAATCGGTTCCTGAAACGTTTTGAATGAACAGTTTCTTTTTGTTTATCTGTTGAATGGCTGTTCAATTCGGGTCGTGTATTTCCCGATCAGAAAATATCTTTAAGATTTGTTATATTTTGGCTCACGGCCAGAAACTGTTAGTTCCGAGGTGATGCCCAGATGAAGTTTTTACACTTCTCTTGGCGCCAGATTTTAAAGTGTAATCTCTGTGACTGGTTGTTATCTGGGCCAAGAAAGTTGTGAGTTAGTTAATTTTAAAATAAGTAGTAGCATTTTTCAGAAAACTTATGAAGTTGTTTTTGGAAGCGTGGACTCTAGTAAAGAATCGAACATCTGTTTAAGGGAAAGGTTCGCATCGATACTTTCTTCTAAAGGTGCATTTACACAGAGCCAACACATTTGCTGAATTCTTTGCAATAGTGGTAACTGTGACGCGTCTTTAGCCAGTAAAGCCAAGACCGTATACCAACTGTCAAGAATTGCGCAATTTTACTTGCCTGTGTCAGTGCAGCTTAAAACATTGCCTGCCTACCTTTCATGACGTAATAATTTTATTCTCCCTAAAAGTGCGGCACGAAAAAAGAGCAAAGACGCAAGATCAACATTGGTTAATATTCGCTCGGCGGCCAAGTTTGCGCTCCTCATTCATTATTTCCGACAAAGAATGTTTAATGCAATACAAACATTCAGTCGAACTGTGGGGTTACCCACTCAACGGCAGACGAACATCTATGGGGTGGTTTTTTTTTTTTAGAAAGAAATTCAATTTCGTCAGTCTATGCTGAAAGGGTTAAAATCAAAAGTAAAATACTTTACACAAAAAGAAAGAAAGAAAATACCAACAACATTTTGGTTTTTTATTTGTTTGCCCGTCTATGGTGAAGCAAAAATGAGGGTGATGATTTTGACTGGTATGTATGTTCATCTGTGCGTCACATTCAATTGAATATGACGCCCTCTAGAGGATGACGAAAAAAAAATGATGCCGGTTGGGTATTCAATGAAAGGGTTTAAATGCCACATTTGGAAAGTATAAATATACCTACATCTAGTGAGATGGCCACAAAAAAAAACTAATTCAAAAACAATCCGACTATCGAAAAACGCTCTAAAAACTATGGAGCCCGAAAATATTCTCATGTGACAAAACAATACATTTTAACGGTATAAATTGATGATAAGCTTTACGGCAAAACAGCATACGACTACGGCTTTCAGATGAGAATATTTCCTTGTCTCATACCTTTTAGAGCATGATTTTTCAGTAATTGGTTTTGTTATGGTACACCTAGTATAGTGTGTGTGTGTAGGAATTTAAATCAACCGTGGTATGAAACCAAATCATTACGAATCTACGAACAATCCTCTGTAGTCTTGTTAATTAGAATTAAACAGAAATGAACGAAAATTGTTTTGCAACTCATCAATAACGAAAACCGAACCACACCTTAAATAAATCCACCTAAATTCTTCTAGTAAAAAAGCACCATTTCATCCATCGGATGGCGAACAAACACTTCTTAATCCCTGGTAGGTGGCAACACGAATGTTTGCGGAGACGAGAGGGGGGAGGAGGGGGGTGTCACATCCCCTTGTCACGTGACGTTTGATTATGGCATGACAAAACACGTCACACGCCACTTTTAAAGGGGGAGGGAGGAGGTCGTGTTTTCAGGGTTCTGTGGGAGGAGACCCCTTTTCACCTGTGGTTAGTCTGCCTGTCTGTTTCAGATGGTGTTACTTTGATTATTTTGTGCTAAAATGTTAATATAGACTTGAAGGGAACAATGTAGATGGAATAGGGAACTGCTCGTTAGGAATAATCTATACTAATATTATAAAGCTGAAGAGTTTGTTTGTTTGTTTGGTTGAACGCGGTAATCTCAGGAACTACTGGGCCGAATTGATAAAAATATTTTTCGTTGACTAGCCTATTTATTGAAGAAGGCTATATGCTACATAACATCACGCTGCAATCAAAAGGAGCGGAGCAGCAAAGAAAAATGGACGAAAACTGGCAGGCAATTCGATGCGATTAGAAGGGTCAGGGAAGCAAAAATGCGGACGAAGTTGCGGGCAGAAGCTAGTGTTGATGATATGACGGCTTCGGAATCGAGTATCTGTCAAATCGTCGAATCTGATGATTGAAAATTCGCCTTTAAAAGACAAAAAATATAAAAATATTCTCGTCTTTTCATCACGTTTAAGGGTTGAAAAGTATCAATATTAATGCTATGTCTTTCAAAACCAATTTCAACTTTAATTAATCCATCGCAGATTAGAGGCACGTCTTGTATTTAAATACTTAAAACTACGATAATGCTTTAAGCAGTATGAATTATTTGAAATCTTAATGAATACCATTAATAATTTCTAGACCCAATTCTAAGTGAAAGTGGCTTTTGTCTTACCTAACTTAAGTAAGTAAGCTGTTGGATTATTACTCTCTGGATAGTTATTGAAATGTTCTGTAAAGCATTTGCATACTTACATTAAAATTTCATACAAAGATAGAGTACTTTTTACTATTTGTATAGGTACACCATAAAAATTAACCTTAAGAAATGACTTTATTATTGCTGAATAAGCAAAGAGACCGTGTACCGTGTGGTGCCGGACGTAAAGAATAACACCACCCCATTTCTTCCTGTGGGTGTCGTAAAAGGCGACGAAGGGACTTACTAGAGAATAGGCAGCAGCGTTCTCTATGCATTTTACCACCATACTGCGATCGCCAACCCGCCTGCCAAGCGTGGCGATTATGGCAAAGCCCCCCAAATTGGAGGAGGCCTAAGTCCAGCTGTGGACGTCTTGCGGCTGATATGATGAAGCAAAGAGAAAATATGATATAAAGTTCCGACTACTGAGACATAGGGCTTCCCTGTGTGAAGGCCATAATCCACCACGCGGGCCCAGTGCACGTTGGTGGAGTCTCCGAACTATGAGAGAAATCGGGGGAATTGTTGTCCTTGACTGCCCTTTTGGTCCACTGAAATACTAACATTACTGGCCAAGCGTCAGTGTACTATGTCGGTACACCTCTGTCCGATGACAGGCGTGATAAAAAAACCGGCCAAGTGCGAGTCGGACTCGCGCACCGAGGGTTCCGTACAAACCTGCAGGTATTCACGGTTTATGCATAAGGTTTATGTTTATGAAATTAAATGTTTCTTTTTTTAATTTTTATATTTGAGTTGACTGAATGAAAGGTAAATTGTGGATTACGATTTATGACGTATTAAAAAAAACGACTTACTAGATCTCGTTCAAACTAATTTTTGGTGGAAGTTTACATGGTAATGTACATCATATATTTTTTTTAGTTTTATCATTCCTTTATTTTAGAAGTAACGGGGGGGGGGGGGACACACATTTTACCACTTTGGAAGTGTCTCTCGCGCAAACTATTCAGTTTAGAAAAAAATGATATTAGAAACCTCAATATCATTTTTGAAGACCTATTCATAGATACCCCCACACGTATGGGTTTGATGAAAATTTTTTTTAGAGTTACAGTTCTATGTATGGGGAACCCCAAATATTATTGTTTATTTTTTCTATTTTTGTATAAAAATCTTAATGCGGTTCACAGAATACATTTACTTACTAAGTTTCAACAGCATAGCTCTTATAGTTTCGGAAAAAAGTGGCTGTGACATACACGGACAGACAGACAGACAGACATGACGAATCTATAAGGGTTCCGTTTTTCGCCATTTGGCAACGGAACCCTAAAAACACATGCCATAAAAGAAATAATATTTTAAGTATAAACAAAAAACATGGTTGTGATCTACCCTAGTAAAATACATACATTCATTGTTATTCCTTCATTTTATTTACCACCATGATAATCCTGATCCTGGAGTCAGACAACCATGAAGACACATTACATCATCAAAAAAGATTAACGACGGAACCCGTGATGTCAAACTTTCACCCTTTATTTCGCATTTTTCGCGCGGTTTCACACACTGGACGACCAGTTTATCTTGGTCTGCGGTAGAATAAGGAACTTAATTTTAATGCGCTGATTTTTTAGACTAGCCGGTCTATTAGCTGCTAGTGCGAGTGCTTGAGGGCAAATAGCGTCTCATCAGTCTCTCATCTGGGTTTAGGGAATTCCTACCGGCTGCCTAGAGTCTTTGTGTGTCCCCATAGCAATAATCTCGAAGTCAAGGGAAAAACATTACAGCCTCATTCTTCGGACGGATGGATCATTTCGCAACGATTGTCCGAATAGATAACAGGACTGTTACTGCAGATTGGTATGTTAGTTATCGAATATTTGTCTATAGAAGGTGTGCGGAGCTAGTGAGTCATCCTCCTTACAGTCCCGACCTGTCCACATAGGAATGAAACCATAACTGTCAAACTTTGAGTGTGCTGTTAAAATATATGTAGACCGAAGTACGTAACGAAATATAGGTCCCATCGGGGAATGTAGTTGAGAGTTTATGGTAAAATTTTTACAGTATATTGACATCTCGCTTGCCATCAGCGCCTCTGTAAACGGTCAAGATATAACGGACAGTGGGGATGGTATGTTAATTTTACACGTACAACTGTTTAATTATATTGTTCGTCTTTATTAAGGGGACTTGGTGATTAGTTAGGATTGTTAATTTATTTGTTTAGTTTAGAAGTTAAAAAAAAAACTACTTCTATTTTTTTTTGTTTTTTTTATAAGTTACAACTGGGTAACGTTTTAGCTTTTCAAAGCTTAAACTTGGCAATTGGAATAGGCTCTTTATTTTTATGAGAGCAGTGATGACCCCGTGGTTGGTTTAATATTCATAGTTAAACAACATTCATTGCGTTATTTACGTTGCTGAGCCGACAATTTATTCGAACAAATGACGCGATGGTTTAGAAATAATCTTCAATCCCATTCAGATTCTGATGAATTGTACGTTTCGCAATTAGGGTGCAGTACTAGGACCGCTTGGTGGATTATGGCCAATTCCCTGTGATCTGAGCTGTGAGAAAATTATGGGCTGATAATGCTTTATTTTCATAAACATAAGCAATTTATAAAAGTAGACAAATGTATCTGGCATTTTACGATTTCAACAGCGATTTAATTTTAAGAATTTGTCTATTAACTCAATCCTGAGACCTTCTTTTTCTAATATACCTATCCTATTGCTCCAAGAACACATTCCATAACATTTTTATGCGTAAATTATCTAAATACAAAGTGATGTGCTGAGGTGCGCGGCGCTCGCATAATAAGCGGAATTCCCGAGACGAGCGTAAGGCTCTACACGTGAGCAGAATGGCAACGACAACATTAGCGACCTCTACAGGCCTAATATAGAAGTCAAACGGCCCGACATATGAACTTTGTACAATGATGAGCTCGCGCTGTGCAGGGTTATCGTCTTGCGGATATTTTGATAACTGTAGGTACGTATCCGCGTCACTAATTTTAAAGATCTCAATAGTTTTTCTATAAAAGAGTGAAAATTGAGATAATTAACACCTCTAAAAAGTAACAATAATCATTTTGTTTTAATATTGCATCAGCAGAATTGCAATGACAACATTGGTTACCTCTACATGCCTAATATAGAAGTCAAACGGCCCGACATAATAATATGAACTTTGTAACAATGATAAGCTTGCGATGTGCAGGGTTATCGTTTTGCGGATATTTTGATAACTGTACGTATCCGCGTCACAAGTTTTATAGATCTGAATAGTCCTGTATTAAGAAGTAGGAAAATCACAAAAACTTTAAAATACTGACATCATTTACATTTAAGAAATATAATAAAAAACATTTTGCATCAATAGAATTCCAATGATATAGAAGTTAGACGGCTCGTACAATGTTTAGTTGCACTGTGCAGAGTAATCGTCTTGTGAATATTTAAAAAAAAAATCCTTGTCACTTAAATATTAGGCAACACAGAAACTTACTAGAGAATGGGCAGCAGCGTTCTCTATGCATTTTGCCACCACACTGCGATAGCTAATTTGCCTGCCAAGCATTTTATTGGAAAATTGCTATTATACTATTGACGAATTCCTTAATGATAAATTGTAACCTATTTGACATGATATTTATTTAATTTTGACATTGTATAAATTCTGTATTCAGTTATGTTGTTTTTTTTTTTGTTTTGAAATGCGCTAATTATTCGTATTTATAAAAAAATTGATTGCTTGAAAGAGTGTACACCTTTAAGGTAGATTTTTGAGGAACAAATTATTTACTATTAAGATCACATGTAAAATGTACCAAAAAACACACCAATAAATGAATTTGAAGCATGGTTATTATGGCAAAACCCTCCTCCATAGGGGGAGGCCTATGTCCAGCAGTGGATGTCTTTTGGCTGAAACGATGATGATGATGATGATTGAATTTTTATTATATAATAGTGGGCTGTTTAGTATGAACAGTAATCTCCTATTGGTAAGAATTTATAACAAAAATTTTATAAGCCAATTAACAAGATAAAAGCGGCACGTGTAACCTATTTTAATAATATGCACGAGTTAGTACAAAGGGTTAGTTGCTTACAAATATGTATTTGTGTGTATGTATATTACATACATACTAAAACTCTCGTCTCCTTCCCATGGGGGTAGGCAGAAACTACAAAATACCATCTGATGCGATCCTTACATTATCCTTTTGTTTCGTTTACGTTACGTTACGTTCATACATCAGAGAGGTAAGTGCATTACACACTAACAGTAGGAATGGCTTTTATTTTGACAGCTCAACAACATTAATTGCATTTTTTTACGTTGTTGGGCAATATTTTTTTTCGGATTTATAGAACACAAGCATTTCGCCCGCGACTTCGTCTGCGTGACCCACAGAAACTATGCATTTTTTCAGGATAAAAAGCAGCCTATGTTACTTGATGATAATGTAGCTTTCTATAATAGGTGTTAGAATTTTTAAAATTGGTTCAGTAGTTTTCGAGTTTATCCATTACAAACATACATACAAAAAATCAAATCTTTCCTCTTTATAATATTAGTTTAGATTATATTAGCAATATCCTGCAAAATGATTCAGTTTCAGATTGATAACGTGATTAGGGTGTTGGTCATGCTCGAATGCCTGTTGCGAGCACCTCACCTTTTTGAAGAACATCACCAGTAAACTTTTTATGCCCTACTTGGACGTGTTCCGGCGTTTCCACTCACATCTCTTTCTTTAATCGTACCTTTCAAAAAGACCAAACCATTTCTAAGCGTACTTTTTTCATTTTTGTCACTAAATCTTCTATAACGTATAAATTTTAACCAGTGTGCTGACTGTAGCCAAGATTTCAGCATACGATTCTAGGGTAGACATTTTTAGACAGCTATTTAAAAAAAAAATGCTTTTCCATATATTTTCATTGCAAAAGTATTCATTTTTCTATGAAACGGCAGATTTTTTAAACGAAAAGTTTCGTCGCTTAAGCACTGATTAAAAAGTTTTTCTATATACTTGCTTACAAATCCATGTATTGAAACATATTATATCATAATGACACTACGCCAATAAATGAAATAATTAGCCAGTTACCAATTTGCAACTAAAAGTGGTAATTATACCAATTACTACCCATGAATCGTTCTTTGAAGCGGTTTTTAATGGAAGCCTGTAATTAGCGGGGGACATTTACGTAATATGATGACGGCCATATTGGTTTTTGATAAAAGCGAATACATTTATGCTTTTCACCACTTCATTATTGGTGGAATGATTGATTTTGATGGCGGACTAAATTGGTGCCTAATTAAATTGTTTTTGGCTGTAATGAAAAATAACAATAAACAGGGCGATTAGTAACATCTGTTTATATCCTATGTTAATTCTTATTGGTAAAATGATTAATTTTAATATCAAACAAAATATTGAAATTAAGTTTCGTTTAGACAGTTTATATGACTAGTTTTCCAATCCAGGTTATAAACTATGTTTTTGGAAATTTCATCCAAGTTCTTTTGGCCGTTTTTTTTCGTGATTGAGTAAAAACGTACAAAGTTTCACATTTGATACTACGATAGGATAGAATTTAAAAAAATGTTTTTCATCCCCAGCCCAAGACAAAGAAATTTCTCTGTTTACTTCACTTTTTCTTCTACTTCTTTATAATAGGTACTAAAAATACTATTGTATAATTTTGATACTCGGATATTTGTGACAGCCCTGACTCTTGATATACTTTCAACAAACATAAAGTTGAACTATGTGCGTCGCAGAACAGGTCACTATCAAGTCCGGTTCTGTTACTCCCAGTTATTCTGTATTTGGGCATCTTAGTAATGTCAAGTAATAACTCTCATTGTGTATTTGTTCTCACAATAATGCCTATTTCTTGTACTTTTACCGACTTCAAAAAAGGAGGAGGTAATCAATTCGACTGATTTAAAAAAAAAATGTTTTGTTACCTCATAACTTTTGACTGGGTGAACCGCTTTTGATGATTCTCTTTTATTTGAAAGCTGGTGCTTTCTGAATGGTCCCATTTTAATTTGGTTCCATTCGGACAATGGGATCCATGGGAAAACCATATAAGTCTTAAATTTGCATTAAGTATTTGCGGCGACAAATGAACGAATAACGCGATTAGATAAGTACGGGGTATCTACCATAACTAAAAAGTAAAAATAAAAACTTTTTACAAAAAAAATAACAACCGACTTCCTAAAAAAAAAAACACTACAAAAACAATAAAATTAACTTTATTTTCGGAAATCGGTGGCAAAAAACCCTGTATACAGGTCCTAAGATACCTGATTTTCAAAATTAAAGTTATTTTTCACTTTGTAGTGTTTTTTTTTGTATCTAATGTCTTAAACACACAATTAATTTGTTATGCTAGGCAATCAAACCAAAGAATAACACAGTAATTTATCTATTAATGAGGAGGCTTAATATTAGCACGGTTTGATCGGTCAGGTTAAGCTACGCTTGTCGTGATTGGTCCATGGATGGACCATCTTTACATACCTCGACCTTTCCGTGCCTTGGCAAGCACTTTAAACCGTTGGTCCTGTTTGTGTTCGTGGATCTATGTCAGTCGTTACGGGTCGTCATAATCACGAAATTTTATAACCAGTCCTACCTAGGGGTATCATATTTCCCAATAATTGGGTTGTGGAGGTCAGATAGTCAGTCTCTATATGTAAAATACTGGTATTCAGCTGTATCCGTATAGACATGAAGCCCCTTAGCTCGCCGCCCGGTAAGGACCAGGCTCGGGTCGACGGCGCGTAGTGTTCCATGCGCGCCTCAAAGATATGTCAGCAGTGCTGAAGGGGTCTGCTAGGACCGATGCCTGCCAGGATCGCGAGATTGTTCGAAAGAGATACCGTGACCCTGGCACATGGGCAACTGAAGGAACACGGGTGGGTTTTAGTCAGTCAAAGTCTGACACGCTCTCTCGCTCCGCCCAGAGCGGGAAAAGCCATTTGATGACTTCCCTTCCAAAAAAAAAAGCCACCCCTACATAGCCGCATAGCATTGTCAGGCCTGTTGGTCTAGTGGTTAGTGGCCCTGACTGCTATGCCGGAGGTCGTGGGTTCGATTCCCACACAAGACAAATGTTTGTGTGATGAGCACGATCATTTGTTCTGTGTCTGGGTGTAATTTATCTATAATATGTATGTATTTAGAAATATATAAGTATGTTTATCAGTTGTCTAGTACCCATAACACAAGCTCTGCTTAGCTTGGGACTAGATGGCGTTGTGTGATAGTTGTGGAATATTATTATATTATTATTATTATTATTCATAATTATAGTAGTTGGCAAAAAGCTAGGTAGATGAATGATATTTCTTGATACGGGCTAGGTACCTTACCACTTTTCGAAATGTATTTGTATGCTTGAGAGATGGTTTTTCAATTAATGTAAGCGTTTGACGTAAGAAGCTAATTGCATACCTCTAAAAAAGATACAACAGCTTTTTTGTCTATCTCTAACCAAAAGTAGAAGAAGAATTCAAGGCATGTGAGCATATTTGTGAGTGTGTAAGTTGGCAGACTCATGTCTGTGCTGATTTACTGGACTCTTTTTCTCGTGCACCTATAATTATTTCTCCTCACTAAGTTTTTTATGTTTGTATGTATGTATTAGTATTTCGTCTCGTTTGTTTTGTGTCTGTATCTCCCTAAGATTGCCTGGTACAAAATGCCGTCCGCTTTTGTCCAGAAATTTTTCATTATTCATAAAGTTTTGAAAACGAAATAAGTATTCATTTTATTATTGCACAAACTACCTAAGACACCTATTAATAAAGTTTAAAAGATAGTAAATACTTAGTTGCTGTCAACATCAATCAGAAAAAATACCAAAAACCCTGCCAGATATTCAATCAAGGTTATGCCTCGTCTAAGTCTAGACTGAAACAACTATGGTAATCAATCAAACTTAAAAGAAAAATCACTCACTATAAAAACCACATTAAGTAACTCCCAGAGTAACAGAAGAACTTAACAAAATTATTTATAGGTACAGCCGGCGGCGGCGTATCAAACTCTTGACCATGCATAGAACCTTGTCATTATACAAAAAAATCTCCTAATTTATAAACATTTTCTAAAACTTACCCATAAATAACGTAAAATAATAATTAGGATTATGCAGATGCTAATTACTATATTACTATTGTATAAGTAACTTTTATAGATAAGGTGGTAAATCCTTATAAATATTTTATATGCGAAAGTATGTTTGTTTGTTACACTTTTACACGAAAACGGCTAAATGCAATTGGATTTAATTTAGCACACAGATAGACCAAGACCTGGGTAAGGACATAGGATACTTTTTATCCTGGATTGCAGGCAAAGTCGGCGGTAACGGCTAGTATCAAATACAACACACATATTAATGACAGTTAACAAGGAATGTGTCTAATGTTGTGACAATGTCCAAAAAGCGATCAACATTTTCTTAAAGTAACTCTACATAACCAGATAATTCACAGTTCCATTTATTTCAACAAAATTCATGTAAATTAAATCCGGGGCAAGTGTTTAAGGCGCAGTTCCACTACTTTTCATAACGTTTTCTACCCGGATTTTCCCTTCTTGACGTTGAGTTTTAACGGTCATGACCCCATAAAAGTTTCTTCGCTTATCGCAGTCTGAAAAATTAGTTCAAAGACGTATACTAGGGGAGGGGAGGGAGAGTTGTGCCTTATTTTGTGTCAAGAGTTTGCTAGGGTAAGACAAAAGTCTACCTAAAGAAAGATAATGTTCGTCGACTTTATACTGAAACACGAAACATATACCTACAGGGTGAAATGAGGTGCTTTAAGGAAGTGTAAGTAGGTACTCATGAAAATGAACAAGTTTTTAACAGCTACGGGACAAATATGATGATTCTCCATAAGAAACGACCATTTGGAACCGTGCACCTAGTATCTAATATTTTACAAGTGCCCGTGTAAGTTTAAGTGAAATAAATTATTTTTGTTTTGAATAAAAAGTATAATAGGCAAGCTATTGACAAAATATCCAGTCAATTCCCGGCTTAGTGAGGTTACGATTACAATAGTTCTCTTTTTTAGAATATCTTAAAAATATGAAAGAAAACAGCTGTTCCCTAACAGGGTGGTTCACATCGACACACAAACTGAAACAATGCACCACAAATTTTTCGACGCTTACTAGAAGGAAAAATATAAATATTTTGACCGCGTAGGTACGAAACAGCTGATTTGTTATTGACAGCCGACGAAAAATTTCATCGGTAAGAATTCATGGTTTCAGTTTTCGCGTTGATGTATCTGTACTTTGAGCGCGTAGGCAATTGCACTTTGTCGGAAAAAGTAGTTTTTTTTTTCTAACTTGTTTAACCTATATGATAACCGTGATGTAAGTCTGTCTTTGTACCTTATCGTGTGCAATGAGTTGTGTGTGTAAATAAAAAAAATGAAATAGTCCATTTCCACTGACATGTTTATTAAATATAAAGTGTGGCTGCTATTTAGTAGTCAGCTGGTCTGGCAGTTGGCGTATACTAGCAACAACACTAGCACAGCTACTTAATGGATTTCACAGCTACAGTTTATTTTCGTTCGTTCGTCTAGACTTTAAAAATGTATTAAACTAAAACTCGATGGAACAGAAACGTTTTAAAAAGTAGTAAAATGTGAAACTTAATCTCGTAGCTTATGGGGTCTCCTGCAGATCGACACAGTTGTTAGAAGCTTAATCCGATTACAAAACGTATCAAAATTGAATAGAACAAAAGAAGAAAATGCAAGTTTTCTTTGTAACTTTATTTGGTGTAGTATAACTGGGCTAAGACAAAGGAACTTATATGTTTCAATTGCTAAGTAAATATCTATGCTATTAATTGCCGTATCTATGCCTCAATTTAGATACAAAATTGTACAATCTATATATATAAAATTCAAAGTCCTGAGTGACTGACTGACTGACTGACTGACTGATATATCAACGCACAGCCTAAACCGCTGGTCCTAGAGATACGAAATTTGGAGGGTGTGTTCTTTGTGAAGAGTAGGTGTCCACTAAGAAAGGGTTTTTAGAAATTCCATTCCTAAGAGGGTGAATTGGGGGTTGAATTTTCACGCGGGCGAAGCCGCTGGCGGAAGCTAGTGTTTTATATCTTATCATTGGTGACTCTTGTGTGTTGATGACACCGACAACATGGTCTGTTTGCCGAACTTTAGCAAAGGCTTTCCTCTATTCTTTCACTGTTGGACATATACCTGCCCCAAGCACCACCACGTCGAAGGGTTCTAAATCAAAATTAATAGCCATCTATTCAAACTAGGCTGGAGGAGTCAGCACTCTTTGAATGTTAAAATTACATAAGTAGTCCCCCAGAACGCTCGTCCTTTACCACTTCTTAGTGCTTTAGCTGGGGAGAAAAAGTGGCGCAACAAACGCCCCAGCAGAGTTCCGTATAGTTTTTCTAGTCGAAGTTTGTCCTATTATGGCCTTCATTTCATCTTGTTACCTTTGAAGCTGACTACTTTTCCTTTCTTATTTCCTGTTTCTATTTCTTGGGTACCAAAATATCATTATTTTTCTGTTTCACTTCACAATGCCTCTTATCACATAGCCTGCTTGTCCATATCCTCTAAACTTTTCTTATTTCTATTGTTACATCTTCTATCTACGTAAATTTTACCAGATGTCGTTATGTTCTACCATTCCATTGTGAGCGACCATGTTTCAGTGCCATAGGTCATCACTGGGAACTCACAGTGGTCAAAGACTTTCGTCTAGAGACACTGCGGTATGTGGGTCTAGAAGATATTGCGTAGTGTGAGTAAATGTATTTTTGTTCTTTTTTCCAATAACGGGTTGCACCTACAAAATGTCCTTTTATACAAAATAAAACAAGAACTGCAAGCAATGTGTTGCAGTGATACAATTCACTCGGTCATTTAACCAAATGACCGACATCGGTCAGGTCGTGGGACAGACATATTTAAATCCAGCGTGTTACTGCCAAGTGCCAAGTTTAGTTTCGGACGAAAACTGTTACTTTGCTATTTCGATCACTATGTTGGACACAAAGTATATTCTGCGTCCAGGTGATGTGTTTGTAATAGAAATTGTGATTTAGGTCGAGTATTTACTTTAACTCTCTGGGTTAAGTAGTTCTAAACATGTTTTTTCTTGTTAATTTCTTATTCAAAGACAAACGTAATGTTTTTCCCGCAAGATTTCTTCTACATTATTTGTCTGGAAAATCTTGCAATCTTTCTGGCTTCGTTTCTAAATGCCAAAATATGTTTGTTTGAAATTTCTTATATAAACGATTTAACATTAGCACACAGGTTCCCACTCACTCACAAGTAAAAATACAAAGTAAAAACGAAAAAACATACCGACCATATAAAACCACAGCGAATCCGGAGTGTGTTGCAGCGATACAGCTCACTCGGACATTGTAACAAATGACCGTAATTGGTCAGCCTGTCGCGTTGTGTTTCCTAGAGCTCGTTCGTAACGTCTCCGGATTACTTTTGGAGCGCACTGATCGATGCCCAAGTTGTGATTTTGTTGGATAAATCGATTGGGGCTTATATGTTTCGTTATGTAGACATGTTCGTGATTTGGCGCTTGTTTCTCGGATTTAGTTGTAACACGTATGAGATTCAGGTTTTATTGTTGTTTAAGTTATAAGTTAGGACAAGGTGATTCAAAGTTTCTGCACAGAGTTTCAGCATATTTTGTGGAACTATCTCTTAGAGTTTATCGAATGTCTGGACGAATAACATTATACAGACATTAGACTTATCTTATTACCTACTTTAACCCTTTCTCTTTTCGGTTCTTTGTTTTTATAACCAAGAGCGTGTCTGTTATCTTAAGCGACAGTCAAATTATCTGTATCAAAATACGCTCTGTGATAAATTACAAAACTTTTCTTAATTACTTTCACATCACACACAATTTTATGTAGCACCATAACACAAGGAATCACTCTCAAGTAATTATACGTTTAATTTTACTTGTTGCTGGCCGCAAAATTACAGAAATGCCATTAACTTTTTACGACGAACAAAATGGCGAATGCGGGAGAAAACTGGAGGAAAGTTTCCTTTCAGTTTTGTTACCCGAGAATGACCCTTATTTTATTAATGATAAAGGTTATGTGTGCAGAAAATGGGGTGTTAGTATGACTTTATGAGATTCTAGGATAGACTTTAATAGGCAGTCTGCGAGTTTCCGCGCTACTCAGGTCGTAACTGGGTGTCGTAAAAACTCGTTGCGTGTAGGCTTCAATTGGAGGTTCTGAACTGCTGTTGTTTGATGTCTTCTGTCTGTTATTAATGGGTTCTTGGAAGTTTTCCGAGTACCCTTCCTAGTGTCGGACACTGTCCGTAGTAAAACCGTATTGGTATCTAATGGATTCTAGAAACTTTTTCAATTGGCGAAGTCATGAAATCACCCGTGACATTTTTTTCTATTCTAGGTTTATTAACTTATAATTACTGTCAAAATTGTCTTAATTATATCATGACATCAAGCCTTGTTACCCTGGAGGGTTGGGCAGTACTAGGTGTACCTAGAGCGCACCCATATTTCATTTCATGAATTTGTTTTTTCAAATTTTAGTAATATTAATCAAATTTGTGCTTAATATTGTATACAATCTACCGAAATAAGACTGTTAATTTTTTATTCTAGAAATTGTGTGAAAACTAGAGTAATGGCTAAAACGTCCTTATTCTGATCTGTGCTATATTTAGAAATATCGAAACATCGGCTAATAAAAATCAAATCTTTCTCACTTAATAGGAAGAAAATGGCCAAGAAATAGGAATTCTCCTTTATCAAGATCAGCTGGTAACGCTTTCATTAACATTATGCTTTCCTTTTGTTTCAGGTAAGTCCAGTTCAGAGATTAAGTGCAGCAATAGAGGGTTCGTTTTATGGCTAGTAAAGGTGGTGTACGAGTAACTATTTATAGGAAATAGTAGCTACTGGAAGCTGGTAAGGTTTCCACATTTAATACGGACCGTTTTCTCCGTTAAGTGTCAGGATAGCCAGCGAAATTCACATTTTCTTACGTTATTTGCTTAGTGTCAAGTTGAATGTAGATTAAAATTTGATTAGCGAACGACATATTCCACTCATTATAAGACATTGTCTACAATTTTAATGTCAACTCTTTATTAGTGTTCGTCATGGCAATTATGCCATTTGTTTTAAATAGGTTTTCATATTTTATTCATCTAGTATTTCGTTTATAGATGTATTTATTCGATTCTTTTATATTTTGTGAATATGAGACCTTGTAGGGTGTAGATGTGTAGAACATTTTCTATACTTATTAACACTGTAATCTGAAACCATTGTAAAAGTTATTTTTTTTAAAGAGTAACCGTGGAGTTTCTTTTCGGCTCTTCTGCATCTTCTAACACAATACACCTCCTTAGGTTACAATTGACTTCAAATGTCATGATTTCATGCAATAGTCAGTCAATAGGGTTTTACAAACTTAGAACTTAAATAAATACTTGTTACGGTTGCGAATCATATTTTGTTCAACAAACAACCTGTCACTGAACTGCAAATTGCTGAAAACGTAAGAAAATTTGAATTTGAATTCCGCCTTACACGTAATGTTACGTAAAAGCAATATTTTGTGTTCATAAATTTAGTCATTTTATACAAAACTGCTCAATCGAGCACTCTGTTTGTTTAAAAACACTTATTTCCACCATAATCGTGTACGCGTGTTTTAACGTTATCACTAAAATTGCTTAATTATACAATTAATATAACTCATTGTACTTACTTCAACGCTCCCTTTGTACTGCAGCTTAAACAAAGCCTCACAAAAAATCAAAATCAAAAGTCATTTATTCAAATTAGGCTGAGGATCAGCACTTTTCGAACGTCAAAATTACAAAAGACAGTCCCCCCAAAACGCCCACCCGTCGCGCACTTCCTAGTGCTTTAGCTGGGAAGAAGAAGTGGCCAACAAACTCCCCAGCAGCACAGCTGTCTGTCCAGTTAGAAGAACTTGATTCTATACAATGGTATATAGTAAAACATTAAGAGACACAAATTAAATTAAATGATTTGCTATATGCCAGCTAGCCAACCCAATATACCAACAAATTAAATGAAAACTATACTCAAGCATAAGAAAAAAAAAATATATGTATATAGAAACATGGCTGCAAAAATAAAAAACTGGCATAAAGGGCGTGACAGCTTACATATGCAATGCTGAATATTCACATAGCTGTTACGACCTGAGTTACAACTCGAGGCCACAAATGATAAACTAGGACCATCGATGTAAAATAAATTAAACAGGTAAGTAATATTAATAATAATATCAACACCAAAGTCAGCAAGACGACCAGTCACCACAAGCAGCACCCGTTCACGAGCATAACGCAAAGATCAGCCATTGCCCCCCTCGCCATATTTGAGGGAAGGGGGCAACCCGACCCCCGACGCTACCGCAAGCATTGACATCTAAGGGAGCATGACGAACTTGCTGCCGGTTGCTCAAGCAAGAATTGAATGATTACTTGTCGAGGTCGCTAGCTAACCACATTATGCATTACTAATAAAATAAAATTGGCATAAACAGGAAAAAAAATAAGGAAAAAATTATATTGAACCTATCACTAGGTACGCTAATACTGGAGAAAGAACATAAACATTGTCTTGAGTTAATTACAGCGACCAACTATTCTTATCATTTAAATAATCGTTGATGGAATAGTACGCCTTTTGACAAAGGTTGGATTTTACTTGAGCTTTAAACGCATTAAAAGGTAATTCTAGTAAAGAAGGTGGTAGCTTGTTGTAAAATGTTATACCAAGCCCAACAAATGAGTTATGCACCTTATGAAGCCGGTGAAAGGGAACACGTAGTTTGTCCTTACTTCTAGTGTTAACAGTGTGAATATCACTGTTTTTAGCGTATAAGTGTATATTTTGCCTAATATATAAGATGTTGGCGAAAATGAATTGTGATGACACCGTAAGAATACCAATATCTTTAAAAAAGTCCCTTAGGGAAACTCTGGCACCTAGCTGGTAAATTGCTCGAACAGCTCGTTTCTGAAGGACAAAAATATTTTGAATATCAGCTGCAGTACCCCACAGTAGAATACCGTAAGACATAACGCTGTGGAAATAACTAAAATAGACTAACCGAGCTGTATCAACGTCAGTATATTGTCTTACTTTTCTGACGGCGTAGGCAGCTGAACTGAGCCTTCCCGCTAGGCTTGAAATATGTGGGCCCCACTGAAGTTTGCCATCCACTGTTATGCCCAGAAAAACTGCCGAGTCTACAGTTTTAAGCACCTCTTTATCTAAGACGATGTTGGGACCTAGATTTCTAACATTCGGTAAGGCGAACTTTACACATTTGGTTTTCTTGGCATTGAGAACTAGGTTATTTGCCGTAAACCAATCGGTAACCATCGAGAGTGCACAGTTCACGTCGTCAAAATCTGGTCTGTTCCTGTCTACTTTAAAAATAAGAGATGTATCATCTGCAAACAGTACAACGTCACAAATACCCTTTAAAAAGAATGGTAAGTCATTGATATACACTAAGAACAAGAATGGGCCGAGTATAGAGCCTTGAGGCACACCTAACTGAACCGGTAGCCCGGCAGACTTTACACCATTAATATCTACACATTGGAACCTATTATGTAAGTAAGAATTTATTACGTTTATAGCTTCGTTATGGACACCGTAATGACGTAGTTTACGCAAAAGCGTGTCATGGTGCACGCAATCAAAGGCTTTGGAGAGATCACAGAATACTCCGATAGCATTTTGCGACTTCTCCCATGCGTTAAAAATGTGTTTCAAGAGAGCAACACCCGCATCTGTAGTTGAACGACCTTTTGTAAAGCCATATTGCTCATTATGAAGGAGGCTATTTAAATTAAAATGTCTTAGCAACTGCTTGAGGATTAACTTTTCAAATATTTTGCTAAATGCAGGTAAGATAGAAATAGGCCTAAAATTAGAAACGTCATTTTTATTACCTGATTTAAATAATGGTATGACTTTGCTACTCTTCATGAGGTCAGGAAAAGTTCCGACATCAACACATTTATTAAAAGTAACAGCTAAATAGGGGGCTACGATGTCTATTATATTACTTAATAGTTTGATGGAAATGCCCCAGAAATCACCAGTGTTTTTAGACTTAAGTGTGTTAAAAACATTAACTACATCACGAGGCGTTACATGTTCAAAATTGAATAGGCAACTACTTTTTGGCACACTACTATGCAAAAGATTATCAGCTTTAGACGGGGACGAATTTAAGGAGCGAGTCGTAGTTACAGGTATGTTGGCAAAAAACTCATTAAATGCCTGTGCTACGTCAGCTGGCGTATTAACTAATTTGTTGTCGACCAAAATTTCAAGTTGTTTTTCTTGTTTAACCGATTTACCCGTC
This sequence comes from Aporophyla nigra, assembly GCA_947507805.1. Lineage (NCBI taxonomy): Eukaryota > Metazoa > Arthropoda > Insecta > Lepidoptera > Noctuidae > Aporophyla > Aporophyla nigra. The sequence goes on along the minus strand of OX382304.1, from coordinate 22,048,120 downwards.
TCATTGTTAATGATTTTCCAAGTAGTTTTTATTTATTTGTATTTATTTGTAAAAAGGCGTCGTATGACGCTTCTGTAAACTTCAGACATATTAATCGCAGTAATAAAACAATACGCGAGGTTTATAAACAATACAGATTATTCAGCGGCGGACCATCTCACCTAGAAACGATAAATCTGCTACCTAAACCACCTGAGCATTCGACATCCCTGTGATTATGAATGAGGGGACACCCCGACCTACCCCCCTCTTCAAACCGTATCGCACGCACGGCATGCCACCACACAACTTTCAACTTTAAACCAACGTAACTGAGCACAAAATTACACGAACATGCCTGTACTTAGCGATAACCGAATTAGCGTTCGAAAAGCAGACCCTATTCCGTGTTGCATAGCATACAAATCGCTAATTCTACTTTACTCTGAAAGTGGGAAAGCGTTTGTAACCTTAATGTTTGTGGTGTAAGGTTGGTTTTGGCATGTTGTTGTGGAGTAGGGGGGTGTTATGAGGGTTCGTTTGCACCCCGGTGGGGCCCGACGGTGGCCCGGGCCGAGCTCGTCTCCCGGGCGACCGACGTTCGACCCGAGGGCTGCACTTGCACAAAGTGGGCGCTAGTGTGCGCCGCACCTAACTCGCGCGTTCGCGTCGATTGGCCGCGCTGAGTTTTCTAATTTCGAATGTTCGCTTCTCTATGGTCGATTTTTAGTTTTCTTTTTTCAATTTGGAATTGAAAAAAGATTAGCGTGTACTGGATCTTGTGACGGTCTGGTTGAATGTAAAGGCAAAAGGAATGTTCAGGGCTTAGTTGAAATTCCTTAAAGGTTAACTGCGGAGTTTTATTTTTATAAAAAGAAGTAACTGTTTCACTCAACTTTCAAAGGAAATAACATTTTGATGGCAGAACCTGAAACTTGAAAGGCGTATTAAATCTATTTACTTTTTATTCATTCAAGTGGGAATGAATAAAAAGTAAATAGCTTGAACTATTAACGCAAAGTAAATCACTATTATGAATTTAAATAAACTACTATGGTTAATGCCTTTGTTAGGAATTAATTTGCAATAAATAGTGTTTCTTCAATGTCAAGGTTGTATAAATGATGTAGAGACTAGGTACATGTTCGATTTTTCAAGGATTTTAAGTTTTATATAATATGTTTACATGGTAGCAGGGACATCAAAGCAAAATCTTTAACCATAAATTTAGTACATGATTCTGAAACTAGTGAAAACTCCAAGACATGTGATATCTATCGACCCGCACTGGGCCCGCGTGGTAGATTATGGCCCACTCCCTCACACAGAGAGGAGGCCTGTGTCCCAGCGTGGGAACAATATATAGCCTATGTATAAGTAACCAATATACAACGTATATTCATAAATACAGCATGATAATTAGCTGTCCCATAAAGAATTTCTATACATACACCACCCAATTGTATAGTAATATTGTATTCCGCGATTACAATGATAGAGAAAGTTATTCAGTTTAATGGTTTGTCATCCCTTAAAGATGACCACATATTTCTCATACAATGACTTGTGGCTCAGTATTAACAGCTGCAGTGGTCGACCGTTCAGGTTGAGCTACGCTTACCGCGGTTGGTTTGTGGATGGGTGACCACCTTAACATACCAAGTCCCCTCCGTGCCTTGGAAAGCACGATTCGCCGTTAGTCCCGACTGTCATTCGTGGATTTATTTGCTTAATCTTTGGTGCCTCTGAGGGCTTGGTTTTTTTCTGCTTTTAAGGTGTTACAAAGAGTAAGATTTCTGAAAAGTCAATTTCAAAACTTAGTTTATTGGGCCGTCAGAAGCCCGAAACTCTGACGAACCAGTGTCATAAAAGGGTATCGTATAACCCAGTAACTGGGTTGTGGAGTTCAGGTAGGCAGTCGCTCCATGTAAAATACTGGTATTCACTTGCATATGGTTAGGCTGGATGCCGATCTCAACTAGTTGATTGAGTTCTTATACACGCAGTGTATTTTTAACACGCTTTTATTAGTTTGGTATGTATAAGAAGAAAAAGAAAGAAAGAAAAATAGTTTATTCTGCACAAACAAAACGCACAACATGAAAATATAAAAAATAGTTACAAAAAAGAAAAATGCACACTTACAAGGTAGCCAAAAGCCCCGTATTCAAGATAAAAAAAAGTTGTAAAATGTTATCTATGGCTCATTGATGTCACGGCTACGGACCAAAGACAATAAAAATCATATATCTGCGTTATGACACTGACAGTAATTATGTAATAAAAAACAAAACAAAAACAAAATTGCCAGATGCAGAGTGCATTTCTGGCTAGTTTTGTGATGAATATACCACAAAAATAAGAACACTTGATCCGTGCGTCGTATCTGTGCAAGAACAGGTCCTTGTTCAGCAAAATGCTGCGACGTCAGACGAATGTATCGTCAGCTGCGCTGATTTTCAGCAACTACCTTTTGAAATGACGTAATGACGTGCGCTGGCGTGAGTGACATAATAAAACTGGTAGGTAAGTATACATTTTCACGAAACTAATTGTGATTCTAACTGAAGATAGTTATTGTGTGTTAATATAAATTTATCTGTATTTATTCGAAGTTTATTATACATATGGAAAAACAAAAAGAAATACATACACTAAGACTATATTACACTAACATTAAAAAATACCTAATAACTTTAGACTCTTTATATCATGGGAATTTTGATGGTAGGTAATTTGCATTATGGCAAGGCGTCTGTTTGCCATGCTTTACGGTCAAAGTGGTGGTGTATATATCGGAATCTTTGAACGCGAATTCCCCCCTGCCCCCCTTTTAAACTTTGAATTAGTTTGAAACTGCACACTTTTCAAGCACCGATGACGATACAACAATTTCATAAATTTGTGCCATTATCCTGGCCAGAATCACCAGGAAAGTAAAAAAACCGGCCAAGTGCGAGTCGGACTCGCGCACTGAGGGTTCCGTACAAACCTGTAGGTATAAAGTTAAAAATTAAAAAAAAAAATTATATGATGTAACTAAAAATTTACGGTTTTCGCAATTTTTCCTTTATCTGTGCTATAAGACGTTGCCTCGTACCAAATTTCAAAATTCTAGATCGACTGGAAGTACCCTTTAGGTTTTGATTCCCTTGCGAGTTTCGAAAATTTGTGGAAATTTGCGGTATAAACGGCTATATCTTTTGATTGCCTTGGCTTAGAAGTTTAATTTTTTCACAGCTCCAAGGGACAGTAGACTTGAGTATTTGGTATAAATTTCAGCTTGATACCTCCACTCGTTCCTGAGAAAAAGGGTCTTGACAGACGGACGGACGGACGGACAACAAAGTGATCCTATAAGGGTTCCGCTTTTTCCTTTTGAGGTGCGGAACCCTAAAAAAAGAAACGAAAAAATACTCTCTTATAGGTAGCTGAGCTAAAAAATAGAAAATAAATGATAGTTGACGAAAACCAAACTGTAATGTAGAAAATAATGGAAACAAAGCGAGAAGTGCTTGATATCAATTAAAAATACCCCACGCATTTTTTCCATTATTTTCTACTTGCTAGTTGGGTTTTCTACGAACACCTGTTTTTTTTGTTTTTTAAACTACATATTATTTGAAACATTCACCAACAAACATACTCTAGTCTAAGCCAAACTACACATCTAAGACCACGTACACACTACCCGCAGTGAGTCAGGCAATAGTAACAAAATAAAGGCGGCTATTCACGTCGGTTATCGGCGCGGTACCGAGGGTTGATTTAACTAGATGGTTGCCGTGAACCACGCTCTACCCGCAGGTAAATAAGTTGTTTGGACAGGTTTACTGCCTATTTTAGTAAGGTCGCTGTGAGGTAAGAATTTGGCACTTGTAAATGCGAATCAAGATAGATGCATAGAATATTCTTTGTTTTTTATACTCTATTGTACAAAATTGTACTATAATAATTCTACTATTAATATTATAAATGTGAAAGTTTGTGAGTATGGATGTTTGGTACTCTTTCACGCAAAAACTACTGAATGAATTTGGATAATTTTTTTGGGCACACAAATATATAACCTGGATTAATACATAGCATACTTTTTATCACGGTAGTACGTTTCCCTTGGATCATTTCTGACTTCCACGCAGGCGAAGCCGCTGGAAATAGCTTGTTACACAATGTGCGGGCTTATCGCTTGAGAAGATATTTTAACGACAGCTTTTGGATGGATGTCATCCATCCATCCGAAAGCTAACATAGGACCTTGTATTCATTAACTGAATAAGACCAAGCATTCATTTTAAACTATAGGACCAATTTTTTGTATTATCTCAGCACTGTTGGCAATTAAGCTTATGATCGAATTATCTATTAGTCATATTTTTATAAAACACCTTTAAACTTACACGCGGTTTTCAGTAAATCCTTTTCTTTAAATATACTTAATGTATTTTTATACGTATTTAACCAACACCCATAGGACCACTTATTGCATCCCCAGTTCGCATTTTCTAAGAATTCTCCATTTAATTTATCATATTTATAAAAATACCATAAGAATACACACGGTTTTCAAAAAAAACCTTCTCACTTAATAAACTTAAAGAATTTCTATATTTACTAAAACAACACCCATCTACTTATTGCATTCCCATTCTCGCAATTCCCGAGAATTCTTTATTGCATTTCTCTCTCCTTTCATTTTCAAACCGTCTCACATCTACGCCGCTTAATCTTTGCAACCACCGTTCGTAATGGGCGACTTGAAGAAAGCGAGTCGGATATTGCCAGTAAACGTATGTCGATATGACCCCGGCTTCCTCCCTGCCCCCTGTACTTAGAACTTGCCCGTACCGTACCGCCAGGGGAATGTACTTTGATAATAAAATAAAGTGTGCTTAATAGTAGGTTGGTAGTTTATTTTACTCAGCAGTTTTCTTACGTTGAAAAATGTTGTGAAGAAAATTTTGTTTACTACGTAAAAATGAGAAAGCTTTGGGTACCTGACCTAGGTATAATCTTGCTTTTTAGGCACTAAAACCTTTTCTCTTTTATAGCAACTACTGCATTATTTTAAAAGCTCATAAACACTTCTGATCGTGACTTCGTCCACGTGAAATTTCTTGTTTTTACATACAATACGAGTATATCCTATAGCATCGCATCGCAATATTTCGTTTTCTCTAAGCGTTCTTTCTGACTTTTTTCTTTTTAATTGACTCTTTGTAGCTTAATGTTAAATAGCTTATAAACTGCCTCAAAAAATAGGCTATCAATTGTAAAATTATTTTTCAAATCTGACTGGTAGCTTCAGAGATTTCCCCTATATTATACACACACTAATTTTATCTGTGTATAAAATTAGTAAAAGTCATTAAGCCCGTTTCCCAAAAAGAAAATTTAAGTTATTCATGACTATTTATAAAATCACAGGTTCATACAGAGTAGACACAATATTTTCTTACCTTTATCAAAAAACCGTCATTCAGAAAGTGGCTTTTTCCGGAGCCATATGCCATTTTCATTATTTTACCATTTTCGCCTGATTTTCCTCAATATTGTACGAAAAATATCCTTAAATCCCTAACACTCGAGACAATTTGAGGTCCTCAAAAGCTTTAGTACATCGTTTGACTTTTTCTTCCTCTTCCAAATAAAAGTTTTTTGTTGTTACCATTTTTTCGTCCAAAAAGTTTTTAATTTGTCCAAGTGCCGTCAAGATTTCTCTTTAAACAAACGAGAATATTTCGGTCCTTTTGTACGAGTCAAATTCCAAATGAGTTTTCCCCTCACTTTGGCTTTTATACAATAATGCATTAGCCACAGATGTAATTTGGAACAAAATGTTTTATTTTCGCGTTTGATATTTCTTTTTCAGCTGTAAGACGCGATTCTCTTTCATTTCAATTAGTGACGGTTTGAAAATATGATTCAAATCTATGATACTACATTAATTAAACGTCAAATGATACAAATTGACATGCCACTGTCTTCATAGAATGTAATATAATTCGCTTTAAAGTCACCTCATTTACACCAGACATGATTTATGGTCCTATTCAACTTGGTACTAACGAACCTATTTGAATTGGCACTAAGTTATGTCGGTACTAATGGTCCTATTGGATTTGTCTCATTCGACGTAGACGACGTGGGATAAGAATGAAGTAATGAATAAGTTCGTATCTTACCTAGTTAGTATATTTACTTTTTGTCTTACTGTTTTAAACCTCTAATATTATTCTTTTGCTACCCATATCTTCTCTATTTACTGCTTCGTTACTGTAGGGATCACAAGCGTATACCGACCATGAGGTCATCGCCTGAGTCCTCGATCGGGTTGATCGGTGATTGGCTATTTCTTCAACCCAAAGCTAGCCCCATATTTCATGAGACCTAAACAGAAATGATGAAATGTGGGTGTGCTATAATCACACGTCTGGAGGTCTACGAAGTTACGGGTTTTTGTTATCCCGTATCACATATGGATTTAAGATTAGTTTGGGCCCGACCTAATATGAATGACATCATGATTTAACAGTTGTCCCAACTCTTGATGTGACCTTTCCGTCTGAAAATTTAATTAATTGGGTTTGGGGTTCATTTTGAAGTTTCGAACTACATTTGGACGTGGCTATATCTTCGCTGGCAGACTTAAAGAATAGGCTTCCAGCTTAGACAGACCTTCGATGTAAACAAGTGTGATGTTTAGTTTACGTATGTTCATGTTCTTAATCTACTTATCTAATCCACGTGCTACAAGCTGTACATACTTCTTTTGTTTCATCCACTTTCATACGTCTATCACGTCATACACTCATGTCGGTAGCGACTACCACGCACTTGACCTTTTCAAAACGAACTGCGTAGGTAGCATACATCTTATCCTTCCTAATTCCCTGATCGGTAATTCTACTATTTCAACCTAATAAAACTTTCTCTATCTATATAACTGTTTCTGTGGTACATTATAGAAGTATTATGGTACAATATACTGGTCGACACGTGGGTGTGAGTGGGCGCGGTGATGCAATGACGCAGAACAATGGTGTTGTGACATCGTTGATGCGTCAACTTTGTGTGTTTGGTACCTATTGAGTTTATGGGGTCACAGCTGTTTTAAGATCAATTTTTACATTTATACGTATATTACGTGTACTTACAAAACGGTAAACAGATGTACTATAGCAAAGTCTTATCTATACAGATAAATACGTCTGAAGTGTTTTTATTAAATGCGTATGAAAGTAATAACAGTACTTATAATGAAAAAATAATTTTAAAATTTTTGTTCGGTCTGGATCAATTTTGAAGAGTCTTTCACTGGCAGATAGCTGATGTTTTAAGGAGTAACATAAGCTTTTTGCCCCGATAACACGTTCCCTGTAGAATAATTTCTAACGGCCACGCGGGTGAAGCCGTGGTCAGCACAGCTAGTGTAGAATAGCCATAATCATGTGTCTATAGAAGCTAATATTCACCATCTAAGCGTATACATTGTGGAATGCAATAAAATATTGTGTATTGACTATTGAAGATCAAAATATTTTCTTTTACATACATAGGCATTTATGAACCATAGTATAAAAACTGGTATGAGCTTTAAACCTAAGACCTAACCTACATGTGGTAAAAAAACAAGTAAAAGTATCTTATCTTATCTTAGAACAACCAACACAACGTTATCTGATCCCAAACTAGGCAGAGCCTGTACTATGGTAACCAGACAACTGATAAACATACTTATATATTTCTAAATACATACATATTATAGATAAATTACTCCCAGACACAGAACAAATGATCGTGCTCATCACACAAAGATTTGTCCTGGGTGGGAATCGAACCCACGACCTCAGTCTTAGCAGTCAGGGTCACTAACCACTAGACTAACAGGCCAGTCTCTCTTTTCTTTCTTTTTTCATAGGTTATATAGCAAGATTTAAACAGCACAGATTTTATCAAATAAAACGTACATTCCTGTTTCACAGAAATTGTAATATTTGTGCTAGAGGATATAAGTTTCCAACGAGCGGTTTTTCCAAAGCTTTTTGTGCGAATATTGAATAGAATTCCAAACTGAATCAGAATATATTCTGGTCTAGATTTTTATCAAAGCTATGCAAACCAGTCCAGTTTGTTTATGTACAGAGACTGGGACATGGTGGATTCTATACTGGGATTATATTGCTTTTTGAATAAGTCAAATCTTGTCTCTTGGTTCAGGTGAAGTTTGAACTGGAAACGTATTGTAAAATAAATGAGTTTTAAAGATCTATGTTTCTGGAGTAGTATTGTAGTTGTACAATTCCAATACTATTCTATTCGCAATATTAAATATATTGGAGTTGTACAATTCCAATACTATTCTATTCGCAATATTAAATATAGGTACCTCAGTGGCAAAAAATGGTCCTTCGAGCCGGATGCTCAACAAGAAAGTAGAAGATTATAACTTTTTTTAGTATCCTAATCCTTTACACAGATTGAGATCACAGAAGTTGTCCAAATGGCAATAATTTGTTGTAATTTTTAGTTGATTTACTATTAGTAAAAGAATTCCACATCTAACAAGCCAATCTACGAACATCTGATAGACAAATGACGGCAACACGTATAAAAAAGTACCATCTGTCAGTTTATCCAATTACATTGGTCTAACGCGTGCATCCCTTTGTAGCTTGACAGACAGGAAAAAATTGCCGCAACGAGTATTTTGGGGCGCTAAGTCCCCTGTGACGGGCTGGGTGCAACGATAGAACGATTCGAATCAACGGAGTGATTTATTTAAATTGTGAGCAGCCAAGTTCGAAGATTACGAGTTTGGAAAGCTCTTTGGAGTATTTGGTATGGATGGTATGGTATGGACTATGTATGGATGTTGGAGGAGTAATGTTTTGTTCGTAGTTCTCATTATGTCCTAGATTTTCTGAAACATATTCTATGTTCAAGAGTAGGTTTTGTATTAGCATCAATTTCAAGAGGTGTTTTTAACTCGCGTCTAACATATTAAAACACTGTGAATGTCTGCGTAAAGACAATCAGAGTAGAGTTATCTCATAAAACAGAGCTCACACAAATTTCTGATTTGGCCATTTTCTCGGACTGTACCGAGAGCTCACTAACACACACATTCACAGCATCTAAGCATACTTAATAACTACGAGTAAAGGGCGCGTTACTTTATGAGATGAAAATACTACACAGATTTTATGATAATTATTAAATGAAAACAAATGTTACTCTCTTTTGCGTAAATAACGGGTAGAAGAAATTACTCAAAACATTTTCCAAGACCTCCTCTAGTTAAAACGTAACTAACTACTACCCGAATAATTACAAGATAGCAGCTACCCGGAAAATTAACCCCACAATTACTCTCTACAACTACATTAACGAAGCTATTCTTTGACAAACACTCCGCAAATTAAAAATCTTCGTTGAAATAACGTTTTTCCTTACAAAATAAAAACGCACATTTATCTGCAGTGGTACAGAAAATCCGTACGGAAAAGACTGTCGAGTAGGGCTGGCTTTGTCAACATTTAAAGCTCAGTGAAAACGCATAAAACAGCGCCAGTACAGCAGCGCAGCTCTTAGTCGGGAATTTTTGTAAAATAGTTTCACTACACTCTGCTAGTATCTAGAGAGAGGGGAAGCTTGTACTGAAAGATAGGTGATAAGGAAGCTAGTAAATGAGACGTTGGCAATAAAAAAAAAACTACATTTATGATGGCCAGTAAAAACCAGCTAAGTGCGAGTCAGATTTGCACATGAATGGTTCCGTAACACAAAGCAAAAATATGCCAAAAAAACACGTCTCTTATATGGAGAGCCTGTTTCATTTTTAACTCTATTTTATTTTCTATATTTGTTATTATTACGGCAATAGAAATACACACTCTGTGAACATTTCAACTATCTGCCTATTACGGTTTATGAGATATAGCTTGCTCCCAAACAGGCACATTTCATAGGTAACAGTCTCTTTTAAAGTCCAGACATAATCTTAGTCAGATCATGAGGAGACCATGTATGATATATTGATGTCTGAAATGGTATTTTGAGAAAAGAACCACACAAGGTGGACCTGTCCAGCACACATATGTCATTAATAGTGCGGCTCAATTCAAAACTTAAGGAGCTCAAAGATCCTACGAACAATATCAACGAAAAAACAATTGGGTGGGCCGCATAAATTACTCAACCAGACGGAATGACCATAATGCCTTGGAAGTTGGGTAGGCCTTTGGTGTGGGATGCTATCTGTGTTGACACCCTCGCGCCATCCCATCTTCTTAGCACGGCAGGCTGTGCTGGGGCGGCTGCTGCAGGTGCAGAAAATCTCAAACGGCGCAAATATAACAACCTTATTAGGAGCTATATTTTTGAGCCGTTTGGGGTTGAAACACTAGGGCCGTGGGGTCCGAGTGCTCATCGAGTATTCCGGGACATCGCCAAGCGGTTGGCTGACTCTTCATGTGACCAGAGGGCTGGCCTATTTTTAGGTCAAAGAATCAGCATTGCCATCCAACGTGGCAACGCTGCCAGCCTTCTGGGCACTTTCCCCACCGACAGTGATGCGGACGAATTCTTTGATGCCCAGTGAGCTCTTCCCCCCGCTTGTTTTTTTTTCTTCTTTACCATTATTTAATTGTATACAATATATTTATTTTAGTGTTATTTTGTGGATTGTATTTAAGTTAGTACGTTATAAAGTGAACATTCCTCGAAAAAAAAAAATACTCAACCTGCTAGACCATGATTAAGGTTAAAACTAACTGAGAAAATAATAATAATAAAAAACGAAGTATACAAGAAAGTCCACATAGTAAGAAGTGTTTTATGTTACCATTTTTTTGTTTGGATCCAAATAAATGGTTGAGTTCATCTACAACGAGAACAAAATCTAAAGCTATACGCAAGCAACATTGATCGCTTAGCGATGGAGTCGATTCTCAAAACCCCATGCTCGTACGGTTTTGTGTAAATTTGATTTTCATTACTAGCGGCGCAGACGTGTGCACTTCACGTATTGAGTACCTACGTAACATTTTTATATGGAAGGATTATTACATACATGGTTACACTTATGAGTCGTCGTTATGTGGTTGTTTTTAAAGCGGTTGTTGAGCAGGATTACGGAGCTTTATTTAAAAACGAGGTTTAGATTTTACGGATCAGACAGAAGTTTGGCCAAATCTTGAGGGTTTTCTGAAAAAATCCTAAGGTTAGCTGTAGTTTTAATTAATCATTTGTTTTAATTAATCATACATATATGTACTCAGTCGCAAAAAAAATTTTTTTTTTTCACATAAACCTATATGAGGGCAGTTATGAAACGTCAGAAGCTGGGTGCACGGTTCCAATTGGTTAATTAATATGGACAAGAGCCGACAACAAACTCCACGGTTACTCTTTTCGCGTCGGCGAACTCCAAGCATAGCCCTCTCAATTGCTTTTTGGGTGACTTTCAGCCTGTGGTGTGTGAAGTGGCGGTGCTTGGGTAAGGCCTTTGTCCAGCTGTGGACGTCTTTCGACTGAATTGATGATGATGAATTATTTGTTTGTGGAAAACTAAAAAGCGGTTTGAATATATTGAAAACCTATTTGACATAACAATAACCCAGTCAGTTTCATTCTTGTTGTCTGCGTCAATTTTTCAATAACGCTGTTTATAACTTATTGCTCGTAAAACAAACATAAATAATTGCCCACCGAACTCGTATAAAAGGAGATTACTCACTCATATTCGTTTCATGCATGATTTCCTGTCTATAAAGGTTGAAGGCCCTCCGTTTTCCGATAAGACCTGATCAAGTAACAGGGAAATGCAATTTTATATTCATGTCCCGGGGGAAATAATTACTCCCATAATTCGGGTAAATAGATCCCCCTGGTTGAGCATGATAGAGTAAGAATAATATCGTTTTTATGCTCTCTTTATTTTACGATGATAAGTCCACATAAAAATATCGCGGCAGGATTTTTGCGCATTGACGAACAATACCAAAGAAAGTACAATAGGGTAGGCCGCATCATGATCAGCCTATATTGTTCCCACTGCTGGGACACAGGCCTGCTCTCAGTGAGTCGTCGAGAGTCGAGAGGGTCGTAATTTACCACGCGGGCCCAGTGCGAGTTGGTAGATGTCACATATCTTTGAATTTTTTGTTCTAGGACTTGCCAGTTTTTTCAAGACGTATTCCTTCACCGTTGTGAGAGTAGTGGTGTTGAAATTATTTACACAAAGTAAAGCGCCAGTCGCTGTCGCCTGTTGCTACATCCAAAAGTCATCATGTGCCTAGCCTTTTCCCAACTATGCTGGGGTCGGATTCCAGTCTAACCGGATGCAGCGGAGCATCAGTAATGTACATGGAGCGACTGCCTATCTGACCTCCACAGCCCAGTTACTGGGTAACACGATACGCCTTGGTAAGACTGGTTGTCAGACTTCCGGGCTTCTTAAATCCGTAACAACTGTCTAAGATCTACGAAAGACAGCCGGGACCAACGCCTTAACGTGCTTTCCGAGGCACGGAAGCTACATGCAACATCCAAAGGTTGTAACTTAAATCCGTTTCCCATTAATAAATCAAATTTCAATTAAATACAAAGTTGCAACTTGTAATTCAGACAGTCGTTACAGGTAAAACTGAAAAGTGGAGCCATAAAAAAAAAAAAAACAAACCGAACTCGGAAATTTAAGGGCAGCACATAAGTTTCGTTTTGCCCGCGCCCCTTGCATGCCGCCTGCATTTTTGCTGAGTGTCTGGGCATAGGGCATGCGGACACAATGCGTCTTAATGAATGCATTCCGAAGTCACGTGACCTCCCCTGGGCTTTTTGATGTGCCAGGGGACGGTACCTTGTGTTTAGGTGTCTGTGAGTGGCATTTGGTCCTTTCAAACGGAGGAACGTCGTGTTCGATTTTCAATTTATCTTGATTCTATTTTGTTAAATATTGAGTTTGTGTCGAAGGGAAATTGTATTTAGGCATATGTGGTCTTTGTAGTTGCATTTTGGAGTTAGAAATTGCGATGGTGTTTGTAAAATACCAAGTGTGATGGTTCCTAGTTCTAATTATTATTATTATTGACTAGCTGAGCCGTGTTTGGCACATTAGAGATTAGTTCGAAAGAGGTACCGTGGCTCTGGCATATGAGCAACTGAAGGAATATGGGTGGGTTTTAGTCAGTAAAAGTCTGACACGCCCTCCCACTCCAACTAGAGCGGGAGATGTCATTTGATGATATCCCATTCAAAAAAACAAAAACCCTGTTGTTTCACCTGCATAAGTATTGGTGTCGTGAGACTATGGAGAATAAAACTATCCTGTGGCCTAATTCAGGTCATGGTCTACCCATGTGCCAAATTACATCCAGCTGTTTTAGCGTGAAAGCGAAATAAACTAAAATTACAAGCATACACAAAATGTCATAGAACCAAAAATTCGAAGACTTCTAACCTAACCCGCATTGGGCCCGCGTGGTGGATTGTGGCCCTCTCCCTCTCACCGAGAGGCTTGTGTCCCAGCAGTGGGAACATTATAGGCTGCTGATGATGACCACACAATGTTTTTTTTTTTCTAATACGTATATTCAAAGAGCATTTTAAAAATAACGGTCTAGTTTCTTAGAACTATAGTCTACACTAGATCGAATTGCAGACGATACTTGTGTATCGCTAAGAGACAAGAACGGTTTCAATCTTATTTTTATGCAAAGCACTAGACCATTTATTCCCTTGATAATAATAAAACTATCCAGTAGAATTCCACAAAATACAGTGACAAGCGGTTAATGAACTCTGTTTTTCTTTTACTTCTCAAACAAAACAGGAAATACACTCACTTCAATAACAATTCATATTCAATCAGTCTGATATGAGATGAATCTCGATGAATATTCCACTACGTCGATCTTTATACATGTGACTATAAATCTCGTTGCGGAAGATGACCATGTCATTGTATATAATCCGTGAATATGTTCATTTGTCACACACGACATGTCATATTATTTTATTGCGTGGTAAGTAAGGTTAGTGATTTTGTTGCGATGTGGTTTTTGTTTTGGGAAGACGAGAGGTTGCAGCTGTCAATTGTTTTATGGTAACCAATTATTTCTGAGTTTTCGGAATTAAGTTCATTAACGAAGTTTGCGGTAGAAGTGAACTTGTAGAAATCGTCACGTAACGAAACGAAAATTGTAGCGATTATTGTTACTTTAATAAAATAAAAAAAATAAAGATTTTTATTACCTTTGGTTGTACAAAAACACTTATAAATACTATGCAGCATTACAACTAAGAGAGTGAGTGTTTTCGATGAACTCTGGCACCCAATGTAAGATTTAACTAATACATTACCTCCACGCAATTTTTTATTATAAAAGAGAGAGATAGAGGGAGGGATCGTTGTCCTTTTGGAGGGTGCAAATTATGTACAATATTAAGGTAAAAATCAAAATTAACATTCAAGGCGGCAGCAATAATTTTCAATTTCTTCTTCATGGGTGTCGTTTTCATGCTTTTCGAGGGTGCTGAAACCGTTAATGAGATCAAGAAAAGATATCGCAATTCTTTGATTTCTTATTTCTTAATGATGTAAGTTTTATATTTCATCGCATCTAAATCCGTTGCGTAATTGAGATCGCGGTCACACAGACAGCCACAGACACCAAAAGCTAATAGAATTTAGAATATTTATATATTTCCCGATTACTTAATAAGCAACACGAGTCCTTTCCAATTAGACTTCCACAAACTCGGAACTCTAAAGCGCTTGGGGGCCTTTTTGGGCCTTTTGTTTTATCAGTGTGTTTAAGGTTTTTTGCCCACTTCTTAAAACAGGAAGTCTGGCTCTTAATTAGTCTGTTTAATTATGTTTATATTTTAATGTATGTTCGTCGATATTTTCTTAGAGGAATTTTGTGTGTGTCACCCCTTATATCATTGTTTTTTAAACATTGCCTGCGTAGTTTTTCAGTTGGCTTAAATAATACTTTTTTTGCACTTATTGTGTGTTTCTGCCACTGCTATTTAGTTAGTCAATAGTGGTACATAATTTTTTACCGGGTGAGTACCGTATTCAGAAACTATTTAAAAAAATAAAACCACAAAAAAAATTAAAATGACTTTTATTTCGGCAGTCGGTTGCAACAATCGAAGAGACCATTCATACTATATACTTGTAAACAAACTTGAGTAACACAATAATCAGCAAAGTATAAATGGCGTCATATTTAATAAAACGCAAAAACTTTTCTAAAAATCCGATACCAATTTTCATAAATATTTAGCTATAACATTTTACCACACTTCCAAAAGGACCAAGTAACCAAAAACAACAACATTATTAAACCAGGACCACCCAAGCAAATAAACGCCCCTCCCCACAGACCGATGGGGGGTTCCTACCCAGTAGAACAGTGCGCTATGTGCAAAAGACACAATTTTGTTAGCGGACGTCCGATCGCCCGCGGCTCGCCTGCTTAGATGAAGCACTTATTAAACGTACGCTGGGTACGTAATCATTGCGTATAATGATTATTTAGGGAATAGAAGCGACGGATGTTAGTTTTAGTATTATTTATTTATATATACTCTACTAGCTTTTGTCAGCGGCTTCGTCCGCGTATAATACTTATAAAACGTCCTCTTGGATCACTCTGTGTAATGATGAGAACCGCATTAAAATCTGTTCAGAGTTTAGAAGATCTAAACGTACAAACGCGGGAAGCGACTTCGTTTAATAAATATATTGGAATGTAAAGATTGTACAGACGCCAGCACATCAAGCTACCCGTAACTGTGAAAAATTCCTAATCAATCTTGAACCTAATACTGTAGCGATAAAGTTGAAAATCTATTAAAGAAATTTGACAGATTGTAGTAGCTTTTTGTGCTGGCGTCTGTACACCAGAAAATATATTTAAGACGAAAAAAATCGCTTTCTGCGATCGATTCCAGGCAACCTATAGGTAGTTTTTCTAAATCCGTTCAGTCGTTTTTCCGTGATTGAGTAACAATCATCTAAACATACAATCTTTTATATTTATAATATTAATAAAATAGTAGTATCAGCAGTATATTAGGAATAGGATTAGGACTAGGATTTCTTCTGTACTTATCTAGAAAGACCTAGGTCTGGAGAGTGTTGGGACTAAATAAAAAAATCCGCTAGGTAGGCATAAACCCAACAAGTCCTCGCCAACCATAATCTTTGCATGTTCTATTTTAATTAAGTCCAGTGAAACCCGTCGACATAATATTCGCCCGTGTTCATACGTGCGTAACGTAAGTCTCGTATGTGTGCCCTAGCCTTTGATGACACTGGTTGGTATTGGTTGACGCACGTCGAGACGGCGAGGTTACTCGGGAGAACCGCCCCGGAATGAATCTGATGAGTTTGCTTCGAAAAGGATGTTTATTTTAAAATGAGAATTTTCATCCTTTAGGGATTTTCCAACGTATTAATTTGTATGTGTTCCCTTGAAGATGGATGGAGGTAAAAAGGGTGTGTCTTTGAGGACAGAAAAAAGTAATTTAATGCCAGACTGCTGTGGGTTGGGTTGATAAATTGTGGTGGTAAAGCTAACAGGTATTTAGGGAAGTTGAGACAGAGTATTGGGTTTTTCTGTTGATATCCTGTGGCTTGCTATTTATTTGTTTTTCATAGTTGGTTAATTTAAGACATGTTGTATCGACCCCAAATAAACTGGGATAGGTTAGGTTAGATCTAAGCGTAAAGACGCGGGAAGCGACTTTGTTTTATACTGTGAACGATGATCGATGAAAAATTTGAGTGTCTAGAATTACGTGCTGAATTCATGGTTACGGTTTGCATGTCGATAATGCCACCATATATTATACAAAAACGTTTAATGCTGTTATTATCACTGACTATTATTTAATATTCCGTAAATAGCTCAACAATAAAATTACTCAACAATCCTAAATTGGCTTAAAACTCACTTAAAACATTAGCTACGCTTAGCCAAAACCAAACTTTTATCCGTCACCATTTAATGCCTTTTGAGGCTCCATTTGCGCTTCAAAAATGTCATCTGCCGCATTAATCATTCTGTGGAGGATTCCTCTCGGTGTGAAGGTACGCAGAACATTCCTGGCCTGTCCTTAATATACAGTGATGTAATTAACAGTCGTCGTGAACTGACTGGCCGTTTGTCATGACAAAATGGGAGGTCAGGGTGGTGGGCAGGGTTGCAGGGCAAATACGGATGTACATAACATGATATACATAACTTTATTGTATGTAATTTAGATGATGTTCACATTCTGATATGAATCTGACACTTTGCGTTTGGGGGAGGCTTATGTCCAGCAGAGGAGGTTTTTCAGCTGAAATAAAGACAGTGATGACAGGTTTAAGAGTGGTAGATATTTATAATAATACATTAATTCACCATTTAGTTTCGTGCTGTCCCTTTCATTTCAAGGAAGATTTTAGCGACAAAAAGTTTTTTTAACACGTTTCAAATGTTAAGTCTATTGAAGCATTATATAGTAAAAATGAAGCATTATATAGTAAAAAAAAAACTTTGATTTGGTTGATATCAAAGTTGAACTTGTGAGAGAGATTGTGCACAGGAGTTCCCTGACCTGATTCCATCATCGCTCTTGTACTACCGGACTACCAGACGTACTGCAGAATATCCTCATTTGGTTAATATCCCGACCAGTTGTAGCGCTTCTCCTCTGCCTTAAAATCAAGAGTGATCAAGCATCTTCTGGGTACACTCGTTCCATCTTAGACCGTGTCCATCGCTTTCCATCAGGCGTAATTCAGGCCAAGAGCAGGCCCAACCAGCAATGACAAAAAAAAAAGAATTTCCAAGAAAAGCTCTTCAGGATGAAAATGTCTGATAAATCACTACAGCTAAGAGAAAGGATTACCATCTCCAATACAACAACACAATTAACAGAACGAATGCTATAATTAACTAAGGGTGGACCACTCATTTGTCGTGAGAACAACCTATTTACTTCCAGGGTGCGTAGGTTTCGCTCGAAATGTATCACCATTCGAAGCTGTCACTTATTCCCATCCGAAATGTCTCTCTAACTATATGTATTATAAGTATAGATAAAGGTTTTAGATCCATAATATAATCAGCCTATAATGTTCCCACTGTTGGGATACAGGCCAACTCTCTATCAGAAGAAGTGGGCCATAATCTACCACGAGGGCCCAGGGTCACAAGTCTTCTATTTTTTGGTTATAAGGCATGCCAGTTTTCTAACGATGATTTTTTTCACTGTTTGGAGAGCAGTGGTGATGAAATTAATTAAGCGCAAAAAAAGTGTGTTCTAAATTGATATCATAGCCTGTATACAATCACAGCTGAGGACTGGTGGCTCAGTTTTATCGACCCTGAATTACAAGTTGTAGGTCGTGAGTTTGAACCTAGGTCGGCACTTTGTGTGTTAATTTCAACACCATTGCTCTTAAAAAATCGAAGGAAAACATCGTGAGGAATGGCTTGTCCAAGGACTAAAAATTCGAAGATATGTGACATCTAATCTATCAACCCGAATTGGGCCCACGTGGAGGATCACGGCTTAGTACCTCCCATTAAGAGGAAGATTGTATCCCAGAAATATAAACGTTATAAGTTGGGTATGAAGTCGCGTCGTGCACGGTCCGCCATTGAAATACTGCTATGACATTCTGAATACTCATCGGTAATTTAAAATTGGAACAACTTATTTTTGAGTAGTTACACATAAAATATATGACCTTATTGGTGATTTTCTTCAGAAAGGTCAGATGCGTAGTACTCGCAACCGGCGAACGTGTATGACCAGACATATGAACGTAAACGACACAAAAGGAGTATGTAAGGATCGTAGTAGGTGGCACTCTGTACTTTCTGCCTACCTCCATGAGAAAAGGCGTCAGTTTATGTATTTATGTTTTTTTTGTCGTGGACGATGCTCCTAACAGTTCACTTCCGTGTGAAACGGAGAGGGAATAGAGATGCGATGGGTATTTTTTTTTGTTTCTCGAATTCCGTACCCGCTTGACCAAACCCCTTCACGGTGTATCCCATACTCACCCACGGACATACACAACAATCCCTCAATACAATAAAGTAATTAAGAGCCAGACGGCAGTGACGTGGCAGCCATTTATCATAACGAGGAAGGCAACACTGAAATATATCAATAGTAATCATTTTCCTTTCCCCTTGCATTTGTTTTGTTTTCCGGGGCGAAGAACTAGGGTTCGTGTGGCTAATGTGCGTAGGTGGTTATAGTGTGATGTATGTTTTTTTTTTTGGGATGATTACCAAAATTATTAAATCAGGTATATATTTTGTTTACTCTCAGAAAGTTTAAATGAAAATATTATTATACATACGATTGAATTATGTTTTTCTATAAAATAATAAAGTGAAATAATAAAGGGAAATAGGAGTTTATAAAACTATTGTATTATACCTAGTTATGTGCAGTTTCATACACTACTTTATCTACTCTCATACATTGGGATTGAACTGATTTGATAAACGAGCAAAGTTAAAAGAGAAACGATCAAATAAAAATGGCGCATATGCGTTCTATTAGAAAAAAATTTTTGATGTAAACTCGTAAGTGATATTAGCTTCTTAGGTTTGCCTGTATCGTATCGATAAATAAATTGTTTCATAACATTATTTTGTTAAAGAAAAAGTGTTATGATTCTATATTTAAATTTCGGTATTGTTTTTTAAAGTATGCCAATATAAATTCATTTTGGAGTTTATTATTAGAATTTTACGAAATGTGAGTAGACAAAAGAATATTAATTAATACGCACTTTTTATTACATTAAACGTACATATCAAGATTCCAATAAATAAAACAGTTAATTATAATTGGTAGGATAGGTTTTCAAAATAGAAATATTCCAATCAATTTTATCGCTAAAGAGAATCACAACTCATCACAAAGTTTCCTAGAAGTGCCAAAAATAATTCTTTCATAAAATTAATTCCTCCATCAGATACGAGAACAACTACCCACCTAGAACTCAAACCGTTACCCTAATGTCACCCATCAAGAATTCCGAATTAAATTTCGCTACTTGAAAAATTATTTCTGATTGCGTCTATTAACATTAGACCAGGATAGGGTTGGTTATCGATGGCTTAATTTCCAAGAGTTATTTGCATCGAGTCAAACGCGTGCCGACTTAATTCCTCCAACATCTGCATATAAATGGATGTAATTTTGTACTGTGACAGCCCTGAGGCACTCCAGACAAATGTTTGTAGTCAGGGCTGTGTTCCTTCCGATTATTGGGGGCACTAATATTGTCTCGTCTGATTGTCGCTGCTGGTTTGTTTTATGTGCTAATGAGGGCAACCCTACGCGTTTGACGAATTCAAAAGTTAATTTAGGAATGGGGCGGTTGAATATATGAATGTTTTATTAGCTCCCCCCGCTCCTACTACATTTTTCATTGATTTTCTTTCGGTGGGTAGTTCTGGGGAATTGGGGCAATTTCTTCTATTCTCAGACACGATTTGGTTTTTTGCTGAGTCCGCGTTCTCTGCAAAATATGCTTACGAATTCTTTTTAGGGTTCCGTTGCCAAATGGCAAAAAACGGAACCCATATAGATTCGTCATGTCTGTCTGTCTGTCCGTGTATGTCACAGCCACTTTTTTCCGAAACTATAAGAGCTATGCTATTGAAACTTGGTAAGTAGATGTATTCTGTAAACCGCATTAAGATATTCACACAAAAATAGAAAGAAAAAAAAATTTTGGGGTTCCCCATACTTAGAACTGAAACTCAATTTTTTTTTCATCAAACCTATACGTGTCATATATGAATAGGTCTTCAAAAATGATATTGAGGTTTCTAAAATCATGTTTTTCTAAACTGAATGCTTTGCGCGAGAGACACTTCCAAAGTGGTAAAATGTGTCCCCCCCCCCGTAACTTCTAAAATAAGAGAATGATAAAACTAAAAAAAATATATGATGTACATTACCATGTATACTTCCACCGAAAATTGGTTTGAACGAGATCTAGTAAGTAGTTTTTTTTTAATACGTCATAAATCGTAAACCGCAATTTACCTTTGATTCAATCAACTCAAATATTAAAAAAAAACATTTAATTTCATAAACATAAACCTTATGCATAAACCGTGAATACTTACAGGTTTGTACGGAACCCCCGTTGCGCGAGTCCGACTCGCACTTGGCTGGTTTTTTCTCTTTTTCTACATTGGACCAATTGTTCAGACTCACCGTTCTGCATGTTATGACAGTACCTGTAATTGTTGTTGATAGTACCTGTAATTGGTTTATTTGAAATACCTGCTTTTAGTTTAGGTTAAAACAGATTTTTATACATAGTTCTGTGATCACCACTCCATTCATCATCATCATCATTACAGCCCTTAGACGCCCACTGCTGGACACAGGCCTCCCCCAATTTGAGGGGCTTTGCCATAAGCGACACGCTTGGCAGGCGGGTTGACGATCGCAGTATGGTGATAAAATGCATAGAGAAAGCTGCTGCCCATTCGCTAGTATGTCCTATAGTCGCTTTTTACGATACCCACACGGGAAGAAATGGGATGGTGCTATTCTTCACGGACCCTGGAGCACAAACCATTCCAATAGCAGGAAGTAATAGATTATTTTTATCTGCATTCTCCGTCGAAGTCAAGTTTCGACGACCAACTTCAATTGTCCATATATTCGAAGCACAACTGCCTTTGACCGTTGTATGAAAAGTGGCTACAACTTGAAAAGAACCAGGTACACGTAGTGTGTCAATTTTATAACCAATTAATTTCCCCGACTGTGCTCACATACATTTTCTTTCTCTAACTAAGGTCTTCATCAAGAAAACTTGCCCAGTGTTAATAATATGATTCGTTAACTGTGTGTCAGTTCGGCACTTAATCTGCGTGGCAACACTTTGTGACACTGTAATTTGTATTCAGTGCGCGAATAATGTAAGGCTGAAGACTCACGTTACGCGGAGTGACATACTTTAAGAGAAATTGTATGAAGATGGATATAGGGGGGCAGATGCTTCCTTGTGTGGTAGGGGAGACACGTGTGGTGATATAAAAATGTACTATATAATATGAAATTTCAAAGTCATAGGTTTTCCTGTGGGTGTCGTAAAAGGCGGCTAAGGGACTTACTAGAGAATGGGCAGCAGCGTTCTCTATGCATTTTACCACCATACTGCGATCGCCAACCCGTCTACCAAGCGTGACGATCATGGCAAAGCCCCCCAAATTGGAGGAGGCCTAAGTCCAGCAGTGGACGTTTTACGGCTGAAGTGACTGTGTGAGGTTTTGGTATGGATATAATCTACGAATAGTATGCTATTGCTGTCAATAAGTACTATACTAGTTCGCTACTGGCTACTAGCTACTCAGCGGCATTTAAACAAAGTTTAAACACAAAATAGAAACCTAATAGCTATCTTGTTGTTAAAACATTATTGTCATTCTTTATTTTTAGCAGACTTCAAAAATTGTATCAGTATTTTTTTTGTTTCTTCTGTACTTCGTCATTTATAAACCAATTTGAAAAACTCTCTCAAATTTGTCAAGGTCTACTTATAGAGTGGTCCCATATAAATTTGACCAAATTACAATTTGTTGTTTTTGAGTTAGCTTCAATAATAGATACGTATTTTTTGCGCTTAGTGTATGTTGATGATGTTTATAATAACTTGCTATGACTGATATTTTTTTAGCAAGTGAAGGTAAATTGAAGGTATACGAATTTGTGTTAGTAAATACCACAACGAAAATAAAACACTTTATTAATTACCGACTTTATTTTCGGAATTCGATACCGAAAAACCGAAAGTACTAAACTAAAGGACATAAAATAATATATTATTAATAATATGTACAACTATATAAAAACAGAGAAAAGAATCATAGGTACGTCAAAAAACTCGTCTGCATCGCTATCAATGGGAAAAGTGCCCAAAAGGCTGCCAGCATTTCCACTTTGTATGGCAATGCTGATTCTTTGGCCAATAAAAACTTTTTTACAAAAAAAAAAAAAATAACCGACTTCCCTAAAAACACTACAAAGTGAAAAATAACTTTAATTTCGGAAATCGGTGTCTTAGGACCTGTATTTATGGTTTTTTTGCCACCGACTTCCGACATTAAAGTTATTTTTCACTTTGTAGTGTTTTTAGGGAAGTCGGTTGTTTTTTTTTTTTGTAAAAAAGTTTTTATTTTTAAATTTTTAGTTGTGGTATTCACCCCGCACTAATTCCAAACAAACAATGCATATTTATGCGATAGCAGAAATCGCGGTTGATTTGCTGTCATTTTTTAAAGAGTTCCGGTATCTGTCTCCCGCACTCATCATCGGATCTATATGAAAATTATATGGGACCATTTCGGAATAAACCCCTTTCAAACAAAAAAAGAATTTTGCAAATCCGTCTATATATGACGGAGTTATGGCCAAACATACATAAAAAAAAAAACATATAAACATCCGAATTGAGAACCTCCTCCTTTTTGAAGAAGTCGGTTAAAAATAGGCCAGCCCTCTGGTCACGTGAAATAAACGACACATGAATATTGGAAGTCGGTTGTTTTTTGTTATTTTTATTTTGAGTCTCACGAACTGTCTAGGTATAAACATTAGGTATTATTTCTTTTTTTCTTTCTTATATTATTTTTTTAAATTAAAGCACGTGTAAACCCAGCCTTAACGCACTACTTAAAGTTTTCCTCACAAGGAAACGAAACGACTGTGCCAGTTTACTGAGACAAGGTTCCATCTCCTTTGAGTTGCGTAAAGATTTACAACCTAGTTGTAGTAATTGGATGTGTCTGAAGGTGTGAAGTGCAGAAACTTGATCGTGTGTTAGAGATGTGTTAGCAAGGTTTGATGATATGACGGGTAGTGTGGGAATCGTGACACGTAATTAGGTGGTTTTGCATTAGGTCTTCTGTCTTTTTAACCGAGAACAAGAAGGGGGAGGTTCTCAAATCGTTTGATTTTTTTTATGGATGTTCCACGAGTCCTCCGGCAATTACAACAAAATTACATTTAAAAAAAATATAATTTTAAATATAATAATAAATATCTTAGGACAGCCAAAACACCGTTATCTGATCCCAAACTAGGCAGAGCCTGTATGTACTTCGGCAACCAGACAACTGATTAACATACTTATATATTTCTAAATACTTACATATTTTAGATAAATTACACCCTTTTTTTTTTTTTTTTTTTTTTTTTTTCGGATGGGAAATCATCAAATGACTTCTCCCGCTCTGGGCGGAGCGGGAGGGCGTGTCAGACTTTTACTGACTAAAACCCACCCGTGTTCCTTCAGTTGCCCATGTGCCAGGGTCACGGTATCTCTTTAGAACAATCACGTGACCCCGGCAGGCATCGGTCCTAGCAGACCCCTTCAGTACTGCTGACATCTCTTTGAGGCGCGCGTGGAACACTACGCGCCGTCGACCCGAGCTTGGTCCTTACCGGGTGGCGAGCTACCCATTGCTCGCCACCCGCAAGCTCGCGCCTACGGTGGCCGGGAGTCCGCAATCGACTCCCGGCGCCCGGGGCGTCTCCTCCTAAATTACACCCTCAATATTGATTAGGTTCTGCTTCAAGTGTGGGCCCATATGAATTTGATTAAATTTTCTTGTAGTAGTAGTTTTTTGTGTTAGTTTCGATAATACGTATTTACTACATTTTGTGTATCTTGTGATGTTTTAATACTTCCTGCCAGTGTTGTTTACATATCAAGTAGGCAGTAGTTTTGAAAGAGCCTTTAGTTTAGTTGGTGTTTCAATCAGTTGAAAGCGTAAGTCAAGTGTTATTTTAATTGTTCCAGTCTGTTTGGGGTCGATTCGAAAGAAACATGTTTATGGGTTTAAACGCTTGGAAACATGCTGGTCTCGCTCCATAGGACAGTCTTAGAGTTTATCAAACTAGTTGCTCACTTAATTGTGTAGATAATATTTATTTTTTCTTCTATGACACTGTTTTACATTCTGTAATTACTGTAACTCACACACTGACAGTTTATATGGGTAGTTCATATAATTGTTTTTTTATTTAACTGCTTTTGTTAATTTATTTTTATTTTCTTTTAATTTAATTTGTTGTGTATATGTATCATTTGCATCGTTGTATATGTAAGCGGGCACGCCCTTTATGCCTGGAGGCTTTAGTAAGGTTTTAAGTTCTGTTTACGATTTTGTTTCATTATTCATTTCAGCTTGAGTTTAGTTTTCAATGTTTTGTTGGTATAATGGCGTGTGCTAGCTGACATATGGCGAATAATGTATGTTTTGTTTTATTATATTAATAACTTATACAATATTGTATAGAATCAAGTTCTTCTAACTTAACAGACAGCAGTGCTGCTGGGGAGTTTGTTCCGCCACTTCTTCTTCCCAGCCAAAGCACTAGGAAGTGTCGAAGGGCGGGCGTTTTGGGGGGACTGTCTTATGTGACTTTGACGTTCAAAAAGTGCTGACTCTCAGCCTAGTTTGAATAAATGAATTTTGATTTGATTTGATTTGAAAAAAAAATAGTTTAAAAAACTAAAAAACACGCTTCCATTGAAAACCAAACTAAAAGTACAAAACAATGGAAAACAGCGTGGGGTGCTTTTTAAGGTATTTTTTTTATTGATATCAGGCACCCTACGCTTTTTTCCATTATTTTGTACTTTTTAGGGTGTTTCGAATTTTGAGACGTATGTCAGCTTAGTTTGTGACGTATATCAGCGTAGTTTTCGAAGACAGTTTTTTTTGCTGTCCTTGTACCTAACCCTGGCACGGATAATGGCACAAATGTATGAAATTATTGCATCGTCATCGGTTTTTGACAGGTGTGCAAAGTTTGAATAAAATCTGGTCGTTTAAAGTGGGTCAAAATCGCGCTATAAGGAGTCGGTTACAAACAAACATACAAGTGAAGATAATATAAAGCGTGTAATTATGAGATTCTCAGCAGCAGCTTAGAGTCTGACCATATAAGTTTATATGGAATAAAATATTGAGAACTAAGAGTTATTTTTATTTGTGCTCGGTTAATGGTAAAACTTTCCACCTATTTCATAACTTGTTAGATAAGTATACCAATTTCCTTGTCTGCAAAAACCTTTTTGGAATACAGACGTCATTATATTTATTTATTTAAACTTCTCGCACACAAAAAAGGTACAAAGGTGGACTTAATGCCTTAGGCATTCTCTACCAGTCAACCAAGCGTGGTGAAGAGATTAGATAGCAGGTGCTTTGGTTGAGAGGAACAGTTATTGAAAAATACTATTAAAATACATCCTATATCAAATTATAAATAAGATGGGAAATATAAAACAATATCATATTGATATTATATCATTATCATATATCTTTAACTAGATAATAAGGGTAGACAGAATCATACCATTTTCAGTTTTCGCTCCACATTCAGTTTACTCTTACATAAAATACGAGTATCTACGCACGACTTTATACAGTTATATGTTACAAACACGAGTTTCAAGTTTCACATTCAGATATGAATGCGAGTGGTGTTAATGAGATACGAGTAGCGAATGCGTTGCCAAAGATAAGATAACGTACAGAAGGTCAACTCCATACAACGCATGGAAACGCACGCACACTCAGATACTCATCACGTACCTACATCAAATGCAAGAGTGTGTAGTGACATCTACAGGTCAATACACGAACTACGTAGCAGAAGAGCTAGCTGTAAATTGCAGGTGACGACATCACTACGCTAGGGAGCGTAGACATTTTTCGTCGGTTATTAAAAAAACAGATGACCTATTCCTAATGTGTTGACCGCGTCGATACTGCACTATTCTATTAAATAATAACCGACGTAAAATTGTAACGCAAGAGTTAATAATTTTATACTAC
Source organism: Aporophyla nigra (assembly GCA_947507805.1). Classification (NCBI taxonomy): domain Eukaryota; kingdom Metazoa; phylum Arthropoda; class Insecta; order Lepidoptera; family Noctuidae; genus Aporophyla; species Aporophyla nigra. The sequence goes on along the minus strand of OX382304.1, from coordinate 22,021,235 downwards.
ATCCATTGTAACAATTCGTCCATTGATGTTGTTACCACTCTTTCTGATGGCTAGACATCAACCGTTGGGCAGTAGCACGCCAAACGCATCCGGCAAAGAATCCTACATTTTCAATTAAAAAACACCTTGTTCCTTCACCCTACTACAACTAGTGATCCCGAGCATGATCGTTACGAACTTGTTTTCATTTGAAATAGTTCACGATCACCATACATGTTCGTGCGCCTCTTTTAGCACGTTGTTTGGAGTTGGTCTTCCGTGGTTATCTATTTTGAGGCGCTGCGCAAATGATGTGCTGAACTGCTGACTACCCGCACTTTTGTACTTATTTAGTTTGTAGTTTTATATATTGGAGGTAATGGGGGAATGTTTTTAGAAGTATATAACATATTATATAAGAGAGTTGTAGAAATTGTTTTGTAGAGTAGTTTTGTTTGAAAATAATTGGTTGAGATAAATGAAGGATACATCTTTTGAAGAGCTAGCAAAAGAACACTAAAAAACTCGACTACTGATAGTCACGCTCTGAAAAGTATGATACCAGAAAATATTCTCATCTGAAAGCCATGGTCGTATGCTAATTTGCCTTATGTTTCCTTACTACTGTTAGAACGTATTGTTTTGTAAGGGTAGGTGACATGACCACGGCTATCAGAAAATAATATTTGTTTGTCTCATACTTTTTACAGCTGATTTTGAAACAGCCGGGTCTAAGTTTTAGGAGTTTTTAGGGTTACGTATCCGAATAGTAACCAACGGGGCTCTATTACTAAGCCTCCGCTGTGCATATTTCCGTCCATCCGTCTGTCTGTTAACGGGCTGTATCTCATGATCCGGAATAGGTAGCCTGTTGAAATTATCATAAAATGTGTATTTCTGTCGCCTATCAACAAATAATAAAAATAAAATAAAAAATTAAAGGGACCCCTTTAATTTTTAACTTTATTTTTATTACTCATACTAGAAACATTTTTTTTTACGGCGTTTTTTGCCTTGTGGTACGCACGGCTACACATTTCCAATAAGCTAACTTCTCATTGTACGGCATATGTATACAATGTGACCTCAGCTAAAACTGGAAATGTAGAGCTTGAAGCTTAACCGTGTGTACGAAACCCTTCGTGTGCGAGTCCAACTCGCACTTGGCCAATTTTTTTTAGTAATACAAAAGTTAGGTCATTCCTCATTGGCTACGCTATTACGGCTAAACCAGTTTAGCAATAAATCGAACTGGATCAAATTTTGTTTATTTAGGTTACACGTGTAAATGAAAGACACGTGGAACCGCGAAATTTTATGTCGGTAAAATAGAAGTTTTATTTATATTTTCACTATGTCAATATGAGATGATTAAAATACATGACTTCTGTTTGCCACGAAGGGTTACGCAGAGGTGTACTTATGTAAGTATAATATAGTAATTTTCAATATTATGTAATTAAATAATGAAATGTAGTTCGTTGGTACGCGCATCAATAAGGAAATCCTGTATTTTTTATTCGTGGAAAACTTGTTTGGGCTATGGAGTACAAATGTGGTTCATAAAACAAAAAAAGGCGTGGATATTGAAAACGAAAATGCTTTTTTTTGTAGAATTTCTGTTAGTATTATTGAAATTTGGCCAGAAAAACAGCTGCGGGTCAAGCAAGTACAAAATTTACGTACATAACATTACTATGAATTTGAAGAGGCTGAAATATTTGCGACTTTCGCTGTCTATGTTTTAACCCTTGGGCAAATTTTCGAGAAAACAAGTTACAACTACGTACATTGCTTCTAATGCCTCATATCAACAAAGACCCTGTAAGTACTTTAACAACAGTAGACACTAAATTATCAAAATGATCTACAGGGCGTGTCCCATTACTATAGTTCCCAGCAATATTATATTACTAATTGTTAAGGGCACTTGCCATAAATACGGCTTACGACCCATCCCCCATAACACCATGGTTTAATTTACCACCGTTATTATGTGCTGCGATAGAACAGTCGACCTCGTAATTACACTACACCCACAAATCCAGCCGACCTTTTTCATTGTCACATCTTATAATAGATACAGTGATTTCAAGATGACATTCCAACAGAATAGATAAAATAAAATAGCTTTACTGATGAAAAATTATCATATTTTTTTTCCTACTTTAAGTTATACCGCTATCGATAGCGGTAAAAGAATAGATAAAGATGGAATAAATATTCTGTAGAAATGCCATTTTGAAATCTTACTTAGTTGAAGTAAGCTAGATGTTAGTTATCACTAGTGTCAATTCGGTGGACAGACGGCTCACTTCACCTGCCTTTTGCACAGTGAGATTTTTACGACCCGGTTTCAAAAAAGGAGGGCGTTCTAAATAATCTTTCTTCGTTAACTCTCTTAACTCCATCGTTTATAAACTCTTGTTTTGTTTGAAAGATTATACTTTTATTATGGTGGTCCCAAATAAATATGGTATAATTTTGATATGTGATTTTTGAGTTAGCTTCAATAATATGTATTTTTTCTACTTAAGTGTATGTTGATGATGTTATAACAATAATAACTTCATGTTGCTGTTATTTACTTGGTAAGTGACGGTAAACATTTTATTTTCACAGAGTTAATCACAGCATCCAATTGTTTTGTGACAGATTGACAGTTTAGATGTACAATTCCGTAGATATTATTGTCAAAAGTGATAAAGTATTTTCGAGAGCGACTTGTGTAGTCGCTCTCTGCGACACATTAAGTTATTACAAGTATAAGCTGACCTCGTATTTGAAGGTTCTCCTTACAATAAGGAGTCAGCTTATACTGGAACTGTATACATCAATGTTGCGTCTTGTTGTAGGTACGTCTTACGGGGTATGAATGGTGTAAGTGAAAATTTATGTTTTGAGGGTAGTTGTGAATTAGTGGGATACTTATGTGATAATGTAGGTAAGTAGATGTGTTGTGTTGCTTAAAAGGACAGATTAAGTAATTAACTGAAAGCTACTTAAATTAGAAATGTGAGCTGTAAGTTCAATGTAGGTGATGAAAATTCTAGAAAATACCAACTTAACATATAAAAGTCTGCCAGGGTCGCGAGATTCGTTCGAAAGAGTTATCGTGGCCCTGGCATATGGGCAACTGAAGGAACACGGGTGGGTTTTAGTCAATAAAAGTCTGACACGCCCTTCCGCTCCACGCTAGAGCGGGAGCCGTCATTTAATGATGTTCCAACAAAAAAAAAAAAAAACAGAAAAACATAAAAGTACCTTCTTTTTTCATATACAGGGTGGCAGGGTCATTGACGCACATTTTTTTCCCATGGATTAAGCACATGATTTCCGTAGCGTAGATATTTTTGGTGGGTTATAAAAATAAATTTGCTGCTTCTTACAATAGTGCAGTACCTACACCCCAGCGTCGAAATGGGAGTGAAGTAGTAGGTTGTTAAAAAAAGTTTAGAATCATGTACAAACTCTGATGTATCTTCCATAAATCTGGATTAAAACAGGTCAAATGCACTTGGATAGAGAGGCATTCATGAAATTGTGTCATTATTATATTAAAAACTTTTTAAAATATTGAAAGGCAATACATAAAAATAAATGTAATTATTTATTTACAGAAAATAGAAAAATACCAACACGGTTATATGAAACTCGGTGACAATTCCGAGCTAAAAGAGAGCGAATTTACTCCAATTCAATACGAAGCTGAATATTCAAACGCGTCGATATTGCATTACTAACGAATGCATAAATATTTCTGTATTCTCTATTTATGGAGGAAACTAAAACAAATACATGAATATTTAATTTTTGATAGCAGTACTGGGATATTCTTAAAAGTATCCAAATGTTATAAAGCTGAAGAGTTTGTATGGTTGAACGTACTAATCTCAGGAACTACGTTTAGTGTTGGAAAGCCCATTTATCGACGAAGGTTATTGACTATACAAAATCACGCTAGGACTCTTAGGGGCCCAGCAAAACGAGAAAAAGTCACGAATACGAAGAGCTGGCACGGGCAGGTGATTAGATACGACTGGGAGAGTCGAGGAAGCAAGGTATTTAACGCGGACGAAGTCGCAGGCTTCCATCACAAATATATTTTGTGATGGAAGAGTTAATTATGTGAAAATCTTAGTCAAATCATTTATTTTCAAATAGGCACATAAAAGACAGTTTTGAACGTCCAAATTTCCATAAAAAGTAGCCCCTTCCAAAAGATAATTTCGTATGGAAAATAATCGGCAGGAAACTCTACTGTTACTATTTTAAATGTTTAGTAATATTTTGTACCAATACATTACCAATTGTATCAATAGATGTCATAAAAATTATAATTACGCAATTAAATTAGCAACTATTTTGATTTTGTCTAGGCTAAAAATTGTCCAATGGATCAGGATCAGTAAGTATCTATCCAAACATTACTTTCTAGGATATCCTCTATTTACAGATTTTTTATTTATGACACACCGAGAAACATCATCCCATTGTTTTTTAAACCATATTCAATTTAATTGTCAGTTGTCTCGTAATTATTTAAGCTATTCAATAATAATTAGCATGGCACTTATTTCAAAATTTGACTATTATATAGCCTTCAAAAGCTGGCTGATACTAGTTAGAACATAATATTGATACTCTTCATACAGGCACATATGTAAATACTGTGATTTCCGACATCAACGAAACATGGTTTCATAGTGTTACAACAGTAGGTAAGTAGCTCGGAAAAAAAAGTAGAAAATTTTCACACACGCCATTTTAAAATATGTCAAACCAAAAACAAACATGTTACCACTTTAATAGTTACGTATTATTAATCCAACACACGATAAGATCACTAGGGCTGTCACAATTGCAAATTACAAATTGGCAAGCCGGCAATTTTATTTGCGTAGCGTGCTTTTTAATTTGTCAAAGTGGTCCTGACAAGGGTTGGTTATAACAAGGCTACAATTTCAAGCCTTTATCATCGAGAGGGTAAGGGTGTAAAATTCTCATACTTTGTAATTTGTATAAATTGAGTCAAATTGTAATTTAGAACTCGCTTTTTTCTCTTGTTACATTTTTTTTGTTTTGATGTTGTTCAGTGGGGTGTCGCGAAATTAATAATGTGGAGGGTATCCGTAGCGTGAAATTGACGTTTCTGATTTCGGTGCTATGATATTAGTCGGTGACGGGTGACGTAAAAGTAGGGGGCTCGGATTTCAAAATATTTTATTTTCAATAATGTGAACTATCATTACGGGGCTGACAAAAAATGTTACGTCCTTGAAAAGGGTTGACGTGTTGCAAAATTCTATTTTTTAACCGACGAAAAATAACGGAGGAGGTTATCAATTCGACGCGTATATATATTTTTTTTAATGTATTATTTACATAGTTGTCCGATTGTGATAATTCTTTTTTTAATGGAAAGAGTATACTCCGAGGGTGGTCCAATATAAATTTGAAAAACAAAATCGAACCCTAAGGATCGGAAAACAGGGGATGATTGATTGTTCACTCATTGATTGTAAAGTATAACCACGCATAACTTTGCACAGAGTAGTCCTATTTTGATAATTCTTTTTTCATTGGATAGGGTATACCTTGCCAAGTATTATTGGTACATTAAAGCCACAAAAAATTACAAAATAAAAACTTTTTAACAAAAAATTAAATCGCCGAAAAAACAAAAAAGCAAAAAATAATAAACCATAAAATTTTGAGTCGGCGCTGAAAAATCAATGAACAAAGATCACTTCAAGCGCCAACTCATAATTTTAAGGTTTATTATTTTTTGCTTTTCTGTTTTTTCGGCGGTTTAATTTTTTGTTAAAAAGTTTTTTATAATACCAGACTAGTTGATGATCTTTACATACCAATACCCCTCCGTGCCTCAGAAATCACGTAAAGCTGTTGGTCCCAGTGGTCAATTGTGGATTTTTGATAGTCGTTACCAGTGGTCAGAAGCTTGACAACCAGTCTTACCAAGGGGTATCGTATTAGCCAGTAATTGGGTTGTGGCGGTCGCTCTGTGTAAAATATTGGAATTCAGCGGCATCTAGTTTGGCAGAAAAGCTATACAGATGATAACTATTTTCAAATAAATATTTTGCTCACTACTAACATAGACTTACCTAGTCCTCGAATCTCCAGTAAACGTTTGACTTTATTTTTTCTTTTTTGCGAGCTTTGTCAATTCCTCATGATACCTATTTAGTTGTCCATATTTTGCCACACCAGCCGGTAAAACACACTACCACATTTCACCCCTCACTCATAAAACACATCGTCAAAATACTCGAACTGACTCTCATTGCGGCACAACTCTACCATAAATTACTCTCCACATATCCTACTTCATTATAACGTGTGCCAACACCTACCTACATACATTAGACCGTTGACTTTGCAATTAACAAGCTCCCATTGTTCCTACGTACGTAAAACTCCAGTAAAACAATAAAACACGGTCCCAATGTTATGATTAGAGGAGAGGATTGTAAATTTTGAGGCCGTGGATTATGCTAATAATATGAAAATCCGTCCCTTGTTCGTCGACGACAAGTGTGGCGAAACACGCGCGAGTGGTTGTCGCAACCCTAGAGGCGTGACGTCATCTTGTCGCGGCATAATTCTGTATTGACGTGTATATTTATGAAGACGGCGCGGTCTTGGGTCGAATTTTGTGCTCTGAAGTGTAGGTGTTCATATTAAAAATAGAATTCGGTCATTCGTCATCTTTTTAGCCTATTTCCAACTATGATGGGGTCTGTTTCCAGTCCGGCTGCAGCTGAAAAGAAGTATTTTACATAGGGCGACTGACTATCTGACCTTTCAATCCAGTTACTGAGTAATACGATACGTCTTCGTAAGACTGGTTGTCAGACTTTCGGGCTTCTGACGACCCTTAACGACGTTCAAAGATCTACGAATGATAGATGGGACCAACCACTTAACGTTTCAGAGGCACGAAAAGGTCTCAGTATGTAAAGATGGTCACTCATCTACGGAACAACCGTGGCTGGCGTGGGCTAACCTGATGGATTGATCTATGGGGCCACAAGCCCATCTGACTAACCTATCTATACTATATAATCTATACTAATATTATAAAGCTGAAGAGTTTGTTTGGTTGTACGCGGCAATCTCAGGAACGACTGGTCCGAATTGAAAAAATCTTTTTGTGGTGGGTAGCCTATTTATTGAGGAAGGCTATAACCTATATAACATCATGCTACGGTCAAAAGGAGCGGAGCAGCAACGAAAAATGGACGAAAACTGGCAGGCAATTCGATGCGACGGGAAGGGTCAGGGGAGCAAAATTTGACGCGGTCGAAGTCGCGGGTAGAAGCTAGTTCCGAATATAAATGTTTTTGGACTAAGCTATTAATTAAAGCGGCTATGATGAACTGGAATAAATAAATTAAACGGCTCAGTGAATAGGCAACTACTATTGTCATAAAATATGCTTATTTAAATCACTATTATTGATATCATGTACTCATAATCTCGATGCTTTACCAAAATTCAATCATGCATAAAGCTTAATTAAATTTATATTTATCCCAATGGCGGCTACACATATATTTTTGAAAATCGAAATGTTACCTCCATAATTAAATCATGTTCAAACATGTTTAAATAAATACTAAACATTTATTAATAACAGAAGAGAGAGTGAGTGATTTTATTTAGAAATGTAACGAAGCGTTTTTACCGCTCCGCTTGCCTCTCTGATCGTGAATACGCACAAATGAACGGAAAATTGAATTTATTTCACGTATTTATAAACGATTTTATTTTGTTTGTATCGTGAATTGATAACGTCTGATTGACTGTAGCTATGTAGGGACTTTTGTAACGCAATCACTGATAAAAACTGACCGCCTCTTTGGTGTCCTGGTTGCACACGTTACTGCTGACTAAGAGCTTTAAAATTCAATTTCTGAGTCGGATAAAGAGCAATTTTTTTCCGTTTGGAATTTCTTAGGTGCTGCTCGAAAGCAGGATTTGTGCCCGGTTAATGGCAATAGGTTTGCTCTGAATTACGTGGGACTTAAATATAACTGATGAAATGTGGGTGTATTATAGGCACATCTCTGACCAAACCCTCGGAGAAAACAAGGCGCGATGATATGTTAAAATTGTTTGATTGTAAGTTGGGGTAAGATCTGAAACGTCGAATTTGAACATTTCTCATATACCTTAGTTAGTCCAATTATTGAGGAAAGGTATGGGTTCATCATCATCATTTCATCCGTAATACGTCCACTGTTAGACCTAGGCCTCCTCCAATTTGAGGGGCGTTGCCATAATCGCCACTCGCCACGCTTGGCAGGCGGATTGGCGATCGCAGTATGGTGGCAAGATATATAGAGATCGCTGCTGCCTATTCTCTAATAAGGGTAAACACCGTTGTCACTCAACCCATGGGTAGTTTAACTTAAATATAAAATAACAGAGCGAGTTAAAAAATTTTTTTTTTTTTTAAAAGGTTTAGAATGAATTTACGCGCGAGAAATGAGCGACGCTACGACGCGGCGTTACGTGCGTTCGCTAGCGAGACTGACAGCTGACTGACTGGGGTCGCGACTCGTGCGTTGGCGTCGGGCAACGCGGCGTATTGAGATAAAGTTTGTTGCCCTCGCGCATAGGGTGAAATGTTGTAGTGGAAAAAAGCAGATTTAAAAAAAATAAAAAGGTTGTTTTTTTTTCATTGATTTTACGTTCTATTAACGAAACCAAATCACTGGTTTGAAGGATAACAGTGTTTACCCTTACATCCTGTAAATGGTTGTAAGGGTATAGGTTATTTAACATCAACTGCTAGACATATATCTCTTCCAAGTTTAAGAGGTTTGCTATAATCCCTATGCTTGGCAGGCAGGTTGGCGTGCACAGTATGGTGGTAAAATGCAAAGAGAACGCTCCTGCCTATTCTGTAATAAGTCCCTTAGTCGCCTTTTATATTCATATTCCTTACTTTATTTAAGAAATTGGGTGATGCTATTCGTTACGTCTTACTTGAATTATTGAATAATATCTACTCTTGTTCAGACAAAGAAAGCTCCTCAACAACGGTAAGAGTTAATCGAACTACAATAGATACGTTACCGTAGTTGAGTTAGGTTGTAGCTGGCAGCGTGCCACTACTCTTTACCGTTGTGACCTTGAACCTCGGCGTACCTACTGTACAATTGTTTTATCTCACTGTCTTTTTGTGAAGTTTGCGTCATCAGTCTTTGAGAGTATTTAATTTGGGTCGTGTTAATAAATTTTTTGTTAATATTTTTATTCTTAAGTTTACATCACTATGTAATAGTAAAAACATGCAACGCAAGAAAGCAATTGAAAGTACTTAAAAAAAGTTAGTCACAGTGTGACTTTATAATCTACACTAGCTTCTGCCCACGACTTCGTCCGCGTCAAATTTTTGCTCCCCTGACCCTTCCCGTCGCATCGAATTGCCTGCCAGTTTTTGACCATTTTTCGTTGCTGCTCCGCTCTTTTTAATTGTAGCGTGATGTTATATAGCCTATAGTCTTCTTCAATAAATGGCTACCCAACACAAAAAGAATTTTCTCAATTCGGACCAGTAGTTCCTGAGATTAGCGCATTCAACCATCCAAACAAACAAACAACTCTTCAGCTTTAATATTAAGCTTTAATATTATATTTTTTAATATTAAGTATAGATTAACGGCGGACAAAATTGCAAACACGTTGAAGTATGAAATTTATTTTTGTCATAGACTTTTACGTCACATTCGCTCTGACCAATGACGTTCGCTTTTTCCATAGTTTTATTGTACTTTTAAACATTTATTTCTTGCTCGAAAAGAAATTATAATCAAATCAGAAGTAAGAAAAGTTTTTTTTTTTAAATAGCCTTATTTGAATCGCACGCACATTACCTATTGCTTTTTACGTGGTACATAAATCATTCTTACTTGCGGCTTGGAAAAAGCCCGACTGTTCGTGCTAGATGACTCACAGTAAAAGTGCATCACATGGGGTTCAAACGCTGTTCGTCGTACCTAAGGCCGAATTCATGGCTTCGAACGATGCGACTTGCGTCAAGTGACACGCGTGCGTGTCACTCAGCTAGTGGCGTCGCGGTGATTCCATGCTCTAAAAACTTTCGTTTGTTTTTATAGCAGTCGCTGTACGAAGACGCTGTGATTCACTAAAAAAAAAGAGCATCATATGAGGTCTGAACGCTGTTCATCGATGGCTTAAGGCCGAGTTCACGCCCTCGAACGATGCTACTTGCGTCAAACAACATGCATGTCAATCGTTTCCTTCCATCGCTCCACAAGGCGAGTCAGTCGTGGTGACTCGAGGCATGCTCTCAACACGTTCTTTCGTTTGTTTTATCAGCAGCCGCTGTCACAAGACGCGGTGACCCACGGTAAAAGAGCATGATATGGGGTTTAAACGCTGTTCGTCGCTGTAGTACTTTAGGCTGAGTTCACGGATTCGAACGAAGCGACTTGCATTAAGGGACACGCGGCTGCGTCCCCTATTTTCGTCCGTCTCTCAGTCGCGTCGTGATGATTCTTGGCATACCCTAAACGTCTCCTTTCGTTCGTTTTCTCAGCAATCGATGTCGCAAGACGCATGACTTCTCGGTAAAAGCTTTCATATCCAAAAACTATTTTAATTTCTAGCTCACTCGTATATTAAATAGCGCAAACTCTGTGAGAAAAGCTCATCTCAAATCAAAATATAATATAATAATAGTATCGCTATTAGTAGAAGCAATTTAAAAAAGCCACATTTTAGATTGATAATTAATTTTATGAAATGTACAAAGTCTGATTCAAACTCATCCTGTATTTTAGGTAAAAATGAAACACAAACGAAATCCTCATTTTGATTTATAAAACATACATCCTGACATGTCTTCTCATTGATATAATCCCCACTATATGACGTCACTCATAAAGCCGAGTACAGACAAGTGTAATCCGTAAATAATGATGTACTTGCGAACAACGCAAATTATTTTAAAAGAGACTCCGCATTCATGTAGGCAGTGTGCAATCGGCTTTGTTTGAGAAATGTCATGTGTTTTTATTTTTCTGTTGTAATTATATTGGAGTAGGTTTGATAAAAGAGGATCCTTGTTTCATTAAAAACACACATGTTTCGAATAATGTTGATATAACGTTTGAATTGTCATAAGGCTCTATTATGCGTCCCTTTTTTTGGATGGGAAATCATCAAATCGCACCCCTAGATCTAAAGGGAACTAATTCAAAATTCTTAATTTTTGAGTGATGCACATCTTTGAGTCTGTCATTTCAATACCTATCGACCAATAAACCAAATTCAAAACTATTTCCAATATTTGGAGTCGAATGTTGAAAATAGTTTTGAATCTGGTTTATTAGTCGATAGGTATTGAAATGACAGACTCGAAGGTGTGCATAACTCAAAAATTATGAATTTTGAGTTAGTTCCCTTTAGATCTAGGGGTGCGAAATGACCTCTCTCGCTCTGGGTGAAGCGGGAGGGCGTGTCAGACTTTTACTGCTTAAAACCCACCCGTGTTCCTTCAGTTGCCCATGTGCCAGGGTCACGGTAACTCTATCGAACGAATCCGCGACTGTGGCAGGTATTATGGCTCCCTAACAAATTTTATATAGGACGAGAGGAAAGTACTACATCGAACACTATTTGGTAGTTTGCACGTTTATGTACTAGAACTAACACTTACACCTAAACTTAGACTAGGTGCGCCATCTGGTTTCACGCGCATAGCTCTCGATCCCATAGGAGTTTCGGGATGGAAATATTCTGTGTCCTTACCCAGGTCATGGTCTACCAAAGTGCCAAATCTAATCCAGATTTATTCAACACGTTATGCATGAAAGCGTATTAAGCAAACAAATAAATAAATAAAACAAACATTTTTTCGTATTTATAATATTTGAAAGGATTTTTATAAGGAGAACTAAATATGTAAATAATAACTCACACACACCCTCACACACACCCTCACACACCCTCACTCTTCACACTCTCACCCATACTCACACATATCACACGAATACTTATGATTTGGCCCTTTTCTATGCATAACGCTCATTCATTTACATTCATGTTTGTATAATATTAAGTTACCCATTTAATTTAGTTTTTCATGTTAACACTAACTACATATGAATTGCATAAGATAATGATAAATGGAAGCACGGAGTCCCCTAACACAAATAAATTCCTTACTTTAAAGGTTATCTCCAATGACATGTATCGAAATGCCTTATGTAATTGAAATAAACATATTGTTTTTTGTTTTGTTTCTGATTCGCGACTGTATGCACCTTTAATGAATCCCATAAAATTAAAATCTGTAGATCCACGAGATTTACTCCTAAAATAAACATCTTATATTATTTTCTCCCCTTTCATCTCTCATAAATATAACACAAAAGCAAGGTATGCACACACTTAAAGAAAATTACACTTCTTAACTTACCATAGCTGAGTCAGTTAGCAAAACTGGGGACTTTAAGTTACCCAAGTAATATGAGCAGAATCGCTGTATAAGTATTATTTATTGCGCAAACTGTGCCGGGGTAATTATTTAGGAAGCTACCCCTACCCTATTAAGGGGGGAGAGATATTAGAATGTGGTGTTTGCGAACCAATGAACTGCGAATATTTGCTTCGCTTCGGTATCGAATTGTTTGGTGTTAACGGGCTGTTTCCTATTTCGATTGGATGTGGATTTAGTTTTGTTTTAATCTGTTTCTCTTTTTATATAATTTATCCTTTCATTATCGATTCCTATCTTAATTTGCAAGTACTTTTAAATGCATTATAAAAAGGAGAAAGAGGGGCGTCACAAACGAAATTCCTTAGGTATTTTCTTCAATGTAACTTAACATTCTAAAAACGTGCACGTAGGGGCCAACCGCGGCAAGCATAGGTTAATCTGATCAATCGACCCGTACAGCTATAATTACTTAGCCCAAAGCCCCTCCTCACTATGACCAAAGCCATTGCAAACCATGTTAATGATAGAAATGTGCCAATCGACCGTGAGTTTGAGTCTAGCACAATTGCCAATCCAATGAAATAGTCAGCAGTCTTTTACGATGTACCTCTGCACTTCTGTTTTCCGAGAGTGCGATAAAATACAACCATTTTTAACCGACTTCAAAAAGGAGGAGGTTCTCAATTCGGATGTTTATATGTTTTTTTTTTTATGTATGTTCGGCCATAACTCCGTCATATATAGACGGATTTGCAAAATTCGAAAGGGGTTTATTCCGAAATGGTTCCATGTAAATTTCATATAGATCTGATGATGAGTTCGGGAGACAGACACCGGAACTCTTTAAAAAATTACAGCAAATCAACCGCGAATTCTGCTATTGCATAAATATGCATTGTTTGTTTGGAATTAGTGCGGGGTGAATACCACAACTAAAAATTTAAAAATAAAAACTTTTTTACAAAAAAAAAAAAACCAACCGACTTCCTTAAAAACACTACAAAGTGAAAAATAACTTTAATTTCGGAAGTCGGTGGCAAAATAATCATAAATACAGATCCTAAGACACCGACTTCCGAAATTAAAGTTATTTTTCACTTTGTAGTGTTATTAAGGAAGTCGGTTGTTTTTTTTTTGTAAAAAAGTTTTTATTAAGTCAATTTTGTATAGTGACATCCCAATACAAAAGCCATTCCCTAAATAAATATACGATGATGCGTTATATTGCATTCAGACGCGTTATTCTGAAAAGTCAATATTGCGTTGCGTTCCATTAACAAATGCATGTATGCGAGCGTTATCAGTTGCGACCAGCCGACGGGGCGCGGAGGACAAATGACACAGTGTGATGAATACAGTAGGGATAAATTGAAAAATGTGAGAAAGGTAGTGAAATGTGAACAGCGCAAAAAATAACATGACATGACGCCTATAAGCCCCGTAAGATAACCAAAGGTGGGACCCAAAGGTGTACAGGACACCCACATCTTGCCCGTTACGTAGAACTCCTATGAAATACGGGGCGTGAAACTTTAATAATCTGGTTGATTTTAATAGCTTCATAAGTTTATATATTTATCATAGTATTTTTTAGTATTTCATTGGTGTCAAACAGCTGCGACCAAGGGACCAGTTTATTTCTGACCATGCATAACTTTGTACAGAGTGGTCTGATTTTGATAATTCTTTTTTTATTAGAAAGGGTATATCCTGAAAGTGGCCAATGTAAATTTGGAAAAATATCCAACCCTAAGGGTAGGAAAACAGGCATGTTCGGCGCCGACTCAAAATTACTTAGGCTACTTATTTTTTGCTTTTCAGTTTTTCTATGGACGATTCGTGACTTTGCACCCTGTACCGTGTACCTATACCATATTTCTCCTCTTTAAAAGAGATCGTAAAAAAAACATTACCCGAAATTGACCCACTGTTCGTTTCTATGCTACATCGCGATAGTGGGTAGCCGGGCGCCAAGTGCAATATCCGCTTTGACCGCGCGTTCCACTAATTGATTCCGACTCCATTCACTACAAAACATATTGCGGGCAACATTTCAAATATTTTTTTGAAGTACTGCTTCGATCAATTACTAAGTTTTTATTAAAAGCTGGTTAGGGAATTAGTATTAACTTTATGTAACGGGATTTGGGAGATAGATTTCGTAATTATTTTGTGAGACAAATGAGTATAAACGTACATACACGTCTATATTTAAAAACTAGATGGTAGTGGCATTTCCTAGCTGCCTGATCCCTGAGAAAAAATCCCGAAACAAGCGAAGAGGTCATGGTGTCTTTTAAAGCCCAAACATGTTATGATTAGGATTTTATACGATTCTTAAAATGCAGGGCCATGCAAGGCCCTTTTGAAGAAAGAGACATTGCAGCTTTGGGCTGTCCTGTCCCAACATTTGCATGCATCAGTCATCTTGTAAGCGGTATGTGAACGTAGTTCCCTTTAAAACTCGTAAGAAACCAACTCATATTAGTTTGAAAAATGAAAAGAATGTAATAGAATCTGAAACGATATTACCCATCCTTTTCTGTGTCATTATTCTTGAAACATTTTTTCTCAAATATAATAGAAAATCACATTTTATTAGCCAAGCCTTTACCGTTTTCTCATATTTATTTGTGTTTAAACCTCTACAATATATTTTCTTATAGCCAGGACATTTATTTGGTCCTTTTAGGTTTAGGTTGTCAACCCAAAAATATGATTCGTGATTGACATGGGTATCTTTATTTTTATTTATCCTAGTCTTTTTAATGCTGATCTGAAAATAGGAATGTGATTGTGTCGATTCGGTTTGATGGAAAATTCGGTATCTTTTTCGTGGAAATATGGCTATTGGTATGTTATGAACGCCCAGTTTTTTGTTTTGATATAATTATTGATTTTGCTTGGGCTGATATTATTGCTGGGGTCGCCATATATCTTCTTTAGTATTTTTCTATCTACTAATACAAATAGCTACAATTGAAGTGTCTGTCTGTAATTTAGAAATAACGATGAAAGTAGATCCGGCATTTTTTAAACATTTTTGTCTGCCTGTTTGTTTGTTCCGACGAATCTCCGAAACGAGTGGACCGATTTTGTTGAATTTTCATTGGAAAGTCAAAGCTAATATTATAAGGAGTAACATATATGCAATATGACTCAGTAGCACATTTCCGCGGAATAATTTCTCACATCCGCACGGTCGCACAAATCTAGTACTGTAAGTACTACATTTGTGCCGTGTAAAATTCGATCTCATATTAAAATATGATTGGTCTCATGTGGTGAAGACTGGTCACCTACCTGATCATACATCGATTATAACAGACGCAAAAATCCAAAAAAAGATCTGCACAATTTATCACTGAATCATGTACTAACATGAAAACACACTCAATTGTTATCACCCAACATCTGTTGATGGCAATCGTTACAAAATACAGTTAATTTTAATAAAAGGGATACCGGGCATGCGTCCACTGTATTAATTGCTTGGAAAAACCAATCGGCGCGAGTGTTTAGCACTGTAGGCCGGGAGCCGAGTGAGCGCCTGGTTACAACAATATGTGTCGATGTGTACTGCAAACTCTTTTCCGATAGTACGTTGATTGAGCGACGTGCATTGTTTGTACCTAGCGAACTATTTCTGCTTCTGCAGTATGCATGTAGGTATGTTTTCCGTGCTGGTTTGTGTAAGCAGAATGTTTAGCTTTGTATTAGATGGTCCTGTGAGAAAAACCCATATAATTTTGCGGTTGTGATGACGCTTTTTCGAACATGAAAATAAATAAAATTCCTACACAAAAATCTAACTTCTAGTTTACAACTCAACTCAACTGAACCATTAACACCGGCCATAAAAAATCGACAAACGAAACAACGACACACCAAAGGGACATTTTTCATAGACGATGATGTTTTTATATTTATTGCTCCGGCTCCCGGTCTAGCCAGCGACCGTTAAAATTAATATGCCTTTGAACGTTATTGCTCGGAGCTTCACAGGCTTTTTTTACGTAGCTGTACGCAGAGGAACTAGGAGTGTTGTTCCAGGTATTTTATGGAACGGAACAGCTCAAAGGGAAAGGCTATATGAAACGGGAGGATGGTAATTTAATGGAACTTGGGAAAGCTAGTTTAGTTTTCTAAGCATTTTTCTTTTGGTAAGAAAATTGCTAATAGAATTTCCCTATTATTTCACTACGATGTCGTTCAATTTTGCGACTGTTCTTTCTGTACATAAATATAGAAAATACATTTGTGTTTTTCTTTTTTTGCAGACTTCTAAAAAAAAAGAGGAAGTTCTCAATTCACTTGTACTTTTTACTAACTTGTTTGTTTTTCGTCGCCATTTATAAACCGATTTACAAAATTATTTTTGGGTTTAAAGGTGTGTGTATCTATAGAGTGGTTTCATATAGATTTGCGCTCAATTATACTCCATATAGTTCAACGAAATAGAAAAAAAAAAAAAAACAGAAAACTACTTAGGTATGTATGGGATCCAATATTTGTCGGCTTCTTAACTAAACAAGATCCATATTTAGTATTTTTATTTAGGGTTTAAACCATCGGGCCTTTTTTGAATTTCGAACTTGATTTCGACGAAGTCACAGATCTTACAAAGCCTGACGTGAAATTGGAGTCTCACTCCTATATTTATTGACATTACTTAAATTTCAGTAATGTTTACACATCTCAAATGTATGGTTAAACAGTAGTTAATCATTTATTAACTTAAAGCGAAGTTTAAGAATAAAAAAAATGTCAATTTTATATAAAGAATTTTACCGAGGACTTCTACTTTTTTGTCGAATAGTTGAGTTCCTTAAGTTCTGAAATGAGTGCACTGACCGGACAGTTCCACTAAATCTGTGTGGTTCTTTCTTCAAAATACCATTTCAGACACCAATCTACACCTAATCTACATCCTATCACATAATCTGACCGAGACTATGCCTAGAGTTCCAAAGAGACTGAGATCTCTGAGTTTGTTTCGGCCCTTTTCTCTTTAGTAGTCAGATAGGAAACCCTGACCTCATCTAGTTTTAAAATATGAGTGACGTGTAAAAGTGTTTTTAAAAATCAGAAATAAAAATAGTGCGTGGAGTCCATCCGCGCGGATGAAGTGAAACTTCGTAATGTGGAAATGAAAATAGGAAGGGTTAAACGTTTCTGATAACATTAAAATGTTCGATTTTTCAAAAACTCTATCCGTGTGTGTGAGTGTGAGTGCTTTCATACCCCCTCCATGGTAGCGTTAAACGTTTAACGCAACCTTGTTGGAAGTCGCATTAGAAGTTTCACTTCAAAAAGTGTAAATTCAATAACTAGATCAATGGTGTAAGCTAGAAGAAAAGTTAGATATCGTTCTGTAATATTTAGAATATCAAATCCGTCTAGATTATATCAGCTCTAGGTAAGCTGGCTATTGACCAAAACTTAACCACGTTTTAGCAGTTAACCTTCGTTAAGTTAACCTCCACAATGGCCTCGCCCGAAAATAGCTGAGCCGGAAGTTGTTACTGAAAACGTTTCCTGCCACTGCGCCACTGAGCTTTGTTTTATTTTTAACTCGGTCTAGATATTGGTGGTATATTTTGTATTGGTGGATTTTAAATATATATTTTGGGTTACGTTTAAACTGTTCATTTAGGTTTAGGACTTATTTGGAGTAGGCTGCGACTTACGAGGAGGTTGTAGGTTTGAACTCATATAGTCGTTTTACTTTGTGAAGAACTTAATTTATCACCACTCCTCTCAAAACGGTGAAGGTTTTGTTGGCATTGTGAGGAAACTGGCATATCTTAAAACTAAAAGTTCGGAGACATATGGTATCTACCAACCTGCACTGGGCCCCATGTGGTAGGTTACGGCCCACACTCTCTCAAAAAGAGGAGGCTTGTTTCCCAGCAGTGGGAACATTAAAGACTTACCATGATATTATTATGATGAAACTACCCCAGTTTTGGAAATAATCGTGTGGAGGTTGGGTGACCAAGATTGTAAAAAAAAATCGAATTGTCTGTAGAAATGCGTGATAAAAATATTCTCGGTGGATGGGTCGAGGTATGAAGTTGCTATAACTAATTTATAATTAGTTTATTATTATCAATTTCCGTTGTTATTTAAACAAATATGAAATCAGTAATATTCTTTAAGTCAGTAACGAAAATTTAAGCACTGATTTCGCCTGTTAAATGTAAAATAGTAATAATAGATTCAAGAAAATACATTATTTTGGTGCTTCAACAATATCCACTTTCTATTTATATGTTCCAACAAATACTTCATAAATAAAATCCTCGTTTTCACGATAATGGAGCTTTAACTTTCGGATCCTCGAATCCATATGTATGAGGCAATATATTTTTCCATCAAAACTTTACGAAAAAATACAAATACCAATAGAAATTCATCATTCACAGTTTCCAATACTAGAATCGTATAAAAAACGGCCATGGCAATATCCATTGCCTTAGGGGCAGTTACGTATTCAACAGATACACTATCCCACAACCAAATTCCAACCTTACCGTGCTATAAATAGGATTCAAAATCAATATTCTGATTTAATTTTGCAAGCCACTTCAGAGGACAGTTTCTCGGAGGAATTTGGACTTTATGTGCACGTGATAAGGTTTATATATGTGTTTGTTAGACACAGTGACTAGATACGAAAGGTTTGTTGACGCAATCAACGTTGGCAGGTCACAGTACGGTCAAAGGTTCCGTTGCTGTTTGCTCGGACATACGGTATATACAAACTATATATTATATAGTTTATGGACGGCGTTAAAGCTGAGTATTCTGATGAGTTATATATCCAACCTTTGTTCAAAGGCATACTATTCTATCAACGACTTCTTAAACGATAAGAATAGTTGGTCGCTGTAATTAACTCAATGTTTATGTTCTTTCAACCAGAATCAGAATGAGCTTTCCTCATCGTTGTGTATGTAAGCGGGCACGCCCTTTATACCCGGAGGCTCTTATTTAGGTTTTAAGTTCTATTTACGATTTTATTATTTCAGCTTGAGTTTAGTTTTTTAATGTTTTGTTCGTATATTGGCGTGTGCTAGCTGACATATGACGCATAATAGGGAAGATGCAAATATAATATTTATGAAAATTTTATGATTTAAATGTTAAAAAAGTATAAAAGAAGGGCCACTGCAATGTTTTTATTGTACATAATTTTGATTTTTTAAAATAATTACGTATTAAAATTACTTGAAACGAAACGTATTTCAAAACGCCAATCAGCGTTTAGTGACGTCACTCCCGTAACGACGACTTGTTGAGGTTATGGTTGTAAAAGTGAATATTATTTTATGGGAATATTAATTGCGTTTTTTAAATAAAAATGATAGTTGTGATTATCAAAGCAAACTTCAGGAATTTATTTACCAAGAGTTAGTGTTGACATGAGATCTTTTTTCAGAAAAAGGTTTCCTCCAGACATTTTAAACTTTTACCAATTATCGACGTCGATGCAAACTGTAAAATTAAAAATCAACTATAGACAAGTTTTGTAAGTATTAGGTAGGTAACTAACGTGTTTTTACGTACAAGCAGATTAACTAAGCATACTCGTATAACAAGTATATTCGCCTTATGACGTATAACAACCACGACATATAACAAGTATATTCGCCTTATGACTTACGTCAAAGTGTTCTTCACAGCATCGAATAGTGGTCTTTGGAGAATAATTGTCATTTCTTTTTGCAGCTTGATATCACTTTTTTCTCAATTTTGGGTCAGAACGTCTCATCATTTCAGCCGTAAGACGTCCACTGCTGGACTTAGGCCTCCCCCAATTTGGGGGGCTTTGCCATAATCGCCACGTTAGGCAGGCGGGTTGGCGATCGCACTATGGTGGTAAAATGCATAGAGAACGCTGCTGCCCATTCTCTAGTAAGTCCATTAGTCGCCTTTTACGACACCCACGGGAAGAAATGGGGTGGTGTTATTCTTTACGTCCGGCACCACACGGTACTCCGGCACCACACGGTACTCCGGCACCACACGGTACGTCTAGTCAAAAACAATTTATTTGGAAACTTTGTTGAAGTATACACGGACTCACTGGCTGGATTATTAGTGGTATTGTTATGATCACCTGATGTTGACGGATAGTCCATTTTAAATTTTACCAAAAAAATATCTCAAAAGTCGAAAAAATATGCAAAAGTATGAAAGCCGATGAACAAATACAATCAGTGACAGACAAGAATGACGTCATCGGAACTATAGGTCCGTTTTCGCGGGAAAATTTAAACTGTCAATTTAAAACCGCATTTTTTCCGATAAATTACAATGTTTTAATTTTTTAATATATTTGTGGTCTATTCTACATGGAATTCTTTAAAGTGAAAACAAAAATAAAAATATTGCATGTTCCCTATTTGATGTATGTTTTGTTTTGTTTTATACTATTAATTACTTACATAATACTGTATAGAATCAAGTTCTTCTAACTTAACAGACAGCTGTGCTGCTGGGGAGTTTGTTCCGCCACTTCTTCTTCCCAGCTAAAGCACTAAGAAGTGTCGAAGGGTGGGCGTTTTGGGGGGACTGTCTCATGTAACTTTGACGTTCAAAAAGTGCTGACTCTCAGCCTAGTTTGAATAAATGACTTTTGATTTTGATTTTTGATTTTGTATTGATTGATATCTGTATTTACTTGAAATCTTCAATAACTCTAAAACTATCTAGAAAAATAAATAAAATTGGAGTGTCTGTTTGTAATATTAAGATAACCACTTTTTACTAAGTGTATATGGATGTACACGGTACATATACCAAAACGAAATTTTTTACAATTTTTGTCTGTCTGTCTGCTGTTTGTCCCAGCTAATCTTTGAAATGGCTGGACCGATTTTGATGGGACTTTTACTGGCCGATAGCTGATGTAACAAGGAGTAACTTAGGTTAGGTTTATTTTAGAAAAGAAATATGATCTCACGAAAAGAAATAAAACGAATGAAAAACTTTTTTGTTAAATACCACGCGGACAAAGTCGCGGGTAACAGCTAGTTTTCAATATAAGTTAAATGACCTAATGATAAAAACTTTTTTGCAAAAAAAAAAACAACCGACTTCCTTAAAAACACTACAAAGTGAAAAATAACTTTAATTTCGGTAGTCGGTGTCTTAGGATCTGTATTTATGGTTTTTTTGCCACCGACTTCCGAAATTAAAGTTATTTTTCACTTTGTAGTGTTTTTAAGGAAGTCGGTTGTTTTTTTTTGCAAAAAAGTTTTTATTTTTAAATTTGTAGTTGTGGTATTCACCCTGCACTAATTCCAAACAAACAATGCTTATTTATGCGATAGCAGAAATCGCGGTTGATTTCCTGTCATTTTTTAAAGAGTTCCGGTGTCTGTCTCCCGAACTCATCATCAGATCTATATGAAAATTATATGGGACCATTTCGGAATAAACCCCTTTCGAACAAAAAAAGAATTTTGCAAATCCGTCTATATATGACGGAGTTATGGCCGAACATACATAAAAAAAAAAAAAAAAACATATAAACATCCGAATTGATAACCTCCTCCTTTTTGAAGTCGGTTAAAAAGGCTTGTTTATTTTCTTTTATGATTAAACTTCATCGTCATCGTCATTTCAGCTGTAAGACGTCCACTGCTGGACTTAGGCCTCCCCCAATTTGGGGAGCTTTGCCATAATCGCCACGCTTGGCAGGCGGGTTGGCGATCACAGTATGGTGGTAAAATGCGTAGAGACCGCTGCTGCCCGATCTCTAATAAGTTTCTTAGTCGCCTTTCATGACACGCACGTGAAGAAATGGGATGGTGATATTCTTTACGTCTGGCAACACACATTAAAGTTGCTGTAGGGAAATCTAGATTCTTTTAGTCTCTATTTGAGTAGTATTTTGCTGCTAATATGAGCGGATGAAGCATTTTGCTCGTAGAAAACAAAGGTATTATCAACCCAATTTCATTAAAATTCTGAGTATAATTTGACCATAAACACATCATAATATTATTTATTTTCATACTAAAATAACAATTTCCAAGCTCCTGAGCTAATTAAAAACAATTTCATGCAAAGCAAATAAGTAACATACCCACTCACACACACATAGTTGCACATATTGCATTATTTAGCGTAGCATCCGCCTCTCGTAGCACCGTAGCACCGTAGCACGCGAGCTACGCCGTAGATCTGCTACGCGCGTAGATACTATCTTTATTGTTGCGTAGACAGTGATGAACGTAGGCTGTTCTAATTCTTGTTTGGATCTAGCTTATATTTTATGGGATTTACAATGATTCTTGGACTGGTTTTATAGTATTTTATTTTTATTATCTAGATACAGTTTTCAAAGCTATTACATAAAAGTCGCTGTTATGCTTATGTATGTAAATATCTTTTTATGTGATCAAGATTATATCTGAACTTTAAAAGAGACTGTGACCTTTGAGTTTGTTTCAGCTTTTCTTCTCAGATACGTCGACTACATCTACTTAAAAAAAATATGATAGCGTGTAAAAGTGTTTGTACAAACCTACTTGCAGTATGTATAGCAAAATGAAATCATTTCTAATTTTAAAGTTTTTTTTAATAGTTATTCCCTAAATTAATTGACTATAAAGTAATTTGATATTATCGGTAATGGAAATATCTCAATCTATCGAACATAAAAGCAGACCCCGATACTTAGCTTACAATACATTGGAGTGACTTTATAAAAATACTTTTCTACAAAAATTTAAGAGTTTATCAAATTTATAAGGGATTCCAGAAAATTAACTATAAGCCTTATTTAAAGAAATGATATATTTTCTTGCAAAATAAATATTGTAATTAATCTGAATTAAATCAAATCAAATCAAAAGTCATTTATTCAAACTAGGCTGAGAGTCAGCACTTTTTGAACGTCAAAGTTACATGAGACAGTCCCCCCAAAACGCCCGCCCTTCGACACTTCCTAGTGCTTTAGCTGGGAAGAAGAAGTGGCGGAACGAAACTCCCCAGCAGCACTGCTGTCTGTTAAGTTAGAAGAACTTGATTCTATACAGTATTGTGTAAGATATTAATATTATAAAACAAAACAAAACATATTTCAAATTATGCGTCATATTAAAATTGAATTGAATTGAAAATAAATAAAATTCAATTGGATACTTTCACGTTGTATTTCGCTACGAATTAATTTGGTTCTTCAGTTGTAATTGCTGTGGTACTTACTGCTAGGGTTTACTTTACACATTAAGTGAAGCAGCCAATAATTAGTAATTTATGTTGATTTAATCACATAATCTATATAAATACTTAGCTCGAAACGACAGAAGCTTTCATCAATTTTTATTACCTATCTTGTTTGGGGAAGTGTGTTAGATTATAATCAAATAATACGATCAACGCTCCTTACAAAGGTCACACAATAAACATGACCTTATAAGACTCACACACACACACACACAATAACGAAATAAATCACAACATCATTTACGAATTAATTTTGATAAATGCTACGCCGTAGCTTCGTAGCGCTTTGCTACGCGCACGCCTACGACTGTTGCTACGTAGGATTATTTTGATAAGAGCATTATTTTTCTACTACTTTATATTTCACTTCGTTCTCTCATTTGTTTGATGTTTAAGTATGTTATTCCCTTAAGGAATTAGGCTATTCATTCTATTCAAACGTTTCATATGAAGAGATTTACCATTATTCTCAGCTTTTATCAGTAAAATATTGATATCACGTCTCTTTAATAAGAAAGTTATCATACAATTGGTGAAAAAATGTTTACAGCTTTTCGGAATAAACAGTTATACACAAAAAGTAGAACATTACAAGAAAACTAGCGTACACACGGCTACATATCAAGTTATGGATTTCCAGTATAAACTGATCTCACATTGTAAGGGATTTCCGTAGAATGAGAGGTCAGCTTAAACTAGAAATGTATAGCTTGATGTGTAGCCGTGTGTAAAAAATTCAACATTACATATTAAAAATAAAACACGTTTGTTGATGACGACCCCTTTGTTTTTAACCTAATTTTATTTTTTATTATAGCGGCAATAGAAATACACACTCTAAATAATTTTAACTGTCTACCTATAACAGTTCATAAGACAGACAGACGGACAGCGGAGAGTTAGGATTCCGTTGGCACCCGTTCGGTACGAAGCCCTAAAAAATGGATTGCCTTCGACTACATATACTTAATTCATTACAACTAAAACTAGATGGAAGGCAGCTGGCTAAAAGCTTTCCAGAATATAGCCTGAAAAGTCTTTCTTTCAAGAATAAACAGCGCTGATCGGCATTCGATTAGTACGCGGCTCGCTCGCAGGCTATAAATGTCTCATTTGTCAAACTTTATGGTTGACCCGCCCTAGTCTGTAATGTTTCATTCCACTAAGGACCTAGATTCGGGTTTGAAGTGCTATGTAGGTGAAAGCAAGATAATGTACTTTGCATGTTTAGTGGGATGACGAGAAATTTTTTTCGATGAAATAAATAGAAGATTTGAAAGTGTTGATACGTGCTAAATGGTTTTATTTATATAAATAGGTTTGGGCAAACACTTTTTATTTATATTACCAACAATTGACCATAGTGGGACAAGCAACTAGTACAGTGCATCAGGTAAACACCACATATTTAATCATGATCTGGCAGTTTGAGTAATTTATGTGGCCTACCCAAATGTCCTTTCTTTGGTATTGTTCGTCAAAGCGTTGGGCTCCTTAAGTTCCGAGTTGAGCTAAACGATTAGTGACAATTAATGCTTGCACTGACTGGACAGGTCCACTCAATCTGTGTGGTTCTTTCCTCAAAGGACCATTTCAGTCACCAATCTACATGGTCTTCACATGTTTCGGCCTTTCTTCTCAAAGTAGTCAGTTAGGAAACGCCGACCTTATCTAGTTTAAAAAAAAAATATCATTGACATGTAAAAATGTTTGTACAAACCTACTTACAGAAATAAAATCATTTATCATGCTTGATACATTTGTCAGAGCAATAAGCTAATTTACTTAGAAATTGGCGATAAGTTTGAGAAAATTTTGCAACCATAAAAAAGTTACAATTCAAATAATTTAAAATTTATGAAGTTCTGATTCTTTGACGTATGAAGTATGTATGTATAATTTGATAACATTAGGAAAATTAATAAGAATTCAGTAAAAAATACACAGCAAACATATTGTATAGGGTATCCTAGTGCGGAATCCAGTGTCACATCTAAATACTGTGAACCAATAAATATATTATTATTATTATATTTTTGAAACTAGATACTCTGAGAAAAAAGGTCGAAACAAACTCAGAGGTCCTGTAACTTCAGAGTTTGTTTCTGAAAAGGAGACTGTTATTTTTAATGTTCTGAACTAATAGTAATCTTGGCAAGATCAAGTGAAGGCCGTGTAGATTGGTGTCTGAATAAGTCTTCTGAGGAACTAACCACATGGAGTGGACCTGTCCAAGTGTCCAGTGCGCGTATTTGTCAGTGAAATTGTCCATCATCTAGTGATCTGGAATTTCGAGCACTCATTTAATTCATATGTAAGTGTTAAGGACATGAAATAACAGAAAAACTTAACATGATACCTGTATTTCTCTGAAGGGTAAGACAGAGGTGTATTTATTGTACACCCACAATTCGCCAGTTATGTCTAAGTCCCATGTAATAGGATAAGAGACCATTGCTATTAACTAGTCACAAATCAAGACTAGGGACTGTAATTAATAATAATGTTTTTTGTACTTTTTTTGTAAAAATATTTAAAAATGTAATTAAATATTGAGAAAAATAAATAAATAAATAATAATAAAAAAAACATTTATTTCCACAAGTAAATTACAAAGTAGTTATGCGCAGCATTTGCATCTTAGGACTTACAGGTGCACAGAAATTTGATCAATGACCCCCATGCTAGGTGGAACCTGTGTTACAGGGATCCATTCATCCATTATACCAAATTACAGGTAAGTAAGTAGTATTTATTTTTAAGGGATACAATCATATTTTTAATTCTAGTGTGAAAAAGATGTGGCAAGAGAGTGTGCGTGTGTGTGTGGGTATGAGTGAGTGAGTTTGTGTGTTTGTGTGTGTGTGTATGAGTGAGTGAGTTTCTGTGTGTGAGTACTAATTGAGATACATACATTTGTTTATGTGTAATCCTGTCATAATCGATGAGATAAAAAGAAAATATGACGATTACTCTCTATCAAAAGTCTACTATCTGATGTACGTCAAGTACCTACCTTTAAATGAGACCCGAGCGATTTATAAATAAAAATTTGTATTTAAAAGCAAATTAAAATAAAATGAAGACTAGTTTTTCACTTTCATTTTATGTTTTGACGTTTATTATTCTGAAACTATGAAAATAAAATAACTTTTACACGTCAGTTTTTGAATGAGCCAATAAAAGTCTACTTAAATAATCCTATAAGTCACGATTGACGCGACCCTTGACATTTAAAGTGCTTATCAAAAAATATAGGTTGAGTACCAAGTTCGGCCCGATGGCCCTGATTCCACATTATTGATGAGGCCGGGATTACTCGATGCTGGAGTCGTTTGGTGATTGATATCACCGGTCGTTAGGACCGATTTTATGTATTTTTCCTGGAAGGATCAAGTCAGGTTCGTTTATAGCCCACCTGATGGTAATTGCTTCCGAAGGTTTCGTGTATTGAGCGTGTAAGGGTAAGGAACTATTTGGTCCTCTGAAGCGAATAATGTTTAGTTTTTATGGGTCTGTATATTACATAAATTTGTGAAAGAAATTGAAATTTTATGAATACTTAAAACGTTCTATATTTCATCTTGTCTTCCTTGTCATTCAATCAGTAATTCAAACTATTCGAGGATCGTCCACATTTTTTAAAGTTAACAACGCGAATGAAATCAAAGCTCCACATTTTGTAAACGAATATTTCGCACAGCAGAGTTCCTAAAAATTTCGTACAAAAAGATCCTCAGCGCATCGTCCGGACTAATCCGTGGATATCGTTAATTTCGTGAAACGAAAATTAAAATGGCTCGAAAAAATGTCGACGTGTCATTTTTAGAAAATTGCATTTTGAATTTTTTCATTATTCTAACACCCACTGAAGCTTTGTAAATTTGATTCTCAAAACAAATTCTGAAAAGAAACCTTAGGTTTGTTTAACCTAAGTTATTTTTGTAAGTCAAGCTAACAAGTTGAAAATATTGATGTATCATATTTCGAAAACCCACATTCGAAAAAACATTAGTACACGCTCAAGTAAATCGAAAACATATTTTATTCAACGTAATGACATATCTATCATAATATAAAATCAATACGACCTGTCTGTGACAATCCTTTGAACGTCACTCAAAATAAATACAGTAACACGTAAATGAAAAAAAAATCTATCATTCCAAATAAACAGAAGGTAAAGGGGAATAACTACAGGCCAAAAGCGTTCACAAAGGGGCCTGTCAAAACCATCGAACCTTTGAAATAATGGGCGTTAGATTAACTGTTCTGACGAAGAGAAATGTACTTTGTGTTAGTGTCATTTATTATTTTTTTGATGTATAATTTTTTCCTGATCTAATCATTGTTTGTACCAGTGGGCTCTGCTAATGTCTGATGATTGGTCTTGGGGGTCTTCGTTTTAATGATGATCATTTCAGCATGATGGTGGATTCTGTATAGGGAGGCAGGAATCATTTACAAACGGTTTATCGTTTTACTGGTATACCTCATTTGCTTTTTTAGACCAAAACGAATCTATAAATTTCAGAAAAAGGAAAAATAGTTAGAAAAATATAAGAATGACGTATCGTTAAAGTTATATCATGACACAAAATCAGGAAACACAAAGCAGTGTTTTATTTTATTTTTGGACTTTAAAATCGTCATCCTGAAGTTAACGAAAATTAACCCAAATGGTGTACGTAAAGTTAACAAGTCAGGACCAAAAAGTACCATTATCTCATTACTTAATTTACCGAAATTAGACCAACTTTTATTAACTTATGAATTTTGATTAGATTTATTTTTCACCCAAAGCTTCGGTAGCGTGTACTCTTTCGTATTTAATTAATTTAGCATTTAATGTAATTTATCGCGAACCCTTCTAGAGTCATGGTTTTCTTGCGACGGTAATTTTTCTAAATTAAAAAGAACCCTTTTTTGGAGTGAAATGTGTAAGTATTGACATTTTCGGTAGGTTTGGTCTTGGCAAATAAATCAAGTTTATTTTCAAGGGAGTGTTGATGATTGCTTTAATTGCATCCTCTGCATCTGTTCGTGTTTTGATTATTTTTGATGTGTCTCTTATCTTAATATTTGCTTCGGTGCGCTTGTTTGTCCCTCTCAAATTAAAACGTGGATGTTTATACAGTTGTTTTCCGTCTACCCTTCACGTTCTACTATCTGTGTTCTGTTTTAATTATTTATTAAGTATTATGTATGGTTTCAAAAAATGTGAAATATAAAGGGACAAATTATTGTATATTAGTGTGATCAAAATCAATAAAATAAATTGGTTTTGATTTGTTTCGTGAAATGTTGTTTTTTATTGATAAAAAAGTAAAGCTGTGTTCATTTCATGAACATTTCACATTTTTTTGATGACGTAAGCCATAAAGGCACTTCACTAAAGTCTAACTTTCATAATAAGTAATTTAGTTATATCGATTCTTCTCAAGTCTTAATCAAGAATTTCTCGTAGTAATTAACATAACACTTCGTTCATAAATATTAAGTTAGTTAAGTTTAACTAATTGGCTATATTGTTAGGTGAAAGTTTCAATAAAATTGACCCTACCGTACCCCCTTGCTAACTCAGTCGGGTAACTAATAAGAAAACTTCTTTATTCAACCCTCTTTAGTTTTAAAATGTTTTATCTGCTCTACGTGCTGTGCAAATGGTTCGGTGAGCTGGCAACATCTCTTTGAAAATATTCTGGACCTCATTTTTGCACGGAATTTATATTATGAAACAGAATTTTGTGTTGTCTGTTGTGATTATTTTTATTTGGTATATTAAAAGTGTAGTTGATCTTCATACCTTAATACTGG
The DNA here is from genome assembly GCA_947507805.1 of Aporophyla nigra. Lineage (NCBI taxonomy): Eukaryota > Metazoa > Arthropoda > Insecta > Lepidoptera > Noctuidae > Aporophyla > Aporophyla nigra. The sequence goes on along the minus strand of OX382304.1, from coordinate 21,991,696 downwards.
CTAATAAAGAACTGTACGAACTATGTTATATAATACTTCAGGCTGTTATTTTAAAAAAGGTCTTATAAGTAAGAAATTAAAGTTGTTTATTTACCACAAAAATACTTGTTTATAAAAGACTAGCTTTTTCAGCAGCTTCGCTCACGTGGAGATTGGAAATCATCCAATCAGAACGAACTACCGGGGTAAATAGTTCTGTAATGTGTTAATTCAGGTTATAAAATATCAGTGTGCCCATTCAAATCTGTTTTAATCCAGGTTATAAACTATTAGTATGTCAAATTTCATTCAAATTTGATCAGCCGTTTTTGCGTGATTGAGTAATAAACAAACTTTGGCATGTATAATATTAGTTACTACTAATATAATATTTCGGGCTATTATTAAAAATAGTCATATGAATAAATGAAAGCGGAAAGTGAGAAATAAAAACTGTTCACTAAAACAGTAGTTATGAAAGATAACTTAATATCTAACCATATTTATTATTGTCATTACATAAAAATTATACATAATATATAGGGGCAAAATATGAAACAACAAGCTTATGTCGATTCTATTCTGTTTTTTGCTACACATGAGAAACGAAGCGTGCGTCTTTTAACTCACACTCCAACACGAATATGTTTATCAAAACAGAGAACCAATAACTGATTCTTATTTCCTACCTACACCGTATGGAATACGGGATAAAAATATAACGTATGTACATTTAAAAAGCAAAGTATCTCACAAACAAAAAAGAAAAGTTAATGCTCCACGCCTCCGGATCTACATACTTTCTGTTCTCAAATAGGGATGTGATGACAATAATGTCGATAATTTTATGAATACTTATTAAATTATAACTTATCAAGACGACTAGGATAGATAACAAAGTTTTCGGAGCATAACAACATATATGATTTATCACCTAGAAAGTAAATGTTTATGAAAGCAGATTGAACTGCTGAATTAAATTCAGTTGTACTTATTTAATGGTGCCTTAGATATAGGCTGTGAACAAATATACGCGGCTTTTGGGAACAAATATAGCTACAAATATAATTTTGAATGTCTAAATAAACTATTTTTAGTTTACTTTATGTTAAAGTCACTCGACTCATTTTGGATTCGGGAACGATACAGAGTAAGCTTCATATTCTTAGCAAAATATTCACGTAAACAACTTAAATATTCTTAGTTCACAACTTCTGTATTGCAGAAATAAAAGCGTATAAAACTGGATGGAACATTTCAACCGAGCAAAGTTATTAACACAGTTTCGCTGTATTGGGACTTTGAAACTGTCAATTTCCTTTCGCTATCGTCTGCGCCACTATCGCTACAATAAAATTTTATTGGCTCGCTATCGCCGTCTATAAATATCGATAGTCGAACTATTATCATGAATTTATCGATACACATCAACAGCACTAGTCATAACTCGGAGTTAAGGTCGAATCTCAAACAAAATGCGACGCTGAATTGCCGGCAAATATGAGCTCGAACTTAGGTGGGCAACAAAATTAGATTTACGAGTTCGGGAATTTTCGGAACTCACCGGATCAGTACCGAACCTCCTGCTAGGGTACGCATTATCATATAAATGCGGAGTTGACGGAAAAATATTGCCGAGGTGTGCCGTGGCTCCACCTGTACTCAGTTGAGTAAAATAGGAACGTGAGCCAAATAATACGGTGTTTAGGCGTACGAGGTGGGTGATTCAGTTAACTGTACTGCATGAATGTTTTATCTGCGGAGCGCTGCCTTGGAAATGAGCCGTGATCATCTTTGTTTACACTTAATTCCTTTTCCTTTTTGATATCTCGATCGCTGTTTTTATGTTAAGAATTTCTATTAAGAGCAGAAACGTTTCGTTTTAAGCTTTTATCTTTGAGAAAATGATGTTTAGATACTCGTGCCTTCCCATTATACGTAATACTATCTTGTATACATATGTATCTCGTTTTATCGCTCCGTCGTTAAATTTAATATTTATTGTAGCGTCATAAGGAGAATATTCTTCAATAATAGAACTTGCATGTCTCTTTATTCTCGAGCAATAGTCCCCTGCAAGTAAAGTCAATAGTAATACATCTCTGCGGATTAACGAACGGAAATAATATATAAAAACTTTCCATTAGGGGAATACAAAAAAGATCATACATTATTAAAAATGGCTTAATGGCGCTCTTGGTTTCAATAAAAATATTATCATTGAAAAACATTGCTTTTATTTTAACTATACACAGAATTGATGATACAGCCATAACAATGCAAATCTAGTTTTTGTACCGAAGCTTCTTGGCAATGAGCCGAAAAAATAGTATAATAAAACCTGTTCATTATTGTTACCTGTCAAGCTGGAAGACAAGCACATCTTAACCTGCCTCATCGTCTGCATAGCCTTATCCCAACTATGTTGGGGTCGACTTCCAGTCTAACCAGATGCAGCTGAATACCAGTATTTTATATGGAGCGACTGCTTATCTGACCACAACCCAGTTACTGGGTAATACGATACCCCTTTTTTCTTTTTTTTCTTGGATGGGAAATCATCAAATGACTTCTCCCGCTCTGGGCGGAGCGGGAGGGTGTGCTGACACACACACACGAACACGGAACACGGGTGGGTTTTAGTCAGTAAAAGTCTCAACTTTTACTGACTAAAACCCACCCGTGTTCCTTCAGTTGCCCATGTGCCAAGATCACGGTATCTATACGATACCCCTTGGCATGACTGCTTGTCAGACTTTCGGGCTTCTGACGACCCGTAACGACTGTCAAAGATCTACAAAAAACAGCCGAGACCAACAGCTGGACGTGCTTTCCAAGGCACGGAGGGATCTTGGTATGTAAAGATGGTCACCCATCCATGAATCAACCGCGGCAAGCGTAGCTTAGCTGATTAATCGATCCGTGCTGTAATTACTTAGCCACATGCCCCTCATCTATAAATACATACAAATAAATAAAATTTTAGTGTCTGTTTGTAATTTCGAATTAACAGTTTTTCACTAAATGCATATGAAAGTATATATGGTACTTACATCAAAAAATCATTGTCTTTAAATTTTGTCTGTCTGTCTATCTGTCTGTCTGTTTGTTCCGGCTAATCTCTGAAACGGCTGGACCGATTTTGACGGGACTTTCACTGGCAGATAGCTGATGTTATAAGGAGTAATATAGGCCACTTTTTGTCTGAGTAGCACGTCCCTGTGTGATAATTTCTGAACACCACGCGGGTGAAGCCGCGGGCACAGCTAGTTTTTAGTATAATTGTGAGTTGAAACTAGAGTCAACGTTCTTAAATTCGTACACAGATTCGCACAAGACTTCCTTCTCCACATATTCACATGATCGTTACTAACCAAGCCACGTGCCGCACCTACGTTTTTTGTCATAAAAACAAACTGTTTGACACTAACGTTTGCCATCACAAAATTTCATTGCACCTCCATATTTCCTATTATTATTTTTTGGATCCCGTAACCGTAACATATAAAGGCCAAAGGGATCCTTTTATACCAATTGTTTCGTCATAGCCTCATAATAAAAACCTTTACGGAGGTAGGGATTAATGTGGGATAGTTTCGGGGGAAATTGCAAGCGGGATCCCCCAAGATCCCCCAAGGATTGTGAGGTGGGGTACCTAATAGTATTTATAATGCCAGCGTGCGGGATTAGGCAAGTACGTGAGGTTACCGCAGACCTTGTTAGCAGAATATGTGTTTATGTTGGCGAACCTATTCGGTTTTAAATGCCTTTTCTGGTTTGAATTGTTGTGTAAGGTCTTTATTAGTCTTAAGTGTTATGTCAGTCGTTTTAAAGGTCAGTTTTGTTATTTACTGAGCTACTACATCGCACATAATTTTATTAGTGTGTTTCTCTAGTTGTGAATTGAGTAGGCAGTGTGGAAGTGGCATCGACGCGCTAACTGCAACCAAGAAGTCATCTAATGATTCTAGAACCCGCAGTGTATACATTTTTGTCTGATAAAAATAATAATCTATTGTTTCATAGAAAAGTGCAATACCTGCGTGATCAAAATGTATGGAAAAACAAACAAAAAATCAATGTACGGGGTTCAAAATCATGTTCCGAATACATGGTTATCAGGTCGTGCGTCTATAGCAGTCTCTTAGATAAGTAAAGCAAAAGCTGTCACAATTCCAATCATAATATTTAATTAAAGATGTATCTCATTATAACAGCATCCATATCTAACAAGCCATTAAACAGAACCATGTCACCCCATAAAACAAAACAGGAAACACGTATAAAAGGCATTTTAACACAACTGCCTCCAACATACTCACACGTAATTCCAACTTTTCCAAATTTTATTAGAGCGGCCACCTGAATAATGCGTTTTACATCACGTACAATGAACAAGAGATAAGTTCTAACATGGTGAAATGAAATTCACTAAGTTACGATTCAAATTGGCCAGCCGTATGTAGTTTCTGAACTTTTCGCTGGAAGCCGGGATCATATCTAACATAATAATATTGTATAGCCGGTCGGTGCCACTGATGCTGTGGAGTTTTGCACAATTTTATTTTATGTTAGTGCTGTTGGGTTAGAAAATGTAGTTTTTTGTTGTATTGGACTAGACTGCCTACGAATTTGATATTTTAAAGACCTAGCCAATTGACATCTATGTAAATTGATTGAAATTATTGTACTTTACCTACGTGTATCGACATGGAAAACGAATGAAAAAAAAAACATTAAACATTGATGAAATTTTTAAATGACACTGATATGGACATTAAAGCAACCAAATGATGATTATTCTTTGGTTTCTGAAAATTGGTAAAAAAAAATAATGATCCTCGAAAAATTACAAAAATAACTGATCGATAACGGCTATCGAATGATGAATATATTTTTTTATAAGTTTTCGATATGCAATAATTTACCCACGTGTTGGGTACGTGGGTAAATTATAGCGAGTTAATTCCAATTTGACCCTTTATTGTAACAATGAAAACTAGTCTAATTCGATTGGAGTGATTAGATTAACTCAAAGCGTTCATGAAAGCAAAATAATATTCATCACGCCTCGGAGATTGGAAAATCTTAAACGCTGTAGCACATTTACTTTGGAATAATCTAACCAAGGTTATTTTAGCTAAATCGCTTACATAATTCCTTTTAATGTACGAACTAATTTAAGGGTCTGTATAATATATTATACTCTCACCAAGATTCATTATTTTGGGAAAGGGTTTTCAGGCCAACTGTAGATAAAAAAAATCTCTACACGAGCTTAGTAGTCCATATTTATGACCGTACTATGTTAAGACCTATTAAAACTAAAGTACTGTAACTAGGGAGAACCCAACTAGATGGACTGACGACCTTTAGAATGTGGTTGAGAGAGGCTGGGTGTAGACCCCCCAGTGGGTTCCCGCATTGACGAGGCGGGGGGCTCAGTAGCCGTGGTTTCGAACCCCACGGTGAAGCTAAGAGGAACCCGAAGAGGGGCCGCTCGTCAGGGTTTTACCGCTCGAAGCCGACGATGTAGCGGCCAACGCGGTGTCGTTTGGCGACATCGCGAGGGTTGGAGGCCGCGGTGGGAGAGGAGTACCGCTCTCCCTACCTTCCGCGGCCTGAACGGGGTCGCCACCGTCCGATGGCGGACGCGGTGGGGCCGCAGGGGAGGAGGAGTGTTGGTATAGCGTTGGCCACTCTCCCTATCCCCTGCGGCCGAAAAGTATTAGGCGGCGGGGCCACAGTCCAGACCCGTCGCAGGGGGACCAAGGGTGCCATTCACGGGGTCGTCTGGCGCCCATGTGCTAATTGTTCCCCGGGATGGTCACGGCGTGTTATGTGTTCATGCGCGCCGTGAATGGGGGTATCCCCCAGAGGTGGGCGACGGACAGCCGCGGCGGGTTCGCGGAAGAGTTTTTTCGTTCCCGTGTTCCCGCAATAAGCGGTGTAGGAGGACACCGTGAAGTTTTAGTGGGTTGGAGTTCTATATAACTGCGCTATTTCCCCGTGGTAGCGAAGTATGCTTGAGCATTTCTCCACGAAAAAAAAAGGCTAGGTGCAGAAGGCGGAGGACAGGGTGTTGTGGTGCACCCTGGGAGAGGCGTCCAACAGTGGATTGCGATAAGCTGAATTGATTGAGTAAAGGGTGAAGCAATTTAAATATCTAAGGTCACATATAAGCCAATCCTACTTCCTACTAATGTTATAATATGAAAGTTTATTTGTTTAGATGTCTGGAAGTTTATTACTCAAAGACGCAAAAGCGGCTGAACGGATTAATAGGGATAATATTTGGCACACAGATAGTTTATAACCTGGATTAACACATAGGACTCGAAAGAGGTACCGTGGCCCTGGCATATGGGCAACTGAAGGAACACGGGTGGGTTTTAGTCAGTAAAAGTCTGATACGCCCTTCCTCTCCACCCAGAGCGGGAGAGGTCATTTGATGATTTCCAATCCAAAAAAAAAAAAAAACACATAGGACACTTTTTATCCCGGTAGTACGGTCCCGTGGGATAATTTCCGACTTCCGCAGCTAGCAAAAGCTAGAAATAAATAAAAATGTTTTTTAACCGCGCTATTTCACGATTTACAAAAGATTTACTGTAATTTGGGGTTATGTGTGGTGCCGTACCTAAGAAATAGCACCACTTCATTTCTTCCCGTGGGTGTCGTAAATGGCGACTAAGGAACTTACTAGAATCTATGCAGCAGCGTTCTTTGTACATTTTACCATCATACTGCGATCGCCAACCCGCCTGCCAAGCGTAGCGAATGCGGCAGCCCCTCCTCCCCCTAAATTCGGTCAAATTGGGGAGGCCTATGTCCAGCAGTGAACGTCTTTTTGTTGGATGATAATGATATGGGGTGCAAAATTTTGAACGGGGAAAAATGTTTCGTAATATTACCCGGTATAGCACCAGAACTTCTCATAGTTTGTAGTTGGAACCACACATCCCTATTCATAGTTATAAAATATTGAGCAAGTTGCAGCCCGGTCGGAGATGCTTATTGAATTATATCCGTATCTGAGTCCATTGTTGTAAGTTTTAATGAATGGCCTTCCCAGTCCGAGGCTTAAGGCCTCCGCACGTGGGCCACTTTATGGCCCAGCCTTTATTAATTTATGGCATGGGCTTAAAAATGTCGCGGTAATTTAGTGTATTTTAATCTTAATTAGAGTGAGGCACTTAGTGAAGGGACCCACATAAACGTTAGTTAGTGCCCATGATAAGGTGGAAATAACGGTACGTCCGAAATAAGGTTTGTGTAGATGGTGAGATAAAGAGATGAATACATAAGAGGTCTTTACGTGTGTTTTATTTAAACTGGGGTGTTTATATTTTGCTGTATATCTTTCTTATATCCTGTTTAATTAAACCTTACTGTTGTAGAAGCTAACACTTAATTATATACTAAGTCTTTTGTAGACTGTCTTCTGCATTTGAAAAATATTGTAAGTGTTATTTTTATTTGTATTGTTTACACCACTGTCGAAATGTGAATGTACTATAGGTACATATCTACCCACCCTTTGTGAAAACAAGGTGTAATAATATGTTGTGTTGTTGTAGTATAAATATTTAGTATCGTTTACATTATTCACTTTAATTAATGAATAACAAAGTTTACAAGATAAATAAAACTAATTAACCGAAAAATTACAATCATTTTCTACCCAGTGATATCTCACGCGTTGATGAAATGATGATATCGTCCAAAAACTCATTAATCAACCAGTTTTATGCACAAACAGGCTGCCGTATCGCAGTTATTAATCTACACAGTATAAACCTATAATAAACCATTCCCAACTAGTAAACTTTAAAGCATAAAAACTGTAACAGACTCACTGCGAACTAACATAACTTGGAAAGGAATCTGAATCTTACGATATCCTTGTTACGACTCGACAAACAGTTGGTGCTGAAATCCGAAGTTTATCTTTTGTCAAACTTAGATTAGTTGTCGATTGCTTTAGAAACAATGCGGTTTTAACTAATAGTTAAGATATTTGATGAATTAATTGCCTCAGCGCAAATTATTGGCAAAGGTATTCGCGGTTTCTCCTATTAATTAAACTGGGTAATTTAATAGAATTTATCGCTGGGTGGTCTATTTAGACTGGGACGAACTTCGTGTTTTAATGTATCTTATAGATTGGCATTTAAATTAAGTGCTTCATTATTAGAAAAAATAATAACCTAAATCCGACAAAAAGAGTTTGTCAGTTTTATCCGGTATCCAATCATGTCACTAATAAATAACAATTATATTCAGCTTACTCTCTTTTAATGTCAACGATGTTACTGACATTAGCTGTCAATTAATCATCGTTAAAAGACAATGCTACAAAATAGACCCGGCAGTCCTGAAACTTACTTGTTTTCTCACGAAATCTCGCAAAACAATAGCGACACTAAGTATAATGAGCTTATAACAGCGAATCACGCAGATAGACAGCTGCTGTCAAAATCTTTGTCAGCCATCAAACTTTTTAGACGATTTTGTTCGCAAACAGCTCGATTTTCCGCTAACGCAGATGATTAATTAAACAAGCTGGCACTCTGATATTCTCCTTACCAATAACACTGTATTCAACCTTAAATCGTAAGCCATAACCGCTGTTTTAGCATGCCGCTACCAATTACTCGTCTTTATTGTGTGAGTCGGAAATAAAAATGCCGCGATTATACTCTCGTCTATATGTAGATATTTTATTTATTATGTGCTTTAACACTTGTTGCTAAATGGAATGATGAAAAAAAAAACCCAATTACTGACTGTTTTAGGAAATAAAACACTTTGTTGTTCCAAATTCGTCGTCTTTATTATTAAACTAGCTTTTGCCCGCGGCTTCGCCCGCGTGAATGTCGGAAATTAACGCAGGAGGACGTACTACCGCGGTAAAATGTGTTAATTCAGGTTATATTATAGGTAATAGCTGTTACCCGCGACTTCGTCCGCGTGGTATTTAACAAAAAGTTTTTCATAAAAACTGTCTTTGTAAACTACGCTGACATACGTCACAAACTACGCTGACATACGTCTCAAAATTCAGCGTGTTTTTAGTTTTTTTTAAACTATTATTTATTTTTTCTAAAATAAAAGTAGCCTAAGTTACTCCTTGTTACATCAGCTATCTGCCAGTGAAAGTTGCGTCAAAATCAGTCCTACCATTTCAGAGATTAGCTGGAACAAACAGACAGACAGACAAAAATTGTAAAAAATGTTGTTTTGCTATATGTACCGTGTATACATCCATATGCACTTAGTAAAAAGTAGTTATCTTAATATTAAAAACAGACACTCCAATTTTATTTATTTGTATAGATTGCATTAAGATGCTTACTACACTTAAATAGTTCATGGAAACGTGAGTTTACTCTAGAAATTCATAAAAGAGTAATTTTAATATTGCATCACTACAAGTACCGTGTACCGTGTGGTGCCGGACGTAAAGAATAACACCACCCCATTTCTTCCCGTGGGTGTCGTAAAAGGCGACTAGGGGACTTAATAGAGAATGGGCAGCAGCGTTCTCTATGCATTTTACCACCATACTGTGATCGCCAACCCGCCTGCCAAGCGTGGCAATTATGGCAAAGCCCCCCCAAATTGGGGGAGGCCTAAGTCCAGCAGTAGACGTCTTACGGCTGAAATGATGATGATCACTACAAGAAGGATGATTACTTCCAAAAACAGTTAGCCTATTTTTTATATCAATATTCATAAGTCTTAAGTAAACGCGCACAATATTTAAGAGTCAAACATTAAGTATTTAATACGATTAACATAATTATGTATGTGTTTCAAAATTAGGCAGTCCAAATATAAAATCACTTTGGCGTGTTTTTTTAAAATTATTTATTTGTTAGTCCCATCGTATTCTAAACGGCGCTACCTTCATAAGACGTGGCCCTTGAATTTGAACAGACTCTTCGCATCGTCGCCATTTGGTTGGGATAGAATTATATGGAACATGCCTACATCAGCTCTGTTCAAATTAAGGGATCTCACTAAATTATTTCTACTGGACTCATATCGGACACATTCCATCAATAAATGTTGTAGGTTCTCGACAACTCCACATTCGTTACAATTGGGTGAAGCGATTTTTTTCATCATGAAGGCAAATTTTTTGCATAGAATATGTCCAGATCTGAGTCTAAAGGCAGTAACAATCAGTTTTCTACTAACATTTATATTCATGAACCAGGGCACACGAAGAACTTCATACTGTTTTGGCGCGTTGTAATCACAATTTTGATTATCTTCAACTAATACTTAATAACTGTGCCTAATGAGCGTTTTGAAGCAGTTACAACACATATATTTACTGTGCTCAGAACATGTAAATTTCATGCAAGTTTTGCAGACTTTACGCGATGTTTTGGTAATTTCTGACTGTCGCCAAACGTGGCACCGCTCGCGCGGTCCACCCTGAACACAAGTTGGAGGTTTATCGTTAAGATCAATTACAAATTCAATGTCCATTGGCAAAGAAAGGTTTAAGAACTGGTACAATTTTTGTTTTAGTATTCTTATTAAATTCTTTCCATTCATTCTCCAGATCCAGTTCTGTTAGAAACACACGGCGGACTATTCTCTCTTGTCTTTTGTTAATTGAGAATATACAGATTGCATTCAGAGCAGCTAAATTTATTAAGCGAAATAATACATTTAGTGGCCACCTATGTGAGTTCGTTGTCGCGTCGGCATTTGAACACATTATGTCCACTGTGTCTACGGCATTTTTAGTCCGATTATAATCGACTAATATTTCTGGCTTCAGTTGTTCACCAGAGTTAACATCTATTGAACTTGAATCTATATAACATATGCTATGTGGACATCAAAAGGTTAGCCTTATTCGGATTGCAGATGTACTGAACCAAGGTGGTAAGATGACTTATCCAAATAGCGAAGAATACAATCTTTTGTCATTAACCGATCTGTATATTCTTGGCACTTATTTTTTATCTGGTTTCACTGCCCCAACAATCGTTTTCTTCTTATTAAACAATACTTCTGCAATCTCAAGAGTAGTAAACCAGCTACTCATCGTAATATTGCGATATTAAATAAATAAATATCTTAGGACAACCAACACACCGTTATCTGATCCCAAACTAGGCAGAGCCTGTACTATGGTAACCAGACAACTGATAAACATACTTATATAATTCTAAATACATACATATTATAGATAAATTACACCCAGACACAGAACAAATGATCGTGCTCATCACACAAAGATTTGTCCTGGGTGGGAATCGAACCCACGACCTCAGTCTTAGCAGTTTGGGTCACTAACTACTAGACTAACAGGCCAGTCAATATAGATATTCAGATAGTCCGATATTCTGCTTGAATGGGATCAGTCATTCTCACAACAATGTCTAATTTACAACTCAACTTCATAAGGGCCAGGATTATCACCCACGTAAATTTCCAAGTTATAAGTATATGGAAACTGACCAGCCACCAGCGCGAACATCTTGATTCTGCATTTAACGGGCTTCTTGGTATGTACTGACGGAATTCACATTTTCCATTGAAAGGTGTAATCAAGTCACCCAGATAAAGTTCGTGACTGGGTGTAAAGTGTTTTTGGAAATTATTCACCACTGTTCGGAACAATACCCTGATTAATGCCATTTTATCTTCACTTCTGCGATTAGTCACGAGGTCGTGGAAACGGAGATTCTTCATTAGGAATCTGTATCTATGAGCATTCATCGTTAGGTAGCTTCCATTCCATTTTCTGTTTTGGAATCAAATAATTGCAAGAAGTTTTCTCTGCTAGTTTTCGCACATTCACTAAGGAAGAAAATACCTAACAGTGCATAATTATTTCCACTTCATCAGTAAATTTTACATCTCTCCATCTCGAGAAATTTCGTTGTTCTTTTAAAATACGCATTTGTATGTGTTACATTCATGTTAATAATGCTCTTATCGAAGAATAAATCGAAGCAAGCAAACTGAGTTTTTCTTGATTTGGCATAATCTGTAGGTCCTGGTTGAATGTTTGGAATGTAATCGTTTTGCAGAAATATTCTTGCTTCTATGGGTTGTTTCATCCACTTGGTGCCTTCGAGGCCCAAATGATAATTATTTCTAGATGGTCCCTCGATCACATTAAATACCGTTTCCCTGTCCAGATCGTCGACATCCATATTTTCCTCTGCTGCTGTTCTTGCTCTTTCTAGCTGTTCTTCGATGTCTTCTACATCGTCACCACTGCCAGCTGGTCCATCAATGAAATTTTCTTCACTATTCTCATCAAGCTGTCTTGCTTTAAGCATTTCTGACCTTGCTGCCATTGTTACCTGTAACAAAATCAATAAAATATTAATAACTCCCGTTCCTGCTTCGCACGGTTAATACAGTTTCACAATACATGGAGATTGCTTTATCTAGCTATCTTATATACAGGGTGTCCGGTAATGAATGGATAACCTTGAAATGTCTTATAGTGTAACTTATGGCCGTTCAGAAAAAAAATTAAACAAAATATATCATAAGTAGTACCTAAGATATGATTTTTTTTAAAGAAAGGTCTAATTTTTTTACCTTGTTTTACTTTTATGAACACTACGATCAGAAATGAATGGATTCCATCGGTTTGTTGTTATTTTATTATTATACACGAACTATGCTAATAGATAAACAGTGAATAGTATGACTAGCTATTGCACTTTTTTATTAAAAAAATAGCAAATTAATTAATTTTAGAAATACTTTGCAAAATTTATTTTTTAAACAATGTTTAAACATCTTGGGTATAAAAAAATGTATGAATACATATATTTTGTACCTTAACTAATAATCCTTAATATATAAAGTTATGTGTTACTTAATATTATATATGTGTTACTCACAACGTTATCCACATATTACCTGTTCAAATTTAATAGGAACTAACTAGGCATGCGAGCGAATTTGCATTACAATTATGTTTAAGTTACAGTTATAAAGTAACTTTAGTATAATAAATTTTGTTTTTTTTTTTTTCGAAATTTGTATGATGTTAGTGTAAATAGATCTATATCCGAAATAATGAACATAATAAACACGCTTAAAGTATCAATCAAAATGTAAATATTCCATCCAGTAAAAAAATATTCTAAAAGCTTTCAACAATCGTCGTCGTCTTTATTAAACCGCTATAATCTTTACAGTTGTACTGAACACCAAATTCACAGCAACACTCATTATTCAGTCAAGATAAAAAAAAAACTATGAATACAATTAGACCATCCCTCATACATTAAATAGATGCAGACAAATTCAATATAAATACACTCAACCGGAGGTGGTGGGAGAAATCGAAGCTCCTGCCAGTCTGTGTATCTACAGGTCGCCATAACATGGGGTGGGAGGGGAGCCACCCGCGGACCGGGGAATCGTCAAGCCCACGCGTCCTACTGGAATAAAAACCTCCAAAAATAAATGCATACTTCATATTACTGAAAAGCTAAATAGTCAAAAACAAAACCACAAAAAAAAACGCTTTGCGGACCTTGTGTGCGCTGAAACGCGTTCACAACAATTTCAAACTCAAATCGTACAAATTTTGTGGAAGGGGTGGGGGTGGGAAACTAAACATAGTGATCGAATTTTCCATTAATTAATTACCATCAACTCTTAATTCTAAACACGGAAATACATATAAATGTATGCAGAGGTAAATGATTAATTAGATATCAATACATACGTGGGGGGTCGCATCTATGTCAAGTTGCATCCACACTCGATGCAGTTTCTGACACAACCATACACTTCAAGCGCACGGCCGACACTGATATAATAGGCGGAATAGCCGCGTTAGTTCAATATCACTGACGAGATTTATTTATGGACGCGAAAATTAAGGTGTTTTCAAAAACTTCTATTGCTTCTTGATGTTATCTTCGCGACTACTCTGGGGTTGATTCTGATATGGTATTCCTTTGTTAAGATTATCGTCTTGAAATTTCCACGTGGCATTCAATCTTGCGTTCGCAACTTTTTTATGCCTTTTACCTGTTGTATCTATGCTAAGGATTTTGATACTATATTTGAATTTACTAATTTAAAGGGGAAAAAGTTAACAGCCATCTGAATGTTACAATTCCCAATGGGATTTTTCTGAAAAGGGCGAGTACCTGGAGCTACTTTTTTTTAAAGTAAATAAAAAGGTCACCCACCTCGCCAAAGCTCTTAAGCGCATTGGAAACGAAACGAAATTTCGTTTCATGGACTAAATTCAGTCGCATCAATCGGTGTAGACAGCATGGCGGCTTGATGCTCTCATAGAATAAACGTTGCGTCAGATGTTGTCGTCAATTAAACTTGCATTATTTTTAAAGCATTTACTTCTAGAAATTTTAAATTTCCGCCAAGTGTAATATATACAAAGTCGTACTATACATATATTCGGACCCAAGAAAAAATGCATCAAGAAATGTGAATTCCATCAACTAATAAAATCATGACTATTACCATACTAAGGTCAAACAAGGTATGTCTGAAGATCTTTTATTCGTTTTACTGCCGTCTCGTCCATGTACGGGCTTCGTGTGGGAATGTATTCAGAAATATTTTATAGGCTATAGTTATGACTGTTAACAGCTAGCAGTACACGCGTCCGTGACTAATATTATCAACTGTTGCATCCATTCGGGCTACCATATGTTGAGTAGATATAAACAAATGACGTATATCTTATAGAAAGAAATTCAATAATGCCTTGATCTATTTCTGTACATTATCCAGCACAAGTCTGACTTAAATATTAATCCTAAAAGCGGTTTAGATGTACGTGGTTCGTGTGTCCTCAGGGAGTCTCTAACCCTAGTCGTTAGTTGTATATCTTAGCTCATGTTACATGATATAAAACTTAATGCTGAACCTAACTTCAGTAGTAACTTGCTGTCAGTTAAGACTCGTCGTTCTCAATTCTAGTACGAACATATTTAGCAAGTTGCCGTTTTAGCACCTGTGCGGTAATGCCCACGCCATCACCCGCCATAAAATATTGACGTCCGAACTACTGCACAGTCGTCTGTCTGTCTATTCTATGACCGCGGAACCGGCGGGGAGAGCGCGGGGCGTTGGCGGGGCGGGCGCGGGGCGCGGGCGGCGCGTACCTGCGCCCGGCGACTCCCGCCATGGAGGGTTTCTGTATTGATTATTTGAGGGCGTTCACTTTCGCCAGTGTTTTAATGCGAGCTATGAAAATGTTTTTATTGGCAACTTGGCAGCCCCAGCGCCAAACTGAATAAACAGACGAATAAATGTACGAAAGCTCTCGTAATGCCCGATTATTCATTTTATACCGTCTCGCTTATTTGTCGATGCGATATTTTTTTCTTCGTTTTTCGTTTCGGTAATATCTGTAAAGAGCCTTATTTTGTCGAAGACCTAACAACTTTGCTTTTCAATGATTATTTCTTATTTCGTCTACTGTCATTCCTTCTTCGTATTTTATATATCAATAAATCAATTCGTTTTGAGGAGAGAGAGAGAGAGAAATTGTATTCTTTTCCGTGATACCTTTGTGTTGGCTGTTGATTGTTTAATTTTCCGAGTACTGCGCAAGTCTGTGTGATATTGTGTGCACTTAGAATCGTTGAGGTCTTTGTTGTTACATAGTCTAGAGTATTAGTGCTTTCAGCGCGGTTCCGCTTGGCTAAAGCAGTCTCAAGGCAAATAGTCTAATTACATTGTTGACGGCGCGTCGAGAAGGGAACATTGTTGAATGACGTAGGTACTAACATTTGTGTTTTATGTACCTAACATGTAGTATCCGCCATTAAGACCTTGTTACTGAATGTAATAAATAGGATAGACTGTTTCAATATTTTAATGGACAGATTTCTGGAAACTGGTTTTATATTGGAACCATATTTTCAGATAATCTTAATGTCTACAAAATTAACGTGGGCGCTATGATATAAATAGTTTAGGGAAACTGAAATAGGTATTGTTTTACTTCTTTTTGTAGAACCAACGACCCTCTTAACTTCGCATCATTTTCTACTTCAAAGCGCAAATCATCTCTTAGTAATAAGTTAGTATTAGCTATGTCTTTAGTTTCAAATTGGGCAAACTGAGGGCTGTTTTTACTTCCCATGCCAATAATATTTAGTTACTACCAAACTTTATCTCTGTTACCACAATAGAATAAAATTTATACCAAAATTACAGAACCATCAAAAACTTGAATTTACGTTCACCCAGTAAAAGTAGATGAAATAAATTTTACATCGAACGTAGACCATGAAGACCTTCATGAAAGAGGTTCAGTTCACGCCAGTGTAAGGTCCATAAAGATACATTGACATGTAAATTTGGAACGATAAAGTCTAAAAGCTTTTCTTTGAAAGCGGATTATGCTTCTTTTTATACCGCCACCTATCTGTTTGTTCAGGTACGCCTATTGAACGTAGGCTGTCTTAAGTAAGGTTTTTGGGACCTGCAATCTCGAGTGATTTATTGTGTCAATTGAGATTTTGAGGTAATGAATGGAACGGCTTATCACTTTGTGGGTGATTGAGGGGACTTTATATCTTCGCATTAAATTGTAAGTAGGAAAAGCTTTTTATACAAAATTAAAAGTTCCATTACTAATAGACAACACGTAGCCTAAATTACTGATGATGAACTAAGTTTTTTGTAACAACATTTATTCGTGGGTGAAGCATAATCAGCCTTTTTGCTACCACTACTGGAAGACAAGTGTTCTCTCTGTTAGACGGAGTGGGCCATAATCTACCACGTGAGCCCAGTCGGGGTTTGTGAATGTAGATTTAACGTATAAAAAGATTTTCCAAAATTCTACAATCAGCTCAATGCATCATGCAGACAGAAGTGACAGGCAACAACTAGTTAATTAATAAATATGACACGACCACCAACGACACTGTCAAACGTGGCGATTACACCGGTGTCCCTCAGGGCCGTTTACTGTGGCCGAGTCAGATTGTGGTGGACAATTAACGAATATATATGAATGAACGTAGGGCTGTAACAATAATTTAATTAACATTAATATTTGTAAAAGAAAAATGTAGAATATTAAAAGTTAAAACAGCCATATTGGATCATGATTAAACGTAGCATCAGGTGACACTGTTTTCAAACTTAATCCTTAAGCTAAAATAATTAAGGACAAAGACAAAGGATTTCTGGGAGAATAATAATGAGTTCCAACAAAAACCTAATCAATCATGATCATTCTCGGATCTATTCAGGTTGCTCCCACAATCTAGGTCCCCACGTAACACTTTAGTGCACACGTTCCATATATTAAGGCATCACAAAAACTGCTCCACTAATCGTTTATCATATTCAGACTCGGTAGAGTACCTGAGCAGATAATTTATGTGAATATTTCGCGAAGCTATCGGTAGGAAACATTAATTTCCGGAGACGTAACGAGATCGCTTCACGCACCTACACTGCCATGTTTTTTGATGGCGTATTTTCTGTTCCTTGGATGTTGGTGGAGCGAAATTTTGTGCGAAATTATTTATGATAATAATGTTTTGCGTCAATGTATCGTTTGTATCTACCGACAATCTGACAACAGTCAGTGATAATAAGATCATGTAACTTGCCCAAAATGTTCCCACTGCTGGGACACAGGCCTCCTTTCTTCGAATGGAAGGTATATGGCATTATCAGCCTAAAATATTCTCATTGCTGAGATATAGTCTTCCTCTCTTCGCGAGGAAACGGGCCGTAATGCACCACGCGGACCGAGTGCGGCTTGGTAGTTGTCACATATCTTCGAATGTATGGTTTTAGGCCATTCCAATTTTTTTCACGATGTCTTTCTTCACCGTTTTGAGAGTAGTGGTGATGAAATTATTTGCAAAAAGTGAACCGTCTACTTGGGTTTGAACCTGAGTAATACAACTAGTAAGTCGGGACCGTTACTTAAGCTAATGTGACTCGTCATTATCACTTATTTCCTTATCATCCACTACTTCAAACGAGTTTTATTAATTCAATATTCTACAGTTATTAATCAATACTATTCACACCACAAGCTTTTTCTCAAAAATTTATATCCCGGAACATTTATTCATACCGTGTTACTAAGTCTCGCTTTGCTGAAAGGAAATAAGTGTGCGGTCATTGCAAACGCGACCATTTCCCTCTGCCGAGTTATAGCGGCTTTTTTGTGTTCCACCCTCAAACGTAGAATTTCTAACTTGTCTTTTTTCGTTGCTGTTACCACGGAAAGTCCTCCTCATATCACGTTAATCGGATGCAAGGCTTTACTGAACTCAAACAGTCTAATAAACGTCACATAATTCGTCCATAAAGGGGCCTTATTTTATTACTGGCGAAGACAAAATGGGTTTTTGGGGGCAATAATAAGTTAAAAAAGCGCCCCTTTCCCTAATATCGTGCAGAGCGAGCCACTCGCAACGAGTTTTACGTGACCAGTGTCTTAATATACACCTTTTGTCTAGCTATACTATTGTTTGGAAGAGACGACCTATCACGAAATGGTATGAGAGAAATAATGGTCCTGAGGGTCGTGATTTTGGAATAGATAATTTTCAATTTAGAATTTTGTTGAATATTCGGGTAGTATTGTTCCTGGCTAAGAAAAGGTCACTCCATTCTGTAGTAATAGATAAACTATACCTATACCAGGGCGTAAGGCTTTTGAAAACTTTTCTTTGTATTTGAAAATGAGACTTTAGCATTACTGTTTTGATATTTGTTGGTTTTAATTAAATACGACAAAGGGCAAATATCTCGTGAGTTACATTGGTGTAGGAACATGTAATATAATGTCATAATCAGCCTAGATTTATTCCACTGCTAGGAACAGGAGTGAGTAAGCCACTACGTGGGTCTGGTAGGTGTTTATGGACGTCACATATTGTCTTCGATTTATTTTTTTGGTACATTCCAGTTTCCTCAAGATGTTTTCCTTATCTGTTTTGAGAGCAGTGGTGATGAAATAATTTACACTATGTAAAACGCCTTTTTGGGTTCGAACTAACGCTGTTGAAATTATTTGTCAGGAATGTTGATTTCGTTTCGATTTTTGTGTGACTAAACACATATATATTATTTTTTTGTCTTTAATCTTCAAGAATATAATATTGTCATCACCTATATGAGCTTTTTGGACCTATTAGCACTGATATTTATATGGCGGATACTTCAAATTGTGTGGCCTATTTTTTTTTTTGCTTCATGATCTCAGTTATCAAGATGTTTGCCTTTTAATTTACCTGATACAATTTCTTCGTCCTGTTTCATGATACCCTCGAGAGCAATAATAGATATAGCCTTTACGCTCTAAACCTTTGTTTTACGAATCATAAAATTACACAATTCTTAAGGGTCCTATCACAGATTTATAACTAGAACATTATGAAAATATATAAATCGTGAGTCCCCAAATCGTACGGGAGTATAATGAAAACTGGTGATTTAGTGATTCCTGGGGTTACTAGTATACCGATGTCAGTAAATTTTCGTTAATGGAATTATTTCGTTTCTCTTATAGTGCTCGTTTCGGTCTAGGAATTATAGCTAGCATTTTATTTTGTGGGACTATAGGACCAAAACGATCGAAATAATGTGGAGTCGAAAATTCCTTTGTGATTATTAATAAATATCGATGACGATATTATATAACTGTTGAATTTGAAAATTGTTTTCCAATTTAAACTTTTAAAATGCTCTGAAGTATTCCAATAAAAATTTTGAACAAGAAATTGTTCCAAAAATGCTCCGTTTCCGAAATGAGCTCAATATAAACAACAATTTTAACTACATTCACTTTAATTTTTCAAAAGCTGATATTCCCGAATTCTCAAAGACGGGATCTATTAAAAGCGTCGAAATTAAATTCGCCGACTTACTAGATGAGTTTAAGATTATTTATTCCCTTCCCTATTTACGCATAAACAACGTTTCGTTTTACCGTTTTTGTTGCCTTTATCTTTTGTTACTTAAAGGTTATTTTTGTTTGGTTCGTTATGTTGATTAAGGTTGTAATTTACCTGTCAGGGGTCAATTCTGTTTGTGTAATGAATTCCGGTTTAAGCGCCCACTCACACAGGCTATTGGGGATCGCACGGTGCTCGCAGTGACAAGAGTTTTATGATTTAAATTGGCTGTTCACATCAATACTTCTGGTGCAGTCTTTGAAATGTCAATTTAATACTCTATATAAAGTCAGAAAAGTTAC
Source organism: Aporophyla nigra (assembly GCA_947507805.1). Classification (NCBI taxonomy): domain Eukaryota; kingdom Metazoa; phylum Arthropoda; class Insecta; order Lepidoptera; family Noctuidae; genus Aporophyla; species Aporophyla nigra. Next base: position 21,971,496 of record OX382304.1, on the reverse strand, counting down.
ACCAAAACCATATTGCACCAACTGTGCAAATTTACTATTATTTCTCCATTTCTAACAGAAAAAGTCTTTTGGAAGTAATGGTACCTACTTATATCCTTAGTATTTTACTCTTCTTTTCTTCCTAACGTAATTTTTTTTTTTTAATATTTCGAACGGCCCCGAGTTGTAAAACACTTTGAGACAAGCGCTATGAATCTGGAGTTTAACAAGTTGGATATATCAATGTTTGAGTATGACGTAATCTACCTTAGCTAAAATAGATTTCCAATTTCTTCCCGTGGGTGTCGTAAAAGGCTACTAAGGGTCTTACTAGGTAATCGGCCGCAGCATTCTCAATGCATTTTACCACCATACTGCGACCGCTAACCCGCATGCCAAGCGTGGTGATTATGGTAAACCCTCCAAAATTGAGGGAGGCTTATGCCCAGCAGTGGACGTCTTTCGACTGAAATGATGTAGATGATGATGAGTCGTGGATTGGAACACCTACTCTTAATTATGCACCATATGTTTATGTGTACTCCAATAAGCAATGACTCGAAAAAACAGGCTGGATTGTAACCAAGAACCAGATGCCCATGCCTTTATCGTTCCTACTGAACCCGTCGTCTAAACATTCGCAAATATGAGGCCAGTCCAAGTTCCTATTAACATTTAAATACTACATTATGTATTAAATGTTTCGAAACATTCTCACAGATAGTCCAGTTCGTGTAATGGGGATTTTAAGCTTAAAAGGATTATTTTAATAATGAAACAGGAGAAATTGTGGAACGAGAACGCAATGGTAAACTTTGTTAGTGATGTACAGGCCGTGGAACATTTTGCATAACTTAGATGGAAGGGTAATATTTTGTTAAAAAATATGACCAATGTTTTTCGTGTAATCTTTCAAGAAATTGTGACATACCTTTAAGCTAGAGTTTTCATTTATAGGTCTGTAATATCAATGCCCTTTTCAGTTGGTATTTTTTGTTTCTTTTTCTTAGAGGAAGGCCTTTGCTCTGCAGTGGGACAATACAGACTGATTATTAGAGTGTGGGGCATTTTGAAATACTTAGATGGAAGCTTTATATCCATATTAGTTGATTCTATTTTAAATCAGTTTTTTTTTTAAATTGGCGAATGTTTTAGGTACCGACGTGTAATCTTGCAAAGATTTAGTTGATTCAGTTTTAAATCAGATGGAAAAATATGATTAATGTTTTAGGGACCTACGTGTAATCTTCAAAGGACTGTGACGTACCCATTCGTTTAAGGGTTTAATTTTTTGGTTTCAGGAGGTTTCATTTTGTGCGTGTTTTTCTTGGAGAAAGTATACTGTTAAGTTAAAAAACGGAAAGCGAGGCATTTTCCCAACAGTACTGATTTATATTTTCTGATTTCAGTTAGTAGCTATTTTTATCAGTATCGACGGTGGACTCTGTAATTCGGAAGGTATTTTCACTAAGCGAGATAAAAGGATCTTCCATATCCCTTCACATAAAATCCACATTTAAAAAACAAATGAAAATCCGAAAAAAACACAAGTACACCACTTAAAATGAACCCCTACCTTCAAAAGCCGGGTAAGGGAAAAATATCCGAGTACCCTCATCGAAAGCCCATCGGAAGGGCCACTAAACCAATCATTAAGTTAAACTCGCATGTCCAGACATTAGACGTTTCTGTCTATCCCATTACAGATAAAAGGCACTAGTGTCCCGCAGATTTCGATTGTCCCTTTCTTGGGGTCTGTTAGGGATGTCGAAAGTAATTTGGGGCTTACCTGTGTCTTGAAATTCGGACAGGTGGCTAATCAGGTAGCCGTGTGTGGTTTGTTGAGGTTAATGCGAGTGATGAGAGAATTGGGTTAGCCGTTTAATTGTGTTCTGGTAACAACATGTGTTAGGCTATCTACTTACGCCTCAGATTTTGATTTTAGAAGTGCATCATTTTGTAAACTTATGTTAAAAATGTACTTACATTTTGCTTTAATAATGCGTTTCAAAATGACCCGTACTAATCGGGTCATTTTGAAACTTGATACATTATCTTTTTTCCATCTATTTATAAAACTTCATAGTAAATATTTTTAAACCCATATTATGTATATCCTACCTTACCATCAAGCCTCTTCCTTTCTTACCTTTCCATCAAGAAGACGTATGTTTCGATGTTTGTTACTCAATCACGCAATAATGACTAAACGGATTTGGATAAAACTTGTCACACAGTTTAAAACCTGGATTACCACATAGAACATTTTTTACCCCGGTAGTATGTTCCGGTGGGATCATGTTTGCCCTCCACGCGGACGAAGCCGCTGGCAGCTTGATTTTGTATTAAATTATTATTCCTTTTGGCCAACCCTACCACAGATAGTGTAGCCCTCCTGCCACTAGTGTCTGTCGACCATGACCCTTGCGTTAGGCCTCTTATACATGTACCTAAAATGTTTCAAGGCAGCGGCAGTCCCGTATTGATTACTCATACCCTGGACACGCTTATGGTCTGGCTCGTGTAGGTACAAATATTAAGATGAGATATAATGATGAAGCTGTATTTTTGCTAGGATATGGTCTCATAGAGGTTGATGTAGTTTTGACTATATTAGTTTAGGTTGATGCGCTAACATAGCCCGGCATAATCGAATTTTTTTGTGTTTTTCCTATTTGCAGGTCAGAGTCATGTTCTAAGTTGATTAAAAAATATGATTCGTGTCCATGACACGTATGTATTTACAGAATAATCTTTATTACATAGTATAAAACAAAGTCACATCTGTACGCTTAGATCATTTGAACTTCGCAACGGATTATAATGAGGTTTTAATCAATAGACAGAGTGATTAAAGAGGGAGGTTTATATATATAATACGTGGGTGCAGCCGCTGACAAAACTAGTAACCATCAATACTACACTCTTATTTCTTTTAATTCCTCTTTCGAGAAATAGTCAATAAAGTAAAAAGTATAATATAAACACATACGTGTTACGGTTGCGAATCATACACGTACTTTAATCAACGTACAACAACGTACAACGTATCATCGTACGTACGTACTGTCCTGCAAATTGAAAAGTATGAATTTTGGGGGCTGCCCTGGCACCTCCATCTTTGGTTATTTCTTTTTGAATAGATTCTAGTATTACTTACCTACTCTTGCGCCTCCACGACGCGACTTGTTAACGTGCTACTAACTAGTTTGTGATTGGTTGTGTAGTTTGCGGACCGCCGTTGAAATAGTAGTGCTGTGATATTCTAGCTAGGTACTCCTTGGTGATTTAGATTTTCGTGTAGTGTCGTGTACTAACGAGTATATTGAAACATAAGTTAAACCTTTATTTGAGTATTAAATTAGCTTAATATAGAAATAACAACAACTTATGTCTTATGGGTGAAACGTCTTTTGGTTACATAACAGTTTATAATTTATATAATTGCTGTATTGATGTACTTGTAGAACTTTCTTTCTTTTTTTTCTTTTCTCTATTTGCCACTTTCTACCTAACCTAGCCTTATCAATGCCGTGAAACTCTTTAATTGGCTTAAGAGATAATTGTCATTATCTCACTATCAATGTGCAGTGGATGCTAGTAACTTTGAGGCAACTGCATTGGGCTGTTCATTAATAGTGAGGTGAACATTCATCATAACGCATGTAATTTATTAATAAGCTGTTGAGTTTCCAAATAAATAAATAAATAATCGAAGTTAAGTATTCTACTAACAAAATACTTGATTTTACCTGTCATTTTTAAAACTCCAAAAATATAGGATTATGTTGTCCTAAAAACAGAAGCCTTTATAATATTCATAATAGATTTTCCAGGCGTCACATCAAAAATAATTCACGTAAATCCATCAGCTATTATGAACAATAACTTGTGCGAGGCACGTTGAAATCGCGGGGCGTTTCAAAGAAAATCGGGTTTTTATTAAATATTTCCCCTTCGAATGGGAGCCGAGACGCTAGCGCTAAATAACAGGCATACCGGACGCTCAGACGCGGAAAATTTTCAAATAAATATAATAACGATGATAGAGAATGCCCAGCGAATATTGAAATTATTTGTTTTTGTTTTCAAGAGAATTTTCGCTGTAATGTCGACTGGAATGATGGTAGAAGAAATCTATAAATTATATCTGTTTACTTTAGATTTTGTCCTTTTCATTTGACTACAAAGTTTGACTGAAATCTTGATAGCTTCCAAAGTATGACTGTGATTGACGTACGCTATCTAAACTTATCTCCTTTGGAAGCTTATTAAGAATCTGGCGCGTTGGGTTGAAGGCTCATTAAGTAATATATACTAAATATTTTATACTTATTATTTATCTACACTAAAAATTATAAATGCGAAATTAACTCGTGTCTGTCTGTTACGCTTTCACGACTAAACCACCGAACCGGTCTTGATGAAATTTGGTATAGAGTAAGTTTGAACCCCAAGAAAGGACATAGGCTATGTTTTATTCCGGGACTTCATCTACGTCCGCAACATTTACGCAGACGAAGTCGCAGAAAAAATTAGTAAAATATTATATTTTGTTATAGTTGTTCACCTTGATTTTAAAAGAGACCTATATGCGAGAAACTGTGATAGACAAATCAGCCAAAACTATCCATAACAAGAGCTTTCACTACAAATTATATCTTACAACTATAACAATTTCCCTCTTCAGACGTATCTACCAGTATACAGGTCGTCCCAAAAATCAACGTCAAGCCGAAAACGGTTGATAGGCCAGGTGGTGACAGTTATCAGAAAAAAAAATTAAAAAAATCTAAGCATTTTTTTTTTCAGTACAGTCAGTTAAAGTTGGGCGATGTAATAATTTTTAGTACATGATGGAGCAAAAAAGTGATGTTTTCTTTTCAGTTTGAAAGCCCGTCAAGTACTTTTTTTTGTTTTCTATGCTAAGAATTTACGTTTTATTTAGAATAATCATACATTAGAGAATGCAATAAAACTTATTTGGTGCAAATACAATGATAAACTAAAAAGATATGTCGTTTCAAAGACGATGATTCAGGTAATTTACTAAAATAAACAAAAAAAAAAATGTATCTCGATTACAGTGACACTTAGGAGATGGGTTCTATGAGTGACAGACAGCACATGACCCACCCAATCCAAAATTTTGTCGGCCCATGCGTCAATCACCCTGTATATTTAGCGATAATCAATTTTGAACAAAACAACTATTTGCAACAGTTTCTCAAGTACTGAGAGTCTATTCATCATCAAACTTGGGGACACGACTTCGAACGCTGTCGATACCAGAGGCTTCGAAAACTTTGCAGTCGTTTGTTTTAAGCTGTCGTGAACATCAAAATTATGTACATGATTTATTCATCTGTGTTTTCAGATTTAATCTCAGTTTCGAAGATTTATTTTCGGGCTAGAATTTTCGTTTAGTGCTCGCTTTTCTTCCTGTTGAAAAGTTGAAATTGTTTAAGTTAATCACTTTTACAGAACATTATATTTGAAAGCAAGTGTGAGACCATATCCAGTAGATAGCTCAAATGGTGTGGCTAAAGTAATAGAACGTGTAAAATATTGGAAAAAATGTATAACAATATTTCAGATAAATGTTTACACATGTGTTGCGTTTATGTTCCGTATGATGCCGGACGTCAAGAAAACCACCATCCTATTTTTCTTCGGGGTCGTCATAAGCGGGGACTAAGGGAGTTACTAGAGAATGGGCAGCAGCGTTCTCCATGCATTTTACCACAATAGTACGATCGCCAACGCGCCTGCCAAGCGTGGCGATTATAGCAACCCCCACAGAATGGGGGAAGGCTATGTCCAGCAGTGGGCGTCTTTCGGCTGAAATGATGATGATGATATTTATACATTTGTTGTGTTATTTAGGAACGTGTCCGAAATATTAAGAAAAATAGTAAAACATCTTTTGAAACCTCAAACATTTCCTAAAAAGGTTAACCAAGAATCTTTAAACCTACTTTTGTGTCCCAAAGCCGACCCAAAAGTTACAGCGCTACAAACACAAAATAGAACATTAAATTCTCGAGTACAATTCCAAAGTTAGATCCGTCATTCATTCTTGAATTATAAAAGTTAAGCAATCATCCACTTGTGCTCAACATTTTAAATCATTTCCGAGCAGTGACGCACATGATGCTGATTAAAACGACCCTGTTTGAATCCCCTTCGGCGATTTCTTTGTTTTATTCCTAACGCTAATTTTGTATCACAAAAGTTCTACGTGAACGCGTACTTAGAGTTGTACCAAGTTATAGGCAGAAGCAAGAATTGGTTTCGTGTTGAATCGCTCTCGATAAGTGTTTTTTTTTTTCAGCAATAGAATATCTTTAAAGCAGTTAAAATTTGAAAGAGAAATAAAACTCACTTTATTTTTAAAAAAAAACAATGCGTCAAAAAGAAGAACAAAAATTATTGACGATATTTGGTGAAGATATAGGTGCTTTACATAGATATTACTATAAGATATTAAAATTTACACCAAAACATTTTTAGCTCTAATCTTAAAACAATAGTGTCTCACAGATAAGCAACTCTATAAAAAATCAAAATCGATTATTTTGTGGCAGCATTATCGCCACTTGTGAACTACGCATCATACTATCGTCATGCAAAACTTTCGTAGGTTTTCTGGTATTAGCTGGTCGGTCTTTTGAACAAAATATGATTCGCGAAGGCAAATAAATATATGTTTAGTATTAACATAGTTGTAATTATTAGAATGTGATGTGGCGGCAAACACCATCACCTAATGTTAACTACACATCGTCGGAGGACCCTCGCTCGCTCTCTCTCCCCCCTCTCTCGCCCCTCTCTCTCCTCTCTCTCTCTGTCTCTCGCTCTCTATAGAGCAGGGTGAGTAAACTTTGCACCCTGTTCCTTATACCTCTATAATCTCTTGTAACTTAGACCTCAACATAAAGTCGAGTACAGACAATAAGGAAGACGGTGGGAGGTGTTGTCCCTAGGCGCCCCCTCCTCCCTTTGATAATTTATTATTGAAACCTCGTCTCCATTCTTTTCTTTTGTAATATTGTCTCTCGTTTCTTATTTGTTCCGTGGTACTAATTTGTTTGTTTTTTTTTTTTCTTGATCGGCTCCGCTTTTGTTCTGCGTCTAATGAAGTGTATTTGGAAGGTTCGAACAGCGTTCGGCTAAATTAACGTTCGATTCGGTTGTAATTGGATGGGTTTTCGTCAGGTTTAGTAGTGGGGATGTTTGATGAGCCGAGTGTCGGGCGGTGGTGGATCGTACGAGAATCGTCACTGTTCTGGACGGTTTGATTTTCAGTAGTGTTGCCCAAATTCAGTCTTGGTCTTGCAGTCTTGGTCTTGTTCTTGCGTTTTTGCAAGACCAAGACCAAGAACAAGACCGCGTATTTTTAGCAAGACCAAGACCAAGACTGACCGTGCAAGACTTGAGCAAGAACAAGACATAGCCTGCAAGACTCTTGCGTCTTGCAGCTAGGACTTAGCGCTATTTCACTGAGTAGTTAGGTGTAACAGTTCGGTGTATAGGTAGGTACGCTTAGGAATTCTATGAGACGCAAAAAACTGTATCAAAGAATATGAAAAACTGGACCTATGCGCATTACGACTAATACCATAAACATAACGAATAAAAAAATATCTATTAAAATCAAGCTGAGTGCATGCATAGTTATGTTTTAACCATCGGCACTTTGATAATGCGGCATCAAAGGTTTTGTACTTACTTCTCAAAGAAATTTGCCGCTTTTCGGAAGTACATGGTTATGATACACGCGCCGGCGGCTTCTTTTGAAATCTAAAACAATCGTTGCCGCCACGCCGAAATCATAACATTTGTGACACTATTTGATTGCCGCCATAGGGCGTAGGTATACTCATGCAAAATAATTTCGAATTTTTTTAAGAGTACCTACAGGTGTTCCAAAGAATAAATAAGTTTCAGAGTGCTTAGAATGAAAGTGAATACATTATACTGATCACGCAAGTAGTATTATGATTAGGATAAAATGGTAAGGATAGGTAGTAGATGTCATATTAATTCATTCTAGTAAGTATATATTATAATATTGATTACTTATATGGTTTTAAACTAATTGGTACTATTATTGTACATTTAGTCATTATATTTCTTAAGTTTTTACAAGAAAAAATAGCAAAAAAGTGTTCAAATATCACCCGTTTAATAAATATTGTAGCCACTTTTAAATATACTTGAAACGTGTAAAAAAATTCTACAAAACTAATAAAATAATATAAAAAGCGTAGGTACTTACCTACTAATAAAATAAAAAGCCTGCGATAAGAGTTTTGTATTACTTACCAGCCCGAATATCTCTGAGAGAGATGATGAGAGTAAGTATTTACTAGCTGTGCCCGCGACTTCGTCCACGAGGAATAGTAACTTTGGAGGAATAGTGACGTTCAGGACTTATTTTTTTATTTTAAAACTTCTGTCATCAAACATACAAACGAACTCTTCAGCTTTATAATATTAGTATAGATGTACGCCAAAACAAGAGTAAGTATTTACTAGCTGTGCCCGCGACTTCGTCCACGAGGAATAGTAACTTTGGAGGTATAGTGACGTTAAGGACTTATTTATTTATTTTAAAACTTCTGTCATCAAACATACAAACGAACTCTTCAGCTTTATAATATTAGTATAGATGTACGCCAAAACATTCACTTATATGTAAAGAATAGTGATTGGCACTAATTCTATTTTATTCACGCGTCGCGTCTGTACAAGTAGGTAATATTTAGTGTGTGTTTGTACGCCGCACGCGGCATTGTTTGATTTGCGGCGGCATCCTTTTCATAGAGCCGGCACGTGGCGAGGCGGCGCGGTAGAAAGCAAGGAAACGTACTATAAATAAAGGAATTATTTTAATTCCAGTCATTTCCAATTGAGCTGTGCTTCGAGTCTAACTTAATAATTGTTTTTACTAATTCTCGTTGTTTTCTAAAAACGTATCACGTGTACAATTTAATATGAGTGACGAAGATTCAAATTATTCTAGTCCGAGTAACGAGAGTTTGAGTCACAGATCTAAAAGACCCAAAAGCAAATTTGAGGAGTTTTTCGAAATAATTCATGCATCCCAAACTGCCTTCTGTAAATTGTGCCAACATAAAAAGATTGAAATAAAAATGAAAAACAGAAACACTTCAGGCTTAAGGAAACATCTAATATCTTTCCACAAAAAGGAATCAGAAATATTTCTTCCTGTTAAACCAAAATTAAGTGGAGATATCACAAGCTTTTTAGTAACCGCTGGAAGAAGTGGACAGGTAAGAATATTTTTTTAACAGTTAAAAGAATTTTAACTCCGCGTAGCTATTCATGCGATACTTTCAAAAACGCCATTAACTTACGTAAGTATTTTTGAGTTAGTGGTGTTTTCATCTAGGGGTGCGACATATTAAGTATGTAATTATCGTCTTAAATATTTTTTATAAACACCCATATTTTCATTTAATCGGCCAGTAACAACTAAGTACTTTATTTTGGTAAATTACAGTACAGTGCAACCTTAATATAACAAATATCAATTTAACGATTTTCTCGATTTAACAACAACAAACCTCCTCCTCTTATACGCTCAAACCTAGTATGTTTTAAATAATAACACAAGATTTATTGTTTTGTTTCAGTCGGAAAACAGCAGTGACAACATCACGACAGCTACAGTTGATTGGGTGGTGAAAAAATATCTTCCCTTCTCATTTTTCGATGACGAAGCTACACAAGTATATTTTCGACGTATTTGCCCTAATATGGTGTTTCCTAAAAGGTCTACACTTAGAATGAAAGTCAAAGAGCGATTTGAAGAGCTCCAATTGAATCTCAAGGAACGACTTCAACAATTATCATCTAAAATGTCTTTTACCATTGATGGGTGGACGTCAATTGCTGGTAGGAGTTACTACGGGGTTACTATTCATTATATAGACAACGAATGGAAGTATCAATCTGTAGTTCTTGATTTTATACCATCACGCGATCGACATACTGGGGAAGATATTGCAACGATTTTCCATGAATGTTTATTGGAATATGGCATAATTGATAAAATACAAGGTATCACGGTCGACAACGCAACTGCAAATACCAAATTTATGTATGAACTGGGCAAACAGCTGCCGCCACACTTTGATTCAGACAATCAACATTTCCGGTGCTTTGCTCACATTTTAAACCTTGGTGTACAAGATTTATTAAAGACCTTAGCATTACACTGTGAGTCTGACACTAACGCGCAAGATCAGCAGTACGAAGACTATGCAGACGAAACTGAGGATGAGGAAGATGAAGAATCTGCACCAAATATTGCTGACTCGCGTACATCTGTAACAAAGTTACGCAGTATTTCCAGTAAAATAAAAAGAAGTGAGATAGTGAAGAAGAAGTTTCAGTCTGCTTGTGAAGCAGCTGGCGTGCCATCAAATCTAAATGCCATTCTTGACTGTCCAACGAGATGGAATTCCACACATGATATGATTGGATTTGGTTTAAAAGTGAGAGCGGGCATTGACATATTGTGCAGTTCTGTCACCGAATTAAATGATTTTCAAATCACAGCTAATGAATGGCAGGTACTCGAAAAATTACATAAATTTCTAATAAACTTTAAACTTTTAAGTACAAAACTTGGTGGAGACAAATATGTTACATTACCGCTAGTCATTGTATCATTCAATCTCTTGCTAGATAAAATTGAATCCATGGTAAAACAGTTAGATGAGAAACCTAATCGATCTGAAGTGGATGAAAGGCTCATTCTAGCTTTCCAAGCAGCTCGAGACAAAATGCTTAAACATTACAAGAAGAGCAACTGGATTTATTGTACTTCTTTAATTTTAGACCCAAGGCATAAGGCTCAGACTTTTGACCTGACAATGTGGGGGAAGCAACTTAAAACAGAAAGTCTGCGCAAGTTCAATGAACTTTATGAAGAATATAAAAGTCTACACTCACTGAACAAATCTCTGGAATTACCAGAAAAAGAAAATAAAGTATGTGATGAAGATGAAGACGTAATAGACTTTGATAAACTCTATGAATGTCCCTCGACGTCATCTGGATCTTGTCTTCAAGGCTTAGTGATAGACGAGTTGGAGGAGTACCTGAGAAAACCAAGAACTGCCAGCTCGGAAGACATTTTAGATTGGTGGAGGACGCATGAGACAGAGTATCCGATTTTATCGAAAATGGCCCGTGATTTTCTCTCAATACCTGCAACTTCAGTACCTGCTGAGAGGTTATTTTCTAAAGCATCATTAGTAATTAGAAAACATAGAAATAGGTTAAGTGATGAGTCAGCCAGATGGTTACTTTGTATTAATTCTTGGTCAAAAAAATTGATATAAAGTATCATAACCTAATGATAAAGCTGTTGATTTGTGTTGTATTTTATTTTTTATTCAAATAAATGATAAATCGTAAAACTCTTTTATTAAATTTCTTATAAGTTGAGGGTTCAATCTCTTTCTAGACAGATAAGTATTGTTCTTTAAAATACAGTCAAGTTATTGTAATTAATTTGTTTTTTTACATGTTTTAGCAAATGTAAGCTTATAAATCATAAATGTTTATTAAGAAACAGTTACTTCCATGGAAAACGACATATAGGTCAGTTGATTTTTCGAATTTCTTATCAAATCTTCAGTTATTTATTAATCTGCTTGATCTTTACTATGGCTATGTTAATTCAAGCTCACAATGTTCCAATTCTAATACATTTTTCTAAGATTTAAAGTAAACTTTAATAAATAGTAATAGACTAATAGGTAATTGCAAGACTTGCAAGACTCTTGCTGCAAGACCAAGACCAAGACCAAGACTGGGAGCGCAAGACCAAGACCAAGACCAAGACCAGGTGTATTGGCGCAAGACCAAGACCAAGACTGGCTAAGTCTCGTCTTGTTCTTGCATTTGGGCAACACTAATTTTCAGTCTTCTGTGTTTTGGAACGCATTTATCAGGTAGGTTTTTGTACAGAAGCTTACCTGCATTAGTTAAAAGTTGTAGATTCAAATATGACACATTCATCTTAGAGTTAAAAAAGACGAATTTTCTTGCTCTGTGGCGTTGAACTCTTTCGCCCAAAAAAACAAAAAGGAACCCATTATTATTTTTATCTTAAACAACAAACACGTGTAAAAAAAACTAGACGAAATATTTTTTATCCTAATAATGTGAAAATTGTGTTTTCTTTATATCTCCGCCGTACAGACAGCCTACGGATTTAGGTATCATCTCAGTACGCACTGTCGAGGTTACATCAAATTGGGAAAACTAAGGCGTTGGCAACACGCCAGACAGACGGATATTACGTGTCTTAATACACACTAATATCATAAGGATGGTCTGATATTGAAGGATAAAGACAAAGAAAATTGGAACAATGAGTTGGTTTGTTAGTTGTTTATGTGTGAGAAAAATATATACAAGGTAATTGCACGTCACACACGATAAGTACTAAAATAATAAGCTTTACTACTCACACTCAAGTCACCTCGTAATTTATTGTAACATTAAAGGGCCATATTTGCATATATGAAAAATGTAACAACCTACGAAAATAAAAGAAAACCTTCGAAGTCAAATTTTTCTTGTATTATTTAGAAAATCAACTTCTTTTTTAATATATCTACGAGAAATAACTCACGAAACAGTTAACTAACCCCTTCTTTCTTCTTTTAGTGTTGTAACTTTATTTCTTTACCATGGTACCTGAATCGTTGATAGTCGTCACGGGGCATCAGGAGCCCGAAATACTGACAACCAGTCTTACCAAAAGGCATTGTATTACCCAGTAATTGGGCTGTGAAGGTCAGATAGGCAGCTGCTCCGTGTAAAATTCTGGTATTCAGCTGCATCCGTTTTGAGTGGAAGTCAACCCGAATACAATTTGGAATAGACTAGGTAGACAAAAGACGTACGATTCCAATGTCTTTACCTTGTGATGTGCATAAAAATGAACCATTTCAGACCTTAGGTACATCGCTATTGTCCGTAAATAAATGTAAACGGCGTAGCAACAAAATATTTTGCTGAAACATTTAATTAAACTCAAAATGACTCCAATCTGTGGATCTTTTGTTAAAAACAAGTAGTTTGGCGCAAACAAGCTGAAGTTAATTTCGATCGGAGCGTGGCGCTGACGAATTTTTTTAATAAAAACATCACATGTTCTGCATTTAGTAACACAGAGACGGAATGAGGCGAACTGTGACGCCGAGAATTTTCGGTTTGTTTATTTTCTTTTCCCTAATAGGATTAATTTTAAAGAAGGAAAGATTTCCGCATTTTAGATGATTATTTTGAGTTAAACCATGTCAACATCTGATAAATATTAAAAATAGAAAGTCCTTTTATTAGAATGAACTGTAACTTATGGCGACAGATTTAAATCAATAAGGCTTGAAAAAATAAAAAATTAATTCCTTGTATAACTATCATCATAACAGTTTGGAAAACAAGTTTTATGAATGTCCTGCTAGGTGCCTTTGATCGTATTTTTCTTTTTGATTAATTCTTTTAAAAATGCTGATTGTAGCAATTAAAACTGTCATAATCTCATTAATTTCTTGTCAACAACGGGACCACTGCATAACGTCCCATGAGCACCATTAGATTAATTGTTGACTTTCACAGTATAGTGGTCAGCATACATCAATGTACAAATAATTATTGCATTGTAATTACCAATTTGTGTAACTACCAATTGTGTAATTACGGAGATATCCCCTTGAGATTCTAAATAGGAGAATGTCTATAGGGCCTATGTATTATAGGTAGAAGTATCTTTCGAGAGAAAACAGTTAAATCAAGCCAGGTACCTAAATAGATTTACACTTTTTAAGTTAAATCTAGTGTGCAGTATTATTAAACTTAGTCTAGTACTTTTAAAACAAAAAAATAAAAAAAGATTTTTCGCTTTAGTTATATTAGTGGAAGCCACGGATGGCAATAAAATTAAACAAAAACCTGGAACGTTTTACCATGAATTTATAAGGCATAAAGGAGGCAGGCCAAATAAATCTGAACTCGAGAAAAAATATATTACTTGCAAAAAATCTTACGAATATCCGACCCTGTACAGATGTTTGTATGTAGATGAAAGTACTGGCATAATGGACGAATTAACAGAAGTACTACTCTGTGATAAAGCGATGAAAGACATACACGGAATTGCAAGTCTATTTCACCAATACAGAATTCCATGTTGGTAAAATAGACTTGATCTAACCAATTGAGTAACAAATCATGACTTGTTCAATTTATATATTATTTCTAATTTAATAAAACGGAAGTATTTACTCTGCAGAATATAGAACTGCATTTCAAAAGCATCATCTCCTAAAAGGAAATAAACAAGAGATGTCTAGGGCTAAGGCGTTCGTTAGCTCGACTACAGAGAATGGTCGTGAAGGTTTTCATTCCCATCCAACATGTCTCTTGCTGCCTTCTACCAGCCGAGGTCCGTACCCCATAGGGGGTGCACTTAGGAAGTAGTCGCTGTAGTTTTACACCCTGGCCTTAGTTTGCTACTAAGCTAGCCTCAGGCAAATCCAGACAATGCCAGATGTCATTCCCAACAAAAAAAATGGTCGTGACGACATTGTGGCTAGTGTGAGAACCACCTATGGTTGGACAAAGACAGTTGAAGCATACTTTAGTTCCACAGAAACAACGTATGGCCATTATTGACAAGACCCACACGAAAAGCAGATATATGCATTACGGACGACTTCAATGTACCTTCTGTTCATCGTTTTAGCATGGCCAGGCCAGGGAGACAGGTTGCGCAGTTCCGTGAGGGGCGCAACAATGTGCCTCGTTTGATAAATTGCGATATTGTTACCAAATGCCTCCCTGTCCCATGACCAGGCACACCTGACCCCCATTTTTTACCCTCATCCAAACGGCGGCAGGTCAACGAATTTTGGTCAGTCTACCGGGCTTTTTTGTCAAGTCAACATATTCTGCCGGCGTAATTTGGACTGGTTCATTGGATTGTGTTAGGTTGTTGCTTTTGACGTGAGTCCTGTGTTGAAAATAAGGTAGTTATGGGTTCAGTGTTGTAAATAATTCGTTGATAAACCGAATTTGTTCTTTATCAAGCCTCTTGGTCCTTTTTGACAAGCCTAGACAATCCTCTGATACCTATTATTTCATAACATTTTAAAAGTCAAACTTTTTTAGAAGTGTAAACTTGGAGTTCCATGCTGTTTCTTTTACATAGGAAACGGTCAATTAGTCCAGATTTATGTAAACAATTATTTTTGTTTATTATGTCGATGTGTAACCAAAAGAAGAAGAAGAAAGAAAGAAGAAGAAGACGAATTTTTTTTTTAAAGAGACAAGATGTCGTGAAAAAAACATAAACAAAAGAATTGATTAAATCCATAAAGTACATAGCAATAGAGTAGCAGCACACGAAATCAAAGAGAGCTTAAAAGACACATAAAATAGGTAGTTAGTTACTTGTTAAAATAAGAAACTCTGAATAACTCCTACATCTAAAATAATTTCCACACATTCAACCAACTTTCTTTCCACATAATTAAGTACTTCCCCCTTCCAAATTAACCCTACATATCTAAGGCAAAGATAAGGAGCTCCCATTCATTTCCCGAATTTTAACTCTGCGTAACATTCATTTGGTAATGAGTACACGTGCAAGTCACCGAACGGTCATTCCGACTCCTAACCATCAGTGAAGCAGTAGACAGTTTTGTATAACTAATTGCGATTTTAAAAGGGAGCTTTTTTAATATACTTCGGATGATAAGGGGAGCTGGGGTTTTTAAATGTTTTGTAAACCGTGCGTGTCGTTAGCTCCAGTTTCAACTTAATTAAATATTCAGACTAAACTGAGAAAAAGATTTTAGATATCTATATCAACTCTTTATTGTATTATTAGTCCTGTTATTCTAGTGGTTAGTGACCCTGACTGCTAAGACTGAGGTCGTGGGTTCGATTCCTACCTAGGACAAATCTTTGTGTGATGAACACGATCATTTGTTCTGTGTCTGGCTGTAATTTATCAATAAAATCTATGTATTTAGAAATATATAAGTATATTTATCAGTTGTCTAGTTACCAAAGTACAGGCTCTGCCTAGTTTGGGATCAGATAACGGTGTGTTGGTAGTCCTAAGATTTTTATTTTATTTATTTATTTTAAGACAAGCTGTAAATTAACTATTCATTTTTAGCACGAAACAAATGATTGATCATATTGAAATCTTCATTATTCTCTTGACCGTGTGCCAATTTATTTGGAGTTGGAGCAACATATCTTTTACTTCGATATTTATTAGTTATGTAAATATTATGAGTTATGCTGACCTAAACTACTTTTAGTAGCTGCTGTATAATTCCGTTAATGTTCGTTAGGTCTCTAAGACCGTCAAAGAAGATACGCGCACATCCGAAAGTAGTAGATCTGTCAAAACAAGTGACAAATTTAATTTTTCAAACAGAAAAGAACACACCGAGTGGTAAATCGTGTTGTCATTCATTAAGCGCGTTGGTCTATGCCCAGCAATGGAGGTCTTACGGCTGAAATTACGATAATGACGAAAGATTTACGAAAGAAGATCGTGTAGAAAGTTACGTAATACTCAATACTCCAAACTTTATTGTATTCCACAATGTATAATATATGCTTAGGTGTTATTGCATTCTTGTTATTACAGTCTGAAAGCAATTTGTAATTGCTCGATCTCATACAACAGATTTTTTTTTTCATCTTCAATCAAAACTTGACGTTACGTCATAGTTTTATCATCATTGATCATCTTAGTCGAAAGACGTCCACTGCTGGACCATAACCGCCACACTTGGCAGGCGGGTTGGCGATCGTAGTACCGTGTTATAATGCATAAAAAACACTGCTGCCCATTCTCTAGTGAAGTATATAGGTTCATATACACACAATATTCGGAAAATGCTATATACTTGCAAAACAATAAGTGAAATGCGACCGCATCGCGCGCCGGATTACGCGCGTAATTTCAATATGAGCCGCGGTCTGCCGCCACTATGAACGACTGGACGACGGATTGTGGACAGACTGATATTGGACTGTACCGCCAGCACGCGCCACGAAATACCTGTGAAATATACTGAGGTAATATTGTGTCCGAAATTAATTTGTCGAAAGTAAAATCCAAAACCGCTTTGAAATAATTTACTGGAATTCTATTCGTTGTAAGTAACAAATATAATTTCATCTACCATCATTTAATTTTCAAGAAATTGATTATGAGAACATCTCCAAAACGTTTTTTTATTGCTAACACACATGAATTATAAAATTTAAAATTTTGATGTTAAAGTTTGTAAAAATAAGTAACGTCATTCGACAAACTGTTCGTCGGTCCGGCAAAAGTAGAATGTATTGTATCTAAATCTATCTAACTTCAATTGGCTTCCACCAAAAGTTCGATCTTTTGCAACACAAAGAGAAGTGGGTTAGACCCTTCGTTTGTAATAAAGAGTTTCATAATGTATTTTAAACATACTTCATCATCATCATCATTTCAGTCGTAAGACGTCCACTGCTGGACTTAGGCTTCCCCCAATTTAGGAGGCTTTGCCATAATCGCCACGCTTGGCAGGCGGGTTGGCGATCGCAGTATGGTGGTAAAATGCATAGAGAACGCTGCTGCCCATTCTCTAGTAAGTCCCTTAGTCGCCTTTTACGACACCCACGGGAAGAAATGGGGTGGTGTTATTCTTTACGTCCGGCACCACACGGTACTAAACATACTTACGTAAACAGTATTACCTGAATAATGGAATGATGTGCATTTGGCACAACATTTCCTGATTAGCCAATTAGGAACAAACACTGAATCTAACAAAAATTGTCTCTAAGTAGTAATACAAAAACTGAATCAGCTTGTTAGATTTTGAGCGGCCCACGGAAAAAAAATACACTTGAAGTGCCTGTGTTTTATGTCAAAAAAAAAGAGCTTGTTACTTAATGTATATGAACCTGTATATGGTACTTATAACAAAACATTTTTTTTAAATCTTTTGACCGTCTGTTTGTTCCGGTTAGTCTTTGAGATGGCCGGACTCATTTTGACCGGATTTTCACTGACAGATAGCTGACGTTAGGTGTAAGGAGTATAATAGGCTACTTTTTGTCCCAGTTGCACGTTCCTGTGGGATAATTTCTGACATCGACGCGGGCGAAGCTGCAGGGACAGCTAGTATAGGCATCAAATATTGCCATAGACCGAGTAACCATCAACTTATATCCGTTGTATACTTGCCCAAGAAAAACACAAATATCATTTTTATTCCAAGCTTTATTTGCCACCAGTACACTGCCGATAACATCGCATAGCCGTAGCGATTGCATCGTTAATACTTAGCCCTAATTGTGACTCTGTATGTGCGTATGTTTGTCCAGGTATGTCACTGTACTGAATTAGCTTTGAGAGCTAATGGAAAAGTCAATCAGTGAGTTAAATGAGGATTTTAGTCATTTATAATAAAGATTAAAATACTCATTTAATCTATTATATTTAGATCCGATAAATGTTCTGTGTGGTGTCGGATGTATAGAATAGCACCATATCATTTCACCGCGGAATAAAATTATTAGTACAAAATGCTTAGCAGTGTTCTCAATGCATTTTACCACCATACTGCGATCGCTAACCGAGCCCTATTGATCATCCTGCCAGGGTCGCGCGATTGTTCAAACGAGATACCGTGACCCTGGCACATGGGCAACTGAAGGAACACGGGTGGGTTTTAGTCAGTAAAAGTCTGACACGCCCTCCCGCTCCGCCCAGAGCGGGAGAAGTCATTTGATGATTTCCCATCAAAAAAAAAAAAAAGCCCTATTGATCATCATCATCTACCTAGCCTTTTCCCAACTATGTTGGGGTCGGCTGCCAATCTTACCGAATGCAGCTAAATAGCAGTATTTTAAATGGAGTGTCTGCCTATCTGACGTCCACTAACCAATAACTGGGAAATACCCCTTATTAAGAATGGTTGTCAGACTTTCAGGCTTTTTACGACCCGTAATGACTGTCTAAGATCTACGAAAGACAGCCGGGACCAACGGCTTAACGTGCTTTCCGGAAGGGTCTTGGTATGTAAAGATGGTCACCCATCCACGGACCAACCGCGGCTAGCGTAGCGTAAACAAAACGATCACCCATCATCATCATTACAGCCGTAAGACGTCCACTGCTGGACTTAGGCCTCCCCCAATTTGGGGGCTTTGCCATAATTGCCACGCTTGGCAGGCGGGTTGGCGATCGCAGTATGGTGGTAAAATGCATAGCGAACGCTGCTGCCCATTCTCTAGTAAGTCCCTTAGTCGCCTTTTACGACACCCACGGGAAGAAATGGGGTGGTGTTATTCTTTACGTCCGGCACTACACGGTACAAAACGATCACCCGTGTGGCTGTTATTACTTAGCCACAAGCCCTTCGCCTGCGACTTCGTCCGCGTGAAATTTATAGCTCAAATTACTACGGTATGATGAAGTTTTCTTTGAAAGAGTTTTTAAATCGGTAACGTCTGACAAAGATTCACGAATGAGAGCTGTTCATCATCACCATCATTGTATCAGCAGCAATACGTCCACTGCTGGACATAGACCTCCTCCAATTTCAGGGGGATTTTCCATTATCGCCACGCTTGGCAGACGGGTTGGCGATAGCAATATTATGGTAAAATGCTTAATCATAATCATCATTTTTTATTTGTGTAACATAGGTAGTAAATACAGTTCTTACATTAAAATGCATAGGTCGCTATGTTATGCCAAGAGGCGTACAAATATGGTTGCATGCGAAAAAAAAAAAATTATTCATGCGAGATTTAAAATAAATTATTTGGTAGCCATGTCAAAATTAATAGAGTGATGATACATACATAAAAACAAAAATTGTAAATGTCACAATGTGGAATAATTTATACAGTCAATGAATAAAAAAATAAAAATAAATAAATAAAATTACAATTAGTCACAATACTCAATTAAAAATGGTTTCTCCAGTCAAATAAATAAATAAGTCTACATTAATTTATCATTTAGAAATTCATCAGTCGTATAATAACATTTTTCAATTAATAACAGTTTTAATTCTTTTTTGAATTTTGTAACATTCAAACTTTTTATGGCATCTGGTAGCTTATTGTAAATGCGTGGTGCCATGCCTAAAACGCTCTTTCTCACTAAGGCAGTCTTACAACGCTGATTGCTTAAAGAGTTTGCATATTGGCTACGAACGCAGTTGCCCGTTCTCTAAATCTCTCAGTCGCTTTTTACGACACCCACAGGAAGAATTAGGGTGATGTGTAGTCTTTACCTTCGTCACCACAAGGACTGAAAACTATTATCGTTTTCAAGTAACATAACTCCAATAACGCCGCATCAATATTACAAGTGACCCACCTGATCAGCAAACAGACTGGACATTCGATCTGATGCCGTACGAGTGTCCCCAATTATTTAGTTCACGCATCACTTGCCGCGTGCCTGTGCTAACGTGGGTGATTCCACCCCTGTGTAGTGTTACCTGCTGAAGGGAAAAATTGGAATTTAGGGTAATAATGTGACATGTTGGTTCCACGCTTTTATCGTCCAGTTCTGGTCCCAACATCAAGCAATGGACAAAATTGTTGAACTTTAAATAGTTCGGCTTTTGGCGTCTTATGACTGTGCATTTTTTGTCTTTTTGTTTTGTAATGTGCTTTTTGTTCGAGCAGAATAAACTATGTTTCTTTCTTCTAAATTCAATAAAATAAAGTAAGTTTAACGAACAAAAAATATATATTTTAAATTCTATTGGTACTCTAGAATGTCAAAAGTCAGGTTTAAAAAAACAGCAATTCGGTGTCGAATATACGAAATTCATACATAACCCTTCTTCGCAGTCGGGTTTAAAGTATAGGAAAGTTTTTCCAAAAGTCATCTATTCAAATAACGCTCAGAATCATCACATTTTAAATGTCATAATTACATGAGGCTGTGTCCTAAACGCCCGCCCTTCACCACTACTCTAGTGTTTTAACAGAGAAAAACTGGCGCAACAAACTCTCCAGCTTCAATACGAGGTATCAACTAAAACAAACTAAACTGATAGTCCCAAACTAAAAATAATCTAGCCAAAACTGCGAACAAAACGAGCGAAAACAATCTATTCACACATTCGTTCTATCTCTTACGTAATCAAGATATCATTGCGTCTAAGACAAAATAACACGAACTACACAAAACATACTAAAGAAATAAAGACGGCCACGAAAATATTCCGGCCTCTGGTTAATTTCCTTCAGGGGTGGAACTTTGGACTGTGGACAGCGAGCCTTTGCTAGGGATGTGCCTGGTCCGGGATTCTGAGGACGATTTTTTCGTAAGGCCCGGTAGTGTGAGGACGTAATGTGTCGATGCTAAGTTCGTTTCAAGTCTAGTCAAGATCAGTAAGCCAGTGAAAAACGCTCAAAATGTCATCGTAGTCACAACTGAGCGACGATCAATCCCAAAAACTATTAAAAATTGAGGTAAATTAAACGTATATTTGAGATTAGAATGCCACTTTTCTTAAAAATACGAGGATGGTCGGGCATAACAATATTTATTGATGATGTGACACCATGTACAATAGTATCTACTATTGTATATGATGTGTAATCCCAACCCCTTGAAGTATTGGACAGGTCTATACGTTATGTCCGTGAACGGGTGCCGTCAGTCAGGACTGATCATCTCTTAGTTGCCACGGATTATTATGTTTTCGATTTGATATTTAATTATTTATTTTCAATACTGACGCTTTTAATGTATACGACTTTTTACATCGTTCTTACATGTATAATTTCAACATAAATAATGTTACTGTTTGTAACAATATTTTGATTTAAAAACGTGTTCATGGAGTTTCTTGTCCGTTCTTCTCCTAAGGCACGTACTACGCTTTAAAATGGGCAACTAGCTTCATTTTACTTTTTACATCGTTCTTACATGTATAATTTCAACATAAATAATGTTACTGTTTGTAACAATATTTTGATTTAAAAACGTGTTCATGGAGTTTCTTGTCCGTTCTTCTCCTAAGGCACGTACTACGCTTTAAAATGGGCAACTAGCTTCATTTTTCTGACTGCCCGACTCCTTGAAAATTCAAAAGTGCCTGTGGTTTATTTGAAATTTAAAATGTTTGAGTTGCTGATCCCTAGTCTTGACCGTGGATGGTTTTAGAATTGTTCATTATCACAAAGTCAAAGCTATTAAATTAGTAATATCTTAAATTTAGTTTCTCTCCATGATTGTTGTGTATATTGACACACACAAGCAAAACTCACAAATCCTTTTTTAAAAGCCAAATCCCGTTTCCCGGTCCCGTATTTTATCGTCAAACGTACATCACTGGTCCCGTCTGTACAACAAATTGGGGCAAAGTTTGCGGTCTTCATTTCCTGGCCGCAACCATTGCGCCACGACCAGATGAAAGGATTTTCATTAGTTTTTTCGACCACTCTTTTTGTAGGCAGAATTGATAGTGGCTGCCTATCTAGTTTTCTGTTACAGTCGCTTCTCCTATCTACATATTTGTGGTTCGAAATTGGAAATTGGAACTCGTTTTGTTCGATGCTCGTTTGAAATGTTTTAGGCTTAGTTTTTCATCATATAAAACGTATATAACATATTTTTGGTCCATCTGTCTACCATAGGTAGGTATATCAAGAGTACCTACTGTTTTTTTATTTATGAAGGCTTACCAACTAAACACATACGAAGCATTATATATCACATAATCTAGTTTTTATATAATATACCCAAATAGTAATTCTTTCAGTCATTAAGAATATAGTATAAATTGCTTTTTAATCTAGCTTATAATTAATTAAATGTTGTCTTTTTTTAAATGTTTGGTGTGAATTGATTGCCTGAAACACTGGTTTGCATTATCCTACATCAGGCATGTCTGTATTACAGTCAGATAAAAAAAAAAGCTCGATTTGAATTAATGTGTATCATAATTTTACTTTATACTTGAATTTATTTTTATTAACCTACTGAAGATCTCCCACTTAGACATCAGTTGCCTTCGGTAACCTAGAGGTCTTTAAACATTTAACCACAGGTTGGCCGCAAGAAAACGTGTGAAATGATCTCAATAACTAAGAAAATTAAACTATATCATAATCGGATAAAGTTTCAGTTAGAATGACAGTTTTCGTGTAGTGTTATGAATCATTCCTTGTGTTATTGGGTTAATATTTAATGTTCATAGTTGTTTAGATCATTTTGATAATTAATTGCCTAACTAAAGGTTTAGTAAAAACAATTCAGCTAAGGATCAAACGAACTCAATTATTTTACTAATTCCTCAACGCGCCCTTAACTATATACACCAACCAAATTAATCACGGCACCTCAAATTCAACTCTTAAACGCAACAGCCGTAACGATAAGAAGCAAATTCACTTACATTTTTCAACAGGCCATATTAATGAAGGCAATATGTCTTCGTACCATCAACAGAGCCCAACCAAGCGTATATTTTTTAACTGCATGTCCTACTTGTAACGTGGAGCGATGAAATATATCAAGCGCTGGAATTATTTATCGGAAAGTCGTGAGCGTTTACACGTTAAAGAGTGGTATTAAAAGGGGTTTTAAATAAATGTTTACGTAAAAATTTGGAATGTTTACGCTCGTTTTCGGATTTTTCAATCGTAAATTTCAATTTGGTCTTTTACACGTGGCGTAGTTTTCCCGATATGTCCGAATAGGTTTTAATATTTTGTATTCTGGTTCTGTGTGGTACCTGGTGGATGTAAGGAATAGCACCTTCCCATTTCTTTCTGTGGGTGTCGTAGAAGGCAACTAAGGTACTTATCAGAGAATGGAAAGCAGCGTTTTCTATACATCTTACCCCCTTTAGGGTAGGCTTATGTCTAGAAGTGGACGTCTTTCGGCTGAAATGATGATGATGATGATTTTGTATTCATATTTTTTGTTAAGTAAACTATTAGTACAATTTTGAGGTGGAGGCTAACTAGCTGAAGAATTCAGCTGGGCTGGGCGGCGGCGTCTGGGAAGCTTCGTCGAGTCATCTCTTAGCGTCATTCTTTTTCCTCTATAATACTAAACTCATCATAGTCATTATGATAAATAAGCATTAACACGTTAACTGCCATGTCGGACTATGTGTCCGACACTTTTTGTTCCATTCAGGCCTTGTCGGACTATATGACCGACAACACGTACAAAATCCGAAAATGTCGTTACTGCCTGGCAGCCATGTTTTTGGAATAAATAATGTTTTTATGGAATAAATAATCTATTTAAAGTGAAATAACACTAGTACATTTTTTTACTTTTTCTAATTTTACCCATGGCAGTTAACGTGTTAAAAAAAAAAATGAAACTTAAACTTTCATTCCAATGAAACCATTTATAGGCATTTTTGAATTGTCAAGGAGGTTTGTCAGAAAGATGAAGTTCGTTGCCCATACAACAGCTTAGGTGCCTATGGAGAAGAACGGCCAAGAGGATCAAGACGCTCAAAATAACAGAATATTTTCACCTATCGCATCGCTACAGCATAGCACTATCATACTTCACTATTCCACATTGAACAATGGGAGTTTCTCCGGCGCCTGCGCACGGCACGTGTTGTCCATCGGACCGTGGTTCCGTACTACAACAGATGTGAGTGTGACGTAGTAGGAAATACTTCTGTGGGTTCCGTAGAATGGGACATATTGTGGTTATGCGGGTGCAGGTGGGGAAATATGATCCGGTACTTATAGATTTTTTTTTATGGAGAGGTAGGTATATTTTGAAGAATAAGAGGTATTATGAATGTGTATTAAAAACTAGCTTCTGCCCGTGATTTCGCCCGCGTCAAATTTAAAGTTCCCTTAACCATTAGTACCACCGTAGCATAGCAACGACTGCCCGCGATATTACTTCGTTTTCGCTTAGCGTTCTTTCGGACTGTTTTTTTTTTTGTTTTATGCACGGCTCTTTATAGTGTCCCGTGATGTGAAGTATTATTGCCTATTGCATTCGTCAAAGATTGGACAAAAATGTTTTTTCAAATCCGACTTGTAGTTCCAGGGATTAGCGCGTTCAAACAGACAAACAAACTCTTCATGTTTTTTATTAGTAAATATACGGAAGACAGAGATGAAGAATTTTAATCAACTGAGTGACTTGAATAATACTGGAATTCAGATGATCGTAAGTCTGACTAAAAGCACTACTTATCTGTGATGCATTATTTTATTGAAATTCATTTACACTCTATAACTGTGTGTGATTCTTAGAACATCGTATACATACTTTTACAACATTTGTAAATAGGTGGCCACCATAATTAATTGGACCAATTATACATGCGTTACCCGATAGAGGGTACGTAATATTTCCGAATGCGATTTTGAAAACTTTCAATTGACCTTATAACCTTTGGAATAATATTTGACCTACGTACCTATTTTCTTAAAATTCAATAGTTATGTTATAAAATGCTCTCTTCAAATAGCCCCACATGGCAAAACAAGCTATACACACAAAAGCTCAGCGTTCATGTAGGTAGCAAGCTGATTGGCTTGTTCCATCACAATAATTTGTTTGAATAAATTTAATTTAATTTATTCAAGCACGCGTCAGTTACTACTGTTGGCGCTTCCGAAGCGCGTGCGCATGTTATGTCAAAAAGGAAAAGAAAGTGCAGAAATACCACTTTTTAAACTTTTGAGGAGAACCTCAAACATAGCACGTAATACTCGTATCTATATGCAAAATAAAAATGCTCTTCTTCACTATGTTATATTTCAAAAGCAGGTAATGAAACTGTAGCCAAAGAGGTTACAAAACGTACTTGTGGATCACAGTTAGTAGTGACACTTAGAAATTGTGTGGTTGGAATTTATTATTTGAATACTTAAACAACGAAATTCTTCACTTAAATTGTCTTGAGAACAGTGGTGGCCGAGTGGTAGCGGCCGCAACTTACGAGTAGGGTAATGAGTTAGAACCCAAGCAGGCGCTTTATTTTCTGTAAATTATTTCATCATCACTGCTCTTAAAACGGTGAAGGAAAACATCGTGAGGAAACCGGCATGTCTTAGAACTAAAAATTCGATGACATGTGACATCTACCAACCCGAATTATATGTATTAAAGAAAAGTTGAAGCCAACTACACCTACATTTATATACCACTAACTTCTGCTTGCGACTTCATCCACGTGACATTTTATTGATTCAACATAAAATATAGCCTATGACACTAGGCAATACTGTAGCTAGAGAAATAATTTCAGAGTCCAATCAGTACGTAGTTCCAAAATTTCAATATTACCCCCTATAAACAAACTCATATATTTTACTTCTAAAGCATAGATATATCTGCCTTTTTCAAGTAACTAAGAGTAAAATTTCAATACGACGCCATAAATAAACTAGTTTGCCTTCTGTTTATATTTTACTTTTTTGTTACTGCGCGGACGCAGTGGCCATGACCGCAACCTCATTTGCACATCAAAGCGTGCAGGTTAACGCACCATTTAATTACCTGAATTAATTAACCTTTTGTTTATTTTTTAGATAATTCTTAATTGTATTGTGGTGGCCTGTGATAATGGTAATTGTGAATCACCCTTATAATTGTTGTACTTACTTACTTACTTTTGTACCTACTCAGAGCATAACCAAAATAAATACTATAAAAGAAAATGACAGCTAAATGACACAACCAACTTCCGATAAAGTGAAAAATGACTTGAATTTCAGACGTCGAATTCTTTGGTATAGTATTTTCGTTTTTTGTCACCGTCATCCGAAATGTACATAGGGCCGCCTCTAGGGAATACCCTATCCATTAATAAAAACTTTTTTACAAAAAAAAACAACCGACTTCCTTAAAAACACTACAAACTAAAAATAACTTTAATTTCGGTAGTCGGTGTCTTAGGATCTGTATTTATGGTTTTTTTGCCACCGACTTCCGAAATTAAAGTTATTTTTCACTTTGTAGTGTTTTTAAGGAAGTCGGTTGTTTTTTTTTTGTAAAAAAGTTTTTATTTTTAAATTTTTAGTTGTGGTATTCACCCTGCACTAATTCCAAACAAACAATGCATATTTATGCGATAGCAGAAATCGCGGTTGATTTCCTGTCATTTTTTAAAGAGTTCCGGTGTCTGTCTCCCGAACTCATCATCAGATCTATATGAAAATTATATGGGACCATTTCGGAATAAACCCCTTTCGAACAAAAAAAGAATTTTGCAAATCCATCTATATATGACGGAGTTATGCCCGAACATACATAAAAAAAAAAAAACATATAAACATCCGAATTGAGAACCTCTTCCTTTTTGAAGTCGGTTAAAAAAGAAATTTCCGAATCAATCCACAATTGTCAGAGATTATTTTTTTTTTTCTTGGATGGGAAATCATCAAATGACTTCTCCCGCTCTGGGCAGAGCGGGAGGGCGTGTCAGACTTTTACTGACTAAAACCCACCCGTGTTCCTTCAGTTGCCCATGTGCCAGGGTCACGGTATCTCTTTCGAACAATCGCGCGACCCCGGCAGGCATCGGTCCTAGCAGACCCCTTCAGTGTTGCTGACATGTCTTTGAGGCGCGCGTGGAACACTACGCGCCGTCGACCCGAGCCTGGTCCTTACCGGGCGGCGAGCTACCCATTGCTCGCCACCCGCAAGCTCGCGCCTACGGTGGCCGGGAGTCTGCTATCGACTCCCGACGCCCGGGGCGTCTCCTCCTGCGGCGGCTAGGGACGTGAGGGCGCAGTGACTGCCACTCCCTCACGCGCCCCGCCTCCTCCTTCGCGAGCATTACTGCTTCGCAGAAGGAGGTGACGGCTTCCCATGCCCTCTCGCTCCCAACCATGGCTCGCACCAGGGCCGGACGCGAGAGGTCGCCGCCGCCGAAATTGCCAGAGATCGCGTAACATATTTTTTTGTAACAGTCTAATAGAGACCGTCCTCTTTTTTGAATTCGGTTAAAAACAAACAAAATTATAATTTAGATAAAACAGGATCTAAATATCCAGTTATGCCCTGTACAAACCCACAGACATTCGACTAATACTACCTACATTTTATCAAATTCCAAAAAGTAATACAAAAAACAGCATTTCTACGTAAATTAATACTTAATTTCAATGAACCCGAATTAAGTACATTTTCAACAATAATCATGAATATTAAACCTCAAAATCGCGTGCCTGAAAGCTGGCCGCATTTTTGCAGAAAGAAAAAAATATAGTCGCAATTAAAACAAAAATAGAAAAGAAGGGAAGTTGGTCGCAGGTAATGAGGCTTGCTTTCTATGAGAACGGTACACGTAGCAAGTTTTGCGATACACTAGCGGCCGATAAAACGTAGCTAACTTCAAATGGGGGATGGATTTGTGGTGGGGAGCTAGAAAAGTTTAAAAATAATATACGTTAGTAAGTATGTGTTTGGTGGCGAGATGTATTATTGTTGATTTAATTTTGCTCATGGTTAATGTTTTGTACCTGCAAGTTGTGAAGAAATTAATTAGTACTTTATAATTTACATTGAATCAACTCAGCCATAGTCCCCTTTATTTATAAACATGATTTTAAGTTAAGAGACGTTTAGACGCCACAACCGTACATTAGCTAATCAATACTTAACTTTAAATAACTTACTCTAACGAAGATAAACTTCACACATATTAACACTCATCATAATTACTCTATAATGTTCCCACTGTTGAGAACAGCTCCTCTCTCCAAGAAGGAAATATTTCTATGTAATGCCGAAAACAAAAAATCAACGATAGTCTTAGTAAATATTAAACAATAAAAAAGTTACCATAACCGATAATTGTTTTAAAGTTAAAAAAAAAAACATTCAAGATTTACTACTTATAAAAATGTATTTCAATATCTGCTTATTTCTAGGTATGCAATGAATAAAACCCCGCATCCATATTCATAATTTCAACTTAAATACGTCGGCAAATATTAGTCTGACCAAAGTTACCAGGCGACCACTTAACAGCGCCGCCAGTGTAAACGTTACAGTAAGATTTTTCCCTTATCTCACCCGTAGTAGCGGTAACGATGCGAAAGTTTTCAACTAGATACCCTCGTTACTGCTCCTTGGACGTTTGTAACGAGTCTTTTTTCTTTTAACGAATTTCCCTGGACGCAGTTTTGTGTATACTTTCTTCGGGCCCGACTTGTAATAGTTCGGACGATTAACAAGCTCAATTTGACGGTTCACTCTAAGCGGATTATCTACAAGTGTGTCCGAGTAATTTTGGTCGCGTGTGTAATATTATTTTTTGTTTAATCTTATTAGGATGGTGGGGGTTTTATTTTACTCGTAAGTGACCGGTATTTGTGTTTCCACAAGTGCGGTGTTTTAACACTGTATATTTTAGTACCGTTTTGTCAAGGCAGTCGTTTGTTAATTAATTAATTTTAACAAAGTTTTTGCTGGTAGAGAGATAAATTAAGTTGTATTTATGTTTAAAAGTAAACGTAGATTTTCTAAAGTTTATTCATGATTTTTTCTGTATTTCAACGAGGAAATACGTCTTGCACCATTTGGTTTATAAATTATTAATTTGAGAATGACCCTTCCCGTCGCATCGAATTGCCTGCCAGTTTTCGTATATTTTTAGTTGCTGCCCCGCTCCTTTTGATCGTAGCGTGATGTTATATAGCCTTCCTCAATAATAAAGCTACCCAACAGATTTTTTTTTCCAATTAGGTGCAGTAGTTACTGAGTTTTCCACGTTCAACCAAACAAACTCTTCAGCTTTATAATTTACACATATAAGGTTGAACTTTTAATCCTATTCAGTAACTTGACAGTTGGAGGGATACCAGGTTTTGACATAAAGAAGATAGTGAGGTGGTGCAAGAATGAATGAAATTGAATGAACTTGAAATAATGTACTTACATGCAAAATACTTTAATAACTTGTCTTAAAACACGACGTATATACTATATCGATTTAAATATAGTCTATGGCTGTCAGAGGAAATAAAATGACTATAGTAAAAAAGTAAAATTACATGATTTTTATTATAATTAGTTTTGTTTCTATCAGAAGAAAATAAAAAACTGGCCAAGTGCGAGTCGGACTCGCGCACCGAGGGTTCCGTACAAACCTGCAGGAATTCACGGTTTATGCATAAGGTTTATGTTTATGAAGTTAAATGTTTTTTTTTTTAATTTTTATATTTGAGTTGACTGAAGGAAAGGTAAATTGCGGTTTACGATTTATGACGTATTAAAAAAAAACTACTTACTAGATCTCGTTCAAACCAATTTTCGGTGGAAGTTTACATGGTAATGTACATCATATATTTTTTTTAGTTTTATCATTCCCTTATTTTAGAAGTTACGGGGGGGGGGGACACATTTTACCACTTTGGAAGTGTCTCTCGCGCAAACTATTCAGTTTAGAAAAAATGATATTAGAAACTTCAATATCATTTTTGAAGACCTATCCATAGATACCCCACACGTATGGGTTTGATGAAAAAAAAAATTTTGAGTTTCAGTTCTATGTATGGGGAACCCCAAATATTATTGTTTAAAAAAAATGATATTAGAAACCTCAATATCATTTTTGAAGACCTATCCATAGATACCCCACACGAATGGGTTTGATGAAAAAAAAAATGTGAGTTTCAGTTCTATGTATGAACCCCAAATATTATTGTTTTTTTTTTCTATTTTTGTGTGAAAATCTTAATGCGGTTCACAGAATACATCTACTTACCAAGTTTCAACAGCATAGCTCTTATAGTTTCGGAAAAAAAATGGCTGTGACTTACTCGGACAGACGGACAGACAGACAGACATGACGAATCTATAAGGGTTCGGTTTTTTGCCTTTTGGCAACGGAACCCTAATAAGGGAATAACTGTTATTAAAAATTATTAATTATTCTTATATTCCACATCCTAAAAACGATTTTTTAAAAGTTTTATTTAATTTAAACCATCTTTATCATTCATTCTTTACGCGAAATCGTTCACTACCCCAATACTATTAGTTTTAGAATGGTATCATTATTTTTCGTTGAACTGTCAAGTTACTGAATAGGATTAAAAGTCCAACCTTAGTTTATAACTTGGATTTACACAAAGAATACCTTTTATTCTGTTAGTACGTTCCCATGGGTTAATTTTCTACCACCACGCGGGAGAAGCCGCTGGAAAAAGCAAGTTTATCATAAATCCTCTCAAAACCCTAGTTACCAACCACAAATGCTATTCATCCTTACATGGCATATCATCGCGCCATGTTCAGCTAGAACTTGCACAAAAGGTGCTCACCCTGTTCCGTACGTACTAAGTTGATATCCGGCTTTTAATTGTTGTGCTCAACCGGGTAAACATAGGTGTGAAGTGAGTGTTAACGAGTTGAATTAGTTTACACGAGTTGTTTCTTTGTTGTTGCTTGAAGACTGGTTGTTGATAAATGTACAACTGCTTTTATTGTGAGTGTCAAAGTATGTTCAGAAAATTGGTAGAAATCTGCCGGTATCCGGTATCTTTCTTCTTTAGAACTCATTCCATCAAGGTTTAGTATTCATTTGATTTGGTTTTATTTGAAAGTGTCTTATCATGTTTAACTTTTCTTATGAAAAATGTTTTGAATGTAGTAACTTTCAAATCAGCTTTAAGTTAATTTCCTCAATTCTTTATTATATTACATAACGTTCGTAAAACTGTCGGTAGGCTTAACATTAATGAAACATTTATGGACCCTGTCGGGCACAGCATAGTAGGAGAGACGAAGAAGAGCGCTGACCTACATGTATTTATATTATTCATGAATTCAGGTCAATTGAATTTTATTTTATACTTTTTTCTTTTTATTGTAATATTTAATTTATAGAAGTATTTTGATAATATTTAATTAAATATTTTGTCTTTATCTCTTTAACTTATAAGTAATATAGACTAGTAGTAGTAGAAGTGTGATAGTAATTTTACTATTAAAAATGTAAATATTTTTATGTTTGGATGTTTGTAACTCAATTACGCAGACAGGGCCGAACGGATTTAGATGAAAATTGGCAAATACATAGTTTATGACCTGGATTAACACAGAGTCTTTTTCGTCCCGGTAATACGTTCTTGTGGGATAATTTTCAACCTCCAAATGCGCAAAGCTGCTGGCAACAGCAAATATGTCATAGAACTAAATTGCAGTATCATCATCATCATCATCACCATTTCAGGCAAAATACGTCCACTGCTGGACATAGGCCTCCCCAAATTTCGGGGGGTTTGCAATAATCGCCACGCTTAGCAGGCGGGTTGGCGATCCCAGTTTGGTGATAAAATGCATAGAAAACGTTGCTGCTCATTGTCTAGTAAGTCCCTTAGTCGCCTCTTACGACACCCACACGGGAAGAAATGGGAAAAAGCAGTATAGTGTTCTCATACTAACATTGAACAAATTCTTTACACACATACACATTTATACAGTACAATATCTCGCACAGTGCGCCTGTAATTAGTAGTCCCCAGTCAAAGACACGCGGCGCGGGATTAAACGCAGCTAATAAACTAACACAACGGTTGGAGTCGTGTTTAAGAGGAATATAAACTAAAATGGCCTGATATGGAATATTTTTCTTTTTTTAATGTTGTTTCTAATAGTGTATCTACGAATATTCTTTTAACCAACTGCAAAAAGGAGGTGGTTTTCAATTCGTCTGTATGTGTGTTTCGCGATATCTCCGACAATTGTGGATGAATTTCATTTTTTTATTTTTTATTAGTGGGTAGGTATTCCTCACGGGTGGTCCCATATACATTTCATTGGGTATTTTGTATCGATTTACATACCTGTTATTGCTTATTGACATAATTCTTTTTACCTATTTTAATATGGTAATATTATTCTAGGTCCATCGTTTTCACATATACGTCTATAATTAACGTATGTAAAATATTGTAAAACATTTTTAAAGAGTAACTGTGCAGTTTTTTGCCATTCTCCTTCAAACGAAACTACCTTTTGGAAGGGGTAACTTGTATCAATTCTCTTTTAATGTAAATGTTGACGTTCAAAAGTGTATTTTATGTGTCCATTTCAAATATATATTTGACTTTGACTTTACTACTTACATAATCGAGATCTTAATAAGAATCAATACAAATGAGGCATTTGTTGTAAAAACGTTAAGTATCGGATAGCGTTGCTTACTGTGACGCACGCTCCGTCTGTTGCGATGCTCACGATGGTGTAGTTGTCCATTGTTGTCGACAGTATATTAGTAACACAAACATAAACCGGGTTACGACTCGTTTTATATAGGTATCTAATTAGCCTGGATTTAAGGCACAATATTGATTGATAAAACTTGGCATTAAGAAGGCCCTTCCCGGTCCATCTGTCATCAACGCATGAATGATTGAAGAACTTGTTATTTCATCCAGTGAAATGTAAGTGAGAATGCGATAACATCGAACGAAAATTGGCACGCGGAGATTTTACAAAACTTGTTCTAGGAAGTACGTAGTACGCACGGAGGATAGGAAATTTTAAAGGTCCTTGTAAAATCTATCAATTAGATATTTATCATCTTGCTAAATTCCTAGTCACCATTATCTGACGGAGCATAATCAGCCTGTAATGTTTGTACTGCTGGGACACAACCCCCCCCCCCCCCCTGTGAGATAGAGTGATACGCCACGCGGACCCAATGTAGATTGATAGATGTCACATGTCTTCTACTTTTTGGTTCTAAGATATGCGGGTTTCCTCACAATGTTTTGTTTCACCGTGTCGAAAGCATTGATGATAAAAATAATTTATACCAAGTCAAACCTAATCGGGTTCGAACCAACGAAATACCACTGCCGTAACCACTGGGCCACCACTACTCTTATCATCATCTGATGAAACAAAAAACATTTATTACATTGTGGCTCTTTGAAAGACGTTGACAAGGAATACGTTAGTCGTCAACAGTGGAAACGCACAAACCAATCGGACGGTCGTTAGCGTTTTCAAAAGTCCTGCCGATGGTTCCCGATCCGATCTCGTAGATAGTTCCCGGTTGTTCGGTTCATTGCACCCGTGGGAAGCGAGCGATTTGCGTTCTTACTGGACTTCAAAGAACCAAGCCGAGGTCTGAGATGTTCCTAGGTCCATATTGTTGGCTAGGGAATCAAAGGCTTAGCACGTTCGGTGAAGCGTGCTGGAGTTGCGACGAACTTTGATTGGATTTGATTTTAGTTTATATTTCGAGCGTGTTTTTTGAAATTTCAACGTATTGTTAGAGCTTCCTTCAAAAACTTTTTATGACATTGTAGAATTATGTTTGTTTTATACTTCTTAGAGCGAAATCTACCTCAGTGTTATACATATAATACGGACTTTCTCAATAATAAAAAATAACTGTACTTTCTAAATATTTATTTAAACATGTAAAAAAATCTTTACTAGAACTGTCAGATGTCAATTTTATTTCACAAATAAAGTTATCTATCTGAATTTGGTAAAATCGGCTTTAAATTAAATACCTGTTGAAAGCAAACTCTTGTGAAATATATTTTGAATGAGGTATCACTCTTACATAGATGAAAACGTATATACAACTACTGCTATTTTATAACTATCTCTATCAAGGTCGATACCTTTATGCCGATGCATTAAATGGCATTTTACAGACCTAGGCAAAGTTTCCAACTATGTAAAACAAAATAGTTTAGGGTACAAAGCCATCAAAACGTGATCTCCCAGTAATAAACAATAAGTACAATCGCTCACAAAAGTCTTACACAAAAAACAATATATCTAATATATTTCTATTGAGCAGAAATCGTGAGCCGACCATGTTCGGTACAAACACAACAGGCTTTAATTAAAACATCGCGTTAGCCGACCCTTGTGTCCAATCAGGGGTGGTCGAAAAGTTGCCCACTCATCGACGGGCCAATATCGACAATATCCATTAGAGGTGCCCCTATGGGTAGGGCTGTGCTGATGATTTTGTTTAGTTTATTCTATTAATAACCCGAAGATATTGTTTCCAATTTTATATTTTAGTCATTCGGTAGGAGCTCAGTTGCGTAAGAAACAAATTATTCAAAAGGGGAAAAAGGTCTTGCAGCTAATTATCTGATATAGTATGATTTGTCTGCCTTCATTTAAAAGTGATTTATCATTTCGTCCCACCCATCCCTTGCTGCTCTCTACCAGCGATGCCCTAACCCGAGGTCCGTACCCCACAGGAGGTGCCCTTCGCGAGTCGCTCTAGTTTTAAGTTTTTTGAGCCATGGAGGCATTAATTTATTAAGGTAGCCACAGGCAAGTCCAGTAAAGCAGCCGACAACCTCATAGGTTGACCTGCGAGATTTAATTCCCAAAAAACAGGAGTGATTTAAATTTATTTGTAACCAAAACTGCTGACGTCTAATATAGTAAAATGCTTGGAATCATCATTCATAGTTAGATAAGAAAGGACTACAGTGACCCACGTAAAACTTACCAAATCTTCGGTGGCGACAACCCTAATCCCACGATCAATCCCGATAATGACGTATGAAATGCACATTAATAGTTAACGCATTGTGCGGGCGAGTGTACAAGCCCAAGAATCTGAGACCTATAGTAGTTTCACATTGTTATAAGGAATTTATATTAAAATATGCGGGAAACGATTTATCTCTAATTATACACGGTGGATGAAATTGTGAGAGTCATTTTTCTGGTACCTACCCTTCGTTGAGGAAAAAGTGATACGTAATTTTGGTGTGTTATATGTTTTAGGGTGGGTGGAACTATTATCATACATTTAGTATTTAAGACATGAAGTTGCAGTGTGCATTTGCTCAACGAAATGAATTAATTGACGCTTTTTTTGCTATTTACAGGGTCAAATTAAATGAGTTACCGATATCCACATACATGATGAGCATCGATATCTTAATACGATAAAACAAAAATTAAATTATGATTTTTTGTTGGGTCTAATGATCTGTTCGTTGCGCCACTTCTTCTTCTCAGCTAAAGCACTAGGAAGTGGTGATGGGCGGGCATTTTGAGGGACTGTCTTATATAATTTTGACGTTCAAAAATTCTTGACTCTCAGCCTAGTTTGAATAAATGGCATTTGATTTGAGTTGATCATTGATCGTGGTTAGTGTAGTCACTTGAAACAGGTATCAGCAAATTTATATTGTCAAATAACTGATCAATTTCTTTCTCCTTGTCAACAGGGCCAGGCGAAACGTGACCAATCCCTGGAGGACCTGAGACAGCACATCCACAATTACTATATCCCCCTCAATAGGCAGTTCATCGTACTATTCCCAGAAGGGGGCTTCTTGCACAAGAGACGGGAGGTCAGTCAAAGGTAAGGAAGATTATTATAATAATTTAATTTACTTAATTAATATTTTCACAACATGACAATATGGTAAACATGTTGCACAACTCTATGTACGTGTAACACCATGCCTGCATTTTTTCTTTTAGTAATTGTATGTAAACACGTGTTTGAGCAATTAAAGTTATCTGAATCTAAAATTTTCTCCAGGCATAGTTATCAGGTGCAAATTGTGTGTAATTGTGTTAGTTTTTTTTCTTTCATTCAGCATCTTTTACTCGAAATTAAATTTAAAATTAAAAAAACCCCCGACACCAAAACCTAAAATCCCTTTAAAAAGTAAAAAATAATAAAAAAACTCAATCTTGAAGTACCTAAGTATGTATTAATAATTCAAAAAAAAAAAATACGTCGCGTTGGGGGACCGCTCCAAACCTAACAATTTACTTACAAATAGTCTATTACCTAACTGAAGAAAACTTTTATAAAATGACTTCTAAATATTGCATTTAGGATACGACCGTCAACGACGTCTGCCCTCGCAGAGCGGTCCCCCAACGCGACGTATTTTTTTTTTTTTTGAATTATTAATACATACTTAGGTACTTCAAGATTGAGTTTTTTTATTATTTTTTACTTTTTAAAGGGATTTTAGGTTTTGGTGTCGGGGGTTTTTTTAATTTTAAATTTAATTTTTTATTTTATTATTTTTATAGGTATACTTATTATAATGTAAATTTTTTGTTAAGTTGTAAATACATAGAACATCGCCGTGGCCAACAGGAAGATGGGAAGCTTCCAAAAACAATATCAATTCAATTTGATGATGCCACTATCGGCCGGAGTTGTGTTGACGAGAATGGATGGATTCTGATAAGGCCACATAATGTAACTTTTCAAGGTCTTAGAGGATATGGAAATATTGAAAGAACAATGTTTCCTATCATTTTATGTTGGGCGATTACGGCATATAAGTTGCAAGGCACGACAGTTGAAAAAGCTGTGGTTTACTTAGGTAAAAGTACTTTCGCAAAAGGCCAAGCCTATGTAGCCTTAAGTAGAGTATTTTTACTCTGTTTCAGGCTACATAGGCTTGGCCTTTTCCTTGGATGGTGTAGCAGTTTGTGAGCTCGACCAAAGAAAACTATTTAATAACCCACATGACAAATCATCTTTAGCAGAATTGCAAAGACTGAGATGTAGTCATTGATACTCTCACGTGACAATCGGATTTCCATGTCCCAATTTTCCCACCACCAATTTTCTCATTAAGCGAAGCTTGAACATTCTCGATTAAGTCATCAATATTCTCTTTCAGTGCGCTTTCATTTGAGACCCCACTCGAGTATATTTGTAGACATTCGGTTATTCTTCCCCACTTTCACCCCCCACAACTTTTAAACGGCTCAACCGATTTTCATCAAACATGTCTAAGAACACTCGCACATAAGTCACCTTTAATACAAAAAAATAATAATTGAAATCGCTTCATCCGTTCGGGAGCTATGATGCCACAGACAGACAGACACACAGACAGACCGACACACAGACAGACCGACAGACAGACAGACACGTCAAACTTATAACACCCCTCTTTTTCCGTCGGGGGTTAATAAAACACGTCTGCATACAAAATCAATCAAGAGTGAAAAATATGAGTTTTGGTCATAGATCCGTGGTTTTTGTATTTCAGCATCGTTGATCCGCCTACCAAATGATTGCAAAATTAAATGGAATGAGCAGGTGAACGTCAATTCCTGTTTTATTTTGCAGGAGTCTTGTGAACGTCGAATGAAAAAAAAAATTAGTTATTTGAGTGAAGCGTCTGCGTATCAGCTTTAGCAGAATAAAACCTATACTGACTGAGCGAATCTAATCCCTTATAATAATTGCCCCGTTGGTGTCGTGGTCGCAAGCGTGACTGCTGAACGTGAGGTTCTGGTTTCGATTCCCAAGTGTTATTGGGTTTTAGCATTAGGAATTCTTAGTAACAGCCCGGAGTTTGGAAATTGGCGCTGTGATGCGTCCGTGCTTTGTCTAGTCTCCATTGAGATTAGCCGCCATGGCTGAAATACGGTCTGGAGGATTATTTACATAGA
Source organism: Aporophyla nigra (assembly GCA_947507805.1). Lineage (NCBI taxonomy): Eukaryota > Metazoa > Arthropoda > Insecta > Lepidoptera > Noctuidae > Aporophyla > Aporophyla nigra. Next base: position 21,933,038 of record OX382304.1, on the reverse strand, counting down.
TACCTATATTAAATACAAGAGAACAAAAAGTGTTACTGGTAGTTTTAATTACTGGTCAACATCCTGAAGGAAGAGGTGACCATTACATTTTCAAAAACCAAAAAATTAATCACAATTTTTTTTTTCTTTCGGTCTTTTCTGTGGAGACCCCAGTAAATACTTAATTTTTCGAAATCCTCAGGTTTGCACAAAAGAACAATTTGCCGAAATTGGAATATGTATCACTACCTCGCGCTGGTGCAATGAAAGTCATCATGGAAGTGGTGGGGCCCCTCCGAGACCAGGGCGCTAGTTCTTCTAAGGAGGACTCGAGAAAAGGTGAGTTGCGCAGTATTAAACTTTTACAGGTCTTGGATTCTTTTTCTAGATTTGGCAAAGTAATATTAAATTTTTTTATCAAGAATTTCTCAGTAAATGACTTTTTTTTTTGTTGGTATGATATCATCAAATGACGTCTGCCGCTCTGGGTGGAGCGGAAAGGCGTGTCAGACTTATACTGACTAAAACCCACCCGTGTTCCTTCAGTTGTCTAATGCCTGGGCCTCGGTTTCTTTTTCGAACAAGTCTCGCGACCCTGGCAGGTCTCCGTAAAAGCCTGTAGTCTGGATTTCTGGCCGGTTGATGGCAATAGGATGAGGGTTTACTAGGTCGATCTCTGCTTAAACCTATGGAGACTACAGCCGTAATATTATGTGTGTAATTATAAAAGAAAATATGGCGTTGTCCCGTCTGTCTCAAGGATTAGCGATTGCAGTGTATTTGTTTCTGCCGCACCTAAAGGTTGACTGGTAGAAAATGCCAATGAGTTTGCAGGCAGACAGTAGTTCAGAGGTACTAGGATAATTAAATGCTAATTGTTTTCAAGTTTTCACATTAATAATCATAATTTTAGCTGAAACTCGTGCCCTGCTGGAAATAGGCGTCTCCCAAGCTTCGCCACTTCGACCCGGTCAGTGCTTCCGAAATCCAGGGGATATCCGCGACCTTCACCAGGTCATCGGTCCACCTTGTGAGGGGCCTACGCTCATTAGGCCTTCCGGTACGCGGTTATCACCTAGTACCCTTAGTAGACCCTTTCGGCCCCTTCAGCCATCCTGTTCCATCTACTTAATTGCCACTCACACACACACATACACTCTCTTATGATGGGAAATGCTTCTTGGGCAAGTCGGTGACCTTGGTTCTCCTGTGGGGGTTTCTCAATTATTGATTCGATCATGTAGGGAATATCTGAGCATAGGTCTTTTTGCTCCTTTGATGAATTTTTGTCGTTTAATCGGGCCCATTATAAGCAATCACGAAAAGACTTTCTTTTTGAACTACCCAGCTGAGTCGGATTTGAAGATGGACCTTCTATCAAAGCTGGACCAACCTCACTGGATGATTTGTCCTAGGTACACGTATTCGTCCACTACTTCGAGTGTAGTGCCTCCGATTTCCATTGGAGTGGGTATTACATGAGCATAATGAGTATAAATCCACTCAATCAGAAACTGTATTTATGTAATCTAGCAATGTACGGAGAGTCTCCGTGAACTGACATAATTATCATACAAAGTTATCATACATTTCGTTCATGTAGTAATAGCTAATCACAAATCAAAAAAATCACCCGGACATCGTAATAGAATTTGTTTCTGAATGCATTAAGGAACAAATCATTGAAACACCTGTTTACATTTCACAGATGGCAACTTCAACCAGAACAACGCCAAATTGAATAGTGAATGCCCAGTTGGTGACAGCATTGAATGGATCCTGGACGTCACCATTGCCTATCCTGACCGGATCCCCCTGCATCTCCAGGACGTGGTCTGCGGGATTCGGCCTCCGTGTGCCACCCATCTGCATTATAGGCTGTACCCTAGTAGTGAAGTAAGTAGATAATCTTTTATCAGCATATTTGAGTCTGAAGGAAAAATGTGGTGTGCTATTGTTTGATTTCTTCTGAAAAAGAGTAAAACTGCAAATTTAATATTTCTGAGGATTTAGAAAGAAAACTTCTATAATAAAACGTCTTTATTTTTTACTGCAACGTTTTAGGTTATTTGGAACAAGTTCAAAGTAAAAAATCCTAGCGATAAAACCTTTTTTCCTTTCTTCTTTCGAATTAATCATCACGGTCTACTTCACCCTGAATTCAACGACGAACTATTTTAAAAATTAGCATAAAAAGCCTTTTTGGGAACTCCGAATTGTGCCATTATTTTGGTCTTTAAAAGAACCTTTTTGATTACCCTGAAAAGGTCATTTCTAAAGGTTCATTATGTTGGCCTGTAAATGACCTCTGCTGAACATACGCTTTTAATATTCTGTTACAAAAACGGTCAAAAGGAGGTATTCTCATGCTGTCTATTCTCACCAGATGAATTGGTAATCGCATTATGTTATTATTATGGCAAATGGAGGGAAAGAAACATTGTTTTACCAAATCTTGACCGATATTTTACATTTGGAATACCTTTAAAAGGTGTCGTGATTTTTTTTGTCTAAAAACTAGTTTTGTTAAAATTGCTTACTAGAAAAAAGTAAGGCTCTTAGGCAACTTATCTCTAATTTTTAACCGAGTGCAAACAACGAGGTGCACTCAATTTTTTGTTTTCTCCGTCCAATATTAATAAACCAATTTTTTTTTTTTTGAAGATACGATAACTTTTCGAGTGGCCCCATATAAATTTGCTCAAATTCTGATTAGTGGTATTTGATAGGTTAGCTAGCTTCAATAATACGTATTATTTCCACTTTGTTTATTTTAATGATGTCCAAATGAGTAACTTCCTGACATTGTTATTTTACTTAGCAAGCGAAGGTAGATAAATAATTATGGGTTAGGTTAGTAGATGTGAAGAATAAAAAGAAGTCACCGACTTCCAAAGTGAAAATAATTTTTATTTCCGAAGTCGACGGCATAAAAACAAAAATACGAAACCAAAGACACCGTCAACCTAATTTAAAGTTATTTTTTTACTGAAACGGATAGAGTTACTTTTGTATTTATAATGTTAGTAGAGACGCAACCAAAATCTTCTCAGGTAATCGTCTAACCTATCTCCTCTTTGCAGGTACCAGCAGACAACGAAGGCATGACCCAGTGGCTCTACGATAGGTTCATCGAAAAGGACCAGATGTTAGAAGAATTCTACCGCACAGGCCGATTCCCGACCAAAGGCAGCGGTCCCCACCTGGCCAGGGTCGTCAGACAAGACAACCTCAGATACCTAATCCTTCATACCTTCTTTATAGCTTCTACTTACTTACAATTTGAGATGGCGAGAGCCATCTATAACTATATGTTTTAACGGAATATTTGTGGGACCAGACGTAATTTTTTTAGTACCATGACGAGCGTCGTCATTTTTTTCGATTTCGTGTGTAATGGTTGGAGTTTCTTGTGCTGTGTCAATTAATTGTTTTTCTCTATTCTAATATGTCAATCTTGAGGTTTCTGGATTGTCTTGTTTAATTTTTGATGATTAATTATTATGCAACTGTCGATTATACAATCGGATCTTGTGAATCAAACATTAGGTTCCGGAGATGTGTACCTGTGAATTTTGATCATATTAATGTCTTGCAGTATAATTCTTAAGACACACGACATTTCCACTATATTACTAAGTTAACTTTTGCCAGTGGTGCTTGGGGGAGGCCTATGTCCAGCAGTGGACGTCTTTCGGCTGAAATGATGATGATGATGATGAACTTTTGCCAAACAGATTAATTTGTCATCATGAGCCCGATTAAATAGTGCCCTTTTTAATTAGTATTTGGAACTCCAGCCAACAAGCAATTAAACAAAATAAAATAATAGTCAAATAAATACCTTTCTCAAACCAAGTACACCTTATAGTTTTTTAATTATGATTGTACCAATATCATAATTTTACACCTCTTCAGGTAATCACGTCTGGTCTTCAAAAAAAATGATGTTGTAACGTAATAAAGTTTTTGTGTATTGACTGCAAAATGAAATAGAAAAAGAGGGAGGAGATAGCAATTTACATTTCAGATGACAAAGTGTGACAATACTATACCGGGTGACATTTTTTAACGTCTTGAAAAAAAATGGGGGTAATAGGTGAACGGAGTAGAATTTGGCATAGAAATTATTATTATTTTTATTTTTGAATTTCATGTAATGAAATTGATCTAGCAATAAATACTACACATTTAAAGTAACATTTTCATATTAGAACAACAAAAACAGAAATTTGGAAAAAAAAAACAAAGAAATAATTAAAATCTATCGAAACTCAAATCATACGCACCCTACTCATTGCGCGGCATGTATCAATGATTTCGTAGCGCGGTTCAACCCTTTGAAGCCGGCCGATAGGCGGCCTCATTGATCTTTCGCAGGCGCACGAGCCACACACGCATCCCCGTCCGCGCGCGTCCCACGCTCCTTTATTCACCTGCGATGAATCTGAAGCCCTTCCTGCTTTCTATTCTAGTTACACAACACACCATATGAAGGTCGAGACGGTAAAAAATGTCATCCGGTATGTCTAAAAAGAGCAAGTGTCATGCTGTCCTCTGTCTCGAACGCCATGGCTAAATCTTCTACCCCTATAAGTACTTTTAATAATAATAAATGTCCAATCACTTTCCATATAAGAATGTATATCTTTACATAAAAATCGCCGGAACATTATTAATTCTAGCGGTCGATCGGTTTTTCTTTTGCATGGGAATTCTTCGTAATTGTATTGTCACTAAGGTTGAAATTATCTAACGGTCATATAGATAAATATACCTTGTAGGTTTATGCCATGCAAGTGATATTCAACCTTAGGGTTATGAAGGAATTACGAAATCGACTATACAAAATATTATTGAACTAGTCATCCAATTATTATTGTTTCGTCTGTCGCCATATTTGTTTAGTGAATAATTAATTCTTATATGGACAGTGGGCATTATAATAGTACACCGCGGACTAGTCTAGTGTACTTATCCCTAACAAAAGCATGAGCTAAGTTAGAAGATTCTTCTGCGAACCGTATCGGTTCAGTTCTTGATCCATCGAAAAATAACCTGTGGCATGTTAGGATCTTCAATCATTTCTTCCTCAAAATTTTAGCAGTCAATACCTAAACTGAATTTGCCCTCATTTTAGGAAGGTGCAAGGCGGAAGTACATTTTTTAATTTTAATTTACTTGTACTTTAGAATTTATTAAGTTTTTTTTTTAGTTTTAATTTGTGCGTTTGAGGTTACCTCGAGTTTGACATATCGAGTCAGAGCTCGATTGTTTCGTGCCCAGGGCACACTTAATTAAGACCAATAAGCACTTTCTTTTAGTGAGAGACTACATACGCTCAATACTTTAAATTAATTGGAAAAATACGACTTCGGAAATCGAATTTCCAATCGATTTAAACGTAGAACCGAACGTATGTGACACGAATAAGTGTTAATCAAAGCGTGCTGTGACATACAAGTCAATATATAAGTAAAAAAAAATCTTAGCATAGTAATTGTGCTTCGCATTGAACCAAATTTCAATCCCTTGTGACAATAAAAAAGAAAAATAGACGAGTTTTTATCCCTCACTTTTATCACGTTTCACGTTCCACTTAATCAGATCCTCTCGCTTCAAAGTTTGAATTTAAAAAAATCTAATTTTTATACGAAGAATTCTCGAGTCAATTCGTGGTGAGAATTCTAAATAAATTTGAAATAGCGAACGATGTTCGTGGTTGGCGTTTGAAAGAGTAAAAAAAAAACCGGATTGAAAATTCCTAAAATGATTTACGAACTTTCCGTCAAACGTAAATACGACTATGGAAATCAGTGTGGTTTTTCTTTCCGGAAATATTATATTCATAATTTGTAGCTTCATCCTTGGTTTGGACATAATATTACATTTTATTATTTCTTATATTTTTCAAACGTCGAAGATCGAACAGCGTGACAGGTACCTTTGTCAATGTCTAAATTAGTGATAAGTCGGTGTAGTATGAATAACAATAGCGTATAAGAATCACGTTTTTGTTCTAACTGAAAATGTGGGCATCGTTCCTTTTAGTTAATAGCTACTGTACAGGTTTATTCAACATAATATAACTAAGTGAAAGTATGTTTTGTGGTAAAATTATAATATATGAATTAATGAATATGCCAAAACATATTTGCCGTAAGTGCCTAGGCTTATATTGGTGTAGTTTATCATTGTAAAAATATTAAAAAAATGTACATACTTTCTTAAATGTCACACAAGAATGTAATGGATAGTACCTAATTATCTTGATAATGTACTTTTAAATTAAATATGAAAAGATTATTTTGAACGCCAAATGTCAGAAATAGGATGAGTTCATACTAAAGGCAACAATTTGGATCTTTTTCAATGTTTGTAATTTAAAATAATAAAAGCACGCTTTACGTAATTAGAATTAAAGCAGATATTTTTTATCCCAATACGAAAATAGTTAAATTATAGATAGACATGAATTAATCATATCCAACCAAGTTCCTTTGTTCTGTCCAAATGTGTGCCTTTTTCAACTAGCCAACTTTTTTTCGAACATTTTATATTTAATTGAGCATTGAAAAAGTAATTATTTATAATTAATTAACTATAAATGGAATGAAGAAAAGGTTGTTAAAACCCTTTATTTCTTTATTGAAAAGTATTTTTTTGTAATTCTAAACCAATTAAGTGAGTATCATTGTGACCATATCAACATTTGTGATTATTTTTTTTTCTTAGAATGAATAAATAAATTGTGATTGCTACATTAAATACTGTAAACTTTCAGTCAAATTGCTTATGAACTAAGCTACATATAAATCTTGTATACTCAACTTAAAAACACTGAATGCACACAATCAAAATTTTCTATTTACACGAACACTTTTTATTGAAATAAAAGTAGGTTATTGGATTTGTCGTAGGTACGTTTTTTTATATTAGCTGGTTTAAAATATCCGTTTTTTATCCCCTTGAAAATGCAAATATTAGTCGAGCTACATTTGAAATGCAATTGTAATAATAAATCTTCACATATTTTATTTCATTGCGCACTTCTGTTTCAACATATCCGCACGCGTTTTAAGCAGATGACAGAACGCGCATTTTCTTCAAGTATTATGTTCTAAATATAACGTATTTATTGCATTTAACTATTAAATAGTTTTCTACAACTACGGAAATGTGTTTTTACGAACATGTTTTTCCCTAATAACCATATGGTGCTGTATTAGGGATGAAATAATAATTTTTACTTTAGTGTCTTCGTCAACGATCCTTTATTTTATTAGTTGATAAATATTTTCTTAATATTTATGCTCCTGGGCTATTAAATAAAGTCGTCCGCCCTTTTTTTGTAAATGGTTGTGGATTCAAATTTGGAACGATGAGGTCACCAAAATGGTGGCCAGTATGTCGGCTCCAAATCTGCATCAGAACTTTTTCTTTTACTTAAAACAATTTTGTGTTGTAGGCCATAACGTTTAAATGCATGGAGGCTCGATTTAGTAGTCCGGGAGTGAATAAATATGGATTCAAAGGTTTTCTTCTTTAATTTCTTAACAACGTGATGTTTGAAGACTAGTCGTATGTCGATGATTTTTTGTATTAACTTTGTTATTTTTTACTTGCTGCGAGCGTCTTTACGGAGGTTCTAATGTAACATGCATACAAATCTGTAGTTTCTAAATAGTATATCAAATAGTCGGGTAATGAAATACGAATCTGAGAGGATGTTGTGGAGAAATGACATCTGAGATTTTCAGTTTATTCAGTACACTGTAATTTTAGTTAAATATGTAGTTGTCATTTTACATTTAATGGTGATTAAATCGCATTGAGAAACAATGTGGCTTGTTTATAAAGTATAGGTTTGTATCGTATGAAATTAATATCAATGCGCTAAAATGTCTTTTAAATTAATGTATCCTTTGGGATTTTCCCTGCTTGTTGACACGGATCCGATCTACCTGGTACCTAAGTAATTGACTATGGTACATTTTATAATGGACTTTTTGAGAGGCTGAAATTATGCAGAAATTACCAAAAAGATTTTCATCCTTTATTGAAGAAAAAACTTTCTTAAGGGCAAAAATGAACTATCTCATTTTATATCATTGTCATGTTCATTCTGCAACTTTTGTTTCGGCTGTTTTTTTTTTAAATTGACAGTCACCAAAAGAATTAAGTAACCAGGTTTGCCTGATATAGTTGAAGTTTAGTTAGAAACCTTAAAAATTAATTTCATAAATGAACTTTTCATCTCATTTTAATTTAATTCAAAAACATTCGGTTTGTTACTAAAGCTCAACTGTATCCAACGACCCTGGATATTATTTATCCCTTTTGTTGACCTTACCTACAATAAATAAGGAGAAAGCTTAGTTTCCAGTCATATTGTATTAAGGTTGATATTTTGTGATCCGGTTCAATTGTTATGGGAAATCCCGAAATTGGAATATTAAAAGGGATGTGTAATTAATAATGATCCCAAAGCGAGATTCAAGTGATTTAATATAAGATTTGTGTTAGTAAAAATTTAAAATTTCTTTTGCCAATAATTAATTATATTCCTAGCAAGTACATTCGAAATTATTTCGATTTCCAAAATGGTGTTGTTTAGTAATGTTAGTTTGGGAAACTTGGGGCAATGTGATTATTTTTAGAATACATGTTGTTGTTTCTTTTTTTTTAACGAGTTAAGTTTGTTTTCTTAGTTAAGTTAAATAATAGGCGAGTAACAAAATTTTTGATGCTTTTCGTGTTTTAATTTTATTTGTGTTTTTTTCTGCTTAATTCTGTCGAACTTCGTTTATTTTTTTTGTTTATAATGAAACCATTTTTATTTCTTAAAAGGTAGAAGTTGTAAGAATGGCAACAGTCCTTAACATGAGTGAGATAGAATTTATGCTGAAACATGAAAATATCGTGAAGTATTAAAATAAGAACAGGATTTTATTTTTGACGTATACGAAAAACATCAGCCATTATATCAAAATTGTTGTGGAATGCAAAATATCTTCGTAAAATATTTACCGTAGACTAAAATGTCCAATGAGCTAAAATTTCCGGATGGAAAAATCGACTTTGGTTCTGATTTCCATAGTCGTATTAACTCGAATTGTTTTCCAAAGTCGACGCATTTTTTCCGCCGGAAATTTTCAAGTGTGCGTTTCTTTTTGATGAATTGTTGGAAGCGAATCAGTGTAATGAATTCTAATTGTTCCGAATTATATCTATCTATTGGTCTTAACTATGTGATTTGTATAAATGTCATTAAAACTAACTGTTGGTGGCCTACTGTCAAACAATATCGAGAATTTATTTTCATATCAAATAAAATATGAGTTTTCTTTGCAAATGAAAGAGTGAATGTGTCTTTTATTGTACAAATATATAATTTAGGGCCCATCTTCCTTGAAAACAAGTCCATAATTGTAACTTGCATATTTTTAAATGTGTTGGGTTTAAGTTACCAATAAAATATTAATTATAATATTATTATTTTCATCAATTGTACGGCATATATATTTTTACAATTTTAATTTCAAACTCAAACAATGTGATAAATAGAACTGATTGTCTGTAGAAGTCCAATAATAATAATTTTAAAATAATAATTGTTAATTTGATGAGATTGATCAAATTAGATGGTCACTGTCCTTTGATCATATGAATCATAATTCACCAACACTTTTACAAAATATCATTTAACGTCTTCCAGCTGATAACAGTTACATATACTTGATTTTTTATAATGAGATTCATCGAAGGCTATCTTTCGACCAGGAATGTGTGCGAAGATGTGCCTATGGCGAATAATGTATCTTAAACCATACAATAAGATCTTTTATTTATTTTTTATTAGTGCGTCTCAGCCCTGGTGAAGCGATCCTATTGGTAGATTTCACACACGACTAGGCAAATTTTGCAAATACAAGGCGGCTCTCTTCTACGAAACGATAAATTGCGATTAACAATATATGCGCAAATTGATCGTCTGCCAAATTCAATAGCAGCGATTGCGAATATTACTACAAGAGCAATGAAAAAATTGCGATAAAACGAAGTCAAAAATCGTTTCAGGGAAAACCTTCTCGCGAGCATCTCACGCATAAAACAAGGAAACCTTTCCAGCACAGGTAACATGAGATGTACATCGGTGCTAGATTAGTCACCAAATAACCTATCTTTATCAAGGATGATGTAGTTTGAGCCTATAGCTGGACAAAACCCCCTGAAGCTAAGAGTTGTAATATCCCTTTTGTACATTAAAACATCTACACTCTGATTTTTAATTTGCTTCACCAAAATGACAGTTGCAACTATCGCTTAGCTGTCATGTTGACAGCGACAAGTCTGTTCGCAGATCGGCTGTACATTTTCAAAACCTAGCAAATGACGTTTCTTAAAAAATTGTGTTGTCAAGCACATTATATCGGAAATTACTTAGCAAGTCAAATATGCAAAAAAACATTGTTTTAGAGAAATGTCAGTTGTTGGTTGGTTGTTGTCAGTTGTTGGTTTTGAAATTGTACAGCCGAGATGTCATTATAGTCTATCAAATTTTACATTTCCATTTTTTTTTGCTTTTAAGGAATAAAACATCCTATTTTTGTCTCGATATTATTGAACGTAGGCCACAAAATGAGCAGAACGCTTGGCTCGCTGTACATAATATACTTACGGACAATGATCCACGGTTTGTCAGTAAACACGTTTGTGGCACTCCATCTGTCGTTTTATTTATTATTACCTTACCTTCTTAACCAAGAGAGGCTATAAATAGGCCAGCCGGCGTACACGTGCTACAGGTAGCAAAATCTCTTTCTCTTCGCAACTAGAGCAGGAGATAATCATAATAATACGTGAAGAAAACACTTTGTACCACTTTTTATGAAAATTATGCAGATGTAGGGGTATAACATTTCTGCCAGGGTCGCGAGATTGTCGCGTGACGCTAGCACATGGGCAACTGAAGGTCATTTGATGATTTCCCATAAAAAAGGGGGGGGGGGGGTATAAAATTTGACACAGTTTAAGTTTATATGAAGAAGGAATGTGGATATCTAGAATTTTCATATAATCATCATTTCTGCCATAATACGTCCACTGCTAGACATAGGCCTCCTAAAATTTGGCCGTGTTTGCCATAATCGCCATGCTTGGGAGGCAACTTGGTGATCGCGGTATGGTGGTTAAATACATAGAGAACGCTGCTGCCCATTCTCTAGTAAGTCCCTTAGTCGCCTTCTACAACGCCCATGGGGAGAAATGTGCTGGTACTATATTCTTTACGTCCGGCTCTTTACAGAAAAACTCTCTTCTCAACTAGATTTATATAAAAATAAGTAATACGCTCTGCGTACAAAGTGAAGCACGTACCTTTTTGTAAAGGGAGATTAATTTAAGTGACATGCTATATTAAAACTAGAGATATAAATTGATTCTAATTATATAGTCAGACATCTTCAAGAGGATGTCGTCATTTTTGACCTTCATCCCAGCCTATTACAGTCCACTGCTGAACAGTAGGCCTCTCCCAGGCTGCGCCACAACTTTCTATCCTCCGCCTTCCGCATCTAGTTTGTCTCAGCCATCATTTTAAGGTCTTCGGCCATCTGGTGGGCAGCATCCGGTATTCAGCTGGGAGGTGTTCCACACTACGTTTGCTGTTTCGTGGTCTCCAAACTAACCCAAATAAAATGGAAAGAAAAACGGAATCATAACCTCCTATCGCCAACTTTGAAAAACCATTTTTTTGGTACTTTAACTAAATGATTTAATCAAAATTTTTGCAGAAAATTCATTTAACATAGACATTGTCTATGATAAATGATCAATGATCACATTCTTAATGTTGAACAGAATAAGGTTTTTTTTTTAATAATTTTCATTATCAAAAATAAAAATGTAGGTACCGGCCGACTAAGACAAAATAATAAGAAAAAAAGCTGACAGAATATCTTCAAAAAAAAAAAACAGCATTGGTGTTGAATTTTAACCCCATTAAGGAAAACAGCATTACGTACTAAAATAATTTTCTTTATTTTCTCTCAACAATGACAAACAAAACCCCGCAATAATAACTTTAAGAAACAATACTGCTTACACTCCAACATTATAAGGTGTGAAATATAACAGCGAAAGACTATTATCATTCACGACCCTTTACGTAATCTTTTGCCAGTTAACTTTGACCCGTCGACGCTGTTCGAGACCCCGATTTTAGTACCAAGACTTTATACTTAAGCGAGGGTGGGTAGTTCAAGTTAAGATGGTTACTCAACTACCCTTGTCAGAAGAAGAGAATTAAGTTGAGTTTTGGAGGCATGTTTCGGTGTGCCTGTGATTAAGACACCCTTAATGTTACTCTTGAATATTCTGGGTAAAAATGTTTCAATATTTTTTTGGGAAATTCATTTATCAAGACTTTTTTTTAAACTATGAATATTTATCTGTTTGGACGTAAAGAATATCACCATCTCATTTCTTCCCGTGGGTGTCGTAGAAGGCGACCAAGGGACTTACTCGAGAATGGGCAGCAGCGTTCTCTATACATTTTACCACTATACTGCGATCGCCAACCCGTATGCCAAGCGTGGCGATTATAGCAAAGCCCCCCAAATTGGGGGAGCCTATCTCCAGTAGTGGACGTCTTACGGCTGCAATGATGATGAATATTTCTGAACACCTACTGAATTAGCAGTGTTATCTGTAAACCAATAATAATATTGAATAGTTTGTTTGAACGCGCTATTATTAGGAATTACTAGTCGAATTTGAGTTCTTTTTGAATTTAATAGCTCAATTTTTGAAGAAATTTATATGCTACTTAACAACACGTTACGACCCATAGGAGCCACGCAAACAGACAAAAGTACGAATAAACTCGAACGACCACGACCACGTATCCGCGCACCGTCTGCTTTTAAAGTGGTTACCCATTCGTCAGCGCAGAGAGTTGAGGGCTCTGACAACGCTGTTCTCTATTCTCGATAAACCCACTTCTCATTCTTACTTGAGCTCCCAAATTCAATATTTATGCTCTGCCCATACTAAAAGTCTTCGTTCCACCAATAATCGTCTTCTACGGTGTCCTTCTCACCGTTCTGGCTTAATTAATTCTTCATTCTTTGTCCAAGCGGTTTTTCTTTGGAATGCGCTCCCTCTGAACATCAGGATGGCAACCAGTCGCTTATCTTTTAAAGTGAAAGCTCGTGAACATATCCGTCATAAGTTGATATAAACATACCAGCGCTGATTTGCTGGTTTCGTTTTCTCCTCTACCGATCGTTAGTTCTCCTGACACAGTTTATTTTTTGTTTATATATATGTATGTATATATTTATTTATGTATTAGTATTTATACTTGTATTTTATAGTTGTTTCCGATGTATCTATCCCATTTGTTGCACCTGCCATGTTTTATCTCTGCACCACCCTAAGGTTGACTGGTAGAAAATGCCTCAGGCATTAAGTCCGCCTTTGTACAGTATTTTTTTACTTGTGCATAAAGTTTTAATAAATAAATAAATACAAAGAAAAAGCGTGGGGCGATCCCTATGATACGCGGCGGCTCAGAGGTCGAATTTTGACGCGGTCGAAGTCTCGAGGAAAAACTAGTAAATCATAGTTATCAAACTGTTTAAGCTAAAGATCGTCTTGCTTATCACCTATTAAATCAATCTGCCTAGTCTTTTCCCAAATGTTTTGAGGTCGGTTCCGGCTGACTACCCCAGTATTCAACATGGAGCGACTTCTTACCTCCATAGCTCAGTTATCAGGTACAATACCATTTGGTAATACAGGTTGTCAGACTTTTGGGCTTCTGACTATCCGTAAAGACTGTCAAAGATCTGAAGAATCCCAATACTTTCCAATGGGTCTCTCATAACCTTACATTGACCCATGCGGCTATTATCATTTAGCTAAAAGTCCTTCATATTAGACACCTACTATGCTAGTTAAACCTTCTTTGAACTACAAGGTCACACAAGCTGGCTCACGCATCTTGAATATAATTTTTGCTCCCAAAGACACGAAGAAAGAGCCCCATTTTAACGAGAGCCAACGTACCTACCTACTCAATAATACCATTTATTTTTCTTCATTAAACTTAACCAAAAAGAGTAGGAGAATAAGCAGCTTATTCCTTCACTCCCACACACCTTCGGATCACAAAACCATTCCAGCACCTTACCTTAATCAAAAACATATAGAAGCGTCACTAAGTTTTATTACACACGTACCTTCTTTTTATCAAAGAGAAAGAAAAATAAACATCTAAATAATACCATCACTGGGATATAATCGAATATCGAAGTACTTCCGCCAGTCTGAAGGAGGGGAAGCTGAAAATCGCTCTTTCCCGCCTGTAAATACCATTTTTAGGGTTACGCCGTAAAATAGACGTCGTCTGAACACGTGTCGTCGTATGGGTTCCGTGGCATCGATATAAAATAACTAGATGTTCTTCTAGATACGTTTTTTTTTTATGTGACAACGTCTTATAATTCGATGGAACCGGCTGCACGCACGAAAAAACATGACTCATGCGGCGTTACCTCGCTCTGAGGCGTTCCATTTAAGGCTTGAAGTGCAAGCGAGAGCGCGCATCAGTATTTTCTTATGACGTTGTCACGTTCAACTATCGTCAGTAAACCGACTTTACAGACAACCGATTTTTTTTTAAAGAGGAGGAATATTGTAGGGCGGCTGATGCTTCATTTTGTATTCGAGATAAATGCGCAGTGCCCGGCGATGGACTGTTCGTCCGCAGACACCATCACCTATGGACCACTTACGATCTTACCAAATTCCTAATGTAATTCGTTCCGTGAAGTAAAGTATATATTCAAATCTAATCGGGATTTTATTTCTCTCCGTACACACATACACACACCTAAAGAATAATATACACACACCCACTAAAAGCCTCTCTAAATTTTAAAAGGGTAGGTACATTTTGGTGTTTTTGTGTGTCTTTATTATGGTGCGTAACTATTCATAAGAATTTGAATAACTTTGAAGGTTATTTGCTTCATATTATGTTCGAAAGATTTGTCTGATCAACAACGTAAACATCACAGGGAATGTTCTTGAACTGTCAAAATGAAACCGATTGCTACTGATAATATGTAACGCTATTACTCCCGGAATGACTCACGCGTATGAATCGACGTTTTTCAGCACGCTTTAAGGAAATAATGAATAAATTTTCATATCCAGAAGATAACAAATGTTTATGAAATGGCACGCTTTTTTCGCTTATTTATTTTGTATGCCTTGTTTTCACATTTTGAAGGACAGGCACAGACTGGAAGCCGCCATACAACCAAATCGAAACAAGTTGATTTTGTGTTGGACAACAAGATGTTGAAAAGTGAAGTGTAAAGAAGCTAAATCTGGCGGATCTGATCTAATAAAAGCGGTGTGCTTTAAGACCGATCTAGAGCAATTTGATATAATAATAATAATAATATGTGCCCCCTCATCATTTAAAATTGTCTAAGGGGCCTCTGCGAGTTGGCTTCGGCCCCTCGTACGCCTTCCAAAAGACCGGGATCCTAGGGTCCCGAGATATGTTCACATAAATAAAAATAATAATAATATATAAAATAATAATAATAATATTATTATTTTTTATAAAATCGAAAGATGTTGTACCTTCTCGTTTAGATATATGTGTTTATTTATAAAGGTTGCATGAACTTAAGAGATATTTCAACGTCAAAAATGTATGATTAACTAGTAGCTTTATCATTTCAGCCGAAAGACGTCCACTGCTGGACATAGCCCCCCTCAAGCTCCATCACTTCCACCGGATCTGTGCTTATCGCATCCAGCAGATTCCCGCAGCCTTCACAAGGTCATCGGTCCACCTCGTGGGAGGCCTTCCAACTCTAAACAGTGGCTTATCATCACTCTAAGCAATGTTTATAAAATACGAATAATTTATCGATCGATTTCATGCACTCCTTCATAATTAGCCTATGTATATTACTAGCTTTTGCCAGCGGCTTCGCCCGCGCGGAGGTCGGAAAATATCCCGCGGGAACGTACTACCGGGATAAAAAGTACCCTTTATGTTAATCCAGGTTATAAACTATCTGTGTGCCTAATTTCATCCAAATCCGTTCAGTAGTTTTTGCGTGAAAGAGGAACAAACATCCACACATCCATACATACAAACTTTCGCGTTTATTAGTAGGATTCCCACTGCTGGGACACAGGCCTCTTCTCGGTGAGAGGGAGTGGTCCGTAATCTACCAAGTGGGCCCAGTGCAGGCTGCTAAATGTCACATGTCTTCGAATTTTTGGTTCTAGGACATATCGGTTTCCTCACGATGTTTTCCTTCACCGTTTCGAGAGCAGTGCTGATGAAATTATTTACACAAAGTAAACCGTCTGTCGGGGTTTGAACCTACAACTCAAACTGTTTGAAATTCTTAAAACAGCTATCATGATTTCACGAATTTCTATTTCTTTGATAGAATCTCTTCAAGTTCTTCGACGTCCGTGTCCTCAGTCCATTTTATGAGCCTGTCTGCAGCGACAGCCGGGTCTGTATTGATAAAAAGAAAACACCATTTATGTTTTATGTTCCCGCAAAATGCTTCTCGTACTGTATATTGCAATAAACAATCGTATAAAGAGATATGAAACGTGAAAAGAAGGTTTTTCGTTGCTTCTTATTATGTGCATCTTGATTAAGTAAATGGGTAGGACAACTAGAAAACAGGGCTTGTTTATCTTAAGCGCATACCTACCTTCTATGTATATGTATACAAAAATATATACTTTAAAAAAATAGATACAAATAAATAAAATTGACGCTTTTTACTAAATGCATATTTATTAAATTGTAACCGGTACTTATAAAAAAACAAAATTAAAAAAAAAAAATGTCTGTTTGATTTGGCTAATCTCCAAAATATCTGGATCAATTTTGACGGGACACTGGCAGATAGCTGATGTAATAAGAACTAACATAGGGTTTTTGTCCCGGTAGCACGGTCCTTTGGGATAATTTCTGACGATATTTTGAGGGCAACTTCAACTGTCATAGGGCATGACGATCTATAGAGGTTGCCATCAATCGGCCACATATCCAGACTCCGCATGGTAACTGACAAATTCTAGATAGAAAAACCGGCCAAGTGCGAGTCGGACTCGCGCACCGAGGGTTCCGTACAAACCTGCAGGTATTCACAGTTTATGCATAAGGTTTATGTGTATGAAATTAAATGGTTTTATTTTTATATTTGAGTTGACTGAATGAAAGGTAAATTGCGGTTTACGATTTGTGACGTATTAAAAAAAAACTACGTACTAGATCTCGTTCAAACCAATTTTCGGTGGAAGTTTACATGGTAATGTACATTATATATTTTTTTTAGTTTTACCATTCTCTTATTTTAGAAGTTACAGGGACACACACACACATTTTACCACTTTGAAAATGTCTCTCGCGCAAACCATTCAGTTAAGAAAAAAATGATATTAGAAACCTTAATATCATTTTTAAAGACCTATCCATAGATGCCCCACCGTATGGGTTTGATGAAAAAAACATTTTTGAGTTTCAGTTCGTATGGGGAACCCCAAAATTTATTGTTTTTTTTTCTACCATTGTGTGTAAATCTTAATTCGGTTCACAGAATACATCTACTTACCAAGTTTCAACAGCATAGTTCTTATAGTTTCGGAAAAAAGTGACTGTGACATTCACGGACAGACAGACAGACATGACGAATCTATAAGGGTTCCGTTTTTTGCCATTTGGCAACGGAACCCTAAAAACTCAGTAACAGTACCCAACCAGGGAATCGAAACCAGTACCTCACGATCAGCAGTAGCTGTTGCGACTACTAGACCAACGAAGTGGTGGTTTTAAAGTAAGGTTTAAGAAAATCGGGGTACGTAAATTACTGGATGTGCACCGATCTTCTGAGAACTCCCTTTGCTTGTTTGATTTCAGTGACCAATGATAACAGCCTTAGGAAGGCCCTCAAAATGGTCTTCTAACTGATAAGATGTTCATATCTGTCTGTGAGGTACGGCTATAACCGTGGCGGACAATCAAGATTCTTCCATCGAAACCTCATTTGTCAAATTATGATAAGTACCTTAGAAGTTATAAGACAACAGATGAACGACAATAAATACCGTGTGGTGCCGGACGTAAAGAATGACACCACCCCATTTCTTCCCGTGGGTGTCGTAAAAGGCGACTAAGGGACTTACTAAAGAATAGGCAGCAGCGTTCTCTATGCATTTTACCACCATACTGCGATCACCAACCCGCCTGCCAAGCGTGGCGATTATGGCAAAGCCCCCCAAATTGGGGGAGGCCTAAGTCCAGCAGTGGACGTCTTACGGCTGAAATGATGATGATGATGATGAAATACATATATACCGGTCAAAATCATAACCCACCTTTCTCCTTTTCCGTAGTCGGGTAATAAAGACTCCATTCCGTTCACCATTTCAGCCGAAAGACGTCCACTGCTGGGCATAGCCGTCCCCCAAACACAGCCGCTTCGAAGGGTTCTGTGCTTCTCGCATGCAGGGAATTCCTGCGGCCTTCACCAGCTCATCGGTTCAGTTTGTAGGCGGCAAAATAATCGCGATAAATTCCAGTACGATAAAAAGCTAAAACAAAAGTGAAGTTAAAGTAAAAATCTGCTTTTAATGAGTTTATATCTATACTTCAATACCTACCTACTTACCTTACCTACTAATTTTAGAAATGCGAAAGTATCTTTGTCTGTCTTTTACGCTTTCACGAATAAAACAACGGAGCCGATTTTTATGAAATTTGGTACTGGGTAAGTTTGAACCCCAAGAAAGTACATTGGCTACTTTTTATTCAAGACTTCCTCTGCGTCCGCGATAACCGACATTTACGCGGACGAAGTCGCGGTAAATAAATTTTATTTCAAATAGAAGTTTAATATTTTCTTAAATACCTGAGGTTTATCTTTAAGTGTAAGAAGAACGTTCACAGCTTTGGCTTTTAAGAAAATATACGTAGCGTACAAAATTTGGCCCATACATACTAACTAACAAGTCAAAATCTTCTACCCACTTCATAATAACGTCTAACAAAATTATCTCCGCGTATATTAAAACTCTTCACTCCTTAATATATACGAAAATAAATTCTATCTACAAAATAAGCTTCATTATTTTTCTCCAAACTTGTTTATTCAAACTGGAGTGGCAATATTGTCTGCAGGTGTACTTAACAACCAATATGTTTTGAGTTACTAGATAATATCGCTGTAGGGCTCTTCAAGGCAGGCGGCCCTATATTGTGTCTTAGACGGAGTACAAGGTATATTTGGATGCTGGCTTTGGAGCTGTGTAGGTGTGCTGAAAGAGAAAATATAATTTAATGAAAATGCTTGAGACTGAGGTTTGAGTATTTTAAAGAAACGGGCCTTTAAAGCAGCTACGGCGAAAAAAGAGAACCGTGGTTAGGCTCTACATTTAGATTTCAGTTGAAGGAATCCAGTTGGTTTCATGAATTTGTAACAGCCTTATTCTGAAGGTTTTTTGAGAAAAAATCTATGAAATCATAAAACTTTGTGGGTTTCCATTGGGTACCCATTTCTGCCCATGGGTGTCGTAAGAGGCGACTAAGGAACTTACTAGAGAATGGACAACAGCGTTCTCTATGCATTGTACTACCATACTGCGATCGCCAACCCGCCTGCCAAGCGTGGCGATTATAGCAAACCCTCCAAAGTCCCCCACTTTCACTCACACTCAGGCTTATGTCCAGCAGGACATCTTTTGGCTGAAATGGTGAACAAAATGGGGTCTTTATTACCCGACTACGGCAAAGAAGAAAGGTGGGTTATGACTTTGACCGGTATACCGGTCAGACATTTTTTACCGTCTCGACCTTCATATGGTGTGTTGTGTAACTAGAATAGAAGGCAGGAAGGCCTTCAGATTCATCGTAGGTGACTAAAGGAGCGCGAGACGCGGGTGGACAGGGATGCGTGTGCGGCTCGTGCGCCTGCGAAAGATCAATGAGGCCGCCTATCAGCCGGCTTCAAAGGGTAGGACCGCGCTCCGATATCAATGATACATGCCGCGCATTGAGTAGGGTGCGTATGATTTGAGTTTCGATAGATTTAAATATATATTTTTTTGTTTTTTTTTTCCAAATTTCTGTTTTTGTTCTACTAGTATGAAAATGTTACTTTAAATGTGTAGTATTTATTGCTAGATCAATTTAATTACTTGTTATTCAAAAATAAAAATAATAAAAATTTCTATGCCAAAAGCTTCTACTCCGTTCACCTATTACCCCCATTTTTTTTCAAGACGCTAAAAAAAGTCACCCAGTATATGTATTTATTGACGTTCATCTGTTGTCTTATAACTTCTAAAAAAAAAAAAAAGGTACTTATCGTAATTTGACAAATAAGGTTTCGATGGAAGAATCTTGATTGTCCGCCACGGTTATAGGGTCTCGATTGACCATCCTCTGAATATCACTATGAATTTGTATTAAATCATCTTTTCCTTTTACTTAATATGTACATGATATCGTACAAATTAGAAATTGTCAAATAGTAAAAGATACAAATTAGAAATTAGAAAGTGTCAACTATAAAAACCCTTTTACGATTTGTTTACCCTTTTTTAACTACTTAAACCTTTCGGGTATAAGTTTAAAATTATTATTTAGTTACTATTTAAAAACAACACCTCTCTATTAGCCGTCATCTCGCTGACTGCCGGGATGATGATTAATAGAGTAGTGTGGAAGAACAAGACATGTTACCCTGACCCTAAGTAAATTGGGGTAAGTGCTGGCGAATGATGATCATGATGAGATTACGTGAAAGTTGGTTATTTACTATCCTACATAAACTCACGACCTTTTTCCATGGTTCACCTTACATACGCTTTTTGCTTCGTTTATGTTACATTTAGTCATACACGAACGCCGGTTATATATTTAATAGACAATTTGGTGCCGATTCTGTTGTACAAAATTCTCTAAACTAAACTAAAAATAACTAAAATTTGGTTTATTCCTGTCAAACGACGATTTCCTATTCTGAAATAGACTAAAGTGACACAACTAAACTATATTTTAGTTTGACAGCACTAAGATTGCACTGAGTTATTAGTTTAGTGAAAATGTCAATTTTGCTATTCTGAGTTTGCCGGTTTTCACCAAAAATTTAGACTATAATAATTTATTTTGACTAAATCTGACTATTTTTAATCGCGATTAAAAAGGTGTGGAATAAAACTAGTGGTCATGAACAAAAATTCACACCAACGCCTCGCCTTCACGTGCAAAAAGAGTGCTGTATTTTTTATTTTGCTTACATCTCGAAAATGGCGAGTCCTATCGCAAAAATAATGAAATTTTCGACCCCCTTTAGTAACGCCAGAACATAGAAATCTAAACACGTGGGTAATATTTTTTATATTTTTCAAACAAAAAGTGAAAAATTCCATATAAAACACGTCCAGGATGCCCCATTGCGAGCGCCTTCGTCTCTAAAAAATTCATTGCGTAGCGCACACAAGTACCGTGTTGTGAAACCAAAAGAAAAAAAAAAACCACGTTGATTGTCAAATTCGTTTTTAGTCGTGTCAAAATAATTTTTAAATTTAGAGATTTTTTCTTGCAGAATAGCGTTAAAATTCTCATAGCCAAAAGTAAGGAATTTTAGAGATAGTTTAGTTAGTTTAGTTCGGTGTACAACAGAATCGGCACCAATGTCAAACTTGTAAATAACGGGAACAAAGTACAGCAAACTCGGAAGGTTTTGCTCCACAAATAAAAAAAAACGAAAACCTGAGAATAATTGGTGCATCACAATTTCTGATTAGAAAAAAAATTGTTTCATACTTTATAGAGAGAAATTTTTCTGTAGCCGATTTTAGTTTTTTTCTTTATTTGTAGAGGAAAGACTTCCGTGTTTTTTTTAAATTTATTTATTTTATTATTTATGTACACACAGTAAAAAAACAGAGTGATAAGGCATATTAATACAAGTGAGTACAAAGGTACTGCTTATTTCTTAAGAAATTTCTTCCAGCAGACCTGCGAAAGGAGAAATGAAAAAGTAATGTAGACAATAGTGTGTGAAAACAAGAAGAGAAGATACAAAGTCAAAAGTGAGAAGTCTTAAACTAAAATTACATATATAATGCAAGAAATTAACATATACTTAAATAAATACATAAAGCTAAAAAATAAACGTTGTAAATATATATATAAATACACACAATTATGTTTTTAGATCTCGAATGCTAGGCGGAAGTGAGTTCCACAATCTAACAGCATGAACAGAGAAAGAATAAGAATAATAACTGTTTTTTTTTTGTATTTTATCCCTATCTAATTACAATTTCGATATAATTTTCAACTTACCTGTCACTTTCGTACAAAAACAGTATTTATTTTCTAAAGAAAAAACATAAAAGTAAACATAGACATCTCATCCCGATAGAAAACATCTTTCCTTACAATAATGTCGCCAAACATCCCAACATCCCTAAATTCAAGTCAAAAACACGTTTTTAACAAAAAAGAGAAAATCTTGAAAGCGACTGGCTTTCAGAAGATTAACCGGAAGTGGCGTACTTTGTGTAGTTGACGCCCCCCGCCGCTAGGTGGCGCCGGAAATGAATGTCTGTTTGTCTTCCTCCATCACCTGAATTTTCTTTCATGTGCGTTTTTTAGAAATTTTGTGTTTGAGAATAGGGGTTTTCCTGGTGGACTGAAATGGATTTGGATTGAAAAATTGCTTTTTATGACGGTTACTGACAAATGTTTAGGAAATAATTACAGTACATAACTCTACAGTTGACAGGCCATGGGTCTTCCAATAAACGCAATGAAAGGAACAATTATTTTGCTTATGAACCCATCAGAAAAATCTATTCAGAATAGAGTCATTAAAACTCAAAGCATTTATTTGCATTTATTACACCATTTACAGGCATTTTGAATTGTCAAAAAATTGGTCAGTTAGTCAAACAGTGGAAGCTAGTCCCTTCTTAAAGGTAGATCTCTATGAAGAAGAACGGTCAAGAAACTTTGAGAAGACCGTTCCTCTACAAGTCTACATCATCATTATTCTCGTTGTTTTTATATGTGAAACTTGATGATAAAGTTTTTTCTATTTGTTGTTTTTTAAATTAGTATTTGCATATTAAACCAAGATATAACTTCTTAAACTAATTTAAATTACTTATATCATTGGAGCAATATTTATAAGAGCTAAGCGAGTTCAAAGATGAATACGAAAAATACTTTCGTAGAGCGAAAACATGTATCAGCTTACTCAGTCGAAGTCAGTGGCCGCACTGTTATCCCACCCCGTGGTTATCCTATGTGTATGAGCGGGAATCACGGACACAAACAAGAGCTCATCAACGTATTGAATAGTGAAGATATCACCAGTATACGAAAGCTCCTTTTGGACGAATCCTACTTGCTCTCCCCTAATTGTCGTTTAGGTCTCGTCGGTGATAAAATAGTATACAGGTACCGTAATGCACTATAAAAACATGATCAATGGTTTTCTGCCTCTAGTTCATAAAGGCACAAACAAACATCCTACCCCTTTTATTCATATCAGTCTCTTCTTTCACATAACCCGAAAAAAAACCATAACAAATTACAAAAGAACTCCAGTTCACTGAAACTTCAGTTAGACAAAAAATAAAAAAGCTAACATTTCACATTTCAAAGCATAGTATAAAAAGCCATTGAAATTGCTCAATGCATCGGAAAGACTACGATAACCACACTCTGTGATGGGGTCGAAGAAGGGTGTCCACCCTAGCCCCAACATATGGACATGCCGTGTATAATCGCGTTACCCACGCGACGGTGAAAAATTGCAGGATAATGTCGATTTGAATATTTTTGGTTCGTGGTTCCGTCCGTGGATTACTTGTTTTATTTATGAGAGTCTAGGGGAAATTAATGGTAGAATAATTTATGGGTATATGATACTAGAAATTTGTGCTACGGGATCTATTGTTTGGAACAAAAGCTAGTTTGTCTATCTGTTCATAATGGACGTTTCATTTTTATTTCACAGATACCAGTGTCATGAATTTTGTTGTTAATCAGCTTATAATGGTTTCTACTGCTGGGATATAGACTTCCTCTCTGTGTGATACAGTGGGCCATAATCTACCATGCGAGCTCAGTGCGAGTTGGTGGATGTCACATGTCTTCGATTTTCTGGTTCCAGCAAATGCTGGTTTCCTGGTGGGTACCTTAAATCATTATTTGTAAATGGTAAGGTCTAATAATGTTATAACCATTACAGAATGGAAATTAGGACTAATTCTCAAATACGCGAGGGCTGTCTACATATTTAAACAACAGTGATTTTATAAATACACTTAGGGAATGTCTTTCAATACCTCACTCAATCTTCATTAATTCGTTTGTAAGACGGCTCTGTCCATCCTCCTGGGAAACCGCCGTGAGAATACATTACCTGAGTAAGGTTTTAAAATTGTTTAGTAATTTTATACTTTTGTATTTTAATGTGGGTTTTTTAACCGACTTCAAAAAGGAGGAGGTTCTCAATTCGGATGTTTATATTTTTTTTTTTTTTTATGTATGTTCGGCCATAACTCCGTCATATATTGACGGATTTGCAAAATTCTTTTTTTGTTTGAAAGGGGTTTATTCCGAAATGGTCCCATATAAATTTCATATAGATCTGATGATGGATTCCAGAGATAGACACTGGAACTCTTTAAAAAATGACAACAAATCAACCGCGATTTCTGCAATCGCATAAATATGCATTATTTGTTTGGAATTAGTGCGGGGTGGATACAACAACTAAAAATTTAAAAATAAAAACTTTTTTACAAAAAAAAAACAACCGACTTCCTTAAAAACACTACAAAGTGAAAAATAACTTTAATTTCGGAAGTCGGTGGCAAAAAAACCATAAATACAGATCCTAAGACACCGACTTCCGAAATTAAAGTTATTTTTCACTTTGTAGTGTTTTTAAGGAAGTCGGTTGTTTTTTTTTTGTAAAAAAGTTTATTGACATTATGTTGTGGTGGTTAAGTTAATAAATGGATGAGTGTAAGTTATGCCTTGAATCTTTGTTCTGTTTTTTTTTTTAACTGGTTTTTAGAGATGTTCGCTGTTCCAGACTTTGTGGTGACGTTAGACGCCACTTATTATCTGGCTATTAGGTTGTTTTTTCTTTGATTTCGAGATTTCTCGGTATAGTTAAATCTAGAGCAAAACTTGTTTTTTTTTCGTACAGAATCTTTTAATAAATATTTTCAAAAATCTCTTTTCATGATATCTGGTATTAAATGTACGTATCAATTATTTTTTTTATAAACAGAGAAACGAATGGTAGAAAATAATATCGCAATAAACATAAGAAATAACAAAAACAAAAAAAAATGCATTGACGCACGGCAACACATCAAGCTATACTTATCCAATATAAGCTGACATCTCGTTGTACGAAAAGCCTATAAAATGTGAGGTCAGCTAAAACTGGAAAGTATAGCTTAAACTGTAGCTGTGTGTACAATAAAACCCAACAATTTTACTACTGCACCAGCTAGCGCAGCACGGAACCCTTTTAGCACGTCACGCCTCATCACAGTTCACGTCATCGGCATTCAATTAGCCACGGGCGATACTGCGGAACCCTAAAAGGGGCGCTACGTCACGGCTCGTCATTGACATGTTTGTGTATTATTGAATATGTGGATTTGCATTAGATATTTACCCGGTAGACTGGTTTTTGACCGCTAAGGTACGATGTTCGTTGAAAATGAAATGGAAAAGTCGGATAAGCTGACTGGTAGAAAATGAATAATTGTCATTAAGTTTTGCCTTTGTGTATTTTACTAAAAGGCAGCTTATAAAACAGTTTTTTTTTTTGTAAAATACTTGTTGTGTACCTACTTAATGTACCTAATAGATTACTTATTAATAAGTTAAAAGGAACATGCTGCCAAACAAAAGTGCGCTCAGACAGTACAATAGATTTTAAATTAAAACACTCTTTCTACTTTTCTGCAAAAGATGTAATTCTATAATTGCTTTTTGGGAGAGACCCTTAAGATTTTACAAGTAAATTCACCTGTCAACCAATCACCAACCGGTTTCCTCTCGATGTTTTTCCTTCACCGTTTTTAAAGCAGTGGTGATTTAATAATTTTAAAAATAAACAAAGTACCTGTTTGAGTTCAAACCTAAGATCTACAACTCGTATGTCGCGGCCGTAACCACTGGACCACCACTGTTCCATTATTATTATTAATTCATTTATATCAGACACTCCATAATATTATAAGTTATAAATCCATTAAAATTACAAAAAATAAATTCAATAAAACACATAACATTAAAATAATCACCAATAAATAAAATTACATATACAAATATAAATTACAATTAAATTAATTGAAATTAAAACATATAAAATAAAATAAAATAATACACAGTAAAAAAAAAACAGTCAATTATAAAATTATACATACACAATAAATTTACAAACGCATGTCAAATAATACGAGGCGAAGCGCTAACATGAAGTTGCATCCACCTCTGTATCAGGGACAGGTCCCACCGCTCGGACAAATTATGCCTTCATCCTTTTACGCTAAATTTTAATTAAAATTTATTTCCTACGCTTCACTCAAAAATATACGTAAGAGTATTCTATCCTTACAGACCCAAGTAATCCGACATACCTTATACATACATAATGAAAGCAGGTAAGGCCTGTAGATCCTCGTGCCCAAAATCATCCAATCACGGGTACCTATCAATTAAATTAAGTCCTAAACAAGCAGAGAATCAGGCAAATCGTTAGGTTGGCTTAGATGTAGGGATGGGCTGTGTGGGACATTCCGGGGTACGTATTAGAATATTATTGTGTTTTGATTTCATGCTTTGATTGGATGAAGTTTCCCGGGTATAGTGAAGTTTATATTTGGGACTTCTGAAAAGCAAGCAAATATTTATTTGCTTTTTGCATCGTTTATCATTGTGAATCGATGTGTAATCGAAATTGTATAATTTTTCGTTAAGTTCTAGATAATATACGGTTTTTTTTGTGGGTCATCAAATGACGTCTCCCGCTCTGGGCGGAGCAGGGCGTAACAGACTTTTACTGACTAAAACCCACACGTGTTCCTTCAGTTGCCCATATGCCAGGGCCACAGTAACTCTTTCGAACAGATCTTGCGATCCTGGCAGGATGTACGGTCACTTAGAGATAAGTTACCAGGGACGTCGGGGATATAGTTGAAGTGTGACCGATGTATGTTTTTTCGAATTTAAATAACTGTGTGTTTCACATAAATTTTATTCGAAAACACCTACCTTATCTCTTTTAGTTACCGTACTCCTTCGGTTCGGGTTTTATTTTAAGTTTGTTATTGCTGTTTTCTAATTTGCTGGACACAACTCGCAAACATAAAGGCACTGCTTAGGCTTCTTAGTCTACCTACCTATTAAGAGCATGATTAAGTATCTACACTTTTTTGAAGCATCTATGTCGGTTGCCTAACTATAACTATGATATCACTATATCTAGCTATATACTGTTGTCTAATTGTTACTAATTTATTCACATTTTTATCTAATTTTGTTTAATTTCATAAAACTTTATTTAGTTTAATGTCATTTAATTTATTTCTATGACTGTATGTGTAAATTATTACTGACCAGTTACTTGTACTTGTTGTGCTAACTGTAAATATAAGTTGGTTATTAAATGGTATTATAAGTGAACGAAAAACTTAGTTCGTACCCCTTTTTACTAAATTATCACGCACGGAGGAGTAAGAAATGGCACAGATAAAGTTTATACGTATATAGAGAAGTGCAGAAAGATATTTTTTTATACCACTTAATAACGTTAAAATTAATTAAGACCCTTCCTATTTGTGTGAACGTTTTTCTTACGCTCGCCCTAGCGATGCACTGTGCAGATCACACCTTAGAGCCCTCCTTAAATTCCAACCCCATAAAACCAGGTATTATTCCTATTCCTTCTCTGTTCATGCTGTTAGATTGTGGAACTCACTTCCGCCTAGCATTCGAGATCTAAAAACTATTTCCCTTTTCAAATGTCGAGTAAAAGAGCACTACCTTTCCTCATAATTGTGTGTATTTATATATATATATATATTTACGTTTATTTTTATATTTTAGCTTTATGTATTTATTTAAGTATATGTTAATTTCTTGCATTATATATGTATACGTATATTTTAGTTTATGACTTCACATATTCATATCTTCTCTTCTTGTTTTCACACACTATTGTCTACATTTTTTTTTCATTTCTCCTTTCGCAGGTCTGCCGGAAGAAATTTCTTAAGAAATAAGCAGTACCTTTGTACTCAATTGTATTAATATGCCTTATCACTCTGTTTTTTTACTGTGTGTACATAAATAATAAATTAAAATAAATAAATAAAAAAGAATTGTGGTTAATTTTGACCACTGGGAGACCACTATTTATTATTAATAGCCAATGATGTCCCAAAGCTGGGCGAAGGCCTCCAAATGCTCGTTTCACCTCCCTCCGTTCAGAGTTGACAAGGACCAAACTTTATTAAAGGACTCCAGCTCATCCCGCCATCATAAATAAATAATTTATAGTGGGATATAACTGAGTCCCGCGAATAACATCACTAGTGTTGTTAGTACTTGTCCGCTACAGTTTGCCAATCCCGTACAATTGGGGTTTATCTTTGCGGTGACTTAATTGGTGCGCCATGTTTGTTCCAAAGATTTGCGTGTGGTTAAAATATTGTTGTTTTGGTCTATTTTATATTGTGTTAATGTTGACGCTTTTAAGTGGAAATTCTAGCGTGTTTTATTAGTTTTGTTGTCTATTTCGTAAAGCTAAAGTGGACGATTCTTTGAGTTCGTTGGCGTTTGAAGGTTTTTGAGTGTTTGCAGAAAGACGGTCACATTTTTGGCAAAGAAAATTAATTAAGTCGACTGCATAGTTGGTGCCCATTCTCCCTGAGGTTTCTCGTTTCTCTCCGTGGGTTGTCATAAAAGGCGATTAAGGGACTTACTACAGAATGGGCAGCAACGTTCACTTCGCATTTTACCACCATACTGCGATCGCAAATCCGCCTGCGAAGAGTGGCGATTATGGCAAATCCCGCCATTTTGTTGGGGGAGGCCAATGTCCTACAGTGGACATCCTTCGACTGAAATGATGAAGACGCTTAGCTGGTAGTAGTTGCAAGTACCTACGACCGCCGACATAAAATTCTATGTTCAATTCTCGAGTAGGCCAAATGATTTTCCCAAGGATTTTTCTGTTAAAAATCATTATTAATCCGTAATTAAAATTTGTGCCCGATTAATGACTAGACGCTCTCCTTCAGCTACCTGCCTACCCCTAAATATATACCCCAAGCGTAATATTGTAATATAACTGCCTCCGACGTGTAAACCGACATAGCCCTAACTACTATTTAGCAGAAAGTAGTTAGTCCAGATATTAATCTAGCAACACAAAGCGATCACTCTGCCTACCCTGTACTGTGCAGGTGTGAAGGTGACGCAAAGCTTTGTGCCAGCGCCCAATAGCCCTGAGTACACTAGATAGAGCGCCCGAAATAGACTGGGCACTGTTTAGATGAGCGAGTGACTTGTACGAGTAGGGACAAGATACAGGAAAGTAGAAAAATTGTTTTGTATTTCGTTTTCTGTCCTGTAACGTAATCGTTTGTCTTTGCATTATGCTCGCTTTTATAAGAATAAGAAGAATAAGAAAACTTTATTTGTAAACACAGGTAGTTACACGGTGTGTGAGATGTTACAATATGTTTAGTTATATTCTCTGTGTTTTGCTAAGAAGCGTACAAATGAACAAATAAATGCCCCATAAAAATAAAAAAAACTATATATCACTGAGTCTATCATGCATTGATTATCTTAACTACAATCATTAAACTTAGAAGAAGTGGAATTTTAGATAAAATATCCTTAACCGTTTATAATAACATTGAATGCAAAAAAAAATAAAGTAAAATTACGTCTCCTTAAAAAAACATTAAAAATTAGAGACCTATAATAAATTTTCAATTAATTAGTCAAAGGTAATACAATTCAAGATTAGTTGACATATTATAAAAAAAAACAAAGCAAACAGAGGTCAATATAAAATATCATTAAATAATAGATGTCACAACAGAATACTAAATAAATAAACATATGTCAGTTAAAAATAAGATAGAGATTCGATCATATTTTCGAGATCATTTCATTTTTTTCGAGATTCGATTATAGACACAGTTGTCATTCTTTTCAAACTCACTTCACTTCACTTCACTTACACTTTACATTCCTACATATAATGCGATGTTTGTTACGTGGATCTAAATTGTAATATTTACAATACTAGAAAAGTAACCAACATTTTAGTAGAGGTAACATTGTAGTATAATCATCATCAGCAGCCGATAATGTTCCCACTCTTGGGACACAAGCCTCCTCTCAGTGAGAGGGATTGGGATCCACCACGCGGGCCCATTGCGGGTTGGTAGAGTAATACTTAGGACAAATAGTTTAACAATTATGCAAGTAAAGAAATTTGAAGGATCTATGGCATTGAAAAAATTTTGGAGCTAACAAACTCTATAATAGAAAATAAAACAAATTATAAATACACTAGCTTCTGCCCGCGACTTCGTCCGCTTCAAATTTATTGCTCCCGCGACCCACTCCGTCGCATCAAATCGCCGGCCCGTACGTAGTGCGCCAACCTTTAAAGATAGACTATAGATATGCTCTCGCGGACTTTTTTTTGTAACTTTTTAAGAGGAACAATTCCGTCTTACATCATTATTCCGTTACTTTAACCGTTTACGCAGCGCACGCAACGGAAACACTCAAAAGGAATAAATTTTCCCCGTTTTTGTAACAGTTTTCATTGATGCTCCGCTCCTTTTGATTGTAGCGTGATGGTATATAGCCTTTCTCGATAAATGGGCTATTCAACACAAAAATATTTTTTTAATTGGAATCAGTAGTTCCTGAGATTAGCGCGTTCAATCAAACAAACAAATAAACTCTTCAGTCTTATAATATTAGTATAGATTTAAAGAGAAAATGAAATTTTCTCTTTCTTTTTTCGTAGATTTTTTTGCTCTCCTTTTTTTCTTTCTTAAGCATAATGTACGGTTGTAGCAATATATACACCTAGTGCAATGCTTTGAGTGAACAGTGCATATGGCCTTATCAAGTTTAACAGGAATCACATTTCATGATTAATTTATATTTCCTCGTTTTTGTAATGGTCGGTCGCAAGCGCGACTGTTGCGCACGAGGTCCTGGGATCGATCAAGGGTCGGGCAAAGTGTTATTGCCCTTTTTCTATCTGGAATTTCTCAGTAGCAGCTCAGAGTCTGGATTTCTGCCCGGTAGGTGGTAATCGAACTCAAATGATGAAATGTGGGTGTTACTAAATATAGGTACACCCCTGCTCAAACCTTCGTGGAAATAAGGTATGTTTATTTATTCTTTACTAGTCCCTCAACTTGCCGAGTCATAATTTCAGCCGAAAGACGTCCACTGTTGGACAATAGGCCTCCCACGCGTATTGGCGATCGCAGTATGCTGGTAAATTGCATAGAGAACTCGGCTGCCCATTCTCCAGTAAGTTGCTTATGTTAGTCGCCGTTTACGACACCTATGGCAAGATGTACCGTGTGGTGCCGGACGTAAAGAATAACACAGCCCCATTTCTTCCCGTGGGTGTCGTAAAAGGCGACTAAGGGACTTACTAGAGAATGGGCAGCAGCGTTCTCTATGCATTTTACCACCATACTGCGATCGCCAACCCGCCTGCCAAGCGTGGCGATTATGGCAAAGCCCCCCAAATTGGGGGAGGCCTAAGTCCAGCAGTGGACGTCTTACGGCTGAAATGATGATGATGATGGCAAGATATGGGATAGTGCTATTCTTTACGTTCAGCACCATTCGGAACAAACCAAACGGTACTTGTCGGATGCTAACGTTCAAACGCAGCACAGTTCATCAAAGTGATTATTTGAAACAGTTGTATAGGTAGGTAGCTCTCAACCCTCTCCGTTCAATAAAACTTTTGTTATATAGGATGAGCACTTACATAATATTACACAGATATAATGTAGGTGGGTAGGTACATCGGTAATAGGTTCATCGATTTTCCTGTGCTGAGTACTTAAGTCGTTTTCAGACAGCCTTTAATTGTTAGGTTCAATTTGATAGATATGTAAGTACTTAGATATTAAAGTGCCTACGTGAATGATAACAATTGGTAAATAGTACTATTTTGCGCTCCATGGAGCGCCTATCTATCTGTCCTTCACTAAGCAGTTGCTTGGTAATACGATACCTCTTGGTAAGACTGGTTTTTACACTTTCGAGCTTCTGAGTTCTCGACATATTCATGCGAATAGATCACCAGCACACGTAGCATGAGCACCATAGAAAGAACTTTGTCTATTCTTGGTAGAATAGAGATACAACTGTCATGCTACGCCAGCATAAAACGGTACAAATCTTTCTACAATCTTTAATTCTGTCATCTTTCTACAATCTGTAATTCTGTCATCTTTCTACAATCTGTAATTTTGTCTATTCTTCCGTCGACAAAACCCTTTTTTACGGTGGTCATGCTACGCATGCAGAAGTGGAGGTGAACAAGACATATGATGCTCGATAAAATGGGGAATAGGGGCAAGAGAGTCATAGAATAGTACCCAAGGGATGGCAAAAGAAGACGAGGAAGACTACATAAAAGGTGGGAAGACGAAATAAAATTGACAGCGATTTTAAGGTTATATGTAGGAATATTACACAAAATAACCGTTCTTCGTTCTATAAATTTAACTTCACCAGTCCACCGAAAAGACCCAAATCTCCCAGAATCCAAACTTTCCTTATTACACGTGTCTTTCCAACAATTTTTGCAACATGTCCCGACCTGTTTGCGTTTCGTCACGGGAACGTGACACGAATACAGACGATGCTCGTTAACACTTGTTTGAGCGTCATTAACGCCTGATCCCGAAGAAAATTCGCAATAAACTGATAGTTCGCACGAAGTTATGATGAGTTTGAGACTGGGATCATAGGAAGTGTGGATAAAGGACTTGAGGGAAGGTAAAGTTGACTTTGGGAAGGTGTTTTTTTTTTTTAAATCTACATGACATTATATCTACACACACCTTGTTGTTTTATTTGTGATTCTGAACCCCTGCGGCCGTATTGAAATAATTCGTCGGTTTTAACCCTAGATAACTAAACTATCCTACAAGTGACGTTGTTACTAAACATTCGTAAAAAATACGACAGGAAAATAAAACAATAAATCTACGAATTATAAATTTTAATTATTTTAGAAATTATAATTACTTATTCTTTGGGTTTAAGAAATCACATAATAATGAAAATACTTTAAATTGTTTTTTGCTCTACATAGTTTAAACGGGACGCGGGATCGATGCGAACTTTGTTTTTTCCAGGAATCATGATTTTGCCGTCGTAAATAATAATAATAAGTATCTTAGGACAACCAACACATCGTTATCTGATCCCAAACTAGGCAGAGCCTGTACTATGGTAACCAGACAACTGATAAATATACTTATATATTTCTAAATACATACATATTATAGATAAATTACACCCAGACACAGAACAAATGATTGTGCTCATCACACAAAGATTTGTCCTGGGTGGGAATCGAACCCACGACCTCAGTCTTTGCAGTCAGGGTCTCTAACCACTAAACTAACAGGCCAGTCAAATTTTACGATAGTTTAGTAATCTAGGGTTAAATGAAAATTGCTCTGCTATACATTTGACCGCGTAGTTTCTGCATTTTTCTATAAAGCAGCAAACTGTTTTTCTTTCGGTAACCGACGAAAATTTTCTACAGGCTTAGAACCATATACTGAATTCATGGTTTCAGTTCGTGCATCGATGTCTCTGCCTGTATTTTCTATTCGTTTTATTCAAATGTAGGTACTTAACCCTAGATAAATTAATATTAATTATTAGATTAGATAAAACTATTTTAATTGTTACATGGTCACTAAACATTCGTCGAACCGACTACGCCAAATAAAATGCATTTTTTGGAAGAAGTATTTATTAATCACAGGAACTTCTGACATTGGTACATTCTTTGGATCATTATTAAACAAAAAATAACAAAAACAGTAATTAAGAACTATTCCACACAGCCACAGTATATATCGATTTTCACCTAGAACTACACGAACACGAGAATCGCGGGTAGATGGGTCGTGGAACGGACGAATGTTTAGTTACCAAGGTTTAAACTAAATTATAATATTTTAAAAAAGACGAGACGACGAAGAGTTAAAGCTAAAGCAGGCACGCGCCTGTGAGAGTCAGGGTGTGTGATAATTATAATACAGACACTGATTTTTTTCTATAACGAATAAAACATTGATTATTTAATTTTATACTGATTGTTAGAGTAAATAGTTGTCACATTACAAATCTACGCAGGATCAAGCGTAGTAGCTACTTCGTCCATTTTAATTTGTTGCGACTTATTAATGTACCTAGTTCTAATAATTTTTGGATAAAACGTTACATACTCGTTTATATTAAAAATAACAAGAATAGATTGATATGAAGAATAGACCAGAAATAATTAATAGACGTAAGAAGCTACTTATTATTTATCAATTAATTTTGTTAATGAAGTCGTGGGCGGCTTAACGAAGTCGTGGGCGTATTTCTAAGGCCACTTTGTGTGGGATCCAAATGTAATTTAGGGTCTGTGACTTAATTATATTTGGTTCGGCAGTCAATGAAAAAAGTTTATTAACTCTTATTTTAATGTTAATTATTCCACTAATTGTAGGTAGACCGATGACCTTGTGAAGGCCGCAGGAATTCGCTGGATGCGGGAAACACAAAACCGGTCGTAGTGGCGGTGCTTGGGGGGAGGCCTATGTCCAGCAGTGGACGTCTTTCGGCTGAAATGATGATGATGAAGATTGCACTAGTTATTATGTAATCTAAAATGAAAACTGAACTAAAATTACACTACATAACAATATAATATTAGGCACGCCTTGTAACCACGAGGGCTGGGCAGAGTTGTACCTGTAGTACACCCACATTTCGCTAGTTATATTTAAGTTCTATGTAATAGGAGGTGAGCCTATGGGGCAACACTCCAGGCTCCTAGCTGCTACTGAGAAATTCTAGATAGAAAACCCCATTAACTTTTTGCTCGACCTGGGTATTGAACCCACGACCTGCTCAGCAGTAGCGCTTGACTGACGCGACCACTAGACCAGCGAGGCAGTAAAATTAATAAATAACTCTTATAGCTAAGGGCAATGATAGAATAGTACCCAGGGGCCGGCAAAAGAAAACGAAGAAAATAATACCCAAGATGGGAAGACGAAATAAAATTGACAGCAGGACCAAACTGGAGATGGGTTGCTCCAGACAGGTAACAGTGGAAATCGCTGAAGGAGTCTTTGCCAATAGACACGGCGAATTAAGAGACATTTTATAGAATTTTATCTTTATTGTGTTTATTTAGAGTTTCAGTGGAAATGTTAGTATTGCGAATTAAAAGGTGTATTTATTTGATAATTTTACACATAGCAAAATTTAAAAGCAATTTTCTCTTTAAATAACGATTGCAACTTTGAGTTAAAATACTATAGCCATAATTACATAAAATTATAGTCTGCACAAGAGGAGAGATTCACTTTTTAAAAGTTGCTAAGTGTATACATGCTAGTGCTTGTGACTACATGTTTCTGAACCCCATGCGTTGAATTTTCTCGACGATTATTTAAGGCGAGGTTGCAGTACTTTTTAACTTTTTAAACCTCTGTAAATCTAGCAAAATGGCTAGTTTCCGTAAAAAAAAAAATATTTAGGAAAATTGAACATACTGTTAAGCGCTGTGTGAAGATAGAAACGTGAATTAAAACAATTGGCTCGATAAAAAATAATCATAAAGATGACACTAAATCGCCATTTAAAACGTGTACCTTGAAGAGATTCCATCATTAAACCATGTAAAACTTATACCAAAAGATAGGTTTTATTGTTTTTTAGGGCATGCTGAGAAAATATTTTATAATTTCCTAATCATTTTGTCTCCACGAAACAATTATACACAGAATCTAGCAGCTCAAGCGCTCACAACGACCGGCCAGTGTTCGCCGAAACGTCTTCAACTACAAGAGGGCCTTAAAAAATAAATAGCTGTTCTATACATTTTGACCGCGTAGATATCGCACTTTTCCATGTAACAGCAGATTTTTTTTTTTTTGATAAAATAATTTCTATGAGATGTCAGCACATACTGAAGGGATCCGCTAGGATCGATGCCGAGAACACGAATTAGTTCGAAAGAGCTACCGTGGCTCTGGCAATGGCAACTGAAAGAACACGGGTGGGTTTTATTCAATAAAAATCTGACATGTCCTTCCACTCCATCCAGAACGGGAGACGTTATTTGATGCTGTCCCACCCCGAAAAAACAAAGGGGTTTTTAGAATCATTTGCTGAATTTAAGGTCACAGTTTGTGCGCGTCGAACACCCTGCCACCCTGTATACGCTTGAAGTTATGTTGTATAATTTCAGACGATTCACAACTATTTACGTCTAAATTCCACTCATGATTATCTCTTAAATCTTTGATAAAACCAGGCCCTTTATTCTCCACAACCAGTCCTCACATAAGGACGTTAACAGACTGACAAGGGTCCAGACGTAAGACGTGTGTTACTAACAATATTATGTTGTTCTGTAACAAGGTTATCTGCGGTACGGAGCCTTCTTGGGCTATAAAGAACTGAAGTATGTGATCTTTTGGGGTTTCATGAGTACCTACAAATGTTGAGTTAAATAACGAGAACGTAAACCAAGAAAAATAAGTATGTAATGATCGTTGCAGGTGGCGTTCTATAGTTTCTGCCGACTTCCATGGGAAGGAGGCGTGAGTTTATAACTGTAGAAATTAGAATTTCTCGAAACGCTATAAAGTTTCGTAGCTGATATAGATAAAGGAATAGGAACAAATACTCATTGCTCCAAGGACCAAAAATATAGTACTGAGCTGTGTCTGCAGGAGAACCAAGTTATCCGGCATAGCCCGACGAATTGCCGATTGGCCTGGCCGATCGACTGGCCTGTTAGTATAGTGGTTAATGACCCTGACTGCTAAGACTGAGGTCGTGGGTTCGATTCCCACCCAGGACAAATCTTAGTGTGATGAGCACAGATGAGAGATGTCTGGGTGTAATGTAATTTATCTATAATATGTATGTATTTAGAAATATATAAGTATGTTTATCAGTTGTCTGGTTACCATAGTACAGGCTCTGCCTAGTTTGGGATCAGGTAACGTTATGTTGGTTGTCCTAAGATATTATATTATTGCCAAACTTACATGGCAGTAAGCACCACATTGCTCGCAGATCAGATGGCCAATGGGGCCGAAAGGTTCTGGAGTGACGACCGTGTACAGAATACGTAGCGTTGGAAGGCCATCCACAAGGTACAGCGAAGACTTTGTGAAGGCTGCGGAATCCATTAGATGCAGGAAACACAGTAATACCTAATAGGCTATTGGCACGTTTTAAATTTTTAAGCGTTTTATTATATCTACTTCACCTTTTCTCATAATTTGATTGCATGAAATTGAAAACGTGGCTATGGCCAAAACGTATTACTAGAGTTGTCCAAAAATAAACTTAATTCGAGCGAATCACCTGTAGATTTTTTTTTTATCGTTTCACCCGATCTGGGCGAATAAGTTACGTACATGTGTTTACAGTAAGTTCAACAACAGTTGAAGTACTCATGATACGAGAGCCTACTCAAGACATTTCAACAAGCCTTCTATCCACATACTACAAGTAACAATACATAACACTATTCCAAACCATGTCTTTGATATCCTACTTCAAGTAAAGGTATACCGATAACCAATCAAACGCAATACCATAATGATTAATACAAATTGATTAACAAACATGTACATAACCAATATTCAGCGCTAATACCTTTCTTTGTTCAACATCAAAGCAGAACTGAGCTTGAGGCAATAATTAACAATGACATCTGTGTGCCAATCTCGCCTTTATCACAAACACACAAAGACGACAGTTCCATAAACAGAGGCAATTGTATAATCATTTCATAGTGCTTATAGGAAATCACGCATGTAACTTTGACGAAATAGTTGAAGTGGTAAACTATAGGGAATTGATCCTTATTGGATCGTGTTAAGGTTGGAAACGACGGCAAATTTGATTTGATGGTCGTATGGTAGTCATTTAATGATGTCGTGAACGGCGTGCTTTGATCTCTTTTATGGTGTGTGGTGTAAGGTAAAAGAGGCTTTAGATATTTTTTACCTGAAATTGATCATGAAAAAAGAATCTGTTCTTGGTGCCTTTACTATACTTTTTAGTACTCATAGAATTACAAGAGAGGCGCGTGGCTGAGTAATAATAATCATGCGGTTCGATCGATCAGGTTAAGCTGCGCTTGCCGCGGTTGTTCCGTGGATGGGTGACCATCTTTACATACCCCCTCCGTGCCTCAGAAAGCCTTGTAAATCGTTGGTCCCGGCTGTCAATCGTGGATCTCTGACAGTCGTTACGGATCGTCAGAAGCCTGAATGTCCGGCAACCAGCCTTATCAATGGGTAAGGTTCTAGCCAGTGACAGTGGTGTGGAGGTGAGTTAAGCAGTCAGACCATGTTAAATACTGACTTTTTGGTTAGACTGGAATCCGATCCCAATTTAATACATTTTATTTTTTTGTTGGGAAAAGGTTAGGTGGATGTAATAAAAGTGCATTAGGTTTCAGTTTTAATCAACATTTTCAACTAGAATTCTTCTGTATTACTAAATACAGTAACAATCTGGCTGGAACGTAAACTATTGGTTATGACTGAAATTACTGCCTGTCAGTTGAGTAAAAATGCTCAGACGATAGAATGTTTATTTCAAGTATGAGGGTTCTATTTGAGGTTTTTACTATCGTTCTCTCCTGAAGATAAATCCTCTTCATCATCTCCAGTCTTGCACCACACTTCCTTCCCATGGCGAAACTTATCCGCTACCAATAGTTGCGGCCTATCAAAGGGGCGGAACTTCGGCCAACTTCGGCAACTTTCGTAAACTCCCGACTCGGTAACGAGATTTTTTTCAGATTAGTTCGGTTTCGTTTAATAATGAATAGGTTTAATCAGAAGTCGAACTTTTTTAATTTGCCGAAAGTTTCTCACAGCACTCTCAGGGTTTTAATAAAATGATCTTCTTACGTCAAAGATGTCTCTTCGAGAGGCACGACTAGATATTGGTTTTTCGAACATTTTTACGTAGCTAAAATTGCTAACTAACTTTCAGGGATCGGTAGCAGACACGGCCTAGTGGTAGCGACTGTGACTTACGAGTTGTAGTTCGTAGGTTCGAACCCAGGAAGACGCTTTACTGTTTCTAAATTATTTTGGGTCTTATTGAGAGGACGCCTGTGTCCCAGCAGTGGGAACATTCTAGACTGATTATGTTTTATTACCTACTTCTAGTTGGTAATACATGTGGGCCGATGTGAGGATATAGGCAGTACAAAAAAAAAACAGTGGATCGTACATCCAATATGTAAATGAACAGTGTACGGTGCAACCGCACATTCTGCAATTCAGCAGTTTGCATCACACATTCATTTCCACATACAATACCTAATGAGTTCAGTTCGCGTTAGGCTATCAAGTGAGCCGGGCGTTCTCGTTACAGTCAACAAGGGCCGCGTCACTCACTTTGTTGCCACATACCATCAGTTCATTAAGCTCAATTAGCAATTAGCATTAGTAATTTAACTTCTTTCATTTCAATCAACCCGCATCTAAAAGTAATGTACGTATATATATAGGTTTAACAAGAGATCATACAAACAGCGTATTCTCCAGTCATCAAAAGCTATTAATATTGCAAAGATTTAACCATACAAATACTCAAGGTAAACATAAACATTGATTTGTATTTCTTCGGTAATGTAACAAGTATAGAACAAATAAAATCACAATACATAAATTTCTTTATTGCCAGGTTACAGAAAAATGTGAGACCCTAGCTCCAAAGCTAGGTTAAAGTACCTGTATTTCAGAAACCAGTGACTTGTTACTCAATGTTATAGACAGGTATAAGAAAGAAGTTAATAACGCAATTTTTCAGTGGCACACCGTCATCATCATCATTTACAACGCATTTTTTTTTTTGATCTCGAGGTGGAAATCCTCATGGATGTCCTCCGCCCTGGGCTGGGTGGAGCTGGGGTCTGTCAGACTCTTGCTGACTAAAACCACTCCGGTATTCCGTCCTACACCTACATCGGGGACCACGGGAATTAATGCATCTTCCGCGATCCCCGACTGGTGCCGTACTCCCCCCCGTACATCACAGCGAGGCGCACGTGGAATACTACGCGCCACCATCTCGGGTCCTAAGGAATAGGGAGGTGACGGATGTTTCCGGATCCGTCACCCCTGGACCCATTAGGAGGGCTGGAAGAGGGCGTTTTTAGCCCTCCGCCGACCCCCGGGTCCCTGCTACGGGCTGGGTGAGCGGAAGATATCTCCCGGTCCCTTTCCGCAGCCTCTTTCTGCGACATGACTGATTAGCAGAAGGATACCACCACGTCCCAGGACTCCTTGCTGCCGACCATCGACTCACCACAGCCGGCAGCGATAGGTCGCTGCCTATTCTTGAAATGAGGGCACGACGCGGCTCCTCCCAAGCGGCACATTCTGCCAGCGTACGCCGCGCCGTGTAGTAGTCACCTTCTAGTCCTACTGGATCTAGCTGGATACCAGTATTTCATACGGAGCGACAGCCTATCTGGTCTACTCAACCTATTTGTTGGGTAAGACTGGTTGTCCATTCTACCTGCAATTGCACCCTTTTGCTAGATTGTATAAATCACAGTATACAGATCTTTCTCAAAGGATTTGAATAATAACACACGTGGCTTATACACAAAACCTCAGTCCAATCTACCGAATTACTTCAGAAATTGCTTAAAAAGCAAGCACAGGAATGCACTAGGGTTACTTACCCCTGCTTGGCTACTTGTCTGCAAAAGATGGAATCCTCAAGTGTCGCCGCTGAGACCCGATGCAATCTATATGCAAATATGCGTTCCATCCAATTAGAAATGACTTATTTTGTACGCAGTGGGAGAATAAATCGCGGCGTTTTCTTGTCTATTTCGGGAAATGGAACGTGCATTTCTATAGTAATACGTTCTTGGATGTTTTATTGCCGTAATATCATACATACAGGATCAGTTTTTATCCAGTGCGCAAACTGTAACCATGAATTCAGCATATCATTCTAGACCCCCCAGCGGAGAAAATTTTCGTCGGTTATACAAAGAAAATCTGCTGTTTGCATTTTGACCCGTAGGTATTGCATTTTTCTATGAAACAGCAGATTTTTTTTAAAGTAACGAAAAATTTCTGCGCAAGGGGGTCTAGAATGATATGCTGAATTCATGGTTACAATTTACGCACTGGAAAAAAACTTATCCTATATAACAAAATATGCCTGTTTAGTTTTTGGGAAGTTTGTATTTGTCTGATTAACTAAACTAAAGCCTTTATTTTAATTAAAAACACGCACTAAGAAAATATAATTTATAAAATTTAAAACCACGCTTGCCTCGTCAAAAACTAAATTAAATAATTGAACCTCAATCCAACCAAGCTTTTTATTGCTGAAAAAAAACTGTTCCACGGAACCGTCCTCCTATGTCACCGAAGACAACGTAACGCTTCTAACGATACCACATTCTTTGATATCGGTTAAGCCATTTAGAAGTTATGGTGGAATAAAGAAACTCACAAACATACATCACCCCTGAAAACATAACACTCCTTCTTTGAGCAGTCGTGTAAAAGTTAACCCTACTGCAACATAAATAGGTAGGTTCGATTATTATTTCAAGCTAATTGGGTGCGAGAAAATAAACAAGCATCGTCCTTGGAAGATTTATTTTATTACCTAAAAACCTATTGTTAGGTACTTGTAGTACACTCATGTAATCTTTTATGATAAACATAACACACACATCTGTCTAGACTTTTCCCAAGTATGTTGGGATCGGCTTCCAGTCTAACCGAATGCAGCTGAATACCAGTATTTTACATCAAGTGACTGCCTATCAGACCTCCACAACCCAGTTACTGGGTGATACGATACCATTTGGTAAGACTGGTTGTTAGACTTTCGGACTTCTGACGACCCGTAACGACTGTCAACAATCCATAAATGACAGCAGGGATCAACGGCTTAGCGTGCTTTCCAAGGCACGGAGGGATCTCAGTATGTAAAGATGGTCACCCATCCACGAACCAACCGCGGCAAGCGTAGCTTAACCTGAAGGATCGGCCCGTGCGACTTTTATTACTTAGCTACAAGCCCCTCTAACATAAAACTTATGCATAGTAATATTTCTCATAATATACAGTTAACCGAAGCATCAGAAAACATCACAATTTCACCCCCGCTGTCGATTTCCAAACCAAAACTTATAATGATGTCCAATAAAATATCCGAACATATCCGAACCGCAGCTGTCACAGACCCGAGTGCGTATCCCAACTTTCCGAGTCCCACTCGTAACGAATAGATTATTGCATTGTCGCGTCATTTGCATCCGGTAACACCTATTTGCTTACGGGATTTCTTAATAAAGGAATATGGGGGTCGAGAGCCGGGTATGTTAATGGAATCTGGTCAAAGTGTTGATGCTTGTAATGTCTTGATAGGGGAGGAAGACTTAATAGAAGATTTAATTGAAATTGTAGAGTTTTGGTTCGCTGTCTCTTTCTAATATTGTCTTGGGAACTGCCTATGTACATCTATAATGTATTATACAGAAGATTTTAAAATATTTGTGATTATAAACATTTTTATTATTATTTTTACATGATTATTGTATCAATCTTATACTAACTTATTTTAATTTAAATGTTCTGATTGATTTATTGTTATTTTAAGTTTACCACAATATTATTATTATAATTTAATTGCTTAGTTTTTTGTTGTTTTAAGATATTTTTTTAATTAATAATATGTCTTCATATTTGCACGTCACATCATTTGATAAACATGTCAGTACTTTCAAATGTTTTGATCATCTTGCATACATGTATTTTTGTATGTATGACACATGTTTTAGCAAATAAATATTATCTTATCTTATCTTATCTTGCAGTTTAGTGTTGGTCTGAAAACTTTCGTTAGGTACAGACAATATTTTTCGGGTAGCTGTTTTATGAGTAAATCACTTATTTTAAACGACGGCAAGGTAAAAGCCTCTTCCGTTACAGAAATGGTATTTAAGTAAATGAACGAGAATCAACTTACGAATTTTGAAATGAATTCCGACGATCATCAAAGGAAGGATCCCTGAATATTTTCAGTATTTCGTAAAGCAAATCTCCGTTCTCTAATTTAAATGTACCACAGTGTCCGGCCACGCTTAGTCGGATCCTACAAATTGGATATAGTCCTTTTTATGAACCGCACCGCTTTCCGAAGCGGTTTCCACCGGATGAAAGCGGAATTTTTCGGTTAGGGTCGCTGTACGTGAGGCTTTGTAAGTGCAGTATTTCTTGCTCTTTTATAACTTTGAGCTTCGTAGCAACATGTGCTTTTAAAGCAGAGTAGACTTTAAAGCACAAAGTAGATACTCTAAAATTCTTTACACTAAATACTACTCTTAAACACAGGTAAAACTGGCATTGAATTTATTCATTGACGTCACTTTTTAGTCCAGTATACAGAATGAATATGTCTATCGCATTTTAAGAAGCACTCTCAAAATACACTATCTCATCCCATTCTTAGAGAAGAATCATCATCATTGTTTTTCGCACATCAATCACTGCCGCCTTCAAAAGATAAGAAATACACAGAGCCACATTAAACGCTTCGCTTGTAAAAATCCTTAACCCAAATCGTATTCAGTAGTCAAGTGCACGAGCCTCAGCGTATCCGAAGTGCGTCTAATTCGGATAAATTCGTACTGTTTCGGTTAATTTAACCGGCCTGAGCCCATCCCTATGATATTTTGTTTCAATGCTCAGCTGTGGAATTCGGACAGATGGGTTTGATTCGAGTTCACTTCAGTAGAGTTTTTTTTTGAATAATTTAATATGTAAATTCGTGTTTTTCTTTTGTGGTTTTAAATATTTGTTGGGTCTTTTTGAGCGGGTACACGTGGATGCCTACGCCTTTTAGTTTGAAAAAGAAACTTTACGATAACACGTTGAATGTAACATGTTAGATGATCAACACCACAGAACCATTCCTTCTTATTGCAAAATAAGGTTTTTATTTAGATCAACTTCTAACCACCAAACCAGTTTTTAAATCAAGAATTCACTATGTATAGAAACGCAGTTTTTTTTAGAGAATTGACCACTTGGTCTAGTGGTAAGTTGTCATTTTTAGGGTTCCGTTGCCAAATGGCAAAAAACGGAACCCTTATAGATTCGCCATGTCTGTCTGTCTGTCTGTCTGTCCGAGTATGTCGCAGCCACTTTTCTCCGAAACTATAAGAGCTGTGCTATTGAAACTTGGTAAGTAGATGTATTCAGTGAACCGCATTAAGATTTTCACACAAAAATAGAAAAAAAACAATAATATTTGGGGTTCCCCATACATAG
Source organism: Aporophyla nigra (assembly GCA_947507805.1). Lineage (NCBI taxonomy): Eukaryota > Metazoa > Arthropoda > Insecta > Lepidoptera > Noctuidae > Aporophyla > Aporophyla nigra. The sequence goes on along the minus strand of OX382304.1, from coordinate 21,888,293 downwards.
AACTGAAACTCAAAATTTTTTTTTTCATCAACCCCTTACGTGTGGGGTATCTATGGATAGGTCTTCAAAAATGATATTGAGGTTTTTAATATCATTTTTTTTTAAAACAATAATATTTGGGGTTCCCCATACATAGAACTGAAACACAAAAAAAAAAAATTCATCAAACCCTTACGTGTGGGGTATCTATGGATAGGTCTTCAAAAATGAAATTGAGGTTTCTATTATCATTTTTTTCTAAACTGAATAGTTTGCGCGAGAGACACTTCCAAAGTGGTAAAATGTGTGTCCCCCCCCCCCCCCCGTAACTTCTAAAATAAGGGAATGATAAAACCAAAAAAAATATATGATGTACATTACCATGAAAACTACCAACGAAAATTGGTTTGAACGAGATCTAGTTAGTAGTTTTTTTTTAATACGTCATAAATCGTAAACCACAATTTACCTTTCATTCAGTCAACACAAATATAAAAATTAAAAAAAAAAACATTTCATTTCATAAACGATGATGACGAATGATGATGATGATGACCTGCAGGTTTGTACGGAACCCTCGGTGCGCGAGTCCGACTCGCACTTGGCCGGTTTTTGTATTAAGAACTTTACCCAAATATAAATAAAGTTAGAAATGCAAAATCTGGCTCAGAGCTTTAGGCTAGAACTAAAAGTAGTTTTGTTGTTCAGCTAAATACTGACACGTACAAAAATCTAGAACGTTGCACTGCAAATATCAGCCAAAGCGTTGCAATGTGAGGTCGTAGCCCTTTTATGGTATTGTGTTCAAAGTAATAGCCAATCAGTAACTTTCCAATATTTTAAATTGGCAAGACTGACTTTTTTTGTGTGGGGCAGACTTTACTGACTAAAACCCACCCGTGTTCCTTCAGTTGCCCATATGCCAAGACCACGGTATCTCTTTCAAACAAATCTCGCGACCCTAGCAGGGCAAGACTGACTTCAGTGACTATATTGCGCTACGTATTTCAGAACACCTCATGAAAATTTTTTGCTTACTCCCAAAATATGCCTCAACCTCTCAAGTGTCTATAAACAGATATATATATTACTTCCCCAATCCTGAAACTATTCCTTCATGTCTTTATCTCTCCGAATCTCCGAAATTGCTTACCACAAGAGATCCCAAACGAGGCTTATCATGGCGTATTTTTTCGAGCGATCACCTGCTGAGCGGTGAGACGAGCGTAATCGCGAATAAGCGCTCGATCGAGCGAAGTGAGCGGAGTGAACCACAGTGGGAGACAAAAGTGCTATGTGGAGGTAGCGATGCTGGATGTAACATAGACGCTGTTGGAGAGCTTCGTTTTAGGAAAGAAAACAACTATTTCTAAAAATTCTATGTACTTAGATCCGTAATGTTTGTACCTATACAACAGCTGCCTTTAAATAAAAAATAAACAATTTTTTTTTCTGCACAATTTATACAATATAAATAAAGATAAAATACACAAAGTAACCAAAAACCCAATATTTGAGAAAAAAACATCATAAAAACAAAAAGTTTATTAAAAAATAAAAGTAGGCACGCCCTCTTGTTTTTTCTTCTTCGATAAACTCGTCTTCGTGAGGGCCAAGATTCAGCAGTGGACAAAATGCGGTTTTTATTTTGTGACGCCAAAATAATAAAATTGTAACAGACTACAAGATAAGCAAAAGTTTGCTTAGAACGTAGTACAATTTTATGAATAGATGTAGTTTGGGAAAAAACTATGGACATTCCAGTTCTTTTTAACATCCTTGTGTTCCTTGCGGGCTGGATCGGAAATCACTTGGTCGACATTTGTGTCTTGAGTGTCGCGCGATATACCCTCGTGTGCCACCTCCGTGTCTTCACGCATCTCTAGCTTTAAAGAGGCAGCAGGATATACGGTTTTATTTGATTTGCCTGAAGACTTATGTAAAAGACGTATTTCTTGGCATCTTGTGTACTGATAAGATTATACATTTGTTTTCAAATAGTAGACTGTTTTATTTCATCATGGTCTTGGCAATATTCCATGCACCAGGTTAAGTTACGCTTGCTGGGGTTGGTCCGTGGATGGGTGGGAATCTTTACATGCTAAAGCCTGGAATATCATAATAAGCCATTGGTTTCGGCTGTCATTCGTGAATTTTTGTCAGTTTTTACGGATCTTCAGAAGCCCGAAAGTCTGACAAGCAATCTTATCAAGGGGTAGCCTGTTACTGGGTTGTGAAGGTCAAAAATGGATCATATAGCCTGAAAAAATGAATAAATAAAATAATCTAAATATCCAAAAACAACTGTCGTTCTAAGACCGTTGTATGAACTGACTATAACACAGCAAATTGATGTAGTGTAACTAATAGTTTTATTTTATTTTTTATCCGTAATTGTACAAGAAGTGCAGAGTAGTGAATCCCGCTTATTGTATCTTTTGGTATAAGTTTATCATGATTTATTGATGAAATCTCTTCAAGTACACGTTTTAAATAGCGATTTAGTGTTATCTTTATGATTTATTATTATCGAGGCAGTCGTTTTAATTTACGTTTCTATCTTCACGCAGCGCTTGACAGTATCTTCAATCTTCCTTTTTACACGCTTTATATTAGCTTCACTTGTATGTTTGTGTGTAACCGACTCCTTATAGCGCGATTTTGACCCACTTTAAACGACCAGATTTCATTTAAACTCTGTAGACTTATCGAGGACCGATGACAATACTATAATTTCATTGCCATTATCCTTGCCAGGGTTACCAGGACAGCAAAAAAACTGTCTTCGAACAAAACTACGCTGACATACGTCACAAACTACGCTGACATACGTCTCAAAATTCGAAACACCCTAAAAGATAGAAAATAATAGAAAAAAAGCGTGGGGTGCTTTTTAAGGCATTTTTTTATTGATATTAGGCACCCCACGTTTTTTTCCATTATTTTCTACTTTTTAGTTTGGTTTTCTATGGAAGCGTGTTTTTAGTTTTTTAAACTATTATTTTTTTGAAATGAAATGAAATGAAATTTATTTTGCAAGAATTGTAGTACATTACAGATGGTCGGGTTATTTTATAGTATCTAATACAATTCGCTAAACCTAGTATGCAAAGTAATTGATAACATTAATTAAATAAATGAAGATATTAAATTCGAATATAAATCATAGTTATTAAATTAGGAATAATAAAGTCAATCATTTTTTTCAAATTATAATAGTAATAAATATCAATGTTAATTCTTATAGTTTAGGTACTCATTCACAGAATATAATGATTTTTCTATTAGCCATTTGAATAAAACTGTTTTAAAGCGATTGACTGGCAGTTTCCTATATAATTTGGGTAATTTATTATATATCCTTATGACCATTGGAAAACAACTTCTGTGATATAACTGGCTTTTCATTTGAGGAATAATTAATCTGTCAGGATATCTTGTGTTAAACGTAACACTGTCTCCAAGACGTTGAAATAATTCGGTGTGCATTTTAACAAATTTACAGCACTCAAATATGTACATACTGGGAACAGTTAATATATTTAAATCTTTAAAAAGAAGTTTACATGAAGTCAATGGTGGCACATCACAAAGAGCACGGATAGGTATACTGTTTTTGGGCTATAAACACCCTATTTATAAGGACAGAATTTCCCCATAGAACAATACCGTTTCTAATGTTGGAAGCCACATAACCATGATACGCTAAGAGGGCTGTTTTGAGGTTGGCTATTTTACAAAGTCTCCACAAGGCAAAAGCGAAACGATTAATCTTACCGAAATACCGAATCTCTTTTTTACCGAAACTTGTTATTTTGTTAGATTTACAGGGGTTTAAAAAGTTTAAAAGTACTGCAACCTCTCCTAAACCTGATCCATCAACTTTGGCTTCTATTACTTAGCCACAAGACCCTTAGGACACTGAACCTATGGATGTCAAAATTTTACGTAAAATCTAAAAGGTATATTTTAAGCTCTGTGACGTAAACCTTTATAGGGACCTCTTAAACTTCCCTTTAAAAGATACAAAATAAGTAAAGAATGTTCAATTTCAACTGTTTATCGACTTTCTAAGATGACTTTGAGTTATTTAAAACGTTTAGTAATTAAACGAGAAGTTTGCTATCAGTTTGGGGGCGAAACAATGAGTAAGCTTTAATTAAATAAGTATCGGCGTTCTGTGAACGTTACGCTTTAAAACTGATTCGAAATATTTCGGTTTAAGGCTCGTTTTAGAAGAAAATTAACAATTGTTGATTGAGTTTCATTGGCAGTCAGTTCCTTTGTCAAATTAACATATAAATAAGGTAAAAAAAATATTAATGGAGGGAAATATTTAAAAGATTCTAATGGAAAAAACAAAACATGGTTAGTAGTCTGGATCACAGCCTCTCACAGAGAGGTCTGTGTAGCAAGAAGAAAGGACTGTGCTCCTTCTGAGAAAAAAAATCAGTTCAAAATCTCGTTAGAAAAGTATGGGTAGGGGTGAAGTTACAGACACACGCTATTTTCAAAGTCTAATCTTGGGTGACAGACAACAAAAATTGCTTACAGAAAATTCTCGTTGAAAACTTACTTCCTTATACAAAGTGTTCTATTTGATATCCCATAACTCTAGGGTATGAATGAGACAATTCCAAGGAATCAGCTGCTATATGTTTATTTTCGTTTTAATTTTCATACAAATTAAATTGACGTCACGATTATTTATGTAAAACACTCTTATGTGAAATATGACAACGTCGCATTTTCATAGACTATTTTCATTTATACCAATAATTCAAATTAATGTCTGGTTTGAATGAATGTTATGTACCATTATTAAATAAGAAAATTACAACAAACATATGAAAACATATATGACAGTTGATTCTTTGACATAGTCTCATTAGTCATCATGATATCAAAGACGTCCACTACTGGAGTCAGGTCTCCCCCAATCTTGTTGCCATAATCTCCACGCTTGGCGGTTGCGGGTTGGCAATCGCAGTATGGTGGTAAAATGCATAGTGAACGCTGCTGCCCATTTTCTAGTAAGTCCCTTAGTCGCCTTTTACAACAGCCACGGGAAAGGGAGTCTCATCAGACCCTAGAGTTATGGAATATCAGTAGGAACACGTTCTATTGTCTAACTTGTTAACACTAATTAAAATCACAGTTAAAATTGCTTAATAAAGGGAAAAATCACTTTGTTATCACTCAATTACCAACGCTTGCCATTGTAGCAAGATTTTCACAATAAATTATTATGAAAGTGACGAAATTGTTTCCTGAACCTTTGATGTTTTAATATAATATTGGTTCAGTGCCAAATAGAAAGGGTTTTGAATAAATGGAGTTAATAATAATTCACTGAATATTTCCTTGTTCGAAGGAAATCTATTGTGAAAAGCGTTCTTAATCGAAATTTTGAAGTAGGTTGGCATAGGGAATAATTGATGAATTTCGTTTTTTTGGCATTGTTATAAGTTTGACAAAAGACTGCATTTTACAAAGTCAGCTTTACTTTGTGTGTTCATACATACTAGTTAACAATGGTTCAACTTAATATTCTTTGTGCAAATTTTCTCCACCAAAATCAAAATCAAAAGTCATTTATTCAAACTAGGCTGAGAGTCAGCACTTTTTGAACGTCAAAGTTACATGAGCCAGTCCCCCCAAAACGCCCGCCCTTCGACACTTCCTAGTGCTTTAGCTGGGAAGAAGAAGTGGCGCAACAAACTCCCCAGCAGCACAGCTGTCTGTTACGTTAGAAGAACTTGATTCTATACAATAAGTAAGTAGTGGTGGTGATATGTAAGTAATTAATATTATGAAAACAAAACATACATCAAATTATTTGCCATATGTCAGTTAGCACACGCTAATATACCAACCAAACATTGAAAACTAAACTCAAGCTGAAATCACTACATGGTATAAAACAAAGTCGCTTCCCGCTGTCAGTCTTTATGTATGCCTAGATATTCAAAATTACGCAAAGGATTTTGATGCAGTTTTTTTTTTTAATAGATAGAGTGATTCAAGAGAAAGTTTTGTATGTATAAAATGCGGGCAAAGCCGCTGGCAAAAGCGAGTAATGAATAAAAAACAAAATCGTAAACAGAACTTAAAATCTAAATAAAAGCCTCCAGGCTTAAAGGGGCACGCCCTTTGTGCCTGGAGGCCACTTACATATACAACGATGCAAAATCTATACTTAATAATATTATAAAGCTGAAGAGTTTGTTTGTTTGTATGTTTGGTTGAACGCACTAATCTCAGGAACTCCTGGTCCGAATTGAGAAATTATGTTTTTGTTGGGTAGCCAATTTACTGCGAAAGGCTTTATAACATTACGCTACGGTCAAAAAGAGCGGAGCAGCAACGAAAAATGTTCGAAAACTGGCAGGCAATTCGATGCGACGGGAAGGGTCAAGGGAGAAAAAAATTGACACGGACGAAGTCGCGGGCAGAAGCTAGTGTTACATATACATACCACCAGAGGTCAGACTGGTAGCCCAATGGTATCTTCCCCAACCTACTAGTTGTAGGACATTAGCACAGAATATATATTAGTACCTTACGGTACAGAAGTTTCACTCCCGAGTTTAGGTATGATAAACGCAAGCGTCCGGCCACCGTACTAGTCTCAATAGGCTTGCACTCGCTCGACTTGTCGCACACGCAGCGCACGCACCCGCGGATCAAAAGTAAACTGTTAATACCGTAAAGTACCTACTATTGTATATTCTACCTCTCTGACAGCCCTAGCAGATTGAAGCGAGACGGCAGACAGTTATTGTACTATGAACGCTATACGCAATGCAAAAGGTTGAAATTAGGTTGTTTTCCAGAATAGTAGGTAAATATCTCGGGGATTTTGCGCCGCTTGTATGGAAGTGAGACAGGCCTGACATTAGTTCGAACCCATACACTTGAATGTTTTTAACTAAATTAATGTCATCACTACTGCTCTCAAGACGGTGAAGAAAAACATCGTGAGGTAACCGGCATGTCCCAGAACCAAAAAATTCGACGACATTGACATCTACCAACCCGTACTGGCCTCACGTAGATTACGGTTCACTCCCTCTCACCATGAAGAGGCCTAATACTCCGCAAGGGGAAAGATAGCAAAAAAACCGGCCAAGTGCGAGTCGGACTCGCGCACCAAGGGTTCCGTAAAAACGTTGTAGGACCTTTAAAATTATTAAAAATATTTTTATTATATGATGTAATTAAAAATTTATGGTTTTCGCAATTTTTCCTTTATCTGTGCTATAAGACGTTGCTTCGTACCAAATTTCAAAATTCTAGATCGACTGGAAGTACCCTTTAGGTTTTGATTCCCTTGCGAGTTTCGAAAATTTGTGGAAATTTGCGGCATAAACGGCTATATCTTTTGATTGCGTTAGCTTAGAAGTTTGATTTTTTCACAGTTCTAAGGGACAGTAGACTTGAGTATTTGGTATAAATTTCAGCTTGATACCTTCACGCGTTCTTGAGAAAAAGGGTCTTGACAGACGGACGGACGGACGGACGGACGGACAACAAAGTGATCCTATAAGGGTTCCGCTTTTTCCTTTTGAGGTGCGGAACCCTAAAAAGAAAAAAATACTACAATGTGTTGTAGTTGTTTCCGTTTATCTTACGCATTTTATGTCCCACTAATTCACCACAGGCAAATTAGATGCTACGCTGAAGCTCTACCCACCTCATAACTGTAGAGTCGTGACGTACGTAGAGTTGCACAAACTGTGAGCCTGTGACAGCGCGTAATATAATTAATAGAGTTTGTGCGCCTTCGCTACGCCCCCAGTTGCCTCGATGTACACCCGCTGGTGGGTTCTTATTGAGACTTTTTGTTTTAGCTGTCAAATTATAATTTTACAACCAAATAAATCTGGGAACAAAAAAAAGTTACAGTTTTTTAAGTAGTCAAAAATGAAAATGGCTTTGAAATATATGTACATATTTCTTGCCAAAAGCGGTTTTAGGACGAACTAATTACGCCAAGGCCGAACCAGTTCTCCCTTTTCATCAACATAATGACTCTCCATGTTTGAGCGTAACAGTTTACAACGGTTAAAGTTTCACATTGGAATGACACCGTGACACTACATCGCAATTTTTTTTAATGTAAATGATGTTTAATTGCCTTTTCTACATAGGTTACCTATAGTGGTTTGTCCTTTCACGTGTAGGGAGGATTAGTTTCGCTTTGGCGAAACTAGTTTAACATATATAAAACAAAGGTCGTGAGAATATCTAGGTCTCCACTTAGATATTGTCCCTATCTTTAACTTTTCTTAGCCATCTGTTCTACCAAGGTACCAAATCTTATTTCTATTTATCTTTCGCGCTTTAATGCTTGTGTTTTCTTTTGTAAAACTGTTACAAGAGCTCAATAAAAATAAAGATTTTACAGGAGAATGCTTAAATTCATAATTATGTAACTATTCCCTTAACTCTTCGTCAGCCGTGAACGTGGATCCACGAGAGACACAATGGTTTTTAGGGTTCCGTTGCCAAATGGCAAAAAACGGAACCCTTATAGATTCGTCATGTCTGTCTGTCTGTCTGTCCGAGTATGTCACAGCCATTTTTGTCCGAAACTATAAGAGCTATGCTGTTGAAACTTGGTAAGTAAATGTATTCTATGCCGTTTCTCTAATAAGTTCTTAGTCGCCTATTATGACATCCACGGGAAGAAATGGAGTGATGCTATTCGTTACGCACACACAAATTAATTAAGTTAGTAAATTAGACGCGTTAAAAGCAAAAAGTTATGTCAAATATCTTCTTGTCGGTATATAAAACTGAATTTCGACACCATAGCAGTTCTCCACCTTCCTACAAAACTACATAAGATCGGCACCCCACTGACAACTGACTCCTTATCAGTAGAAAGTCCCCAAAAAGCCGATTCAGTGCAATAAACAAAAAGTAATCATCACTTAACATCCCCATCGGCTATCGACAGGTATTAGCAGCTCACCGCGATCGGCTAAATGACGTCATTAGTACAAATCGGCTAATTTTCGGTGAGAACTTATTGTTATGGATTGGTTACAGTGGTGTTAAATTGGTAAATTAGTTCGGAATTGCTATGGGAAGAAGCTTCGTTGACGTCTTCCTCATAGGAGATTTTAGTAATACCGAATTCAAAAATGTAATTGTTTCTTTCTGCTTTTTCTGTATTTTTATTCCTAATGCCGTATATTCCTATACATTTATAAATATCATACCAACAATGGTAAAACCTTATTGTTTAGCTTGAACCTTACCGTGTACAGTGCGATATCCACTTAATCAAGGGGGATATTGTTTGACTAATTATCTGGAAACAATATTACAAAAAAAAAGGATTATCTCGTTGTTCCGGTCAAATCAAAGGACACAAGCGGAACCTACCATCCCTCATGTACAAAATGACAAACTTCGCAAAGCGTCAGCAAATAGGTATTTGTTGACTGAATTCGGAAGTGAGTTCTGAAGATGTGTCGGCCAACAGATTGTATGACAAGTTGGACCTGGCTGTGATCGACTACGATCATAATTGGGTTTTGGAAAACTGTGGACGAGTGGGAGAGTGTCTGTGGATTTGTAATTATGACTTCGATTACAAGTAAGACGAAATAACTTCGCTATTCTGGTAATCGTGGTCAAGATAATGGAATAAATTCATGATATTGTTGTACTGTCATTGGTCCTTGAGAATTGTGCAAAAAATCAAACTAATCTGATGTCTTTTTTAGGGTTCCACACCTCAAAAGGAAAAAGCGGAACCCTTATAGGATCACTTTGTTGTCCGTCCATCCGTCTGTCAAGACCCTTTTTCTCAGGAACGCGTGAAGGGTATCAACCTGAAATTTATATTAAATACTCAAATCTACTCTCCGTTAGATCTGTGAAAAACAAAACTTCTAAGCTAACGGAATCAAAAGATATAGCTGTTTATGCCGCAAATATCCGCAAATTTTCGAAACTCGCAAGGGAATCAAAACCTAAAGGGTACTTCCAGTCGATCTTGAATTTTGAAATTTGGTGCGAAGCAATGTCTTATAGCACAGATAAAGGAAAAATTGCGAAAACCTTAAATTTTTCGTAACATCTGATAATAAAAATATTTTTTTAGGGAACCCTCGGTGCACGAGTCCGGCTCGCACTTGGCCGGTTATTTATTTTTGGATGGGAAATTCTGATGTCTTAAAATGGGTGAAATTCGTGGTCCGAGATCCCGTTACATACAGGCGAAGGTAATAAAAGCGGGTTAGTTTAAAAAAAAATGCCTCCTAAAGAGGTAGCAATATTGATAGTGTCTTTGTCTAACAGACTCTAATTCCTAAATGAGTGTACTATCTTTTTTTGTGGGTGAGAAATCATTACATGATGTCTCCCGCTCTGAGCGGAGCGGGAGAGCGTGTCAGACTTTTACCGACTAAAACCCACCCGTGTTTTTTCAGTTGCTTAATGCCAGGGCTATGGTAAATCTTTCAAACTAATCTCGCAACCCTGACAGGTATCGGTCCAAGCGGACCCCTTCACTTATGCTGACATCTTTTTGAGGCGCGCGTGGAATACAACGTGTACGTGTACTATCTAAGATTAATATTTCCTTAAAGTTTGTATGTGTGTCGATTTAATTCGCTTAAACTACATATATGTAGTGCTATTCTGTAACTAACTCACAGTCTGTAACAAACTTACCGTGAAAACGAAGGCGAAGTGAAGTGAACTGTCAGTGTCATCTCACGTAATGCTAGGGATCGACCAAGCATTAAATGAATATTAATTTACGAAGAGAGAAAAAAAAAACCAACTGAATTTCTGAATCATTTTCTGTTTTATTTATAACAACCGTATGATGTAAAAAATCTTACTAGAGAATAGGCAGCAGCGTTCTCTATGCATTTTATCGCCATACTGCGATCTCCAACAAGCCTGCCAAGCGTGGCGATTACGGCAAAGCCCCCCAAATTGGGGGAGGGCTAAGTCCAGCAGTGGACGTCTTACGGCTGAAATGATGATGATGATGATGATGAACCGTATGATATAAAAAATACCTAAATCATAGCATTGAAATAATGTAAAATGATCAATAGAATTAGCATAAAAATATATTAGAATCTTGAATAATGTAGTTAATTTTTAAGCTTATTTCTAGTCTATTGCTTCTTATGTTCGATAAGTTTGTCTGCATAGCAATGTAAATAACGCAATGAATTTTGTTGATCTGTCAGAATGAAAGCCATTTTTACTGTTAGAGTACAATGTAATAACCCCGCTGGTCAATACCTAGCATCAGTGGTTTGTCACTGACAGCTCCCTCCATACAAGTTTTCACGGTGAGATTTTTACAGAATCAACACGCTGTAGAATAAAACAGAACAGAACAGAGCACAATAGAATAATTTTAACAATGATTTTGACTGACCTGTTAGTCTAGTGGTTAGCGAGCCTGACTGCTAAGACTGAGGTCGTGGGTTCGAATCCCACCCAGGACAAATCTTTGTGTGATGAGTAAAATCATTTGTTCTGTGTCTGGGTATAATTTATCTATAATATGTATGTTTATAAAAGTATTTTTCTCAGTTGTCTGGTTGCCATAGCACAGGCTCTGCCTAGTTTGGGATCAGATAACGTTGTGCTGGTTGTCCTAAGGTATTATTGTTTATTTGCAAAGAAAGTAGATATATAAAAATGCAGATATTTTTTTTATTTTTTATTAGAGATCCTTATACATTTTACCTTAAATTAGGCATGCAAACATTTAGTACAAGTGCTTTATAATATACAATACTAAGTATAATTTTTTAAAGATTTCGATAAAATAACGTTATTTCACGTAGAACGACTCGCTTTAAAGGTACATACCACTTCGTATTAATCGATTAAGAAAATTTTATAAGAAACTCCGTGAGAGCAAAGTGCTCAAACTGGGGTCTTCAAAAACCGGGACCAGCACGTTACACAGGGGTGTACAAGTACGTTAATTCCCGAAATAACTTGTCGACACAACCACTCCCTTTGCGCTGGGGTTACCATGCTGCGTCAACGTTTAGGACAAATAAGTGAAAGTAATTATATCATTAAAATCTTAATCGGAGTGATTTTTTTTTTAATATAGCAAGAGATGTTAAAAAAATATTTTACTTAACAAGGTAATATTTTTATAACTGTTATTTAAACTTGAGACTTCTTATCGGTTTAAAAATAAACGGGCAGTATTAAAATTTTTCGGCATCTGGTAATTTGACGTAGATTAGTGTATCAACAAAACATGATTATATGTAGTATTAAAAAGTCAAAAATAACTTTAATTTCGAAATTCGGTGTCTTAGGATCTGTATTTAAGGTTTTTTGCCACCGACTTCCGAAATTAAAGTTATTTTTGACTGAGTAGTGTTTTTTTTTTTTTTTAAGGAAGTCGGTTGTTATTTTTTTGTAAAAAGTTTTTAATTTTAACTTTTTAATATATTTAATTATATAATTTTAATCGCGTTATTCGTTCATTTGTCGCGCAAATACTTAATGCAAATGTAAGACTTATATGGTTTTCACATGGATCCCATTGTCCGAATGGAAATTCCAAATTAAAATGGGACCATTCGGAAAGCACCAGCTTTCAAATAAAAAAGAATCATCAAAATCCGTTCACCCAGTCAAAAGTTATGAGGTAACAAACATAAAATTAAAAAAAAAAATACAGTCGAATTGATAACCTCCTCCTTTTTTTGAAGTCGGTTAGAAAGAAAATTGGTCCGCTGTTGCATTTAATAATATCAATTCAAAAATATTCAAGTAGTGTGTAGGTAATCAATGAATGAAATGGTAAAAATGTTGGAATGGGCAGTTAGATACACAAGAAACATGAAATTTGGTCTTTTATAACAACGGTGATTTTTGAAAATTCATCACATAAAGGGGATAAATAGGTGATGAAAGGTTGTAAGGCACTTCGTTATTTCCGTTCATCATATCACAAAATGTAATAGATGCTGGTGATTACAAAATAGATAAACAATAAATTGTTAATTGTATCCCATAGCATAATGCAAAGTTAATCAAATCAAACGGGAACAGTTATTTTCGTAATCTTGAATATGAAAGTTTGTATGGTTAGAGTTATGGATGTTTGTTATTCAATCACGCAAAACCTATTGAACGGATCTGGAATCAATTGATGGGAGCACGCAGATAATTTATATTTTCTAAAATGGATTAACACAAAGGATATTTTTATTTCGGTTGTACGTTCGTACGTAAGCCGATGGCAAAAGCAAGCAACCTAAATAACTTATTAAGACAACAATTATAACCCGGTCGCTATTTGAGTGATAATTTTGACTTTCGTACAGTTTTATAGGTATTTGAGAAACTAAAGGTTTCACAAAAAAAAACCTTTACATTTCCCGAATCAGTTCGTGTATTAATGAAACATATCTACCCTATCCGCGACTAAGTTTCAATTAAGCCAACCCCTCTCTCATTCGTCGCTCCACCTAAGCCTTACGCGGCAGGCGCCTACAAATAGATTACAGGATTTATACCACGATTGTTTAGGCTAGAAGATAAATTTCGATAGAAGCCCTTTGTTTTAGACGAAAAGATAGTATTAAAATTTGATTAGAACGGTTTTTGGGGAGGTAGGTATTAGGTAGGGGTGTTGTTGATACGCTGAACGGTAATGAAAGAATAACAGACATGGAACCCTCAGTGATGAAGAAATTAATATGATGCCACAAGCCGTGGTGGCCTAGTGGAAACGACTGCAACTTACGAATTGTAGGTCGTAGGTACGAATCTAGATAGCTGATTTACTATGTGGAAATAATAACATCAATTAACCAAAATAAAATAAAATATGTTAGGACAATCAACAAACCGTTATCTGATTCCAAACTAGGCACAGCCTGTACTATGGTAACCAGACAAATGATAAATATACTTATATATTTCTAAATACATACATATTATAGATAAATTACACCCAGACACAGAACAAATGATTGTGATAAATATTAAAGAAATAATTATTATATTGTCATGAATATTCTCAAAAGCGGTGGTATTGCTGGTTTAGTAAATTCACGAGAATAATATTTAAATCAACATCCAGACGAGACCTGCAAACAAAAACTAAAAATAAATATCTTAGCACAACCAACACACCGTTACTGATCCCAAACTAGGCGGAGCCTGTACTATGGCAACCAGACAACTGATAAACATACTTATATAAATTACACCCAGACACAGAACAAATGATCGTGCTCATCACACAAAGATTTGTCCTGGGTGGGAATCGAACCTACGACCACAGTCTCAGCAGTCAGGGTCACTAACCACTAGACTAACAGGACCAGGACCTAATATTAACTTTGATAGAGAAGAAAATGGCGGCCCAGTGGTAACGGCCGCGACTCACGATTCCTAGGTCGTGTGTTCGAACCCAAGCGGGCAGCTTTACTTTTTGTAAATAATTTGATCACTACTGCAGGCGTAGCATGACCAATTCTATCTCTATTTTACCAAGAATAGACAAAGTTCTTTCTATTCAATTCGATATCTCTTCGGCCCGAGCACGGGGCGCCCGTAGACTTGGGTTTCTATGAAGAAAATGACAGTTATTCTTTCCATAGCAAGAGAGTGAAAACTAGATCCGCTAAGGACTTTTTCATTGAATAGTCATACTGTGGGATTAAACGATCTTAGGGTATTGTATTGATGATTATAATTAATATAATCCTGTAAAAAAAATGTACCTCCAACTCAAAAGTAGAGAAAAATTAGTGGCCATGCTCGACATCGTAGAATTTTGTCGACTGAAGAATAGAAATATTTCCTCTCTTCAGTTTTAACATCGCCGTGCCATTTAGTCTATTCTTCCGTCGACAAAACTCGTTTCTATGGTGGTCATGCTACGCGTGCTGCTCTCAAAATGGTGAAAGAAAACATCGTGAGGAAGCCGGCATGTCCTAGAACCAAAAATCGAAGACATGTGACATCTGCCAACCCGCACTAGGCCCGCGTGGCGGATTTCAGCCTACTCTCTCTCACCGCGAGGTTGGTGTCTCAGCAATGGAGACATTTAGGCTGATTACCCAAGAGCATCTTCAGCCTTGTCTTTGCTTTTCCAAATATTTATAATTTGTATTTGTGACATTCACGTCATCCTACAGCAATTGTCCCAAAGAGAATTTTTATGTTACAACTAACTTCTGCCCGCGACTTCGTTCGCGTTAAATTTCTTGTTCCCCCGACCCTTCTCGTCGCGTCGAATCGCCTACCCGTGCGATTTTCCCCGTTTTTGCAACATTTTTCATTACTGCTCCGCTCCTCTTAGTTGTAGCGTGATGTTATATAACCTATAGCCTTTCTCGATAAATAGGCTACCCAAAACAAAAAGAATTTTTCAATTTGGATCAGTAGTTCCTGAGATTAGCGCGTTTAATCAAACAAACAAACAAACTCTTCAGCTTTATGATATTAGTATAGATATATAACATTTATTTCCGACGTCCGGACGTTGTTCAACATAATTAAAAGTTAAGTCCGCCTTTGTACCTTTTTTTTTGTGTGCGAAAAGTTTAAATAAATAAATTAATTAAAATATTTAAAACAGGGAAATGATTGAGTGAGCAAATTCAGTACTAACATAAATAGTAATTTCCCAGAATATGTTTGAACAAAACCACCTGCCATTTTTACACGCTTTATATTAGCTTCACTTGTATGTTTGTATATTTGTATGTTTGTATATTTGTATGTTTGTTTGTAACCGACTCCTTATAGTGCGATTTTGACCCACTTTAAACGACCAGATTTCATTCAAACTTTGCACACCTGTCAAGGACTGATGACAATGCAATAATTTCATAAATTTGTGCCATTATCCTTGCCAGGGTTACCAGGACAGCAAAAAAACTGTCACAAACTACGCTGACATACGTCTCAAAATTCGAAATACCCTAAAAAATAGAAAATAAATAATAGTTAAAAAAAGAACTAAAAAACACGCTTCCATGGAAAACCAAACTAAAAAGTACAAAATAATGGAAAAAAGCGTGGGGTGCCTGATATCAATAAAAAAATACCTTAAAAGCACCCCACGCTTTTTTCCATTATTTTGTACTTTTTAGTTTGGTTTTCCATGGAAGCGTGTTTTTTAGTTTTTTTTTAACTATTATTTTTATATCATACCGATCACGGTCTCACATAAAAATGGCAGGTGGTTTTATCATGAGGTAAAACATTTTAAAACGAAATTAAGATTCGCGAAGCTACATGTCTGCTACTCACAAACCGAGTTAGCGCGGTAAACAAAGTTCCCTTAAGCCTAGTTTTATTAGAGCGTCTAGACTGAATCCTTATTGGATCCTGCTCGATGGTAGGCCTTGGACGAGCTTGTACGCAATTGTATTAAGTGTGGGTATTACATGGATAGTCTAGTTGAAAGAGTGGTTTTTACACGCTTAATATTAGCTTCACTTGTATGTTTGTTTGTAACCGACTCCTTGTAGCGCGATTTTGACCCACTTTAAACGGCCAGATTTCATTCAAACTTTGCACACCTGTCAAGGACCGATGATAATGCAATAATTTCATAAATTTGTACCATTATCCTTGCCAGGGTTATCAGGACAGCAAAAAAACTGTCTTCGAAAACTACGCTGACATACGTCATAAACTAATTTGTGCCATTATCCTTGCCAGGGTTACCAGGACAGAAAAAAAACTGTCTTCGAAAACTACGCTGACATACGTCAGAAACTACGCTGACATACGACACAAACTACGCTGACATACGTCACAAACTACGCTGGCATACGTCACAAACTACGCTGACATACGTCTCAAAATTCGATACACCCAAAAAATAGAAAATAAATAATAGTTTGAAAAAACTAAAAACACCCCACGCTTTTTTTCCATTATTTTGTACTTTTTAGTTTGGTTTTCAATGGAAGCGTGTTTTTTAGTTTTTTTATTCATTTATTTAAACTTTCCGGGTTCGATTATTAGGTCGGGCAAAATGTTATTGGGTTTTTCATCAGTCATTTCTCTGACTGAAGTCTGAATTTGTGCGCAGTTGATATCAATAAGCTAAAACCACATGTAATTACTACATGGGTTTAAAGGGGCGCAGACGCAGAGTAGACCTGGGCGGAGCGGGAGGGCGTGTCAGACTTTTACTGACTAAAACCCACCCGTGTTCCTTCAGTTGCCCATGTGCCAGGGTCACGGTATCTCTTTCGAACAATCTCGCGACCCTGGCAGAAGGTACACGTTTCAAATAGCAATTTAGTATGTTCTTTATGATTTTTTTTTATCAAGCCAATTACGAAAACTTGTCATTTTGCTAGATTAACAGAAGATTAAAAAAACCGGCCAAGTGCGAGTCGGACTCGCGCACCGAGGGTTCCGTACAAACCTGAAGGAATTCACGGTTTATGCATAAGGTTTCATCATCATCATCATCATTTCAGCCGTAAAACGTCCACTGCTGGACTTAGGCCTCCCCCAATTTGGGGGGTTTTGCCATAATCGCCACGCTTGGCAGGCGGGTTGGCGATCGCAGTATGGTGGTAAAATGCATAGAGAACGCTGCTGCCCATTCTCTAGTAAGTCCCTTAGTCGCCTTTTACGACACCCACGGGAAGAAATGGGGTGGTGTTATTCTTTACGTCCGGCACCACACGGTATATGTGTGCACGGTGTGCATAAGGTTTATGTTTATGAAATTAAATGTTTTTAGGGTTCCGCACCTCAAAAGGAAAAAGCGGAACCCTTATAGGATCACTTTGTTGTCCGTCCGTCCATCCGTCCGTCCGGCCGTCCGTCCGTCTGTCAAGACCCTTTTTCTCAGGAACGCGTGAATGTATCAAGCTGAAATTTATACCAAATACTCAAATCTACTGTCCCTTGGAACTGTGAAAAAATCAAACTTGTAAGCTAACGCAATCAAAAGATATAGCCGTTTATGCCGCAAATTTCCACAAATTTTCGAAACTCGCAAGGGAATCAAAACCTAAAGGGTACTTCCAGTCGATCTAGAATTTCGAAATTTGGTACGAAGCAACGTCTTATAGCACAGATAAAGGAAAAATTGCGAAAACCATACATTTTTAATTACATCATATAATAAAAATATTTTTAAAAATTTTAAAGGTACTACAACGTTTTTACGGAACCCTTGGTGCGCGAGTCCGACTCGCACTTGGCCGGTTTTTTTTTAAATTTTTATATTTGAGTTGACTGAATGAAAGGTAAATTGTGGTTTACGATTTATGACGTATTAAAAAAAAACTACTTACTAGATCTCGTTCAAACTAATTTTCGGTGGAAGTTTACATGGTAATGTACATCATATATTTTTTTTAGTTTTATCATTACCTTATTTTAGAAGTTACGGGGGGGGGGGGGGGACACATTTTACCACTTTGGAAGTGTCTCTCGCGCAAACTATTTAGTTTAGAAAAAAATGATATTTGAAACCTCAATATCATTTTTGAAGACCTATCCATAGATAACCCACACGTATGGGTTTGATGAAAAAAAAAAATAAGTTTCAGTTCTATGTATGGGGAACCCCAAATATTATTGTTTTTTTTTTCTATTTTTGTGTGAAAATATTAATGCGGTTTACAGAATACATCTACTTACCAAGTTTCAACAGCATAGCTCTTATAGTTTCGGAAAAAAATGGCTGTGACATACTCGGACAGACAGACAGACAGACATGACGAATCTATAAGGTTTCCGTTTTTTGCCATTTGGCAACGGAACCCTAAAAAGTACTGCAACCTTGCTTTAACAATGAAAGCTTAACTACTGTACCGTTCCATACAATAGCGGTGCCCTAACATCGAAACCTTATCGCATCAGGCAATCTTCTCTAAAATCTCGTCGCCAATGCAGGCAAAAGCAAAATATAGTTACCTCGGAGCAAAGCCTCTGTGAAAGGAGGCACCTAATTCGATGCGGCCCTCACTGTCCACGGTCACAATATCAAAATCCTATTAAAGAAGAGGGGATATTAGGATGAAACCGCCTATTTTACGATAAATTTTAACTGATCCGCTAAATAATTATTGACCTTTATTTAAATAAGGAAAAGATTATTTTTTAAATAAAACGGCCTATACACCGTGACATTTTAGTCGTCTCACAAAGGTTGTCCACTCAATGTATCCGACATAGCATACCACAAGGCGAGATTAAAAAATTATTACCATTAATTAAGATAATAGGTCTAAGACAAATAAATAATGCATTAGAATTATGAAACATCCTGTTAAATAATGTTTACGTAAGCGCACGAGTCGACTAGATCATTCCATGTCCATTTTGCATGAGACAAAAGATTAATCTCAAACTACGTCATGTATCATCATTACGAATAATATTTTTATTAGTTATTCAATTGTTAATTTTTTTCTTATGGATGTGTAGTAGTCATTGGATACATGACGTGGGTTTCCGTTGTAAGACGATTTAAATGTCACGGTGTATAGTTGTTATGTTCTTCTAAAAGATCAGGTGCGTAGTACTTGCAACCACCCCGTGCGTGTATAACCAGATGTATGAACGTAAACGAGGCAAAAGGAGTATGTTAGGATCGTAGTAAGTGGTGTCTTGTAGTTTTTGCTTACCCCGTGAGGACAAGGCGAAGGCGAAGTTTATGTAATTGAGACTCTTTATAACTTTCTAGCCATTTTTCACAGTAACTTAGCTATTTAATATTTTTAGGACCCTCGAATTGGATTCAATTGAGGATAACAAGCACGTGTCCCGCGTGTATTTAGTTGGTCTTAAACGAAGCAGCTTGAAAGTCTGAAATTCCAAGGAGTATCGCGTTTTTCAGTGACTGGGTTGTGGCGGTCAGAGAGGCAGTTGCTCCACGTACTGGTATTCAGCTGCATCCCTGAGACTGGCAGCTGACCCCAACTTAGTTGGCAAAAGGCTACGCAATTGATAAGGAGCAGAGCACAGGCAGCGGTGTGGATTCATCACCATCATCATAATTTCAACCATTAGACGTCCACTGCTGGGCATAGGCCTCCCCCAATTTGGGAGGGTTTGCCGTAATCGCCACACTTGACAGGCGGATTTGCGATCGCAGTATAGTGGTAAAATGCATAGAGATTGCTGATGCCCATTCTGTAGTAAGTTCCTTACGACACGCACGGAAAGAAATGGGATGGTGGTATTCTTTACGTCCGGCAATACACCGATCGCAGTGTGGATTAAGGACTCGCAATAATCTCGTTCCTCATAATAAGGCTCGGTACCAACCGACTACTAAACTCACCAGAAGTAGTACAAAGCCGCAAGCCTACCATTGTATGGGATTCAATAACGTATCGGCCACATACATGACCTAGTTATACTAGAACTTGCATTATCTGGAAGGAAGGAACGAAAGATGATAGAAAATATTGTGTAAAATGCGAGTTTCGAAGTAGATAGATAGTGGTATCTAATAAAAATTTATAATACAATGTAGTCTATCTTGGATATTACTGACATCAGTGAAGGAAACACTTCGTGAGGAAACCTGCACTTATAGTCAATATACATAAGTCTGTAATTGCCAACTTTTCTTGATTAAGCGTGATGATCATAATGCTCTTGCCTTTTTTGTAGGAGAAGAGGCCTTTGTCCTAGAGTAGAACAATGATAGGCTACTGAAAAAATATTTAATACTAGTATTTACCCGCAGCTTCGCTCGGGTTATAAGTAACAAAAATATAGATTTTTTTTATGTGTACAAAGTTTCATGATGATCAGTTAAGTAGTTTTCGCGTGAAAGCGTAACAAACGAAGTTACATTCACATTTATAATATTAGTAAGGATGTAATTTACACCAACAGAAAATGTTCAGGATTTTAGACATATATTATCACAAAGGTGAAAACTTTTTTACTTACAATTTCTCTTCATGCTTGAAGTAATGTTTTCTAAGCGATGTCGTTCTTGTATCATCAATTTGCTATTCGTCAGTGTTTGACCTTCTTGTATCATCTTTATTCTATTTGTCAGTGATATTTACGTACTCAAGCTATTTAGCACTAGATATCTTTAAAGAAAACAAAAGTATTTATATGGCAAATGTGAGTGAAATCGCTGAACGTCTTCAAGGGACATATATAGAAACCTTATTGGTCAGATGCGTAGAACTTGCAACAAACGTGCCAGTAGGAATGACTTTATTTGATAATTCAACAACATTAATTGTGTTAGTAACGTTGTGGAGCAAACAATTTTTTCGAACATATGATGTAATATAGTTTTGCAATATCCTTCAACAAGATTCAGATTATGATGGATCTTGTGTTACGAAGTTAAGGAGAATATGTATTAATATAAATGAAGCAAAAAGAGTAAGCGAGGATCGTAGCAGGTGGAATTCTGCAGTATCTGCCTTGTGCCTACCCTCATGGGAAGAAAGCATGAGTATATGCACATAAATATGTGCCATATCTATTCAGAAAAGAAAATTGTATCAGCATCCATAATCAGCCTATATGACTGGCCTGTTAGTCTAGTGGTTAGTGACCCTGACTGCTAAGACTGAGGTCGTGGGTTCGAATCCCACCCAGGACAAATCTTTGTGTGATGAGCACAATAATTTGTTCTGTGTCTGGGTGTAATTTATCTATAATATGTATGTATTTAGAAATATATAAGTATCAGTTGTCTGAATGCCATAGTACAGGCTCTGCCTAGTTTGGGATCAGATAACGGTGTGTTGGTTGTTATAAGATCTTTATTTATTTATTTAAAGAATCCGAAACCTTGCTTACTCAGCAAAAGGTAAACAAATAAAACTACATGATCGTGTAAAACAATATCCTAATTCGAATATTTTATCTGAAAGCGAATGATATTCGATATGGCTTGTTTTGTTTTCTGAATCCCTCAGGAATAGAAACTTTAGATCGGCTGGGATTATCCGATGTCTTACTCAGAACTTTATCTTATGAAACGAACAACGCTACTGGGCTTCGTTTGTTCAATCTTACTGATAAGACTTGGATTTCATTTTATTGATGTTTTTATTTGATTGGTCCCATTTTTTTTTGAGTTTATTGATTGTTAGTATTAGGTCTAATCTAATCTAACTAGCCTGTATTATCCCACTGCAGGGCAAAGTTCTCTCTCTCCCTTTTCAGCTTAGGAGTCAAGCTCCCTATCTTCGTCTCGGCTTGCCGCGATGGCATCGTGCGTTTAGTGGGATTGGTGGTTTTATTAGCCCATTTGTCATCTGACATCCGGGAAACATGTCCAGGTCAGTCCCACTTAAGCTGAACAGGTTGCTAGGTAACGTGTGTGACCTTGGTTTTGTCCCGCAGCGGTCAGGTATACAGGTGCACTAGGGTAGCTCGTGAAATTCATATTTAATTATATTTTTTGCAATTTACAGGTCACTCAACAACATCCTGACGTATGTTGATTAAAATATGATTCGCAACCGTAACAAGCCACAGGCTTTACGCAATTAAATAAATTAGAACCAGCAATTCATGATTTTCGTGACTTTTAAATCTGTTATTACGCTTTCAAATACTGCACGTTAGATACACAAAAAATATATGTGAAACTAGACCGCACACACATCAATTCTGTCTGTGAATATTTTAGTATTTTAGTTAAATACTATCTGAAATAAATTCAGGAAGTAAGGTCTACTCAAAATATAAAAACGATATTTCTTTCAAACTACTTAAGATATTTTCATGACTTTTTTATACAAACAGATTATATAATTATCAATAATTCTATCTGTGATTTTTTTGAAATATTCATACTTTTTACAATAAAAGTAAATATTCCCTATAAATCTGAACGAAACGGCATACGGTGCTCTGCGCGGGCGACGGGCGGCAGGTTACCGCTGACCACTGTCACGGGTAGACGCTGACACTTTGTGCAAACGCGGTACTAACATATTTTTTCGACCATGTGGTCGAAGGGCACTTAAGTTAAAATTGGCCACCAAAGTCATGATTTCATGAAGTAGTTACCTATTCAATACTTGTAACATAGTGTTATGCTAGATTTGAATTTAGGGAGATAATGTTTATGATATATAATTCTAAAAATATATATGTTTTTTTTTTTTTGTGGTCTTGAATCACATTTAGATCAACTTACAACCGCGCCAGCTGCTGATTCTAAAAAATCATGACAGTCATCGCTCTTTGTTCTTTGTGAAAAATTATAAATAGTGACAGTAAAATAACATGTGTCAGTCCAGTTATTTAATTATTACCAAATAACTAAAATTAGAAATTAAAATAGGTTCCAAAAAATTTGGGTCAATCTTAATATTTTATTCAGTACATTATACCAAACATTTTTCTCTTTCAATAGCTCACATTGACCTACATTCACATCCAAAAATAAAGCATTCCCCAACTTAAATTATTATTCAAGGTAGCAACACTACCCTTGATGGATCGTCGTCACCCGTATCGAGCATTCTATCTTCATAAATTGTTCAAAACACAATCAATCTGAGCACAACCCTTATTTATAGTGCTAGAGATAAAACAAAATGTTTCAAGTTGGTTGTTTTGTGGGGAAAGGCCTTGACCTTTGGTGAATACACACACATATACAACAAATAATATCACGGCTGTTTTCCTCTTTGGGTCAGACACAGGTGCACGCACATTATGCCAATCATGTTCCTCCTTTCAGCGGAAAGACGTCCACTGCTGGACATAGGCTTCTCCCAATTTGGGGCGGGTCTACCATAATCGCCACTCTTGACAGGCGAGTTGGCGATCGCAGTATGGTGGTAAAATTCGTAGAGAATGCTGCTGCCTGTTCTCTAGTAATTCTTCTTAGTCGCATCTAATGACACCCACGGGAAAAAAATAAGGATAGTGCTATTCTTTACGTCCGTCACCGCACGGAGCAGTCGAGGTATATTTAAGTTCCATATAACAGGGGGTGAGCTGGTATTCAGCTGCGTCCAGTTGACTGGAAGCCGCACCTAACTTAAGTGACAAACGACTAGCCGAATGAAGATGAAGATTATAATAAGGGGCTGGTCATTGACTTGTCCTTTCCCTCCTCGCTCAGTGTTCTTCTAGAACACCCTTTTTTCGGAATGACATCTCGTAGGTCAACCTGAGAGTAGCACTGGTTGCCCAGTGATAACGCCCGCGACTTACGAGTAGTAGGTCGTGAGTTCAAACCCAAGCAGGCGCATTACTTTGTGTAAATTATTTCATCGCCACTGCTCTCAAAACGGTGATTGAAAACATAGTGAGGAAACCGGCATATCTTAGAACCAAAAATTCGAAGACATGTGACATCTACCAACCCGCACTGGGCCTGCGTGGTGGATTATGGCCCACTCCCTCTCACCGAGAGGAGGCCTGTGTCCCAGATGTGGGAACATTATAGGCTGATGATGAGGTCAACCTATGAGGTGGTCGGCTGCTTAACCGGACTTCTTAATAGGGTGCTGCTTAGTACGGGCCTCGGTTTAGAACATAGGCAAGCAAGGGACGAGCTGAATCAGAATTATTATCATTTAGGGACGAATTGAGATACACTTGAGATGAACTTGAGATACATAATCACGTTTACAGACTAACAATTTCCAGATTTTCAGCAAAACTATCACTTTTTACAAAACACAAGTGTGGAAATCTCTGCACGCATCTGCGTTCAAAGCCAGAGTGAACAGGCAACTTCTGGGCATGCTCATTCTATCATAGACTTCATTTATTGCTTCCCATCAGGCCCATTCAGAAAAAAAAACACAGCCTTTATATTACATCACAAAGACTCGAATACAACAATATTACATCTAGACTGAAACACAATACGTCCTCTCTCAATGCAAACAAAGGAAAACTTAGTAAAAAAAAAAAAATATCAGTGAAAAGAAAAAATTCACAAAAAGTTTTTTTAGCATACGAAACTTAACTAAGCCTCACAAAAAATAGACGTAAAAAATGTTATGAAAAACGAATGATTTATAATAGGCCTCCTTAAAAATTTACGAAACCAAGACACCGATTTATTACATCCGAGTATAAGGACTAGGAATGTTTAGAACTGGCAAAAACATTATAATTTCAGAAAGGAATTTTGCACTACTGCCGTACACGAGGTGCTGAGTTTGATTTCTAAGTCTGGGAAAAATGTTATTGTGTTTTTTCATCTAGAATTTCACAGTATCAATAGCGATCTGGATTTGCGCCTGGTTGGCAATAGGCTCGCCCTCTATTACATGGGTCTTAAATATATCTGGCGAAACTGGCTGGCTAAACTGCCTGTGGTTGTACTAAAAGTACAGTTCTGCCCAACCCTTTGAGGAAACAAAGCGTGATATTGGGTTATATTACATGCATTTTGAACCAAATCTACGTTTCAGGTATCCCCTAACATAGTTGCCTTCTAGCCTCATTATTGATTTTAAGTAGTGCTGTATTAGTCCTACCTAATCTAAAGAAAAAGAATATTCAGATTTGTCCAAATTTTAAACAAAAACTTACCAAGTACTGTTCCAATTTTTCCTTCCATAAAGCCTATTTCGGGCAAATTTGAAAGTATTAATCAGAAATACACATCAACTAATAGCTTTCATATTTATTTATATACATAGGAAAATACTAATCACACAACAAATTTTGGTATAAGCTGTTAGCTTAGATGGCTGTTAGATTAAAAATCGAAACTGAATTCGCATTTGTACAGAATCCAAATATTCGAAGGGATTTATTGTACCCAGTACAAGTATAACTAATTGATTAATCTTTGAAAGAAGCCCAGCCACCTCTATCACATTCTAAACACAAAGTTTTATATTTCCTACCCTCCTAATTTAAACGTTGCTTAATATAAATCCCCTCATGAATTTGTTTTCGAAGGAAATATTTGCGTATTTTCTTTCTGGGTAAATATAATGATATTTAATATCACGACATCAAATATTTTATATTTGGTATCGGTATGGGAAATGCTATGCGACTCTGTTGCCTGAAATAAATATTTATACATTTTCACGACTTAATAAAAAGTGCGATATACACCCTCTCTTTCTACTAAATAAATTTCGCTATTCCTTTCCGTATTTTGGGGTCGGTTTCCGCTCTAACTGGATGCAACATTATTTTATATAGATCAACTGCTTATTTGAACTCCACAACTTAGTTACTGGGTAATAAGATATCCCTTGGTAAGGCTAGTTCAGACTTTCTGGTATCTGATGACCTGTAATGACTGTCTAACATTCACAAATGATAGACCATTGGCTTAGCGTGCGTTACGAGGTACTGAAAGGTCTCTGTATGTAAGTCACAAATCCTCGAACTGACCGCGACAAACCTGGGCGATGGACCCGTGCTTCTGTTAATACTAAACCATGCTTCCCTTATTCATAAATACAATCAATAAATCAAGTCAGCCTATCGTAGTCCACTGTTGAACATAGGCCTCTCCTATGTTGCACCACAACACCCTGTCCTCCGCCTTCCGCATCCAGTTTGTCCCACCTACTTTTTTTTAGGTTGTCGGTCCGTATAGCTGGGGAGCGTCCCACGCTAGGCTTGTTGATACGCGATCTCCACTTCAGGACTCGTCTGCTGCAGCGGCCATCGGTCCTTCGACAGACATGGCCCTCCCACTGCCACTTCAGCTTACTGCTTGTTTTTTTGCGAGCTATGTCGGTAATGCCGGTTCTTTTTCGGTTTTTAAACACAGATAGATTTAAATATTTCCACTTAACTCATTTGTTCTTTTAAAGTAGAAAAAAGGTTGTATAATACTCAATCTTTGTCTCATAATTTGACCTCTTTTTCTACACGGATACATAATTCTGCCGGGTAATGAACTAAAAACAAGGGTTTTCCATAATGTTTTTGAATAAAATTATTTACTTTCTTCCAAGCTTCACCTGCTCGGAGAAAACTTGGCACGAAATATTTCCATTTTTGTTACAGAAATAATACCTAAGTAGTACATAGCATCAAGGCTCCAAGGAATAAGCAAGTTTCCACCACCCACATTTTATTAAACAGGTCAAAGACCTGGATATATTGTCCCAGAAAAAGGTCACGAAATTTTGCTAGTTGACTTAGAACAGAAACGCCAGTATTTTTTTAGATGAAGGTAATATTTTCACACACATTATCAGCCTGTAATGTTTGCACCATCCACGTTCCCTTTTCTTCCCATAGGTGTCGTAAGAGGCAACTAAGGGACTTACTAGAGAATGGCCAGCAGCGTTCTCTATGCATTTTACGACCATACTGAGATCGCCAACCCAAAACTAAAACCTGAGCGTGGGAATTATGGCAAACTCCCCCTATTGGGGGAGGCTTGTGTCCAGCATTGGACCTCTTACGGCTGAAATGATAATGATGGTCTTTCCTGAGTAAGAATGTCACTTGCGTTGATTTTGATAAGCGTGCAGTAATTTTCCACTTTATAAAAATCAAAAAAATCAAAATCAAAAGTCATTTATTCAAACTAGGCTGAGAGTCAGCACTTTTTGAACGTCAAATCAAAATCTAAAAATCATTTATTTGCGTAAATAAGGTACAGAAGGTTGGTAAAATATATGAATTTGTTCTCTTATTCTGCCTTTAATTTCGGCGTGCAAATATAGGCTAAACTTACACATTTCTTATTTATTTAAATTCATTATATTATCACAATCATGCTGTCATTAAGCAGATAATCCCATTAAAATTGTATTACTGAATTAAATAAATGTAAAAATAATTATAAAAGTAATAATCATAATAAGGATTCTGAGGTACCGTATTACAAGTATGTGCCCGACCCAGTTCTCGAAAATGACCATGTCACGTTGTACTGGGATCGGTCTATCATTACTGACAGGACTATTGTCGCCAATAAGCCTGATATAGTGGTGATAGATCGGTTAGCGCGCCGAACAATGATAGTGGACGTTACACCACATGACGGCAACCTCGTGAAAGCTGAGAAAGAGAAACAGATTAAATATCTCGACTTAGCACACGAGGTTGTTGACATGTGGAATGTTGACTCGGCTGTCATTGTGCCGATTGTCGTATCAGCCAATGGGCTGATGGCCGATACCCTCGACCAACACCTATCGAGGCTATCGTTAGGCGGTTGGATCAAGAGCCTGATCCAGAAGGCAGTACTCCTTGACACGGCTCGCATCGTGAGGAGGTTCCTGTCTCTGGAGCCCTAACCACCGGTAGCTTGGACCCTGCTCCCGCTACCGGAGGTCCACTATTTTATATATTTTTAAATGTTTTTTGTTGTAAATTTATTTTTCTAAAAATATTTAAAAATGTAACTAATATGTATATAAAGAAATAAACGGAATAATAATATCATCATCAAGCCAAGCATCTATTAAGTCTAGTGCCTTTTGCAGCTTCCTAAGGCATTTTATATTTATTTACAAGAAGTGATGAAATATACTACCCTAGGATCAAACTAATGATAAATACGCCTCATAATCTGAGATTCAGTCACCCTGAAAGGCACAAGAAGCTGAAAACAAGGGAAGAAATTAAAATTCATCCGCAGGTGTCGTGTGAAAAGTTGCCGCGGAGTTCAGGATCCGCGTTAGATACTGTGACGAGCCTTGAAGACGTATTCTGGAAGATAAAGAATGTTTTAATACATAATTAGCCTATCATGACTTCATTGCTGAGACTTAGACCTCACCTTGCGAGCCCAGTGTGGGTTAGTCAATGTCACGTGTCTTGGAATTCCGCTTTCCTCACGATGTTTTCCTTCACCGTTTTAAGATCAGTGGTGATAAAATAATTTACACAAAATAAGTGCCTATCTGGTTTCGACCCCCGATCTACAATTCTTAAATCGTGGTTGTTATCACTGGGACACCACTGTTCCACATAGGTTATAATAGCATACAACAATAATAAATTAAAATGAAAAATAGTGAAGGGTTTTGAAGCGAGACCGTTTGCTTCCTGAGATCTAGATTTTGTTTACTAGATTTTGTTTCGTTTGTGTCCTAATTATCTATTGCTTAGTTACAATTAAAATGCGGCCAACTAAAAAAAAATTAACTCTGCTTTTCTTATCGGGGAATTAGAGGTAGGTTAGTTATGAAGCATAAGACCTTACAAAAGAAAATGTGAGAGTTATACATAGTTAAGCAATTGATTTTTGGTCTGCTGTGGTTTCCAAACTATAGTGAGATGTCTCACAATGAAAAGAAGTTTAATTTAAGTAGGTACATACTAAAGCAGAAAAATATCTTACTTATTACCATAAATCGATTCATTATTTACCTTTGCGGCATCGCTTCACCTCTCCAGAATATCGCCCGCCACAGCTTGCGCCAACTTGTGTAATTTTGACAAGTTTAAAATTTTCCACCTCTCCCCCCGCGCCGTCAGACCCCGCCTGTCATTCTTCAGAACTCCACGTGAATTAGATGATGTTTTTGGGGGACAAGTGTTGAATTAAATATTGTTTTGCATTTGCAATATTTGAAATAAGTTCAGTTGAAGGAATGGCGCCATATGCTTGTAGGATTCTAAGATCGGCCATTTTGTTTCTTTGTGTTGGGCCTATCGTTGTAATTAAACCGTTATTAACCAAAATCCGAGGTTTAAAACCCGTTGTAAACGGTTTAAAACCATGACCACGTCACGTCACGGGGCTGTACATTGATTACGTATTAAGTTAATGGCTAATTGAAACTTTCACCATTTTTATTAAAATATAGGATTTCCTATATTATAGTTTGAGTATTTTTTCAAATTAGACAAACTGAAAATGTCCTAAATCAGGAAGTAGGTCACTTCGTGTGAAACTACAGTGCATTCTATAAAAGAAAAAACATTTAAGACATCCTTTTCTAAGTATTTCTTTTTTTTCTGCATCATAAAGCTTGGGTTTTGCCTTGTGTGCTGTACTTTTTCGCTGACTTTACATTTTTGGACAAAAAGATAGTAAAATTCACAATTCTAGTAAGTCTTAAATTTAAATGATAGCAGAACATGACGGGCAATGGCACAATAAAGCCAAAAATACTGCAAAAGAATTGATGAAAAACCTAGTTTGACGCTTCCATTTTTCTCCCATCTCTTTTTCATTTCATTTGCAAGAGAAAGAAAGCTTATTTTTTAGTTCAGTTGGTGAGTTTATTCACTTTTCTCACACTATATCTGCATTATACCTGCAAACAGGAAAAAGGGGTACAATTCAAAACGTAACACAGTACACATCAAGCTGCCTCTTGGGATAACACAGACATTTGAATTCAGGTATACTCGGAATTCTATCGGTCCCCTGAGAGACCAGCTTGAAGAAGGATATTGTTACGAAAATCTCGAGAATTTCATATAGGCAGGTGTGTTTTGATATTTTTTGCTGAGTAGCTCAACAATTTCAAGGACTGGTTATTTCTTACTTATGGCTTATGGTGCTTACACTCCTCACGCATTAGACAAAAAGTAGTTCTTTCAGGTTTGTCGTTATTTTCATTTCATTACTAGCTTTTGCCCGCGGCTTCGCCCGCGTGGATGTCGGAAATTAACGCAGGAGGACGTACTACCGCGATAAGATGTGTTAATTCAGGTTATATTATAGGTAATAGCTGTTACCCGCGACTTCGTCCGCGTGGTATTTAACTAAAAGTTTTTCATAAAAACTGTCTTTGAAAACTATGCTGACATACGTCACCAACTACGCTGACATACGTCTCAAAATTCAGCGTGTTTTTAGTTTTTTTAAACTATTATTTATTTTTTCTAAAATAAAAGTAGCCTAAGTTACTCCTTGTTACATCAGCTATCTGTCAGTGAAAGTTCCGTCAAAATTGGTCCAGCCATTTCAGAGATTAGCCGGAACAAACAGACAGACAGACAGACAAAAATTGTAAAAAATGTTGTTTTGGTATATGTACCGTGTATACATCCATATACACTTAGTAAAAAGTGGTTATCTTAATATTAAAAACAGACACTCCAATTTAATTTATTTGTATAGATGGGTCGTAACTAAGTAATAACAGCCACACGAAGCGATCGATCAGGTTAAGCTACGGTTGCCGCGGTCAATCTGTGGGTGGGTGATGACATGAACATGATATGAAAATAGAAATATGAAAGCTTTGAAAGCTATAGCCACTTGTTTGTCTCTAGGCGTATGTCGTTGTTAGACATGGTAATATTCCATTTAACTTTTTGCGTTTTTTTTTTGTACTTTAACCCTTGATGAAATTTGATGAAAGGGCTCGTGGTTAAATTAAAACAGCAGCATGAGTTGATCTACCAGGGTCGCGAGATGTTCGAAAGAGACACCGTGACCCTGGCACATGGGCAACTGAAGGAACACCGGTGGGTTTTAGTCAGTAAAAGTCTGACACGCCCTCCCGCACCGCCCAAGAGCGGGAGACGTCATTAGATGATTTGCCATAAAAAAAGCACGAGTTGATCGAAGCTTAAGCTACGCTCGCCGAGGTCGGTGCGTGGATGGGTGACCATATTTACATACCGAGACTCTGTGTCTCAGACATTACGTTGAGCTGTTGGTCCCTGCTATTATTGTTAGGTCATTGTCAGTCATTACGGGACTTCTGAAGCCCGAAAGTCTGATAACCAGTCTTACCAAGGGGTATCGTGTGACCCAGTAACTGGGTTGCAAAGGTCAGGGGGCTTACTCTTCAACCTAATTATTTGGTACTCTTGAAAACAATAGTGTCAACATTGGAACAACAACAACGCCCGATCTCAAATCCACTTAGTTCAAAAAAATGGACACCCAATTTAAACACATTTTGGCGCTAGCGTCGAACTCAAGAATACAAAAAGTTCCAATTCCAATGTCAATCGATCGGAATTAAAATCAAGAGTAAGCACCCATATAGGCATGCGCTCCATGTGGCTCGCAGAAAAGTGGTATTCATCTGCATCTGCTTAGACTGGAACCTGACGCTAAACATAATTGGGTAAGAGGAAAGCTATGGTTATACTATTTATAATGAATTATCTATCACTGACTGAGTTTCATGTAATTTGTTTTTGTCTTTCCAGCCTTCGCAAAAATGATAAAACTGAGAATTTTTCTGTGAGTTAGAAAAAGTCGGAGCAGCTTATTTTAGGCCCCACAGCATATTTATTTCCACATTACATCTTCCCTAAATATAAACCCGACACGCTCCTTAACAAAAAGGGTTGCCATTATTCGAGAAAATATTTTTCTTCCAACCTTAGGGTGAAAGCTCCAATTCTCGTCCGTTCGTACCTAATTGTCGTTTTTACCCTACACGTCACGTGTTGACGGAAGTGATATTAATTTAGGGTTCCGTAGGGTGGGTAAACAATTGACCGCTTGGTGTATTATTGTTATTTTCCCTTCGGACCCTTTTTCGTGGATATTGTGTCTTTATTTTGAAGGTAAATCGTTCTGTGTCAACATTGATCAATTGTTGAGCGTGTAGCATTGTTTGTGGGACAAAGGACTTAATATGAATGTCACAGGTACATAATACACATAATGTATGGGTTGATTAATACCTTATGATGTGGGTTGCAAAACTGTAATGGCTTAGAAAGATAGATGGAGTGGTGCAGTTGGGGTCGTAGGTGGGTCAATCTTATAATATCTTAAGACACCTACACAGTAGCTATGTCATTATCAAATTGGTTGTCTGTCAGTTTTTCCACAGATTACTAAAGCTGCGCCGCCGCACCTGCGTCAGATTGCAGTCGGGACGGAATGATGCCACTTTTTTGGGGGGATTTGCCATAATCGCCACGCTTGGCAGGCGGCTTGGCGATCGCAGTTTGGTGGCAAAATGCATAAAAAACGCTGCTGCCCATTCCCTAGTAAGTCCCTCAGTCGCCTCTGACGACACCCTCGGTAAGAAATGGGGTGGTGTCTTTCTTTACCCGCCTGGCATGCGTGGCGATTATTGAAAACTCCCCCAAATTGGTGGAGGCCTATCTCCAGCAGTAGACACCTTTCAGCTGGAATGATGATAGTGATGATGTCTCGAGATGTATGCGGCTGGTATATTTTTAAACAATTAGAAGGCTGTTAAAACTTTACTTAAATTTTTCTTATTTTAACTAAAATTTTCCCGTATTATTCCCCATTCACCGTTCCTTAATTCATATCGTTCGAATTACGAATGTGACCACATTTTGTCACAAAAGTCTAATTTCAATTTCAAAAACCAATTACGCTAAAATTAAGCAACGTCACTTCCCAGTATTTCAGGGTAGCTATAATTGAAAACAAGAGTTCCTCACAACTGTAACGAACACAAAATAATAAACAGAGCTTCAACAATCGAAAAAGTATTCGGGAGGCGCAAACGTCACCTCATTCCTGACAGCGCGGGGATCCTGCAAACTTTTTGATTAATTACATTTCGCTCGCCGTAGAAATATTGCCACATTCCAGGTAGAAGTTATGCGAAAGGTTGCAGAATTAGCAACCGGTAGAGGTGTCGAAGACAGTCTTTGAGAGAAGTAAGATACTTAAGTCGTGTGATAATAAAAACTTTACGTTTTATCAGTTTTATTTATATTACATAAAACTGCAGCAGCCACAGCCACGGATTAACGCACACGAAGAAATCCCAAACAAAGTTTTCTGCAAGCTTAAGTTTAATAATAAGGCCTTCTCATTTATTGGACTATACGTGTATGAAAAAGTTAACAAAAAGCTCAACATCTAGTTTTAGACGAAGTTTGGCTGCAAAAACAGGTTCAGGAATGGCTGCTTGGGCTTAACTATATTGAAACAGAAAACCTTCTATCTTGCAACTCCTAAAGTATTCATCTTCACATACACGCGTCAACATAGTTGGGAGAAGGCTGAGCATATGTTGATGATATTGAATTGGGCTACTGGTAAAAGATAATATACTTTTGGCATTCGTTATATCACTATCACTTCATGCCTAGTATAAAACAAAGTCGCTTCCCTCTCTCTGTCTCTATGTATGCTTAGATCATTAAAACTACGCAACGGATTTTGATGCGATTTTTTTTAATAGATAGAGTGATTCAAGAGGAAGTTTTATATGTATAATACGCGGGCAAAGCCACTAGCAAAAGCTAGTTTTCTATAAATATTTAAATTCCAAAGCCTTTTCTAAACCTTCTTCATTCTAAGTGTAAAGTATGGAACGCGACTTTCAAGTTTATTACCTGACATGTTTGAAATACCGGTTTTATTGTAGGGGAAGGGAGGCCGGGACGTGTCGGGAAGATTTTTTATATATTTACGTTATGTAATGGACTCAAAGTCAGTAGGAAATGCTGAGGAGTTTACAATCATTCGGTTTGGTTAATGTTTTTTTTTTGGGTGGGAAATCTTCAAATGACGTCTCCCGCTTTAGGGTGGAGCGGGAGGGCGTGTCAGACTTTTACTGATTAAAATCCACCCGTGTTCCTTCAGTTGCCCATGTGCCAGGGCCACGGTATCTCTTTCGAAGTTAATGAAGATTCATGAAACTGGATCTGGAATTGTGAAACTGTAGCGGCATCTACACTGCCAAATGCAAACTACACATCACACAGACGGCACGCAACATCCTGCATCGCGCTAGCAAAGTTTACCGTGCCACTATAATTTATACAACATCCATCAATCGTCAGGTAGTTGCCCACAAGACACAACACTCATCTGGTTAGAGGGTTCTGCTCTTTTCTATGGAGGATGAGTGAACTTTCCACTCTGTTCCTCATACCTCCAAAAGCCATTCGTTGCTTCAAAAGGACAGAGCCTGTCGTGGTCATATGGACGTCATAAAATCACGACAGGATTTTTTTGCACTATGGATTGTCTACTCTCTGGTTTAACCAAGCATTGACAATCCCATAAGCCCGTGTGTACGTCGACGGTTTACCTAAAGGAGGTTACTCACATTTAGCAAGCGTAAAGCCCGTTATCACTAACATTGTTATGCCTTAACAAAAAAGCACTGTTTCGATTTTCTACGCTAGACCAACGCCAGAAGTTTGAAAGTCCTGTGCAGTAGTATTTCTTGGGTGTTTTTTGTGTGAACGTTAATCAGCGCTGTGCTGTGGGTTCTCTATAGCACAGCATCATGCTGAGTGGAGGCCTTATTGTCACAGTCACGACGTGAAGCTGCCGACTATTTATGTTTTTTGCTCTTGATTTTATGTAGATATTGGCGTCACATTGTAAGCAGCACGTGCATTAGCACGCTACGCCATTCTCCCACCTCCTCGCTGATGGGCGGAGTTAGTGCGCGCTACGTGGTAGCGTGCTACGTCGTTGTCCCACCACCAATAATACCGCATAAAAGGCTCCGCACAGCGGCGAATTGGTATTCTAAGTTCAGGCGTGGCCCGGTGCACAGGTCGTATTGCTCTCAATGATTATAACTCTGCCTCACTGTACATTGATATGCTGTAACTGCATTACTGGGTGTCATGGCCATTTTAATAAGGTGTTAAATTAATAATTATGGAAATCGATTAAGTACAGTTTCGTGTAAGGTCTATTGATTAAATAATTCCTTAATATTGAAAGAACCTCTTTTATTTTACAATATGACCCTCTGCCTTCATAGATTTATTTTTGTTTTATTTTTGTAATTACCTAAGTAATCGAGTAAATAATCATTTTAACTGAACGTGTTTCTGTGACCGATTCTTCTTTTCTTCACATTTTCGGTTTCGCACAGTGTCAGTTATAAAAAGAATAAGTTCCTTGTCAAAGAAGGTGAATAAGTGAAGGTGAAGGTGAATACTCACCTTCTTTGACAAGGAACTTATTGTTTTTTGTCATTAACCGAGCATCAATGCAGACTAGAAACTGCTAACGAGAATTTGAAAAGGAAAAATCCAGTCACATTTTGCTCATCAAAGAGATGGAGCCGAGGACTCATGCTCCGCAATCATACTTAAAACCACTAAAACAACGAACCAGCCCACAAAACCAAAATGTTTTTATTTTAGTTCGACGTACGATCACTATATCTCACCAATACAGTTCTCTTATTTTATTCTCAACGTAGTTCAACGGTGCTATCGTTTTTTAATCCGTCCAAACATAGAAATAAAAGCTGAACAATAAAAGTGTTTCATCAAAACATTTTTAATGGACAAAACAGCAGTATTCCATTAAAAACTAAAGGTTTTATGCAAAACAATTTCAAGTCACTCGGGTTGTGATATCAAAATGGCGGACGGCTAACATAAAACATGAAGTGAGTGCTGTGATTGGAAAATGAGTTTATTAAAATAGTCGTGGGGAAAATAAAATATGCTTTATCTATACTAATATTACAAAGCTGAAGAGTTTGTTTGTTTGTTTGATTGAACGCGCTAATCTCAGAAACTACTGGTCCGAATTGAAAAAATCTTTTTGTTTTGGTTAGCCTATTTATCGAGAAAGACTATAAGCTATATAACATCACGCTGCAATTAAGAAAAGCGGAGCAGTAATGAAAAATGTTGCAAAAACGGGAAAAATCGCACGGGCAGGCGATTCGACGCGACGGGAAGGGTCGGGGGAACAAGAAATTTAACGCGGACGATCTCGCGGACAGAAGCTAGTAATAAATCATTTGTATTAAAAACATAACATCACACCTTGTTTATCCAAAGGGTTGGGCAGAGATGTACCTACAGTAAATCCACGGTTCGTTTGTTATGTTTAAGTCCCATGTTAAAGGTGGTGAGCCTATTGCCATCATCATCATCATCATCATTTCAGCCGTAAGACGTCCACTGCTGGACTTAAGCCTCCCCCAATTTGGGGGCTTTGCCATAATCGCCACGCTTGGCAGGCGGGTTAGCGATCGCAGTATGGTGGTAAAATGCATAGAGAACGCTGCTGCCCATTCTCTAGTAAGTCCCTTAGTCGCCTTTTACGACACCCACGGTAAGAAATGGGGTGATGTTATTCTTTACGTCCGGCACCACACGATACTATTGCCATCAACCGGGCACAAATACAGACTCCGGGTTACTACTGAAAATTGCAAATAGAAAAACCAAATAATATTTTACTCGATCTGGGAATCAAACTCGGGACCTCATGCAAAGCAGAGCCTGCCAGGGTCACGAGATTTGTTCGAAAGAAATACCGTGGCCCTGGCATATGAGCAACTGAAGGAACACGGGTGGGTTTTAGTTAGTAAAAGTCTGACTCGCCCTCCACCCAGAGCGGGAGACGTCATTTGATGATTTCACACCCGCAAAAAAAAAAATGCTAAGCAGAAAATGTCCTTCATCATTTCAGCCGTAAGACGTCCACTGCTGGACTTAGTACTCCCCCAATTTGGGGGTTTTGCCATAATCGCCACGCTTGGCAGGCGGGTTGGCGATCGCAGTATTTTGGTAAAATGCATAGAGAACGCTGCTGCCCATTCTCTAGTAAGTACCTTAGTCGCCTTTTACGACACCCACAGGAAGAAATGGGGTGGTGTTATTCTTTACGTCCGGCACCACACGGTACTAAAATGTCCTTAGTAAAAAGTATAGCAATATGAGTTACTGCTATAACAGGCATGTAACGTTTCCCTTTAAGAAAAGTAATATCTACAGTTAGGCGTGTTTAACGTCACTGGTGAGTATTAAGTTAGTAATTAGCTGCTATTATTGGAGTATATATTTGAACCTATTGTTTTTGTGGAAAAGTAACAGAGATAAAAAATATCGTTTTTAACCAGATGAAACTCATCTCTACTTAATCACTACTTTTGCTTGATAGAATATTAATTTGCAACAAGGAAGTAAGTGATCATAAAAATCTTCAGAAGATATACGTATTAATAATTGGTTTATCTTAAATTTAGGGGAATGCGTTAAGGTATTCGGCAAAATTCTAATTTTTTGACGTCATTCAGTGGGATTATAATGAACTTAGTGGGTTGTTTTGATGATTTTAATGGTCATAATTATGTAAATAAATACATACATATTACGACCGTCAATCGTATTTGTTCAACTTGCAGTCTGACACTGGCTGGCAAATGGCAAAAAAAAAAACGAAAGAGAGTTAAAATTTCGCTGGTACCCTGACACTTCCCCCTGAAATTTAATGTCTCATAACCACTTTTTTTCATTCCACGGTCGGGAATATTTCGAAAAGATATAAAAGTCACTTCCCAAACTCATGCAGAGAACAAAAGAGTGCCACGCACCCTAATTGTGTAACACACTATCAATCAGAATCGAAATGATTTTGAATGATAATGCTTATCGATTGCTTCCTATGTTTGAAAAATTTGTCGTATCAACTAGGTAAATAACGCAATGAATGTTGTCGAACTGTCAAAATTAAAGCCACTCGTATTGTTAGTTATTATCATTGTCTACCTAGCCTTTTCCTATTTTGGAGGCAGCTTCTAACCGTGTGCAGCTGAATATCAGTTTTTTTATGGAACGCCTGCCTATTTGACCTCTACAATCCAGTAACTGGGTAATACGGTACCCCTTGGTTAGGTGGTTGTCAGACTTTCGGGCTTCTGACGACCTGTAACGACTGTCAAAGATCCAAAAATGCCAGCAGATATCAACGGCTTAACGTGTTTTCCGAGGCATGGAAGGATCTGCCAGGGTCGCGAGATTGTTCGAAAGAGATACCGTGACCCTGGCACATGGGCAACTGAAGGAACACGGGTGGGTTTTAGTCAGTAAAAGTCTGACACGCCCTCCCGCTCCGCCCAGAGCGGGAGAAGTCATTTGATGATTTCCCATCCAAAAAAAAAAGTCACGGATGGGTCTTGGTATGTAAAGATGGTCACCCATCCACGAACCAAACTTGGCAAACGTAGCTTAACCTTGTGGCTAAGTAATAACAGCCGCACGGATCCATCGATCAGGTAAAGAGTGTTACACGATTTCCCCACTGTCATGTCTTTATTAGCTAGGTAGATATCTCAAACTCCGGCAGAGAACACAATATTGTGGCATCTACAATTTAGACATAAAGTCTTATCTCGGTAGGTACAGTATTGATATAGATAGAGGCTATTAATTCGTCGATCAGACGACGGTCACAATTTGAGACTAAACCCTTCCCGCTTCTACCTGTTATTGATGCCACGGATATTACGTTGCGTGGAAGTGACAGGTCACAAAGACCTTTGATATAGAATAAATGTTAAAAAAACATCGTTTTAAGTGTACTTTCTGCGTTACTTTGGACGTAGACTTGACAGTCAGGTAGATACTGTTGTACTTTGCCTTTTTAAACGATTTCAAAAAAAGGAAGAGGTTCTTTGTTCGACTGTATACAGGAAGATTTTTTCTTCACCGTCCAAATTATGGTATATTAATAATATGCGAAAATCATTTAATACGTGTTTTTTCTTTTAGTCTCACTCAATACAAAAATATTGAGATATCACATCACAAAGTTATCTATAAAAAGTTGATGATTCTGGACACCACCGCGCGCTAGGTAATAGTGCGGGCTATTACCTAGTGCGTATGCACCGCGCTAGGTATTAATTTCGGCGGCCCACCCCGCGCGCCGCCGAAATTAATTGAAAACAATAATAAACAAAGTTGCAAATTTTCCCTTCATACTCTCACGAGCGGCAAGTGTAGTATTATTAACGTTTAACTCAGTGACCACGCAGAGCGGATAATTCTTTCGAGAAAATGATTTAAAATGAAAATTTTATGTATCGTTTTTTTTTTTCAAAAATGGATTTATTGGATGATACATAATGCCTAGAAAAAATTTGGACGGTGACTAAAAAATCTTCCTGTATATTTAAAAGCAGGATATGTTCGACTGTATGTATGTTTTTATGTACGTACACCAGTTTCTTCACCAATTGTAAACCGATTTTCCAAATGATTATTTTTATATATGGGTCATGCAGCTGGACCACCCCAACAGCATGACCCATCTATAAAAAAAAGAAAATATAAATTGTATTGACTTTACTAGGGTACTTATGAACAATATTAATACGTATTTCATCCACTTTGTATATCATGATTGTTTTCTAATATTACTTGCCAGTGTTGTTTACCTGTGTTTTGTCCGTGTGGTGCCGGACGTAAAGAATAACACCACCCCATTTCTTCCCGTGGGTGTCGTAAAAGGCGACTAAGGGACTTACTAGAGAATGAGCAGCAGCGTTCTCTATGCATTTTACCACCATACTGCGATCGCCAACCCGCCTGCCAAGCGTGGCGATTATGGCAAAGCCCCCCAAATTGGGGGAGGCCTAAGTCCAGCAGTGGACGTCTTACGGCTGAAATGGTGGTGGTGGTTGTTTACCTGGCCAATTACAGTAGTGGTATATGCGTAGAAACCATGACTAAAAAGAGAAAATTAGTAAACTGTTTTGCTAAAAAAACATCCGCTTTCCAAAAAAATTAAACACTACAAAGTGGTAAATAACTTTAATTTTTGAAGTCGGTGACAAAAAACAAAAACAGGTAACAGTTTTACTTCAAATGGCATGCAGAAAATGAAATGAGCAGCATTTTTAACCGACTTCAAAAAGGAGGAGGTTCTCAATTCGGATGTTTATATATATATTTTTTTTTTAATGTATGCTCGGCCATAACTTCGTCATATAGACGGATTTGAAAAATTCTTTTTTTTT
Source organism: Aporophyla nigra (assembly GCA_947507805.1). Taxonomy (NCBI): domain Eukaryota; kingdom Metazoa; phylum Arthropoda; class Insecta; order Lepidoptera; family Noctuidae; genus Aporophyla; species Aporophyla nigra. The sequence goes on along the minus strand of OX382304.1, from coordinate 21,847,761 downwards.
GTTTGAAAGGGGTTTATTCCGAAATGGTCCCATATAAATTTCTATAGATCTGATGATGAGTTCCAGAGATAGACACCGGAACTCTTTAAAAAATAACAGCAAATCAACCGCGATTTCTGCTATCGCATAAATATGCATTGTTTGTTTGGAATTAGTGCGGGGTGGATACCACAACTAAAAATTTTAAATAAAAACTTTTTTACAAAAAAAAAAACAACCGACTTCCTTAAAAAAACTTCCGCAAAAAAACCATAAATACAGATCCTAAGACACCGACTTCCGAAATTAAAGTTATTTTTCACTTTGTAGTGTTTTTAAGGAAGTCGGTTGTTTTTTTTTTGTAAAAAAGTTTTTATCTTCTTAAAATTGCATATAAATGATTGTTTGATGTCGTTGTCTCTGTCTCTGAGAACTTGAAACTGTTCATCGTTACGTGGCTTTAGACTGATTGTGGAAATAAAGTAACCTATGGTCTATCTCCCTCTCCACCCTCACATTCACTACCATTCACCTACACATTCACTTCTATTCACATACATAGTCACCTCCATTCACGTACACATCAACAACATTCATCTACACATTCACAACCTCAATGTTCACAATGCACCCTTTGACTGCTTCAGTTGTGTTATTTTATTTTCTATTTTATCTTGTGTTAATTTTTTTATTTTTGTTTTAATTGTTTAATTGTGCTAGTTATTTATTTTTATTATTATTTTCTTTTTTGGTTTTAATTGCATTTTTACGTAATAATAGTTTAGTAAGAAACACATCTTACCCACTTGTCTACTAGTATCATGCCACAAAATGGGGTCTGGTGACCTGTAATACAGGTTTTTCTGAAGCCTACATCAGGCACCAGCTCTTACAATGTGAATTATTATCTATAGTCAAAACTGTTATGCTACAAACCATTGTGAGAGAAATAAATAAACTTTTATTTATTATTTATTTATTTATCTTTGGTACCTACCCCTGCTTTCATTGGGTTTCTCATCATACTAGTTCTCAATAGCAGGACCTACACATCTACGAATAGAAGAGGAAATATACTTGGTTGTATCAATGCGATTGACCATACATTCATATCGTAATCAAGCCGACAGTCAATTTTAATCAACCGATACGCACTTGCATTGTGCCATTTTTAATTATCGCGAAGTGCTGATTGCCAAAAATCAATTGAATTTGTGAGCCCTGTTTAATTAAATGCCAATCAACGTGGTGAAATGTCACTACTATCTCTGAATGGGATGGCAGTTCAATTATAGTCTGTAACTTGATATCCATAATAATATTGTAAATTTTACATGGGAAAGTGAGAATGTCGACCGTCTGTCTGATTTTGGTTAGTTTTCAAAGCGAATTACAAATTCAATTCAGATAGGATAGCAGTATGTATCTACTTTGAAAGTTTAGGCCTTCGCTTATAAACAATGTACATTTTATGCTAAGTTTATCTGTATATTGAAATGAAGTCTGTATCTGAAACGTAAATATTTAGATTCTAGGACCACGTCTTGCTAAAAGTTTCAAATAACACAATGGTACGTAAGTTCCGTCTCTTTTTTATTTCATCTGTTAGTAAAGGACAGCAATACCTCAAGCTGCTATTGAATAATCTCCAAGATTTGCCACATCTAGTATTAATAGATCAGAAATACGAATCAGGGACAAAGTTATTTCAATTATAATGCAATTAAAATCTAATTTTGTGGGTTGTTAAACTTCGTACGATGGATTCAAATTAAATTACACCCCGACCGATATGTTTGAATATTTGTACATTATGTACCTATAGCTATGTATATGGTACGATCCGTTGGTATGAATATATAATACGACAAAGTGACAGTTACTTCGTGACTGTCCTTAACATGGACACACATCCAAGAGGTAGCAGACCACCGGCCACATGGTGGTCAACTGTCACGAAGGCCCTCTAATCTTAGGTATCCATTGAGACGACCCAGTACCGAAATTCGAAGCGCAAATGCACAAGGAAGCTCGAACCCTGATAAACTCGAAAAATGGCAGGAGGAAGAAAAAGCTAAGATTAAGTCCTGATTTAGACCTTAAAACATACCTAGGAATATCATTAAGTTACAAAAAAACAAGGCGTTGGTAGAAAGCCATACAGTTCTACGTTGTCATGTTTCAAGCTTACTTAATACCCAGAGGTCGGAATTAGGTAGAGTTATTTATGTACTTACCTTACACTGATTTCATACAATGAAAGAATAAAGTGGATATGCCCCAAATCCGGGATTAATTTTGATGAGTAGAAAAATTCCGTGATCTATTTATAAAAAAGGCGAAGTATAAGTATGAGAATTTGCTTAAGACTATTTTATTTTATTTTTTATTTTATTTATTTAAGGAAAAACAAACAGTAACACAATAAGAGATAGACATATTTTTTGACTGGCCTGTTAGTCTAGTGGTTAGTGACCCTGACTGCAAAGACTGAGGTCGTGGGTTCGATTCCCACCTAGGACAAATCTTTGTGTGATGAGCACAATCATTTGTCCTGTGTCTGGGTGTAATTTATCTATAATATGTATGTATTTAGAAATATATAAGTATATATATCAGTTGTCTGGTTACCATAGTACAGGCTCTGCCTAGTTTGGGATCAGATAACAGTGTGTTGGTTGTCCTAAGATATTTATTTACATATTATCTTAGATATTAAATTTTGAACAATGGTGCTACCCACAACGTTCTCCACAGATTACAATGCAAAGTATTTAAAACTAGCTGATAACACAGATACAATACCTATACAACAGCCATTGTCCTAGAACTCTGGAACTGGATTTTGAAATTTAAAAAATAAATAAAAAAAGTAAGAAAAAGTAAGTTTGTGTGCATACATGCTTAAATTATATTGATACATGATTAAATTACATTGCGCTATTTTAAATTACTTTGTGATCCTTTAGGGTTGCTCAGATTTGCTTCTTAAATGCATTTTTATTAAGGAAAAGAATGTCGATTACGTTAAATTCATCGTTATATGTCTTAACCAAACGATGAACCGGTGAACGCGAGCCAGCGTTGGATTAACAGAGGCTAGTAGCAAAAAGACGTCGAGTGCGTACCTCACGTACATGACTATTAATAATTTGTATTGTGAATTTAATATTAATAAAAATTGTATGTTAATTATCTTTTTTTTAAATATTGTTAGTCACACGGGATTGTCTATTAGAAATCCCAGGAAGATCCATATTAATATCAACATTTCGATGCAAGTACATAAATAACTCTACCTAATTTCGACCTCTGTTAATATCCTACGAATCCCACAAATATATTAAAGATTGTGAGAATTGATGGATAGATGGGCGTTTGTTAGTCTATCACGGAAAATAACTGAATGGCCGAAATTTTGATAAAATTTTGAACTTAGATAGACCATAATCTCCATTAACACTTAAGATACTCAGTATTTTAGTATAGCGTCCTTGTGGGATAATTTTCGTCCTCCACGAAGGTCAAGCCGCCGGCAAAAGCTAGTGCTGAAGAAATTTATCCAACTAGGCTTTCTACAAACGCCTAGTTGTTCAGTAACTTAATGGTATTCTTAGATGTTTTTTAAGCCTTGTTCTATATTAAAACTTACCCAATCTGCCTTGGAAATCAATCGTGAAACAAATGCTGTAAAATCAAAATTAATTTAATAACACTAAACTGAAAATCAGTACTTTTTAACGACAAAAATACACATAATGCCTGCATTATGTGTATTTTTGTATATCAAATGTATTAACTTTACTACTGATTAATCATGCAGTTTTGATCTGCGGGATATTGCGTAAAACACTAACAGAAAGAATGACTTTAATATCAATCACTGAACGGTAAACTGTCACTGTTGTTGAACTGTCAATAGTTCAACAAAATTCATTGCGTTATTTACGTTGCTCAGCAGACAAATTACCCGAACATATGAAGCAATGTATTACCAATATCCTACATAATGATTCATATTCTGATAGTGATTTGGATTTGTTGTCATAGGGCTATCGCGTGGATGGAGTGGTGACTGCGTATCGGAAGACCTAGAGTTGGAAGTTCTTCCATAAGGTGGACCAATAACCTTTTGAAGACCACAGGTATCCGCTGGATGCGAGAAGCACAGAACCGGTCGAAGTACCGGAGCTTGGGGGAGGCCTATGTCCAGCAGTGGATGTCTTTCAGCTGAGATGATAATGATGAGAGCAATTTTATTCCAAATACTTTGATCCCTAGATACTTTTAATATGTGTATTAGACCTTAGAGTACACCAGTATCAACTCAGCCTGTCGCAGTCCACTGATGGACAAAGGCCTCTCCCATGCTGCGCGACCACACCCTGTCCTCCGCCCTCTCGCATCCAGTCTTGCATACTAGCAGCTGGTATTTAAATAATACAAGATCAAACAGAAGACTTTAGTGCAATACTAAAGACGTAATTCAAGCAACTTTCCTAGTCCTAACAACCTTTAAAACAACACAAAACCCCACTTAATCCAAGTAGATTAACTCCAGACTTCACGTCGTGAATCACAATTTTAAACCAAATAAAAAAAGATAGGAACTGACTGTAGCACTTTGCGTTAAGAGTCTGCATTTAATCTCTGCACTGACTTGTGCTAAATTGCTGACATCAATCCGCGTGATCACTGCGCTAAAGCTTGTACTGCTTCTCTGTGTGTTTTGGGAGATCTTATCTCTAGTCTTTGCAGTACTTGTATGATTAAGGTACTTCGTTTAAATAGGTTGGAAGTGTTTCTTTTTAATATAGCGATTTGGGACTGTATTGCAAGGACTGAAGTAGTCTAAGTATTAAGTGACGTTTTATGTCTCGTATACGCTTGTTAACGTTTGTGTGCTATGTTGATTATTATTGGAACGAAGGTCCTTATCGCGCGTTGTGAAAGGGGGCTAGACGGAAAAAATTCTTACGAAAAGTTGTCACGACACTTTTTAACCGACTTCAAAAAAAGGACGAGGTTTCTCAATTCGACTGTATATTATTTTGTTGTTTGTATATTGTTGTTTTTTTGTTGTGAGTAGAGAGAGAGAGAGAGAGACAGGGAGAGAGGGAGAGAGAGAGACAGAGAGAGAGAGAGAGACAGAGAGAGATAGAGAGAGAGAGAGATAGAAAGAGAGAGAGAGACAGGGAGATAGGGAGAGAGAATATTTTTGTTGAGTGTATACAGGTTTTTTGTACATAAAAAAATTATTTAAAAAATTATAAAAATTATGAATCCTGGAAAGGAACTTCGTTCCATCCGGGTGTCCCTTGACACCTCTAAAGTTTTACTCTGGGAGTTTGAGGAACAGTAAGGGTCAAGTGGTATCGGCCTCGACTTACGAGTGGTAACTCGTGGGTTCGAACACTTCGAACCCATGCAGGTGCTTTATTTTGCTCCGGCATGTCAATTCAAACACATGTGACATCCACCCGTATTTAACCCGCGTGGTCTGTGTTCCACCAGACAGTGGGGACATTATAGGCATATTCGCCCATAAATTACAGACACTGTGATATTATGATGGAATCACTATCCTTGTTAACCAAAGTGTCGATTTCTTTGTTGTAATCTTAAATACCATAATCCGTGTGTTTGTAGGCAAGTAATGAGTATGAAACAAGTGAAGCAGACGCCCAGAGCGGGAGAAGTCATTTGATGATTTCACATCCAAAAAAAAATCGTTTTACTTATACTAGTCGTCGCCTAGTAGTCGAAATTCGACTATAATTCATTTTAATTTTAAGTTTGAATGATATGAATGACCTACTTATAACATTATCTTAATTATTTGACACATTGTTTGACATTCAGTAAGACTATAGACAAAAAACCGGCCAAGTGCGAGTCGGACTCGCGCACCGAGGGTTCCGTACAAACCTGCAGGTCATCATCATCATCATTCGTCATCATCGTTTATGAAATGAAATGTTTTTTTTTAATTTTTATATTTGTGTTGACTGAATGAAAGGTAAATTGTGGTTTACGATTTATGACGTATTAAAAAAAAACTACTAACTAGATCTCGTTCAAACCAATTTTCGTTGGTAGTTTTCATGGTAATGTACATCATATATTTTTTTTAGTTTTATCATTCCCTTATTTTAGAAGTTACGGGGGGGGGGGACACACATTTTACCACTTTGGAAGTGTCTCTCGCGCAAACTATTCAGTTTAGAAAAAAATGATATTAGAAACCTCAATTTTATTTTTGAAGACCTATCCATAGGTACCCCACACGTAAGGGTTTGATGAAATTTTTTTTTTGTGTTTCAGTTCTATGTATGGGGAACCCCAAATATTATTGTTTTAAAAAAAAATGATATTAGAAACCTCAATATCATTTTTGAAGACCTATCCATAGATACCCCACACGTAAGGGTTTGATGAAAAAAAAAAAATTGAGTTTCAGTTCTATGTATGGGGAACCCCAAATATTATTGTTTTTTTTCTATTTTTGTGTGAAAATCTTAATGCGGTTCACTGAATACATCTACTTACCAAGTTTCAATAGCACAGCTCTTATAGTTTCGGAGAAAAGTGGCTGCGACATACTCGGACAGACAGACAGACAGACAGACAGACAGACATGGCGAATCTATAAGGGTTCCGTTTTTTGCCATTTGGCAACGGAACCCTAAAAAGACAAATAATATTAGTCTCTCCTCATTTTGACCACAAACTTCAACCATAAATAAAAAAGAATTTATGTGTGTCTGTTTGTCAAACGCATGGTAGTGTATGTAACGTGTTATTTATTGAAAATAATGTATTTTTACGCATAATTAAAAAAAATATATTAGCATTCGTCACTTCTTCTGTGTATAAACTATAAGTGTGCGAAATTTTATACTCCTCCGTCCCCCCAATTTTCGTACAAAGGGATCAAAAGTTTTCGCTTCACGTATTAATATATAGATTATGCGTTCAATGATGTAACATAGGCAGCGTAGTCGTGCATATTATGGGGAATACAGCCCAGAACCAAAAATTCGAAGACATGTGACATCTACCAACTACCGCGTGGTAGATTACGGCCCACTTCCTCTCACTGAGAGGAGGCCTGTGTTCCAGCAGTGGGAATAATAAAGGCTGATTATGGATGGATGAATAGGTACTGTGGGTGTACTATAGGTACATCTCTGCTTTACCCATCGCGGAACACAGGCGTAATTACTATGTGTTGTTCCTTAATAACCTTATTAAATTAATCTAGACAAATAAATAAAATTGAAGTGTCTGTTTGTAATATTAAGATAACCACTTTTTACTAAGTGTATAAGTATATGGATGTATATACGGTACATATACCAAAACAATATTTTTTCCAATTTTTGTCTGTCTGTCTGTTTGTTCCGGCTAATCTTTGAAATGGCTGGACCGATTTTCACTGGCAGATAGCTGATGTAACAAGGAATAACTTAGGCTACTTTTATTTTAGAAAAAAAATAGTATCTCACGAAAAAAAATAAAACTAATGAAAAACTTTTTTGTTAAATACCACGCGGAGGAAGTCTCGAGTAACAGCTAGTTTAAAATATGAAGATAAACCAATGTCGAAATTCAGATGATGTCATATTTGAAACCTATTCTAGACTTCCCTTAAGATTATGCTGTCAGATTTTGTTTGTCAAGTTTGAGAACTTTACAAATAAACTTTACATCATTTGGGACTACTTTTAAAGTAAAGAAGAATTCTATTCGATTTCTTTTATTCAAAGACAACATTAAAGAATATACCATGTGATGTATAGCAGTAACTTCGATACGTGCGAAGAGATTGAAGTTGAAAATTCTTCTACTGCGCCATTCTTAGTTAAACTTATCAGAATTATGTGATAATGGTGCCGATTCCCTTATTCACAAACTAAACTAAATTTAAGTTCAGTGCATCTTTTTCTTTCTATTTCATTAAGGAAAGGACAGAAGATACATTTTAGTTTAGTCCTGTCAAAGTAATCAGCGCTTGACGTAAATTGACGTAATTTTAGTAGGCAAGTTTTTAATCACGTCTAAACTTGTATGGAGCGCTGATTAATTTGACAGGACTAAACTAAAATTTTTCTTTTGTCCTCTTCTTAATGAAATACAAAGAAGAAGATGCACTGAACTTAAATTTAGTTTAGTTTGTGAACAAGGGAATCGGTACCAATATCTTGTTGTTATCTTGAAGAAATATTTCGTCACACAATAGACCTACTTTACTAATTAATGGTGGTGTATTAATTAAATTGTGATCTTGTATACTGTAAATCTTTTAATGCATTATAATGCACTTTAACTTAAATACAGGAAGATTTTTTAGTCACCGTCCAAATTTTTTCTAGGCATTAGGTATCATTCAATAAATCCATTTTTGAAAAAAAAAAATGATTTATAAAATTTTCATTTTTAATAATTTTTTCGATAGAATTATCCGCTCTGTGTGGTCACTAAGTTAAAGGTTAATAATACTACACTTGCCGCCCGTGAGAGTATGAAGGGAAAATTTGCAACTTTGTTTATTATTGTTTTCAATTAATTTCGGCGGCGCGCAGGGTGGGCCGCCGAAATTAATACCTAGCGCGGTGCATACGCACTAGGTAATAGGCCGCACTTTTACCTAGCGCGCGGCGGTGTCCAGAATCATCAACTTTTTATAAATAGCTTTGTGATGTGATATCTCAATATTTTTATATTGAGTGATACTAAAAGTAAAAATACATATTAAATGATATTCGCAAAATATTAACATATCATAATTTGGACGGTGACTAAAAAATCTTCCTGTATATCATTTTTCTCTATCATAATTCCTTATCACATGCCGTGGCTCTAGTACAGGAACTCCTGCTACAAGAGCCACGGTTAGACTGGTGTTTGTGACTTGAAGAGAACCACCCCTGACGTATACTTACCTTTAATAACTTACACTAGCTATTAAAAACATAAATTTAAACACAAATACAAAAAAAAAAAACAGACGAATTGAGAACTACTCCTATTTTTGAAGTCGTACAAAAAATCAACTCAACATTTTCCAATTACAAACAGTTTCCACAGCTAAATAACCTAATTGTCCTCACCAACATTAAAATAACGATTATTAAAGTCACTACTTTTATTAAAACAGGGGTAACAAAGGGCACGATTGCCCAATTTCTAAAATCAACTAAAGAGGGACCATTCAGAATTTAGATGTTTACTTAACGTACCTATTTATACGCACTGAAACGGAAAAGGTATATTTTGTATTAAAACTGGAGACTTTCAGTGGCCATGATAGCAAAGAACCCCAAAATAAAGGGGTGGGAATTCTACCCCCTAACACGTAAAGTTATCCCTCGCGAGTTGTAAAACTACCCTTTCTTATTCGAGCACTGCCTGGGGATATAGCCTAGAGCCTAGGGGAGGTCTGTCATAGAGTAACTAGTATAGGCTATGTTGCAGATGTGCTTTTTTGTGAATAAAATAGAGTTCATTTTTAAATCACACGCAAAGAAAACGCTAAATATGTAGTTTCAAAATCAAATTCGTTATTTTTTGTTTTTCTCTAACCAAATTACCATACGGGAACTTAGTACCGGGATGAAACATATTCTATGTGGTAATCCAGGTTATAATCTATCTGTGTGCCAAATTTCTTCCAAATCCGTTTAACAGTTTTTGCGTGATTAAGTATTAAACAACTAAAATACATTAATAATAGGAAGCAGGATAAACTTACATGGGTGCTTATGAAACGTCAGAAGCTAGCTTCACGGTTCCAATTGTAGTTTTTCATATGGAGAAAAGCTGGCAAGAATCTCCACGGTTACTCTTTTAAAAGTAATTGGCTTTAACAATGTTTTCAAGTTTTGTTTACTTAACATAATTATCACGCCTTTTTTTCTCCGAAGGATTGGGTAGAAGTGTACTAATGCTGGTCCTCTAATCTACCCCAAAAAACACTTGTAACACAGTAAGGTAGTGATTGTATTCTTAATCAATGTAAATAATCAGTTGGAACTCACAACAACTAATTGAAAAGTATAATTTAGATCGTAGTTATTACATCCAGCTGAAAGACGTCCACAGCTGAACATAAACCAACCCCAAGCATCACTATACCATAAAGTTTCTACAAAAAAATGTGCTGTGAAAAGTATTCAAAAGAGACTGAAGAAAATTCAGAGATCTAAAATGTTTTCAGTGTATTATGTGACCTCCGAATTTTCCCGTTTTTCTTTTTGCCCAAATCTTGCCCAACCTCTTAGAGGCAACGCGGTAATATCCATAAACGCCTAGGCACCTAACTAATCGACAGTCATAGTCGCATCCGGGACTCTTCACGGACTATTTGCAATGAACGACTTTTATAACCATCCTGTATCCTTATTTCCACTATGTTTTATTCTTCATATCATCACCTTGGCGCGCCAGCTGTCCGTGACGTCATTATGATGTCACGTCTTTTGTTTATGGCTTTTGTGTCACTGTTATTGAATCGGTAATGTGTTTGGAAATTGCCTAATTTGCCAGACTAAAGTAAAAAAGAAAGGTTCTGTGTTTCTTTTTTCTTATTATAACATCACGCCTTTTGTCTCCTAAGGATTGGGCAGAGTTATACCTATAGTACACATACATAGTATATAACGTACAGGTCTTATTTCACCTGTAATATTTAAGTCCCCTGTAATATGTGGACTTCGGGCTACTACTGAGAAATTCCAGATTGAAAAACTCAGTAACACTGCCCGACCAGGGGATAAAACACAGGCCCTCATTTTCAGCAGTAACGCTTACACCACTGGTCCAACGAGACAGCGTTTTTTCGGGCAGTTCGAACCTTATATGGTAAGCGTTGATCTGTTCGATGATGGAGCAAGCTTACCCATAACATACCCAACCCATATGCACTCTCGACTTCAAGACTTTGAGCTATTTAATTCGATGTTACAATTATAAAAATACCCTGATAATACATACATAAACTCAAGCCTGGATGATGGTAGGCAGAAACTGCAGAACGACAACTGCTATGATCCTTACGATGAACCTCTCATGATTTCAATACAAATAGTTCACACCTTCCATATGTATAAGTATCAAAATAAGCAGCATTATTTAAAAAATGCCCTACAAAAATCATTGTCCTTAAAATATCCATTGAAAGCCGAAAGGTATTCCGCAGATCTGTCTCAATTGTTTGCGCAGTCGCGCGCTCGTTTCTTGTCGGGGCGGCCCGAGGTGCGAAATCGCACTCCTCCGGTATTCCTCGCCACATAAGGGAAAGAATAATGAATCACTTTTTCCCTTGCGTCCGTAACAAAATTCGAATTCCCGATAAGGGAATCGGATAGATACAGTCGGTGTTTTAAACTAAAATGGGTTTTATTAACAGAATAAAGAGCATTAATTTGGTCGCTTAAATTACGGAATGTCAGAATGTTTTCCGATCGAAGATTGTACCGTGGACCGTGATGCTTTTATTTCTATTTTTGTCGTGAATTGTATTATAGTATCTTTATTGCATATTATTAGTTTTATTTTATACCATGATTTTGAACCAAATACAGGCTCTTTTTATCAAGGGGAAGCTAACTGTCCATTCCAAAGCATAAAGGTTCTCATTATACCAAAACGGACAAGAAATTCTACAGACACTCTTTTTTTTTTTTTTTTTTTTTTTTTTTTTTTTTTTTTTTTTTTAAATCATAATATTGTATGAAACCAAACCAACCTATCCATGTAAACACAAACAGAAACTCGGTACCAGCCTTGTTATGCTGCCGTATGCTAATTTAAATAGTAACAACCCAACTTCAGAATCAAACTAGCGAACTATTGAACCGACTCAATAACGACATCCGAACAAAGTTTGTCACAGAACAATGCAGAAGCGACACAATGCCCAATTACTGAACGCAGCACGCAGAAACGGCAGTTCATTCATGTGAGAGCTTGTTAGACGCTCGTCTGTGTCTAGCTTACGGGGGAGATTCACTGGTGCGCTTTTTATAACAGGCGAGCGACCGACGAGGTGGAAAATCGCTTGAGTGTGGTAAGTGGTGAAACATCGTTTTTTCGATGTTGTGGGAAAAATGCAGGTGATTTCTGCTTCCGTTAAGTACTTTTTATAATTATTTTTAAAGGACTTTTTCAGAAGTTTTTATAATCTTAAATTTTCTATTTTGATTATAGTTTTGCTGGTTCTAGGGTAGCTGAATAATTTGCATGGAATGTGCTGAGTTTTACTGTCTCAGTGCACGGTTGGCAATGGAAGATTTTGGCTAACCGGAGTTGTAATGGAGGAATTTCACCTTACTTCTTTAACTCCATTTTCAAGCTATTTTATTTTGGATTTTTGATTTTTGTTTTAACCTTAAATATTGCTTGTACTGAAATATATATCAATATGCTTTCAATGAATAAACATAAAGACGTAAAGATTCACAGTCAGATAATTAGTCAGATATAGTCAATAGGTACCTACTAGTAACTTGCCTAAACTAGCAATACCTAACTTTAATTTGTCTTTCCACTACTTCTTCCAAGACATGATGATCGGTCTTACACTTTCCATATTCAGTCTATCCCAGCAGTACTAATCATGACGTTGAACTATTTGACAGAACCAGAATCGCGAGTATCAACAGCAGGTTCAAAAATACCTAGACGTTCCCAGTATAATCTGTCGTAGCGAAACAGAACCTTAACTAAAGATGAGAGAGGGGTGACCACCTGTGCGGGGGGAGGCCAGACGTCAGCTATCGATTATTCGAGAGTGAATACAGAGAACTTGTTCGGGACCCGGGAGCATTTCCTTTACAAAATTCACCACACAAAATATACACCTTGCCCCTCTCAAAACAAGGTCGCTTTCCCTTTGATGAAACTCATAAATCACTCGTGCTCATCCATGTGTCTATAATGACGCTTCAATCTGTCAAATTAGAACTTAAAATTGACAGCTTCAAGGTTGAATTTAGTTTGGCATGTCACGTCGCTTCGTATTACGGAATCAATTTACGTTTATGAAAATTTTTCAGAGTACGATTCCATGTAATATTATGGTTTGCTCCGGAATTAAGGTTGGAAGAGATTTTTGTATGATAATGAACGTGTGTTCGTATTCTTTAAATATATGCGGACGGATGTTTGATGTGTGTATTGTTGAAAAGGATGTTTTATGAGACAAAATGTATTAATTACCTGAATATATTCGATGGAATCCAATTGATATTCGATCCGTCTGCTCAAGTTTGCTGAACGCGTCGGAAATTTCTTTCATTGGGGCACATTTATTGGATATCGTTACGTATTTATCATGTTTTAACTATAGTTGATGAAGTACATGTTTTAACAAAGGTGATGAGTTCGTTATTTTTATTTTTGTTGGTTTGAGCGCGCTTCTTTGAAATGTCGAATTATAATTCTAATTTTTGAAGTTAGATTTGTTTTTTTTTTAAGACCATAGACTACATAACATTACGTTAGGACCATAAGTAGCCGAGCAATAAAAAAACATAAAAACTTTTTTACAAAAAAAAAAACAACCGACTTCCTTAAAAACACTACAAAGTGAAAAATAACTTTAATTTCGGAAGTCGGTGTCTTAGGATCTGTATTTATGGTTTTTTTGCCACCGACTTCCGAAATTAAAGTTATTTTTCACTTTGTAGTGTTTTTAAGGAAGTCGGTTGTTTTTTTTTTTGTAAAAAAGTTTTTATTTTTAAATTTTTAGTTGTGGTATTCACCCTGCACTAATTCCAAACAAACAATGCATATTTATGCGATAGCAGAAATCGCGGTTGATTTGCTGTCATTTTTTAAAGAGTTCCGGTGTCTGTCTCCCGAACTCATCATCAGATCTATATGAAAATTATATGGGACCATTTCGGAATAAACCCCTTTCGAACAAAAAAAGAATTTTGCAAATCCATCTACATATGACGGAGTTATGGCCGAACATACATTTAAAAAAAAAACATATAAACATTCGAATTGAGAACCTCCTTTTTGAAGTCGGTTAAAAATATAATAAATGGCCAGGCCAAAATGATTAAGGCTGCTTTATTTTTTATTTTTATTAAGCAGACAGTAGAGTGGGTAAGAGCCCACTCTAGTGTCTGCTGAGGAATCAATTCTCGATGTCAACGAGTATGTCTATCTAGGACAAGATATCTTCTAACTCCTGATCGATAAGGAGTTGTACCTTCCATCATCAGCTCAACGGAATATAAGAATACAAGTAACGGTCTAAACGTGCCTATAATATTCAAAGAATTATCCCCTAACCTTCTAACCTTTCACTGTAAGTTCCTATATGTACTGTTCACCGATGAGGAGTTCCATGCGGTATCTTCGAAGACTATAATTAGTTCACCACGGATGGATAGATAGAACCAGCAATTATTTTTGATCTTTAGTACAATATCCAAATCACATTACGTGTACTGTTTGTTTTTGAGGAGTTCCTTCGTTTATCTCCCAAAGTATACATCAAATCTTCACAAAATTAATATGGGACCACCTCAGGAGTATACCCTTATGAATAAAAAAAGAATTTTCAAAATCGGTTGACAATTGGCGGAGAAATCGGTGAACATACATAAAAAAAAAAAAAAATACATACAGTCGAACATATATAACCTCCTCCTTTTTTTGAAGTCGGTTAAAAATAGAAAAAACGCTAAAATAAAATTATAGAGCCGGCAGACGATGCGATACATGAGGGTGGTTCGGGGAACAAAAAATTTCACGCGGTTGATTTCGCGGGTAGAAGCTAAATAAGTGGATGAAACTTGGGTAGCCCACCCAAGACGATGATAAAGATAGTGATGATGATATAGCTAAAACAGACAAAGGTAATACCTAAAAATCCTATATCATAGAGTAGACCATGAAATAGATTACAGAACCTAATATCTATAAAACTTGGTAAGGTTTTCTTTTCAGCGTGTCAACAGTAATCTAAATGAAGTCTGCCCTGAATAAGGAATATGCATGTGATTCAAATAAGGGTCAACTGTATTACATCAGAATTATGAGGCCATCAATATTTATGATTATAATTTCTTTTTGCGTTAGAAATTAATGTAAAGGGTAATAACACTGTGGGAAATTCAAATATTTATAAATCGATGCAATTGATCACAGCAAATAATGTGACATAAAAAATTATTTCAATAATAAATGTAATTGTGTTTTTTATGATTGTTTGTGATCCAGTCTGTAAACAATGTGTGTGGGAACTCAATCTATGTGGTTATTTCCTCAAAAGGTCATTGCAGACACCAATCTATATTGTCTTCA
This sequence comes from Aporophyla nigra, assembly GCA_947507805.1. NCBI lineage: Eukaryota > Metazoa > Arthropoda > Insecta > Lepidoptera > Noctuidae > Aporophyla > Aporophyla nigra. The sequence continues at coordinate 21,832,458 of OX382304.1, read as the reverse complement.
TATGATTTGACCGAGGTTATGTCTGGAGTTTAAGAGACTGACCTCTGAGTTTATTACGGCCTTTTTTCTCAGAGTAGTCCGATAGAAAATGTCAACCTCATCTAGTTTTAAAAATATGATTAACGTGTAAAAGTGTTATTACAAAACTACCTACTTCCAGAAATAAAATCATTTATGTCACACCAAACGCGCCAAATGTTCTTTCAAGTACTTTTAATTACTTTTTTGGCGTTGAATATTTTTAAACATTAAAATATATGGTAATATAATCTAAAATAAAAAAGCCAAGTATATTCCCTGTTCGGGTAATTTTGCAAGGAAATTACCTAAAACCATGTTAAAACTATTCATAGACGAATTAACCGTAAATTTATTTCACTTAAACCTAGAAATAAATGATCTACATGCAGAATTATAAAATCAAAAGTCCCCAATTTCGGGTGTCCCGAAAATAGACAAAGCCTTTATTTCCCTACAATTTGGTGAATAAAAAAGGGTTATTAATTATAAAGACAATGGAATACATCAGTCGTTGTCTACTCTCCGTATTTCACAGTGAGGTTTTTACCCCTTTTTCCCTTCAGAGCATGTAGGTACAGATGTTTTGAACGGCTGAGGTTACACGGTTATTCAAATCAATTCTATATATGCAAACCTCATTTCTGTTTGTAATGTAAAAATAACAGCGGTTTATTAAATGCAATATAATAGCATAATACGTAAAAAAAATACTATTTGTTTTTTGTCTGCCTGTTTGTCATTTTGTTCCGGCTAATCTCCAAACCGGCTGGACCGATTTTCATAGGAAGACTACTAGATGCCTAATGTTATATTGAGTAAATAAAGCTAAAAATATAGGGTTGCATACAAAAAAAAAACCAAAATCCAATATGCATAAAAATAGCTTGTTAAAATAAAATCATGAAGGTTGTAAACCATGTTTTTTTTTCAGTCTCTTTTTGCCCAAACAAAAATAACCTTTTCCTGTTTTCTTTGGTACTTTCACCGATATAATTAGTATAGATTTCTACAGCGAAAGAAGAACTGCGTTTTATTTTTCTCGATTTTGATTACTACATAGATGTTAACAATAGTAATTAGTATGAAATTGGGATTCTACGGTACGAGAGAATTCTTATAAAAGTACATGTTTTAGTTTTTGGGTTTGGTTTTGTAGGTGTTATTCCAATTTGTTCAGGGTCAGCGCAACTCGATTCGTTTTCCATACTTATCTACTAGTCTTCATCATCCAGATAACAGAATCTGACTGAAATAATTGCCAATCCATCAAAACAAAGAAACATTTCACATCGGCGGGAGGAAGCACTTATAAAACCACTCAAAACTGAACTGGTTATTTAAATAATATCTTTCCTACCATGCACCCCAGCCCTAACTTGGGTCTTTTTTATTCAGCGCAGAAAACAAGAGGAGTGAATTGATAACGTCACGCTATTGAAACGGGTCGGTCAGTAAGAAAGTTACTTGTTCATTCGTCCAGAACTAGTGATAAAGTACTTGTTGGTACTTTGTGTTTGTTTACTATCTTTTAGGAATCATTTTGGCAGTTTTTTTTAGGAGAATTTGGAAGGTTAAGTTAGCTCCTCTACTATAATTTAGTTATATTACGATGGTTACCGTGGTACCGGATACCTATACCGGTGGATGGTACCGTGTGGTGCCGGACGTAAAGAATAACATCACCCCATTTCTTCCCGTGGTTGTCGTAAAAGGCGACTAAGGGACTTACTAGAGAATGGGCGGCAGCGTTCTCTATGCATTTTACCACCATACTGCGATCGCCAACCCGCCTGCCATGCGTGGCGATTATGGCAAAGCCCCCCAGATTGGGGGAGGCCTAAGTCCAGCAGTGGACGTCTTACGGCTGAAAGATGATTACGATGGTTTTATGTTGCAGAAGTTATTGTCGTGAAATTTCTTAGCTGGCGAGTGGATAAATGGATGAAATTGAATCTGAAATTTCAACACACGTTACGTCACGTTTAGGCATATTTCGTTATGGGAGAAGGTGATAAGAAAGATATAACTCTCCCTGTCTCTCACACAAAAATCTCCCTTTTCATATTTTAATTATTTATTCATTGCATTGAGGCTTCATGCGTTTTGAGCCACATAAATTTGGTTATAGTTAATAGATAAATGGCAAATAACGTTTGAGAAACAAAGCTTGCAGAATAAGTCCAAAAGACTTAGTCGATCCGCACAAATTTATTCGCCAGAATTGACACTTTTTAAGTTTTTTTTTTTTTTTGGAGTGTCGTACGAAATTCATTTATTTATTAGCAAATTGACCCCTCCATAAATACGTATTAACTTTGTTCATTAAAGTTATGACAAAAGGTCACTGCAAGTAGATGCATTAACGTGCATAAAATTCAACAAAGGCCAAATGCCTAAAACGTATTACTGGATTTGTCGATTCGCCCACAAATAAATTAACTTTGTGCGAGTCGCCTATAGAAAAGAATATACTCAAATAATTTAAGAATTGACTTTTAAGCCGTCAACAACGATGATGCAGTTGGCCCTCCTGTAGACTTAATAAACCCTTTGAGTAACATCAAAGGGCCAATTATTATTTTCCGATAACTCCACTCCAAATAAAAACAATAAGTATCCAATCAAAGTTATAATAAAATCTTTCATTATGCCGAAAAACTTCATCAATTCGTCAGACTGAAAGCCTGAATAACCAATTTTATTAATTAAAAAATGTCGTTTGCCGTGAAATCGCCGATACCACTTGGAAACTATTCAATAACCGTCACGGTATTGGAACCGGTATTATTGTCTGCGAGTGCCATTGATGTCAATCACGGTATCGTAATACGAGGGGACGTTCGTAATTGAAATGGGAATCGGCAAAGTGATAAAGGGGTATGAATTGACGACTGATTATTGAAAGTTAATCTGAAAGAAAATTGAAATAAATTCTGAAGGACTGTGGATGTAGTTACAGTTATAAGTTACATTAAGAATACCTACAGGGAGGCAATGTTTTGGCCCGTAGGGACTATTAAATGGACCAAATAGACGTGTCGTGTATACATCATGCCCAACTGTCAGGTGACAAAAGTTAAGGTTAAAAGTTTAAGATATTGGACAAAATTATGTTTAGCTAATAGGCAGCAGTGAACCCGCAGGAGGAGACGCTCGGGCGTCGTGAGTAAATAGCTGACTCCCGGCCACCGTAGGCGCGAGCTTGCGGACGGCGAGCAATTGGTAGCTCGCCACCCGAACCAGACTCGGGTCGACGGCGCGTAGTGTTCCTCGCGCGCCTCAAAGAGATGTCAGCAGCACTGAAGGTGTCTGCTGGGACCGATGCCTACCAGGGTCGCCAGATTGTTCGAAAGAGATACCGTGACCTTGGCACATGGGCAACTGAAGGAACACGGGTGGGTTTTAGTCAGTAAAAGTCTGACACGCCCTCTCACTCCACCCAGAGCGGGAGAAGTCATTTAATGATTTCCCATCCAAAAAAAAAAGGCAGCAGTGAATGAAATTATCCAGAAAAGAACTGGAGTTACCGACAAAGCTTGCATTCTAAGCAAGCTGAAGTGGCCGATGATGGATCAGACGACTCCTGGAGAGGATACTACATATCAACAAGCGTAGTGGATTTCCCTGATGACTTTGAAAGTGGCTAGGACAGATTGGATGCAGAGGACAGAGAACAGGGTGTTGTGGGAAGGCAAAGGAGAGTCTAATGGCCAGCAGTGAAATACGATAACTTGGTTGATTGATTGAAGTAGCAGTGCCAGTCTATCTGTCAATACAGCAAACTGCAATGACTGATCCGTTGGCTACGTGATTCAAAACAAATCAATATATTTTATTTCACTTATGCTTTTATGGGCATTTATGAAACGTTAGGTAAGCTAGGTGCACGGTTCAATTTGTCGATTCGACTACGGAGAAGAGCGGGCAAGATACTCCACGATTACTCTTATAAAAATATATGTCTTTAGAAAATAAAGAAAAAATGTTTATTCTGCACAAACAAAACGCACAATATAAAATAGTAACAAAAATAAAATACACACGTACAAGGCCAGCCAAAAGCCAAAAGTCAAATTCAAGTTTAAAAAAGTTGTACAATATTGTCCATTGCTTCTTGATGTCATGGCTACGGACCAAAGACAATACAGATAGATCTGCATTACGACCCTTACAATTACTTAATAACAAACAAAACAAAAACAAAATTGCCGAATGCAGAGTGCATTATTGGCTACTTTTGTAATAAACATATTTATGATGGTTTTTTTTTTTGGATGGGAAATCATCAAATGACTTCTCCCGCTCTGGGCGGAGCGGGAGGGCGTGTCAGACTTTTACTGACTAAAACCCACCCGTGTTCCTTCAGTTGCCCATGTGCCAGGGTCACGGTATCTCTTTCGAACAATCTCGCGACCCTGGCGGTATTTATGATGGTTTCAAGTTACAGTGTTTATAGGTAGGTATCGGAGTTTCCTCTGCTTCATGGAGGAGACAGACTCACATATTTGCAACTAAGTATGGCACTGATTTTAGCTAGACAGGTTTTCATTTGTTACCAGCTTTTGTCGAGAGGACCTAGACACGTACTAAAATAGAGAGAAGAGAGTTCCAGGAAGGAGTTGGGGAGGCTTTTGCCCAGCAGTGCGACGGTACAGGCTAAACAAAAAAAAAACTGCTTTTATTTCTTGCCAAAACACAGTCCCCCAAACTTCTCCACCAACAACCATTACGATAATCAACAATTAACATTTATACGAAATGTTTCGCCTTCATTAGCGAACAAAAAATTATGATTATGTTACTAATAATTTAATTACTTCCCTCCTCAAGTTTTATAATTAAGCTTAATGTGAAAGGGGCGGCCATGAGCATGTACGTACCTAACAGACATTTTAAGAGCACCCGCTGTATAAGACCCCTGTTCAGGAAAAGTCTTATGAAATTAATTTCAGTAATTCACTAAATAGAAGGCCAAGTAAGGCTGGTTACACAGTACTGTTAGATAATGTTATTATTTCGTTACATATTTTCTTATTTCATTTGGTAATGTGGTGGGGAAATCTAGTTGCGACCTAAGTTATTATATTTTTGTGCCTATATTCTCTATTTATCTAGTACCTTTACAAGAATATAGTTTTTTATCTTTATGGGTAAAAGGTTTTTTTTTAACGCGATGATTTAATTGAGAAAAATTACAGCCGAGTATATCATCATGTATTTAAATCGTCAAATAGATATTAACCGAAATATTTTATCGTTTAGTATAAGCGCATTTGAAGATATTGGCATCTGGCGGAGCAATTTGCAACTTACTGAATGCGAACTCTTGCAAGTTCTGTACAAGTTCAAATATCGAATAATAGATGGCGTATTTTCAGACATTGTTTCGAGCCGATGCTGCAAAGGTCAGAATGGACAATTATACATGTTCAAACTGTATGGGATGCACAGAATTCAATATACACTCAATGTTTAGTAAGAACGTTGTTTGAAATGTCACCGGAACATTATGCGACGCATTCACAAAGTTGATAAGAAAGTACACCTTCATATAAAACGTGGCATACGTAGGTACAAAGTAAATTCGTTAGGTTGTATTTTCTAATAGTCTTGTTACTATGAATACAAATCAATTTCAATAGGAATATGAAAACTAAAGGTACCTAAAGTAAGAAAAAGGACTTATTGCGATCAGCCACAGGTTTAGGTGTGGTGTGATAAAGAGGGTACTGAACATTTTATAAAATAGGAAGTTGTGGAAATTAATTTTCTTTTAATTAAAGTAGAAAAATTATTGCAATCGATTAATTAACACAGATATTGAGTGACTGTGGCTGGATCTATCATAGAAAGTAGATACCTACCTAGGTACAGTCACCAAAAGAAACAAGTAACCGTGGTCTTGAGATACAGCTGAAGATTAGCGAGAAGACGATTGATGCTTTTGAATAAAAATTTATTGAATTTTTAGAAAAAAAAAATCATTTATCACATACTTGTTACATATCTTTAAGATAATTAAAAGGAAGATACATAATGCGAATATATTGCGAAGAGTGGAACAAGTCATGCCAGACGGCTATGTGTCTCGTCTTCGTCAGCCGCGACTGCTGGTGATACCGCGCCCGCAAACGGCGACATAGATATTTTGTTGCACTTTGTGTGAATCATTTAAAAGAATAGCTACCTATGTAATTTGTTATGATACATACTTGACGAGTAGTGAAACTATTTCATTGTTAAGTGAACTACAATGTCGCATTGGGTCCAGCCTGTAAGGATATTTGCTTGTTTGGAGCGAATGAATAAATAATTTAAATTTCATTCGCAACATCTATCGGTTTCTTATTAAACTTCAACTGTATCCGACGTCCTTGGTTACTTATCTCTGTACGCACGGCGACAAATCAAACTACATTCCCAGTATAAGCTGACTTCTCATGGCACGAAAATCCTATACAATGCGAGGTCAGTTAAAACTGGAAATGTATAGCTATATGTAGCCGTGGTACATTTTATTATTACATTATAGTTTGTGGGGATTGGGGTTCGTTTCAATACTGTATCCTATCAAGAAAATATTTTGATATTTTCTGTTCATTAGGCCTTTCATGGTTTAATTCATTCTAGGAAATGGGTATTAAAAGGGTTTTATTTAAGAGTCTAATAAAATAATAGTTATAAACTATGGAGTGAATTGTGAAGCTCTATTAGTGTGACTTGTTACTAAGATATTGCTGCTAAGCCTTGAACTGTGCTGTTTCTGAATCCAGAAAAACGAATAGAGATTTAGAAAGGTCATTTTTGCATCTCACCTAATTATTCCACACAAATAGTTTCTGACCTTAGGCCAGATGTTCCCCACCTAAAAGTACAGAAAGCGCATCTAGCACTATGCGTTGCAGCCGCAGAACTAATTTATGATACTTATACTTAACTTTAGTTATTTCGGATATTAAAAATAGTATACCTAATTTATTATTTCGCTTTTAAATATTTGAAAAATAAAAAGCCAATGTAGTCATCTATTTTTAACCGACTTCAAAAGGAGGAAGTTCTAAATTGGGCTGTTTTTTGTTTCGTTACGTGATTTCTCCAGAAATTCGAGATTGATTTCAAAATTTCTATGGATAGGGTACATCTCCAGGGCGGTTTGTCTCCATATTTTTTGCTTGGGTAGTTTTGTAGTTAGTAATACGCATTGTACCGTGTGGTGCCGGACGTAAAGAATAACGCCACCCCATTTCTTCCTGTGGGTGTCGTAAAAGGCGACTAAGGGACTTACTAGAGAATGGGCAGCAGCGTTCTCTATGCATTTTACCACCATACTGCGATCGCCAACCCGCCTGCCAAGCGTGGCGATTATGGCAAAGCCCCCCAAATTGAGGGAGGCCTAAGTCCAACAGTGGATGTCTTACGGCTGAAATGATGAATATGCATTAATTCCACTGATGATATTTTAATACCTTCCTGTCACTAATTTTTACATAGCAAGTCGTGGTGGCAAGAATATGAATTTGTGTGAAATTGTGTGGGTTACATCTCCTAACTTAAAAGCGAAAATAAAACCACTGACTTCCAAAAAAATAACAGTGAAAACTTACTTTAAATTTGGAAGTCTGTGGCAAAATAAAAAATAAAAAACTAAAGATACTTCCAGAATTAGAGATATTTTACACTTTGTAGTAGGTATATTTTTGGAAACAGTTTTATTCTTTGTAAGAAAGTATTATGATTGCAGCGTTCTCCAACCTGCCATGTTTTGTGATGATTAGGTGCCTACCTATAAGAATATCACAATATCATCATCATCACTGACGGCTTATTCCTCTACCACAAACTTAGCAACAACGTTTCAACTTTAAACCATCCATGTCCAAGTGACATACGATTACCAATTTTCTTCAGTTGACTCTTAAAAACTTTTCTTTAGGCATTATCTGTAATTAAGCATTATTTTTTTCTGGTTCCCATGCCTAGTGATTATACCTAGGGCTATCCCTTTTAAATCTTAGAGACTTAAATAGAAGGAAAACATTTTAAAAGAAAAAAAAAAACATTGCACTTTTTCTTGCGCTCTAAAATTGCTTGCATAATTATGTCTTTTTTTGCTACATTTTATCATTTTAAATGTTTTGACTGTATTTTTTCGGCCGGACGCAATACAAATCAAAGAAAGTGTCTTTACGACGCTTTCCAATGGCCTCTGAACTACGGAAAATTGGTGAAAATTTCGACGAATGGCAGCCCTGAATATTAAAAAAGGCGACGACGTCAAAATTGTATATACTTAATCACATGCAGGATGATTATCAAAGAGGCCCTTAGATATAAAGTTCTTAACCTGACTGAACAACAATAAACAACATTTTTACTTTTATCTTTAAATCCAGTCTGGCTACCATTCAAAAAGGTCCCATAAATTTGCTTTGATAAAGTTACTTTTTGTCTGACAAGTGCAGCGAACCATAAGGTGCAAGTTGAAAGTAAGAGTCATTCAAATGTGAACTTAAAGCCGTAAATGTGAAGGTTTATTTTAGTTTATAAATTTAAATAAACACAAGCAGTGGTTTGTTGACTGTGTAGAGAATCATTGCGCTATTGCTCGTAGTGATGTGATGACGTGAGCTTCAATTGTTTTTTTTTTTAATACAATTTCGAGTGTGTTTTTAAATGTTGCGTTCGATTTTTAAAGTTTTGAGTTGTGGATTTTTTTTTCTGAGTTTTTCATGTGAGTACTATTTTATTTTCCATTTTTGTTGTTATGTTTTTCTTTTTTGTTGTTAAAATCGTTGAGATATCAGAAGTAAAACTTTGCGGGAACTAGATTGCCAATTATTTGCCGATTATGGAGCAGTCAACTTTTCTTTCGCAATCGATTTTGTTTAGGAAATATGGGTTTGGTGTTGGTTTTATTTACTGAGCTGGTTAAAATGAATGAGTGCTACGCTGACACTTTTTTTATAAATATGATCAGTGTAAATTTGTAATTTGGGCAATCAGTGGTAGATAATGCCATCGAGCTTAGATAAAAAATCATAGCAGAAAATAAAATACTAGGAACTTATCCATCAACCTGTGCAATCATACAATAATTATAACTAGTAATTGAAATTCGACCATAATTCATTTAAATAGATTAATAAAATTATCTTAAAATATTTACTTTCTGCACTTTAACTGTGCGAAATTTCATTCTTCTCCGTCTGCGTAATTTTCGTAAAAAGGGGTAAGAATTTTTCGCTCCACGTATTAATAAATACCTATTCAGATAACGTCAAGTTTTAACAATTCATGATTGTTTAACCTCTATGTTTAAGTAACTAGAGGATTTAGACCATTTTACACGCTTTATATAAGCTTCACTTGTATGTTTGTTTGTAACCGACTCCATAAAGCGCGATTTTGACCCACTTTAAACGACCAGATTTCATTCAAACTGCACACCTGTCAAGGACCGATGACAATGGAATAATTTCATAAATTTGTGCCATTATCCTTGCCAGGGTTACCAGGACAGCAAAAAAAACTGTCACAAACTACGCTGACATACCTCCCAAATTCGAAACACCCTAAAAAATAGAAAATAAATAATAGTTTAAAAAAACTAAAAAAACACGCTTCCATTGAAAACCAAACTAAAAAGTACAAAATAATGGAAAAAAAAGCGTGGGGTGCCTGATATCAATAAAAAATACCTTAAAAAGCACCCCACGCTTTTTTATTATTAAAAAGTATTATTATCCTTTACCTACATATTTTTCTTATCCTTTTAAAATCATAACATAACAACATCACGCCAGTAAGCTGCGAGCAGTTAGGCAGAGGCGTACCTATAGTCCATCCACATTTCGCCAGATGTACTTAAGTCCCATATACCTACTAGGGGGCGAGCCTATTGTCAATCGTTGGGCCCAAAGACATACTTAGGGTTGAAATTCCTATGAAATTCCTGATGGAAAGCCCACTGGTTACTTTACAAATATTAAGGTTTGTATTATATCTACCACTTATGTCAAGAAATCAGTAAATAAATGTTTCTATTTATCTAACTAGACTGCAGGTCAAAGCTTGCACCCTAATTGCGAAACGCACAATTTATCAGAATCTGAATGGGATTGAAGATTATTTCTAAACCATTGCGTCATTTGTTCGAATAAATTGTCGGCTCAGCAACGTAAATAACGCAATGAATGTTGTTTAACTATGAATATTAAACCAATTCCTACCGATAAAAAGTTCCGCAATTACCCCTCTGGCTCTCCCTTTTCCATAGAATTCTATCTTTTGCTAGAGTTGTCAGTCCTTTCAATAGGAGTCAAGTTCCGCCATCTTCGTCCCGGATAAATGTTTAAAGTGCAAAAATTTCTTAAAAATCCAACACTTTTTTTTCTACGTGCGCAAAGACAAACACCCTCATTTTTTTTAGGTAGATGGTACATATATATCTTTGTTTTTGTACCTACCTACTTTTGTAGCATATGAAAAGAAATTATGACTACCCAAATCCTCAAGAAAATCAATTTCCCAACCAAGAAGAGATAAACAAATAAACAATTTAAAAAAAAAAACAAAACAAAATCACCTCCTAGATGTAAACCGTGTCGGGTAAACTATGGCAGAACAATTACATTCTCAATTGCAGTCATTAGGAGATTACGATCGAGTGTGCAGTCGGTTGGAACTGCCGTCAACTGCACCAGCCGCATGGATAGGGAATTTTGATATAATAACATTTCCGCACTAAAAACTGTTGCTTTTTCTTGGCAAAAAGGCCACTGTCACTTTCCAAAATTGTTGAGACAGACCCGTGCATCTGATATATGTGATAGGCAAAAAGAGTTAAATGTAGCGTGTGCAAAGTCGTGTTTTTAGTGCAGTCATGTACCCTAATTTCATAAGACACTATTAATCAGAATCTGAATCATTATGCAGCTTATTTGGCATCCATTTTTTTATGTTAAAAAAAATTGTTTGTTTAGCAACGTATACAACGCGATGTATGTTGCGGATCTGTCAAAATGATAGGGATTCTTAGTGAAAGTGTTTCTTATATTACGGCAATACTTATTATAGCTTTATAATTATGTAATGAATTGTAAAAAAGTCGTGACGCTTGAGCACTGGCAGTCCCTTGGTAGGCCTGGCGAATTATACATTTTCAGACTGGCAGGTTTTCTATTTGTTAATAATTCTGACATGGAAACTTTAAAATATGATTTGCCATAAGTATGAAACGGCTACATTTTGATTTAGGTGTGGAGTTTGTGAAGTTAGGGCTTGTTGAGTTAGAAGTTTGGCAACACATGAGAGATCTGCTGACTCTTTGACAGTGCGAGCCATAATAATAATTATGGTCTTATAACAATATAATTTTTATGATATTTTTGTAACAATATAATTTAAAAGAGTGTCTGTGGAGCTTCTTGACCGTCCTTCTCCATAGTTATCTATTACCTACGCTATGGAATGGGTTAATATAAAATAAATTAAAAAAATAGCTTAATTTTTCTGACTAACCGACACTTGACAATTCAAAGTGGCTGTAAATGATTTGATTGAAATAAATGCTTTACCGTGTGGTGCCGGACGTAAAGAATAGCATCACCTCATTTCTTCCCGTGGGTGTCGTAAGAGGCGACTACGGGACTTACTAGAGAATGGGCAGCAGCGTTCTCTATACATTTTACCATCATACTGCGATCGCCAATCCGCCTGCCAAGCGTGGCGATTATGGCAAAGCCCCCCAAATTGGGGGAGACCTATGTCCAGCAGTGGACGTATTACGGCTGAAATGATGATAATGATGATGAAATGCTTTGAGTTTAAATTTTCGTTGGACAATTTATAACTTACTTGACTAAAATAAATAGAGCAGCAGATAATTTTTGATAACCGACAAAAAAAATCTACGCTCATGTCTAGAATCATTATGATGAATGCATCGTCATAGTAAGCGCACTGGTTAAAATTCTATACTGTATTCAAAGAAAGCCCATTGAAACTCAAATGCTGTCGTAATCGGGTGATAGTGCCAATTAAAATGAAAGGGCTGGAGTTGTCTCGTTAGCTCCGCATGGCATTCTTTGGTACTGAACAACGGTGACAGGTACCTACATGTGGCCAATAATTGACAGCTAAAAGTGCGCTCCTTTTTAAGTTCTGCGGAGTAAGTTAAGAAAACCGGTGGTAATAAACACAATAACATTCAAACGTCTTTATATCGTGGGGGTAAGCAGAAACGATAGAACGCCACCTGCTACGATCCTAACATACGCCTTTTGCCTTGTTTACATTCATACATCAGGTCACACGTGCACACCAGTTGCGAGTACTACGCAACGGTCTTTCTGAGGAACATCACCAATGGGGTCACTATATGTCCTCTTAGGTGGTCCCCTCGCAGCGATTTCACCTACATCAACCTTGAAAATACCTTAGGTATATTAGCCACGCTTTACTCATCCTATCAATATAACCAAACAATTTAAACATATATAGATATAATAACTTAAGCAGTTAACTCGTAACAGTTCAATTATTTTAATTTATATCAAAAATTAACCAATAAATTAGACCATCAGGAACAGTTTTTAACTCAACAATTATCAATTTAATCAATCTTTTCACGCCTTCACGGCTTAGAAATGCGTATATCTAGTCCAATCTTCTGATTAAAATGAGAAACATACGAGTATAATATCTGATGTGAAACTACGTTCAAGCAAGCTGGAGTGATATGCAGATTTTTTATGAGAATTAATTATTGGAAAACCTGTCATTATATTGTGTGAAATTGCTTTTTCTTATGATGATCGACGTAATCGCTTTGGATAATAGTTAGCTCCCGGACTATGCAACCGTTTGATGGTGAAGAAGTTAAGTGTGATTTATGTTAGATGTCTTAATTTTATTAACACACAGTGATCTTATCTTTTGATATAAAATATAGGAATGTGCTGTAGTTGTTGTATATACTGTTACTAATATTACTAAGATATAAAATTTGTCAGTTTGTATGTAGGGGATAATCTTTGAAACTCTTGATCCGATACCGATAATTCTATCACTAATGAGTGGCTATAGTATTTCTGAATTTCATAGGATATATTTTATAGTAAAACAAGAAATTTCACGCAGGATGGATTTGCAGACAAAAACTAGTAAGGGATGTAAGTAGCAGACCTACTAAATAAAAAGCAATATGTCTGTGATTTGTGATAATGATGAATGAAGAGCACGTTTTCACAAAAATCAAAGCTTGAAAAGCCATTATGTGGTTTTATAAATAGAAAAAATTACATATTTCACCTACGCATAGTTTTAAAGAAGTAGTCCTTCGAGCCGGATACCTTTTTGATGCTTTAAGATAACTTTAGAAATAAATTATGATGCAATTTCACTTTAGTATTCCTACTTACATCTGTTTCGTGTTTTTGCACGTAAATATACAGTCTGAACCGTATCTTATCGAGTTGACACCGACAACGGTAAGTCACGACAAGGTAGCAGTACTGTGCTCGATTTGATCACGATTTTCCATGAATAAACGGGCTGCTAGTGTTCAGTCCCTTCATTTTAAAGTAAAAATCGGCTTTTGAATATTTTGTGCTAGCTTCTGTAAGCTATATTTGGAAATGTTTACCATTTTCGTAAATGATATATTATTTTATTTCTGTTAGTACGTTTGTATTGTCAAATTTAAACTATACTATCTAACAACTCTGTGAAGAAAAGATGAAACATAGTATGACTTCCCAGTCTTCTTATACTCCAGACACAATCTTAGTGAAGACCATGTAGATTAATGTCTGACATGGTCTTTTGGGGAAATAATAACGTAGATGAAGTGGTCCTATCCATTCAGTGGACGCAGTCGTTAGTAAACATACAGCTTAACTCAGAATTTATATTCGCAACTCCCTAATTACAGTCTATATAAGAAATATAATTCGGATGGCGTGAACTGTTTTTCTCTAAGAGGGGAATGTAATGTATAGGCGCCAGTAACAAGAGTTATTCAATTGTACTAATTTTGCACTTGTATTAAGGGAACTTGTGGTACTTCAGCTATACATTCACAAAATTTTGATTCTCAAACAGAAAGACGATGTTCTCTTGACATAAGATTTTTTTTATTCGTAAGTTTTGTCCAGACTTGGAAGCTACTCCAGCTCGAAAAATGTTTAACAAACATTTTAAAAATAAAAGTGCATCCGAATGCCTCTGGGGTCCCTAGAAAGTGGCTCGCAAGTGGGCCACTGTACTTGACTTAGAATAAATAATTTATGTTTATAGCGCAATAGTGACTCGATAGCCTAGACAGCTTGAGGCGTTTTGAGTATTTATCTTTATGATCTTTCTGATAAATACGACTGTAGTACTTAATTCTCAACAGAGAGAGCCTGGGAAAATTAGTTCACATATAACTTGCTAGCATTCTATACAATCGTTATGGCTCTAAGATTATGTTTAGGTAAAAACCTAGACATAGCTATTATAGCTGATAAGGTATTAATTGACTTTGTATTGACTGGCATGTTAGTCTAGTGATTAGTGACTCTGACTGCTAAGATGGAGATCGTGGGTTCCATACCCACCCAGGAATAATCTTTGTGTGATGAGCTCAATTATTTGTTCTGTGTCTGCGTGTAATTTATCTATAATATCTATGTATTTAGAAATATATTAGTATATCTATCAGTTGTCTGGTTGCCATAGTACAGGATCTACCTAGTTCGGGATCAGATAACATTGTGTTGGTTGTCCTAAGATATTTATTTATAAAGAGATTCAAGCACAATAACGTAAGGTTTGGCAATTTCCAAACCGTTATTATAAAACGATCTCATAGCACTCTGAACATAAAAACAAAATAACTTCATGCCTGTATTTCCCAACGGGTTAGGCAGACGTGACCTATAGTACACTCATATTTTGCCAGTTATGTTTAAGTCCCACGTAATAGAGGGCGAGCCTATTGCTTCATGGCAATAATGGTATAGTTCGATACCGGAGACAAATCCAAGCCACTGCTGAGAATATACCAATACGTATCTCTTTGCCGTTTAGCTATTTATGATGTCTACATTATACCCTGAACCTCAAACTCAGTGGTAGGATTTGCAACCAATATAACGAACACCAAACCAAACGACCAAACTATTGCAATCAGCGTATAACAATTTTATGATAAAGGATATTCGATGATCCCTTTTTAATCGGAATAAATAAATGATGTGCCATATGTTAAGAATCATCATCATGCATCGTTCAGCCTTTATTGTTCCCACTGCTGGGACACAGGCCTCCTCTCGGTGAGAGAGAATGGGCCGTAATTTTCCCTGTGCGGGTTTGTAGATGTCACATGTCTTTGAATGTTTAGTTCTAGGACATGCCGGTTTCCTCACGGTGTTTTCTTACACCTTTTTGAGAGCAGTGGTTATTAAATTATTTACACAAGGTATAGCGCCTGTCTGGGTTTGCACCCACGACCTTACAACTCCTAATTAATTTCAATATTCGAGTGTATCAATAATATAGGAGTCTTGATATATATCAAGACGACACAGCTGACATTGTAGTAATATTACGACAATGTCAGAAGTGCAGTAATGTATGAAGTAATACATCATACATATGCATTGCGGAATATGCGTGAAGATAATTAACTGTCACAAATGATTTTCTTTTAACCACAAATTAACATCATACAACAATTAGTAACGTAATTTATTTGATTAAACCGATCTGACTGATCTAGGAATTTCAATGCAATTTGTATCAGTGTTTTTCTAGTCACGCAACTGCCAAATTGAGGCAAGTTCATAAAACAACAAACTTTATTGTTCATTAGCAGTGTCTGTTACTCTGGAAGTGTTTTGTTTAGTATTTATAAGAAGAGACTCGTGTCCCTGAAGGGTTGTTCAGATATGTACCTAGAGTACACCTATATTTTGCCAGTTATGTTTAAGTCCCATGTAAAAGAAAGCCTATAGCTACCAACGGGACACATATGCATCCAGGCTGCTATTGACAAATTTAGATGGAAGAACCCAATAACAATCGAACCCAGAACCGCATGCTGAGCAGTAGTGCTTGTAGTCACTAGACTAACGATGCAATTAACCATTAAAACCAAAAACAGCAAAAGTGCTTTAGCTCTGTATATCACTCTTACCATTTTCTGTTCAAGTTTTTTATGACATAAATCTAAACATTACTTTCGTTATTGATTTATCCGTGATAGGTAAGCAAAAAGGTGTAGGACGTATATTTTATAGGTATTGTGTCACGCAAATGAACATTCTGATTAGCTGGTAAGTGAAAGCAAATACTAAGAATAGCAACACCCAACCAATAAACACATATCTTCACAAATCTTTATTGAAAAAATAACAACTATGATCCTAAACCAACACTTAATGTCTGAACAAAAAGTCGTTAATTTAAAATTTCCCACAGTAACAATAAACCGTCTTCATGCTCATACAATCGATAACCTTACTTGGGAACATGACCTATTCCCACAAAATCAGTACAGTATAATGGAAAAACTGTTATATCGGAGATAAAAAGTGAAGAAGTGATGAACTTTAAAGTAGTCTTACTCACATTCCAGATAGTGAAATACTCCCAGCCTAACCCTAGTATAGTTATGAAATAGCTAATCATTGTATAATGAGCTCATATGCACTTCAAAAGTTCCTGTTTTGTTATTCAGAAAGAAAGGTACTTCAATCCACATTGGACATTACCCATTGCATCTCATTTTAAAAAATGTCAGTCAGCCGAACGATAATGATTGGTTGCATAAACCAAAAATAAACTACAGTAAACGAAGAATATAAAGTAGTAAAACCTGGTGATCCAAAATTACCTCTAAATAAAACATAATGCAAAAAATCTGATATGGTAGGTGAGTATAAAAATCTCAACAGCATAAATGATGATATCACTACACAGATAACAGTAACTACAAAGAAATCCAATACACGGGTGCCCTTAACCGACAAGATTACAGATGATTATGACGGTCGCTTACCATAAAACGATATACCTCGTTAACCTAACGAGATAGCAAGTCACTCGACATCAGCTGACTGTAATTATGATGCACAATTTAACATGGAATTCTGCGTTGAAAAGAATAAAGGTTATGGAAAAGATTGAAAACAAATAATTGATGTAGGAGCGATTATAATCTAAAAGTGTCTATATTCGACGTTGCGTGAAAATTCGTAGTTTTCGATGGGAAACTGCTCCATGTGTTGATGCTTATTCAGAATGCTTTCTATTTATTTCACCAAATCAGTTCAGTGGTAAAATATTCAGTATTTTGAAGACTCCAAACATTGCCATAATCAATCTTATTTTGGTTTTTGTCAACCACTATAATTAATTTTGCAACATCTCTTCCAAAAAGTTTTATCAATTTCTATATTCGTCACTGGTTAACCAAATTGGACTATTTTTATATTTTGTCTTCTGAACGTGTGTAAGTCACTGAATTTCTCTTATCTCACACTCGGGTTTGAGTGGTTCCTTGGACGGTTTAGATTCATAATTGGACTCGGACGGTGGCACTGCGATCGAGTTCTAGTAAACAGTCAAAGATCTGTCCAATCAGCTAGTTGCCTATAAAACATTGGTATCTCGAAAAGTTGGTAATGTATTGTAGTTTCTTTAGACTAAAGTTTCCCTAGAACAAGCCAGAGGTCAAATGGCAGTTGCTTCGCCCTAAACCATAAACTAGCAACATCATGGGTGAAGGTCATGCGCAAGTATTTGCAAATCAGCGAATCACTTTTACTCCAAGTCACGAATTACGCGATACTTTTGGAAAATCATCGTCAGTACCAAAATCGTGACTGATGTCAGAACAGTGAGAACATTATTTTTGACCTGAATTTCTAGTTACTCGTGCGTTTATAAAAATAAGGATAATATATGTAAAAGAAATAAGTTAATGATGAGAATAACGAGATTCTGATTCGAGGTCTGTCAAGCAAGTGAATGATTTTGCAAACGTTTAGGTTCCTACTTAAAATACAAGGGCTGATGGAAATGATGACTGGCGGCAGCAAGCAAGAGAGTACATACACAATCAACCATATAATGTTTCCACTGCATTATGGCAGGCCTCCTTTCTGTCAGATGGACTGGGATAATACATCCCGCGGGTCTAGTGCGGGTTTGTGAATGTCACTTGTTTTCTAATTTTGGGTTCTTAGATATGCCGGTTTCCTCAAAATGTTTTCCTCTACTGTTTTAAGAGTTGTGGTGATGAAATTAAATACATAAAGTGCCTGCCTGGGTTCAAACTCAGGACCAACACCTACCTCTTGGATTTCAGGCCGAAACCACTGTGATACAACTGCTCTTGAAATTGTTCAATTAATTATCGCTTACAGCTCGAACAACTGCTTTGTCTATAACAGTTAAGGTCAACTTGGGTACCTACTCATATTCCTGCGTAGTCCCTTTACTTCTAATGTTCTGTTTACAGTTTTTCTAGTCTGTATTCATGCATTCGTTTAAGTCACAACAGCAAACCGCACGGTCTATCTGTAAAACTATTAAAAAAAGAAACGTTGGCCTCATGTTCTGCTTTGTTTTGAATATCTACAGTACATTTATTTATTTTCAACTGTTTTATATTTTTGAGCCTACGGATTTTTGTTTTTGATTTTTTGACGTTCTGCACTAAATCATGGCACGCAACAATCCATCACTTGTGATGAGGGACAAATTAAAGTCATTACATTACACGATTTACTCTATAACCACTTCTACTGTTACATGATGATAGCCACCTCAATAAAAACTTTATTTTTATTAACTTACAGTTTAATTTTGTAAAGCATGATCTTGCAAGCACGTTAGTTTTCAAACAACACAAATGCTTCATTATGTTCTAAGTAATTATGGTTCCCACATTCATCTTATAGAAAATGGTCGGTAACGGAAAGTGCAGATTTAAAAATACAAACATTGTATGGTATTGTTTGTATGTTGATTTGTATGAGAAATATTATAATCTTTGGAATATCAGCCTATTATGTTTATACTGCTGGGACTGAGGTCTCCTCTTCGTGGGAGGGATTGGGCTGTAACCCACCACACGGGCCCAGTTCGAAATGGTAGATATCACATGTCTTAGAATTTTTGGTTCTTGGACGTGCCGTTTTTCTCACGATGTTTTTCTTCACCGTTTTGAGAGCAGAAGTGTTGAAATAATGTACACATAATAAAGTGGCTGACTGGGTTAGAACCTACGACTTACAACTCGTACTGGGACACCACTGGTTGTAGACGATAGTCAGAGATGTGCGCTTGCTGTGCCAAAATACTCTTTATCTCCTCCAGTGCTAACGTAAGACTGAAAACAAAAAGAAGACCCTAAATAAAACCAAATACCATTTATTTATATTACAGTAGTGTTTTAATGGTATTATTTGGTAATTTTATGGTAATGGGGTTGGTAATGGTATGGTTTTAGCAATAACTACATGTTCTTTAATTGATTATAAATTAATAGCGGGAAATAAAATAACATTAATTGCCGTTACAAAATCATGACTTATTCTTAATAGAACAAACTAAAACGAATCATGTCTTGCAAATGCCACATCAACCAATGACTGTCGAGCTTCACAACCAGTTTCAATGGCAACTCAGAGAATTACTGCCTTTCTGCTAATTAGCTTAACAATGTTCCAGTAATAAATTGCTGTAAGCTTAGTATTATTTAAAGCCTATTACTTGTAATTCATATGCCAAGCTATTTAACAGAGCTACGTGCTATTTGACTACGAGCGAACTTTCTTAGTGAGAAAGCAGGATACAATATTTACTTGAATGCGATTCTAGCAAAAAAAAATTTAAGTAATGTTTAATAAGAGATTGCTTTAAAATATTTGTGATCTTATTCTATCATTCAGCACTACCCCAATTGCGTAACATACTGTTTATCAGAATCTGAATCATTTCTAAGCCTAATCCATTACTTCATATATTCAAACAATTTGTCTATTCAAAAACGCAAATAACGCAATGAATATCGTTGAATTGTCAAACTGTTAGTATGTTACGCACTTGCCCCACAGGTGATTGACTTTTTGTCCCTTTATTGTTTGTAGCCATATTATATGCCGAGCTATCAGCGGTTTTAAGTTCATTTCGTTAGCATCTTGTAACGAAAGGATGAACTCTGCACATTATGTTGTTGTAACGTTAAAGTGACATTTCATGATCGAAATCTTGACTAAAGGAGTCATCAACATTACAGACAGTGAAATTTACCCTCCTACTAAGTCGCTGACAAAGCGATCGTAAGTTTGCTGAAAGTTCAAATACTTGCCCTTTTGAACTTTAAGGAAAACCCTACCCACTATAGTTTCTACAATTTTTATTTAAGGGTCTAGTTTCCAATATTACTAGAAACACTATTCTTTTTTACTATGTCAGACATCGATTTTTTCGCAACACTTTTACCTATCAACGCAATCTTTACTAATGACGTAAACATCATAATCTAAAGAAAGTGAAACCTGTCTAGCTATATCAAACATTTAACTGTTACTAATAACAAACAATACTTTTATTGCAGATTCCGTTGAAGAAGCAAAAACTATAAGAGACTAGAAACTTTATGATGGCGGTTAAACCGTATCAAGATTGGAACAAACTGGTATGAAGGGATGTGAAACAAGATTACATCTTTGAGAAACCGCAGATCAAGATTGCTTGAGGAAGCTGTGGACGGAAATATTAATATACTTAAGAGAGAACAAACGTGAAATATCGAAAGTGAGGATAACAAAAAGAGAACACAATATTTGGAAACGTTATGTTTTACTGACATTCTAGTTCATACTGAGTTAAATTTGGACGACTGCAATAAAGTTCTATCCTAGAAAGTGTTACGACATTTATAGAATTTGAAATCGAATCGATTGTATGAAGTGCATCGACAGGAGAATTGCACTTTCAGTCTTCAACGCTCATGACTTTATTTGCACCAATTCGCAATGGTGGTAATCAAAGATTGATCGAAGAAAGGAAAATCGTTTATCTGTATTGGCATCACTCATTGTGTGCTACACACGTGCAGCATATGAAGAAAATATAACCAGCTGATTTATTAGAGAAAGCAAATTATATATCCAATAGTAGTCCTACCGAAGAAGTCAAAGACCGTCAGTTCACAAGATTATTAAGTCATCAAAGACGAGAACCATCTTGTTAAGTAATTGAGTATCATTACAATGAAAGATAACATTACAATCAAGACAACGTAATTGATACGTACATAGAAACCTATTATTTGCCAAACAAAATTGTAATTTGCGGTTGAAAATCTCTAATAGGTTTTTGTTCCGATGAAAATTTTGAAGATGCAGACGAGACAATTGGATTAGCAACGGTAAATGTAATCTTGCACGCTGTAACCTTTACAAAGGTTATAAGAAATGACGATGATATTATGAATCGTAATAAAGTTGTACTATTGCTGGCACCAAGAAAGAGAAACAGTGTTATGGAACAAATGAAAGTGATACAAATTATTGAAGAAGTGGAGTGAACGAGCAAAAGTAGGCACGGCGCTGGACAAATGTATTTAGCAGGTGAGTTTTTTTTAATTGTTTTAATAGTACTGCAAGAAGTTGAACGTGTTGGGGCATTTAAAATTAAGTTGACGTGTAAAGGACAGTTTGCGGAACAGCAACAATCTTTTGGGCAAAGCTCCACATTTAGCAAGCACAACTGCCTCTGAAACAAAAGTAGAATCAACAAAGCCATAACCAAGCAGCTAAAGACTGCTCTCCAAATACATAAAGCCGATGTAACCCGTGAATGTAAAATGCGATTTTATGTTTGCATGCATTGTCGATGTAATTTTATAGTAAACTGCTGAAGCAATTTGTATATAACGACTCTCATTGTTGTTTTGACGAGGTGCATAGGTGAGAGCTATGTCATGGTTTTCCCACGATGTTACGCGTGTGTGTACGAAAAACTATATTTGCCATTAGAAATATATTTTATTTGCCATAAACATTTATGTCTGCATGCGTGTAAAGCTATACGCAATAAATATTATAATAACCATATAGTTATTGGAAGCAAGTTTGATCAATTACCATTTAATTAGTTTTAACCGTGACTTCGACCGCATAAGTCGTTCCGTATATTTTCGCGTGATTAATCAAAAGTTAAATAATAAACTTGTTTATGATTTCATACACGCAAATTGATTAAGAACAAGTTTGGTTAGTGTTAAGATTCGCGTAATAGTTTCATAATAATAAAATATCGTCATAGTTAAGCAAAGAAGCATTTTTCTTACAGAAAGAACTCACAAAAAAATGTTTTTTTGAAATGGTAGTTTCAAAATGCATCATTTGCATAGCCTTTTTTTAACCATCTTAGGGTTGGCGTCCAATATAACCGAATACCAGTATTTTACATGGACATGCGACTATACTATACTATATCACCTTCACAACCCAGGTACGGGTAATACGATGCCCCTTGGTAAGACTGGTTGGCAGACAGGGCTTCTGACGTACCATAATGAATGTCAAAGATTTACTAGTGGCAGTCGGACGCATCTACTTAAATGAAACCAATTTCGATGATTCTTTATTTATTTGAAAGCTGATGCTTCCTGTTAGGTCCCGTTTCAATTTGGTTCAGTGCTGACAATGGCATCCATGAGACAATCATATAAATCTTAAATTTCACCTGGCCAGTCCAGGCCAAGAATTAGTGCGTGGACTGGAGATACAACAACTAAAAAGTAATGAAATAAAATCTTTAAAAATAAACCGACTCCCTTAAAAACACTGCAAAGTGAAAAATAACTTTAATTTCGGAAGTAGGTGGCAAAAAACTTAAATAAAGATCCTAAGACACCGACTTCCGAAATTAAAGTTATTTTTCACTTTGTAGTGTTTTTAAGGAAGTCGGTTGTTTTTTTTTTGTAAAAAGTTTTTATATTTTAATGTAAATGATTCTTGGTACATTAATAATGATTGGTACATTCAAAAGTTCTTTTTATGTGCCTATCTGATCTATACTAATATTATAATGCTGAAGAGTTTGTTTGTTTGGTTGGATAAAGCGGTAATGTCAGAAACGACAGGTCCGAATTGAAAAATATATTTGTGTTGGGTAGCCTATTTATTGAGGAACGCTATAGGCTATATAACATCACGCTACCATTGAAAGGAGCGGGGCAGCAACGTAAAATGTTTGAAAGTCGGCAGGCAATTCGATGCGATGGGAAGGGTCAGGGAGAAAAAATTTGACGACGGGTTCTTTTTTAAAATTTATACTGTTTTTAAATTCTATTAATCTTTCACGTATATCATTATTACCTCAGCATTTCATGGGCGTTAGCGACTATTTTTTTTTAAAAGTAAATTTTGCCCCAGAGGCGTACCTACTGGTTTCCACTGGGGTTAAAATCAAAGGAAAATCTTTGAAAGGCTACGTTACTTAGTGCTTATAGCTCGTTTGCGGTTAACAAGATAAATTAGTGGAGTGAGACTTCTATTACGTACAAAGAAAAGGCAATCTTCTTACGGTCTATCATAATTGGTGGTTTCTACTGGTAGGTGCAGTGCCCTAAAAACTTTTTCTTGTTTTCACTCAGATTTTACTCTAAAGTTTTCTAACAAAATTTTTATATAGTTCGTTTTATTTTTTTGCAAAACATTTCGAGCAATTAACTTTCATATGACAATGCCAGTGAAGTTCAAGAGAAAATAGAATTCATAACTCTCTCTTACTTTTAAACTTAAGTTTTGAGTTGTGCTGATTACTGACAAATTCCTGCACTGACGGGACAACTCCACTCAATGTGTGCGGATCTTTCCTCAAAAGATTATTTAAGACAAGTCTCTGAGGTTGAGTTAACTTTTAATGCTGACTGCAATAGATATTAAATGTAAGATGTCATAAAGTCTAGATCCGAGATGTTGACAATTTGATCATAATATTTAAGCTTCTGCATCATAATTTTAGTAGTAAAGTCTGTAGATACAAATTCGTCGTCATTTGCCTAGCCTTTATCCAACTATTTTGGATTCAGTATTCAGTCTAAACAGATGTAACTGACCTCCACAACCCAGTTTAGGTAGCTCAGTACCCTTTTTAGGGTTCCGTTGCCAAATGGCAAAAACGGAACCCTTATAGATTCGTCATGTCTGTCTGTCTGTCCGTCTGTCTGTCTGTCTGTCTGTCTGTCCGAGTATGTCACACCCACTTTTTTCCGAAACTATAAGAGCTACGGTGTTGAAACTTGGTAAGTAGATGTATTCTGTGAACCGCATTAAGATTTTTACACAAAAATAGAAAAGAAACAATTTTGATATTGAGGTTTCTAATATATTTTTTTTCTAAAGTGAATAGTTTGCGCGAGACACTTCCAAAGTGGTAAAATGTGTCCCCCCCCCCCGTAACTTCTAAAATAAGGGAATGATAAAACTAAAAAAAAAAAATATGATGTAGGTACATTATCATGTAAACTTCCGCCGAAAATTGGTTTAAACGAGATCTAGTAAGTAGTTTTTTTTTTAATACGTCATAAATCGTAAACCACAATTTACCTTTCATTCAGTCAACCCAAATATAAAAAAAAAAACATTTAATTTCATAAACATAAACCGTGATTACCTGCAGGTTTGTACGGAACCCTCGATGCGCGAGTCCGACTCGCACCTTGTTTAAGAATGGTTATCAGATGTTCGGGCTTCTGACGACCCGTAACGAGTGTCAAAGATCTACGTATGACAGCGGGGACAAACAGCTTTATCTGCTCTCCGAGGCACGGAAGGATCTTGGTACATAAAGATACACACCCATCCTCGGATCAGCCGAGGCAGGCGTAGCATAACCTGATCGATAGACTCGTGCAACTGTTATAAATAAGCCTTAAGCCTAGTAGAAAATATTTTGGTGACGCTACTGGAATAGAAGTCGTTGTCTATACAGGGTTAAATTAAATTTTCTGGCAATACTTAGGTACTCACGTTGAGAATCAGTAGGTACCTAAAACTAATGAAAGAAAAAAAAATGCGTCTTTCGATGGACGATGGTCAAGGCTCGTAATCTACAGGAAGCGAGCGTAGATCGCTTAGCTGTTTTTGCAATTATTCGGGGAACTTAAATATTTTATTCGAATTCAAATCGATTCGAAAACCATTACTTAACTGTCGTTTTTAGGGTTCGGCACCTCAAAAGGAAAAAACGGAACCCTTATAGGATCACTTTGTTGTCCGTCCGTCCGTCCGTCCGTCCGTCCGTCTGTCAAGACCCTTTTTCTCAGGAACGCGTGGAGGTATCAAGCTGAAATTTATATCAAATACTCAAATCTGCTGTCCCTTGGAGCTGTGAAAAAATCAAACCTCTAAGCTAACGCAATCAAAAGATATAGCCGTTTATGCCGCAAATTTCAGCAAATTTTCGAAACTCGCAAGGGAATCAAAACCTATAGGGTACTTCCAGTCGATCTAGAATTTTGAAATTTGGTACGAAGCAACGTCTTATAGCACAGATAAAGGAAAAATTGCGAAAACTGTAAATTTTTAGTTACATCATGTAATAAAAATATTTAAAAAAAATTAAAACTTTATACCTAGAGGTTTGTACGGAACCCTCGGTGCGCGAGTCGTTTTTTTTAATGTCAAAAGTGTCAATTCAAGTTTTGAAATCGACCGGTAAAAAAAAAAGTTTTTTTTGCTCATTCGTTTTTGATATCGATAGTGAAAGAAAAACTCACTTATACTGTGGTAAATCGTTTTAATCACTAGCACTTATACAATCACAACAATTTACACCAACTCTGTCCTGTACAGCTCGACAGTCCAAAAAATAATGCCCTAGCAAACAGTATTCCATTTACTTCACAGCTCTGCATCCATTTTACAAAGTGGGGGCAAAGCGCGCGAATTTTAAGTCAATAGATGAACGTTAAACTTATTTAAAATGGTAACTGTTTATTATATTAATAACGAATGCTTTGTATTTGAATTAAAGTAAATTTACATGTATTTAATCATAACATAATATTTAAACGCAATATCATAAAAAAACTTTTTTACAAAAAAAATACAACCGACTTCCTTAAAAACACTACAAAGTGAAAAATAACTTTAATTTCGGAAGTCGGTGTCTTAGGATCTGTATTTATGGTTTTTTGCCACCGACTTCCGAAATTAAAGTTATTTTTCACTTTGTAGTGTTTTTAAGGAAGTCGGTTGTATTTTTTTTGTAAAAAAGTTTTTATTTTTAAATTTTTAGTTGTGGTATTCACCCTGCACTAATTCCAAACAAACAATGCATATTTATGCGATAGCAGAAATCGCGGTTGATTTGCTGTCATTTTTAAAGAGTTCCGGTGTCTGTCTCCGGAACTCATCATCAGATCTATATGAAAATTATATGGGACCATTTCGGAATAAACCTCTTTCGAACAAAAAAAGAATTTTGCAAATCCGTCTATGTATGACGGAGTTATGGCCGAACATACATAAAAAAAAAAACATATAAACATCCGAATTGAGAACCTCCTCCTTTTTGAAGTCGGTTAAAAATATAATAAATGGCCAGGCCAAAATGATTAAGGCTGCTTTTTTTTTTATTAAGCAGACTGTAGAGTGGGTAAGAGCCCACTCTAGTGTCTGCTGAGGAATCAATTCTCGATGTCAACGAGTATGTCTATCTAGGACAAGATATCTTCTAACTCCTGATCGATAAGGAGTTGTACCTTCCATCATCAGCTCAACGGAATATAAGAATACAAGTAACGGTCTAAACGTGCCTATAATATTCAAAGAATTATCCCCTAACCTTCTAACCTTTCACTGTAAGTTCCTATATGTATTGTTCACCGATGAGGAGTTCCATGCGGTATCTTCGAAGACTATAATTAGTTCACCACGGATGGATAGATAGAACCAGCAATTATTTTTGATCTTTAGTACAATATCCAAATCACATTACGTGTACTGTTTGTTTTTGATGAGTTCCTTCGTTTATCTCCCAAAGTATACATCAAATCTTCACAAAATTAATATGGGACCACCTCAGGAGTATACCCTTACGAATAAAAAAAGAATTTTCAAAATCGGTTGACAATTGGCGGAGAAATCGGTGAACATACATAAAAAAAAAAAAAAAAAAATACATACAGTCGAACATATAACCTCCTCCTTTTTTTGAAGTCGGTTAAAAATAACTTTAATTTCGGTAGTCGGTGTCTTAGGATCTGTATTTATGGTATTTTTGCCACCGACTTCCGAAATTAAAGTTATTTTTAACTTTGTAGTGTTTTTAAGGAAGTCGGTTGTTTTTTTTTTGTAAAAAAGTTTTTATTTTTAAATTTTTAGTTGTGGTATTCACCCTGCACTAATTCCAAACAAACAATGCATATTTATGCGATAGCAGAACTCGCGGTTGATTTCCTGTCATTTTTTAAAGAGTTCCGGTGTCTGTCTCCCGAACTCATCATCAGATCTATATGAAAATTATATGGGACCATTTCGGAATAAACCCCTTTCGAACAAAAAAAGAATTTTGCAAATCCATCTATATATGACGGAGTTATGCCCGAACATACATAAAAAAAAAAACCAACCATGGCCAGGCCAAAATGATTAAGGCTGCTTTTTTTTTTTATCAAGCAGACAGTAGAGTGGGTAAGAGCCCACTCTAGTGTCTGCTGAGGAATCAATTCTCGATGTCAACGAGTATGTCTATCTAGGACAAGATATCTTCTAACTCCTGATCGATAAGGAGTTGTACCTTCCATCATCAGCTCAACGGAATATAAGAATACAAGTAACGGTCTAAACGTGCCTATAATATTCAAAGAATTATCCCCTAACCTTCTAACCTTTCACTGTAAGTTCCTATATGTACTGTTCACCGATGAGGAGTTCCATGCGATATCTTCGAAGACTATAATTAGTTCACCACGGATGGATAGATAGAACCAGCAATTATTTTTGATCTTTAGTACAATATCCAAATCACATTACGTGTACTGTTTGTTTTTGAGGAGTTCCTTCGTTTATCTCCCAAAGTATACATCAAATCTTCACAAAATTAATATGGGACCACCTCAGGAGTATACCCTTACGAATAAAAAAAGAATTTTCAAAATCGGTTGACAATTGGCGGAGAAATCGGTGAACATACATAAAAAAAAAAAAAAAAAAATACATACAGTCGAACATATAACCTCCTCCTTTTTTTGAAGTCGGTTAAAAATTAAGTAACTTCTCAACTATGTTTAATTGGCGAATTGAGACTTTCAACAATTTACTACATCTTGATCTTCAAACTTATTGTTATGCAACTGCATTTGACACTAACTTAGATCTATTGTATGATTTCTCTATGTTTTCAAGAATAAATAGAAAGATAAACGACCGCGGAATGACCAATATTTTTAATAACTTATTGCAAACTATATCTGAAAGTTCTATAGAACGTGATGCCTTTATTCACGAGATTGATAATAACGTCGTTGCATCCTCAAGTCGTGAGTTTTTTCTTTGATTCTATGTATATTCTTCACCAAAATATTGCCGGACTTATAAATAAATCAGTCCTTTTAAATATTTACATTCAGGAATTGTTAAGTCAACAAAAAGTAGTTGACGTAATATGTATAACCGAGCATTTTATAATGTCAGGCCAAGAAAAGCTATTATATATTCCTAATTATAAGCTGGCGGCATGCTTTGCTAGACAGAATCAAAAACGTGGCGGTGCCTGTATCTTAGCAAGAGTTGGACACGAGTATAAAGAACGACCTGACGTAATGAAATACTCGATATCAGGAATTATAGAATGTTGTGCTGTAGAATTTCCTTCTCAAAAAATTATTATTATAATATGTGTATATAGGCCTCCTAAATTATGTAATCTAAGTAAGTTTTATGAAAATTTAGATCTCGTTTTAAAAAATGTCTGTAAAAAACCCTTTCAAAAAGTAATTTTATGTGGAGACTTTAATATAGATGTTTTGAACAGGAATAGAATCACCTCTGAATTTGAATGCTTTCTCAGGAGCTTCAACCTTAAACTAGAAATTAATCAGCCAACTAGATTTATCAGTAATACCTGTTTAGACAATTTTGCACATAATCTTAAGCAGAAGTGCCAACATGAAGTCACTGACTTTGGATTATCTGACCACACTGCTCAAATAATTAAGATAAAAGTTAATAAAACGAATCAAATAAAAACATGGAGAACATTAATACGAGATATAACCCAAGAAAACCTTATTAAATTTCGATCGCACCTCGAAAGTCTATCATTTTCTAATGTATATAATACAGAGGATGCTAACAAAGCCTGTGATAACACTCTTGACATTTTCCTACTGTTACACGATCTCTGTTTCCCGAGCAAATTAGTTACTGTAAAATCAGAGAAAAAAATAAAATGGGTCTCTCGCGGGATACGAATATGTAGCAAAAAACAACGGCAACTATTATGGCAGCAGAGACTAAAACCAACGTCTGAAAACAAAAATAAATTTAAGATTTACTCAAGGAGGTTTAAGAAAATTATTAAACTTACACAAAAAGCGCAGAATAACCACTTAATAAATAACTCAAAAAACAAATCCAAAACGGCCTGGCAAGTTATTAATAACAACAAAATTGTAAGAGAACCCATTTCTCAAATAAAAAAAGGAAATGAAATAATATCAAACCCTAATTTAATAGCTGAATCTTTTAATAACTTTTTCATTGAACAAACCTCTGGCATACCTAAACATACGTTATGCGATACCGTTAACATAAATATAAACCCGCATACAATATTTATGGCCCCTGTTATACCTCAAGATGTAATGCGTATAATTAGAAACCTGAAAAATAAAAAGAGCTCTGGCCTCGATGGCATTTCAACAACAGTTATCAAATTTGTTGCACACTGTATAGCTGAACCCCTTGCTCATATTATTAATGTAAGCATACAGTCTGGCGTATTTCCAGAAAGTCTCAAGAGCGTAATAGTCATACCAGTATATAAAAAAAAAGCTAAAGAAGAAATGGTAAATTATAGGCCAATTGCTCTTATCTCTATATTCTCCAAGATCATAGAGAAAGTTATCTATGAATCTCTTGACAACTTCCTAACTAAATACCACATACTATGTGACGAACAAATGGGCTTCAGGAAAAATAAAAATATTAACATGGCCATCTTTGATTTTCTCCATGAAATAATGCCTAAAGTAGATTCTAAAATACCGGTATGTGCAATATATGCCGATATGTCGAAAGCCTTTGACTGCGTGGACCACGATATTCTCTTAACCAAACTTGATGCGTACGGTATTCGTGGCAATGCTCTTAACTTAATAAAAACTTATCTCAAAGGCCGTAGACAATGTACAGAGATATCAGGCTTATGTTTAAAATCTAGGAAGGTACAAAAAACTTTATCGTCATTTAAAGAAATAAAATATGGAGTTCCGCAGGGAAGTGTCCTCGGACCTTTACTTTTCCTACTTTATATTAATGACCTGCCACGCCATATATCTAATCCAATGATTTTATTTGCAGATGACAGTACTTCAATTGTTTCATGTACCAATAAAGACTCATACGTAAATGACATCAATAACTCGATCAGCAGTTTAATAAAATGGCTTGACAATAATAACCTAGTAATTAATCTACAAAAAACTAAAACTATGCATTTTCACCAACGTATATCTACAGGTGACATGGATATCAACTACAATGGCCAAACTATCGATAAAGTGAACAGCACAAAATTTCTAGGAATCTTAATTGATAGCCAGTTAACATGGAAGCCGCAAGCAGAAGATATCTGTAAACGTCTGAGCACAGCCGCGTTTATGTTATACAACCTATCCAAAAAAGTAAATCGGTCAACAATACTAGTGGCCTACCATGGTCTTGTAATTTCTATTTTAAGATTTGGTGTTATATTTTGGGGTTATTGTAGTGAACGAGAAAGCATTTTTAAAGCTCAAAAGCGCTGTTTGAGAGCTATATTTGGCCTCAAAGTTACTGACAGTTGTGTGCCTATATTTAAGTCTCAGAAACTATTAACTTTCCCATGCCTCTATATCCTCGAATTAGCAATATTTGTTCAAACAAACCGTAATTTATTTGCCACATTAACAGAAACCAGAAAACGGAGTACATCATTAAGATCACAATATCAGAATTTACTTCACACAGGCACATTTAAAACGAGTTTATTAAAAAAAAATGTAATTTGTATGGCTCCTGTTGTCTTTAATAAAATTCCCGATCATATGAAAACCTTGCCCTTGATGAAATTTAAAAAATGTTTTACTGAATTACTTCTAGATAAATGTTATTATTCTGTTCAGGATTTCCTAAATGATACATCTTAATAACCTATTTTGATAACTTGTATAATAATTATTATGTTTGCATGCCAACAAGGCAGAATGTACACGGTTCTTTATTATGTTATTTACGATCCTATTTGTATGTACCTGCATTCAAAGCAAATAAAGTATATTCTATTCTATTCTATTCATATTTTATCGAACCAAATTGCTGTTACTAGTCAAGTTGCGTACTAATAAAGTATAAATTCACATTACAATATCTTGATTAATTTTATGATTGCTTACAATAGGGTGGGTGAAGTAATAATAATAATAATAATAATATTCCACAACTATCACACAACGCCATCTAGTCCCAAGCTAAGCAGAGCTTGTGTTATGGGTACTAGACAACTGATAAACGTACTTATATATTTCTAAATACATACATATTATAGATAAATTACGCCCAGACACAGAACAAATGATCATGCTCATCACACAAACATTTGTCCTGGGTGGGAATCGAACCCACGACCTCCGGCATAGCAGTCAGGGTCACTAACCACTAGACCAACAGGTAAGTACAGTACAGTACAGTACAGTATTTCCAGCTGATTTAATTAGACCTTCTACAACCATTGCAGATATGGTCACGTGGTAAGCAGGATATGATGTCAATTCATCAACACTGATGAAAAATTGGGCGCTTATAAAAATAAAGGGACACTGACTATACACTTTTTTGCACAAGTTTCTCTAATCTCAATTAAAATACGGTGGCTATCGATTGCACTAAAAAAACCAGACAAGTGAGTGCGAGTCGGACTCGTGCACGAAAGGTTCCGTACCATTTTCTACAAAAACAAGCAAAAAAAATCATGTCCGTTGTATGGGAGCCCCCTTAAATATTTATTTTAATCTGTTTTTTTAATATCCGTTGTAATAGCGGCAACAGAAATACATCATCTGTGAAAATTTCAACTGTATAACTATCACGGTTCATGAGATACAGCCTGGTGACAGACGGACAGACAGACAGACAGCACAGTCTTAGTAATAGAGTTCCGTTTTACCTTTTGGGTACGGAACCCTAAAAAACAAAAGGTATACTTTACTACCATCGGCAGCTAAGCCTTGGACGGAAGTACCGACGAGACAAAAAGGGCTGCAGACACTTTTTGTTCGGTGTAGGTACTTTATAATTTGGTGTTGACAAAAACTCGTTGGTCGGCAGCCGAAGAAAGTGGTTGCCTAGATTAAACTTAAATTATAGTCAGGAAACCATGCAGATTCTCCTATTTTGTCTAAAATTAAATGAAGGATGTAAGAGTATCAGACAATCAGCCTATAATGTTCCCACTGCTGGGATACGGGCCTCCTGTTTGTGACAGGGGCTGGGCTGTAATCCACTCGGGCTGGCGGGTTGGATGTCACATGTCTTCGAATTTTTGGTTAGGGCCGATACCACTTTTCCACCATTGTCATGGACTTATGGTAAAGTTAAAACAATTCGAACCTACTTCCAAACTATCTTTCTCATAAAAAATATTTTTTATCTTCATTACCCGCCCTTACCACAACACTGAAAGAATTCCTTTCTCTTGATAACCGTACTATTCTGATAAACATGCGTTACGTCACACGTCTTTTTTTTTTTTTTGGATGGGAAATCATCAAATAACTTCTCCCGCTCTGGGCGGAGCGGGAGGGCATGTCAGACTTTTACTGACTAAAACCCACAAGTGTTCCTTCAGTTGCCCATGTGCCAGGGTATTAGTAAAACACACCTTCCATTTCAACTAATCTTATAAATGTGAAAGTTTGTGTGTTAGGATATCCTAGTAAAAATGCCTGAACGATTTGGATGAAAATCGGTAGACAGATAATTTATAACCAAGATTAATGCATAGGATGCTTTTTATCTCGGTAATATGTTCCCGTGGGGTAATTTTCAATATCCACGTGAGCAAAGCCACTGGCCACAGCTAGTATATGAATAATGGAAGTAATAAACGTATTTTTTTAATAATTAGAACAGCCTTTCCTTTGGTGACCTTTACAATTTACCTTAACAAAGAAGAGGACGGCATTCTGCAACACTGGTTACCATTTTATCAAATCAATCAAATCAAAATATTATTATTTCACATGGGAAATAATTGGCTCTTACAATCGTTTTATCGTTAATAGGTATTGGAGGACAGTGTAAGCCTGTCAACAAGTACAAGGTACTGAATAAAATAGAAAATTGTCTACAGTCTACAAGGCCTACAACGTTCTCACGTAATTATGTAACACACATAATTTATGGAAACTGAATCTTAGACTTCGTGAACAGTACAGTTAGTTAGTGAGTTTTATCCCAAGTCAACCGAATTAAATCTTACACATACGTAAAACTCAGTTTTACAAAATCTGATAAAAATCTTAACATTTTTAACACACACTGAACTTTGTCGCAAGTAAGCGACATGCGCCATGATTATCTACATCGCGAATACGCTACATTATTAAGTAAAGAACACAAAAATGTAACTCCACATATTTCCAACGAAAGCTTAAAATACATTACGTGTTTGGACTATAAAACTTTATAAAGAAGGTACGCAATAAAAATATTCTGTGAACGTAATATTTTCATACTTATTGGCATTCTTGTCTTCACCTTTGCCTCGCGGGTCCATAATATGTAAGTCATAGCAAGTTCAGGTTTTAAATACACATGGGACGATATTCCATTACTTGTCTTATTAGGGATATTTACTTCTCTTCCTGTCTGCATTTACTTAGGTGTTTTTCATTTCTCGCCAACAAAGGTTACTCAATAACATGCACGTTAACATAAACAGGGTGTGTTGTCATCATCGACATCAATTCAGCCGAAAGACATCCACTACTAGACAGAGGCCGTCCCCGATTTGTGGGGTGTGCTATTATCGCCACACTTGGCAGGCGGGTTGGCGATCGCAGTATGCTGGTAAAATGCATAGAGAACGCTGCTGCCCATACTCTAGTTAGTCCCTTATTCGCCTCTTACGACACCCACAGGAAGGAAAAGGATGGTGTTATTTTTTACGTCTGACACCTCACGGAACGAAGTGTGTGTGCGTGTTGGCCGAAAGGGCACAGAGCCCTAAAAATAGAAAGTTTTACTAGTCCGTTCTATTCACACCAAACTGCATTATGCATCAAAACAGATACAACGCAAATCATCATCATCATTTCAACCGTACGACGTCCACTGCTGGACTTAGGCCTCCCCCAATTTGGGGGGCTTTGCCATAATCGCCACGCTTAGCAGGCGGGTTGGCGATCGCAGTATGGTGGTAAAATGCATAGAGAACGCTGCTGCCCATTCTCTAGTAAGTCCCTTAGTCGCCTTTTACGACACCCACGGGAAGAAATGGGGTGGTGTTATTCTTTACGTCGGGCACCACACGGTACGGTACAACGCAAATACCCGCAGAGATAATGATTGAAAGTCTTCATCATACCCTGATTTCCTGACCATCCAATTAAATAGTTAAGTTACCTTTAAAAGGCCAAAGTATCGTGATGATAATTAAATTGTACATACTGGAAACAAACGATGTCCTTACACTTACATTAGCAGGAGAAAGTTAGTGTTTTATTTTGCAGCTCATTACAAATTCTAGCGGTGTAGGTAGCACTCTCACTGTAGTTGGCATGCACTTAGACTTGACTTCTATATATCAAACGTAACGATCAGGCTCAAAGATCATAAACGTGTAAGTCAACACGTCGGCTACGTCATAGTCACCAAAAAACTGTTGATGACAATAAAAATTTGAAATTCAATAAATCTATACTAATATTATAAAGCTGAAGAGTTTGTTTGTTTGTTTGATTGAACGCGCTAATCTCTCCTGAGATTAGCGCGTTCAATCAAACAAACACACTACTGGTCCGAATTGAATTTTGTTTTTCGTGTTGGGTAGCCTATTTATCGAGAAAGGCTATAAGCTATATAACATCACGCTACAACTAAGAGGAGCGGAGCAGTAATGAAAAATGTTGCAAAAACGGGGAAAATCGCACGGGTAGGCGATTCGACGCGACGGGAAGGGTCGGGGGAACAAGAAATTTAACGCGGACGAAGTCGCGGGCAGAAGCTAGTTTTTCATACTTATTTCACCGAAAAATAAGATACAGTGGGTATTAGATATTTGCCTTTATTTTGACTATAATGTTCTCACTCCTGGAAAACATACCTCCTCTCTCCTCTCTGTGAGGGGGAGTGGGCTATAATACACCACGTGGTCTCAGTGCGGGTTTGTAGATGACAGATATCTTCGAATTTTTTGGTTCTAGAACATGCCGGTTTCCTTACGATGGTTTCCTCCAGCGTTTCTGATAGCAATAGTCATTAAATAATTTACACAATGTAAAGCTCCTGTCTGGATTCGAATCTACGACATACAACTCGTAAATTGCGGCCGTTACCACTGGGCCACCACTGCTCTCTCTCTCTTTCGATAAAAGTTAGGAAATTATTTAAACAAAAATCAGGAATTTTACTGAAAGCAATCTTAACTAAAAGTGCGTGTTTGTTTGCGGGCGCTGACCACATTGTTTTCATTTCTTGATTCTCCTTCTTCCCCTGTTTATCTAGCCCCACACTTTCAGTACATTTGCGCCAACCACAATAAAAATCTACGCTCATCGCACAATCGTCTTCTTCAGTGTCCCACTCATCGCACAGACTTCATTCACTCTTCTTTCTTTGTCCAGTCTATCGCTCTGTGGAATGCGCTCCCCCAGGAAATGTTCGCGAGCACATTCGCAGTATCATCACAACGGTAATGTTTCGTCATTGTTTGTCTCATTTGTTTTTAGTAAATTCGATTATTTATGTATATGTACGTATGTGTTTTTATATTTATATATAGTTAGGTATATGTATTATGTTTATGATTTAAATAGGTAATATGTTTATATTTGAATATCTTTAAATTCATTGCACCTACCACTGTTTGTCTCTGCATCACCTAAAGGTTGACTGGTAGAAAATGCCTATGGCATTAAGTCTGCCTCTGTACATTTATGTGCTTAAAGTGTTAAATAAATAATAAATAAATAAATATTGTATAAAAAAATATTAGGTTTAGTCTGTAATCATTATGACGTAATACTACACGTAAAACACGAATTATCCTCCTTCAAGTTACCTCTGAGAACTCACTTTTCTAACTCACGTTCCCAACTAGTTTATCGATTTCATCTGTCTGTACTTCACAGTGGTTGTAAACATTGTTCCTCGATACTTTAGCGAAGGTGGCTGGCTATGTCAACTCTGCCATGGAATGAGTGAACAAGAAAATTGCCCAATTAAATGACACAAAAAATATCTTAGAACTAGGAACTTGCTGATACACGTGTATCGTTAACACTACTGTAAGACGACCCTGACCGGTCAATGGGGTTACTGCCGCTATAAGTGTGTGGATTCCTGTTCCGTATTCGTTATTAGCAGATGGATTATGGAGCTACCCGTCTATTTGATAAAACCCCTGAGTCGCAGGGTTGGGTAATCTTTTTCGAGAAAAATCAATCAAAATTAGCAGATTAGTGGTAGCGCACTGTTGAAAGCCACGAAATATGAATTGTAGATCGTATGTTCAAACCCACTGTGAACTATTTAATCACCACTGCTCTCAAAACGGTGAACAAAAATATCTTGAGGAATGCATGCTCTAGCATGCTCTAGAACCAAAAAGTTAAAGATGTGACATCTACCAACCCGCATTAGGCCCGCGTGGTGAGTGAAAGCCCACTCCCTCTCATCGAGAGGAGGCCCTCGTCCTGGGACAAATGGTCCCAGTACTGTAACACCACCATTTGACCATTTGTAGGCTGATTATGATATGCTTATGCTAGAGTAGAGGAATAGAAGGCTACTACCGCTCCAATTATTCAAACGCGTAACCAAAATTGGAATTAACTCGCCATCTTGTTATTTTAATACATTTCAAATGCAATTTCGTAAAGCAATCGCCTAAATCCTTACCAACAGTGCTGTCCTATCAACAAACGAGAACAAAATGGAAAAGCTGTCTGTAGCGTGTCGTTGAGCTCCCTAAAATAGTGCTGAGCTGCGCGATAACTGATGCTTGCATGCCGTCTGTTGGGACACGTCAGCTCAAATCTGCAATGGATTTTTCTTCAAAGGAAAGGGTCCTTTGAAGGATGAGAAGAATGCAGGACCAGACATGGACCTGCATTGTTAGATTCACATATAATCCTATTAATATTATGTTTTGGTTAACAAAGACCATGACCTCTGAGTTAGTTTCGGCTTTTCTTCTCAAAGATCAGTCAGCTAGGAAAATCCAGCGCTATCTAGTTTTACAATATGTACCTACGTGTAAAATTCTGAAAAGATCTAATTAAATACATGAATAAACATTTCATTTCTTATCGTGTTAGTCAAATAGAAAGCAAATAATATTTCAGTGAACATAAGTTTGAGCACCGTTACTCTACAACTTTTGTGAGTAAATAGTTACAAGTTAGAACCAACAGATGCTATCTCTCACGATTCTGTAGACACGTCCAATAACTGTCGCTCTAATTAAGAGATTATCTTGTCGTGACGAGCATGGGGTTATAAAGAGTGATTGTGTTGAAAGGGGAAGCGAAGATGCTCTGGAAAGAGTATTTAAATATCCGGCACTTTGTGATACCCAGAGGCGAAAACTCGGTCGTGTAAACACACCAAATAGGATATACCTAATATAAATGTCTGTCTCCAATACAATGCAAAAATTCACCTGGCTTTAGTTTATAAGCGTTTGACAATATGTTTCGTTGAGGTAGTACGTAGGTATCTACCATTCTTTTCCTATTAAAATCTAATGCAACTGCTATCATATTTTTATATCTTTTCTTCCTTATGGATTTGCCAATGAAAATCTAGTTTCTGTGTCTTAATATGTGTTTCTAAAATATATCACAATCAAATCCAATCATCATGTTTCCAATTCTAACATAATGTAATCAGTACTTTGACAAAGCAGACAACAGCGCCATCTATTAGTCAATACAAGTACTAACAAGCGTGGAGTCCTAAACGTGGTAAACGTGAAACGTAATGTTATAACTTCTTAATAGATGGCGCTATATTCAACTTGATATTATTTGTATTGAACTTGAACTCAACTTGATGGTACTCCAACGTTTCAACGACAGATGTCGATATTTCAGGTATAATGGTAGTTTGGATAAGCTTATTTCCATTTTCCTGCCTGAAAATAACTATAACGTAAACAATTTTTAACGGACTTCAAAAAAAGGAGGAGGTTATCAATTCGACTGTATTTTTTTTTTGTCTTTGTTACCTCATAACTTTTACTGGATGAACCGATTTTGATGATCCTTTATTTGAAAGTTGGTGCTTTCCGTATGGTCCCATTTTTATTTGGTTCCATTCGGACAATGGGATCCATGTGAAAACCATATACCTAAGTCTTTTTGCATTAAGTGTTTGCTCGACAAATGAACGAATAACGCGATTAGATTAGTGCGGGGTATCTACCATAACTAAAAAGTTAAAAATAAAAACTTCAAAAAAAAAAAAAAACAACCAACTTCCTTAAAAAAACACTACAAAGTCAAAAATAACTTTAATTTCGGAAGTTGGTGGCAAAAAAACCTTAAATACAGATCCTAAGACACTGACTTCCAAAATTAAAGTTATTTTTGTTGTAAAAAGTTTTTTGTAAAATCACGGTTGTATTACCTAATAGTATTTTTTTAAAGTTGACTTTGTTAAAGTGATAATATAATATAATAATAACAAAGATTATTTTTCTCTAAGTTTGGTTTGATGTGGATAGATATGGATGGCAGCAGCGTCCTCATCACTTTTTGAGTATGTCCTAATTTTACATGCCATCCTTTTTAGCAGTTGTTTTAGTATGTGTTTGTTGCCAAAGCAGAAAGTCGATTTCCGTAGGTAAAATCTCATCTCAACTACAATGAATGTCGAAAATTTGTCAAAACAGAAATGTAGGTAAATTAGAAGTTTTCTTATGAGAATGAGACTGAGATGAGAATGTGTACGTTCTTTGACATAAATATAATCAGATTATAATGTGTCCACTGCTGGGACACCGGCCTCCAATTTGTGAAAGGGTGTGGTCATAATGTATCATGCGAACCCAGGGCGGTAATTTTGTCCTAGAGTTTTTGGTTTTATGACATACCGGTTTCTTCAAGATGCTTTTCCTTCACCGTTTTGAGACCGGTGGAGATGAATGTACACTCAGTAAAGCGCCTTTCTGGGTACAAACCTACGACCGACAATTTGTAAGCAGCAACCGTTACTGGTGAGCACCACTGCTAAAAAAACTATGGGAATTACCCATCTGAGGTTTTGAGGTTGTCACTTTTGCCAGTCATCGCCAGTCATCGCCAAAGTGTAATGATATTATTTGAATCCAGGGATAAATAATGATAGGGAGGTTACTGTTCAGGATAAGGCGGGAGGAAATGCCCGGGTGTTACCATTGCGTGGATCACCTGGAAGACACGGTGGACCATACGGTGGATGTCTGCCCTGCCTGGGTAGAGCACCGCCGTGTCCTCATGGAGGCGATCGGTGGCGGCGATCTCTCGCGTCCGGCCCTGGTGCAAGCCATAATACGGAACGAGAGAGCATGGGAAGCCATCACCTCCTTCTGCGAAACAGTAATGCTCGCGAAGGAGGAGGCGGAGCGCGTAAGGGAGTCTTGCACCCTCACGCTCCTAGCCGCCGCAGGAGGAGATGCCCCGGGCGTCGGGAGTCCATTTCGGACTCCCGGCCACCTTAGGCGCGGGCTTGCGGGCGGCGAGCAATGGGTAGCTCGCCGCCCGGTAAGGACCAGACCCGGGTAGACGGCGCGTTGTGTTCCACGCGCGCCTCATAGAGATGTCAGCATAAATTGAAGGGGTCCGTGAGGACCGATGCCTGCCAGGGTTGCGGTTTTGTTCGAAAGAGTTACCGTGGCCCTGGCACAGGCAATTGAAGGACGGACAACGCCCTCTTCCAGCCCCCCTAAATGGGTCCAGGGGCGACGGATCTGGGGACATCCGTCGCCCCCTATTTCTTAGAACCCGAGATGGTGGCGCATAGTGTTCCACGCGCGCCTCTCTGTGATGTATGGGGGGGAGTTTAACACCTCACTCCCCCCCCAACGTGAGGGGGCCCGCAAAGGCGGGCCGGCACCAGTCGGGGATCGCGGAAGACATATTGGTTCCCTTGGTCCCCGACGTAGGTGTGGGACGGAACACCGGGGTGGTTTTAGTCAGTAAGAGTCTGACAGACTCCTCCGCCCACCCCAGGGCGGAGGACATCCATGAGAATTTCCACCTCGTGATCAAAAAAAAAAAAAGGCAATTGAAGGAACAAAGTTGGGTTTTAGTCAGTAAAAGTCTGATACTGATCCCGCTCCGCCCAGAGCTGGATACGTCATTTGATGATTTCTCACCCACAAAAAAAAGGCAATAATAAAAGCTGAACAAGATAAGCAGATGAAATATCTTAACCTGGCTCGCGAGGTTGTCGAGATGTGGGATGTGGATACAGCAGTCATTGTGCCGATAGTCGTGACGGCTAATGGCATAATAGCCAAGAGCCTCGACCAACACCTAAAGAGGCTCTCGTTAGGCAGCTGGATCAAGGGCTTGATCCAGAAGGTGGTATTACTGGACACGGCACGTATAGTGAGTAGGTTCCTCTCTCAGCAGCCATGACCACCGGTAGCTTGGACCTTATTCCCGATACCGGTGGGCTACTATTTTTTATATTTTTAAATGTTTTTATGATTTTTGTTATTTTAATATTTAAAAATATAATTTATATGTTTCAAAAACGAAATAAACGAAATAATAATAAATATCTTAGGACAACCAACACATCGTTATTTGATTCCAAACTAGGCAGAGCCTGTACTA
This sequence comes from Aporophyla nigra, assembly GCA_947507805.1. Taxonomy (NCBI): domain Eukaryota; kingdom Metazoa; phylum Arthropoda; class Insecta; order Lepidoptera; family Noctuidae; genus Aporophyla; species Aporophyla nigra. The sequence continues at coordinate 21,791,114 of OX382304.1, read as the reverse complement.
TGGCAACCAGGCAACTGATAAATATACTTATATATTTCTGAATACCTACATATTATAAATGAATTACACCCAGACACAGAACAAATGATTGTGCTCATCACACAAAGTTTTGTCCTTGGTGGGAATCGAACCCACGACCTCAGTCTTTGCAGTCAGGGTCACTAACCACTAGACTAACAGGCCGGTCATAAATAATGTCAATAAATAATGAAAACAGAAACTCAAAGCATTTAATTCCTATAAACCAAGTACAGGTACTTTTAGTTTGTCAAGGATAAAACACTATAAAGGTTTGAAGTCCAACTAATAGACTTCCCTACAATTCAAATATTTCAGTATCTTTGCTTTAATCAAGTATTTAATTGAAGTAAATGCCATGCGCGGTCGCAGCCTAACATTTTGGGAGGGGGGGAGGGGTCAGCATGAGTACTGAAGAATATTTTTAGGAAGGTACATCCTCTTTGGTCTAGTAGTAGCAAGCGCTACTGATCAGCATGATGTCCTGGGTTATAATCTTTTTGCAAATGTTCTTCGGAGTCTCCGTGGCTCAAGTGAGAACAATTTTAAGATAGCAAGACAGACAAATCGTTCAGCGTTTCGACAGCTTGACAGTCTTTGGGGGAGGGTCATGACCCCTAGGATCCCCCCCCCCCTCAGACCGCGCCTGGTAAATGCTTTAACTTTGAGAAAATCCTTTCTGAAAGATAATATTATTATAAGTAATTAATACTGCCACTAATTGCACCATTAATTAAAAGTAAATCTCACGTAGACACCTAAGTTCTAACATCTAAATAGTCGAAGTAGGTTGTATGCTAAACACCCCGCGTCGCCTGCTTTCCACGTCGTTCAATCATCTTGTCCCTCATTTTACACGTTTGTTTATCCATTCCATGTCTCTTTACATTCCATAGGAATGGACGTGTAAAGTCAAATTAAATTAGCTGGTAATACTTTAACCATGTGTTGGGCTTCAATATCGAAAACAAATGGAGCAAAAAAAACATAACAGTCGTTTGGTTTCATTTGTGTACAGGTAAGTCAATTTTAAGTCTTGAAAAAAGTTGCAGTGATGTTTTTTTCGTTTTTTTTTCCGATTTGGACATCCAACACGAGGATAAAGTATTGCCAGCTAATTTAATTTGGCCAGTACATACAGGGTTGTAGGGACATCAAAGCGCAATCTGTTACCATAGATTCAGTAGATTCTTAATTCTGAACCTAGGGGGCGGTGGTCGACGGCGCGTTGTGTTTCACGCGCGCTTCAAAGAGATGTCAGCAAAATTGAAGGGTTCCGATGGGACCGATACCTCCCAGGGTCAAGGGTTTGTTCGAAAGATTTACCGTGGCCCTGGCATAAGCAACTAAAGGAACACGGGTGGGTTTTAGTCAGTAAAAGTCTGACACGCCCTTCCACTCCACCCAGAGCGGGACACGTCATTTGATGATTTCCCAACCACAAAAAAAGGGGCATTGAAATGTATCGTCGGTTATTTAAAAAAACCGGCCAAGTGCGAGTCGGACTCGCGCACCGAGGGTTCCGTACAAACCTGCAGGTCATCATCATCATCATTCGTCATCATCGTTTATGAAATGAAATGTTTTTTTTTTTAATTTTTATATTTGTGTTGACTGAATGAAAGGTAAATTGTACGTATTGTTGTGTATTGTTTACGATTTATGACGTTAAAAAAAAACTGCTAACTAGATCTCGTTCAAACCAATTTTCGTTGGTAGTTTTCATGGTAATGTACATCATATATTTTTTTTAGTTTTATCATTCCCTTATTTTAGAAGTTACGGGGGGGGGGACACACATTTTACCACTTTGGAAGTGTCTCTCGCGCAAACTATTCAGTTTAGAAAAAAATGATATTAGAAACCTCAATTTCATTTTTGAAGACCTATCCATAGATACCCCACACGTAAGGGTTTGATGAATTTTTTTTTTTGTGTTTCAGTTCTATGCATGGGGAACCCCAAATATTATTGTTTAAAAAAAAAATGATATTAGAAACCTCAATATCATTTTTGAAGACCTATCCATAGATACCCCACACGTAAGGGTTTGATGAAAAAAAAAATTTTGAGTTTCAGTTCTATGTATGGGGAACCCCAAATATTATTGTTTTTTTTCTATTTTTATGTGAAAATCTTAATGCGGTTCACTGAATACATCTACTTACCAAGTTTCAATAGCACAGCTCTTATAGTTTCGGAGAAAAGTGGCTGCGACATACTCGGACAGACAGACAGACAGACAGACAGACATGGCGAATCTATAAGGGTTCCGTTTTTTGCCATTTGGCAACGGAACCCTAAAAACAATGTTATTCCATCCATTTTGACCGCGTACTTCGGAACATATTGCAGTAGCCGTTCAATAAGCGATAACCGTCATAATGTTTCTGCGCTAGGAGGTATACTGAATTCATGGCCCTGTTCTAAAGTGATCATCTATTTACTAATTCAAAACGAGGCAATTATTTACTTATCTCTATTAGTAGGGCCGATTTTCAACCAATTCTTCAACAAAACCGATTTTTTTAAATTTTTTTCGAACTTTTTATCGGTAGGAATTGGTTTAATATTCATAGCTATACTACATTCATTGCGTTATTTACGTTGCTGAGCCGACAATATATTCGAACAAATGACGCAATGGTTTAGAAATAATCTTCAAACCCATTAAGATTCTGATAAATTGTGCGTTTCGCAATTAGGGTGCAGGCTTTCTCAATAAAATAAAATAACTTTTTTATCACTTCATCAAAATGATTTATTACTAACTTTTGCCCGCGTCTTCGTCCGCGTAAATGTCGGTAATCGCGGACGCAGACGAAGCTGTGAAACAAAAAGCAACCTAATCCTTTCTTGGGGTTTAACCTTATCCCGTACCAAATCTCATCAAAATCGGTTCAAGGGTTTAGTCGTGAAAGGGTAAAAGACAGACAGAGTTACTTTCTCATTTATATTCTACAGAAGTATAAATTTGAAAGGTTGAGCAAGATAATATTTCAGTAACTTTTCATATTTTTCAGCAGACGTTTGTTTCTAACCAAGGAATGGGCAGTAGCATTTTCTAAGCATTTTGCCGCCATCTTGCGATCGCCAATCAGCCTGCCAAGCGTTTCGATGGCAAATCCCCCCAAATTGAGAGGGGCGTAAGTCCAGCAGTCTTCTACTTCTTCTGGTGGGTGTCGTAAAAAGCGACTAAGGGACTTACTATGAATGGGCAGCAGCTTCCTTTATGCAATTTACCACCATACTGCGATCGCCGACCCGCCTGCCAAGGGTGGCGATTATGGCAAATCCTACCAGATTGGGTAGGCATATTTCCCGTTTCCGCAGAAAAAAAAAAGTACCTAGCACATTCACCATGATTGATTAAGCACTCACTTAACTTACATACGATTTGTTATTTGTACGTTTGACCTATACCATTCTATTTTCAATATTCACTTACGGAAGCACCTACTTAAACGTAAGAACTTGACTTACGTAATACGGATAAGTAAACTACGGTTATGAGTTGATGACACAATGACACAATAAAATACACTACATATTTCAAGGATCTGGAGTCCTACCATGACCTCATTAAAAACGATTCAAAAGCAAGACTTTTCAATTTAGGTTCCTAAACTGCAACGCTTCAAATTCGTACCATGACGTCAAATACGCTCAGCGACATTTGGATCGTCAAAAGTGAATGAAAGATCGCAATTTGTAGCTGAACCGCGTTTGAAACCTTTTGGTGAGAAAGAGACAACGCTATTAGTATCGTCTATGTTTGTTTCGCGCACATTGGAGTGTCAGATACATTCAGAAGCAAGTTACATTTGATTTGTTCTCAACTTAGTATCATTACTTGAAAGTAAAAAAGACGCTCAACTGTTGTTTTCAAGATTCCATGTTAATACGGTAACTATTGTTAAAATGTCTAAGTTTATATTTGCTTACCTTTTGCTATTTATTATACTTTTTTTTTTATTTCGACGTAATAAAACGGCACGTTTATTATGTTTCTGTTTCGAACGTACCAGAGTAAAAAAGTAATGTGTGAGTTGTGACTGTCAGTGTCAGTTTGACTGATTGACTCAGTGCTGCCAACTTAGGGTAATTTACCCTAGAATTAGAGTAAAACTAATACAGCATGGTAATTTTTGGGGTATTCATTGTTTTAGTATATTATTTCGGAATGTACCTAGTGTGTATCCAATCCGAAAATACAGGCATGACGTACAGAATGACCAAAGAACTTTTGGATTTATGAAGGAAACGTTTATTGTGATTTGCAAATAATATATAAAATGCAAAAAATATCTAGCTGTTGTTTTATTTATAAAGGAAGAAAAACTGATGGAATTAATTTAGAGTATTTTTTCTGTATCTCGAGTAAATTGAGACTAAACCTGGGGTAAAGTGAAAACCAGACCTGGCAACACTGTTGACTAGGTAGTCTGCGGAAGTGCTGAGTTGTGATTACGGTGGGAAAGTTTAAGTGAAGTGTAGTCAGGTAGCCTTGAAAATGTTTGATAATACACAATTATTTCAAGGAATGCCGTATGTATTTAAACATTGTATAATTTGTATAGGTACTGAAACTAAACAATTCCTTCGAGAAGTCTATAGTTAAATCTATTATTGAAAGGGAGTAAACGTATCATGCGTCGAGAAGCCACTTAAGTTTTTGTGACAAGCATCTCAAGTGCTTTTTTTTTTTTCAAATGCGATTTAAAAAGGCATGTAAAATAGGCATTTTAGACTTTATAGGAAAGATTAAAGTACACTTACACTGGTTTTTGTAAAATTCCACAAAAATAGCACTAAATAACTTTGTTTTCGTCAATAATTCACCAAACGATTCAGTTTATGTTAGAGAAATATTAACTTTTAATGAATCGCTTATTTTGACAGTTGAGCGTTTCAGTTGAGCTGCCTATAGACGTCATGGTACCAAACAAGTACAAAATTGAATGAATGAACCCAAAACTTGCGACTCAGTTTGGAACAATCGCTGTCAGATGGCATAATCTAAATTGAATCGTTAAACTGAGGTCATGGTACGAATTAGAAGAACAATTCAGTTTAGGTCCTAAACTGGATCGCGTTAAGAGCTCGTGGTAGGCCTCCTGATGCTATTGCAAACTGTACTCTAATAAAAACTTTTTTACAAAAAAAAAAACAACCGACTTCCTTAAAACACTACAAAGTGAAAAATAACTTTAATTTCGGTAGTCGGTGTCATAGGATCTGTATTTATGGTTTTTTTGCCACCGACTTCCGAAATTAAAGTTATTTTTCACTTTGTAGTGTTTTAAGGAAGTCGGTTGTTTTTTTTTTTTTTTTTGTAAAAAAGTTTTTATTTTTAAATTTTTAGTTGTGGTATTCACCCTGCACTAATTCCAAACAAACAATGCATATTTATGCGATAGCAGAAATCGCGGTTGATTTCCTGTCATTTTTTAAAGAGTTCCGGTGTCTGTCTCCCGAACTCATCCTCAGATCCATATGAAATTTATATGGGACCATTTCGGAATAAACCCCTTTCGAACAAAAAAAGAATTTTGCAAATCCGTCTATATATGACGGAGTTATAGCCGAACATACATAAAAAAAAAAAACATATAAACATCCGAATTGAGAACCTCCTCCTTTTTGAAGTCGGTTAAAAATACAGTTTGAAGGTTTATAAAGTATGATTTACTCGGCATACTGTTGAGCTTCAGAGGTTTTGTTTATGGTCACGATAATTTCATAGCTTGAGATCTATCTTGAGGTGCTTGTAGCTAAGTAATAATAACAGGCACACGGGAAGATCGTCAAGCTTAAGCAACGCTTACTGAAGTCGGTCTATTGATGTACGTCCATTTATTGACTACTGATTTTTCACACTGCGCCTAGGAAAGCACGTTAATCCGTTTGTGGCGGCTGTCATTTGTAGATATTTAATAGTCGTTGTGGGTCGGAAGTCCGAAGTCTTACAACCAGACTTTTTAACGGTTTCCGTATTACCCAGTAACTGGGTTGTGAAGGTCGCCTCATGTAAATTACTGATTTTCAGTTACACCCGGTTAGTCTTTAAGCCGACCCCAACATAGTTGAGATCTCTCACTACTCTTGCACTTGCAAGTATAGATTTTCACAGTGTCTGTTGTCTGGTTTCGACTTGTCCAATCTAATGTTTCATCTGATCTGAAATGTCATCTATGTTTTTACCCATACTCTCACTCTATTGACAATTAAACTATCGGAGCATCAATGTGGATTGGAAATGTATCTGTCAAATAGAACCCAGTTGTATATCCTGGATGGCGTTTATCACTAGAAGAATAAGATCATGTTCATCAAAGCTGATGTCCTGTGCTTGATCCTCAGTTCAATCAGTTATTCACAAGATACTGTTGTATTGTAAGAAGTAGCTCAATAGCCTCTATGTTTGTCAATAATTAAGCATCTCAAGAATTCAAAGATCCATCGACTTGTTTGACATCTTCGGAAAACAGTAAATTAATTTACATACCTAACCTAATCGAGGCCGCATTTTTTGGACTTCTAATTTCTTCCGAAGGGTACGGAATCTAGTTTACCTGTGTCGACACAGTTCTTGTTGGAATTCACTGTGTCTCGTGTGTCCCACTAGGGGAAGTGGCACGACATACCGTTATGCATCTTCGACCGCCAGTCTATCGGTATACACGGTGGTACCCGGGCGTATCGCAACGGGTAATCGCGAGTTAACGTTTAGTTCGTTTCAAGTATTAATTAACGGTAAGTTAACTCTTTTTTTGTGATGCGATGCGTTCAGCCGTTTTTGTTGGATTGCGTTCTGAATTTGAAATTTTTATTCGAATGCGTTCCTTTTTCTGAATGTATGGTACACTAGCGCATTTTTTTTTTACATTTTTTAATGTCATCTTCCTACTTTCGCCCTAAATGTAATTACTATTTTCCTTGAATTTTATTAAATTTAAACATGAAATGGGGTAATTAGGTGGTTATGATTCTCTAACCGATGAGCTAGCAACCTGTTACTCGTCGACTGGTGCATTCTTGCGGCCAAGTGCGTACAACGATACGTTATATTTTAATAGAGACTGCGTCGAATAACCTAACCACCATTTAATTTCGCCTCGTAGGGTTGCGGTTAAAAAGGTTTCAAGACTATGTTTTACGTGCACTTAAAGTTGGTGCGGATAGAATATTTTATTTTTATTTCGTCGTTAAAACTTGCATACGTTTGCATTGTATTAACAGCAAGTTGGAATATTTCACAATGATTTTATTCGTTTTAAAAATAAACATCTAGTACGCAATTTATTTCTGCCTTTATTCAAATGAAGCAATTTTTTCGACTTTCGTTCCTTCATTTCTTCCCTTTATGAGAACATGATTCAGCTTTGACCCACTGACAATTACTCAATGGATACTAGATATTAACGAAATCACTAATTAATTAACCGAGAATATATAAATGGCTCCGAAAAAAATATAGAGTGGAAAATAGAAACTCCTCTTTTATTGAAGTCGGTTAAAAATAATAAGACAGCTCATTCAGGTCACAGAATCTGAAGGAATACAAACGCAATGCGTGAAAAATATCACTAAAACGTACCAAACAATGCATTCATGCGTGTGTCCAGGTCCACTAACATCTAGTTATGTACTAAGTAACATGCACTTGCTAAATTCTTGACATTGTGTGGGAGAGAGCATAGAGTTATGCAATTTGTAGAACTAAAATAGTAGAAAAAAATATGACAATGTTATGTACCAAAGTCTGTAGGCTTACCAAGGAGATATAGTGTCACCCGGTAACTGGATTGTTGAGGTCAGATAGGCAGTCACTCCACGTAAAATACTGGTATTCAGTTGCATCCAGGTAGACTGGATGCAGACTTCAAAAACAGTTGGGAAAGGACTAGGCAGGTAGATGATGTCCAGCTGTGCGGTGATGGTAGGTAGTTGCATAAAAAGTAGAACATTATTATTTGTTGAACAGCGGGAGTGCCAAAAAAAGATATCTAAATTCAATGAAAATGACATTGTTCTTTGGAGTAAACACCCTGTAGAAGATGAGGGATAAGTATGTAGAAGTAGGGAAGGAAGGCCTGCTGTAGGTTAAACTGACAAGGGAAATAACAGCAAAAAAAAATCGATTGTTTTCACTTACACACAACACTAGACTTTAGGGCTTAAAAGAGAAGCTCCAGGGTCGCGAAACATATTTTAATAAACATACATATAACTTAACACTGACCTGCTAATAGAAAAAAACTTAAGAAAATTTGAATTTTGCCAGGCTACCGTAATGCATCGTCCTCATCAAATCAAAATAGCACATGGACACGTTATTGTGTTATTGACCTTTTGAATAATTTTTAAACAGATTCTTAATCCCAGGATCGATGCGAAGATGATATAAAAACGTTGAAGAGTCCTAATGCGACCAGTATCACTGGTGTTTGTAAAGATTGAAACTGAAATTGTTACTTCGACAGGATAATTATTGTTGTTTGGCAGTGGTTAGGTATTAATTAATAATTGCATTGCTGAAGCTATTCGAATAACGCACGAAAATGCAATATAAAGTATATATGTGACGTAATGAAGTTACGATAATCATGCATTGGTGGCGTCGAAGCATTCGATTAGGTAAAATGTAGATACTCGAAATCGAATGATATTATGAAATCCTGTCGCCTACTATGTTGACATTATGTAAACAATACCTTAACCAGACACAACACTGATCCAATTGATATTTGTTTTTTTATACATCCGATGAGTAAGGACATTCTTAAGTATTCCAATTCAGAAGTAAGACATTACGATATATAGATTAGATTAGATTAGATTGTATAACACTTTACAATATTAAAAAAATGTGTCGTCAGCGGCATCATCATTACCATCACGGTTATCAGACATCTACTGCAGGACATAGGGCTCCTCAAGCATCGCCACTTCCACCGGTTCTGTGTTTCTCCTATCCTGTGATTCCTATAGTCATATATTCTGAGAGCAATGTGCTCTGCTCACCTGCACTTAAGTTTGCAAATCTTTGGTCTAAGTTCTTCTATGGATCTCTTATTTTCTAATTCGATCACATAGGGAAACTCCAAGCATAGCTCTCTCCATGGCCCTTTAGGTGACTTCATCAAAGACAAAGATAATTTTTGGTTCATAGTTATTAGGACACCGTTATACATGATTGACGTTGCAGAACACATTTTCCCAAAAACATTAGCAAGTTATTTAAACAAATCATCGATGTCAGTTAGCTTTAAAAACAAGACTTTTAACATTTCACTAACCTCGTTCCAACAATGACATCTTGACCACCAACTGACAGTGTGTACAAACAAAATAATATAACAACGGGTGAAAGTGCCTCTCTCAGCTACACTTTGAAGGCTGTGTAACATTTTGTTTAAGATGTAAACATTAGCTGTACAACGCTTACACTAAACATGCCTTCTTAGAAATGGGACATGGTATTCGACAAGTTTGCTCTTTTCAGGCCTTAGATGTTTGGCATTGTAGTTTGTCTACTTTTTTGTTGTTATTTCATGTAGGTTGTCTAAAGATTTGACTTAATCCATGTTTAAAGCCGTTCCATCAATTCTTTTTTCAGAAGTAGGTACGTTAGAAAGAGTTAGTTAAAAGATCATTAACTTTTTGAACTTTCCATCGTTTTTATTAGTTACTTTATCATCATCCACTACATCCTCATCATTGATAATGTTGTTCCACCTGTTGCTGTGTATAAGAGTCCTCCCTTTGTGTCACTTCTTGCTTTAGAATCTATTAATGCTCTAATAGGTTCTTGATTATATTGAGTTTTTTACTGGCCAACTTGTTTACCGAAAAAATTGGACTCACAATAAGTGCAGTCAAATGGCCATTGAATACATAAGTTCCATTGGTAATAAAAAGAGTTTTAATATTATAGTATGTGTAAGCAGTCTTAGCTCTGTGTCGGTGTAATGTTTCCTACACTGAATCAAGGCTACTTTCGCTCAAAGATTATTGCGTTTTAAGGGCACTTTCATTTGGTACAAGTTATCCTTGTTTCATTATCACAGGTAGGTATAACGCTTTCTCTGTTCATCCGGGAGAGATTTGGTGCTTTTATTATTGTATTTAGTCTCAATTCACTTGGTTTATGAGCTTTAAATTACTCTCATTATAGTAATTGTAATGTTTTGTAGTATGGTTTATAATTTGAAGTGTCTCGAAGCTCAATAATAAACCTTCGTTTTTTTTAGTGTTTAATCTCTATTTCTACTTTATTTGCTTACAATTTCATACAAATTGGTAATGGTTTCGATCCATCACGACCGTCGCTGGTGACATCGTACGTGATCTCCTATATGCCATAGCTACCGAACTGCTAAATTCGATGCTTGTAGAGATCAGAAAGCCAATTCTCGTAAGTAAAAATATTCAAAACCTAATTCCAGTCTCATCTCATCATCAGCAGCCTATAATGTTTCCACTGCTGGGACACAGGCCTCCTCTCAGTGAGAGAGAGTGGGCTATAATCTACCACTGCTCTTCATCACAGCCAAACCAATGCTCTGCAGTCTCATCTCGCCGACAGTCAAATGTTGTCAAAAATGTAAGGAAACTCAAGGTATTTTTGATAGATTGAGCCCGACATCAGACTGTTGATCGTTCTTAAAATTTCTTGAATTTTTCCTCTGTTATACTAGCTTCACGTGAAATCGTGAATTTTCGATTATCATGGATAAAAGAATCGGTCATGCACTTGCTACCCGGCACGCGACTAGCCATTTCACAGTCAAGTTTAAAAGTCAACTGTGAGAAGTAGGTTTTTTGTGGTAGTTTTCTACTGTCAAATTATGAAATAAAACAGTGACATTATTTATTCATTAGTGTCAATTCACAAAGTGCTGGCAAATCTCGCTTTCTTTACTAACATTCAAAACATAACATTTAATAATATGGAAGTGAAGATTCTAGAAATAAAATCACGAAAGCCGTGAAATTTCGGCCTAAACCACCAGTAACTGTTTTATCAGGCTGTCAAAGTTATTTGGAAATACATATATATATAATTATGTCAGTTTAGCGCTTTTGACTGCCAATATTAATGGCATGGCAAAGTATCCTAATAAAATTAAACTTTTCTTAAATTCAAGATGCGACGACCATAAAGCAACTGGTGCAAATACGATTTTGGAACCTCAGACAGTTAATCACGATAGCATTAATATTTAAGACAAAGGACATAATGATGGTCAGCATAAAAGCGAAACAGGCTTCGTGAGCAAAACTAATTCAGTTTATCAAATTATAAAACATAAAAAGGTAGATGTGTGTCAGTCATTGTGACCATTAAAGTCCCGTTACGTTCGTGAGCGAAGTGGCACACTTAGCCTTAAATGAATGGTTTTTGTACCATAATAAGCAAAGGACGGCTTTCTTCGCACTGTTTGAGAAAGGGAAAAGAGTTGGAGGTGATGCTCCTGTCATTTTGTATGGTGGTGCTATGTTTGTGGCTGTAGTTTTGTGGTCAGGTTCTATAGTACTGAATACTGGATATGCTTTACTTTAGATTTCATTTGCACTTACACGTTATAATCAGTCTATAATGTCCCCACTGCTGGAACTCAGACCTCCTCTCTGTAAGAGGAAGAAAGCCGTTATCTACCATTCAGGCCTGTGCAGATTGGTGGATGTCATATGAATTTGAAATTTTGGTTCTAGTTCTAGAACTATGCCGGTTTCCTCGCGTTGTTTTCCTGATGTTGTTATGATTTCATTTAATTTCGTACACTCTTGTGATTTTCAAACTTGTCCTTGTGTTTCATTTTAACATCCTCGCTATCAGTAGTTTATTTTGATTTGGCTTTTGATTCCACCATCACGTACTAGTACCTAAACATTAATTAACTTATGACTTGTAATTGTCATAATGATCATTTTGATCATTGCAAATACTAGTGGTGCAGTATTTTTTCTGCTTTTACTAAGTACTCTTTGTCTATCTTTGCTGTCTCGAGCCGTTCCATTTTTTTCATGTTTTTGTTAGTTTCTGAGGCAATAACATAATTATACATATGGCATTAACCATTACATAAACATTGCCTTACTCAGAACCCATCACTTAATCTACATAAAAAAAAAAAAAACAATCGTGTTGTATAAAAATACACAGTTTAACACAGTATCATGTAATATAGGGCGGTCTCGGAAACGACCACCTAAAAAACAATGTCACGATCTATTTAACTAAAGAAACATATGGTTCTGACAACGAAAATAACACTTTTGATATCACATAAGACACACCTCCTCAATATGTCAAAAAACTACTTAATGCCACTGAGGTACAGTAGGAATTCAATTGTATACTTTTCGTGCGTTGTGAAGCGCAAAGTGACATAAATTGGAAAGTGTTTCCGCCTATGATGGACCAACCATGGCATAGCATTGCACACAAATTATCGTGTATTGATACAAACCTTTTATTATGGTATACGTATGTGTGGGGTTATTGCACTGCTGCTGTCAGTTCTTTGTTCCATGCTTCACCTGTTCTTGGAAAAGGTTCCGTACTGGAAAATTGCCAGCTGGTTTCCCTATAGAAGTAATAGGTATTTTCTTACTTCTTAACTGGGAATCTGTGCAGTTACCCTCTCTAAAGGCATTTAATAGGTGATTATGCAAAAGGTTATCTTTATTTATAGTTTAGGTTCATGATCACATACGAGCCACTGCACAATTTTACACGTGGTTGTCAAGGGTATAATAAAGGGACAGATTCTATTATTCTACTAACTGTGCCCGCAACTTCGTTCGACTGAATATCGGAAAACTATAGTGGGCTCTTGTCCAGCCATTTTGGATATAAGCTGGATGCAAACGGATAAATAATAAAATTAAAAATTAAATTGTTAGAAGTAACGGTATACTTTTATATTACATTACATACATTTCAAATTAAAATGTAATAGTGATTAACTGAAATAGTGAAAATTATCCCCAACTTAAGATAGAAAGTATTTATCGTGATTTCGGACTAGCAGACCATTCGAAAACACAAAACAAAAATAGTCACGATTTACTAATGGGACCGTAAAGTAGTTCCAATAACGCAAAGGCCATTCATGATGCATGAAACAAAATCAAAGTCACGGTTACTTATTTCTTTCTCTAACACAAAAAGAATTCTAAAAATTCGGTCAGTCATGATCAGAATCAAGAACGCGAATTTATACCATTTTATTGTATGCAGCTATGTGCTCTGACTCCAATGAGCTTCATTTAATTTTATCGATAAATCTACTGATAAAGAAGCACTTACGTTGTTTCAAAGATAAGTTATATTGAATTTCATTGGGACTTCATAATACAGATAATGATTTATGAAAGTTTTGGTAGTACAAAGGCAAAGTTCAATAAGATGGTATCAGAGTAAAGCAAGGAGAAGTATTTGTGAATTATTTAGAGAATTATACATATGTTGAAGATTTGCGGATTACAGTATCCCAACATTAGATAGGTATCTCAGACACTAAACAGTTAATGGAATGACAGGCGATGCGCAAGTCCATTCAATCCTCAATATTTATTAAGAATTGACTTTTAAAAGAAGCAATGAAGAAGACCTCTTCTCTATAATTATATATATACCGTACAATACCTAATACTACCCTTTGAAAGCAGGCAATCTCTCCAAGTAAAAACGAGTAGAAGTAGAAATGGGAACGCGTGCCAGCGCGCGTCAGTTATATCATTAACATAATAATCGTGCGCAACTCGGCTGAATAGGGTCCAAGAGAGGTGAAGAAGCGAAGTTTGAAAAATTTATAATCCTAGATTTTTAGTCCTTACATACTGCAGTTATTGTTGAAAAGCCTAATCATAAATAAACTACCCAGAGAATAATTCAAACGTTGACAAGTCAAGTCTAATATCCAGTCCCTCTGGAAAACTAAAATCATATATATATATATATATAGTATAGGTATAGTTAGCATATTAATTAGGAACTCACTCTGGGCACACAGAATCTTGAGGGTCGAGGAATACCTCTAGTTTAGTGAATTGAACGAGTGTTCTTAGAAAATTTGTTTTGTTAGATGATTCTAATTATGTGTTTAGCAACTTACTAATTCTGAGATATTTAGCATCACTACACCATTTACTGTTCAGACTCCTCATAACGCTATAACCGTCTATAATAATATTTTCGATCATCTTCTTCCTGTATTTGTTCGATATGTTCACAAGCTATATATATATTTGTATATTCCTTCTGACTAGATCAGAACATGATAATTAACGTTGTTGATGCATCTTTCCTGAATTTCTAAACGGCTTTGCGTGATACCCAAGCCAACACTTCCGAAATCAGATAAAACATTAACGTGAAAGGTTGACCTAGAAACTGAATCTAGATATGCATTAGCTCAAACATAGCTCTTTACTCATTTTGTACAATCTGCTTGATAGATTACATCAAACAGGTTTTAAGTAGGACTGATGAATTTGCAGTTGATGCAGGTTGCAACTTTCAATTTTGATTCTTAAATGATATGTATGAATCCTTGGAATGACGAGCTGCAACGGAAATGTAAACTGATTGCCAGGGTCCAGTTGATGTCATTCAGGCTTAATAAATACAAGCAAGTACCATAAAATTTAACAAATACAAGTCTGCATCGATTATCGTCGAAGGTTGGCCGGTAGTAAATGGCAGAGACAGTTTCTGAAAATCGAGTTGAATGTTGTGCAATAGAATAGGCCTTTGTCCAGTAGTGGACAGCTGTAGGCTGTTGATGATGATGATGATGAAGTCTGCATACTTAAAGATATTTGGTAGAAATACGAGTAACGTTTGGGATCACATCTGGGTATATTTATATTAGATCACGCTTAAATGTTGTTTAAAATTTATCTCACGCCATTTCTTTTAACTTGGCACTCAATGTCAACGTACCATACAAGTTGCAATTAAGTAGTTGAATGTTACGGTCAAGTACGATCAACATGGCAGGTTACTAGCGGGAAGTGGGAGGCTGCGGATGTAAATATATTTAACTGGAAAATTGTATCTTTATGATTTTACTGCCTCAAGTTATGGGTTATGCAAATATGGCGATCAAGTCATCTCAATCAGTATGGAAATCTTTGTTATTGGAGATGACTTTTCTAATTGTAACTAATATTAATTATATAAAAGGGAATTAACTATAGTACCCAAGACTGGTGATCGTTAATACTTTGAAATTCACGGGATTATAGTTAAGTTACTGTTTTTGATAAGAAAAGGATGTGTTATGAGGTGAGTAGACTATTTTATGAATCGTGTAGTGTGTAGAGTCTGAGAGGCTTCAAATGATGCCTGTAAGTTAGTTTACCAATCATATTTTAAAAACTACATGCAATCGGCAATTTCGTATCTAACTACTCTAAGAAAAAAGGCCGAACCAAACTCAGAGGTTGCAGTCCCTTCAAAACATAATCTTGGTAAGATCATGTATAGATCATGTTGACTGGTATCTGAAAGTATACTTTTTCTTAGATTAAGTGTAAAATACTAGATAAACCATTAGTGATCTGGTATAGTTTTAGACTTTATTTCTAAATGAACTCCAGTTTATATTGTGATCCTCAGGATAACATAAACAATGAAAGCATCAGGCAACAACTATTGGAACGTTTTGATCACATATGCTGTAGTTTTTTAATTAATTTTTCACCTTACAGCTGTCCACTGCTGGACATAAGCCTCTCAAATTGCACGCCATTTAGCTCAATCGCCAACTCTCAGCCAGTTTCTGGCACCCTGCAAGGATGATCGCTCCACCTAGCCTGAGGGCATTTTACCCTACCTTTGTCGATTCGCGGTCTCAAGAACACGTCTACCCCAACGGTCGTCGGCTCATATGGCCAGACTATTTTCACTTCACTCACTTGCTTATTCTGTGAGCTATCTCGTTAACTATGGTTCTCTGCCGGATCACCTCATTCCGGATTCTATCCTTCAAGAGACTCCAAGCATAGGTCATTTGATTATACCAAGCTATTCCTAAAACTGTTCCGCATGGCTTTGTGTGGGCATGCTAATATACAGCACAGGCTTATAGGCTCATAATACCAGGAAATCATAAAGGCTTAAACTTAACTTGTTCCGTAGAAAGTAAAGGAAAATTTTGCGTGTGCGTCATCATAAGTGAAATGAGCTTAAATTTTACGATAACTGAGAATTTTTATGGATTGTAGTTGTATCACTATTACAAATGACTTACAAGGTTTTTAATATTATGAGATAATTCAAATCAGTGTTTAATTTCACCATTATATTATACTGAATTTTAGGAGAAGTCCTTAGTTTTCTAATAGTTTTGTAAAGCGCTATGTTGCAATCATGCAATAATATGTATATATTTTTTTTAAATATATTCATATAATAAAATAAAATTATTGCTCACATGTCATGTTAAGAATATTCTAAAAATTACTAAGAAATATATGCAAGGCAAAATTATAATTTTAAAATTGTGATTCATGCAGCCTAAATTCAGATACTTTGCAAAAACCACGAAGACATTACCCTCCTTTTCTACCATTTAGGCAAAAGTTACGGCTATTTTACTTAATACACGTCCTTCTTAGGCTTTCTATGTATCAAGAGTAATTAATGTCATATAATCAAGAATTTTAACGTAACGGAAAAACGGGAACTTTTAAAAGTGTACAAGTGGGTCAATAATGTATATGGTAGTCAAAACCAGTCGGTCATGGTCGCGCGGACAATGACCTTACGTGTTGTCTCTTTCTATCATGGAACTGTTTATTTTGTGGTTTTTGGGATACAGGTGCTTGCGTCTTAAGATTATACAATTTGAATAGATTTTATCACAATTTGATCAGAAAGAAATTGACAATTTTTGGAATAAAAATATAAAATCAGATTTTATATTTTTATTCCAAAAATTATTTTCTTTTAAAACTATTTATTTGCACTTAATGCCAAAGACGGAAGGAGAAAAATGGCTTCTTAGAAATCAACGACAGCAAAAACAACAACATGTAACAAAAACTCTGTACGATCCATGAAAGTGCTGTAAAGTAGCTTTCTTCCAGTGGGTGTCGTAAGAGGCGACTTAAGGACTTACTATAGAATGGGCAACAGCGTTCTCTATGCATTTTACCACCATACTGCAATCGCCAACCCGCCTGCCAAGTGTGGCGATTTTGTTACAAGAGTCGAATTAAGTCCTAATTTTAAGGGAAAAAAACCAGCCAATATAATATATCAAATGGCGAACTCAACCAGAGGGGTAATTGCGAAACTTTTAATCGGTAGGAATTGGTTTAATATTCATAGTTAAACAACATTCATTGCGTTATTTACGTTGCTGAGCCACAATTTATTCGAACAAATGACGCAATGGTTTTGAAATAATCTTCAATCTCATTCAGATTCTGATAAATTGGGCGTTTCGCAATTAGGGTGCAGGTAATACATGCAATACAGACGGCCGTCTTGTAGTGGATATTTACAAGTCATAACACCATCCGTGAAAATTCCGTTGAAAATTTGCAATTCTTTTATGAAAATGAATGAATGAATGAAATTAAAGTGAATTTTTAATAACAATAACTTTTCATTTTCAAATATAATAATAAAAACTTTTTTACCAATCAGACAGGGTGTTTGTTACACATTGTATATAGAGGTTGATCAAAAATGTTTCTTAAACAATTTCGAAAAGCAACAAAAAAAAAATTGGTACTTACTTATCCGCAAAGTTGTTCTTAAAAATTAATAAGGAACCTCTTCAAGAAGATTGTTTACCTTCCTACCTAGGAAGGAAGTTAGGAAATAAATTTATAATATCTTCTATAGTCATTAATTTGATGTTGCAGTCCACAGCTATTAAGTTTTATGCAGTATTATTAATTATAGTTGCCAGAGAGCGCAGGGAAACTGCACTTCGCTATAAAGTGCCTCACATAACTTTGAGATTATTTTCTATTAGATGAGCATCTTTGATTATACTAGTTCAGTTAATTACAGATTTAATACATAATTTAAGAAAGTTTTCTTGTTATTAAGTCACGTATCTATTTAATCAGCAGTCATAGAATCAGATATACCGCATACCTACCTACTTATTAATTTTTCACAAATAATAAGAACGCTGCTATTTAAAATTAATATTGGCCTTATCTTGGCAACTAATATGACCAGAATAAATATGAAAAGAACTGAATTTCTTCAAAATAAGGTTCAACGAAAGAAATGTTCAGTACTGTA
This sequence comes from Aporophyla nigra, assembly GCA_947507805.1. Taxonomy (NCBI): domain Eukaryota; kingdom Metazoa; phylum Arthropoda; class Insecta; order Lepidoptera; family Noctuidae; genus Aporophyla; species Aporophyla nigra. The sequence goes on along the minus strand of OX382304.1, from coordinate 21,772,810 downwards.
CTGATAAATTCATTAAAAACAATCTCACATTTTACATGATGCCGCGTTCTGTCAGCTCTCCTAGATCCGACCTACTTCACAAAAAAGGAGGAGGTTCTCAATTAATACCTCAAAGCTTCGTAATTTATAGACTGTATTGAGAAATGATTCTTTTGCTTGAAAGGGAGTTAAAGTCATAGGGAGTCATAGGGAGTTAGAGTCGATAGTTTATTTTGTTTATATGTATGTTTGTATCTATGTATCTACGTATGTATTAGTATTTATTCTTGTATTTTATAATTGTTTCCGATATATCGATCCCTTATGTTGCACCTGCAATGTTTTTCTCTGCATCACCCTAAAGTTGACTGGTCTACCTTTGTATAGTTTTTTTTTTTTACTTGTGTATAACGTTTTATAAATTAATAACAAATAAATAAATAATACGTACACTTCGCCACTTAGTGTACGTTGATGATTTTATAATAAGAATAATAACTACGTGACTTTGTCATTTACTTGGCAAGTGAAGGTATAGGAATTTGGGTGGTATGTGTGAAAAATTTACAAAATTCTACATTACACAAGGGCTTCTTACATATAGGTAGTATCAACATTACTGTATTTTTGTGTGTGCTAAATGATGACGACTGTTGACTAAACTCCATACGCATGTGCGAATTGTCTTTACGCCTTTTTTGTACCTTCCGACCCACTAGAAGATATTTTGTGTAGTTCCCTATTAATTTCTGTTACGATCTAACGCTATGTAGCGGTATTGGGTGCAGCTCATACAAAGCACTGGCTTTGTAAGACTAATTATACAAGGTGTAATGGAATAGAGGCGAGTTCTGAAAGTATTTTGTTCATAATTGACTACTGAATTGATTTCAGTCATTTTTGTAATAGGTATTTTTATCAAAAATTATGACTTTACATATTTTGGAATACCTATCGCCGGTTGAGCCAAAGAAAATTAATTCTTATTTCACGCAATGAGACTCAATTTTAAACGCATAACCTATTGCTAGGGTCAACAAGATTTTCTTAATACTACCAGTTAGCTTTAAAAATAAGTTTCGAACATTGTAAAATGCTTTTAACTCAATACTTTAATTAGGTTTAGTGTTCATAATGTTACACGTTGTACATTCTATTTTATGAATCCTGCGAACTGTTTCTTAAAAAGCTAGGTTTTGTTGCCAAAGTGTTATACATTTGCAAAATATGTGTAATATGGGATTGTTCAATAAGCGTATTAAGTAATCACTCGATCAACAAGGGATCTTCACTGATTTGTATTAAAGGATAATCTTAAGTCAGCCAAGTATGATAAAAGCTGCCTTGTAAGGTGTGATAACGTGGATGCAGATCGCAAGAAAATACCATCCTTAAACAATATTTATTCAAAAGCTTAGGCTTAGTTAGCTCGCATTTCTCTGGGTCATATGGAATTTTCTTGCCTGTTTACATTTTTTTTTTTGCGAACAACCAGAAGTTATTCTATATTTCCTCATGATTTTGAATGCTAGTCCGCCAATGAATCAGATTCTATCTTCTTAAACCGGTACTAATGTTTCTCTAGGTCAATACCTAAGAAGTTAATCTTGAGAAAGTAGTATTCTACGAATCTGCACCTGTGTTATGTCTGTTTAATGTGAATCATCAGTCACTCCGTCATAAAGAAAGAAGTCGAAACAAAACAAGAATAAATTATGAAAAAAAAAAACCGCAATACGTGATGGGTTTTTTCTTCCTTTGTTTTTGTTTTTAATCGAATAGAAACCGCAAGTATTTTTGAATAAATAATTATAAATAGTTTATGAATAAAACTTGTGGTTTTGCAAAGTTATTTCTTTTTAATATGTTTAATTTTGTGACTAAACATATAAAGGACATTGCCCATTTAATTTTTCCTCATTTTTACAATATATTTTATGTTCTGACAAAGCAGTAGTTTTGTGAACATAACAGGCTTAGCGACTTTGGCTTCCTAACCCAATTACGTTAGTAGATTTTAGAGAATCACAAAATTGAACCTACTGTACCTCCTTACAAATTGCATGTTTTATTTTGGAACTAATGTCGCATCTATTTTGATTTTTTCCAAGAATCAATCATATTTATCCTCAGCCACCCTTTCTTTTTTTTTGGATGGGAAATCATCAAATGACGTCTCCCGCTCTTGGGTGGAGCGGGAGGGCATGTCAGCCTAAATTCAGATACTTTGCAAAAACCACGAAGACATTACCCTCCTTTTCTACCATTTAGGCAAAAGTTACGGCTATTTTACTTAATACACGTCCTTCTTAGGCTTTCTATGTATCAAGAGTAATTAATGTCATATAATCAAGAATTTTAACGTAACGGAAAAACGGGAACTTTTAAAAGTGTACAAGTGGGTCAATAATGTATATGGTAGTCAAAACCAGTCGGTCATGGTCGCGCGGACAATGACCTTACGTGTTGTCTCTTTCTATCATGGAACTGTTTATTTTGTGGTTTTTGGGATACAGGTGCTTGCGTCTTAAGATTATACAATTTGAATAGATTTTATCACAATTTGATCAGAAAGAAATTGACAATTTTTGGAATAAAAATATAAAATCAGATTTTATATTTTTATTCCAAAAATTATTTTCTTTTAAAACTATTTATTTGCACTTAATGCCAAAGACGGAAGGAGAAAAATGGCTTCTTAGAAATCAACGACAGCAAAAACAACAACATGTAACAAAAACTCTGTACGATCCATGAAAGTGCTGTAAAGTAGCTTTCTTCCAGTGGGTGTCGTAAGAGGCGACTTAAGGACTTACTATAGAATGGGCAACAGCGTTCTCTATGCATTTTACCACCATACTGCAATCGCCAACCCGCCTGCCAAGTGTGGCGATTTTGTTACAAGAGTCGAATTAAGTCCTAATTTTAAGGGAAAAAAACCAGCCAATATAATATATCAAATGGCGAACTCAACCAGAGGGGTAATTGCGAAACTTTTAATCGGTAGGAATTGGTTTAATATTCATAGTTAAACAACATTCATTGCGTTATTTACGTTGCTGAGCCACAATTTATTCGAACAAATGACGCAATGGTTTTGAAATAATCTTCAATCTCATTCAGATTCTGATAAATTGGGCGTTTCGCAATTAGGGTGCAGGTAATACATGCAATACAGACGGCCGTCTTGTAGTGGATATTTACAAGTCATAACACCATCCGTGAAAATTCCGTTGAAAATTTGCAATTCTTTTATGAAAATGAATGAATGAATGAAATTAAAGTGAATTTTTAATAACAATAACTTTTCATTTTCAAATATAATAATAAAAACTTTTTTACCAATCAGACAGGGTGTTTGTTACACATTGTATATAGAGGTTGATCAAAAATGTTTCTTAAACAATTTCGAAAAGCAACAAAAAAAAAATTGGTACTTACTTATCCGCAAAGTTGTTCTTAAAAATTAATAAGGAACCTCTTCAAGAAGATTGTTTACCTTCCTACCTAGGAAGGAAGTTAGGAAATAAATTTATAATATCTTCTATAGTCATTAATTTGATGTTGCAGTCCACAGCTATTAAGTTTTATGCAGTATTATTAATTATAGTTGCCAGAGAGCGCAGGGAAACTGCACTTCGCTATAAAGTGCCTCACATAACTTTGAGATTATTTTCTATTAGATGAGCATCTTTGATTATACTAGTTCAGTTAATTACAGATTTAATACATAATTTAAGAAAGTTTTCTTGTTATTAAGTCACGTATCTATTTAATCAGCAGTCATAGAATCAGATATACCGCATACCTACCTACTTATTAATTTTTCACAAATAATAAGAACGCTGCTATTTAAAATTAATATTGGCCTTATCTTGGCAACTAATATGACCAGAATAAATATGAAAAGAACTGAATTTCTTCAAAATAAGGTTCAACGAAAGAAATGTTCAGTACTGTACTGATAAATTCATTAAAAACAATCTCACATTTTACATGATGCCGCGTTCTGTCAGCTCTCCTAGATCCGACCTACTTCACAAAAAAGGAGGAGGTTCTCAATTAATACCTCAAAGCTTCGTAATTTATAGACTGTATTGAGAAATGATTCTTTTGCTTGAAAGGGAGTTAAAGTCATAGGGAGTCATAGGGAGTTAGAGTCGATAGTTTATTTTGTTTATATGTATGTTTGTATCTATGTATCTACGTATGTATTAGTATTTATTCTTGTATTTTATAATTGTTTCCGATATATCGATCCCTTATGTTGCACCTGCAATGTTTTTCTCTGCATCACCCTAAAGTTGACTGGTCTACCTTTGTATAGTATTTTTTTTTTACTTGTGTATAACGTTTTATAAATTAATAACAAATAAATAAATAATACGTACACTTCGCCACTTAGTGTACGTTGATGATTTTATAATAAGAATAATAACTACGTGACTTTGTCATTTACTTGGCAAGTGAAGGTATAGGAATTTGGGTGGTATGTGTGAAAAATTTACAAAATTCTACATTACACAAGGGCTTCTTACATATAGGTAGTATCAACATTACTGTATTTTTGTGTGTGCTAAATGATGACGACTGTTGACTAAACTCCATACGCATGTGCGAATTGTCTTTACGCCTTTTTTGTACCTTCCGACCCACTAGAAGATATTTTGTGTAGTTCCCTATTAATTTCTGTTACGATCTAACGCTATGTAGCGGTATTGGGTGCAGCTCATACAAAGCACTGGCTTTGTAAGACTAATTATACAAGGTGTAATGGAATAGAGGCGAGTTCTGAAAGTATTTTGTTCATAATTGACTACTGAATTGATTTCAGTCATTTTTGTAATAGGTATTTTTATCAAAAATTATGACTTTACATATTTTGGAATACCTATCGCCGGTTGAGCCAAAGAAAATTAATTCTTATTTCACGCAATGAGACTCAATTTTAAACGCATAACCTATTGCTAGGGTCAACAAGATTTTCTTAATACTACCAGTTAGCTTTAAAAATAAGTTTCGAACATTGTAAAATGCTTTTAACTCAATACTTTAATTAGGTTTAGTGTTCATAATGTTACACGTTGTACATTCTATTTTATGAATCCTGCGAACTGTTTCTTAAAAAGCTAGGTTTTGTTGCCAAAGTGTTATACATTTGCAAAATATGTGTAATATGGGATTGTTCAATAAGCGTATTAAGTAATCACTCGATCAACAAGGGATCTTCACTGATTTGTATTAAAGGATAATCTTAAGTCAGCCAAGTATGATAAAAGCTGCCTTGTAAGGTGTGATAACGTGGATGCAGATCGCAAGAAAATACCATCCTTAAACAATATTTATTCAAAAGCTTAGGCTTAGTTAGCTCGCATTTCTCTGGGTCATATGGAATTTTCTTGCCTGTTTACATTTTTTTTTTTTGCGAACAACCAGAAGTTATTCTATATTTCCTCATGATTTTGAATGCTAGTCCGCCAATGAATCAGATTCTATCTTCTTAAACCGGTACTAATGTTTCTCTAGGTCAATACCTAAGAAGTTAATCTTGAGAAAGTAGTATTCTACGAATCTGCACCTGTGTTATGTCTGTTTAATGTGAATCATCAGTCACTCCGTCATAAAGAAAGAAGTCGAAACAAAACAAGAATAAATTATGAAAAAAAAAAACCGCAATACGTGATGGGTTTTTTCTTCCTTTGTTTTTGTTTTTAATCGAATAGAAACCGCAAGTATTTTTGAATAAATAATTATAAATAGTTTATGAATAAAACTTGTGGTTTTGCAAAGTTATTTCTTTTTAATATGTTTAATTTTGTGACTAAACATATAAAGGACATTGCCCATTTAATTTTTCCTCATTTTTACAATATATTTTATGTTCTGACAAAGCAGTAGTTTTGTGAACATAACAGGCTTAGCGACTTTGGCTTCCTAACCCAATTACGTTAGTAGATTTTAGAGAATCACAAAATTGAACCTACTGTACCTCCTTACAAATTGCATGTTTTATTTTGGAACTAATGTCGCATCTATTTTGATTTTTTCCAAGAATCAATCATATTTATCCTCAGCCACCCTTTCTTTTTTTTTGGATGGGAAATCATCAAATGACGTCTCCCGCTCTTGGGTGGAGCGGGAGGGCATGTCAGACTTTTACTAACTAAAACCCACCCGTATTCCTTCAGTTGCCCATGTGCCAGGGTCACGGTGTCTCTTTTGAACAATCTCGCAACCCTGGCAGCTCATCCAACCATTTTTTTTTCGGATGGGCAATCATCAAATGACCTCTCCCGCTCTTGGGCGGAGCGAGAGGGCGTGTCACACTTTTACTGACTAAAACTCACCCGTGTTCCTTCAGTTGCCCATGTGGCAGGGTCACGGTATCTCTTTCGACAACCAACAACAACAACAATCTCGCGACTGGCAGGCATCGGTCTTAGCAGACCCCTTCAGTTCTGCTGACATCTCAATCCATCGCAATCCCACGCGTGCCTCAAAGAGATCTTTGAGGCGCGCGTGGAACACTAGCTCATCCACCCATTAACTTTATATTATACAAGTCCAAGCAAATAGCCTTGACCGATATTATAGCCGGCTTAACGGTACCCCTCCGGTTAACGATGGGTTAACGGACCGTTTTTTAGATCTGTACTGTGGTCACCGGTTTTTTTTAACTTGTTTGTTTATTTTTATACCGAATGGAAATTGGAATGTTGGTCATTTGGGTCATTGGACTTTACTATGACAAACTTGTTCTATGTCCTTGTACTAGGTCATGAATAAATTATTTAATGTTTGAAATAGAATGCGGTTTAAAAGAAGATTTAGTGATAACAATTGAAAAGAGTATGCATAGATGGTTTGGTCATGTTGAGAGGATGAATGAAGGGCGGCTGACAAAAGTTATTTACAAGGCAGATGTGAGTGGTCACGCCGGAAGGGGACGCCTTACGAGAACATATGACCTTATTGGTGATTTTCTTCAGAAGGGTCAGGTGCGTAGCACTAGTAACCGGCGTGCGTGTATGACTAGATGTATGAACTTAAACGAGGCAAAAGGAGTAAGAATCGTAGCAGGTAGCGTTCTGTAGTTTCTGCCTACCCCAATGGGAAAAAGGCGTCATTTTATGTATGTATGTTGAAATAGAATATCAGTTTCCTTGACTGCCTTGTTGGTCTAGTGGTTGCAACTATGAAGTCCTGGGTTTGATTTTCTGGTCGGGAGAAGTGTTATTTAGTTTTGTATCTGGAATTTATCAGTTGCAGCCCGGAGTCTTGATCTGTTGACGTAAATAGACGAATTGCAATAGACTCGTCTCCTGTATGTGACTTAAACAATAAACATAGCTGGCGAAATGATGGTACATCCATCTTTTTTATCTATGGGAACATCTTTGCCCAACCCGTAGAGGAAACGAGGCTTGAAATTATGTTATGTTATACAAATTTACGTATAGTCCGTTATCTATCACGATAATTTATTTTATGTGATTTTTAAAACTATAATTCAATTTATTTTCATTTGTAAAAAAGCCTATAAGCTCAAATTGGAAATGTATAGTTTGATATGCCGCCGAATCACCTACACCAACATTCTGTCAATTATGTTTAAGTCCCAAGTAATGGGGGCAAGCATATTGCTATCAATCAGACACGAATCCAGTCTCCGGGATGCTACTGAAATTGATTAGTGATTGCTCAAAGAAAAACCCAACAATGAAAATAATACCTTGCTCGATTGAGGAATGTACCTTCATATTAATATGAAGCTTTAAGAGAAAATTATTTTGATGTTATCAAAACTTTCTTTCAGAGCTATATTACCTTTAAATTAGCTGCAAATCTGTTGCTTTATTTGAGTAACAAACCATACCTACCTATTCGAAATTATGTTTGTTCTTCACACTTTTACCACTTTACCGTAGTTACAAAGTATACTGTTATTTTGTGTCATCATCACTAACAATTACTTTTCTTCTTTACAGGTAAAGTTCGCGACAAACACGATGACGAGGCGAAAAAGTGTGTGTGCAAAGTGGACTTTAATTTTATTAGTAGTTATAGTTTGTCCGTCTGTTTATACGCGACCTCAAGAAGAGTCGTCAACTTCTGCCGCAACTAAGGCACAGAATGAAAAATCTACGCTTCCACCAATAAGGTATACATTTAGTAATTTAAGTTTGAATAGCTTTAAGTTACTACCTAAAGTCATTAGTATTGTAAATGAAACGGATGTAAGTAAGAGTAAACCTAATAAGGGACTGGTTAACGTCAATATCCCTAACGATTTACTCGAAAATAACCTTTTTGTTAACACTTCAAATAGACAGTTAGAGTCAAGTAACGTTAGTAATAGAACAAGTCGTTTGATTCGAACCAATTCACACGGAGGAAAAAAGAAATACAAACCAACACCAATAAAAAATAAAAGTGAAGAAGAGTCTTACGATAGAAAGAAACCAGCAATAAGAAAAGTTATAACGAAATGGAGGGACAAAACAAAATTAAACGATTTAAATTTTTCCTATGAAACAAGTACTTTGGATGATAATATCAAGGGAACTACCAAGTTAAGTAGTATTCTTCCAATTGATGACTCAAGTACAGAAAGCTCTAGTGAAATAAACTCTAAAAGATACACGAGGCCTCCTCCGAACGACATTTATGACCAGTATTATAATGATAATAATATGTACAATAACCAACGCCCACAATATCCATATTCAGAAGAAACCCAAGCTTACGCCCCTAACATTCATGTAATTCATACTCGTCCACGTCCAACTAGACCTCCATACTACCACACAAATATCCCCACTCCTACCCCTATCATTACAAACTTAGGCTACCCAAAACCTTGGACTCAACAAGTTACTCGAAAAACCACAACACAACGGCCAGCGTATAACACAAGACCTCCAAATTATGAATACCATAATAATGTTCAAAATTATGGATCAAATACCTACGAGGTTTCTACTTTTGAACCAACTAACTCCTATACTGACAGAATTGTTATAAGACCTGAAGAATATAGTCCATATGCTGAAGACTGTCCCACCATTTATTTAACTTTAAATAATACTTTTCAGGGTCAAGCTAAAGAAGCTTGTCCAGATTTAAATATTGCAGTAAACACGAATGTAATAAATAAGAACGTTGTTATTGAATCGGAGGAGGAAGAGAGCGAGAGTTTATTTCCTGGAGGATTTGGGTTAGGTTTAGGAGACGACTCAGGTGCTGATTCATCAAAAGATGAGGATTATTTCGAATCCGAAGAGAATCAAGATCAAGACGATGAAAGTGCGTCTGTGGAAGGCACAGAATTGACCAATTATCATTCTGCAAACAGTGTAATTAAACCAGACTCTGCGGAAGCAAGTGGGTTTGGAGCTGCGTCTTCACCCAGCTCTGCTATCATTGCCCCAGGTGGTTCAGGAGGCTCTGATGATGATATATTTAGCTTTTCATCGTTAGTAGACTTTTTCCGACCAGCTTTAGATGCATTAGGTTGGATAACGACTATAAGCCCGTTGAGTATTGGTCTCTTTCCTTTACTATTAGCCCCTCTAGGATTATTATTTGCGGGGTCAGGATTCGCAGCTCTATTTGCTCCATGGTTTTTACCATATGCAAGAGAAGCTCCTAAGGTAATACATGTTTATAAACCCGAATGGCGATGGGATGACGATTTAAAAACCTGGCATTTGCATTCTTTCCCAAATAATAGAAGACTAGTTCCTGAAATGGGAAGAGCAACTAATGAAAGTAAAGATAATGGAGGCATTAAAACTACTTTATTTTTCAAATTGAAGGAATGGATCAAAAATTTAACAAATAAGCTAAGAGAAGATCAAAGTCGTCAAATAGTTTTAAACGGTCGTAAAACAAAAAGGAAGAAACGAGAAGCATGGAATCGACGACTTAAATTTTCTTAAAATGTTTTCAAACTAAACATAAATTGGACGATTATAGAAATCTTTATGAAAATCTTAGTAGTCATAATTTGATATTCTCTCGTCTCGTATATCCAGGTGCACCGACTATCAGTATAACTTTGTCTATGCATAAATTAATCATGAGAAACCATGACAATCGATGGAGCTTACCTTAGACTGACATGATAATCCACTTTTTTAAGTGCTGACAAATCGCCAAACACACATGTACAGTTCTACAGATTTCAAAGTTTTAGTAAAACAGTATTAAATATTCGGAAAACCGTGCAATATAAATTAAATGAAAACAGAAACCCTAGACGACCACACTATGATATTCAGAGAACTTATTCATTTATATATTTTTGTGACCTAATTCTATTATTCTGAGATTCAGTACATAAAATGGCACGTAAAATTAACGTAGGTACTATATCATTGTGTTGTATTGAATATCCTATTGATACTGCTTCCTAAAAAACGAGTGCTGCATGATCTTATAGCTTTAAATACGCATCTACTGCTTATTGTAAGCACGGGAGTCTCAATCATGACATGACATCATTGTATTATGGCAAAAGTTGTCATTACGAGAATTGTGTTACTCTCAAAATGAAAAGATACAAACATTCAATTCTATTAGTACAAACAGTTCGATTGATTTTAACTAATTTTGATCGAAGCGATGATAAGGATTAGATTTGTCTTTTCTTTACTAAGCTTTTTCCCAATGAAAAATAATTAACTCATCAACGCCAGCTATCAGACAAGTTAAGAACGAGATCATTAAAGTTTCACATTAAGCATGATAGATGGCGCTAACCACATAAGCGCCGGAGAAATGACCATTAGACCACGAATAACAGTATTATTAAATTATTCGTTTATTCTTTAAGTATTTTATTTTAAACCACTAACATAGTCTTAAGAAAATATACAACAGTAACTATTAATTTAAGTTTTAGTCTAATTTCGGTCTTTAGCTGGCTCGAATTTTGCTCAACTATACTGTAGGCTTATTTGTTTTATTAATACAATTTTGACCTTAGTCTGAGGTAACTGTTATGTAATATTTTTAAGAACAGTGTCCTTTATTAAATCATAACTGGTGTTAAATTAATAAAATAATGATTTTAAACTTTTTTTAATTTTAAATAACATACTGTCTAAAAATAGCTGTAAATATGTTTTTAAAGTTTATGTGTTTTTTTACAATAATAATTATGTAAGTAAAAGGTACTGTACAAAAATTATTAACTATTAACTTATTAAAATTAAATTATTTATTTTTTATTGCATAACCAATAAAACGGCGTAAAACATGTTGTTTTTTATTTATAGTGTCGTAAAAAGGCATACTCAAAATTCGTCACAAATACATAGTCATATATCCTTCTTTTCCAAAGCATTGTAATATGACCCGCCTTCAAAATATTAATTCCTAAAATAGCACACAATAATAAGCTAATCCAGGGTATTTTATAAAAAGCTAACAAAACTTTTTGTAGGTAAAAAAGCTCCACTGGTATTAGGTTTGCAGCTTTAAGGCTCGTTCAGACTAGCGTTCAGACTAAGGGGTTTACTAGAGAATGGGCAGCAGCATTGTCTGTGCATTTTACCACAATACTGCGATCGCCAACCTGCGCTTAGCGTGGCGACGATGACAAATCCCCCAAACATTGGGAGAGGCCTGTGTCTAGCAGTGGACATTTTCGGCTGAAATGATGATGATGATGATGATGAAGCAATGGATTGGAAATAATATCCAAAATGGTTCAGATTCTGATTGATAGTGCATTACGCAATTAGGGTCACTTAGAGGTCTGCGCACCTGGAGTTGAGCAGCTTTGGTCTAAAGCTAGGGTTTTCTAAAACTGCGATGGCTGCCACATAACCTTCACAATTTCTCATCGAATGACGTCACTAAAACGTTTATGTAAGTAGGTGTTTTTCCTAGAGAGCGTTTTAAGGGTTCCGTAAAAATATCGTTCCTCCCCTCCCCTGAACTGCGAAGTTTGAGTATCTCCTTATCACAGAGTAAAATCTGAAACAGTTCCGTGTGATACAAGATTACCTAAAGATAACAGGTAAATAAAACAATGTCTCTAAATAGCACACTTTTTCAGAAATCATCAACAAAAAATACATTTGTTCCACTATCAGTCAGGAGATGGCGGTGACCTAAAACTGAGTACTATACCCAGTAATATCTTTATATTATATAATTCTACTGTACGTGTGTATGTCACTGAACTCCTCCTAAAGGGCTGGACCGATTGGAATGAATTTTTTCGTATGCATTTGGGTGGCACTCTGGATGGTTTAGATTCACAAATCAGCCCGACAGATGGCGCTACTATCGAAATCTAGGAAACAGGACGACGTCTGTACGGTCAGCTAGTAATACTATATAATATTTTTTGACTCCGTGAAAGCAAACCCCGGTGTCATAATTTTCATAATGGCTGTTACTGAGCCCGTTATGTGACGATCATCGCTTTTACAGGAAACTGTAGCTAAAGGTGCATATTGACCAACTGTTCTGTCTTGCCAAAGAAGAATAACATTTGAATATGTCTAAGACAGAATGTGGGAGCAGTGGTGGCCCAATAAAAAAAAAAAAAAAAAAAATTGCACTCCGGGAGTGCCGGCAGAAGTGAAAACTTGATTATTAACGTTGAGCATGTTTGATATTTTGGAATGGTTAGGGAATAATTTGTTGTTCAATTTCCATATTTTAAGCACTTTATATTCACGAATTTTACGAATACACAACAATGTGATCACTACACAGACGGTCGAGCCATCAGCTGTCACCATCCATGGATGCGCGTGGCACGCTGTAACATAGACGAACATTCGCGCAAGCGCCCTGCGCCGCCTAAACGAAACAGTAGGCCCAGGCATACATTTTCGCCGCGCCGTAGAGAGGGGATAGCTGTCTACTCTCCATCCGTCCTACGCTTTTTCGATCAGGTCACGTGTCCTGACGCGAGTTTAAGATTTTATACCCATTACAGAAAAAGTGCTCAACGCCGCTAAAGAAGTTTTCACTTCAAAAAACTTTATTTTCAGACATTAATAGTTCATGGGTTGGTTAGTGATGGCAGTAACAGAACCTGCCAGGGTCGCGAGATTGTTCGAAAGAGATACCGTGACCCTGGCACATGGGCAACTGAAGGAACACGGGTGGGTTTTAGTCAGTAAAAGTCTGACACGCCCTCCCGCTCCGCCCAGAGCGGGAGAAGTCATTTGATGATTTCCCATCCAGAAAAAAAATATATATATATATTTTTATTTTGTATTTTGTGTCCTTACTAACAATACTAATATAGATTAGTATTGTTAGTAAGGACACAAAATTCAATTAAATTGACTGAACCCGCCTTCAAGGCTCAGCAATAGTGTCGGCCCTGACTTACGAGTTGAGTTGTACGGTCGTGGGTTGAAACTCTGGCAGGCGCTTTACTTAGTGTAAATAATTTCATTGCCACTGCTCTCAAAACGGTGAAGGAAAACATCGTGAGGGAACCGGCATGTCCTAGAACCAAAAATTCGAAGACAAGTGTAATCTAACAACCCGCACTGGGTCCGCGTAGTAGATTATGGCCTACTCTCTTTCACCAAGAGCAGCCTTTGTCCCAACAGTGGGAATAGTATATGCTGATTACGTTTTTCTAAAATTATAGCCTGTGTACCTAGTAACTAAAATTTAATCATAGAATTTGTGTAGTGTACATATGCTAGGTACAATCAGCGTCAATAATATCGGGACGAAAAAACTGTTCAAAATGATCTATCTATACAACTATGAAAATCGACAACGACAACAGTCATTCTAACAAGAACTTCATCCAATTGGGATAAAGTTTAATTTTCTCAGTTGGTCAGCGGACCACTTTTGAGCAACAGGTAATCATTGATTTAGTAGGTACATGATTGTGACGGGTAGTATTGTCAATTATTTAAAAAAAAATGCGATATAATATATTTTGTCTGCGTAGGTATTGCACTTTTCTATGAAACAGTTGATTTTTCTTTGACAAACGAAAAATGTTTACCCTAGATATTGAGTGGGCTCCGGGCTTCTACTGTAGCTCGCTGAATCTGGATTTGTGTACCCATTTCATGGCAATAGGCTCGCCCTCTACTGCATGAGACTGAAACATAACTGGCGAAATATGGGTATACTAAAGGTACATCTCTGCCTTACCCTTCGAGGAAACAAGGCGTGATGATATATAAGTTGTTGACATTATTTTAAAAGAAGTTCAAGTCTTTTTTTGTGTTTTTAGAAATCTTTAAAATTTAGAAATCTCCTAACATGTATTTTTTTTCTTATTTCAGGGACCTTCCGAAAGCTACGCAAGCAGTCCAGGCTGAGCAACCATCAAACCCCGCGCCAGAAAACACTTCCCGAGATGTCAAATCAAAGACTCCGATACGAGAGTCTATGGAAATGGTCGCTATACAGCTTCTTGACAAACCCAATACTACGATTGAAACACCAGTCATTGCAGATATCAGAATACCACCCAAGCTTAAAACTCAAGTCAAACATAGAATAAAAACAAGAAACGAAAATGGCGAAGAACTTGAAAACGCTCACCCAGGAGTTGCTGTTCCTATGACAATGGATGAATTGGAAACAGAAAACAAAATAAGCGATGTTTCTACTGAATCTTCGTCGACGTCTAACGAAGGTATTTCCACATGGATTTCTTTAAGTAATTCATTCAAAGAAAATTCAACTACCGATTCTTCAAGAATAGAAGAAATCACGAAGAAACCTAAGCCTGCAGTATCAAAGAACAAGCCAAAACGACCTCAGAATAATAAAGTATCCAAACGTCCCATAATTGGTAGCACAAACAAGGCTGATTTAGTGGCCAGTGGATCTGCCATCAGTGAGAATGTTTACAATAAAATTAAGGATACAGTACTGTCTAATGTACAAAAGAACAAGAATACATCAGTTCGTCCCAGCACTACGACAACAACCACTACTACCACAACAACAACAACCGAAGCACCAACAACGAAAAAAGAAACGAAACCCCCAGTTTCAACACCAGTTATTACAGTAACTTCCAAACCAAAGAAGAAGAACAAGAACAAACAGAAAACGAGCACTACTTCAGCGCCTATTGTCTTCAGTGAATCTGCATTACTTCCTACAGAAGCCAAGGAACAAGAAATTGAACTAGAAGTTAGTACACCAGCAACCACTACCAAGAAGCCAAAGAGAAGTTCAACTAGAAAGAAGAATAAGACAAAAAAACGAAAGACGTCTACGCCTAAACCAAGCACAGATGTATCAGTATCCGATGTTAAAACGACAAATAAAACAAAATCGAATAAAAATGGTAAGAAACCAACAACAGCTGCAACTGGTGCTATTACAACCCAGATCTACAACTACTTGTCTAGAGAAGTGATGCCATCTGTCGGTGTAGGTATGTTAGGCCTTGCAAGTTTGGTAGGTATTGCTGGATACTTCTTATATCCTTTTGCAACTCCAGTACGTAGAACCTTTGAGGTTGATAAGAGCGATGACATATACAGAAATAATGCTGAAGAGTATGCTAACGACGGCAACGGACAAGCCGAGGAAGAAATGCTCGGAACTGTGTTAGCTGGAATGCCAGCTCACGCTAAACAGAAGCTGAACCCTTACGCTGGGCAAACTGCTCATATGAACCGATACCCAGTGAAGAAAGAACAAGATATCAGGTACAGACAAGTTGCAACTGGCTACAAACCTACCACAAATTATGGTAAAGTACATTACGCGCAACAAAAAACAGGTATAGCTCACGCTGCTGTGTATTCCAAGCCAATTAACTATAGCCCACAATATGAGACTAGACACGCTTACACTACAGAAGGGAAATATAATTATGAGAAACCACAACAACCAAACTATACTCCATACCCTGCCGTAGAGCCTATATATGCTGCCCCACAAACCGGCCCAACAGGCCTTTCAGCTTATGGAAATGACAATTCAAATTCAGTAGTCTATGGGGTAAAACCAGCAGCAGAATCTGACTTCAAACCGGTATATCCTTTTGAAGGTCAGTTTTTTAGCGAGACAACAAGCAGCTCTGTGACATATTCACCAACTTCAATGTATTTAGGTTCTAATAATGATGAGCAAAACCAAGAAGATAAATATGACGAGAGTCCAAGCGGCAGTGATGCCAGTTCAGAATCAGGAGACAACAAATTTGTGGTTGGTAACGTTCCAAAGGAACTTGTAGATTCAGCTACACCTGCAGTTGTACCCGAACATGGACCAAGAAAGTTACGAAAAAAGCGCAGTATTTCAGGTTCACTAGAAGAGCTTTTAGCTGAAAAAGAGAATAATAAAGACATATTTATAAGTAACGAGATTGATGACGTTTATAACATGAATAGCCCCATAAGAAATCTTGCTCCTATTAGCACTGATGACGTCACAGTAATACCTAAAGATGTTACTACAGTTTACGCCGTATCTGAACCTGCTAACGATGTCAATTCAACGGAAGCTCCGACGACCGAGAGAATAGAAGTTATTGAAAGTGTATCAACAATCCCAATTAACAGCAAAAATGAGAAAACAACAGAAACAGAAATGTCTACTGATATGGAAACAACTACTAAAACGTTCAAAGTCTACGAAATATTCACTTCAACCAAAACTGATGTAACTGAGCGAAATAGTCCGATTAGCTCTCCAACAAGTACTGTAAGTAACATGATGACTGAAACGACAACAGATTTGAAATCTGAAACGACATCAACTATGCCCACTTCATTCCCTGTGACAGCAGACAAGCCAGCAGCAACTTCTAAGCCATGGAATGATCCTGAAATTGTAACCTATCCTCCTGCGAACCAACAAGGTGGATTCTTCACCTTCTTACAAAGACTTGTTGATTTTAAATTAAGACTGGGACTTGGTATCCTTCAGACTACAGTTGATGCTTTAAATAGGTTCAGAAACGATACAATGCAGAAAGTTACAAATGCTTCACGCACGCACACTCACTCAGGATAGATTTTATTTTAAGATACTCATCTATGTATGTATGAGTGTGATTTAAATCTATTGACGTGATTTATTTGTCATCCGAAGCGTTTTTTTTGCTATTTTATACTAGCACATTTGAATGATAGAAGAATGTTAGATGCAAACAGAGATAATTTCAGCGTACTCCTTTATTATTATTAATGTTTTGTCAATTTATAAAAAAAAATATAAGATTTATAGATTGTAATATTTAGACTGAATAATACTCAACTATTGGTTTCATTTATTTGAAAAAGGTTCGTATATTGTCATTGATGACTAATAATTTTATACTGCATTTAGATTAATTAAATTGTCAGTAATAATTGAATTATAATAATTATTTAGATAATGTTTATTTTTAAGTCTATGTTAAGTACAGGGAATATAATATTATAATTATTATAATATAAATATTAATCATAATAAAATATAAAATTATAATTTCAGAATGCTATCCTCGGTACCTATCTATTAATTGAGGGAAGCCTACTGAATTTATATTGTGATAAACAAATATTAGTATTTCTATTAGGTATTAAAAAGGTATAAAAATGTACGTAATACGATCTTAAATTTTTATATGAGAACTTGCAACTATACAGTATTAAAGTTTTACACAGATTTTAAATTAGAGTCACAATAGCGCCCTGGATTATTCCAGATACCTAGTAGGTATCACTAATCACAGATTATAAAAAAAAAAAACACATGTAAGTTTTGATACTTTGAAATATGTATTTTATGTATAATTGTAGTATCCTATCATTTTGACACGATGAAAGGTAATGATTCTAAAGACATCAGTGTCTACTTTTAATATTAGAGTTATCACTTATTTTATACAAAACTTCTGTGTAAATATTGAAATAAAGACTTTTTTGAAATATTGTTGTTTTTTTTTTTAGTTTAATGTGATTCAACCAGCCAATTGCCGTCCATTGTATGACATAGGCTTTCCAGAAGCTTCACCTTAACACCCTGTAATACGCCTTCTGGATCCAGTTTGTCCCAGCAAACTTTTTCAGGTCACCGTTCTTTTCGCTACGCAGTTTCTACTCCAAGAATCGTCTGCTCCTCGTTTGGTCCTCCGATTAACGTGGACAGCCAGCCCACTGCCACTTCAACTTGCTCACTCTGCTAGCTACGTCGGCAGCTGCAGTTTTTTTTCCGAATAAGTAATGATTGACATAATGAAAAGTATGAATTTGTTTTAACATTATTTGGGGTTCACTGTTGTTATGAGATAGATAAACTAAGTAAATAACTAGTCACATCGTGGTTACATGAACACAGGACTGAAAACAAGATGATCATGAATGAACTTGGCTGGGCTGTTAGTCTAGTGGTTAGTGACCCTGACTGCTAAGACTGAGGTCGTGGGTTCGATTCCCACCCAGTACAAATGTTTGTGTGATGAGCACAATCATTTGTTCTGTGTCTGGGTGTAATTTATCTATAACTAGCTGACCCAGCGAATTTCGTATCGCCTCAGGTTCAATAAATGTTGTAATAAACCTACCAAGTTTGACAATCTGGTTCGCGGTGATGGTCTGGTAAGCGTTTTCTAGCTGACACTCATATGTTTGGTTAGCTCCTACCAAGTTATGATAACTTGGTACTTCAAAGGCATAAAGCGTTATCTAGCTGACACTCCTTTGTTTGGTAAGCTCCTGCAAAGTTATGATAACCTGGTACGTCGTCGGCATAAAGCGTTTTTTACCTGACACATACCCAGAGGGTACGTAATACACTATCAGTAGGAACCCCTTTCATTTTGACAGTTCCACAAAATTCATGACGTTGTTTGCGTTGCTAAGGACAGGCAATTTTTTCGACCATATTTATGAAAGAAAAGAAAGAAAGAATGAAAAATATGAATGATGATGAGCAATAATTAACCTTCATAATGATTCAGATTCTGATTAATAGTGTGTTGCGTAATTAGGGTGAGGTTAGGCGACCTCCTACAGAATTATGACTACCTGGTACTTCGAAGGCATAAACCGTTTTCTAGGTGACTCTTCTTTGTTTAGCGATTACAAAGATCATAAAGCTCCTACCCAATTTATGGCAATCTACTTCTTTGAAGGCATAAAGCGTTTTCTAGATAACACTCCTATGTTTAGCAAGCTCCTTCCCAGTTATGACAACTTGGTACTTCGAGGGCATAAAACGTTATGTAGCTGACCATCAGGTTATGTGAGATCCTACCCAGTTATGGTTGTGGTATTATTTAAAAACAACGCGTTTGCTAGCTGATATTCCTGTTTAATAAATAGCTCATACCTTACGCGCTCAGACGTGGGGTTGTGGACACAGCTTATTCTGCCTAGCTCATACCATACCAAGTTATGACCACCTTTTTTTTTAGATGGGAAATCATCTAATCACGTCTCGCGCTCTGGGCGAAGCAAGAGGCCCGTGTTAGACTTTTATTAACTAAAGCCCACCCGTGTTCCTTCAGTTGGCTATGCCAGGGTGAGGGCCACGGTAACTGTTTCGAACAAATCTCGCGATCCTGGCAAGAAGTTATGACCACCTGGTACTTCGAAGGCATAAAACATTTTCTGACTGACGCTGCGGTTTGATAAGCTCATACCAAGTTATGACCACCTGGTACTTCGAAGGCATATGTGTGTATGTTTGTAATGAATAAACTCAAAAACTACTGTGCCGATTTCAATTAGACGTACAAACTTAAGTCGCAGAACATGCCAGCAATTAGATGTACAAACTTAAATCGCAGAACTCAAGTATTCTTAAATAAGTGTTCTTAAATTTTCTAATTTTCCGCGATTTTTTTTTTTTCATAAGAACCTTCTCCTGACAATTACAAACACAACAAAAAAAAAAAGAAGTGAAATCGGTCCAGCCGTTAACGCGTGATGTCGTGACCAAGGGAAATAGGGATTCATTTTTATATATATAGATATGTATGTATTTAGAAATATATAAGTATATTTATCAGTTGTCTGGTTACAGGCTCTGCCTAGTTTGGGATCAGATAACGATGTGTTGGTTGTCCTAAGATATTATTATTATAACTGGTGTCATCATCATTTCAGACGAAAGACGTACCTACACTGTTTGGATATTATTAAGTAATCATTATTATGAGTGTGTGAGGACAACACGCCGCGCGGAAGAAGTGAAACTTCGTAATGTGGAAATGAAAATAGGAAGGGCTAAACGTTTCTGATAACATTAAAATGTTCGATTTTTCAAAAACTCTATCCGTCAAATCATTGGCGTGTGCACGAACACTTTGACAATTTTATTGTGCTTTCATACCCCCCCTCCATGGTAGCGTTAAATGTTAAACGCAACCTTGTTGGAAGTTGCATTAGAAGTTTCACTTCAACAATTAAATTGTAATTACGTTAGGTAATTCATCATGGTAGAAACTGACTTGTTTTATTTTAATTTAAACATCCTGTTTACACATGGTGTCAGGTCTGGGCCTCCTCCAATTTGGATTGCCATAATCGCCACGCTTGGCAGGCGGGTTGGCAATCGCAGTATGGTGGTAAAATGCATAAAGAACACTGCTGCCTATTTTCTACTAAGACTGTTAGTCGCCTCTAATGTCACGCATGGGTTGAAATGGGATAGTGCTACTTTTTACGTCTGCCTGGCACCACACGGAACTGCTACGGTAAACAAATTCGTAAATATGAAGCTTTAATTACCCTGTGGGTGAGACTTTCTGTGACGATGAGTCTATTTACAGTTGTTTTACCTTTGACTGTAGCCCATGTAATTGAGATTAATCCCACCCTTACCTATGGCATAGACAATCGTCAAAAGTCAAGACAAAGTCAAAATAATAATCACTATGATGCACAAAGGTAAAATATAAATTGTGAACGGGATGTGATAACTCAAGGAAAATACCAAAAATAAAAGACACAAGTTTGATATTTTAAAAAGCGCCATCTACACTAACATTTTGATATTAGCATACTAACTGTCTCCTGACAGTTCAAACATTAACTCATAGATGTCTCTTATCATGATTTAGGCTCGTGCTGTTTTTTGTATATTTCTTTTTAAAGGAGAATGCTCAAAAGTGGTACCAAAAAGTCTCACGCATCAAGACCAAAATTTTGTAGTAATTAGTTTCATATTTTTTTACGAAATTACGCGTCCGGGATTTTGTTTTTGAACAGGATATTTATTTTTGAGTTTAAAAGTATGGATATTGTTTTACGTAAATTCATATCCTTATAAATGACGTTCCGTTTCACTTCACACGTTATATGATTAACAAAACCTTAATTTTTAAAAGTGCCATTATCACTGTAAAAAAAATACTCTGCCGATTCTACATTAATTTAATAAAACTACAATAGAATAAAATCTCTATTTAAAAGATTATCATTATTGATCTTTGGTTAATTAGCCCTTAACAGCCGGTAAAAAAGATGTAAATGCAACAGAATCGATTAGTTATCTGTGCATCTGAGTCTGACATTTTGCGTATAATGTACTCTGTGGTTTGCGAAAAAAAGCGCGGGAACCTTGAAATAATAGGCGGTCTTTTTTTTTACTTCTTGTAATTTTACTTTAATTTTAATTTAGTTTGTACATATTTTCCTGTTTTTATTCTACTTACGATTAACTTAGTTTATAAAACAAGTAGTTCTTACAAGATTTAAGATGCCTAAGAAAAGAAAAAAACCTAAACAAGATCCTGGTGAAGAAATTGTTACTGGTCCTCCGGATTCATCTTCGGAGACAAGTGAGTCTGACTACGTTGACTCCTGCACTGCGGAAGAAAAGGCTACAGAGAAGTATGCCCCGTATAGGGTTACAGACTACAGTCGCAGGTACCCTGAGGATGCCGTAGCTGGGTATGACTTTATTGTATTTATCGAGAGCACAAATGAAGAACAACCAATAGGCCAAAGAGATATGATGTACCTGAGTGGATGCTTCACTAGATTTGTTAAAGGGATTAAGTACTTAAACAAAATTAACAGATACAAAATCGGCGTAGTTTTCGATCGCCCGAATTTAGCCAATTCATTCTTGGACAATGTTACTTTTCTGAGAGAACAGTCGATCAACGCGTCGATTCCGGCTGGAACGACAGAATTGTCTGGAGTTATCACGTCAGTACCTACGGATATGTCAAACAAAAAATTTTTTAAGGCAATATCAAGTTCAAAAAAAAATTATAAGCGTTAGAAGAATAATGAAAAAAGTTAGAGTAGGTAGCTCATCTGAACTACAGCCTACCCAAACTGTAGTTATTACTTTTGCTTCATCTACATCTTTACCAGATTACGTTCATATTAAGATGTGGCGGCTTTCAGTACTGCCCTATATTCCACCAGTCAAGCAGTGTTTCCGTTGCTTACGTTTTGGGCATTTAGCCAAATTTTGTAAAAATTCGCAAAGATGCTCAGTATGTACTGAGGGTCATTCCTTCAAGGAGTGCTCTGTACCTGCTGAAAAAGCTGTATGTGTTCATTGCAAAGGTAATCATTTATCCATATCTGGCCAATGTCCCATTAAGAAAAGAAAGATTGCTGAAAGCAGAAATACATTGAAAACCCCTTTTTCGGACTTATTTAATAAAGTTAATTTCCCATCACTGAACAAATCGGAACATTCGACAGATATTATAAACTTGATGTTGTCTAATAGCACAGCATTAAGTTTGTTGACAGAATCTATTGTTAACTTGATTAAGTTAAATAAAACACAAAATGAAAGTATTTGTACACAATCTTTAACATCTGCTATTAGAGAGACTATTAAAGGTAAAAGTATTATAATATAAAATTCACTAACAAAATTTTAAACATTGCTCAGTGGAATGCACAAAGTTTGCTAAGTAATAAACTACAGTTTCAGCAGTTTCTCTATAATAATGACATACATTTAGCTTTAGTTTCAGAAACATGGTTAAAACCACACATACAATACAACATTCGTGGCTATACCACAGTTAGGAATGATTGTGGTAATGATCACAATGGTGTTGCTATATTTATACGTAATGGCATTGAATTTAGATTATTAGACACATATTTTGACGATTCTATTCAAAATATTGCAATTAAAATTAAAATTAATAACAAATACATTTCAGTAGTTAGTTTTTACAGTCCTGGAAATTGCATTCCTACTTTTGAAAAGAACAAATTTGATTCACTAATAAATAGTATACCTAAACCATTGATAATTGCTGGGGACTTTAATGCCCATCACACTTTTTGGGGTTGTTGTAGTGACGACTCTCGTGGCAGAGCTATAATGAATTCCATGGATGAAAATGACTTGATACTCTTAAATGATGGTCAGCCAACTACTGTAGGGTCTCATCTATGGAGACCAAATGGTCTTGATTTAACTATGGTTTCTTCTTCCTTGGCTTTGTCTTGTGAATGGCAGGTTTATCAGGATTCTATAGGCAGCTATCATTTGCCTACCATTACAAAATATGTTATAGATACTGCTAATGATGTGGATCCTTCTAACGTTTCAAATATTCCTCTTCATTGTAATCTGAAATTAGTTGATTGGTCTATTTATAAAAAGATTGTAAATGACATGATGGAAAGTTTTCAGTATAATAACTTGAGTCATATTGATACATATAATAATTTGTGTTCAATAATTCTACAAGCAGTTCAGATGTCAGTAATCAGTTTTAATAAAAACAATACCACTTGTGACTCTCGCAGATCTAGGAGGAAGCTTCGACTCCCTTGGTGGAACGAGAAGTGCACTAGAGCTGTACAAGATTGTAAGCAAGCATACATCTTATTTAAATCAAATCCTTGTCTAGACAATTTTATAAGTTTCAAACATATGCAAGCCCGAAAAAAACGTATCCTACGACAGGAGCGTCGTGCATGTTGGTTAGAGTTTTGTAATTCTATTAATAGACTCACTCCAATGAGTCAAGTTTGGGCAAAAATGAGGAAGTTAAAAAATGTTTCTACAAATAGCAGTTTGTTTTCTAGTTATGAATGGATCTCTCAATTTCTGCATAAGTATACTCCTGATTCAGTTCAAAATTTTTACACAGTCAGTCACAATAACTTACAAAATTGCACAAATAATTTCATGGTGGAAACTTTTTCTATTGAAGAGCTAAAATCTGCTTTAAGATCAAGAAGAGATTCGGCATGTGGCTTAGATTGGCTCTCATACAAAATGTTAAAATTATTAAATTCACACAGTTTGTCTATATTTTTAAATATTTTGAATTCACTTTGGCATTGTTCTATTATTCCTGAGGAATGGAAAACAGATTGTTTAATACCTATCCTGAAACAGGGTAAAGACCCTAACAGCGCTGACTCATATCGTCCTATTACTCTAAGTTCGTGTGTTGGTAAAATATTTGAACAGCTTCTAAAACAACGTTTGATATTTTACATTGAAAGTAATAGTCTACTACCTTACAATCAATTTGGCTTTCGATGTGGTCGTTCTGCTCGGGAAAGTCTTAGTCATTTATCTCTGGATATACACAGTGCTCTTGTCGAGCATAAAATGTTGGGATCTGTTTTCTTCGATATTGTTGGTGCTTTTAATAACGTAAATTTAAGTACATTGTCATCCATTCTCCTTTCACTAAATGTTCCTGAAAAAATAGTAAGTTGGATTTTTGAGTTTTTAAATGAACGTAAATTGTATGTAAAAGTCAATAATCAATTAATAGGACCTAGGTATTCTTATAGAGGAGTTCCTCAAGGAGGAATATTAAGTCCTCTATTATTTATTTTATATATTGCTAGATTAAATAATGTGCTGGGTAGTGATGTCTGTAATTTACAATTTGCTGATGATTTGGTTGTGTATTGTTCAGGAGAAAACCTTAACAGCATTGAAACAAAACTCAATGCTAGCTTGGAAAAATTGGGACATTATTTTGAATGTCTCAGTTTGGAGGTCAGCTATGAGAAAAGTAAGGTTGTTGTCTTTTCCAAAAATGTTGTTGGTTCTACTAGTATTAAAATTTATTACAATAATAGTCTTATGTTAGTGGATAGTTCCATAAAATTTTTAGGTGTTACTTTTCTCAGTAATTTTAAATGGAATGTGTATGTTGATTACTTAGCAAACAGAGCATTAAAAGCTTGCAATATTTTGAAATCTCTCGCTGGCACTTATTGGGGTGCTGATCCAGGGACATTACTGATTTTATATAAGTCCTTAGTAAGAAGTCACTTCGAATATGCATTTTTTTGCTATAGTGGTGTACAAAAACTAGTAGAAAAACTAGAAAAAGTGCAAAATAGATGCTTACGTATTATTTTGGGAGCTATGTGTTCAACACCTATAGTGTCAATGCAAGTCGAATGTAGTTTGCCTCCATTGATAATTAGATTCAATTACCTCAGAACAAAATTCTTCATTAAGATTTCTTCTATCAGTGATCATCCTCTTCTATTGCAGTTAAAGAAGGCTATTAATGGAATCAATCCCCCTTTTCTAGTACACGGTTTATCTGAAATTTTAAAAGATTGTTCTAATCAAAATTATTTTTCTAGCTCCATTTGGCCTTGTTATTTATATTCCTATGAATCAAAGTATTGTCCATTTAAAATAGTAATTAATGAATCTTTGAAGTTTAAAGAGGATGTTTACAGAATGCTTGAGGAATGGA
This sequence comes from Aporophyla nigra, assembly GCA_947507805.1. NCBI lineage: Eukaryota > Metazoa > Arthropoda > Insecta > Lepidoptera > Noctuidae > Aporophyla > Aporophyla nigra. The sequence continues at coordinate 21,747,201 of OX382304.1, read as the reverse complement.
ATGGTTACAATCAATTGTACACAGATGGCTCAAAAAATGGTAATGCTGTATCTATGGCTATTTATGACGTTCAGGCTCGAAGTGGGTTTGGAAATAGGTTGTCTTCAGTAGCAACTGTGTATACAGCAGAGGCTATGGCAATACTCAGTGCTTTAGAGTATATTGATACTAGGCAAGAAAATAAATGGATCATTATCACTGATAGTATGAGTGTATTGAGAGCACTAGAAAATCCCAGTTGTAATGCAAAAACAAGTTACATAATTTATAATATCAGAGAAAAATACAATAATTTACATAAATTCAAAGATATCGTCCTTTTCTGGACTCCTTCACATATCGGGGTAGTTGGAAATGAACAAGTTGATTACCTGGCTAAATTCATTGTTAATCATCATCAGGAATGTCCAATTTTGCATAAGCCCATTCCAAATTCAGATGCGTTGACTTATTTCAAATCAAAACTGGCACGTGAATTTCACAATTTCTGGCAGCATGTAGTTGAAACCAAAGGAAAGTGGCTAGCTGAAATTAAAACAAAAATTTCTCCTCCTTGGTTTACAGGAGGAAATATCTATCGGAACAGAAAGTTTTATACAACAATTTGTCGTCTACGGCTAGGTCACTGTCGATTTAATGCACATCTGTTTAGAATTGGCATTCTGTCTTCCCCAAATTGTGATTATTGTAATTCTGCTATACAAACATTGGATCACATTGTATTTGATTGTCCTAATTTTGCTCTTCAAAGGATCATTTTGTTAGTACTGGCCATCATTCAGTACCGATTGACACTGCATGTCGTTTGTTTTATATCAAAAAAGAATAGTTGTGTCAAATAAAAAACAATGTCTATGAATATACCTACGTATATTTTAATAAATAATTCCCTCACAAATTGGTAGCAGAGCGTGGTTGTTTGCAAATAAGAAAAAAAAATGGCAACAACTACGAGTTTTAGAAATATAGAACCTTTGACCAAGTCAAACTATGATACTTGGTGTTTGCAAGCACAGGCGGTCCTGATCAAAAATGACTTTTGGGATATCGTAAGCGGCGAGAAAACTTTACCACCAGTTGCGGATGCGGCGGCGAGATTGGCGTTCAACAAAGAGGACTTGAAGGCAAGGGCTGAAATCCTACTTTTGTTATCACCGTCGGAATTAAAACAAATTAAAGTCTGCGCGACATCTAAAGCTGTATGGGACAAGTTAAAGGCTACTTATCAAAGCACTGGGCCTGCGAGGAAAGCTACCTTATTAAAACAATTGGTTCTAAAGCGAATGACCACAGGAGAAGATATACGTGACCACATAAATAACTTTATGGATATCGTGGACAAACTCGCAGATATGGATATAAAGGTACCTCCAGAACTGCTTAGCATAATGCTCCTCTACAGTTTGCCGACAACTTTTGAGAACTTTAGAATAGCCATCGAATCTCGAGACACCCTGCCTAATCCTGAAGATCTAAAAGTAAAGATTCTGGAAGAATACCAAGCAAGGAGTGGCAATGGACAGCCTGAAAGCTCAGAAGCCTATCACGTTAAGAAAAATAGGCAAAGGTTGTACTGTAAGAGCTGTAAAAAGAAAGGTCACACCATCGAGACATGTTGGGGCAAGAAGAAAAACCCGAATGAAAAGGACAATGGAAGCAAAAACAATTTTAACGTTTGTCTGAGCACCGTAAATACAGACGCTGATGAAAATGCCTGGTGTCTAGACAGCGGCTGCTCATCGCACATGTGCGGTGACGAATCAAAGTTTTCTACTATGACCCCTGAAATTGGCACCCTAAAGTTGGCATCAAACAAATATACCAGTAGAATTCAAGGCAAAGGGAAAGTTACAATCAGCACCACTAAACACGGCTACAATTTCCATGACACACTGTATGTTCCGGATATTTCTGTAAACCTATTATCCGTCGCTAAAATAACGGACAGAGGAAATAAGGTTTTTTTTGAAAAAGAGAAAGCCTACGTCGTACACAAAACCGGTGAAATAACACTGACTGCTCGAAAGAGAGATGGGCTTTACTACTTTGAATCTGGACGAAAAGAGACTGCAAATTACAAAACAAAAAATGACAGTGACATAATGGAATGGCATCGCAAACTCGGCCACATAAATGAAAGAGACTTAAAGAAGATGTCTAAGGACAACCTAATGCATGGCTTAAACTTAAGTGATGAAGACATGGAAACAAGTGAGACCTGCATCAAAGGCAAATTGTCCAGGTTACCTTTTCTAAGACACAATGATCTGTACACAACTGATAACCTGGAAATAATCCATAGTGACGTTTGTGGACCGTTCGAATGCGATACGCTAGCAGGATCAAAGTACTATGTTACTTTCATAGACGACTTTAGTCGCTATTGTCACGTCTATTTTATAAAAAGGAAGAGTGACGTTTTCAACGTTTTGCACTGGATGGCAAAACACCATTCATGAAATGGCTTGGCCGAATACCATGTGGGCATCATCTTTACGTGTACGGCAGGAAGACCTTTGTTTTGAAAAAGAACAAACGAGGCAAACTGACCCAAAATGCCAAAGAAGGCGTATTCATGGGTTACTCACTGACCTCAAAGGCTTACAGAGTGTACATACCCGAAGAAGATGATGTAGTGATAAGCAGGGACATAAAAGTCATAGACAAGATGTACTTCGAAGAAGAAAGTCAGAACTATGATAAACTTATTAACGAAAGAGAACACTCTCGGATACCTGAAAAAGAAAACAATATTAAAGGTAATGATAAGAAAAATGAAAGAGTACAACCCATAGAAATTGAAATAACCGAGAATGAAAAGGAAAATACCTTACAAAATTTCAATGAGCAAGAAGATGAAGTTTCTTCGGTAGAAGACATAGAGTCTTACGATGATGCATCAGAGGTTATAGAAATACCTGAAAATGGGAGGCCGCAAAGAGAGAGGCGTCCACCCGCGTGGACCAGAGATTTTATATTGGACCAGACTGAAGAAAGTCAACTACTTTCAGAGATATCCAACACATGCGATGAGAAAGAAGATTCTGAATACTGGCATGATGCTATAAAAGCTGAAATTAGAGCACATGTTAAAAATGGAACCTGGAAAATAGAAAAGAAGAACAAAGACATGAAAGAAGTGGACTACAAAATAGTTCTTAAAAACAAAATAGGACCTGATAACAGTATTACAAAGAAAGCCAGACTAGTAGCACGGGGTTTCACGCAGCGACCAGGCGTTGACTTCAATGAGACATACGCTCCTGTAGCTAAACTGAGTTCGATAAGATCTGTTTTTGGAATAGCCATGGAAGAAGGCTTGAAATTGAACCAGATGGATGTTACAACGGCATACCTGAATGGTGAACTAGAAGAAAAAATAGTAATGAAGTATCCTGACTATTTAGAAGAATATCTGACTGAAATCATGGTTGAAGAAAGTAAACAGGAAAATTTAACTTTGTACAACAAAACAATGAGTATGCTAAAAGACATAAAAAACAACCCTAAAGGGAAAGTTTGTCATCTCATAAAAGCTTTATATGGACTCAAACAGGCAGGGAGGCAATGGTACAAGAAACTCGACACAGAATTAAAGAACATAGGTTTCAAAGCATCGGAAGCTGACCCATGTCTATACATACAAGAGAAAAGAGGAGTTAAAGTTATAATAATAATATATGTCGACGATTTGTTAATTGCCTATTCATGTCCCAAAAAGCTTCAAGAAATAAAAGACATGTTAAATGCCAAATTTGAATTAAAAGACTTAGGAACACCTAAACGGATAATAGGAATAGATGTTACCTATAAGGGAGATGAAATCAAACTGAACCAAGAGAAGTTCATAGAAGACACTCTTCAAAAATTTAAAATGGAAGATTGCAAGGCTACGTCGACGCCCATAGAACCAGGTCTTAAGCTAGAAAAAGGAGAAAGAGGTGATAAGAACCATCTGCCTTACAAAAATTTGATTGGCACGCTCATGTATCTGGCTGTTGCTACTCGACCTGATATAATGTATGCCATTAGCTATCTCTCTCAGTTTAATGACTGTTACGGCGAAGAGCATTTCAAGTGCGCAAAAAGAGTGCTGCGTTATTTAAAAGGAACCAAAGGCGTTGGTCTTATATTCAGGAAAACTCGCCAAGAATTACATGGCATGGCTGACGCAGACTGGGGCTCATGCAAGCTGGACCGGAAGTCTTTTTCCGGCTGTTGTTTTAAATATGCTGGAACGGCCATAAGCTGGATATCGAAGAAACAAAAGTCCGTTGCACTATCTACTGCTGAAGCGGAATATGTCGCATTGACTGAAGCTGCAAAAGAGGCCATTCATCTATAAAGTGTATTCAGAGATCTTGGGGCCAACTATGAAAGCATAGTAATATTTAACGATAACCAAGCTGCCATCAAGTTAAGTCAAAATACTATGGTCAATTCCAAGTCCAAACACATTGACTTAAAAATGCATTTCATTAGAAATTGCATAATGGACGGAATGATACAGGTCAGGTATCTGCGAACCGAAGACATGGAGGCAGATATGCTAACAAAAGCTATAGCTGGACCGCGGCTGTTGAAATTGCGGGACGGCTTAGGAGTTTCGTGAACTCCTGGTGTCCACGATCATGCCGTGAAGAGGAGTGTTAGTACTGGCCATCATTCAGTACCGATTGACACTGCATGTCGTTTGTTTTATATCAAAAAAGAATAGTTGTGTCAAATAAAAAACAATGTCTATGAATATACCTACGTATATTTTAATAAATAATTCCCTCACAAATTTTAGTTGATGCTAGGTATTTATGAAAATGCTGAAGATATCCCGCGCTCGCTTCAGCAACTTTTGACGAAAAAAGATTGTTTTTTACCAATTTACGATTTTATTGTATCAACTGTTGATGAAAGTTGAATTTGACAACTACTACACTTTTGACATAAAATTATATGATATTGAGATATTGAGATAATATTAAATAAAACATGAAAGAAGACTCGGCTCCGGTCTAACAAAAGGTACTGAACTTGAATATATTAAAAGAAGACTTGGCTTACGCCTAACTATTGGTTATTGAAGACATTGATAAAAATAAGACTTGGTTTCGGCCTGACTATTGGATATCGAAGACATTGAATAAAGAAGACATGGTTTCGGCCTTGATTATATTATAGAAAGACAAGAAAGAAAAGAAGAATTGGAAGAAAAAGAAAACTAAATCAGACTTGGCTGTATGGGCTCAGCTCCCTTTGCCTGTCCCAAAGAGGGACGAAAAGAACCAAAAAAAAAAAACTCTGTGGTTTGCTTTAGCGATGTGTTTTTGGGAGTTGACATTGAATAATAATTATTGAATTGTTTTTTGAAAAGTAGAATTTGTTTGTATTTTATGTACTTTTTTGTGAGTATTTCATTGTGCAAATATCTCGAGTAGACCGATTGACATCATCAGTCACCCGGCAAAACCGACGATGTATCAATTGCTCGTTTTTGATACCCAGAAACCTTTGATATATAATCAAAGCCAGAAACCGACCCACATAATCATTAGAACAAGCGTCTACTCCAATGATTAACTTGTTGCAGTCTTGGATAAATCCTACTCAGGTAAGCAGATCTTATTTTACTCTTTGAATATATAATTACTTATGAATGTCAGGCACCTATTTCCTGACTAATCTTTTAGTGTCTGTACCAGCTTACAAAACATGTTTAAAGAATGAAAAAAATCATATTTAGACTCGCACAGGGAGTATCCAACAAACAAATAACGAAAAAAAACGAATCTGTTTGAGGCCAAATAACGCTTTACTCTTGATTACTTGTAGGTGTAATTTCTTTGAATATGTTACAGAAGATAGATAACGTCTTATAGGGTAAAATCACACTTTTTCACTCATTGTTTTAATTGCAGGTGTCTTCCGAATGTGTGCTTTGTACAGAGTGTTTGACACTGCTTCAAGATTGAGCAAACACATTCAATGAAGGCAGTTTATCTTTGCCTGCGCAACTAGAACAGATCCTGTGAGACAAGACCGACAAGAGAGAAACATTTTAGTTAGAAATGTCCCGCTGCATTCTGTAAATATTTTTATTTATGTTGCAACATAAAAAAAGAAACCTAATTCAACTTATATTACTGCTCTTCTTTTCTCCAGTTTTCTATAGATGATAGTGATAATATTATTATTAGATGTGTTTAAAATATTGAGTCCTGATAAGTGAAGGTTTCACAAATAAATAATGTAAATATTAGATAGTATCATCTATTTTGACACAATTACTGCCTGATCATTATCATGTATTCCTAGTTACTTCATATTACAATACATACTTTTATCAATCTATAACCCATTATGAAATGTTTTGTATTACATATTTAATCATGTTATTTTTATAGATATCAAGATTGGAAAGAGTATGTGCTGCTTGCTGAAGGTAAGCTACAAGAGAAGTTCAACGTCATGATCTGCACGACTCCATTCGCCTAGATCTGCCTGATGCTGGACCATGTGGAGATCTCAATAATCCTGAGCCGCCACCTCTTCCACAACATAACCTACACCCTGCTCAAGTTAGATCAAATCCATGACATAGATAGATAGCTCAACATTTAGATAGCTTTCCATGATTGACAACAACTGATTTAAAATGGTTAGCTCTTGGGACCTACCAATTCAAACAGGCTAGATCTTATTATGGGGAACACATCTGTTGGACTGGTATTTATTCAGTTGAGGTAAATAATTCTATCGATGAAGATATGTACCTTTGATTTTAGGGCTTTAGGCTTTTAGGGCTTTACATCTTAAGAGGTAGGACTAAATCAAGACATGTCAACAGTCATACTTATCACATGTATTTATTGATTAGCAGAGATGTTGCTGTGACCAATACATTAGAAAAATAGAAACCATAGTAGGTTATTGCTGCAGCTGCCTCGTCGGTAAGCGAACAGTGGGCTGCTGTGCTCATGTAATGATAATAGTGTGGTATTTGAGCTGGGTACGGTATAGTGACGTAACTGCGCCGGCAATAGACTCAGATGTTTTTTTTCAGAAATATGTTCAGTGATTTATGTAAAAGTATTTTAAATAAATATTTTTGACTTTGATCCCTAATAAAAACCCAAATGGACTTGTTTGTTTCATTTTTCTATCATTTACCTATCAGTCTGACTGGTCTCCCTTATTTATGATAATGTTAAGTTTAATTGGTATTGGTGAGCAGTGGTGGCCCAGTGGTAGCGGCCGCGACTTACGAGTAGTAAGTACGTCGTGAGTTTGAGAGGAGGCCTGTGTCCCAGCAGTATGAACATTATAGACTGCTGATATTGGTATTAGTGTTGGTGTGGGAGTGTGATCGCGGTGGCGTCCAATGATATGTTACCCATATTACCGGCTCACTAATTCTCGCGTAATTCTTCCCTACTAATATAAGTGGATTACGCTGCTTTCAGAGCAATAATGTCCGTCATAACGTGCCTAAGTAGGTATATAAAATAGTTGTTGGTAGCGTCGAACAAAATAGACCTAGTTTTTAGGTTATATTGATTTTATAAAATAACTCCGAAACCTGGGTTTATTTTTCAAAAAGAACTTTTGTAGGATTTAATGTGATCAATGTAGTATATAAAAACAAAGTTTGATTTTGATGCAGCTTGGTACGGGATTCCATACTTCCATGAGCATTGTCCTTTAGGCTTTTTCTAAATTAGTGCTCTTAGTGCGAACGGGAAAGCGTAAATACCCTAATTAAAAATAAAATAAGTTCTTATTCCCTTCTCATGTCACTGAGATGTGATTAAGACCTGATTTTTAACGCCAAAATCTTTCACATTTTTCTAAACATTGAGACAAAGAATAGAATGAGAAATTTCGGGAATTGCCTCTGTGAATATTATATTATACTTTTAACTCGAAATCTCAAATTGGCATGTATGAGGAGTTATAAAAACTGTACAGGTAGGGACATCGACACGCATCCTGTTACCATGGGTTGACTATGTAGGGTAGACCGGGGACAATTAAAACAGGTCATGATTACAACAAGTTCAATTTCTCGAAAACCATAATAACTACGCGTGTGACGCGTCGTTCGTTGCTTTGTTGGCCATGTTCGGTTTTGTGTTTAGCACGGCTCGAACGAGCGAGCGACGTAGTCCAACTTTGGACGGCTCGAAGAATATTGCGCTTAAAAGTCAGTAATCACGATTTTTTTATTTTTGTTATTTTCCTATTTTAATCTTGTTGTTTGTCAGTTATTCTTGTTCTAGAGTATTCTTTATCTATTTAAGAGTGTTTTTGTTACTGTTGATTAATATTAAAGTCAATATAAAACAAAATATTCAGTGTTGAAGTAGAAGACGAGACACGGGTACGTTTAAAACCACTTTATGTGGACGTTCGAAACGTTGCAAACGTCCCCACATCTTCAGCATTTTTACCCAATTGCACAGACGAAAGTTGTGTTTTCTAGACAGTAAATAATTAATAAAATATAATAATGCTCCTTTTTTCCAATAACAGAACACGGGTAGGTACGTTGTAAGATTCGATAAAAAGATTGATAATTACAAATTTAAGTGGCTGGTGTATCAAAACGATGGTGTATCTGAAAAAGGCGTGTAAATCTTTGCGAAAGTTCAATATCGAGTAAATCCATACTATTCCACTTTTTCAAAACATATTTTTGGTTCATTTTTAGGGTTCCGTTGCCAAATGGCAAAAAACGGAACCCTCATAGATTCGTCATGTCTGTCTGTCTGTCTGTCTGTCTGTCCGTGTATGTCACAGCCATTTTTTTCCGAAACTATAAGAGCTACGCTGTTGAAACTTGGTAAGTAGATGTATTCTGTGAACCGCATTAAGATTTTCACACAAAAATAGAAAAAAAAACAATAAATTTTGGGGTTCCCCATACTTAGAACTGAAAATCAAAAATTTTTTTTTTTCATCAAACCCATTCGTGTGGAGTATCAATGGATAGGTCTTCAAAAATGATATAAAGGTTTCTAATATAATTTTTTTCTAAACTGAGTGGTTTGCGCGAGAGACTTCCAAAGTGGTAAAATTTAATTAACATTTAATTTCATAAGTATAAACCTTATGCATAAACCGTGAATACCTACAGGTTTGTACGGAACCCTCGCGAGTCCGACTCGCACTTGGCCGGTTTTTTTTACTTTGTAAAAGAAAGCCTACTTTAGGCCACAAAATGGCATTCGTTCCTTCTCTGAAAACTATGAAACTTATTCTTGCCACTAACTATTATTTATACTAGAGGATAGTTTTTTACATAAATGAAATAACAAAGTTTTTATTTTTAGAATTATTTAATTCTTTTATTTTGTACCTCTACCTAGTCCTTAATGGAGATTATTTTTTTGTTAAAACATACCTATGTAGGTATGACCAGTTTTAGGGTAAAAGGTCCCATAAAAATATTTTAAATTTTAAGTGCCAAATAATGGCTAAGTTGATTGATCTGCTCTGAAATTAAATTTTACAATTAGAGGCAAACCTATACGGGTCAATAAACGATTGTTATGACTGAAACATTTTTATGACTAAAACATTGTCATAATTGAAACATTTTCATGATTGAAACAAGTTGTTTTGTATGAGACTGAATTTCCTTTTTTTTCTCCCCCTTGTAAGTGCCATTACAGCACAATAGGATATTAAGTTTTTCAATAATGTGAAATAGTATACAATAGCACAAATTAGAGCACTAAAATTATATAAATAACAAATATTTTGAGTTGTGTATGTTAAAGATGTTTTTGCATTTATAATTTTCGAAATATTAATGTAACGGATGCAGACTTGTCACGATGTCAATAAATAAGTAAGTGGTAAATTAAATAGGTAAATACTGATTAAAAACCTTCAGTAGTTCCTAAAATATTTTCAGTGTTTCAATTATCCCTACATACTGTTTCAACCGTCCTTGGGGCGGGGTCAATAGAACCACTGCGCCCGATCTTCTTTAATATGTAATTGTAAGTTAACTATTCGAAATATAGATATAAACTATGTTTAATTTAGGAGCTAGATAACAACTCTTTCAACGATATAAATACGAGGGATGCGCGTACTATAGATACTTCTCTGCACATGGTTTAAGTAAAATTGTTTCAGTTGTCCCCGGTCTCCCCTACTGACGCCTCCCTCTATACCCTCCTGTTTATTAAAGAGCAAATTAGCGCTGCCATACTTTTTGACAGCAGGTATTACATTTTCTTTGAGCCAGTTTTTTGTTTTTTTTTTGGTATCCTACGTTATATTTCTGCGCTAGAGTCTAGAACAGCCTTTCCCAAAGTGGGCGATAACGCCCCCCTTGTGGGCGCTGCAGGCCTAAAGGGGGGTGGTAAGAGACCCAGAAAAGACTGTGTGGGGTGTGTACACTCTACACGACGCCCCCATTTTTTTCATCTAGCCTGTATTATTATAGGTTGGTATAGAATAATATCTGGTTTCAGTGATTAATTTTGCGGTAGTTATTAATAATAGTTACTTGTGGTTACGGCATACGGCCGCAGAAACTATAGGTAAAGTTATGTGAGTATGGTATAATATAGGTAATTATCAGATGACATATTATTGAGTTGATATCAGGACTATCAGAGGGGTAATTGCGTAACTTGTTATCGGTAGGAATTGGTTTCATACAATAGTTAACAACATTCATTGCGTTATTTACGTTGCTGAGCCGACAATTTATTCGAACAAATGACGCAATGGTTTAGAAATAATCTTCAATCCCATTCAGATTCTGATAAATAGCGCGTTTCGCAATTAGGGTGCAGTTTGTAGTAAATTATTGCAAATCTACACAAGACAACCTAACTGTGTACCTAGCACTCTTCTTGATTTATATCATCATAATCAGCCTGCGATAGTCCCACTGCTGAGACACAGGCCTTCTCTCTCTGAGGAGTGGCCTAATCCACCACGCGGGCGTAGTACGGGTTGGTAAATGTCGCACGTCTTCGATTTTTTTGGTTGTAGGACTTGCCGATTACATCACAGAACAGATAAAGAGGTTAGAAGGGCCTTGTGGGCGGGGCGCGCGCGCCGCTCATATTGTGAACGCTCATATGTCGATCGAAATTATCGTCACCGGCCAACAGTCGCGCTCATATTGTGGCAACGTACGAAGCTCCGCGAATAAATAATAATTATGCCGTCTTGCGCTATCATAACGTGTCGGAAAAGAAGCCAGATGTGTAGTGTAGCCCGAGAAGAGATTTCTTTTCACCGTTAAGTCCTAAAACCTTATAATACGAGTGTTATTTGTAATTATTACAATTGTATTATGTAGTTTGTAGACAAAACGACACAATCGAAAAAAAGATGCAAAATTATACATTGCTTGCAACGGATGGGTACCATCTTGTACTACGCGAGTGATCGCGCGATGTATTGCGATCATTGCGAGAGTCGCGTGTGCCGAGCCAATGCTTGAATTCCGCGAAATTCCATGCGTATCGATAGTGTTGCACCAAGTTGTAAACACTGTCGATATTACGAATGTATTCAATTGATTATTATCAGTAATATTGGAATTAAAATACCATTGTTAATTAACACCAATTATTGTTAATTGTGGTTATCAATATAGTTTCTGAGTGGGGTTTTCGTCAAAAATTTGGTTTGAGGTTAGCTGTTTATAATGAAAACATATATTTTATTATTAGGTTTCCAACAGATCCAGATATAAGGAAATTGTGGATTGAGGCAACCGGTAGAATACAATGGATACCTACTAAATGTAGCACAATTTTCAACAAATGGATTCTCTTTGATAACTGCAAGCGCTCAGCAAGTTGGTTGGATCCTGGTTCAGCACCTAAACAATGCCCTAAACGAAAACTTACCCCTAGAAAAGTGATGGTCACTGTTTGGTGGTCTAGCGCCGGTGTGATTCACCACAGCTTCTTATGAGCATTACTGCAGATGTGTACTGTGAAGAACTGAACTCAATGATGGAGAAGCTGGCACATCTCCAACCAGCATTGGTCAATCGCTCGTCTCCGCTGCTCCTGCACGACAACGCGCGACCTCATACTGCACAGCAGACGGTCTCCAAGTTGCAAGAACTGGGGTTGGAAGCTCTCCGTCATCCGCCCTACTCACCAGACTTTGCGCCTACAGACTACTACTTTTTCCAGAATTTGGATAACTTCTTGGCGGGAAAAAAATTCAATACCCGAGAGGCAGTACAAAATGCCTTTGAAGAATTTGTTGCCTCCTGTCCAGCTGATTTTTTTAAGAAGGGCATCAATAAACTGCCACTGCGTTGGCAAAGATGCATTGATTGCATGGGTGATTATTTCGATGAATACAAATAAAAATACATGAAAAAAATTCGTTAATTATTTCATACAAAACGGCAATTTCATAGGTAAAGACCTATTATTATGTATTAAGAATGTCCACACTATTCCAACCCCGTCCCTCTCCCGATATTATAGCATCACAAGTATCTTCGGATTACTTTCTGGGAAGCCCCGGCAACTTAATTGTATCTAGATTTAAGATAATAAACAAATTCTTTTTTTTTTTTTTATAGCAAAAAATTGCAAAACTTAAATAACAAAAAATTTAAGAATTACAGTAATTTTATCGATATCGACTTTTTGTTCACCGTAACATGTATGAGAAATAAATTGCTTTTCGTGTGTGTGAGTGCACGTCAAGTACAGTGTTTGCGTTAGTGTGACAATCAATAGCAAGCTCGCGATCTAAGTGTGTGTAATTTATTAGTGTGCGTAATTCGCGTACGTTCGGGACCTTTGCTTGTAGTGGAGTTAAAGAGTGGGAGACAAGCGGCGACACGCGTTCTAATACAAATCAGGAACTATTTCCTTTCTAACCTCTTTATCTGTTCTGTGGATTACATCATGATGATTTCATACACCGTTTTGAGAGCAGTGATGAGGAAATAATTTATTCAAAGTAAAACGCCTGTTTGGATTCGAACCTACAACTCATAAGTCACGGACAATACTACATGACCACCACTGCTTCTACGGTACCAGAGCTTACGAGTTACGACCTTTCAAAATACCTGAATAATGTCCCAAGCTAAAAGGAAATAAGGTACACTTTGATGTCCTCTAAAACGAATTGATAATAAAAGTCAGCTTAAGCAGTTAAAGTAATAGTAAAGTTAGCCCGCGTTAACAGTTTAATAATAAACCTACACCCTGCGGTCACTAGGAGGGTTAACTAAAAGGGTTAAACGTTTAGTATTACGATTACGACTTTGTTTACGGTTTTATGGGAATTGACTTTATTATGTCGAGGTAATTGAAACATGAACCTCGATATATGTTTACAAAAACCCTTTCAATGTTGGGTGGAAATTTCAAATTACTAGGTGATGGAAACTATTAAAATTACGCCCGGCTCTTCCCTCAAAAGGCCTTTCCAGACATGGCCCTGTATTGTTAGACTCTGTAGTGTATCTATATATTAGATATCCAAACACTGTTTCATTCAATCAAGAGAAGACAGCTGCTCTCACTAATGTCATCTTTCAGTCACGAGAAATGCTGGGAGACATCATTGCGGACGACAGAATAAAGTGAAATAGGTTTGCATGGTAATGCTTGGTGTGGTGTTGAACCACTGATGGATATAATTGTGTACATCAGAATGACGGGTGTATAACTATGTTCTATGGGTTTGGTTTCCGTACTGAGTCCTTTGAGGTGGACCATTGTGTGTGGGCCATGGCGACCGTCGGGGTTTATGCCAACTAGCCCACCTCCCTCCAGAAGTTGGTTATGTCTCTTGGTCTGTTGAGAACGTCTGTGTAAGATTTGGGTGTCCCGAGGATATCTGTCCTAATCTGAGTGACGCCTGTACATTCAAAAAGTACATGCGCAACGGTTTCATCAGCCTCCATGCAGGCCCTGCATAGGAGGCTGTCCGTTATGCCTGTATAACTATAGGTAAATGGTCATGCTATGTACGATTATTCATCTACAAAATTACTTTTAGTAAAGTAGTTTTAATCGCAGTTACATAGATAAATAATCGTAAATAGCATGACCATTTATAGTTATACAAATGCTATTTACGATTATTCATCTATCATCTAAAAGTCGCTTATAGAAATTGACATTTCACAGAAGAAATCCTTTTAATTTAGACATAGCAACGTACGCTGGGCACGACTAGTTGCTAATAAAATTGAACAGGCTCTAAATCTGGAGAATTTTGAAGTGAAAACTTCTTTAGCGGCGTTGAGCACTTTTTCTGTAATGGGTATAAAATCTTAAACTCGCGTCAGGACACGTGACCTGATCGAAAAAGCGTAGGACGGATGGTTTTAATTTGGAAAAGCGCCATCTATTAAAACGAATACGAATCACTTGGCTAGCCTTGGTTAGTATGGTTATGGAATCATAGATGACGCTAATATAAACTACTAAACACGAAGAGTTTACAGTAAAATATATGTCATTAAAAGTGTGTCTAATTCTAAAAAAATAAAATCGTAATAAAGCATAAGCCATAAAATAAATATTACTTATGAATTAAATAATTGTAACAAATAACTTTTTCTAAGACAGCAACTCGATTATAGATGGCGCTCAAACTAATCATTCAATTTTTGAAGTGAAAACTTCTTTAGCGGCGTTGAGCACTTTTTCTGTAATGGGTATAAAATCTTAAACTCGCGTCAGGACACGTGACCTGATCGAAAAAGCGTAGGACGGATGGAGAGTAGACAGCTATCCCCTCTCTACGGCGCGGCGAAAATGTATGCCTGGGCCTACTGTTTCGTTTAGGCGGCGCAGGGCGCTTGCGCGAATGTTCGTCTATGTTACAGCGTGCCACGCGCATCCATGGATGGTGACAGCTGATGGCTCGACCGTCTGTGTAGTGATCACATTGTTGTGTATTCGTAAAATTCGTGAATATAAAGTGCTTAAAATATGGAAATTGAACAACAAATTATTCCCTAACCATTCCAAAATATCAAACATGCTCAACGTTAATAATCAAGTTTTCACTTCTGCCGGCACTCCCGGAGTGCAATTTTTTATTTTTATTTTTTAAATTACCTTTTGACCATTAAAAGCATATGTTTATGCTTTTAATATGATAACACAATGCTCGTACATTGATACGGTAGGCATTTCACACTCGGATAGTTGGTAATTTGGTCAGATTTAGAAAGGTAGACCCGCCATTTTGACATCACGTTAGCAGCTCACATACTTTTGCTAAAACCTGTGGTTTTAAAATAGAACATTGCTTCAAATTGTACGAATATTTGGTACACTGCTCTCAAGCATATCGCAAGACCATTTGTAGACATACACCCGTCATTCTGATACACACATATAATTGACTTAAATAAGTACGGAATCAACAGAATTCTAGACTCACATAAAATTCTAATAAGATAATGTTTGAACTTTCAAAGAGACCATACCCTCTGTTTGTTCCGGCATTTCTTGTCAGGGATCAGTCAGTTAGGAAATGCCGGCGCCATTTAGTTTTATATAAATATTCACCATCAAAATATTGACGTCGAAAAGATTTACTTACATAAATAAAATTTCCATTTCATTAAAATAAAGTACAAAATATCTGTCTTCTTGGAAACAAACCCGCATACTGTTGCGTGGAAAGACAAGCTCCCGACAACTGAATTTCGGTAAATAAATCTTGCTTTGACTTATTGTAGACAAGTCAGAACGGCAGGCCCGTATTAAAAAAAATGTTCTCATTCTTATTTGAGGGGTAAATACGTCAAAAATACCTCTAAATTAAAAGCTTTTAAAATAGGGGTACCCACTTTTACTGAAGCTATCAGGCTGAAATTTGTTCAAGTTTTTTTAATTGATCTTCCCGATTACTGACAAATGCTTGCACTAACTGGACTACTACACTTGAATTTTTGTTGTTCTTTCCTCAAAACACCAATTCGAGTACTAATCTACATTGTCTTCACATGATCTAACCAAGATTACGCCTGGACTATAAAAAAGACTTTAGCTCTTATTGTTTCGCCATTTCTTGTCAAATAGGAAATGTGGACTCCGTCTAGAATTTTTTTAAATTTAATCTGAGTGACGCCTGTACATTCAAAAAGTACATGCGCAACGGTTTCATCAGCCTCCATGCAGGCCCTGCATAGGGGGCTGTCCGTTATGCCTGTATAACTATAGGTAAATGGTCATGCTATGTACGATTATTCATCCACAAAACCACTTTTAGTAAAGTAGTTTTAATCGCAGTTACATAGATAAATAATCGTAAATAGCATGACCATTTATAGTTATACAAATGCTATTTACGATTATTCATCTATCATCTAAAAGTCGCTTATAGAAATTGACATTTCACAGAAGAAATCCTTTTAATTTAGACATAGCAACGTACGCTGGGCACGACTAGTTGCTAATAAAATTGAACAGGCTCTAAATCTGGAGTTTTTTTTTTTTTTTTAATTGAGCTTCACGATTACTGGCAAATGCTTGCACTGACTGGACTACTACACTTGAATTTTTGTTGTTCTTTCCTCAAAACACCAATTCGAGTACTAATCTACATTGTCTTCACATGATCTAAACAAGATTATGCCTGGACTATCAAAAAGACTTTAGCTCTTAGTTTGTTTCGCCATTTCTTGTCAAATAGGAAATGTGGACTCCATCTAGCAATTTTTTAAAATATATAAATGGCTTAATTTCGATATCCTTTGAACACAATTAACAATTTCATTTAATTACAAATCGATTTTGGTAGTTTCTAAAAACGGGAATTGGCATTCTGAGAATGAATTATCATTTCCATCAGTATAGCAATGTTCAACGTTTTTGATAATCAATAAGAGAACTATACGATATTCAAGCACATAGTATTATTCTTTTTAATCAGTGCCTATGCTAATATTTTCTTTCCTGAAAGGTTTTCGTTCTTCCCAGGAGCCAAACAAGAGAATTTTATGAGTAAAAAGTGTTAATTAAAACGAATTCGAGAAGGCCTATTTGATGTTAACTTTTAAAACATTAACTGGAAGTAGATAATGGTAACAGTTCGTAATAATTTGAGGCATAAGAGTTCCAAGAGCATCATCGTCATCATCTGACCTCCAATACCCCATATGGGTACAGCTGGTATGACTGTTTCTCAGACTTTCAGGCTTCCGTCTACCCGTAAAGACGGTGACTAACGGGGCTTAGGAAGCGCGCGAAAATCAAATTTTCTTACGTATATTGCAAGTTCCTTTTTACTACTTTTAATGTTTCATTTTCGTTCAATTCCTTATAAATTTGTATAAGAATCATCCTAATTTTCTTTTCTACAAAGACAAGTCACATCATTGCACAAGATAATTAACCCTATACAGCCCTACTAGAGTATTGAGTTAAAAGCGTAATACAATTGCCAAAACTTATTAACTGAGAAAATCGTGTTGACCTTAGGGTCTAAACGTACTCATCACTATTATCATTTCTTACTCGTTATCGTTACTTCGAATAAAATGACATTTTATTTGCGTCAGTCGGCGGTAGGTATAGCAAAATCTATAAATAGGGAAAAAATACCAAAATTAAAAGTTACGTTAAACTAAAAGTTTGTTGATTCAGTAGTCAACAACGAACAAACTACTTTCAAGTCTAGACTTATTTTTCTATGCGACATAGTTACAAGAGGAGACACACCTATATAGACGCAACAGAAGTTAAAATTAAATCTGTACTATCTATACTAATATTATAAAGTGGAAGAGTTTGTTTGTTTGTTTGGTTGAACGCATTAATCTCAGGAACTACTCCAAATTGAAAAAATCTTTTGGTGTTGGGTAGCCTATTTATTGAGGAAGGCTATAGGCTATAACATCACGCTACGATTAAAAAGAGCGGAGCAGCAACGAAAAATGGACGAATACTGGCAGGCAATGCAATGCGACGGGAAGGGTCAGGGAAGCAAATATTTGACGCAGACGAAGTCGCGGGCAGAAGCTAGTTTTTCTATAATGCACGACATAGTTACGAGAGGCCACACTTAGACGCCTCGGAAGTTTAAATTTTAAATAAACATACGTGTGAACTTTGCGCTTCTGCTCCGCAACTGAGCGCGCTGTTTCCCTGTCTTTACACAAATGACAGCGCGGCAGAGAAGCAGAGAAATCTGAGCCACTCGATCGCCTTATTTGGGGACTTCGAAAAGACAATGGTGCAGACAGTGGTGGTTTAAAAGAAGATGTAGTCACAAAAATTGAAAAGAGTCTGGTTAGATGGTTTGGTTATGTTGAGAGGATGAATGAAGCCGGCGTTAGTTATCTATAAGGCTGATGTGACTGGTCACGCCAGAAGGGGACGCTCTAGGAGAACATATAGTGACCTTATTGGTGATTTTCTTCAGAAGGGTCAGGTGCGTAGCACTAATAACCGGCGTGCATGTATGACTGGCCTGTTAGTCTAGTGGTTAGTGACCCTGTCGTGGGTTCGATTCCCACCCAGGACAAATGTTTGTGATGAACTCAATCATTTGTTCTGTGTCTGGGTGTAATTTATCTATAATATGTATGTATTTAGAAATATATAAGTATATTTATCAGTTGTCTGGTTACCATAGTACAGGCTCTGCCTAGTTTACCGTGGCCCCGGCACATGGGCAACTGAAGCAACACGGGTGGGTTTTAGTCAGTAAAAGTCTGACACGCCCTCCCACTCCGCCCAGAGCGGGAGAAGTCATTTGATGATTTCCCATCAAAAAAAAAAAAAAAGGCTCTGCCTAGTTTGGGATCAGATAACAGTGTGTTGGTTGTCCTAAGATATTATTATTATTATGACCAGATGTATGAACTTAAACGAGGCACAAGGAGTAAGTAAGGATCGTAGCAGGTGGCGTTTTGTAGTTTCTGCCTACCCCCATGGGGAAATTGATTTTATATATGTATGAAACCCTGTTGTATCAAGACTACCCTGTCCCTGTCCCGGGAAGGGCCAAAGAAATCGTGGAATATGATAGTTCTCAAAGAGCAGTAGTGGCCGTGTGGTATAGGCCTCGAATTATAAGCTAAAGGTCATCGGTTCGAACCTAGGCAGGCGCTTTCCTTTGTATAATTATTTTTTTCTCCACTGCTCTCAAAGTGGTGAAGGAAAAAAATATCGTGAGGGAAGACAAGAAAAAAAAATCGAAGACAAGTGACATCTACCAAACCGTACTGCGCCTGTGTGGTAGATTACGGCCCACTCCTTCTCACCAAGAGGAGGCCTGTGTCCCAGCAGTGGGAACAATATAGGTTGATTATGTGAATATGCCTTTTAGGTAATAAGTGAAAATATTATATGTATATAATGCTGTATTGTCACATTGCTAGGCAAAGGCCTCACTTTCCTTTCTACTCAACTCTATCCTGAGCCAATAAGGCCTAATCCCTCATGTAAGCGTCGAGTTCGTCCCGCAAACTACACCTGGATCTCCCACGATGCCATTTCTCGTTTTGGGGTGCCCATGTTGTGGTGGTTTTAGCTCACATTGCAACCGACATTAGGAAAACGTGACCGGCCCAGCCCCATTTGAGCTTTGCTACTTGTTGAGTAACTTCTACGATTGGTGTTGTAGGTAGAATAGGTAGGTCACTACATCACCCCCTTCCAGAGACCGCCAAAGGCGATAACAGACAGGAAATTTAACGCGACTTCCTGATCGCGTCGTCCTGATGACGCTGTTGTCAGTGGAAAGTAAGTTTTGGTTATCCGCGTTGGGTGTTTGGTGATGAGTGTGAGTGTTGAGTGGTGACTGTGGTGTGTTATGATGAATGTTAGTGGTCGGTGATGAGCATGGTGTATTGTCAGGGTCACGCAGTAAGAAGGCCGGCTTAATGCAGTCTATCGATACGGTAACCGGTTTACCATTTACCAATAATTTAAACACCTTGTCACCTCTTTGTATGACCTTGTGAGGGCCAGAGTATGATGGTTTCAGACCACCACCAGTAGTGCAGTCCCTAAGAAATACGTGAGTGGATGAGGATAAATCCCTGTAAATGAAAGTTTTAAATTTGCTGTTGTGCCTGGCTGCTGGTAACGGTTGCAAATTCCTGACAATACTTCGGAGCCAGGACAAGTAATCCGTTGTGTCAACGGTCTTGTGGGGCTGAGGATCAAGAAATTCACTTGGAAGACGCAGTGGTTGGCCGTAAACAAGTTCGGCAGCAGAGGCCTGAACGTCTTCTTTGTAAGCGCTGCGAACACCTAACAAGACTAGTGGAAGAGATTCCACCCAACTGTCGTTTACATGGCAGGTGATTGCAGCTTTCAGTTGGCGGTGAAATCTTTCCACCAGTCCATTACAGGCAGGATGGTATGCCGTTGTTCGGCGATGTTTAAAACCAGCAATTGTAGACAGGCATTTGAAAAGTGCTGACTCGAATAGCCTACCTCTATCGGTTACGATATCCGATGGGCATCCGAAACGAGCAATCCAGCCGTACAATAGAGCCTTTGCCACAGTTTCTGCAGTAATATCTGCTTGTAGCTACCGCCTTACTATTTTGCATTCTAAAATATAGACCTAGCTTTACTCTCGCTATGTTTACTCTGTGCTATCCATAAATTTCATCACTCCTTCTTCTATCTAGGTAACTCTTGTTAGTCAAGGAACTGTAACCTGAGTAATAAACTTTTCTTTCTATCTTCATTTACCTATACTTCGGACTTGTTTTCTTCAAACCTCTTCAACCCTCCACACACACAACCTACCCCCTACCTATATATAGTCCTCCAGACCGAATTTCGGCCACGGCGGCCAATCTCAACGGAGACTAGCCATCGGCGCGGGAGATATTATAGTGCTCAAGTGTATGCGCAGACACAGGAGCACTCACTCTTCCCTCACTCTCATAGTCCGATGGGACGGCAATCCGACACGACCGGAGAGAGATCAGGCGTAGGACCAACTGCTTAACGTGCTTTCCGAGGCACGGGGGTATCACACCGCCAACTTCCAAACTCCGGGCTGCTACTAAGAAATTCCTAATGGAAAAACCCAGTAACACTTTGCCCGACCCGGGAATCGAACCCAGGACCCCACGCTCAGCAGTCGCGCTTACGACCACGAGACCAACGGGGCAGTTACGGGCAGTTACCCCCTACCTACATTGCTCTCGGCTATCCTCGTGCTCTTGATCGGGGTCACCAATGTAGGTAGAATAGGTAGGTCACTACAGTGTCATTTAAATGAAAATATTATACCTACAATATATTTAGTTAGCTAAAAATGTTGTGTCAGTGTCCCAAGTCGTATTAATGCGACCCTTGTGGTCAGATTAACACGTCCGCCGCCGCGTGCTGTCATTATGACCTACGCGTGACTTTTACCCGACCCTAAATCGCATTCTTTCGTATTTCGTTGGTATTTAGGGGTTAATATGGTGTTCTAAGGAAGAGCTGTTTGCAATGGTGTTAGGTTGACGATTTTGCAATTAATTTTGTTCTATTACGTTGAAATCTTTGGGATTATGTTTGAGACCACTGAATGACTTCTTATTGGTTCCTCTGGTTATTTATATTGGTATGAGGTTTGAAAATATAAAGACAAAAATGCATTTACTTACATAGTTTTAATATTCATGTTGAAATTGGTTTTGCTATCGCCAATCTACATTACAATCTAACTAGAAACAGTTTACACTTACACACTACATCAGTATAGATAAACTTATGCTTTATTTTCATGGGGTAGGCAGAAACTACAAAACGTCACCTGCAACGATTATTACATATTCTCTTTGATTCGTATACGTGCATATATCTGGTCATGCACGAAAACCGGTTGAGAGTACTACGCATCAGACCTTTCTGAAGAACATCACCAACAAGATCACAATGGGCTCCTAGAGCGACGCCACCTGACGTTTCCTCTCACACCTAAACCTTTTGTTAGTCGTCTTTCTAACATTTTAGTTACCTATAAATTATTTATACCAAAAGGAAAACTTTTAACTATCACCAAAAACAAACCTGACAAAACACACCGTTTCTTTCAACTAGAAACTTTGTTTCAAACGTGGCATTTGTAACAAACTTCCACAGTTTCAGATTAGGCGTACCTTTGTTCTGTGACGCTTTCGTATTTAAATCGAGACCAAATCATTCTGTAGTTGTGCTCACGAACAATAGCCCTTAATTTATTCCGGTGGGTTAATTTCGTATACAATTTTGTAACCCAAAGGCTTGGGCGCGCAGCGTTGCGGTTTTTAGTACGGAAATTTGATAAGTATGAAAGGGATAGCTCGCGATAGTTTATGGGACATCTAGAGGGTCGACTCCATTTGTTTTGTTATTTGTTGGTATTGAATGCTTCGAAATTTAAAGGGTCAGAATAATTTGTTTTTGGTATTAGATGAGTTAGGTATCGCTTTATCCCTAAATGAGAATTTACTTTGGGCCTATACAAAGCCTGAAAGTGCCTAAAAGGTTACGTAAATTTGGTGGTAATTTAGAAAAAAAAATGTCTTTATATTTATTTTCAGGCAGAATTTTATTATTTTAACTGCCTTTGATTAAAACATTTTTTCGCAAGCCATGTGTAGGTTCAAAATTGGGCTATAATAACAATTATTGTAACTTTATGGGAATGCAAATAAATTAATATTTATATGAGACTATGTATGATAGGCTGAGGAATGTTGTGATAAGACAACGGTGCGGTTTAACAGAAGATGTAGTGACAAACATTTAAAAGAGTATGCATTGATGGTTTGGTCATGTTAAGAGGATGAATAAAGGACGACTTACAAGGCAGATGTAAGTGGCGACGCCGGGAAGGGATGCTCTAGGAGAATATACAGGATAAGTTTTTAACCGGTGCGCAAATTTTAAGAAATTAATGAGTTATAATACCCATGTAATTTTTATTTTGGTACGAGTAAAAATATAAGTACAAAAAAATTAAGTTATCGTTAACGAAAGATGTTTATTTTGAAACTGGTTTTTTGACAACTTGCGCGCGGCGCCGGCGCGGTGGTGAAGGTGGATGGACTGAGCGTAGCTACAAGCACCTACCAGCTGTTCAATCGGTCAAAATTCTAAGAAGTTCGAAGTGCCTACGCCAGCGCGCGGTTACTGATCTATTCCTGTTGTCGATATCATATAACGAAATATGTAGGGTGTCCACAGTTTACTGATTTAAAGTCAAATAAAATTTAAAAAAGTATTGAAAATAGTTGAAATGTGTTCTGTTACTGATACTGAACCACCAAAGAAAAAAACCTTATTAGTGATGTTCTTCAGAAAGATCAGGTGCATAGTACTCGCAATTGGCTTGCGTGTATGACCAGATATATGAACCTAGACGAGGCAAAAGTAGTATGTAAAAATCGTAACAGGTGGATTTCCGTAATTTATGCCTATCTCATGGGAAAAAGACGTGAGTTAATGTAAGCATGAGACTTAATAATTTTCATGTAGTTTAAAATATCACCACCGCGAAAACTCTCATTAATTTGCTAACCCACTTATGTGGTGGGTTAACAAATTAATGAACCAACAAGTAACCTGTCAATACCAATACACTGAAAAACGATTACACCTAATTAAATAATATAATTGCTGTGATCATTCGCGCATAAACAAAATAATTGTGTTCCGTAATATTTTATTGTGTTATTAATTAAAATCGGTGCGCTAGGGTTAATGTAGTGTGACCAACACAAAAGGCTCAGTGACCACCGCGCAGTGAGCTGTGGGACAATTAAAATTTATTAGAAATTGTGGTCACTGTGTGTGTGTGGCTTTGTTTAGGTGGTAATCTGTGGCGATATTTTATTATTGTGGTAGATTTTTATTCGTCCTTTTGTAGAGTTCTTTCATCTCTGTATCTTCTCTCCTATTGAAAGTAAGCTGGAAGAGATTTCTTTAGAAATACACATCACCTCTAACCCATTTTTTCTGTTCTTTTCTTCTTGTCTGTTTATATATGTGCTTAGATAAATGGTTATTTTTGTTGATGCTGAGTGTATGATATCTGTCAAGATTTGAAAAAGTAATCCGGGACTGTCTTATAACGTGTGAATACATGATCGATGGCAGCACTGCTTCTTTAGACTGGAATTATAATGGGATTACTTCATTGAAATATTCTAAAATGAGTATGGAACTATTGGGAAATAGTTTGAGTTTGTATCCTTCCTCAAAGTATCTTAATTCTTCACAACATAGATTTTAAAGTATTTCACGTCATTGAAGGTCATGTTGAATTGAATTAATACGATTCACTTAATTTTAAAAGGTTTTGAATGTATTTATTTATACACTTGTTTTAATATCATCATCATCAACTCTCTAGCCTTTTCCCAACTATGTTTTAATTGGCTTCTAGTCTAAGTATTTTAAATGGAGCTACTCCACACCCACACCCCGTTACTGGGTCATCAGTGAGACAACAAAAGCTAAATAAAAAAAATGGTACACTAATACAATCCCAAATTCCTCCAAAAATATTTAATGTGACTGAACTAGGCAATGGCCTTTAACGTTATATCATCACTTTGTCACACAATACACACAAGATGACCCACTTTCGACGGCATACATCATTAAATCAACAAATTACGTGGTAACAACTCTTTGAAAAACACCATAGAAAGATTTCTATCGGGAAGGGATGGGTGCTAAATAAAATAAAATGGGAATATTATCGAATCGTACCCGCTGTGTGTAATGTGCCGTGAGGAGGGTACGGGTTTGGAGTGGGGTGGAGTAGCTACGTGTGGAAAAGTTGTGATTGGACTTGCGTAAACTACGGTTTATTTTCATCTTAGGGCCTGATCGAGACCACTCGATTTAGGCTATTGTGTTCTTCGATAAAAGTGAAGAGTATATGAAAAAGATTGCCCTGGTGTGTTCCATGTCACAGAACTGTGTTTTATTTGAGCAGGTGCGCACGGTGATATATCAAGTCATACATTTTCAGTATAAGCTGACTTCTCATTGCACAAAAAGCTTACACAGTGCGACGTTAACTAAAACTGGAAATATTGGCTATAGTTTGATATGTCACCGTGTG
Organism: Aporophyla nigra; assembly: GCA_947507805.1. Lineage (NCBI taxonomy): Eukaryota > Metazoa > Arthropoda > Insecta > Lepidoptera > Noctuidae > Aporophyla > Aporophyla nigra. The sequence continues at coordinate 21,722,154 of OX382304.1, read as the reverse complement.
TACCTTATTGGACAGACAAAAATAATAAAAAAAAACATCCGTATTACCAAAAGCTATTAGTACCTAATCAAAACCCAGGAAATGACATAGTTTTTTTTTCTAGCACCATAATTTTGTAAGCAGCTTTTTTTAATGCCGCGAGTTTATAAACCCTGTTGCCTGTTTTAATAATGTACATGGTATTGTAATTTAGTTTATTAGTTTAAGTTCTTAGCTGTCGCATTAGGGTAAACCCTGTAATGATAGTTTAAGCAGTATAAATAAATAAATAAAAATCACAGTTACAAAAATAAAAAAAGTACTAATGCAACTCCACCCCACCCTGTTCTCATACCCAAAACTGTCACTCTCATAAATCTATACTCGTCGATACATCTCGTTGACAATCCGCGGTCACGTCGCGGTCGTGTCGCCCCCGTCTCGTACCCCTCATCTCGTGCCCTTCCTAACTCGTACAATGCGAGTTATAAGCCGTGATGTGATCGAGGACGTCACTATTAATTTCTGTATGCGTGTGAGTTTTTCTGTTTTGTTTAGTTAGATTTATGTCTGCAAGTACTTAATTGAATTGCAATGGGATCGTGTACAGTTTGTTAACGAGATTATTTTGTGTTAAATAATCTGCTATGGGGAGTATTGTGTAAATGAAATTAAAGTAATTTTGATTTGTTGTTCTGAGTACAATATTAATAAGCCATTTGTTTTTAAAGAGAAAGTGCAAAAGTAGCCTGTGAAATTAAAACCGTCTTATGCTATTTTTGTAATTTGCAGATCAGTGTCGTTGTGTCCAGCCAGGGTCGCGCAAAAATAAGCATCATCTCACTTTTTCATGAAAATGTCTTCCCCTTAGATGGCTGTGTTGGATTCCAACTGCCGATTGGTACCTACTTGTCGAGAACACAACAGTGACTTTTAACAGTGACTTTTTAAACTAAATAAGAAAGGATTTGCTTCATGTTTACTCTACAGAATGCGTAGATTCGTCCATGGTTAATTAGTACAGAATGCCTTAGTTAATAAGTTCACCTTTGTAGTTTTTGTGTTGCATAAAAGTTAAAATAAGTAAGAAAGCTTCCAGTGTAGATTTGAAGTCATGGGTGCCGGCAAGTTTATTTTCAGTGATACGGCCCAAAGCTATACGTTGGTAAAAATCTGATTATATTAAAAAAATTAGTTGGTTTTACAACATGTATACTTCCTTAGATATATAGCAATTAATTATTAGATTTATACCATTGCTCCACTTTACCCGATGGTCGGTAGCTTACCAGTAAATGACCACAACTTTAGGTTTATCAAAATACAGAATAATCCGTATGTCTACATCGACAGAACTAGGTACCATTAAAACACAACATCACATAAATAACAAATAGGAACACATAAGTACAAGCATTCTTTTATCTTGTATCTTTCTCTCAAGTTATTACGTCATAGCGGAACGCATTTCGCCGAGACCTACACGGGCATTGTACCGGCTTCCTATAGTGCCAGAGGCAGGCTGCGAGGACATGACTTGTAAATAGAAGGCACTTTTATAATTTTATACTTGGGTATTTGTGAGAAAACTGTTTCGGAGAATTGTTTTGTGGAAATTCGAGATGTAACGTCTGTCCAATAGGAAGAAAGAAAATAAAGAAAAATGTTAAATGCAACGAACACATGTAATTTTAAATGATTGAAAGAGAAGCGCTTTTAATAATAAGAAAGTTAAAGCTCTCTCTAAATGATGTAATTGAATGCTGCTGATCCATGTTCGTAAACGAGTGTCGGTTGGAACTGGTACTTTTTTTTTGGATGGGAAATCATATCAAATGACTTCTCCCGGTCTGGGCGGTGCGGGAGGGCATGTCAGACTTTTACTGACTAAAACCCACCCTTGTTCCTTCAGTTGCCCATGTGCCAGGGTCACGGTATCTCTTTCGAACAATCTCGCGACTCTGGCAGATTGGATTGCTTTGTTTTGGTTAATTCTTTGTACTCTTGACGTTTTTTTACCGTGTATGTCTTTTTTACATCGTTCTCTCATGTAATTACAAATTCGACATAACTAATATGTTTGTAATAATATAATTTAAAAGATTCCATGGAGTTTCTACCCGTTCTCCTCCAGGTAGCTACTACGCTTTGGCTTGGCCAACCAGCTTAATTTTTCTGACTGACTGACTCGTTGACAATGCAAAGGTGCCTGATGGTTTAATTGAAATAAATGCTTTCAGTTTCTGAGTTTGATGTCTTTTATAAACTAAAGGTATTTACTAATAATTGCGAATCCATCTAACTGCCTAGCTTTATTACCAACTATATTGTGGTCGGCTTCCAGTCAAACCAGATGCAACTGGGTACCAGTATTTTACTTGAAATGACTGCAATCTGACCTCCATAGCCCAGTTACTGAGTGAGTATCATGATGCCTTTTAACATGACTGGTTGTTAAACTTTCAGGCTTCTTACTACCCGTAACGAATGTTATAGGTTTACGCATGATAGCCAGGACTAACGGCTTAACTAGTTTTTTTTTCTGGATGTGAAGTCATCAAATGACTTCTCCCGCTCTGGGCGGAGCGGGAGGGCGAGTCAAACTTTTACTGACTAAAACCCACCCGTGTTCCTTCAGTTGCCCATGTGCCAGGGTCACGGTATCTCTTTCGAACAATGTCGCGACCCTGGCAGAGGCTTAACTAGGTTTCCAAGGCATGTAGATGTCTTAGTATATAATTGATGGTCTCCTATCCACGGACTGACCTCAGCAGGTGTTGTTTGACATTGTAATACACACACATTTATATTGTAAACAATATACCTAGCTAATAATTATTTTTGAAAGAACAACAATTCATATAAATGAACTAGCTTTTGCCCGCGGCTTCGCCCGCGTGGATGTCGGAAATTAATGCAAGAGGACGTATAACCGCGATAAGAATGTGTTATTCCAGGTTATATATAGGTAATATAGACTCTGTGTGCTATTTTCGATCCAGATCCATTCAGCCATTTTTGTGTGATTGAGAAACAACAACCCAATCATACATATTTTCACATTTATAATATTATTTGCCCGCGGCTTCGCCCGCGTGGATGTTGGAAATTAATGCAAGAGGACGTACTACCGCGATAAGAATGTGTTATTCCAGGTTATATATAGGTAATATAGACTCTGTGTGCTATTTTCGATCCAGATCCATTCAGCTATTTTTGCGTGATTGAGAAACAAACACCCAATCATACATATTTTCACATACTTATATAATATTATTAGTAGTAGGATTATAACTCATATTACTTAGGATTCATAGTTTATGAGAACATCATGTGTGTTGGTGTTTTAAAATAAAAGTAATAGTATTCAGAGTAAGAAGACTGTGACATAGGGCTTGGTTTAGTTGAATATAAGTCTTCCTGGTTTTTCTTAACGCTCCTATTTTACCTATACAGACACTCAATCATTTACCAGACACCGAACATAATTATAGGAATAGTACTTTTGCCAGTGGCTTGGCCCGTATAGCTGTCGGAAAATATCACCCGGGAACCTACTACCGGGATAAAGTAGGTATCCTATCTGTTACGTATCCATGATATAATATATCTTTGTGCCAAATTCGATCTAAATCCGTTTGGCCGTCTTTGCATCATTGAGAAACAAACATCCAAAAATCTAAACATCTAAGCAATTTCGCGGTCTCTTACTTGAAATAATACTATTAGGTTTATTTTGAGTATAATGAACACACATGATATTCGCAATTACTTTGAAGCCAAAGTAATATGAATTACAATTCTACTTATCCTGTACTACCCGGCCCCTGCCAACGCGCTCTGCGCGCACTTTTTAAATCTCTAATATCTTCTAAGATATTCATTTAAATTACATGCTGTAAAGGGCCATATTGATCTATATTAAATGCACAATGTATTTAAGGTACTTAATTGGATAAGGATTAATGCTGTATTGCTTAAAATCGCTTCGTAAATAAGCCCTTATTTCTCGTAAAAAGTAAAAGATAAAAAACCGGCCAAGTGCGAGTCGGACTCGCGCACCGACGGTTCCGTACAAACCTGCAGGTCATCATCATCATCATTCGTCATCATCGTTTATGAAATGAAATGTTTTTTTTTTTAATTTTTATATTTGTGTTGACTGAATGAAAGGTAAATTGTGGTTTACGATTTATGACGTATTAAAAAAAAACTACTAACTAGATCTCGTTCAAACCAATTTTCGTTGGTAGTTTTCATGGTAATGTACATCATATATTTTTTTTAGTTTTATCATTCCCTTATTTTAGAAGTTACGGGGGGGGGGACACACATTTTACCACTTTGGAAGTGTCTCTCGCGCAAACTATTCAGTTTAGAAAAAAATGATATTAGAAACCTCAATATCATTTTTGAAGACCTATCCATAGATACCCCACACGTAAGGGTTTGATGAAAAAAAAAATTTTGAGTTTCAGTTCTATGTATGGGGAACCCCAAATATTATTGTTTTTTTTCTATTTTTGTGTGAAAATCTTAATGCGGTTTACTGAATACATCTACTTACTAAGTTTCAATAGCACAGCTCTTATAGTTTCGGAGAAAAGTGGCTGCGACATACTCGGACAGACAGACAGACAGACAGACAGACAGACATGGCGAATCTATAAGGGTTCCGTTTTTTGCCATTTGGCAACGGAACCCTAAAAATGGTTATTGTGGGTTATCCCTAAGAGATAGACATATACCATTGAGGACATTTTTGTAGGCCTTTTTAAGGTGTACAATACTGTAGTACATTATTTTGATCTATTTCGTAGGATTCAGCCAGGGTTTTTTGAATTTTGAGACGTATGTCAGCGTAGTTTTAGAAGATAGTTATTTTTTTCTAAAATAAAAGAATCTTTCTAAAATAAAAATAGCCTAAGTTACTCCTTGTTACATCAGCTATCTGCCAGTGAAAGTCCCGTCAAAATCGGTCCAGCCAATTCCGAGATTAGCGGGAACGAACAGACAGACAGACAGACAGACAGACAGACAAAAATTGTAAAAAATGTTGTTTTGGTATATGTATCGTGTATACATCCATATACACTTAGTAAAAAGTGGTTATCTTAATATTAAAAACAGACACTCCAATTTATAATGAACACACATGATATTCGCAATTACTTTGAAGCCAAAGTAATATGAATTACAATTCTACTTATCCTGTACTACCCGGCCCCTGCCAACGCGCTCTGCGCCCACTTTTTAAATCTCTAATATCTTCTAAGATATTCATTTAAATTACATGCTGTAAAGGGCCATATTGATCTATATTAAATGCACAATGTATTTAAGGTACTTAATTGGATAAGGATTAATGCTGTATTGCTTAAAATCGCTTCGTAAATAAGCCCTTATTTCTCGTAAAAAGTAAAAGATAAAAAATGGTTATTGTGGGTTATCCCTAAGAGATAGACATATACCATTGAGGACATTTTTGTAGACCTTTTTAAGGTGTACAATACTGTAGTACATTATTTTGATCTATTTCGTAGGATTCAGCCAGGGTTTTTCGAATTTTGAGACGTATGTCAGCGTAGTTTTAGAAGATAGTTATTTTTTTCTAAAATAAAAGAATCTTTCTAAAAATAAAAATAGCCTAAGTTACTCCTTGTTACATCAGCTATCTGCCAGTGAAAGTCCCGTCAAAATCGGTCCAGCCAATTCCGAGATTAGCGGGAACGAACAGACAGACAGACAGACAGACAAAAATTGTAAAAAATGTTGTTTTGGTATATGTATCGTGTATACATCCATATACACTTAGTAAAAAGTGGTTATCTTAATATTAAAAACAGACACTCCAATTTTATTTATTTGTATAGATAAACAAAATTATTATAATACATCTACACTAATAATATATATAATAATATAATAAATAAATGGCAACACCGCGCCGACAGACGTCACAGTTTTCAGTTTTTTCAATTTAAATAGTCATAATAATTTTAAACCAATTTTCATAAGTATTTTTAATTTAATAGCCTAAACCTTTACTAGGCATAGCATAAAATAATAAAAAAGACCGTTTCACAATAAAAATATGTAAATCTCATCGAAAACTGCCGGCTTGGGGGTGACATGACAGATGTCACCCCCGAACAACAATGAAAATAATTGAAAAAAAATCAAATGGATAAACTGAAGAAATGTTGACGAGATCAGCGGCACGCCGCGCACGCCCACCACCTCCGGACTCGTCGCTCAGCTCCGCCTCGCCGCCGCCGGTACCCAGCCCCACTGCGGGCGCTGTGACGACACCGGCCGTGGCAGTTGCGTCGAGCTCGAGTGACGAGTATTTCTCTCCGCCCACGACGCCACCACCTGCTCGTCGACGGGGAGGACGCCGGCCACCGGACGGCTTAGGACCTCGAGGCCCACCGGCCTCTGATAGGGTCCCAGCTCCCGGTGGAAGTATGCAGCGCATGAGATGGACACAATCCATCAATGAAAATGTCATGCGCTCATACTATGGGGCTACAGAGGGGGGAAACAATCTGACCGCGTACCGTGTTCGGATGCTCTCTCTTTTTCAGGTGCTTGAGCCAGCTGTCAACGTTTCGGCACAACGACTGTCGGATCAGGTGCGGGTCATCCAACGTCATCGTATGTTGGATGACACTGTACTTGATCGCTTGCGAAACGAAATGCGGAGTAGCCATGTCATCGTCCCCACGCCGCAGACTGCTGCAGTACCACCGCAGCCAATCACAATTTACGCTGACGAAGGAAGGGATGACAGGGCTACAAACGTAAGTACCCATTGCAATGATGAATTGAGGAGTGCTTTGGAGTGTGCGATTCGGGAATATCGGTACATGACTCCCGAACTTAGACCGCGCTTACCTCGTTTGCCCATGCATAACAAAAATAGGGCACTGGTGGCGGCTTTGGATTCGCAGTTGTCAAACTATTTTGATGACTGCGAAGACCTCGCCGATACTCATTCGATTCTGTACTGCGCGGCTGTAGCGGCATGTCGTGTAGCTCACGTCAAATTCCCTAATGACTCTAGAGCTACACGACCGAAACCAGCCGTACCAGCTTGGCAGTGCAGAATTGAACGTCGTATTGGTGGGGCCAGAGCCCTCATCGGGAAACTAATCTGCTTCAGGGAGGGCAACACTCGCCCTAGAGTGATGCGCTTTGTGAGGCGGGCGTTCTCGGGGACTGATATCAGCCCTCGGGACTATATGTCCCGTGTCACAGAGCGCATAGACTTCCTGAAGCAGAAAGTATATGCATGGGCAAACCGTATTCGTAGGTATAAGCGGCGAGTGGACCGATATACTCAGAACCGCACCTTCCAGAGTGATGAAAGGTGGGTATATAGGGCTTGGGAGCGACCGGTCCAAGGTGTGGCGGACGCGCACCTGCCGGATAATGATGCCATGTGTTCTTTTTGGCGCAGTATCTGGTCGGTGCCTGTCAGTCACACCGAAGGGGATTGGGCTCGAGAAGTCGAGCGAGCCTGCGAGCCAATACCAGAAATGGGGGCCATTACCATCGGCCCCCAAGATGTAGCTCGTGCAGTCCGTCCATTGCCCAATTGGAAGTCTCCAGGGCCGGACGGGCTGCACAACTTCTGGATTAAATGGTTCATTGGATCGCATGCTCGCTTGGCGGCTCAGTACCAGACTGCTTTGGAGTCTGGTTCGCTACCCCAGTTCCTAACAACAGGAATTACCCACCTGCTCCACAAATCAGGTAGTACCGCGGAACCCAATAATTATAGACCGATCACTTGTTTACCGACGGTCTATAAAGTTCTTACATCCATTTTGAGAGCTAAAATTTACAATCATATTGACACCAACTCCATCATGTCTGTCTCTCAAAATGGATGTAGAAACGGGTCTCGTGGTACTAAGGAGCTGCTCCTCATTGATATGGCCATTAGCCAACAGGTTCGTCGTTCCCGAAAGGATCTGTCGACATGTTGGATAGATTATAAGAAGGCCTATGACTCGGTGCCACATACATGGCTCAAGAGGGTGCTGGAGTTGTATAAAATCGATGCAACTCTGCGCACCTTCCTGATTTCATGTATGGAGCAGTGGAGGACGGTCCTTCGCTATCCAGGATGTCGAAATATCCAAAGGAACAGCGAACCGATAAGGATCGAGCGAGGCATATTTCAGGGTGATAGTTTGAGTCCGCTTTGGTTCTGCTTAGCCCTGAATCCTCTGAGCACACTGCTGGAGGATTCAGGTATAGGCTATCGGTTGAGGAGAGGCGGTCAGGTTATATCTCACCTCCTTTACATGGATGACCTTAAACTCTTTGCCCCCAACAATTTTCAACTGATGGAGCTACTGAAAGTAACTGAAACCTTCAGTAGCGCCATCAGGATGGAATTTGGTGTGGGCAAATGTGCGGTCATGCATGTAAAGCGAGGGGAGATTGTGGAATCCGCGGGAACCCAACTCTCGGATTCCATAAACCTCCGAGCCCTCTCCACATCCGAAACCTATAAGTATTTGGGTATGTCGGAAGCATTGGGCATCAATGTTACTGACATGAAGCAATCGTTGAAGGAGCGCTTCTTTGGCCGCCTGAAGAAAGTATTTAATAGTCTTCTATCAGGCGGAAACAAGGTGCGCGCCTTCAACGGTTGGGTCATGCCGGTTTTGATGTACTCTTTCGGCATACTCAAATGGACTCAGACTGAACTTGACGCCCTGGACAGGAGGGTCCGTACGTTGATGACTGCATATCGAATGCATCACCCACGGTCATCGGTAATGAGGCTGTATATCCCGCGAAAGTGTGGAGGTCGAGGCTTTTTAAACGCTAAGACTCTCCACAATCGCGAGATATGCAGTCTCAGGGAATATTTCCTAGAAACCGACGTGGGGATGCATCGCGATGTGGTCGCGGTTGACAAGGGCCTCACTCCGCTCTCCTTGGCTAACGAGAACTGGCGCAAACCTCTAATACTTGACACTAATGAACGCATGGAAGTATGGCAGAGTAAGGAGCTCCACGGACGCTTTTTCCGGGCCCTACATGGACCCGATGTAGATATACTAGCGTCCGTAGCCTGGCTGCGTTTCGGTGACCTCTTTGGGGAAACCGAAGGTTTTGTCTGTGCAATTATGGACGAAGTTATGATGACGAACAATTACCGGAGATTTATTGTGAAAGACGGCACGGTTGACATCTGTCGGGCATGCCACCGTCCAGGCGAATCAATTAGGCACATAATCTCCGGGTGTTCTCGTCTAGCTAACGAAGAATACTTGCATAGGCACAACCTAGTAGCCAGGATTATCCATCAGCAACTTGCTCTGAAATACTGCCTTGTGGAATCGGAAGTGCCGTACTACAGGTATGTGCCCGACCCAGTTCTCGAAAATGGACATATCACATTGTACTGGGATCGATCCATCATCACTGATAGGACTATTGTCGCAAATAAGCCTGATATAGTGGTGGTGGATCGAGTAGAGCGGCGCACAATGATTGTTGACATAACGGTCCCACATGACGAGAACCTCGTGAAAGCTGAGAAAGATAAACAGATCAAGTATCTTGACTTGGCTCGCGAGGTTGTCGACATGTGGGATGTGGATTCAGCGATCATTGTGCCGATAGTCGTCACTGCCAATGGCTTGATAGCCAAGAGCCTCGACCAACACCTAAGGAGGCTCTCGTTAGGCAGCTGGGTCAAGGGCTTGATTCAGAAAGCGGTACTTCTGGACACGGCTCGCATTGTCAGGAGGTTCCTCTCTCTGGAACCCTGACCACCGGTAGCTTGGACCCTGTTCCCGATACCGGTGGGCTACTATTTTTTATATTTTTAAATGTTTTTTTTACTTTTATTTTTCTAATATTTAAAAATATAATTAATATGTGTACAATACGTAATAAAGGAAATATATAATAATAATATTATAAAGAGGAAAAATTTGTATTTTTGTTTGTTTGATTGTAATGGATAAACTCAAAAACTATTGGACCGATTTTAAATATTCTTTCACCATTAGAAAGCTACATTATCTGCAAGTAGCATAGGCTATATAACACGCTACAACTAAGAGGAGCGGAGCAGTAATGAAAAATGTTGCGAAAACGGGAAAAATCGCACGGATAGGCGATTCGACGCAACCCTTCCGGTCGGGGGAACATGAAATTTAACGCGGACGAAGTCGCGGACAGAAGCTAGTAGGTATATAAAATCATATAAATTATGTTAATACATTTTATAGATAAATAAGCGATATGTAAGTTTATTTTACGCAATCTCCTAACTAAATGATTTTCAAAAACAGAGCTTCTTCTCTCCTATACTTTTGCTGTGCCCTACAGGGTCCATAATGATCTAAATTATGTAATTACCACCTAAGTTCACATTATGGTGAAGTAATAAAGATATTGAGTATTGAATATCGACCCGTGCAGCTGTTATTTCATAACATAAAGACCAAATGATTAAATAACATGTTTCACAACCTTCTATCTTCACGTGACTTGCAAAATTGCTTTTCAATATTGTACATTGTATGAAAATTCGTATCAATTAATCCTTTATTACATAAACGAAGCAATTCTGTATCGGACGTCGGATTAACTGTTAAAAACTCGTTAAGAACATTGAGAATATAATGTGTTCCACCATTTTCTTTTAGAGATCCTTTGTCGAAATCTAAATTATTTGTGACATATCAGGTATCTACATGGTCGTCACATAATGTGACCAAGATTATGTCCGGACTTAAAAAAAAAAAAAAAAAAAAAGAATACGCGTCGAATTGATAAACTCCTCCGTTTTTTTTCGTCGGTTAAAAGACACTGTGACCTCTGAGTTTGTTTCGGCCTTTCTTCTCAGAGTAGTCAGATAGGAAACGCCGAACTCGTCTAGCTCAAAAAAATTTATTGACTTGTAAAAGTGTTTGTACATACCTACTTACAGAAATAAAATCATTTATCATTATCATTTATTAAAATAGGACAATCAGTTCAACTCTCGGTACTGAACTGAGTACTGAGAATCCTATAGAGTGCATCCCATCGCGTCGAAAACCATACTGTTCAATTTTCTACTCTCGGCGGTAAGCATTGCGTTGTAGATCCAATTAAATCCCACGTGATATTTTTACGTCCGATGGAACGTAGACTAAGATACCTCTTGTATTCAACGAAAATTCATTGGCAAGATTTAACAAAAAAGAAGCTAGGAACGGTAGCTGTACCTACCCGATGATTTGTCGCTTTTGATCAGAGACTGAGCTAGGAAAACCATCATTCATAATATAATGATAAGTTCTGTCTATGACTCATTTACAATTTAGAGAAATGTTTATGGACCCAATAGGCGCAAAGTGCGAATGTAGCGCTCGCGACATATGTTGGAGTGTCCCAAGTGTTCATAATAGTTAGGGTAATATTTTTACCTTTGCCAGTGACTCGAAAACGAAAAAAAAGAAGACACCGTTTGCCCACATGCCAGGCGTACTTACATATGCAATGGACACGTGGCCATAGTAAATGTGTGTATCGCTACTCCAGCGACAGTATCTCGTTCTCTTTGACGTCATGTTGACGTGGTGGTGGACAAATAACCTTACTGTAAAAAATATCATAATCAGCCTATATTAATCCCACTGCTGGGACACAGGCCTCCTCCCGGTGAGAGAAAGTGGGCCGTGATCTACCACGCAGGCCCAGAGCATGGTAGATGTCACATGTCTTCGAGTTTTTGTTTCTAGGACAAGCCGGTTTCTTCTTTATGTTTTCCTTCACCGTTTTGAGAGCAGTGGTGATAAAATTATATACAAAAAGTAATCCACGCCTGCCTGAGTTTGAACCCACAACATACAACTCATAAGTCAGGGTGGATACCATTAAGCCACCACTGCTCTTCGGCGGTTTACAACATATCTAATACATATATCGCGATACGACGTAGGGGAGAGGTGGCATGAAAGGGACACGTATTGAAAGGGACAATTTAAATAACCGGTAAAATAAAAATAATTTCGAGACCACACTATTTTTGTCGTATGGCAACCCTGATGCAAATTCGTTCGCAGCTAACTTCATACTCCTGTCATTTCAAACATGGCGAACTCGTGCGAGTGTTGTGTTTCGAGATTGAATAGTATTTTTTCTGTTATAATTGTGAAACGTTTTATCGAGTGCTGCGAGTGAATTATTTACGTGTGAATCAATGTTTATGATAGCTGGACATTTACAGATGCGAGAACATAAGGTGAGTAAACTTTAATTTGAAATTGTAGATTTTGTGGTTATGTTTTAAATTTTTGCATGATATTTATGAAAGGGACACAAGAAACCGTTATGAAAGGGACGTCCCCTTCATGACTGTCCCTTTCAAGACTGTTTTTCACTAAATATGTAATAAATTTATCATTTCTTTTTCAGATTAGAAATGCCACCTAAAAAGAGAACACGTGTCGATAAACAAAAAATTGAAGACGCAGTAAATGAGGTATTACAGAAAGACATTTCTGTGAGATCGGTTGCGAAGTTATTTAATATAAGCAAATCACATTTGCACAGGTTGGTCGCCAAAGCTAAAGCTTCTGAATGTACTACATTTGTTTATGAACCAAACATTGGCAATAAAAGAATTTTCACGGTAGACCAAGAATGTTCGCTGGCAGATTACTTGAAGACTTCTGCAAAAATGTGCCATGGCTTGACAACTAAACAAGTCAGAGAACTAGCATATCAGTATGCTGTTCGTTTAAATCTAACTATACCATCTTCTTGGCAAGAAAATAATACAGCTAGTCTAGATTGGCTAAAGGGCTTTTTAAAAAGGCATGATTCGCTTAGCGTAAGAAAACCTGAGAATACCTCACTTGCACGAACTACGAGCTTTAATAGACACAATATTCAAAACTTTTTCGATAACTTAGAGAAATGTTACGAAAAGCATAAGTTTCCTCCAAATATGATATGGAACTTAGATGAGACTGGGTGTACGACAGTCACTAATGCACCTAAGATAGTTGCCCAAGCAGGTGTTAAGAGAGTTGGTCAAATCAGCTCAACAGAACGTGGTTCGCTTGTAACTATGCTGGGTTTCGCAAATGCTTCTGGCGGAAGTATTCCGCCTGTTTTTATATTTCCGCGTGTTCATTTTAAGGAACATATGCTTGAGAATGGTCCTACGGGTGCTTTAGGCCTCGCAAATGTGTCTGGTTGGATAACCGAAGATTGCTTTTTAAAAGCTTTAAAACATTTTGTTCACATCGCCAAACCTAGTGCTGAATCACCGGCTTTAATAATGCTTGACAACCATAAGACTCATATAACTATTAATGCAGTGCTGTATGCCCGAGCAAATAACATAATGATTCTAACCTTTCCACCTCACTGCAGTCACCGCCTGCAACCCCTCGATGTGACTGTATTCGGACCCTTCAAAGCTCGGTATAGAGCTAGCATGAATGACTGGATGACTTCGAACCCTGGTAAAACTGTCACAATTTATAATGTTGCTCAATTTGCTAAAGATGCTTTCTACGCTGCTTTTAATATGAATAATATAACGTCTGGTTTCAAGAACACCGGGATATGGTCAATTAATAAAAATATTTTCAACGATGAAGACTTTTTACCTGCTTACGTGACAGACCGACCACAGTCTCTTATGACCCCCACTGGTTCTGCTGAAAACTCTGCCGAATCTTCCTCAAATGAAGAGGAACTGCCCCATAGATCTTCATATTTTATTGATCCTGAACTTAATTCAAATGATCGAACCGTTTCACATTCCATTATAAGTCAACCACAAGCTGGGTTCTCTACCATGAACGAGCCACAGCCTGAAACATCTACCTCTATTGAGTCCCAATCTGGTCCCTCTACTTCGAATGAGCCACCACCTGGAACATCTACCACAAATCAGACACGACTTGGATACTCTACTTCGAATGAGCCACAATCTGGAACTTTAAATGAGTCACGACTTGGATCCTCTACTTTAAAGGAGTCACAAGCTTCTTGCCCTCCAATAACTCCGGACCTCGTTCGACCATTTCCTAAAGCTCCACCTCGAAAATCTACTGGGAAGCAACGTAAAGGGAAAACCACGATTATAACTGAAACTCCTGAAAAAAATAGATTGCTTTTAGAAAATATGATAGATATTTTAAAGAAGAAAACACCCAAGACTGAGAAACGAAACTTAAAACATGTGAAACAAATTCTAAAAAACACTTTAATAGATCAAGAATCAAACGAAACCAAAAGTAACAAGAAGACTGAAAAGAAGAAAACTGACACTAAGAAAAATGTTAAAGCTAGTCAGAAGAAGAAAAAGGCTGCACGAAAAATAACAAGCAGTAGCAGCAGCAATGAAACGTTGTCAAACGTAGATACAAATTCTGACTCGATAGATGATATTTCTGAAAATGAAGAAATCACTCCAAGATTAAGAAATCGCAGTATTACAAAAGATAAAACAGGAGATGATGACCAATGTAATGTTTGTAAGAAAAAATATTCAGAAAGCACTGAAGATTGGTTTCAATGTAAAATTTGCACAAATTGGGCACACGAAACCTGTGGCGTTAAAGGTACTTTTAATTTTTTTTGCACACTATGTCACTAAAAACTACACTGATTAGTATCTAAGTTGATTACTTTTATAAGACTGTAAATCAAACTTTAAGGAGGCTGTTCAATATAATTCCATTAAAAAGCCATAGCTAATTATTAAGTGCAGTCTAAGTCTAAGAAGAGATCTATAAAATTGTTGATTTGTCTTTAATTTTATAAAATGTTTTATTTATTATTTCTAAATTATAAGGAGACTGTTGATTTTAAGTGTCATATGAAAAGCTATAATAATTTTTAAGTTCATTATATCTGAGAAAAAATATAATATTGTTAATTTCTGTTTAAATTATTTAAAAGTGCTTAATAAAAACGATAAGACATTAAAACAGTAATGATTCCAGTCAGTTGATTTTTAACATAACCTAAGTGTTTATTGTATTAATTTTCCCTTCAAAGTAGGTACTGTCCCTTTCATAAATTACTGCGTCCCTTTCAATACAGTCTATTTATGAAAGGGACAAAATACAAATTTTATAAAGGTGCTAAAATAAACAACTAAGTATTGATTAATGACAATTATTGCATTTTATTTCAATAGTTAAACAATAAACGCTTCCTATTCGACTCCAACCTGTTCCAAATATTTTCTCAATCACTTACCAGAGCCTCAAAACCAAAAATGTCCCTTTCATGCCACCCCTCCCCTATGTATTAGATTTGCTATCTAAATTCTGCAGCAGAAAATCACCATACCATTTCTGTCGTAATCATTCTGTATAAAGCATTTTAATCTCTGCTTAGGAACGTACCTACAAAAGTGAGAAGGTAATACTAAATCACATTAAAAATCGCGGACACATTTTAATAACAGCACAACACCAAATGACAGGACCAGAGATTACCCACCTTACATTACCCCAAAAAATACGGAACCTTTATGAAAAAACCTATTTTTTTTTCCTATTTTATGAACAAAGGGTTTTCCACCGCGGGGATTAGAGTAGGTAGGTATTTTTTTGTAAAACTCTCGCCTCCCATACAATTTATGATGACAATACGAGATGAGAAAAATATTATTATCTTTTTATTTTGTGTTATTAATAGAGGTTGTAGGATTCGGTTTTTATTACAGGAAAGCTGAAATTTGTTGCCATGCCAAATCGATACGGCTGTTTGTTTTTTACACGCTTTATATTAGCTTCACTTGTATGTTTGTATGTTTGTTTGTAACCGACTCCTTATAGCGCGATTTTGACAAACTTTAAACGACCAGATTTCATTCAAACTTTGCACACCTGTCAAGGACCGATGACAATGCAATAATTTCATAAATTTGTGCCACCATTATTCTTGCCAGGGTTACCAGGACAGCAAAAAAACTGTCTTCGAAAACTACGCTGACATACGTCACAAACTAATTTGTGCCATTATCCTTGCCAGGGTTACCAGGCAGCAAATAAAAACTGTCTTCGAAAACTACGCTGACATACGTCACAAACTACGCTGACATACGTCACAAACTACGCTGACATACGTCTCAAAATTCGAAACACCCTAAAAATAGAAAATAAATAATAGTTTAAAAAAGACTAAAAAACACGCTTCCATTGAAAAGCAAACTAAAAAGTACAAAATAATTGAAAAAAAGCGTGGGGTGCCTGATATTAATAAAAAAAATACCTTTAAAAGCACCCCACGCTTTTTTTCCATTGTTTTGTACTTTTTAGTTTGCTTTTCAATGGAAGCGTGTTTTTTAGTTTTTTAAACTATTCGTTTTAACTCAAGCATTTTATACGTATAATATAGAGTACACGATCGAATGTATGGCATTTACACAATCATGTACATGCTGAATGATGTTTACATAACTTGAAAATAGAAGTACCTTATTGAAGTATATATACAGTTCTTTTTTGCGTTTGTATTCTTTTTCTGCGTAATGTTTTTTAAATAAGCCTGCACTGACTCACAGCTGAGGAAAATCCATAAATACATCTATAGTCATGTGAAAAAATTAGGTCTATTTTTAAATTTGTGTAGTTATAATGTACGTGTATGATGTAGGTGAGTTATGAATGAGTGAGTTAAAGTGGGTTTGGACCAAACGAAGAAGTAGTAATAGTACTTCGCAATTTTAAGCTTCTAATTCTTCTGAAACCTATGAATAAAATGAATCCATGAATTTTGTCAGCAGTTACATAAAGTAAAAATAAGTTGAGGCAGGTTTGCTTAAAAGGCTACGATGGATGATGATGGATGATACATCCAACGATTTGTCATAGGTCTCTCTGACAGGACTTGGGAATATTGAAATGTTTGCTGTTTCGGTCTAGTTTTCGACCAGATAAGGTTAATCTAAGGTTAAGGGCAACATAAATATTTGATAACTATATTGTTCTGTTTCATTACCATATTATTTTCAGTTCATTAATCTTTTTTTTTAATATGCAATTATTTTTTTCATTTAATCTATTATTTGCAATAAGTAGGTAACACAAGCTCAAAAAAACAAGAGATAATTAAGAGTTATACTCACCTACGGCTTTACAGGTATTTAACTCTTACAATAATTTTTCACTACAGCATCATCCGTCAAATGTGTGCACTGATTGGACAGGTCCAATCAATATGTATGGTTCTTTCCTCAATAGACCATTTCAGGCATCAATCTATATAATCTATCCAAGATTATGTCTGGACTTTATAAAAAACTGTGGTCTCTTGAGTTTGTTTAGTTTTTCTTCAGAAGCAGCCCTGAGTTGTCAGACAGTACAAAGCGACCGCATCTAGTTTAAATAGTTGACGTGTAAAAGTAGTAGTACAAATCTACTTACAGAAATTTATATATATATATATATATATGTTATAGTCAAAGTCCGAAACACAGTCTCTTCGCGGAAGGACTGGTTTATCCTAAGTTTGGCCAAAGCCATCAGGCAATCCCCGAAATACATTTCAATTTCGCCCTTTGCCTGAAGTATTTTTAGTCAAACCCAGGAGCTCCTAACTTTTCAGTCAAACGTCGAAAGTAAATTATTCTGTTTCGGTTTTGGCCTAGTCAATCCTAGAAGCGACTGCAAAACTCGGTCAAACGTTGATCTGAACATGTTTAAACAGGTTCATAATGTCTCTCGCGGTGTTCCGACCGATTGTTTTGTCATTTCATGTTCGTTCATTGAGCGTGCGGGCGTGTAATTGTGTAAAATTGAAGATGAGTGAATCAAACGGTGTTGTTGTTACTAAAAACGTGGATAAAGAAGCTTTAAAAGTAAAGTTTAAAGAGAAAATTTCTAATTTGAATAAAAATAAGTGTTCATTTCACATAAAAAAACTAACCTAACCTAACCTAACCTCCGTACATTCCAAAGCATTTATTTATTTATTTTATACTTTATTGCACATCGTACAAAAGGCGGGCCTAATGCCACACGGCATTCTCTCAAAGCATCTCAAATATAAAAGTGAAAATCACGTAAGCTGACCAATCAGGTGTCAGAACTGGCAGAGTTAAGCGGTTTTTAAGACTTGAAAGCTGCTTAAATGATAAAATGCTTCCAAATATACGAAGATAAGACACTTCATACCTATATCGGAGTTTGACTCGTCAAACCCCGATTTAATAAAATTGTGTTTTGACGTTTGCCTGACCAAATTAGTCTCTCCCAGGTTTGACGAAAATTGTTTAGTCAAAGGCCGAAAATTTACATTTGTTTGGGCTTTGACTAAGTCATTCAGTCTGACCTGAGGATTGACCAGTCCAACCTAGGAGCGCCGGAGCTTCGGAGTTTGCCTATAACATATATATATAATTAATTATATATTAATTAATATATATATATATATATATATATATATATATAATTTTTCACTACAGCATCATCCGTCAAATGTGTGCACTGATTGGACAGGTCCACTCAATATGTATGGTTCTTTCCTCAAAAGACCATTTCAGACATCAATCTATATTTTATTTATTTATTTATTTAATAATTATATGATCCATTCAAGATTATGTGTTTTTACTTTAAAAGAAACTGTGGTTTCTTGAGTTTGTTTAGTTTTTCTTCAGAAGCAGCCCTGAGTTGTCAGACAGTACAAAGCGACCGCATCTAGTTTAAATAGTTGACGTGTAAAAGTAGTAGTACAAATCTACTTACAGAAATAAAACCACTAATGAATTGGCATCTCTACACAAACTCAAAAACTGCAACACAAGCATTTATTGCAATTTAACCATTTTCAGGCACTTTTGAACTATCATGGAGTCGGTCAGTTAGAAATTTGAAGCCTGTTGCCCACTCCAAAAGGTACAAGTAGTTATTTCACAAGAAGAAGAATGCGCAAAAAAGTCCATGAAATTATATTATTACAAAATATTAGCCACAACATTAATGTTGATTTTATAATTATATTTGAGAATGAAGTAAAAAGACGAGAAAGTTAGAAGCATCCAAAGCACAGCAAGAGGAAAAAATTTAAAAAAGAAGAGTAAGAGTGTAAGAGAAGTGTAAGAGTAAAATATGTATAAATTAAAATAAGCCATTCATCACATTCCTTTTTGGTGTTGAATGTGTAATTCTCAGGTACCAATAATGGTTGCTGCACGCGTATAATAATTAGTCTTCTCGTGCGAAGTATTGGTTGTGCATAATCCGCGATGTTAGCATGTCCCGAGTTGAAATAAAGTGAAATCAGTTTTCAGTACGTTGTGGCTTTTGGCGATGCAAGCCCGGGCAGTCATCGATTTAGAGGGCTCCAGAATATGACTATTTGGTAAATAGCGTAGTGTATTTCACTACTACAGATAATTTGTGACATTCTAGGATAGTATTTTCATACATATATTGTAGATATCCTATTCATAACATAATATAACATCACACTTGTACCCCACGACAGATTAGGCAAAAATGCACCTATAACACATCCACATTTTGCCAGTTATGCTTATGTTCCGTGTAATAGAGGGTGGGCCTATTGCCAGCGACTGGGCACAAATACAGACTCAGGGCTGCTTCTGAAAAATTCCAGATGACCTGTCTTCTAGCCTAATCAACCCATAATGTTCTCGTTGCTAAGAAACGGGCCTACTCTCTGTGAGATGTCCTATAATCAGTGGTAACCCCTAAAAGAAAGAAAAAACAGAAGAAAGAAAATACGTTTATTTACGGCAAATATGACGCAAAGACAAACTGTACACAATAAAAATATAAAAAAATTCCAGATGACCTGTCTTCTAGCCTAATCAACCCATAATGTTCTCGTTGCTAAGAAACGGGCCTACTCTCTGTGAGATGTCCTATAATCAGTGGTAACCCCTAAAAGAAAGAAAAAACAGAAGAAAGAAAATACGTTTATTTACGGCAAATATGACGCAAAGACAAACTGTACACAATAAAAATATAAAAAAATTCCAGATGACCTGTCTTCTAGCCTAATCAACCCATAATGTTCTCGTTGCTAAGAAACGGGCCTACTCTCTGTGAGATGTCCTATAATCAGTGGTAAGCCCTAAAAGAAAGAAAAAACAGAAGAAAGAAAATACGTTTATTTACGGCAAATATGACGCAAAGACAAACTGTACACAATAAAAATATAAAAAAATTCCAGATGACCTGTCTTCTAGCCTAATCAACCCATAATGTTCTCGTTGCTAAGAAACGGGCCTACTCTTTGTGAGATGTCCTATAATCAGTGGTAACCCCTAAAAGAAAGAAAAAACAGAAGAAAGAAAATACGTTTATTTACGGCAAATATGACGCAAAGACAAACTGTACACAATAAAAATATAAAAAATTGCGAAAAGGGCGATATACGCGCATACTTTGACACGTAAGAGGTATCAAAACCAGTGCAAGCAAGCTAGCAAGCTCTTATTCTACTGAAACTTCGTAATATACTAGGTCAGTTAAAAGTCCTAGTGTACTGACTGTACAAGAAAAGATGCGTTCTTAAAGCTCCACGATCCTTTTTCTTGTTTGATTATTCTAACCCATAAACTGTCCACCAAGATTCGGCAGTTTTCTAGCGACTCTGCAAAATTAAAAGTAATAGCCATGCGAGATTGCTACGATACACCAACATAATTTTGTTTTAATAGTTTTGAGTATGAATGAGACAAGAGTAAAGGAAAACCAAAGAAACGATGGATGTACTATGTGGAAGTTGATATGGCTAGAAACGGGGTGATTACCAAGATGACTACTAATATAAAAAAAAGAAGAAAAAGATTTGTTGCACAGACTAGAAATAGTCCAAATTTGTCTAAGGCTGAACAATGAAGATGATATGGTAAGTCAATATCACTTTTCTGCACTTCCTTTGATGAACTATCATGAAAACACTCGACTGCAGTAAGGCTTACTTTGATAAGCAATTTGTCTTCACACAATATTTGAAATATGAACGTCAGACGAATATTTCTACATCCACCGCACACGACATACTTCTAAATATTTATTCTTCTGGTGTCGCGAGACTCGCTTTAGGGAATATTGAAGTAATGGACAGCTAGTAGACTACGAGATACCATAAACACTATCCTCTAAGGAAAGGAGGTAGTCACACATAAAATATATATAGAAGTTGAATAAACAAGTAGTGTGCTTGTAATAAAAGTCACCTTTGTGAATTGGTGACACAAATATAATCGGGAGAACATTAGGTACAAGCTATACGTACTAGACATTTCAGTCGCTTTTAGTGACTGTCTGTTCTTTTAATCGCAGATAGTAATCTGACATTTCAAAGTGAAAGCCAATGAGTTTTGTAATGCTATAAAAATGGCGCGCCCCGCTATTGCGTTAAAGTTAAAAAAATAATTGATGGAAAATCTTTGGCGATAGTAATTTCTAGGATTCGTCTTGTATTGTATTGGTAAAAAAAAATGTTATATAACATTATTTTGTTACAGAAAGATTATTCTATTTTAAATTTTTTGTATTGTGTTTATAAATTATCTACACTAATTATATGTATTATATATAAAGAGTAAACATTTCATTGTTCGTTGTTTGTAATGGAAAAACTCAAAAACTACGTCACCGATTTTATTATAAAATTCTTTCACCTTTGGAAAGCTACATTATTACGGACTAATCTATACAATCTATACGTCTATACAAATAAATAAAATTGGAGTGTCTGTTTTTAATATTAAGATAACCACTTTTACTAAGTGTATATATATGGATGTATACACGATACATATACCAAAACAACATTTTTTACAATTTTTGTCTGTCTGTCTGTCTGTTTGTTCCCGCTAATCTCTGAAATGGCTGGACCGATTTTGACGGGACTTTCACTGGCAGATAGCTGATGTAACAAGGAGTAACTTAAGCTACTTTTATTTTGAAAAATTCTTTTATTTTAGAAAATATTAATGTCTTAGAAAACTACGCTGACATACGTCTCAAAATTCGAAAAACCCTGGCTGAATCCTACGAAATAGAGCAAAATAATGTACTACAGTATTGAACACCTTAAAAAGGCCTTCAAAAATGTCTGCAATGGTATATGTCTATCTCTAAGGGATAACCCACAATAACCATTTTTTATCTTTTACTTTTTACGAGAAATAAGGGCTTATTTACGAAACGATTTTAAGCAATACAGCATTAATCCTTATCCAATTAAGTACCTTAAATACATTGTGCATTTAATATAGATCAATATGGCCCTTTACAGCATGTAATTTAAATAAATATCTTAGAAGATATTAGAGATTTAAAAAGCGGGCGCAGAGCAGCAGGTCGTACGTCCGTCCCGTCCATCCGTTGGCAGCGGCCGGGTAGTACAGGATAAGTAGGATTGTAATACATATTACTTTGGCTTCATAGTAATTGCGAATATCATGTGTGTTCATTATACTCAAAATAAACCTAATAGTATTATTCCAAGTAAGAGACCGCGAAAAGGCTTAGATGTTTAGATTTTTGGATGTTTGTTTCTCAATGATGCAAAGACGGCCAAACGGATTTAGATCGAATTTGGCACAAAGATATATTATATCATGGATACGTAACAGATAGGATACCTACTTTATCCCGGTAGTAGGTTCCCGGGTGATATTTTCCGACAGCTATACGGGCCAAGCCACTGGCAAAAGTACTATTCCTATAATTATGTTCGGTGTCTGGTAAATGATTGAGTGTCTGTATAGGTAAAATAGGATCGTTAAGAAAAACCAGGAAGACTTATATTCAACTAAACCAAGCCTATGTCGCAGTCTTCTTACTCTGAATACTATTACTCTTATTTTAAAAACACCAACACACATGATGTTCTCATAAACTATGAATCCTAAGTAATATGAGTTATAATCCTACTACTAATAATATTATAAATGTGAAAATATGTATGATTGGGTGTTTGTTTCTCAATCACGTAAAAATGGCTGAATGGATCTGGATCGAAAATAGCACACAGAGTCTATATTACCTATATAACCTGGAATAACACATTCTTATCGCGGTTAAACGTCCTCTTGCATTAATTTCCGACATCCACGCGGGCGAAGCCGCGGGCAAAAGCTAACATTAGCTATACATTTCAAACGAAATGTTAGTGACAATATAAACTCGTTTTTTATGTTTCAATCATCAACCATCAGCAGCCTATAAATGTTCCCACTGCTGGGACACAGGCCTCCTCTCGGTGAGAGGGTGTGGGCCATAATCCACCACGCGGGCCCAGTGCGGGTTGGTAGATGTCACATGTCTTCGAATTTTTAGTTCTAAGACATGCCGGTTTCCTCACGATGTTTTCCTTCACCGTTATGAGAGCAGTGGTGATGAAATAATTTACACAAAGTATAGCGCCTACTTAGGTTCGAACCTACGACCACTGCTCTCCCTTACTACTTAGTCTCTGCCTTATGTTTATATAAATCTAATTGTATGTTATGAGAGTAAATAATGATGATGCGATATTCACCGTAATTTAGAGGTTTTTCCTGAAGATTTATGTATTTTTAATACCTGCATAAATATTTAGCATACAAATAATAAAGAAATCTCACCGTTTTGTGAAGCCATGTACAGCTGGAGCGATTCACTAGTTAGTGATTATTCGATAATGAGATATTTAAATCAGAACAAAAGTAAAACTAAAAGAAAATTAACTTTGGCTATTACATAAAATGCTGAAAAGCAATGCATCGAATAATTTAGTGTTAAATTAGATGATTATGTTACAGCTTTATGTTGCCGTCGCTATTCAACGAATCTCAAACGTGACTAGCCATATTTCCAAGATCGCTTATCATGATATAAAGAAAGTTGGTACACGAATTTTTTTTTTATTTCTCAAAATTAGTAAACAGAGCACTTATTTTAAAAAGCTTGGATGCAAAACGCTTAAAGTCACGTTCAGATAAGGCGGCAATAAATTAATGCGAGTTAGCATCGAGTTTGCACAGTTAGATCGATCCGTCCAACGCAAGCGAACCCTTATCTTGGCTGACATGTCTTTAAGTAGACCCTCAAATTGCCCTTTTGGGAGTTGACCGATCACATGTTTCGATGTCGGGATGTTTAGCTTCGGAATTCTGCTTATTATTTGTACTCATTATTAGGAGATGAAATCTTTGACATTCGTTACGGGTCGTCTGGAGGAGGAGAGTAGTGGTGGCCCAGTGGTGGCTCCGACTTACGAGATGTAGGCCGTGGGTTCGAATCCAGGTAGGCGCTTTACATTGTGTATACAGGGTGTCCCAAAAATCAACGTCAAGCCGAAAACAGTTGATAGGCCAGGTGGTGACAGTTATCAGAAAAAAAAAAAAACTAAGTTAAGCATTTTGTTTTCAGTACAGTCAGTTAAAGTTGGGCGATGTAATAATGTTTATTACATGGTGGAGCAAAAAAGTGATGTTTTCTTTAAAACTCAGGTAGTTGTGTTTTAATTTTGGACTATAGTTTACAGAAGGGTTATTCAGGGTTACATTACTCACAAAAAAAAAAAATGACAATAATTTGAAAAGTACTTAACTCAGTTCTTTTTTATTATTTTTCTGATAGCTGTCACCACCTGGCCTATCAACCGTTTTCGGCTTGACGTTGATTTTTCATCCTGTATAATATCATCACCACTGATCTCACAACGGTGAAGGAAAACATCGTGAGGAAACCGGTATGTCCTAGAACCAAATATTCGAAGACATGTGACATCTACCAACCCGCACTGGGCCCGCGTGGTGGATAACGGCCCACTCCCTCTCACCGAGGGAAGGTCTATGTCCCAGCAGTGGGAACAATATAGGCTGAATATGACAGGTCGTCAGAACCCCGAAAGTCTGACAACCAGTATTACCATGGGATATTGTGTTACCCAGTAACTGGGTTGTGGAGGTCAGATAGGCAGTCGCTCCAGGTAAAATACTGGTATTTAGCTGCATCCAGTTAGACTGGAAGTTGGCTCCAACATAGTTGGGAAAAAGGTTAGGCAGATAATAATAATGATATTAGAAGATGAAATGCGACGTCATATTAATAAGGACGAGAAAAACATATATCATTAGATTTATCATCACGCCTCCTGTATGCAGAGGTTCACCTATAGAATACCCACATTAACCCAGTTATTCATCATCATCATTTCAGCCGTAAGACGTCCACTGCTGGACTTAGGCCTCCCCCAATTTGGGGGGCTTTGCCATAATCGCTACGCTTAGCAGGAGGGTTGGCGATCGCATTATGGTGGTAAAATGCATAGAGAACGCTGCTGCCCATTCTCTAGTAAGTCCCTTAGTCGCCTTTTACGACACCCACGGGATGAAATGTGCCAGTTATTGTAATAGATTATTTCATTCGAAGACATGTGACATCTAACAACCCGCGCTGGGCCCGCGTGGTAGATTACGGCCCACTCCCTCTCACTGAGAGGAGGCCGGTGTCCCAGCAGTGGGAACAATATAGGCTGATGATTGACGATGATGATTGTAAATAGAAAGCGAGCTTAATGCCATCACCTGGGAACCGAACCCATCTCATGCACAGCAGTGGTGCTTGCAAGCACTAGACTAACGAGGCAGCCTTTAGAAAAAGAAGCGATTGACGTATCACGTAGGTGATTTCAATCTACATAATGTCTGAAATGCGGTTTGTCATGCTCATTCATATTTACGATTAGAAAACCCTACCAAAACATTGATCAAATACAATATCCATGAAAATTCAAGACATTCCAATATTACAACAGCACGCACATTTTGATGTATTCAACGCAAACTATCGTATTTGGCAACTGACTGAGTTCGACTGATATTCCATCAGAATTTCATTTGTCTTAAGTCAATTACAATTAGCATTTCGCTGGGAACATGTCTGGTTAACTTGACCGTGAGAATAAGCAATGTGTGTTGGAACATTTACTGCTACGCTAGTGGTAATGAAGCTGTATTAATTCAACCAGATTCTGCATTTACAGAGGGCAGAATGGTTGTATAAACAATCCATAACCGTGCTATAAAGACTCCTTAATGTTTGGTGCAGAAATAACTTTAACAGCGATAGGAGTGAACGATCTTCGGGTAGTAATGAAGTGACTTGTTTAGCAATGTAAGAGATTTTGTTGAAATGATTTGTATGAAGTGCTCATTGCAACAATAAATAAGTACTAATCGATACTTTTATCTATTTTTATATATTTGATGTATACTGTAAAGCTGAAGAGTTTGTTTGTTTGAAAGCGGTAATCCCAGGAACGAATAAAAAAAAATCTGTTGGATCATTTATAGGCCATGTACCATGCTAGGACACTTAGGAGCTGAACAAACAGAAAAACGTGACGAATACGAAGTTTTCGTACGGGCAGGCAATTAGAAGCGACAGGTTTGGGTCACAGGCGCAAGAAATTTGACGCGGACGAAGTCGCGGGCTGTAGCAAGTATATGCTTAAATTAATCTCTATTGTATTATTACGCGGACCGAGGAGTCCGAAGTTTGCCACAGTTAAAGTTTTTACGGGAAAGGAATGCATCTATGTTATTGAATCATAGTTGGTTAAAATTATAATGCATAATGGTCAAATTCAGACCACTGGGTTACCGTAAGTACTAATTAATTGTCAGAAACACATCATATCCACTGTTTATATTCACCACAAAATAAAAAAGTGTATTGCATTAATCCCTACTAATATTATAAATGTGAATGTAACTTTGTTTGTTACGCTTTCACCCGAAAACTACTTAACCGATCATCATGAAAGTTTGTACACATATTCTTGGAGGTATTAGAAGTAACATATTTTATATGAAGAAAAAAAAGCTATATTTATTGTTATTTTTACGCGAGCGAAGCTGCGTGCAAAAGTTATATAGGTACATACTAACTTTTGCACGCAGCTTCGCTCGCGTAAAAATAACAATAAATATAGCTTTTTTTTCTTCATATAAAATATGTTACTTCTAATACCTCCAAGAATATGTGTACAAACTTTCATGATGATCGGTTAAGTAGTTTTCGGGTGAAAGCGTAACAAACAAAGTTACATTCACATTTATAATATTAGTAGGGATTAATGCAATACACTTTTTTATTTTGTGGTGAATATAAACAGTGGATATGATGTGTTTCTGACAATTAATTAGTACTTACGGTAACCCAGTGGTCTGAATTTGACCATTATGCATTATAATTTTAACCAACTATGATTCAATAACATAGATGCATTCCTTTCCCGTAAAAACTTTAACTGTGGCAAACTTCGGACTCCTCGGTCCGCGTAATAATACAATAGAGATTAATTTAAGCATATACTTGCTACAGCCCGCGACTTCGTCCGCGTCAAATTTCTTGCGCCTGTGACCCAAACCTGTCGCTTCTAATTGCCTGCCCGTACGAAAACTTCGTATTCGTCACGTTTTTCTGTTTGTTCAGCTCCTAAGTGTCCTAGCATGGTACATGGCCTATAAATGATCCAACAGATTTTTTTTTATTCGTTCCTGGGATTACCGCTTTCAAACAAACAAACTCTTCAGCTTTACAGTATACATCAAATATATAAAAATAGATAAAAGTATCGATTAGTACTTATTTATTGTTGCAATGAGCACTTCATACAAATCATTTCAACAAAATCTCTTACATTGCTAAACAAGTCACTTCATTACTACCCGAAGATCGTTCACTCCTATCGCTGTTAAAGTTATTTCTGCACCAAACATTAAGGAGTCTTTATAGCACGGTTATGGATTGTTTATACAACCATTCTGCCCTCTGTAAATGCAGAATCTGGTTGAATTAATACAGCTTCATTACCACTAGCGTAGCAGTAAATGTTCCAACACACATTGCTTATTCTCACGGTCAAGTTAACCAGACATGTTCCCAGCGAAATGCTAATTGTAATTGACTTAAGACAAATGAAATTCTGATGGAATATCAGTCGAACTCAGTCAGTTGCCAAATACGATAGTTTGCGTTGAATACATCAAAATGTGCGTGCTGTTGTAATATTGGAATGTCTTGAATTTTCATGGATATTGTATTTGATCAATGTTTTGGTAGGGTTTTCTAATCGTAAATATGAATGAGCATGACAAACCGCATTTCAGACATTATGTAGATTGAAATCACCTACGTGATACGTCAATCGCTTCTTTTTCTAAAGGCTGCCTCGTTAGTCTAGTGCTTGCAAGCACCACTGCTGTGCATGAGATGGGTTCGGTTCCCAGGTGATGGCATTAAGCTCGCTTTCTATTTACAATCATCATCGTCAATCATCAGCCTATATTGTTCCCACTGCTGGGACACCGGCCTCCTCTCAGTGAGAGGGAGTGGGCCGTAATCTACCACGCGGGCCCAGCGCGGGTTGTTAGATGTCACATGTCTTCGAATGAAATAATCTATTACAATAACTGGCACATTTCATCCCGTGGGTGTCGTAAAAGGCGACTAAGGGACTTACTAGAGAATGGGCAGCAGCGTTCTCTATGCATTTTACCACCATAATGCGATCGCCAACCCTCCTGCTAAGCGTAGCGATTATGGCAAAGCCCCCCAAATTGGGGGAGGCCTAAGTCCAGCAGTGGACGTCTTACGGCTGAAATGATGATGATGAATAACTGGGTTAATGTGGGTATTCTATAGGTGAACCTCTGCATACAGGAGGCGTGATGATAAATCTAATGATATATGTTTTTCTCGTCCTTATTAATATGACGTCGCATTTCATCTTCTAATATCATTATTATTATCTGCCTAACCTTTTTCCCAACTATGTTGGAGCCAACTTCCAGTCTAACTGGATGCAGCTAAATACCAGTATTTTACCTGGAGCGACTGCCTATCTGACCTCCACAACCCAGTTACTGGGTAACACAATATCCCATGGTAATACTGGTTGTCAGACTTTCGGGGTTCTGACGACCTGTCATATTCAGCCTATATTGTTCCCACTGCTGGGACATAGACCTTCCCTCGGTGAGAGGGAGTGGGCCGTTATCCACCACGCGGGCCCAGTGCGGGTTGGTAGATGTCACATGTCTTCGAATATTTGGTTCTAGGACATACCGGTTTCCTCACGATGTTTTCCTTCACCGTTGTGAGATCAGTGGTGATGATATTATACAGGATGAAAAATCAACGTCAAGCCGAAAACGGTTGATAGGCCAGGTGGTGACAGCTATCAGAAAAATAATAAAAAAGAACTGAGTTAAGTACTTTTCAAATTATTGTCATTTTTTTTTTTTGTGAGTAATGTAACCCTGAATAACCCTTCTGTAAACTATAGTCCAAAATTAAAACACAACTACCTGAGTTTTAAAGAAAACATCACTTTTTTGCTCCACCATGTAATAAACATTATTACATCGCCCAACTTTAACTGACTGTACTGAAAACAAAATGCTTAACTTAGTTTTTTTTTTTTTCTGATAACTGTCACCACCTGGCCTATCAACTGTTTTCGGCTTGACGTTGATTTTTGGGACACCCTGTATACACAATGTAAAGCGCCTACCTGGATTCGAACCCACGGCCTACATCTCGTAAGTCGGAGCCACCACTGGGCCACCACTACTCTCCTCCTCCAGACGACCCGTAACGAATGTCAAAGATTTCATCTCCTAATAATGAGTACAAATAATAAGCAGAATTCCGAAGCTAAACATCCCGACATCGAAACATGTGATCGGTCAACTCCCAAAAGGGCAATTTGAGGGTCTACTTAAAGACATGTCAGCCAAGATAAGGGTTCGCTTGCGTTGGACGGATCGATCTAACTGTGCAAACTCGATGCTAACTCGCATTAATTTATTGCCGCCTTATCTGAACGTGACTTTAAGCGTTTTGCATCCAAGCTTTTTAAAATAAGTGCTCTGTTTACTAATTTTGAGAAATAAAAAAAAAATTCGTGTACCAACTTTCTTTATATCATGATAAGCGATCTTGGAAATATGGCTAGTCACGTTTGAGATTCGTTGAATAGCGACGGCAACATAAAGCTGTAACATAATCATCTAATTTAACACTAAATTATTCGATGCATTGCTTTTCAGCATTTTATGTAATAGCCAAAGTTAATTTTCTTTTAGTTTTACTTTTGTTCTGATTTAAATATCTCATTATCGAATAATCACTAACTAGTGAATCGCTCCAGCTGTACATGGCTTCACAAAACGGTGAGATTTCTTTATTATTTGTATGCTAAATATTTATGCAGGTATTAAAAATACATAAATCTTCAGGAAAAACCTCTAAATTACGGTGAATATCGCATCATCATTATTTACTCTCATAACATACAATTAGATTTATATAAACATAAGGCAGAGACTAAGTAGTAAGGGAGAGCAGTGGTCGTAGGTTCGAACCTAAGTAGGCGCTATACTTTGTGTAAATTAGATTGGCACCTGTAGAAAAACAGATAGTTCGCGATAAGGTACAAGAACTGTTAGATGCAGGAATAATTCGTGAGAGCTCCTCTCCCTTTGCTAGTCCCATACTTTTAGTGAAAAAAAAGGATAATACAGACAGAATGTGCATAGATTATAGGGAACTTAATTCGAATACGCGACCAGAACACTATCCATTGCCTCGCATTGAGGAACAAATAGACCAGCTCAGTGGTGCTAACTTTTTCTCATCTTTAGATATGGCTAGTGGTTTTCACCAAATTTTGATTCATCCAGACTCCGTTGAGATGACGGCATTTGTAACTCCGGAAGGTCAGTATGAATATCTGGCTATGCCTTTCGGTTTGCGCAACGCCCCTTCCGTTTACCAGAGATGCATCACTAAAGCACTACATGATCTTAATAACAAGCCGTTAATTTACATGGATGATGTTCTCTGCTATTCTTCTGACATTCCAGAAGGCCTACAACGCTTAGATGATGCTTTACATGCTCTTACCATAGCTGGATTTTCATTTAACCTCCGAAAATGTAAATTTATGAAACTTAAAATAGATTACTTAGGGTATTCACTACAATCAGGCGAAATTAGACCTAATTCTCGTAAAATTCAGGCATTAGTTGACGCACCCTCACCAAACACAGGCACGCAGGTCCGTCAATTCATTGGACTTGCGTCCTATTTTAGGAAATTTATACCTGGGTTTACGAATACCATTGGACCTTTATACCCGTTAACCAAATTAAAAGGACCGATTAAATGGACTGACAGACATGAAGAAATCCGCCAGAAGATAGTTAAGATATTGATTTCAGAGCCAGTCTTAACTATCTTCGACCCAGAATTGCCCGTCGAATTACACACCGACGCCAGTGCTGAGGGTTACGGTGCAATACTCATACAAAAGAAAAATAACTACCCTCATGTCGTTGAATATTTTAGTAGGCGTACATCTGACGTAGAATCCCGCTACCATTCGTACGAACTAGAAACGCTGGCTGTCGTACGAGCGGTGGAACATTTTAGACATTATCTGTATGGCCGACATTTCACGGTCTATACGGATTGCAATTCACTCAAGGCGTCGAAATCTAAGGTAGATCTTACCCCGCGTGTACATCGTTGGTGGGCTTTTCTGCAAGCCTATGATTTTGAAATTATTTATCGCGAAGGTCGCGGAATGGAGCATGCTGATTATTTCTCCCGTAATCTTCGGTCTAGCGTGGGTGAGTCTTCGTCCAAAACTCCTACTACAAAGAATGTTCAATTTGTAGAGCTACATGAAGGTTGGCTTTCTGTCGAGCAAAAACGGGATAGTGAAATCCAGGATTTAATAACTAAACACAATAACAATGACTTTCCAGATTTAGTAGGACACACTTACGACGTTAGGAACGGTATTTTATATAGAAAAGTTGGACGCAATAAAACTATTTCATGGTTACCGGTCGTTCCCCGTTCGTTGATTTGGACACTCATTAACCACGTACATACTGAAATACAACACCTTGGTAGCGACAAGACACTAGACAAACTCTATGAACAATACTGGTTTCCCCAAATGTCTAAATGTGTGCGAAAATTTGTTGATTCGTGTATAGTTTGCAAAGCGTCAAAAGGACCATCTGGAGCTCAACCAGTTCAGTTACACTCAATCCCAAAAGTATCTGTACCGTGGCACACACTCCATATAGATTTTACAGGGAAACTGAGTGGTAAGAGTGATCGCAAAGAGTATTGCTCAGTCATCATAGATGCGTTTACCAAATATGTTTTGTTAGAACACACATTATCGCTCGATGCTACGAGTGCAGTGCAGGCTATAGAAAAAGCTGTATGCCTATTTGGTGCACCTAAACGTGTTATTGCTGATCAGGGTCGTTGCTATATTAGTACCGAATTCAAGAACTTCTGTAACGGTCATAAAATTGATCTACACCTTATAGCAACTGGTTCAAGTAGGGCAAACGGACAGGTTGAGCGCGTTATGCGAACTTTAAAAAGCTTGCTCACAATAGTCGAAAATGAGCGCAATAAAACATGGCGTGACGAGTTGGGTAATATCCAATTAGCTCTTAATAGTACGAAATCCACGGTCACTAAATATACACCAACGGAACTGATGTTCGGTATTCGTGCACAGTCTTTAGGTATGTCTAAAATTTCTGCAACAAATTCTTACGAGCAAAATAACCGGGCAGATTTAGAGTCCATTAGACAAAGTGCCTCAGATAATATAAAAAAATCGGCAGCAGCAGATACACAACGGTTTAACCGCGGCCGTTCCACTATTAAACCGTTTACTAAGGGTGATTTTGTTTTCATTAAAAATAGTGAACGAAATCAGACTAAATTAGATAGAAAATTCAAAGGGCCATTCGTTATAACCACCGTTTTAGAAAATGATCGTTACGAACTAAAAAGTCTCAGCGGGTCACAACGTGTTTATAAATATGCACACGAGAATTTGCGTTCAGTACCTCAGGGACATACCGGCTTAGCCGAAATTACCGCTTACCTATTGAATGAAGAGGAGGCCGAGATGGCGCCGGAAGAGGTGTCGGAACCCCAAAATGATCAAATCGGTGACCTAAGTACTACAGATGACAATATCTTGCGCGCAGACTCAGATACCACCTCGGCTAACTCTGAAACCCTTACTGCTGGGTCAGATACACTCAGCGTGTACTCTGATCCTGACACACTAGATGTACAATGCGAAGTCGAAATTCATAATGAGCAAGATTGTTCGTAACTAATAGGTATGTGATATTTATACTTAGTTGTTTAGTGTTAAAAGTGTGTCACGTAAAATCACATTGGAATTGGTCGAAGGGACAGTGTCGTCCGAGCCAGCCCCGTGTGGGTGGTTGAAGGGATGCACTCGTCCGGTCCATGTTTGTGATTTGATGTACAACTGGTCGAAGGGACAGTGTCGTCCGAGCCAGCCCCATGTGGGTGGTTGAAGGGATGCACCCGTCCGGTCCATGTTTGTGATTTAATGTCGTACAACTTGGTCGAAGGGACTGTGTCGTCCGAGCCAGTCCCGTGTGGGTGGTTGAAGGGATGCACTCGTCCGGTCCATGTTTGTGGTTTTCTGTTTTTTTTTCATTCAACTGGTCGTAAGGACAGTGCCGTCCGGTCCACGCCACTTTTAGGGCTGGTCGAAGGGACACACTCGTCCGGTCCAAGTTGATGGCTGAAATTATACGCCTGAAAGTAGGAAAGATGACATCTGGTCCATCGGTTGCGATGGTAGAAGAGATGTACATGCTTTTATTGCGCTATAAATGTTATACGTCCTCGTAGTAATCATTCTGTTTGTCAGGTTGGACGAGCAGATAATTAGTGATTGAGACTTTGCTTTTTCCAGGACAACGTAACTGATACGCCCGAGGACGGTCGAATGTCAGTCCGGCCGTGACGGCGCAACATAGACTGACACCTGACATTCGCTGTCGTTTATGTCGGATTAGAGTGACAGCTGACAGGCTGTCACTCTGACGGAGCGTCTTATCTGTGGTAGCGAGGCGGGACATTCACTCACTTCAGACTGAAGGACCGCCGGCGCACCACGTTCACGACGAATCGTTTAAATCCGGCACAATCTTCAACGTATTTTGATTTATAATAAGTGTTATCGATTATCAGATTGTAATTGCAGTGGAATATATCGTTATTTTGTTAATTGAGTGTAATTTCATTTTAATTAGTCAGTTTAACCCACGTGGACGATGGATCCTACCGA
Organism: Aporophyla nigra; assembly: GCA_947507805.1. Classification (NCBI taxonomy): domain Eukaryota; kingdom Metazoa; phylum Arthropoda; class Insecta; order Lepidoptera; family Noctuidae; genus Aporophyla; species Aporophyla nigra. The sequence goes on along the minus strand of OX382304.1, from coordinate 21,687,981 downwards.
CGTAGGCTTTGATAGTAATGATATAGGCCATCCTGAGCCTATAAGTTTATTCATTACAAACAAACAAACAAAAATACAAATTTTTCCTTTTTATAATATTATATAGTGTAGATTATAATAATATATAAATAGTGTAGAAATGTAGACAACATATTTTGATTTTGACCTTTGCCACTATTATTTCTACACTTTCCACATTATTGAAGAATGAGTTATGAAGCTAAAGTTTAATGATAACACTTGAAACATTTAGTCGACAACAATGATTTTGGACTCGCAAGTTCTGTGAGGTTTAAAGAAAAAGACATGTTTGTCAAGTGAACAGCCATAAATAAACACAGCACACATGCTAATACTCTGAACTGCTTCTGAGAAATTTGGGAAAACTTAATAACACATTGCGTGACCTGGGAATCAAAACCAGGACCTTATGCTCAGCGCACCCTCTGTACCGTTTGCGTTTACTGTACCAACGAGGCAGCCGACCAAATATTACCTTTAATTAAACCAATATTAATTAATTAATTATAATTATGTAATCAATTACCGTTTCATAACAGTTTGTCGGTTTTCAATGTTAGGGTTGGTAGCATCAAGAGCTACTTTATAGTTTCCGTCAAAGTTAATTTACACAGTAATATTAACAAGGACCATAGAATAGATCTACCTACTTTTGCACTACCATGCAAAATGTAAAAATTACTGTTAATAAAAACTTTTTTACAAAAAAAAAAACCGACTTACTTAAAAACACTACAAAGTGAAAAATAACGGTTGTTTTTTTTTTTGTAAAAAAGTCTTTATTTTAAAATTTTTAGTTGTGGTATTCACCCCGCACTAATTCCAAACAAACAATGCATATTTATGCGATAGCAGAAATTGCGGTTGATTTGCTGTCATTTTTTAAAGAGTTCCGGTGTCTGTCTCCGGAACTCATCATCAGATCTATATGAAAATTATATGGGACCATTTCGGAATAAACTTCTTTCGAACAAAAAAAGAATTTTGCAAATCCGTCTATATACGACGGAGTTATGGCCGAACATACATAAAAAAAAAAAAAAAAAAAAAAACATATGAACATTCGAATTGAGAACTTCCTCCTTTTTGAAGTCGGTTAAAAAGGTGTCATGTCACGAGTTTTTTTGTCCCAAAATGTACATGGGTATTTTTTTAACAAGAAGTAGGCTTTATGTATCACGATTTCAAAATTAACCAGGTTAAACTAATTTATCAGGGGACTATTTATAGCGCTTAACCACCCAAAGTTGAGCGGTTTGTGTTATCGTGACTTAATTATTATAATTTTCTTACTGTTATTGGAATAGCACCATGCCTGCCACATACATGCTAGATATAAGGGCAGTCCAACCTGTCAGTGATCGGCGGGTTTTAGTCAGTAAAAGTCTGACACGCCCTTCCGCTCCACCCAGAGCGGGAGCTGTCATTTGATGAATTCCCGATTGAGAATTAAAAGAAAAATAAAAGTGTGGCATTCGGGCTGGCTCGTACCCGGCGTACCAGGGACGCAAACCTCTTGTGCATGTTTGTGACGTCATTTTAACTATTGTTTTAAAACGGTGCAAGCATTATTTCACTTAACCGGAGATTTGACGGCTAACCAATATGTAGTTGCTAAGTTACTTGGTGCAAAGTAGTGTCATGTTCAAGTGTACTTGTGCGTGTAGACAATAATGATTAGGATCTGGACGTGTTTGTAATAATTAATTTAATTGAGTAATTAGTACGTCGCTACACACGTGGGTATTATCGTCGTATTAAATTTAATGAGTTGTGATAATTCCTGAACGACGCCACCAAGAGCTTAAAAAGAATTTATGTATCCACAAAAGGCCAAAACAGTAAAAAATACATACAGAAAAAGGGTTACAGGCGACGAGGCGTTGGTGGCCAGGATTTTCAGCGTAGGTCATCAGCGTAATGTTGTTTGTCTGTCGGTCTTCTACAGATTGTACTTCGGAGAGTGTGCGCAGGATCTTCACGACCTGCACCCTAATTGCGAAACGCACAATTTATCAAAATCTGAATGGGATTGAAGATTATTTCTAAACTATTGCATCATTTGTTCGAATAAATTGTCGACACAGCAACGTAAATAACGCAATGAATGTTGTTTAACTATGAATATTAAAGCAATTCCTACCGATAAAAAGTTCCGCAATCACCCCTCTGATCCCACTATTTCTTTTTCACTACCGGTCTACCAGACTTACTGCATGGTGTCATCAGCACCTGGTTGATATTCCTGACCAGTCGTACTCAGTGCTTCTTCTCCGCATTCACAAAGTTTGGAACTGTCTGCCAGCATCTGTGTTCCCTTCCAATTTTAAACAGAAAAAAAAGGCTAAGCATAAATTTTGGCTCTTGTGATACAGGAACTCCTAGTACAAGAGCCAGGGCTACAATGATGTCTATAACCTGAAGTGAACAGTAAATAAATAAATAAAATAAATAAAGTGGAATTGTTTCAAGTCGCCCCCCTTCAAAAAGTTAGTTTCGTATGGAGAAGAATGGACAAGAAACTCCACCGTAAAGGCTTCTCCAGACAGGCGCTATACGATAGCGCGACGCGATTTTTGTAGATCAATTTACACGACGTTTTCATAGAAATTGTTATACGAGAGTTGCATCGCTACTGTTTGTCTAAGCCTTTCCTCTTTTATAAATGTTTAACAATATTTTAGCAAAATTAATCGAGTATGAGTGAACACGCAGTTTTGAACAAGCTCGTTCTATCATCGCTTTCTATCAGACGACATCAATTTCAAAGCAGGCTCATTCGGCAATTAAAAAAATAAAGATTACTGGTGACACCGTAGGGAATAGGGAAAGTAAACAACAGCCGCACGTAGGTATCACGCCCGTGGATGGGGGACCACCTTTACATACCAAGATCCCTTCGTGCTTCGGAAAGCACGTTAAAGGTCACAGCACACATATCAACTCGAAAACGGATCGTAACCGTATCAACTTGAGCCGTTTAATATGATTTGTATGAAACTCCCTACTGAAAAGCACACTAATCGGAATCGTAACGTAAACGATTCGCCTTGGGACAAGCTCACGAACCGCGATCTTGCGCGTGGCAACCAACGGTCCCCGCGCTTACGGATCGTCGTCCCCGCGCTTACGCCTCTCCGTCCCCGCGCTTACGCCTCTCCGTCCTCGCGCTTACGCCTCTCCGTCGCCGCGCTTGCGTGCTTACGTTAGGTTGACGACTGTTTGACGGCGAGGCAAAAGGTGTTACGGTGACGATCCCTTTCCGAGTTGATATGTGTGCTGTGACCCTAAGCCGTTAGTCTCGGCGGTCATTTGTGGATCTTTGACGGTAATTTCGGGTCATCAGAATCCCGAAAATCTGACAACAAGTCTTACCAAGGGGTATCCTATTACCCAGTAACTGGGTTTAGTGGTCAGATATACAGTTGCTTCATGAAAGAAAACCAAACTAAAAAGTACAAAATAATGGAAAAAAGCATGGGGTGCTTTTGGAGGTTCTTTTTTATTGATATATTTTTTAGTTTTTTTAAACTATTATTTATTTTCTATTTTTTAGGGTGTTTCAAATTTTGAAACGATGTCAGCGTAGTTTGTATGTCAGCGTAGTTTTCGAAGACAGTTTTTTTTGTTGTCCTGGTAACCCTGGCAAGGATAATGGCACAAATTTATGAAATTATTGCATTGTCCTTGACAGGTGTGCAAAGTTTGAATGAAATCTGGTTGTTTAAAGTTGGTCAAAATCGCGCTGTAAGGAGTCGGTTACAAACAAACATACAAATAAACATATAAACATACAAGTGAAGCTAATATAAAGCGTGTAAAATACTGGTATTCAGCACCATTCAAACTAGAAGCCGACCCGAACATAAAAGCCAGATGCTGACTGCATTCTAAACGATACATAAAATATCTAGCTTAACTTATCCATCAGCTCCCAGCAGCATCAAAGAAAACCATTAAAATTTCTATACCTCCCCGTTTTCCTCAACCGTGATTATATCCTCCATACTATTCTCGTGCAATTTTAATATCCGCAACTATTATATTTACAGCCCCTGACCCTTTGATCACATAATCGCTCCCGTGTCACTCTGAGCGATGGAAAATTATTTTTCACTCGAGCAACACTTGATCCTTTACCGGGCCCTCGTGATGTGGGATTTTATTGAAAAAATCTAGGCTAATTTTATTTATAGCCGGTTTTATTATAGCATCAATATTCTTGAGCATTTGTGTCTTGCTTTTTGTTGTGGAAGGGTTATGAAATTGGCTTTTCTTGTAGATATTGTTCGAAGACAGAGTTTTTATTGATATAGAAACTATCTTTTTCCAGCGGCTTTGCCCGCGTATTCTACATATAAACCTTCCTTTTGAGTTACTCTGTCTATTGATGAAAACCGCATTAAAACGTGTAGACGCGGGAAGCTACTTTTTTGACTATGTAGAGAAGATTATGATTATGAATACTTGTATGAAAAGATTATCAATGGCATTAAATGAACTTAGAGAGTTGTATTGATGATTTTAAATATTATAATTCTGTAAAGACATTGCGAGCCATGCCTGGCATAACCCTACTAGACCAAGTGTGTAATCCGTCGTCGGACAGAAGTCTTCGACGTCGGGGACAGGGCGATGCGCCTCAAGTGGAGTTCTGCAGGACATTTAGAAGACGAGGAGATGGTCAATAGAGTAATGCAGTGACCGAATGGTGGCCAAGATTAGGCCATAAAAACAAAGGCCTTCCAAAAGCGCGTTGACGATATCGTCAAAGTCGCTGGAAACGCGTGGTTGAGAGACTCAGGGAACCGAGATGTATGGCGGAAAAGGGGGGAGGCCTATACCTTGCAGTGGGTGATTCTGGGCTGAGATGATGATGATGATGATGAAAGTCATATTTCCTTCGGTACCGAATTATATACCGTGACATTTTAATCTCCTTACAATGGCAGCCCACTTCATGTATCCAATGATTACTACACATCCATAAGAAAAAAACATGAACATTTGAATTAATAAAAAATATTATTCATTACGATGACGCATGACGTAGTTTGTAATTGATATTTTGTTTCATGGAAAATGGAATGATCTTGTCGACTCGTGCGCTGGGTAGTTATGTTCTCTACCATCTGATACGTAAACATTATTAACGGGATGTTTCATAATTCTAATGCATTATTTATTTTTCTTAGACCTATTAACTTAATTTGATTGATGGTACATTTTTTTAATCACACCTAGAGGTATATTATGTCGGATACATTGAGTGGATAATCTTTGTAAGACGACATATCATGATGAGATCATACAGCCTGACACTGACCTAAACAATACAAAAATCGCAAGATAAATTAAATTTCCTGTTTTATTTTACACCTAGTGTTCTATATTAAACGTATCCTTTATAACTTAAACTAAAAGCATGTTAAGAAAATAGAAATTGTTAAAAAAGAGGGGTAATTGCGGAACCTTTTATCGGTAGGAATTGGTTTAAAATTCCTAGTTAAACAACATTCATTGCGTTATTTACGTTGCTGGGCCGACAATTTATTCGCACAAATGACGCAATGGTTTAGAAATAATCTTCGATCCCATTCAGATTCTGATAAATTGTGCGTTTCGCAATTGGGGTGCAGGTCTAAACTTATTTCCCGTGGTATTGTAAAATCAAATAAGTTTATTATCCCCTACACAACATAAAACAAGCTTACTATTATAATACTATATTAAACAACCCTTTACAGACATCGCTTTCAAAGTATCCCTTTAACTTTGTTCGCATAATTTCACCCTTATCAATACAGAACAACTTTACGGAACAATATCTACGAGTGAATCCTTAGCTATTACAGCTTCTTATAGTACGATTTTATCAAATACAAAGGTTTCATTGGCTAGTAAGGAGACAAAGAGACGCCCTTCTAATTTTACCCGCATTTTTCCTCAACTCAACACTGGCAACACTGGCTAGTCAATTACGTGGCTTTATTTCTTTTAACGCATTCTCGAGACCCAATGGATTGAAAAGATTTGAAAGGCAATAAGTTTACTGGAAAGGAAACTGATGTATTTTTTTTTTTAAATACAATTGATCTAATAATTTGAAAAGAGTTGAGTTTGTAACTTTTTGGAATTGGCTTTATAAATGGTGAAGAAACAGAAAATTCACTCTCTCTGTCTTTTACACCTTAAAAAGATGCTGCCAATAACAAATCATATTGATTTAAAACATTTTCATAAATTGAAAATATAATTGAAAAAAAAGGGTAGCTAAGAGACGAGCAATGAGTGAAAAAGACAAGGTCATTATTTAAGAAACACTAAAAATTTACCGTGACTCGTTCTGACGAGTTCAGTACTCATGAGTACGGAACTCTCACATGGGTGGCCTAGTGCAAACGGCCATGGTTTACGAGTTGTAGATCATAGAACCAAACCTAGAGGCGCATTACTAATCATTTCATTACCACTGCCCTCAAAACGATGAAGGAATACATCGTGAGGAAACCGATAAGTCCTAGAATTTAAAAATTTGAAAACTGCTATCAATGCGCATTGGGCTCGCATGGTGGAGTACGCCCTGCTCCCACCGGGAAGAGGTCTGTGTCCCAGCTGTGGGAATTTTATAGGCTAATGAAACTATATCGTACATAGTATGACTTCGTTAAAAATAATGTAATTACAATACACAAGTGTAGCAATAAGCAACTAGAAAATATAAAGCAGTAACATCAATTCGCTTGTCAAGCCGGGTCATTACGACAATATACTCCAGGGACTATATTGTCGCGTACTAATAGAGAGGTCTGGTTCTTGTGATATAGGAACTCCTAGTACAAGAGCCAGGGCTACAATGATGTCTATAACCTGAAGTGAACAATAAATAAATAACTTATAACTAAGAGGAAAAGCAATGTTTTATATCAGATGTAACTGGGACATATTGTATTGTGCAAGTAAGTATTTCAATTAGAGCATTCTTGGGAATTATGCGACATTTACTACAATTTCGATTTGACCTTCAACGGCCTTAAATATTGTATTCACTACACGCGTACAAATGACATTGAGAAGGCCGCAGGAATTCGCTGGATGCGGGAAGCACAAAACTGGTCAAAGTGGCGGAGCTTGGGGGAGGCCTATGTCCAGCAGTGGACGTCTTTCGGCTGAAATGATGATGATGATGATGTTAATTATGTTGATAATGGTTACATATTTAAACAAAAAGATAAATATTTCGAAAAAAGAATGTGACGAATGCGGGAACTGACGCCCTAGGAAAACATATAATGACCTTTTTGGTGATGTTCTTCAGAAGGGTCAGGTGCGTAACCGGCGTGCGTGTATGACCATATGTATGAACTTAAATGAGGTAAACGGAGTACATCAGGATCGTAGCAGGTGGCGTTCTTTAGTTTCTGCCTACCTTTACTGGAGCAAGGCGTGAGGTTATGTATGTGTGTATGTAAAAGAATAATTTGAAGATGGCAATACGTTATTTTTCTATACACTAGCTAAGAAATTCTTTGATATTGAAATGAAACTACGCGCAAATCTATTGAAATGTACCAGGAACACATAGACGTCAAAACGGATCGTCGAATCAGAATAGTAAATCATCCATATAGCCTAATACCAATGGAAATCACAGTTATCCACATAGACAACGTAAGCAATATTTAAAACTACCCTCCATATAAAACTTGGCTTCGAATAGCGAATGTCACCAATTTGGGAGCTAAAACGTCACAGTCGGGATGTTCCGATCAGAATTGCAAATGTGAGAGTAAATTCACAAAGAATACACGAAAATTATGCGGGACCCGGTCAGGGCCGGTTTTATTCGTGTAACATACGGAACCCAGGGCGTTAGGGGTCGGGATGTAAATTTATTGAAAGGTACTCATTACCGCTTTTAGCTAATGAGTTTAAGTGATATTTTAAATACGGTTTCGTGCAGCGAAGGTGATTCATTTTCATTTACTTCTTCATTCATGTCCCTTATGGGGACATATTAGCTACCTATTTCGTATTAGCTTTTAATGTAGGAATCATTAATTTATTTAAAAGTAATTGGAGTTATAAAGTTATATTACCTTCCGCCTCATTTTTAGGATTCTCTAATCAAACGAAGCCAACGGAACCTAACCTATTGCTCAGCTTCAACTTTGCGTCTGTCTGTCAGTGGGCTGTTTCTTCATTTCACATAAACCTACATGGGCACTTATGAAATGTCAGAACCTAGGTGCGTGGTTCCAATTGTTCGTTTCTTATGAAGAAGAGCCAGCAAGAAATTCCACTGCTATATTTAGAAATAATGTTAATAGGTATAAGAAACTAGTGTAGGCCTATCAATAAGTAAGTACCTACCAGGTTCTGAATAAAATATAAAATGACCTACAAATCTACAGTCTACAATAACACCTACAACATCGTTACATTCACAAAGCATAAAACAATTGGCATATATAAAAAATAAATAAATAAATATCTTAGGACAACCAACACACTGTTATCTGATACCAAACTAGGCAGAGCCTGTACTATGGTAACCAGACAACTGATAAATATACTTATATATTTCTAAATACATGCATATTATAGATAAATTACACCCAGACACAGAACAAATGATTGTGCTCATCACACAAAGATTTGTCCTGGGTGGGAATCGAACCCACGACCTCAGTCTTTACAGTCAGGGTCACTAACGACTAGACTAACAGGCCCGTCAAAAATAAAAATAAATATATTTAAAGACCAAAGAACGATGGATGGACTGTGTGAATTATGATATGGATAGTAAGGGAGTGACTACTGAGATGACGACTAATAGAGAAGCGTGGAAGAAAAAGACATGTTGCGCCGACCACAAATAAATTGGGATAAGGAGTGGAAAATGATTAAAAAAAAAAAATATATAGATATCTATTTAATATATAAACCTATTAAACTAAAACCACAGGATTGTCAATACTACCACTGATAAAACGTTGAAAATAGAAATCTCATGAACCGTAATAAGTAGACAGTTGAAATTTTCACAGTACGTACCGCAATAACAACAAAAAAATAATATTATATATCAAAGGTGGGATCTTCAATAAAGAAACGTGTTGTATCTGCGTTTTTGCCGTATGGTACACGAGTCCTTTCGTGTGCGCCCGACCTGCACTTGGTCAATTTACCTGTTAATTTCTTTGTTCAAACGATTGTCGCAATATTCTTAATGTCATCAAAGCTAATATTGCTAAGTCTACCACAGAAGACGCGATAATGCCCAAGTTTGGCCTCAAGTATTTAGTTTCCGTCCATAAACTAATTATACCCCACAGTGCACTCAAACTTGACGATATTAATAAGACTTTGGAGAAAAATAATATGGCATAATAGTCGAATCGCACAAAACTCACCCGATTCGAAAGAAATTATATAATAATATCTAAGGTCAATAATTTTTTTCTTTCTTTATGAGACTCCCAGGAAGTAATGTTATTTATGGGCGAATCTGTAATTCTATAAATTTGTATTAGGCAATTGGCATGTTTGAATAAAACGTAAGGACAACAACGAAAAGTAAGGAAGAGAAGTACAGTTTGTACATAAAATAAAATGTGGCAATTGCCTTATACATATTACTGGAATTGTTAATTTGCTCACAAATATATAAACTTCGTACAAGTCCTAAAGAAATTATTATAATATTTAATTGTTACTATTTGCCCGATCCGGGCGAGTAAATTCGTGCGAGTGAACTAATGAGTCGATAAATCAACCACTCCACACAGCATTTCTAATTTGACAAGACCTTTATCATGGGCCAATGTTTCCTACATTCTGTTCGAATGATGGACCTCTGCTGAACAATTTTCAGTTCTTGTTAATCTGGTTTGTCTCTCGGCATTGTCAATGGTACTTGGTCCTACCATATTAATTTTAATCGTTATTACAATATTTTGAGTCAAGTGTTTGCTGCTCACTTTGATTTTGCCCATTTTGTAAAATCAAATATGTGTGCTTGTTTAACTATGGATTTATCAAAGTTGGACGCAAAATACGCGGTTTGACGTGGAGTTGCGGACACCAGCGCTTATGTACTTACGAGTATATCGATGAAAATAAATCTATACTAATATTATAAAGCTGAAGAGTTTGTTTAAGTCAACGCGGTAATCTCAGGAACTACTAGTCCGAATTGAAAAATTCTTTTTGTGTTGGTGACCTATTTATCGAGGAAAGCTTTAGGCTATATAACATCACGATACAACTAAGAGGAGCGGAGCAGTAATTAAAAATGTTGCAAAAACGGGGATAATCGCATAGGTAGGCGATTCGACGCGACGGGAAGGGTCGGGGGAACAAGAAATTTAACGCGGACGAAGTCGCGGGCAGAAACTGGTAATCTATATTTACAAATAAAAATTCAATTGTCTGTTTGTAATGTTAAAATACTAAAATGTATTCTACATGCATATAAAAGTATTTTCAGTACTAATATATATATATTTTTGGTCTGTTAGTTCCAATTTTGACTAGACTTTCATTGACTGATGATTTTCAGATAACTGATGTTATAAGAAGTAACACTGGGTTCTTTAGTAGCATATTCTTGTGGGATAATTTCCGACATTCATGCGGGCGAAGCCGCAGGCAGCAATTGCTTAGGTAATAAGTAATAGAGGTTACATTCCATCAAATGATATTCTAGCATTCACGTCCTCTTCATTTGTATCTTATTGGGGCGATTGTTCTTAAAATATTCGCCCCAATAAGATACAAACTAGTAGAATTTTACTACCGGCTGGCCGATGAGTGCTGGAGCTTGTAATTCTCCGGGTAATAGTAAAATCCACCCGTTGTCCTAAACCCCTTGGTCGCTTTATATATTATGATATTTAATGATTATTATATCTTCCCTTACTCTTGAGTCATACAAAATTCGGCTGCTCTTTTTCAGTACATCTAAAATACCTTCTTTATAGTCAGTGGTTGCCCAGTGGTAACGGCCGTAACTTACCAAGTTGTTGGTCATGGCATCGAACCCAGTTAGACGTTTTACTTTGTATACATTATTTCATCACCACTGCGTGACCACCACACGTGAGGAAACCGACATATCCTAGAACGAAAAATTTAAAAAGATGTGAGATCTACTAACCCGCATTGGGCTCGCATGGTGGTTTATGGCCGACTCTCTCTCTTGAGTTTGTGCTAAATAAATGTATTTTCTTTCTCACCGAGAGGCTGTGTTCCAGCTGTGGGAATATTACAAAATGCTGATGATGGCATAGGCAGCAGTCAGAGATAAAACAACTGGAAGTAGACTAATTGTTACCGAAAATCTCACCCACAGGTTAGAGCTTCATATTTCAGAATTTATTTACTAGGTATAGCAGTTCCGTGTGGTGCAGGACATAAATAATAGTACCATCGAATTTCTTCCCGTGGGTGTCGTAAGAGGCGGCTTAAGGGCAGCGTTTTAGCATTTTACCACCATACTGCGGTCGCCGACCCGCCTGCCAAGCGTGGCGTTTATGGCGAACCCCCCGCAAATTGGGGCAAACCTATGTGCAGCAGTTGACGTCTTTCGGTTAAGATGATAGTGATGATGATGACAGCAGTTCATTCATCAATGTTAAACTCAAACTCAAAGCATTTATTTCTAACTAGCTTCTGCCCGCGACTTCGTCCGTGTCAAATTTTTGCTCCCGAATTGCCTGCCAATTTTCGTCCATTTTTCATTGCTGCTCCGCTCCTTTTGATTGTATCGTAATGTTATATAGCCTATAACCTTTCTCAATAAATAGGCTACTCAACACAAAGATAATTTTTCAATTCGGACCAGTAGTTCCTGAGACTAGCGCGTTCAACCAAACAAACAAACATACACACAAACAAACTCTTCAGTTTTATAATATTATGGTATAGATACAACAATTACAAAAAATCCAAATGTGGTGCTTTCCCACAAACGATGAGGCACTTGATATCTTGTCCAGCATGTCCTGTTGTTTGCACGGCACAGGAGTTGATGGACGATACTGAAAATGCTAAGCTCGTAACCAAATTCTGGGCTAGCTCTATTTAGATTGCTATCGACACGCTAAGAAGAAGAAGAAGAAGAAAACAATTACAGGCATTTTTGAATTGTCAAGTGGCGGTGAATCAGAAAAATGAAGCTAGTGGCCCATTCTAAAGCGTAGATGCCTATGAGAAGAACGGGTAAGAAACTCCATGGAAATTCTTTTCATTAGTCACATTTTGTCTTCTTATTAGCCGTGTACCTTGTGGTGCCGGACGTAGTACAGTGTGGTGCCGGACGTAAAGAATAACACCACCCCATTTCTTCACGTGGGTGTCGTAAAAGGCGACTAAGGGACTTACTAGAGAATGGGCAGCAGCGTTCTCTATGCATTTTACCACCATACTGCGATCGCCAACCCGCCTGCCAAGCGTGGCGATTATGGCAAAGCCCCCAAATTGGGGGAGGCCTAAGTCCAGCAGTGGACGTCTTACGGCTGAAATGATGATGATGATGATTAGCCGTGTGCAAATTAATCACAACGTTACATTGGTTGGAAACGTAATAAGCTGGTTATAAACATACAGATACATGTACGAGAAGTTAGTTCCTTTCAGTACATCTGTTGACAAACACTAAACTTAGCATGTTAGTGAGGAAAACGCAATTTATTGCTGATGGCTATAACAAAACTTTGGACAGACAATAAATTCCGTAATTGGTGGACCGTGAGCACCTACGCAATAAATATTGATACTTAGTAAATGTAAAGGTCGATAATTTATACTTGTACCTAATGTGGATAGAGAAATGTAATATACGAAAGTGGTCTTCAGGTTATTTGTGAATACTCAATTTATTTTATGTTTAGGTAGGAATTATCTATAGCCAGGTAAACATGTGTGAGTGTGACCTATTATGAGAAACAGTAGCATTGTCAATAAATTCATTTAAGCACCAGTTAAGCCATTCAGATCTATAGCTGACTAAAGAGGTTCATAGCTAATAGCACCCGCATGGTTTTTTTTCGGATGGGAAATCATCAAATGACTTCTCCCGCTCTGGGCGGAGCGGGAGGGCGTGTCAGACTTTTATTGACTAAAACCCAACCGTGTTTCTTCAGTTGCCTATGTGACAGGGTCACGGTATCTCTTTCGATAAATCTCGCGACCCTGACAGGCATCGGTCCTAGACGACCCTTCAGTGCTGCTGACATCAATTTGAGGCGCGCGTGGAACACTACGCGCCGTCGACCTGAGCCTGGTCCTTACCGGGCGGCGCACTACCCATTGCTCGCCACCCGCAAGCTCGCGTCTACGGTGGCCGGGAGTCCGCTATCGACTCCCGACGTCCTGGGCAGAGACCCTCCTGCGGTGGCTAGGGACGTGAGGGTGCAGAGACTGCCACTCCCTCACGCGCCCCGCTCTCCTTAGCGAGCATTACTGCTTCGCAGAAGGAGGGGACGGCTTCCCATGCCCTCTCGCTCCGTACCATGGCTCGTACCAGGGCCAGACGCGAGAGGTCGCCACCGCCACCCGCATGGGTCGATCGATAAGTTATGCTACGATTTTCACGGTCCGTCCGTGGATACGTGTTCATTTGTTTACATACCAAGAATCCTCCGTGCCTTGGACGCACGTTTACCTCTAGATCTTTGACAGTCGTAACGGATCGTCAGCAGTCCGAAAGTCTGACAATCAGTTTTACTAACGGGTATCGTGACACCCAGTTACTGGGTTGTGCAAATTAGGTAAGCAGAAGCTCCATGGAAAATACTGGTATTCATCTGCATCCGGTTAGACTGAAAGCCGATCCCAACATAATGGAGAAAGGCTATGCAGGTCATCTGCCTGTTTTTTTAATTTCGTCGTGAAAGTCCTCCTCGATATCCTCCGCCCTGGAATGCACAAAGAGACCCCTTTGTCTAACTCTTATTATTTAAAACAACTCTGATGTTCCCTTCCTACACTTGCACCGGGGATTGCGGGATCTAATGCAATTATGAGTGTGCCACTTCAAGTCGGAAGGGGGGCGGAGAGGGGGGTTGTAAGGTGTTTGACCTTTTAGCAGCCTCCTTCTGCGACATGACTAATTCGTAGAAGGATACCACCTCGTCCCAGGACTCTTCACTGCTAGCTACAGAGCTGACCTAACTTTTTCTGCACGCTGGAGACACTTAAAAGTTTCCAATCTTGAAAAGTTCAATCGATCAGAGAACAGACAGCAACATTACAACAACAAACAACTGAACACATAAGTCAGCACGGCCCTATTCCGGCCAGATATAACATAATACGGCCACTAACTTTGCTATTTCAGTAATCGCCAAGACAAATGTGGGGCATTCGTCTTGTGATATCGTAACAGCATGTTTTGTCTGGTAAGAAGAAATATGAAGTATTGCTGCGTTCTTGTAGTAGACAGAAGTGCTCATTTGAGATGGTTCGTTAGGCTGGAAATTATGCCGAGTTACGGTTTTTGCTTCGTATGATTTGATGGTCATTGTGACATGAGTGCAGTTTTGAATGTCATTTATGTATGTGTCAAAATTTAGAGAATAATAATAAGTTTCTATAATTTACGCTATGGGAAAAAATATGAAAGAAAAGCTTTCGTAGCAATTTTTTGTTTAACCAAGTTGTAACTGCATGGAATAGGCTCCCGGAAAATGTTATGATGGCTGCCACAATGAACTGATTTGAGACTCGACTAGTCAGATTAATATCTCCAAGCATTTTGATACTATTGACTGGGTTTAACCAAATAATAATAATCACCGATAGAACTATTTGTCGCTAATAAGTCTCTTAAATTGTTGGTGGATCGAATAGAGCGGCGCACAATGATTATTGACATAACGGTACCGCAAGAAGGGAACCTCGTAGATGCCGAGAAAGATAAACAAATCAAAACTCTTGACTTGGTTCGCGAGGTGGGTGACATAAAGGGGTGTGGATTCAGCGATCATTTTGCTGATAATCGTAACTAACAACGGCTGGATAGCCAGTAGCCTTGACCAACACCTGAGGAGGCTTTCGTTGGGCAGTTGTATCAAGGGCTTGATTCAAGAAGCGATATTTTTGGACACGGCTCGCAATGCTAGGAGGTTCCTCTCTCTGAAGCCCTGACCGCCGCCGGTAACTTGGACTCAGTTACCGATACCGGTGGGATTATTTTAAAATATTTATATAATTGTATATTCTAATAAGTATTTTAAAAATATATATTTCATTTGTGTTTAGTAAAAATATAAAAGAGACTAACAATACAAGCTGCAAAAGTGTAAATGATGATAATGATGAGGATATAACAGCTGAAACTTAATTCTATTTACAAACGGCTGTGCAATTTTAAAACGCTGGAAAATTTTGAATAATGTCTTGGAAATCAAATTAGTAGTCTTAGTGTCTGGGCCATAATTACCAAACGTGTTCACAATATTCAAAATGTCTAATAGAATTTCAGCGTTTATTACTTACTGTCTTCAAACTTCTATACTATATTCTCAATCTACAAACTCAGAATGAATGACGTCATCATAAGTCTGGGTTTCATTGACATTAATAAATTGAGCAATATGACACACATGAGAACAACTAGTCAAGCGTGAGTCTTACTTATGAGATAGGGTATATTAATTTTCTTTGACGATTTCTTAAGAATCGTAGGGAAACAAATTCTTTGAAAATTTCCCATATTTTTTGCAATATAAACTTTTATATATTACTAGCTGTTACTCGCGACTTCATCCGCGTGGTATTTAACAAAAAAGGTTTTAATTATTTTTTTTCGTGAGATCCATTTTTTTTCTAAAGTATAAGTAGCCTAAGTTAATGCTTGTTACGTCAGCTATCTGCCAGTGAAAGTCCCGTCAAAATCGGTTCAGCCATTTCAGAGATTAACCGGAACAAACAGACAGACAGACAGACAAAAATTTTAAGTTTTGGAATATGTACTGTGTATACATCCATAATATATACACTTAGTAAAAGCGGTTATTTTAATATTATTAATAGACACTCCAATTTTATTTATTTGTCTAGATGTTTAGATTGTCTAGATGTCTAGATGACAATATTAATAAAGGAGAGTTTGATAAAAAAAGTAGGGAAAATATAATTGTCTTTACCAATAATTTTTTTCACTGACTGAATGTTCTGACGATTCAGACAAAATAATATAACATCACTCCTTGTTTTATCAAAGGGTTGCGCAGAAGTGTACCTTAAGAACATCCATATTTCGCCCTACAATATAGTTGATGGTATTATTATTATTTTTCAATGTCAATAAGGTCGGATTTTTGAAGTTATCCAATCATTTGCAACCTAGGAGTAATTTAACTTCGATAGTGCAACGACTAGAGTTCAAAGACTTTCGATCGCCAGATCCACGTCCTACCCTCTGAAGGGTAGGGTGATAAAAACTTTGTTAGTCATCATATACTAATTATTACTCTCTTTATATACCCCTTGTTAATTACTATCACTCCTGCGAGACAAGAATAAATAATATTCTCAATTTCTAAAATGGATTTTTTACTTGTTTTGTTAATTTCGTTGAACACTAAAAACATTTTTACGTGGTTTCTCATAGAAAAGTACAGTCACGGTTTTGGACCCATGTCAAAGAGCTCTGACGTCAGACTTTAGTCCCAAATGAATTAGTTATTTCGATGCTACGGTACACAAACAACTTGTAAATTAAGGATGATGTTCTTAAGAATATATTCGTGTGTTTTTCTGAAAGGAATGTTTTGTGATGTAATTTGATATGTCATATGATGTTTGACAAACATGTGATACTGTAATTAAATTACTGTTATATAGAAAAAGATGTTGTGGGTTCGAACCCCGGCAGATGCTTTGCTTTGTGTAAATAATTTCATCACCATTGCTGTCAAAACGTGAAGGAAAATATTGTGGGAATACCGGCCTGTCCTAGATCCAAAAATTTGAAAACATGTGACTTCTAACAACGCCCACAGGATCCGCGTGGTCAATTACGGCTCACTTCCTTTCAAAGACAGGCCTGTGTCCTAGCAGTGCGAACATTATAGGCAGATAAAAAAAAATCGTGTTAAAATAAATTCTTCTGGTATTCTGGAACATAACATTAGCATAAAATCACACCAGATGGTCGATAAAACAAAAAGTTTCATGAGTGGCGACCGCATACCGGAAGACGTAGAGTTCGAAGGCCTCATACAAGGTGGACCGATTACCTTGTGAAGGCCGAAAGAATACGCTGGATGCGGGTACCACCGAATCGGCTATAGTGGCGGTGCTTGGATTGACTGACCTGTTAGTCTAGTGGTTAGTGACCCTGACTGCTAAGACTGAGGTCGTGGGTTCGATTCCCACCCAGGACAAATGTTGTGTGATGAGCACAATCATTTGTTCTGTGTCTGGGTGTAATTTATCTATAATATGTCTGTATTTAGAAATATATAAGTATATTTATCAGTTGTCTGGTTACCATAGTACAGGCTTTGCCCAGTTTGGGATCAGATAACGGTGTGTTGGTTGTTCTAACATATTATATTTATATTTATAGGCCTATGTCCAGCAGTTTGTCGGCTAAAATTATGTATAGCGCTAATGGGTTAGGGAGAGGTGTATACCTATAAAATTTGCATTGCGCTAGTTATTTTTAAGTCCCATGTTATAAGGCCAAGCTGGTCCATTAACTGGGCACAAATCCAAATTCAAGGCTGGTATTGATCGAAAGCGTCGGTAAAAAGCGTCCTCTCCGCCACCGTAGGCACGGGCTTGCGGATGGCGAGCAATGGGTAGCTATCCGCCCGGTAAGGACCAGGCTCGGGTCGACGGCGCGTAGTGTTCCACGCGCGCCTCAAAGAGATGTCAGCAGCACAGAAGGGGTCTGCTAGGACCGATGCCTGTCAGAGTCGCGAGATTGTTCGAAAGAGAGACCGTGACCCTGGCACATGGGCAACTGAAGGAACATGGTCAAAGTCTGACACGCCCTCCCGCTCCGCCCAGAGCGGGAGAAGTCATTTGATGATATCCAGTCCAAAAAAAAAAGGGGTCTGCTAGGACTTCTGTCTGCCAGGGGTGCGATATTTGTTCCAAAGAGATACCGTGGCCCTGGCATATGGGCAACTAAAGGAACACGGGTGGGTTTTAGTCAGTAAATCTGATTCGCCCTCCCGCTCCGCTCAGAGCAAAAGACGTCACTTGGTGATTTCCCACTCACAAAAAAAAGGGGTCAGCTCGCGCGACCCTGGCAGGTATCAGCCCTAGCGATCCCTTCAAATACGCGTATTTGCTGGAATAAGAGTAACAGTGGCCCAAGCACAGGCAACAGAAGGAACACGGGTGGGTTTTATGCAGTAAATTACTGACACGCCATCCCGCTCCAAAGCGGGAGAAGTCATTCGATGATTTACTGCCAAAAAAAAGATCTGGTGCTGATAATTTGGACTAGATTAAAAAATAAGATTGACATCGTGAGACATAAAATGTAAAAGGTTTTTTAAAAGCTTTTATTTAAGATAAAGAGTCAAAGTAACCTCTAATTTCAAAAGAACATTACATATACGTTCTAAAGATTAATCTACTCTGACACATCGCTGAAAATTTAATATCATTTGAGATCAGAGAATAACTTGGAGAATAATTTTTAACCGACTTCAAAAAAGAGGAGGTTCTCAATTTATCTGTATGTCTTTTTAATGCATGTTCAGCAATTTCTCGGACAATTGTGGAAGGATTCCAACAAATCTTTTTTGGGAAAAAAAAAATCGAATTTTTTTGCTTTGCTTCGGTTTACTTTTGGCGTTAGCCTCTATAATACGTTTTTCAAATCCACTTTTTATATCTAAATGTTATTTAATTGCTTCCCTGCGCTGTAGCTTACATAGCAAATAGTGGTATACGAATTAGTGTAGGGTACGTACCATAACCGAAAAGCGAAAAACAAAACTTTCTCGAAAAACAAAAAAAAACACCATCGACTTCCGTAAAAAACACTAAAAAATTAAAAATAACTTTAATTTCGGAAGTCTGTGACAAAAACTAAAATATTAATCCAATGTCAGCAGGGTGTTTTTTTTTTTTGGAAAAAGTTTTTATTACCAAATAGTTTGCTATAAAAATATCGTAGAACACATTTTTCTAAACGACAGTTGAGCACTTTATTATATTATTTATTGGTCCAAAACACACAACATAGACGCTCCTATATTGCCAACTAATTTAATAACCAACCCCGATCGCCACCCTTGAAATCTCGGGGCCCTAACATTGGCGAACCCTCCACGACCCTGCTAACTTAGCCTAGAGGCCAAACACCTGTCAATATTTATATAATTTTACAGACTTTCGACGCAATATATTCTTATAAAGTTCAGAGTGAATTTTGATAAACTAAATTTGATTCGTGTCGACGCTGAGCAAGCAAAAGCAAAATAAGCTAAATTTGATGAAAGTACATCAGATGCAAGTCATTTTGGAGACGCCAGGCAATGTGTGTGTCGAGGGAACGTGTGCATAATATTTTATCCAGGGATATATTACATTTATTATGTTTATAAGTAACAAATATTTACGTTTAGCAAATTGTGGATCTTTTCGGTCTTCAGAGTCTGATGTTGTTAATCATTTGTTTGGGATAATTACTCTAAAGGATTGATTGCTATAGAGAATTCTTCTAATTCTTCTTTGGTTTAAAAAGATATACTTGTCGAGTAGTTTAGTAGAACCTATACATTTGGTTAAGTTTTGATGAATGGTTTTTGAGTTAGGTTCAATAATACCTATTATATCCACTTAGTTTATGTTGGTGATGTTATCATAATTTTCCGTCATTGTTATTTACTCAGTAAATGAAACTCGCTACGATTTGAATAAGTTTAATACAGTGAGTAACTTTAATTTCGGAAGTCAGTGGCATAAAAACGAAAATACAAAACCAAAGACACTTCCAAAATTAAAGTTATATTTTTCACTTTGTAGTCGGTTGTTTTTTTTTATCGTATTTATTGTCATCCAGATGAACAATATGGTGACAGAAAACAAAAAACCCGGAAAAAGTTAAAATATGATTGTGTCAATACATAGTGGTCTGATATTAGTTTTGCCAAAATTATATGACTTGTTAGTTAGAAATAGTTTAACCATTGTTTTCTTTTCTGCAGTTTTAAACCAACTACTGCGACGCCCAAAAGGAAGGCAATATTTTTGTGAAAAGCAAAGAGTTCTGCTGTCCATCTACTTATTAGGTTCGCGTAACACACTCAAAATTTAACTAATGAACGTTTCTATTCAAGTCAGCGATACATAATATATACTTATTTATTGTTTACGAGAAGATTCTGAGTGGATGGGCAACAGACTGTCGCTAATATAATTGTAAGTACTCATCAAAAAACTTCTCGCATGCTTTTGCTATTGAACCAAAACCGACCAAAAAGGCCCGTTTGTCTTTCGCTCTTATCGCTCCATTGCGGGATCTGACTTCAAGATCAGATTTACAAATTAACTTTCTCACAACATGCACTTTATGTAGTCGACATAGGTTTTGAATTGCCATTCAGCGACCGCAAATAAAGATTGGTGTTGTGGACCTTAGGAAAAAGGACCGATCATGTGTTTAATGTAAAAGGCTGTAAGGGTCATTATAAATTTCAAGGGTCGATTGTATTAGAAGTAAATAAATTTGGTAGCCGTAAGTGGCCGTCCGCTGACAGATGACGACACTGCGAAGCTCTTTCTTGTTTTCTTGGTCCCTTAACTCGATTTAGGTAAATGAAAGCTTTGACTCGAGTCATCTGTTAGAGAGAGATGCACGCGTACACGAGAACGGAACAGACATATCGACCCTAGAAGAGTAATCGTTCGGAAACTGAACTTTGCCAAACTTGTGAAGTGTGCGATTTGGTTTTATATTTTTATTTTTTATGAGCAAATGTCAATAGTTACAATTTATTGTTTTCTGTTCATTGGCTTTGTTTGTGGTTTATATATTTGGTGTTGATTTTGTATCAGCGTTCAATAAATAAACATGATAGTTTCGTAAGCGAGTGTCAGACGCAATGGGGTAGCAATAACTGATGATTGTGTAAATTTACAAATACAAATAAATCGGTTATTGTTTTGGCAAAAATAAATTACGACCATTGAGTAAAATGATTCTCAATGCTAAGCAGCTGAATACTAAAATCATTCTGTATTTTATTTTTGCACAAAAATAATATTATGATTTTTTTAAATGAAGATTGCAGAGTACAAATCTGTTGTATTCTGCAATCTTCATTTTTACTACCGAGAATGTTAGTTAAGACTTACGTTTCTTGTCATCATCTAACTATAATAATATCTTTGGACAAACAACACAACGTTATCTGATCCCAAACTAGGCAGAGCACTGCACTATGGTAACCAGTCAACTGATAAATATACTTATATATTTCTAAATACATACGTATTATAGAAAAATTACACCCAGACACGGAACAAATGATTGTGCTCATCACACAAACATTTGTCCTGGGTGGGAAACGAACCCACGATCTCAGTCTTAGCAGTCAGGGTCACTAACCATTAGACTAACAGGCCAGTCCTATACTTATAATATCAACTCAACTATACTTATAATATCGATGCTGATGTATGTCAATGAGCTGATTGAGGCGCTCAGCAGAGAGCGTGCTGGCTGTTACATTGACGGAGTTTGTGTTAATAATATTAGTTACGCCGATGATATTGCCCTACTGAGCACCTCAGTTTTTGGCCTTAGAAGTTTGGTGACCATCTGCGAAGAGTATGCCTCTATTCACGGATTGGTCTATAACTGCAAAAAAAGTCAAGTCATGGTCTTTGGTGTCAGCGGTCGATGTTCCGAAACTATGCCCCCGGTCAAGTTGAACGGAATATCACTTATACGGGTATACAAAGTGAAATACTTGGGACATCTTTTGACCGCTGACATCAAGGATAATGATGATATTGAGTGATAAAGAAGGGCGCTGTCGATGAGAGCTAATATGATCGCTCGCAGGTTTGCACGTTGTTCAAGATTAGTCAAGAAAACCTTGTTTCGTGCATATTGCACCTCATTTTACACGTGCAGCCTGTAGTTAGATTACACTCAAAAGTCGTACAGCGCCCTTCGCATTCAGTTTAATAATGCGTTCCGGGTGTTGATGGGGCTGTTCCGCTTCTGTAGCGCGTCAGGGATGTTTGCTGAAGCTCATGTCGATTGCTTCTACGCTACGATGCGAAAAAGATGCGCCTCCCTGGTGCGCCGGGTGCGAACCAGCCCCAACATTTTACTGCAGTGTATCGCAAGCAGACTGGACTGCGTCTATGTGAATCGCTGCTGCAAGCTCTCCACTTCGGTGTTGAGCTTGTAGTAGTGATTCGCCTTTAACTATAAGGCACTGTAGGTTAGGTTAGGATAAGTTTACTAACATAGCTGTTAAGAAATATTGTTACTAACACATTTGAGTCATTTGTTACTTGTATTTGAAATATAAATAAATAATGTATACCCTGTACCCCTGTGTCCCTGTGTGTTACCTGAAGAGTTTCTTTGTTTGCTTGTACGCGCTAATGTCTGGCTTTGCCATTTCATAAGCCTATTCTTGAGGAAGGTAATGGGCTATGTCCCATTACTCAAAACCCTTTAGTGCCTAGCATAAAGAAAAAAAGTCAGAAAGAACGCTGAACAAAACCTAAATAATTTAGGAAAAAATCGGGTTTCTTTCAAATTAAACCTCAAGTGAAACCATGGGGCACAACTAGTTTATAATAAAATCCGTACAGATCCTAAGCAAACTCAACAATATTGTATCACAAACGAATTTTGCATGCGGTCCTCAAGAAATTCGATAGTGAATATGCAGACACATTAAAATTGAGAGCAATTCAAAATTTCTATTGGAATAATATGCTACGAAATTCAAACCGCATTGATTCTTTCGATGCAATGAGGTCTTTATACTTTACGACTGTAAAAGATAACTCGCTGCTCTCAAAGCAGTGACTGAAAACATCTTGAGGAAACCGGTATGTCTTAGAACCAAAAAAATCGAACATCTATCTACCCACACTGGGTCCGCGTGCTGGATTACGCCACACTATCTCTCACTGACAGGAGGAACGGTAATGGAACGGAGGTGTCTCAGAACTGTGGTCACAGCCGTTGATATGGGATAAGCGAAAGGAAGGAAAAAAGAGCTTTGCCCTGCAGTGGGACAAATATGGCTAATAATGGTAATAATAGATATCTAGTCTTTTTCATCAGTCTTGCTCAGTCAATTATCCGATCGCCTGGTTTAAAAAAAATCTTATAGGTACCCATTTTAAAATTTTTTAACTGGTGGATAATTAGAAGACATAATTTTCTTCTTCTTCCATATTTCTATTAGCTACTTTACGCAACATGTTACGTCAACCTCAAATAAGTTGGAACAAGAACAAAATAATGATGACTGTAAACAATTTGATTGTCCAGACACTGCAAAACAGATCTTAAAAATCCTATTCGATTTTCTCAAAAACTGTTATAAAATCGATGTTTACCAATATACTGAAGTGAAGAAAAGATATAGAAGGTTATCCGAATGATATAATCTGTTGTCGGGCACGTTTTCACACCGCCTACATGTCTCTGTGTCTAGTGAAGCGAGACGTGCTTCACAAACAATCAATAATGTACTACTTACATAACATTCCAATCTATTTGAATTTTCATCGCGAAGTTGAGCGTCTTTAACTAGTCTTAAATTATCTACAAGACCTGAAAAACGCCTGAACTTAAAGTACACCTACTACAATTTCTTCATGCAATGAACTGTCAGTTCAATATTGGCTTCTCTTTAAGAGGGCTCTTCACGGTTTATCTTTCGTCAACGCGAGCGTAATTGAAAAGCTTGTTGTTTCATCCAACGCAACGTAAGCAAAACACAAGCTAGTAATAACATGGAACAAAATTGGTGCGTGGTGATTTTATAAAACTTGTTCCCGGGATTAGAAATACGTATTTTTAAAAGGCAGGTCACAAATAAAAAAAAAGAAATACTGTTTAGAATTTCCATTACATATGCGCAGTTTCAACATAGATGTTTTCGTTACTTTTTCAGTGTATGAGTACATTGTAAACGGTCAAAGTACGGATAAAATTTGTGCAACAAAATCTGATTTTCGGACGTCTTTACTGAAATAGTTTCGCAAAAAACTTTGTTTAAAACATGAAAACCTAGATAGAAACTGAAACCAGATACGTATGTGTTCATAACATCTGAAAGAAAAATTATTATATCGCCATAATTACGTACTCACGGCTACATATCAAGCTATACATTTCCAGTTTAACAGACCTCGCATTGTATAGGCTTTTTATACAATGAGAAGTCAAGTTATACTGGAAATGTTTAGCTTTATTAATTGTTGCCGTGTGTACGAGCGTTTGTGTGAGAATTCTGACAGCATGGCCACTCTTAATATGTGCAGCTCTCCTCGGCCCAGCAACTTCTAGCTCTCTCTAACAAGGGCCAATTCTTTGATCTCTTACTACATCATAATCTTTTTACACGCTTCATATTAGCTTCACTTGTATGTTTGCTTGTAACCGACTCCTTATAGCGCGATTTTGACCCACTTTAAACGACCAGATTTCATTCAAACTTTGCACACCTGTCAAGGACCGATGACAATGCAATAATTTCATAAATTTGTGCCATTATCGTTGCCAGGGTTACCAGGACAGCAAAAAAACTGTCTTCGAAAACTACGCTGACATACGTCACAAACTACGCTGGTATACGACACAAACTACGCTGACATACGTCACAAACTACGCTGACATACGTCACAATCTACGCTGACATACGTCTCAAAATTCGAAACACCCTAAAAAATAGAAAATAAATAATAGTTTAAAAAAACTAAAAAACACGAACACAAAATAATGGAAAAAAATAATAGTTTAAAAAAACTAAAAAACACGCTTCCATTGAAAACCAAACTAAAAAGTACAAAATAATGGAAAAAAAGCGTTGGGTGCTTTTTAAGGTATTTTTTAAATGATATCAGGCACCCCACGCTTTTTTGCCATTATTTTGTACTTTTTAGTTTGGTTTTCAATGGAAGCGTGTTTTTTAGTTTTTTTAAACTATTATTGATTTTCTATTTTTTAGGGTATTTCGAATTTTGAGACGTATGTCAGCGTAGTTTGTGACAGTTTTTTTGCTGTCCTGGTAACCCTGGCAAGGATAATGGCACAAATTTATGAAATTATTGTATTGTCATCGGTCCTTGACAGGTGTGCAAAGTTTGAATGAAATCTGGTCGTTTAAAGTGGGTCAAAATCGCGCTATAAGGAGTCGGTTACAAACAAACATACAAATATACAAACATACAAACATACAAGTGAAGCTAATATAAAGCGTGTAAAAAGCGTTCCATTATTTTGTACTTTTTAGTTTGGTTTTCAATGGAAGCCTGTCTTTTAGTTTTTTAAACTATTATTTATTTTTCTTCTTTATTTGAGCTTTATTAAAATCAAAATCAAAAATCAAAAGTCATTTATTCAAATTAGGCTGAGGATCAGCACTTTTCGAACGTCAAAGATACATAAGACAGTCCCCCCAAAAAGCCCGCCCTTCACTATTTATTACTGTCTCTTTCTACTCTTCTCTCACTTTCTCTCATGTTGTTTACGAATGCGTAGTTTATAATAATATCTACAGATTTTGAGGTATATTGACACGTAACCTTGAACGTATCTACCTACACCGTCAAAATGTTTGGAAAGGGGTTTTTTTTATAAGCGATGAAAAGTTTGCAACTGTGATGGGTCTATAATAATGTACTGAGTTCATTTTCATTTATTTCAAGTTCTAAAAATATGGATTGCTAATTGTGCAAACAATAATAGAAATAAGTAAAGGCACATTTTGAATATTTGAAATAACTACTAGACAAAGACGCTGTTATCACAGAACTGACGTCAGGACTATGTTAATTCATTCTAGTGCTATACATTGTCCATACCGTGTGACAAGGACGGAAATTATCCCTTCCAAATCTTTAAAAGGTTCTCCATTTTCCATCGATATTACAAATTCTTAGTATTATTTTACTATTCCTTTCTTGAATTACATTATTTGTTCTCACCTTTCTAATATTTAGTCATCATGCGTATTAATTGCAACAGTTTATGCGTTGATGACATTTTTTTTGCATTCTGATTGTATTTTTAACCGACGAAAAAAAACGGAGGAGATTATCAATTCGACGCGTATATTTTTTTTTTGTTTTTTTTTTTTTTTATGTATGACCACGCATAACTTTTCACATAGTGTAGTTTTTTATTGGAAAGGGTATACTCCGAAGGTGGTCCCATATAAATTTGGAAAACATAATCGAACCCGGAAGGGTCGGAAAACAGGAGATGATTGATTGTTCACTCATTGATTTTAATGTATAACCACGTATAACTTTATACAGAGTAGTCCGATTTTGATAATTCTTTTTTCATTGGATGGGATATACCTTGCCCAGTATTATTAATACATTAAAACTACCAGAAATTATAAAATAAAAACTTTTTAACAAAAAATGAAATCGCCCAAAAAACTGAAAATTAAAAAATATTAAACCTTAAAATTATGAGTTGGCGCTGAAAAATCAATGAACAAAGATCACTCAAAGCGCCGACTCATAATTTTAAGGTTTATTCTTTTTTGATTATCAGTTTTTTCGGTGGTTTAATTTTTTGTTAAAAAGTTTTTTTTCAATATCGTATCGTGCAATGTAAAAGTCTTCCCCCATCGTATCATGGTAAACCAATATAAGAGGCCAGGGGTACGTTCATCCCCTCTTAGTAGCTAAGCTGAGCATTTTCGATGTCGCATTATATCTATGGAGGGTTATTCTTGAAATTGTCGGAGATGTTATCAATATTTATTGAATGTTCGGAGAAGAAGGTAGTCGCAGATCATTTTGGTTTTGTTGTCATTATGCGGAGGATTACTAAGCTGTTGAAAGGTAGTGTCAACTATTTGTTTTTATTATAGGACCATAACAAAATACTGTTATGAATGCGAGCCCTTTAAAGGAGACCTGGGCTCAGATAAACTGACAATCTATCAGAGACTTGCTAACTGGACAGACTTTGTCCTGTTCCTTAGAACACGATCAAACTATTCAGAGACTAACCCGCACTCAAACACACACACAAAAAAAAATATTTGAATCTGTTCAGACGTTTAAAAAGATTAGTTATGTACACACGTACTGGAGAATTATATACATGTACATACGAGTATTAAGGTAACAATGATGAAAATATCAAATATAAACTAGCGAACCCCTCAACCCGAACCTTTTCAAGGTTATGTTCTATCATTTGCAAAATTCCATCCAAATCCGTTGAACTTCATCAATCCGTTTTAGCGCGAAAGCCAATCAAATAAGCATACAAAAATCAATTATTTTCTATACACAATATTAGTTAGGATTGAACTAAGCTTTTAGATAGCTTATGCCAATTCAATAAAGTAGTTTTTACTGAACCATCGTCATTGTAAAGTTGCTGTAGACCAGCCTTTCTTGAATTACAAAACGCTTTAAAAGTGAATGCCCCTTTTAAGGCCTCTTAAAACCAGCTTGACAAATATATAGACATGGTAGCTCGTTTAAAAGTTAATCACGTTGTAAAATTATATACTTTCAGTTGCCTGTCCATCTTTTATCTAACCGCCCGATAGTGACCCTTTTTCAAGTGACTCGTGGCATACTAAACAGTTTTAATTGTCTACTAAAATTTCGCATTTTGTTTTTGATCTCTTAAAGGTTAAAAACCTTTACTGATAAAGAGAAAGAGTATTGTAACTGAACGCGAATCGTACATTTAAACCTGTCTAAACCACGATCAAAAGATATCAGAATTATCTTTGTGATGGAAAATTGTCATTAACAGCTTTTGGATGAGGGCTGATCGGTTCAAATTTTTGTGATAGATATTTTGTGGATATTAAGGCCAGAAATGTTCGTGGTAGTAGAATAGTGGTAATCGTTGAAACTAAGGAGTTGTAGTTCGCAGGCTAGACCTTTTATCACCACTGCTCTGAAAACGTTGAAGGAAAACATCGTGAAGAAACCGGCAAATTCTGGAACCAAAGACATGCCCACACCACACCCATTCACAGACATGTGGCATCCACCAACCCGCGTGGTGGAATACGGTCCACTTCTTCTCAACTAGATGAGATCTGGGTTCCAGCTTTGGGAGCATTATTCGCTGACAGACTGTTGCCACTGAGTCACCACTGCTCTCGATTTTTTTAAATAATATAATAATAATATTTTAGGACAACCAACACAACGTTTTCTGATCCCAAATTAGGCAGAGCCTGTACTATGGTAACCAGACAACTGATAAACATACTTAAATATTTCCAAATACATACACATACATATTATAGATAAATTACACTCAGACACGGGACAAATAATTGTGCTCATCTCGCAAAGATTTGTCCTGGGTGGGAACCGAACCCACGACCTCAGTCTTAGTAGTCAGGGTCACTAACCACTAGACTAACAGGCCCGTCAAAATGTAACTCAATTTTAAATTAATGTTTTTTTTTTTGTACTCACCCATCTATATTAATTTGCACACCTCATTAGGTTATAATACAATGTACTTTTTAAACCAGTACCACCTTTCTTATCGTGTATTATGCAAATAAATTATTTGATTTGATTTGATCTCCTATGCCACCTCTGCTCTTATGCCATTTAAACGGAGGCAATAAGTGATAGAGACCTCACGAATCGGAATGTTACTTTATTTTCTGCCTACTTCAACATTTATGTATATAAGGCGCATGTTCCTACTTACTTACGTATTAATAGTTAATGGAAAGGATCCCAATACGTCAGTACCTTTCACTCATCTTATTAGGAAATATGTTATGCATCGCTTGATAGATATGAGCAGACGAAGCGAAAATACATAATGTTACATACGATAGTTTATTACCTCCATACTTTTGTTTTATTTCTCTTTACTTATTGCTCGGTAAGGGATTGTTTCTTATGAGTTACTGATACTTGAGTTACGGTTGTAAGAGAAACAAATAAAAAAAGGAGCACCGGAAAATGTTTTTTCGTATAAGTACCTGTGCTCTCAAAATGGTGAACGAAAACATTATGAGGAAACTGGCATGTCTTAGGAATCAACTCTCTAAACTCTAATACTGTAGATTTGTGACAAAAGATTAGTTCGGGGCCCAAAAGAGGAATACATAAGAACACGATTTTATAGTTGTGCTTACTCCCGGTGTACTTTTATCCTTCAAAAATCTATACTAATATTATAAAGCTGAAGAGTTTGTTTGTTTGAACGCGCTAATCTCAAGAAGTACTGGTTTGAATTCAAAAAATATTTTTGTGTTGGGTAGCCCATTTATTTTGAGGAAGGCTATAGGCATGCTATATAACATCACGCTGCCACCAATAGGAGCGGGGCAGCAATGAAAATTATTGCAAAAACGAAGACCACGCAAGGGCAGGTTATTCGATGCGGGATGGGATGGGGGAGCAATAAATATCACTCGGAAGAAGTCGCGGGCAGAAGCTTAGTTCATAAATCGGGAGTAGGGATAATTTTAAAGTTTCGAACTATTTTCGGACGGCCTCATATCTTTGTTGACGGACTGAAATAATAAATGATTTAATTTTTGCAAATAGGTAACAAACACTTTTAAACGTCAGCCACATTTTTAAAACTAGATGATGTCGGCGTTTCCTATCTGACTACTCTGAGAAGAAACGCCGAAACAAACTCTAAGGTCACAGTCTCTTTTAAAGTGCAGACATAATCTTGTTCAGATCATGTGGACTTGTGCCTGAAAAGGTCTTTTCAGGAATAAACCATGCAAATTGAGTGGACCTATGCAATCAGTGCACTTATTTAACAATAATCATGCCGCTCAACTCAGAACTTAAGGAGCTCAAAGATTTGACGAATAAAAAAAAAACACTACAAAGTCAAAAATAACTTTAATTTCGGAATTCGGTGTCTTAGGATCTGTATTTAATGTTTTTTGCCACCGACTTCCGAAATTAAAGTTATTTTTGACTATGTAGTGTTTTTTTAAGGAAGTCGGTTGTTATTTTTTTGTAAAAAGTTTTTATGTTTAACGTTTTAGTTATGGTAGATACCCCGCACTAATCTAATCGCGTTATTCGTTCATTTGTCGCGCAAATACTTAATGCAAATTTAAGACTTATGTGGTTTTTACATGGACCTCATTGTCCAAATGGAACCAAATTACCATTCGGGAAGCACCAGCTTTCAAATAAAAAAATAATCATCAAAATCGGTTCACCCAGTCAAAAGATATGAGGTAACAAACATAAAAAAAATATATAAAAAAACCCTCCTCCTTTTTTTAAGTCGGTTAAAAACATCAAAGAACGGACATTTGGGTAGAGTAGGCTTCCTGTATCGAAAATTACAAGACATTGTGTCATCCACCAACTCGCACTGGGCCCGTTGGGTGAATTTCGGACACCCTTTATCACAAAAAGTAGGCAAGTGCCCCAGTAGCGGGCCCGTTGTGGACTGATAATATACCTGTTAAAAATACAAATTGATCGGTACAACAAATGACAAAATAATTATGTTTTGATTCTCTTCCAATCCTCTCATTCTGCTGAATACCTACAAAAAAAGGTACATACCTGTAAGGTAAATAATTTCCCAATCATTGTGCATATTATGCATTTTACCAACATGCTGTGATCTCCAATCCGCCTGCCAAACGTGATGATAATTGCAAATCCCCAATATGGGGAGGCGTATGTCCAGCAGTAGACGTCTTTCGGCTGAAATAATGATATGGCACCACTATGCCAGCAATGATTTTGTTATGAACCTAATTTCTTCAAAAACCATTTAGTATACTTTCAATTATTTTTCAATAAACTGTCGAACTTACGCAAGCAATATATCGAAAATTTCTGAGAATCTCTCTCATAAAATAAACTTAAACTGTGTGTGTTCATGTTGTAATACTCTATTTTCTGTTCTGAGATAAATCGAGACGCAATACGGATATGAATCTGCAAGACTGCAGTCCATGTTGTAGAGGATTTAATAATATTCTAAAATAAATATGCTACAGCTCTTCTGGTTTCTCAAAGGCTGATAAGTCATGGTAGTTTTAATTTGTTTACATACAAATATAAAATCCTGTAATTTTTGCAAAAATATTTAACCTAATCGAAATAAAGTTGTAAATTCAAAAACCGGCCAAGTGCGAGTCGGACTCGCGCACCGAAGGTTCCGTACAAACTTGCAGGTATTCACGGTTTATGTATAAGGTTTATGTTTATGAAATTAAATGGTTTTTTTTAAATATTTGTGTTGACTGAATGAAAGGTAAATTGTGGTTTACGATTTATGATGTATTAAAAAAAAAACTACTTACTAGATCTCGTTATTTTCGGTGAAAGTTTACATGGTAATGTACATCATATTTTTTTTTTTAGTTTTATCATTCCCTTATTTTAGAAGTTACGGGGAGGGGGGGGGGACACACATTTTACCACTTTGGAAGTGTGTCTCGCGCAAACCATTCAGTTTAGAAAAAAATGATATTAAAAACCTCAATATTATTTTTGAAGACCTATCCATAGATACCCCACACGTATGGGTTTGATGAATTATTTTTTTGAGTTTCAGTTCTATGTATGGGGAACCCCAAATATTATTGTTTTTTTTTTCTATTTTTGTGTGAAAATCTTAATGCGGTTCACAGAATACATCTACTTACCAAGTTTCAACAGCATAGCTCTTATAGTTTCGAAAAAAAGTGGCTGTGACATACTCGGACAGACGGACAGACAGACGGACAGACAGACATGACGAATCTATAAGGGTTCCGTTTTTTGCCATTTGGCAACGGAACCCTAAAAATTGGCTAGAAATATTACCAGTGCGCAAAGGACAATGCTCATGGATGTATGGAATCCCGTACCAAGCTGCATCAAAATCAAACTTTGTTTTTATATACTACATTGATCACATTAACTCCTACAAAAGTTCTTTTTGAAAAATAAACCCAGGTTTCGGAGTTATTTTATAAAATCAATATAACCTAAAAACTAGGTCTATTTTGTTCGACGCTACCAACGACGTATTTTATATACCAACTTAGGCACGTTATGACGGACATTATTGCTCTGAAAGCAGCGTAATCCACTTATGTAGGGAAGAATTACGCGAGAATTAGTGAGCCGGTAATATGGGTAACATATCATTGGACGCCACCGCGATCACACTCCCACACCAACACTAATACCATTATCAGCAGTCTATAATGTTCATACTGCTGGGACACAGGCCTCCTCTTAAACTCACGACGTACTTACTACTCGTAAGTCGCGGCCGCTACCACTGGGCCACCACTGCTCACCAATACCAATTAAACTTAACATTATCATAAATAAGGGAGACCAGTCAGACTGATAGGTAGATGATAGAAAAATGAAACAAACAAGTCCATTTGGGTTTTTATTAGGGATCAAAGTCAAAAATATTTATTTAAAATACTTTTACATAAATCACAGAACATATTTCTGAAAAAAATCATCTGAATCTATTGCCGGCGCAGTTACGTCACTATACCGTACCCAGCTCAAATACCACACTATCATGATTACATGAGCACAGCAGCCCACTGTTCGCTTACCGACGAGGCAGCTGCAGCAATAACCTACTATGGTTTCTAATGTATTGGCCACAGCAACATCTCTGCTAATCAATAAATACATGTGATAAGTATGACTGTTGACATGTCTTGATTTAATCCTACCTCTTAAGATGTAAAGCCCTAAAAGCCTAAAGCCCTAAAATCAAAGGTACATATCTTCATCGATAGAATTATTTACCTCAACTGAATAAATACCAGTCCAACAGATGTGTTCCCCATAATAAGATCTAGCCTGTTTGAATTGGTAGGTCCCAAGAGCTAACCATTTTAAATCAGTTGTTGTCAATCATGGAAAGTGTGCAGGACGCCCATAGATTGATTAAGTAATAATGTGTATTGTACAGGACACCCATAGCATAGATCGCTTATGTGATAATATACATTCTATGTACTGTAATAATATGTATCTATGTATGATCAATGTAAATAATAGCACCTATAAGTTAGTTTAGATATAGTTTGATTCTATTCAATTTAGGAACTAAGAATCTTTGTAATTGCGATCTATTCCGGAGTCAAGTTTGGTCAAATCAGAACGTGTCGAAACCTGTCCAAACCTCGAGACGCTCTTGCCTGCCTCTGATTGGTGGACTCGGAGTCGATCGCAAAAACCTAAAACTTAATTAGTTATGTCATTGGATAATTTAAAATTTGATAACTCGGCGCAGTCGGCGCAACTTGCACCTATGTGTTTTAACTATAAATATAGGCATGTTCGAATTTTAAGTTAGTTGTAAGAACCACGCCATGGGCGACTGATTAAAGAAATAAATACGTCTTCAAGTTTTAAAGTGAGTTTTAATAAGTGAACCGAATAGTAGTTCCTCCAATCCAGCAAATAAATAGATGTGAGACCTATAAACCTCACATTGTCTGGTCCTTCGCGAGCCGGATTCGAGTGAAAACGCTATTAAACAAGACTCCAGTGTGAACTTATTTGAAGAATATTTATAACAACTCATCAAGAACAATGCCAGTTACGAGGTCTACAGGGAAAAAGGGTAGACAACCGTCGACTACAGCTACAGAACGAACCGAAACCGCTACTGAAAACGCAAATGAAGCAGCGACTGAAACCACTACGGAAGCCACTACAGAAGCCACTACTGAGACTACGACTGAGACGACCACTACGGAGCCTACGATAACGACAGCTGATATATCGGAGGCCCCCGCCGCGACCGAGTCAACAGTTAAACGCACAGCTAAACAAAGAGTCGCCGATGAACCTAAGAACAAAGAAAGTGGTCGCCGTATGAAGTCTACGAGTGAAAAAGTGTCGAAATCGCGTCGCGTAGCTAAAGCCAAGGCGGAGCTAGCACAAAGGTTAGTAGAACTAGCAACCGCACGCCTTGCCGAGGTCGAAGCTGAATCTACCGATGAAGATCTATCCTCAGTGGCCTCGGAAGCTGGCAATGATCAACGAGTGACTACGTGGCTACAAACAAGTCAGCTACTCGCTATCGCCGATCGACCACATGAATCTAACATAAAGTCGTCGACGGAACCTGCAGTTCCAGTGAACGCCGCCGTGTCCTGGAACATCCCGGCGACTTTACCGGCGGGAGTCAGCACTACTGAACCCGAGAACATGCTGCCAGTGAGCACTGCCGCCGCCTGGCAGCCGAACCTTGCGACTGAACAGCCGCACCTGAACCCACCGCCAGTGATCGCCGCCTGGCAGTCGAACCTTGCGACTGAACAGCCGCACCTGAACCCACCGCCAGTGATCGCCGCCTGGCAGTCAAACCTTGCGACTGAACAGCCGCACCTGAACCCACCGCCAGTGATCGCCGCCTGGCAGTCGAACCTTGCGATCGAACAATCGCACCTGAACCGGCTGCCAGTGAGCGCCGCCTGGCAGCAGAACGCAGCGCCTATGCAGCCACACCCGAACCTACAACCAGTGTACACAACCGCATCCTGGCAACCGAACTATGTGCCTGCGCAGCCGCAACCAACGTCAGCGTCGGCGGAACCCGCCGCTCCTTGGCCACAGAACTCGACGTACGTAACCACGAACACATCATGGCAACCGATCTACACTACGGCACCACATCACGACTACACGACGGGCTACGCCGCCGGGACCCGGGTGCCACAGTCTATGCCATCTACGCACACCGCACGTCAGCCTACAACAATGACCGTCCAAGAACCAAGGACGGACTTGAAAGAACTTGCTGCTGCGATCACGCACGCTGTGCAATCTACACAGTACCAGCAGCCCACGAGATACACCGAACTACCCTGTTTCAACGGAGCTCATCAAGACTGGCTCACGTTTCGCGCCGCCTACTATGAGACGGCACATAGACTAACAGCAGGGGAGAACATGTCCAGACTTAGAAGAAGCCTTCGAGGTCTAGCCAAGGAAGCTGTACAGGGTCTATTAATAGTGAATGCAGACCCAAGTGAAGTTATGAAATCACTCGAGCTACGCTTCGGACGTTCAGACTCAATTGCAATGGCTGAGATAGAACGTCTACGAACTCTACCGCGCCTCACCGAATCTCCGCGTGATGTTTGCACCTTCGCTACTAAAGTTGAAAGTATAGTTGGAACTCTGCAAGCACTGAACTGTGGACATTATCTTTACAATCCCGAAGTAACTAAAGCTATTGTTGAGAAGCTCACACCTACCTTGAAGAGACAGTGGTACCAGTTTTCAGCGATGAACTCCAGAACTGAACCTGATCTACTGAAGTTCACCCGATTCATCAAGATCGAAGCTGAAATATGCAGCCCGTACGCCCTGCCTGAAAACATCGCTGCAACCGCACAACCTACTCAACAGAACACGCAGCGACGCCAGCAACGGGTACATGCCACGCAAGAAACTAACAAGCCGAAGTGTGGTTTATGTGAACGACAGGGGCACAGCATCGTGGAATGTGAACAGTTCAAGAAAGCAACTGTCGATGTTAGGTGGGACATAGCTAAGAAGAATCGGTTGTGTTTTCGTTGCCTCAAATACAGAACAAAGCAACACAGCTGTAAACCAAAGAAATGCGAAATAAACGACTGTGTCCACCTACATCACAAGATGTTACACGCCGACAGGAAGAAAGAAGAACCCGAGTGCCCCAACGAAGAACAAGAGAAGGTACATTCAGCGTGGACCCCTAAGGTGTCATTCCTGAAAATAATACCAGTACACCTTTCTGGACCGGCGGGAGCTGTGGATACCTACGCGCTCTTGGATGATGGCTCCACGGTAACACTTATCGACGAGAGCCTGGCCAGTCAGATCGGAGCAGAAGGATCATATGAACCACTACGTATATCATCCTTCGATGGCGAACCCACAATCGACGTGACATCTCGTCGAGTGAACTTCTGCATCAAGGGACGCCAAACAGTTGAACGCAAGTTACAGGCAAGAACGGTGAAGCAGCTAGAGTTGGCTGCACAGAGGATACCTGGAGAAGCAGTCAGGGATTGTGAACATCTTCGAGGCATAGCCAAAGATATAGTGACTGAAGATGCAAGACCCAGACTCCTGATCGGCCAAGACAACTGGGATCTTCTCATCACAATAGAAATCAAAACAGGAAAGAAGAACCAACCAGTAGCATCACTAACGCCACTCGGTTGGGTCCTGCACGGCAGCCACACACGAGCGCTTGGCCACACAGTGAACTTCATCAGACATGCTGACACAGACGACGATCTTCATGAACTTGTGAAGGAATACATCACAATGGATAACATGCAAGTCAATCCAAGGAAACCCATCAATGATCCGGATGAAAAGGCACTTCGTATTCTACAGCACCATACGAGGAGGACCACAGAAGGACGGTACCAAACTGCTCTATTATGGCGAGAGGAGAACATAAAAATGCCAGACAACTACGATAGCGCTATGAACAGGCTCATCAGTGTGGAAAAGAAAATCGATAAAGATCCAGAACTAAAGAAGAGGTACTATGAACAAATGGAAGCACTAGTGTCAAAGGGATACGCCGAACCAGCTCCATCGACCACGTCAGAACATAGGACTTGGTACCTACCTCACTTCGCGGTTTTCAATCCAATGAAACCGGACAAGTTAAGAATTGTCTGTGACGCTGCAGCCAAGACCAGAGGAATATCGCTAAATGATCAACTGCTCACTGGTCCAGATCTTCTGCAATCATTACCAGGAGTAATAATGCGTTTCCGTCAGCACTCAATCGCCGTGACCGCTGATATTACTGAGATGTTCTTACAAATAGAACTTCGACCAGAAGACCGGGACGCTCTCCGCTACTTATGGCGAGGAGACCGAAGAGACAACCAGCCACCTGAAAAATACCGTATGAAGTCGCTGATCTTCGGAGCCTCTTGCTCGCCAGCTACAGCGATATATGTGAAGAACACAAACGCCGAGAGATTCCAACATGACCAACCAGAGGCAGTCGAAGCCATCAAAAGGAAACATTACATGGATGACTATTTGAACAGCTTCGACACGTTAGAAGAAGCAGTAAGAGTCTCACAAGCAGTGCGTAGCATTCACAGCGAAGCACATTTCGAACTCAAGAAATGGTCATCAAACTCTACCGCCCTTCTTGAAGCACTAGGGGAGATAACCGAGACTGAAAACACCATCAAGCTGGAAGACGACATCCAGACAGAACGAGTTCTCGGTCTGATATGGAGACCAATAGTAGACTCACTTGCCTTCAATCTAAACCTAACACGCATACCTCAGAACGTCCTACAGAACGACACGCCTACTAAAAGGGAAGCCCTCCGAATAGTCATGTCCTTATTCGACCCATTGGGACTTGTATCGCCGGTGACCATCAGAGCCAAGCAAATACTGCAAGAAGTTTGGCGTCGTGGAACAGCATGGGACGAAGCCCTAGACAGTGACCTAGCCGCAAGCTGGAGGAAATGGCTCGCTCATCTCAGAGCACTTGAACTTGTCTCCATTCCCCGAACTTATCCAGGCTTCAGCGCTACGGAATCACTACAGCTGCACATATTCACCGACGCAAGCGAATCTGCATACTCAGCAGCATTATATTGGCGAACGGTCACCAGCGACGAAAGAACCTACGTCTGCCTGATAACAGCCAAAGCCAAGGTGGCACCACTGAAGCTAATGTCAATTCCAAGATTAGAGCTGCAAGCAGCAGTGCTTGGTGCAAGAATGGCGACAGCGGTTAAGGAAGAACATGAAAGAGTACCAGAATCAACCACGTTCTGGAGCGACAGCAGAACTACACTGTCATGGATCAGGACTGGAGCCAGGTCTTACAAACCATATGTCGCTCACCGCATTGCAGCCATCGAAGAACATAGCTCCACCAACGAATGGCGCTGGATCCCGACCAAATTGAACCCAGCAGATGACGCTACGAGAGATGTACCCGAACACTATGATGCAGATCACCGCTGGTTCCACGGTCCCGAATTCCTCCGAGGACCCCCAGATACATGGCCAGCTGATGAGAAGAACCCTGTCATAATCACAGGAGAAGAAAGAACCTGCAGCGTCGTACACAAGAAAGTGCAGCTCAGCGAGGCTATACCAAAAGTCAATAGATTCTCGCGCTGGGAGAGGTACCTACGAGCCACAGCACGAGTTCTACAGTTCCTGCAACTCTGCGGCCAATCAGGGGAGAATATTAACTACAAGAGAACCAAGAAGAACAATAGCAACGACCCTGATTGGAGAAGGGGTGAGCAGATGGTGCGGGTCAAACCGAAAGAGAGACTACAGGTCACAAATAATCACCTACCTCTCACTGCTGAACTCTTACACCGCGCCGAAAGTCTGATCCTGAGAGCTTCACAACAACAATCCTTCCAGGAAGAAATAGAAGCCCTGAAGAACAAGAAGCCCATCTCACGAAGCAGTCGCCTACACCCATTGTGCACAGAATTCATCGAAGGAGAGATTCGTCTGAAAAGCAGAATAACCGCCATGACGGACATCACAGAGCGCCTGAAGAAACCCATGATCCTAGATGGAAACCACGCCACGACACGATTATGGATCGAACACGTCCACCGTAAACTACATCACGCGGGTACAGAGACCATAGTCAACGAGTGTCGTCAGCAACATTGGGTGCTACGTCTACGACCAACCGTGAAGAACATTATAAGCAAGTGTCTGCGATGTCGTATAAAGGCAGCCTCTCCCCCTCAACCAATGACAGGGGACCTCCCTTCCTGTCGATTAGCACATCATCAGAGGCCATTCACTTACACCGGCTTGGACTACTTCGGACCATTAACAATCACAGTGGGACGAAGTCATCAGAAGAGGTACGTTGCCTTATTCACGTGCCTGACAACGCGCGCCATACACCTTGAACTTGTGGTATCGCTCAACACAGATTCAGCGATCATGGCTTTACGACGTATGATGGCACGTCGAGGATGTCCAGCACAGCTGTGGTCCGACAACGGGACGAACTTTCACGGCGCCGAAAAGGAACTGCGAGCAGCCATCTTCGCGGCTACAGCAGAGGAAGCGTCGAAGAAGATGATCGACTGGCGATTCATCCCACCTGGGGCACCATTCATGGGGGGCGCCTGGGAACGTATGGTGAGGTCGGTGAAGACAGCACTAGCCACCACAATGAACGAGCGGTTCCCGAGCGAAGAAGTGCTCAACACACTCCTCATCGAAGCCGAACACACAGTGAACAGCCGACCACTTACACACGTGTCAGTGAACCCCGAAGATCCTGAAGCATTGACGCCCAATCACTTCATTTTGGGCGGTCCAGGTCGCATCGCGACTCCAGGGGAATTCGACGACAGTGACTTACGTCTACGAGCCAGTTGGCGTGCAGCTCAAAGGCTCGCCGATATATTCTGGGCCAGATGGCTGAAAGAATATCTCCCAGAACTAAGGAATCGCAGAGAGCCACACACTAAAGGCATAATTCCCAAGGTCGACGACCTAGTGCTCATCGTAGATGGCAACCTCCCAAGAAACATGTGGATCAGAGGACGCATCTGTGCTACATTCCCCGGCCCTGATGGAGTGGTGCGCACAGTGGACGTATCGACGAAAGGAGGTATCCTGCGACGTCCAGTGAAGAAGATAGTGGTGCTATCAATAGACCACGACGATCCTGCACCGGAAGCTACGACTGCGACGCCAGCAGCGGACGACGCACGGCGGGAGGAATGTGCAGGACGCCCATAGATTGATTAAGTAATAATGTGTATTGTACAGGACACCCATAGCATAGATCGCTTATGTGATAATATACATTCTATGTACTGTAATAATATGTATCTATGTATGATCAATGTAAATAATAGCACCTATAAGTTAGTTTAGATATAGTTTGATTCTATTCAATTTAGGAACTAAGAATCTTTGTAATTGCGATCTATTCCGGAGTCAAGTTTGGTCAAATCAGAACGTGTCGAAACCTGTCCAAACCTCGAGACGCTCTTGCCTGCCTCTGATTGGTGGACTCGGAGTCGATCGCAAAAACCTAAAACTTAATTAGTTATGTCATTGGATAATTTAAAATTTGATAACTCGGCGCAGTCGGCGCAACTTGCACCTATGTGTTTTAACTATAAATATAGGCATGTTCGAATTTTAAGTTAGTTGTAAGAACCACGCCATGGGCGACTGATTAAAGAAATAAATACGTCTTCAAGTTTTAAAGTGAGTTTTAATAAGTGAACCGAATAGTAGTTCCTCCAATCCAGCAAATAAATAGATGTGAGACCTATAAACCTCACAGAAAGCTATCTAAATGTTGAGCTATCTATCTATGTCATGGATTTGATCTAACTTGAGCAGGGTGTAGGTTATGTTGTGGAAGAGGTGGCGGCTCAGGATTATTGAGATCTCCACATGGTCCAGCATCAGGCAGATCTAGGCGAATGGAGTCGTGCAGATCATGACGTTGAACTTCTCTTGTAGCTGACCTTCAGCAAGCAGCACATACTCTTTCCAATCTTGATATCTATAAAAATAACATGATTAAATATGTAATACAAAACACAAAACATTTCATAATGGGTTATAGATTGATAAAAGTATGTATTGTAATATGAAGTAACTAGGAATACATGATAATGATCAGGCAGTAATTGTGTCAAAATAGATGATACTATCTAATATTTACATTATTTATTTGTGAAACCTTCACTTATCATGACTCAATATTTTAAACACATCTAATAATAATATTATCACTATCATCTATAGAAAACTGGAGAAAAGAAGAGCAGTAATATAAGTTGAAAAAGGTTTCTTTTTTTTTATGTTGCAACATAAATAAAAATATTTACCAAATGCAGCGGGACATTTCTAACTAAAATGTTTCTCTCTTGTCGGTCTTGTCTCACAGGATCTGTTCTAGTTGCGCAGGCAAAGATAAACTGCCTTCATTGACTGTGTTTGCTCAATCTTGAAGCAGTGTCAAACACTCTGTACAAAGCACACATTCTGAAGACACCTGCAATTAAAACAATGAGTGAAAAAGTGTGATTTTACCCTATAAGACGTTATCTATCTTCTGTAACATATTCAAAGAAATTACACCTACAAGTAATCAAGAGTAAAGCGTTATTTGGCCTCAAACAGATTCGTTTTTTTTCGTTATTTGTTTATTGGATATTCCCTGTGCGAGTCTAAATATGATTTTTTTCATTCTTTAAACATGTTTTGTAAGCTGGTACAGTCATTAAAAGATTAGTCAGGAAATAGGTGCCTGACATTCATAAGTAATTATATATTCAAAGAGTAAAATAAGATCTGCTTACCTGAGTAGGATTTATCCAAGACTGCAACAAGTTAATCATTGGAGTAGACGCTTGTTCTAATGATTATGTGGGTCGATTTCTGGGTATCAAAAACGAGCAATTGATACATCGTCGGTTTTGCCGGGTGACTGATGATGTCAATCGGTCTACTCGAGATATTTGCACAATGAAATACTCACAAAAAAGTACATAAAATACAAACAAGTTCTACTTTTCAAAAAACAATTCAATAATTATTATTCAATGTCAACTCCCAAAAACACATCGCTAAAGCAAACCACAGAGTACATTATACGCAAAATGTCAGACTCAGATGCACAGATAACTAATCGATTCTGTTGCATTTACATCTTTTTTACCGGCTGTTAAGGGCTAATTAACCAAAGATCAATAATGATAATCTTTTAAATAGAGATTTTATTCTATTGTAGTTTTATTAAATTAATGTAGAATCGGCAGAGTATTTTTTTTTACAATGATAATGGCACTTTTAAAAATTAAGGTTGTTAATCATATATCGTGTGAAGTGAAACGGAACGTCATTTATAAGGATAAAACAATATCCATACTTTTAAACTCAAAAATAAATATCCTGTTCAAAAACAAAATCCCGGACGCGTAATTTCGTAAAAAAATATGAAACTAATTACTACAAAATTTTGGTCTTGATGCGTGAGACTTTTTGGTACCACTTTTGAGCATTCTCCTTTTAACAAATTAAACTTAAACGAGTTATATACCGTGACATTTTAGTCGTCTTACAAAGATTACTCAATGTATCCGACATAATATACCTCTAGGCGTGATTAAAAAAATGTATCAATCAAATTAAGATAAATATTAGGTCTAAGAAAAATAAATAATTATTAGAATTATGAAACATCCTGTTAATAATGTTTACGTATCAGATGGAAGAGAACCTAACTACCCAGCGCACGAGTCGACAAGATCATTCCATTTTCCATGAGACAGTTCCGTGTGTGAAAATTGTTTAAAAATATAAAACTTACATTTTAAGTCACAAATCACCTAAAAGTGTTACTACGGATATGGATCTGCAACACTGCAGTCCATGTTGTAGAGAATTTAATAATATTCTAAAACAAATATGCTACAGCTCTTCTGGTTTCTCAAAGGCTGATAAGTCATGGTTGTTTTAATTTGTTTACATACAAATATAAAATCCTGTAATTTTTGTAGCAAAAAAAAAAAAATGTTTATTTCAATTACATACTTTTTTTAACATAAATGATTTGGAGATCACCTTTTAAGCATTTATATGCTTGTGTTAGGTGACTCCGCACTTCCACTTAACGTAACACAGAGTATGCAATTAAAAAATAAAATAAAAGAAAACAGAATAATGAAATAAAATACAGAAAAATCAAAAGGGAAGGAGCGCACTTGTGTGATGTATGCGAGTGGGTTTGAGTGTGTGTGTGTGTGTTTGTGTTCGAGAGTATAGAAAAATATTTAACCTAATCGAAATAAGGTTGTAAATTCAAAAACTGGCTAGAAATACAGGATACGTTTTTAACCAGTGCGCAAATTTTAACAAATTAAACTTAAACGAGTTATATACCGTGACATTTTAGTCGTCTTACAAAGATTACTCAATGTATACGACATAATGACATGCGTGATTAAAAAAATGTATCAATCAAATTCATCAAAAACACACACCCACACACATGACACATATTTATTCAATTACTAACACTGCAATTAAAGATTATTGTTAAAATAATTAGTGCCAATAAGGGTTATATTTAATAATATAAATTTTATTAGTATGTATGTATTTATGTATCTATTATTTAGAATATAAACATCTGTTTAGCAATTTTAGCACATCGTATGTTTACACCATTGACATACCCATTTTATGTCCAGACTTATCACTGTCCATACCATGGTTGCCTGGAAGAGATCGCATAAAGCGATAAGGCCGCCCATTGTATA
The DNA here is from genome assembly GCA_947507805.1 of Aporophyla nigra. NCBI lineage: Eukaryota > Metazoa > Arthropoda > Insecta > Lepidoptera > Noctuidae > Aporophyla > Aporophyla nigra. The sequence goes on along the minus strand of OX382304.1, from coordinate 21,644,479 downwards.
TTTTGTAGTCATTGTAATGTTTTTTTTTGTTTTGTATTTTAATGGTGTACAATAAAGTATATAAATAAATAAATAAATAAATATATTCTACCGCATTTAATAATGTGCGAGTACATAATTTTCTACAAAATGTATCTCAGAATGGGGGGAGTCCTGGTGTCCTGAAATACAGGCCTTACGTTTAGCTTAGGCACCAGTCTCCCACAATGTAATTATTGAAATGTAGTAGTTATGTATACTGTGTTAAATGTTTTTTGACTGGACTGTTAGTCTAGTGGTAAGTGACCCTGACTGCCAAGACTGAGGTCGTGGGTTCGATTCCCACCCAGGACAAATCTCCGTGTGATGAGCACAATTATTTGTTTTGTGTCTGGGTGTAATTTATCTATAATATATCTGTATTTAGAAATATATAAGTATATTTATCAGTTGTCTGGTTGCCATAGTACAGGCTCTGCCTAGTTTGGGATCAGATAACGGTGTGTTGGTTGTCCTAAGAAGATATTATTATTATTATTATATTGTGGCGAGAAAATAAATCTTATCTTATCTTAATTAAGATAAATATTAGGTCTAAGAAAAATAAATAATGCACTAGAATTATGAAACATCCTGTTAATAATGTTTACGTATCAGATGGTAGAGAACATAACTAATAACTACTCAGCGCACGAGTCGACAAGATCATTCCATTTTCCATGAGACAAAATATCAATTACAAACTACGTTATGCGTCATCATAATGAATAATATTGTTTATTAATTCAAATGTTCATGTTTTTTTCTTATGGATGTGTAGTAATCATTGGATACATGAAGTGGGCTGCCGTTGTAAGACGACTAAAATGTCACGGTGTATTAATCATGCAATTTTTATTTTGGTATATCTTAGTACAAAAAAAATTAAGTTATCGTTAACAAAAAAATACTGGTTAAACTGGTTTTTATGGTAACTTGCACGCGACGGCGAGGGTGAATGACCGAGTGTAAAAAAATCGTGTGTAGTGCATGTGACATGGTTCTTTGGTACACATTGACATTGACGGCGCCGAGCCGTAGTGCTGTCATGTCGTCAACAATATGTCATAGTGAGCCTTTCAACACGAACTACCATGTGTGTCTACACACGGCCAAAAAACCGTAGTATTTAATGGCTAGAAAAATGTATAGGCCTAACTCTCAGTTTTTGAATAAAGAATCTCGTCCAACTCTACTTTCGCATTACATCCATATATTATAACTAGAGATCGGATACTCAGATGCATATTCACCTAAAGTTGAAATGTTGGCTAATATGGAATGCGCGTTTTTACCGTGTGTTGTGTGTTGTTTTAACTAACACATACCACCCTACACTTACGTTATACTTTAATTTTAAATAATTTTGATGATCCAAGAAACCCGGCTTTAAAAAAAATACGAAGCCACTTCCGTGCTTTCACAGCTAAATAATAACATTAGGTAAATATGCATCCGAATATACGATCACTGATTATAACATAATTATAGTAGTTATAAAATTGTTTCCTAACATGCTGGATCATTGTAGTCCGAAAGTAAATAACATAATAATAATTATTTTAGGAAAGGTGAAATTATTCCGCAAAAACACGAACGTAACGACGAATCTATTTTTTTAATCAAATAAGTACTGCTAAAGTAGGATTTTACAAGTTTCAATTTTTATATTATCAATTCAGATATCAGCGGGGTAATTGCGTAACTGACTAAAAATAGGAAAGGTTTTCATTTTAACAGTTCAACAACATACATTTCGATATTTACGTTCTTAAGCAAACACATTTTTCGAAGGTATGAAGCAATGGAATAACAACCTACAAAATAACTCAGATTCTGATAGTGTAACGCAATTAGGGAGCGCGTGTTATCCTCACTTGGCTATCTTTGTGATACCCATGACCAAAAGAAATGTTTGGTATACCTAAGTTACTTTTGAATATTTTGTTACCTACAATATCTATCGTGTTCTGTAGTTTCTGCTTACCCCCGTGGAAATAAAGCGTGAGTTTATATAATATCTATCAACCTAATACGGACTCGAATTCCACTAATTAAGAACATAATTGACTGTCTTATTTATTTATTTATTTATTACTAGCCTGCACTGTCCCACTCCTGGGCAAAGGCCTCCCTCCACTTCTTCCAACTATCGCGAAGCCGCGCGTCCTGCTCCCGTTGACTGTCTTATAACTAGAATATCGAGCGCCGTTCTCAGAAACTAATCTTACACGTGCCTTCATTATAAACTAATTAGAGATAAGCAAACTATTAATAATAACTAAAAACTAACATGTCATACCACTTTGTCACATATTAGAGTTTTGAAAGTCCTTACCAAAGCTTCAAAAGTTAAAACTTACGATAGCACAACCCTAGTAGGTTTTAGAAGCAACTTGACACGGGAAACTCGACCATATACCTAACACATTTAGAACAAATCATTCCAAATTCGAATGCATTATTCAATTTGTCGGACTAATTCAAATACCGACTTTACTTTGCCGCCCAATACATGAAACTTCATTCAATTTCACACCGTACGTTCATCGAAATAAGATTGTAATATAATTTTTTGGGGTACTAAAATAAGTTGGTCTGAGCATTAACTATGGGCGCTCACTGAGATCCGTTTTGAAACCCAATTTGCATGTAAATTCATCGAAGTCGGTTCAGATTAACTTTGGGATAGGAGTTATTGAACGCATTCCAGGGTTTGCTCTGAAACAAATTTTATTTGGGTGCTTACGTAACGTTGGTACGTGTTTTTAAGCAATTTAATTTAAGAATAAAAAAAAAACAACATCCCAAATTGCCACTCAAGTTTTAAGCACCGAACGAAGTACTTATTTTGATTACTTAGTATCTAAAAATAGGCATTCATTTTAGTTGAAGTTTAAATTAATTAGTTAAAAGTAAAGTGAGGGAAATTAATTATTAAAGCTTAGAAAATTTAATACCAGCTTAAAATTGTTCGTTTATTTTAATCCCACCTGTCATTATTTTGTATGAATTGGATATAACACAACCAATTCACGTAGTGTGTCACTTTGCTTAACTACAAATATCACTGACCCATTTGTGAATTCATTATTATTATTACTACAATACAATTTTAGTCTTTATTATTTAACTATTATAAATTCAAATTTTATTCTCTATATTCATAATATTGATAGGTTGAAACTGGGTGAACGCTTGTCAGCGGTTTAGGTGCTATGCGAATATGTAACACCTCCCCTCGAAGATAAGCAATTATTTCGAAATCTTGGGCGAAAGAGATGATGAAATGTTGCTGTGATCAATCCTTATCTTGCTAGGACTGACTTTATTTTGTTCTTGGATTTCAGCATAATTTCCTGAATCATCCGTTTCTTTTGGTTGATTGGTTCATAAAAAATGAAGACGTTTCGCTCGGTGTCGTCGGTACATCAGTGCAATGATTAGTGCAGTTGCACCGGATAACAGTAAGTAGATTGGAATCGTGGTATGGTAGAGACTTGTATCAATTGTTTCTTCCAGTTTGACTGGAGTTTGTAGCATGATCTTCGTGTTTACAGAGTGCAGGCTTCCTAGGTCAGCAGAGTTTAAGATGATTGGTGTCTCATTTGGTACTTCTAAAACTTCGGAATATGTAGGCAATTGCATAATTTCTAAAGCAAATCCCTTGATGTGATTATTGGAGTTCGCTATAGTAAATTCGGGCGTCTTAATGTAGCAGTTGTATGGAATGATAGCTAAATAACTTCCTTCAAGGGTTTTGTATGTTTCCTGTTTGCATGATATCTTTACTTTAGTCGGACGTGGAAAGCTCATAGTGTAATGTTTCTCGTCGAGTGTTTCTACAGCTTCTTTCTTCAAGGCGACTGATGATAGTTTGCAAGTTGATAGAAGTTCTTGCTTGGTGATAAGATGCTGGATACAATCTGAGTCATCTTGAGTATTGTATTTTAATTTTTCCTCGCAGAGGTACAGGGAATCTATCTTCGGGCATTCAGCCTCCATGTACCTGGAATCTTGTCCAGAAATCGCGATAAAAGGAGAGGTAGGTAAAAGGATTTTGTTATACTTGTTAGGGACAAGGGACAGTTTATAGAGGTTATAGATTGAAGGAAAGGCAATCGGTACCTTAAAGACTAAAACTATCTGATCACCTACGTAAAAGTATCCTAACTTAATTATATCATAATAGTTTCTTAATTCTATGTTAAGGATTTCATGATTGGAATATAAAATCCTTAGTTTATCTAACATATATCTAATCTCCTTTAAACTAACTACCGTATGCGGTGTGCTTAATGCACGTATAAACGCTAGAGTATACTCTAGTCTACGGAGTTCCTCGAATAAGTTGTCTATGTAATCACTTAGAATAATTAAATGCTGAGCCATATGGGCGTAGTGAATAAAATCGAAGTCAGCTGTACTATTGATTATACGATTTAAGACATTTCCTATCTTTTCCTGATTTTTAGTTATGTTAGTTAGTAAGTTGGCATTACGTAGAACCCAAGCTTGCGATAGACTGACGTGCTGATTAATTTGAAACTCCATCTTGTGTTCGTTTTCCTGAAGGTTTTTTATGGCATTATTATACTTGACTGCATCCGTCTGATCTAAATTACCGGATATGCTCTTAATAACGGAACCGAGTCCATCGATAAGTCCTCTTTTATGACGAGTATGTTTAAATGATTCTAGTTGTGTAAATATTTTAGTTAACTTAGATGTTAAGTAATTCATATGTGGTTCAAATAATAGGGACGTTTTATTATTTAGTTTAGGTCTAATGTCGGACAATTGTTTGTTGACTATGTCTATTTGAGATTGTATGCTATCGAGATTAACGTAATTAAGGAAGGAATGGTAATGGGAAATGATACGCGTCGTTCCTAAGTTAAACGGAAGTATACCAGGGCCATTTCCCAAGGGATCAATCATTACTTCTTGTCCTTGCGTCATTCGGAGTAGTAGCAGCAGTAGCATCCTGTAACAACGTAGGATGTTTAGGGCTTCGTTTCAGACGAGACTTTGCGACAGGACCACGTTTCTTTCTAGTGTAGATGTGAATGGGGAGATCGGCTAATACTATGTCTTGCGTAAAACGCGAAGCTAGTTTTTGTCTGTTAGCAAGAGGGTTACGGACGAATACTTGTTGGTCCGGGCTATATTCTATCTCGGGCTCGCGATCTTTATTCCTATTTTCAGTTAGTTCAGTCCTATGATGAAGGGAAGTTTCATTTATTATTTCATAGACTTGAGTTAGTCGTTTTTTATGATCCTGTAGATATTGTTGTAATAAGTGCTCGGATAAGTTTAAGTCTAAGGAATCACGAGGATCAAAATGTCCTGTGATTAAGTCTATAGGTCTACATTTAGTGAAGCTGTGTATGGAGCTATTATAGCCTAGAATTGCGTAAGGCATAAGATTTATGGCAGGTTCATTATGTTTTTCTAATTTCAGGATTCTAAGATGTTCGAGAATGGTAGAGTGGAAACGTTCGACTATACCGTTATCGTTAGGGGTGTGTGCGAGTATCTTGTGATGTTGTATTTTATGAAGACGAGTAAATTCTGAGAATAGTGCATTAGTGAATTCGGGTCCTTGGTCTGTTATTATAGTATAGGGAACGCCATGGTGGGTGCAAAACGTTAGAAGAGCTTGAACGACGCTTAACGCTGTACCATCTCTGAGATGATATGCCTGCGCATATTTCGAGAAGGCGTCAACTAAGGTAAGAAATTTCTCATTTTGAGCTGTGAAAAGATCCAGATGTACAGTTTCAAAGGGTTTAGTTGAAGGTGGGACTATGGAAAACTTTTGTCTTATCGGGTTTCGGTCGTATTTTGCTTGTCCGCAAATACTACATTCATTAATGTATTTCGATACACTTTCTTTCATTTTAGGCCAATAGTAACGGTGTGATAAAGCAAGGAAACATTCAGTTATACCACGATGATTGGTTTTTCCTTCATGGTAATTTCGAATGATTTCCTGTTGTCTTAAGTAATCCTTAACGTTCTCTACTTCTTTTTTCGTTAGGACCATATTCAAGGCGGAACTTTTAAACTTATCTTGGATTATCGGAATTATTTTATACATTGCTAGAGGAGGGTGGATAAGAATTCCTGTTTTTACTTTGGGATTCACGTATTCCTTTATAGCGTTAATTACATCCTCTTCAAGATTAGACTCTGATAGTTGTATTGTAGTTTTAGTGTGGGTTTCAAACGGTTTAGATGCGGTTGGGCGTTTTTTGATGTCTCCTACGACTGTGAAAGATATCTGGCGGTGAAATTTATTTAAGGGTTCATCAGATATTGGTACTTCTAATATGGGATTTTCAGCACTAGTGTGAGCTGTTGCCGTTGTAGAGCCTGTCATTGAAGGTGGTTTTTCAGATGTATTAACTGCTATGGAATTTGCATCTTCATTATTGATTTCAATGCGGGAAAGGGCGTCTGCGTTAGTGTTCAATTTACCCGGTTTATATACTGTAGTGAAATTATACTCGCTTAACTTTAATCTCCAGCGGGTAAGGCGTGAATTGGGTTCCTTTAGATTCATGACCCATTGTAGGGGCCTGTGGTCCGTGACAATTTTGAATTTCCTGCCAAATAAGTAGGGGCGGAAATATTTGGTTGCCCATACGATGGCTAACAGTTCCTTTTCAATTGTACTGTAGTTAATTTCGCTGGTATTTAATGTGCGTGAGGCAAATGCTACAGGTTTATCGCTACCTATCTGACCTTGTGAGAGAACGGCACCAATGTCGAGATTAGAAGCGTCAGTAGTTAGTATGAAGTCTTTAGTAAAGTCTGGGTATTGCAAAATTGGATCATTGATTAAAAGAGTTTTGCACTTCTCAAAACAGCTAATATAATTTGGATCGGATATAGCAATTTTTGAATTTTTCTTCAGACATTGCGTCATAGGTTTTGTTATTCGGGCGAAGTCAGGAATGAATTTCCTGTAATACCCTAACAAACCTAGGAAACGTTTAATTTCTGTTGAGGTTTTCGGCAATGGAAATTTCTGAATGGCAATGATTTTATCCGGGTTAGGTTTTATACCGTCTTTACTTATAATGTGTCCCAAATACGCAGTCTCTAATTTTAAAAATTCGGATTTATCCATTTGGATTTTAAAATTGGATTCCCTGAGTCTCTGAAATACCTTTTCCAGATTTATCATATGTTCCTGAAGGGATACTGAGAAAACGATGATATCATCAAGGTACACTAAACACACAACATTCTGGAGGTCCCGTAAGACATTGTCCATCACCCGTTGAAAGGTTGAAGGAGAGTTCTTTAAACCCATCGGCATGCGAAGAAATTCGAAGTGCCCATGCTCGACAGTAAACGCGGTTTTATGAATGTCGTCTGGGTTCATCTCGACTTGAAAGAAGCCACTCGCAAGGTCCAATGTGGTGAAATAATGGCAGTTACCTAACTTGTCAAGTACGTCCGAAATGTTGGGTATAGGGTAACGGTCATCAATGGTTTTCTCATTTACTTTCCTAAAGTCTATGACCAAACGCCATTTAGTTTTCCCGCTGGCGTCAGCTTTCTTGGGAACTACCCAGATGGGGGAGCTCCACGCAGACTGTGAGGGTCGTATAATATTTTGTTCCAACATTTTATAGATTTGATCTTGAACTTCCTGTTTGTGTATGAACGGATATCGGTAACTTTTTGTATAAATTGGTACATCATCTGTGGTTCGAATTGAATGTTTAATTTGGTTTGTGAAAGATAATGACTCGCCGTCAATATAGAATACATCGGCGTATCGAGTGCATAATACTTCTAAATTAGCTTTTTCTTCAGGGTTCAAGTGGTCTGTACGTAGGCGAGATAAGACATTTGTAACACGATCGGACTGTTGTTCAGTGCGCATGCACTGAATATTAAACAACTCAGCGCTAACGGGGCGATCCATGGAAAAAACTACGTCATGACATGACACATTCGTTACTTCAATTATACCTCTACTATTACTAACAGTTGTTACACAATCACCTATTAAACAATTTGACAGACACTGTTTAGGAATTAAAACGTCACCGTCCTCAGAGTTTATAGGAACTTTAATTAGTTTAGATGAATTAGCCGGTATTATGTCCTCGTATAAATTACTATTGCGAGAGTCGTACATTAACAAAGGATTACTAGAGTTTCGAGTAACCAACAGTCTATTTTTGAGGTCTATTTTAGATTCCAATTTTTCTAACAGGTCATATCCAATCAAACCGTCGAAAAAGTTATGAAACGTATAAACGTAAAGGGTCATATCACCTGACTCATTAAATTCCTGGAAATATGGTAATGTAATAGAGTAATCACTTCTAGTGGTGGCATGAATGTTTGTCACTTCGAAAGGATCATAATTACATGGTATGTGAGATAAAAACTTTTGAACAACTGCGGGGCTAATAAAGGACATATTTGCACCTGTATCAATTAATAGTTTAAGCGGAGGGTTTGAAATCTGAATGTATGGTAGTTGCCTTTGTGTTTGTAAATTGATCTCTATTTTAACTTGTCTGATTTGGTAACTTCCTGAAAATCCTCCTCTTTAGCATTCGGAGTGTCTTTTATTTCATCTATGACACAAGTTTCCGTACATTTCGGTTGCTCATACGCATATTCAATCGGATAACCGTAGTTGTCAAACTCTAAATATTCCTGGGGGTAGTAATCGTTGCTATTAAAATAACCGGTATAATAATTATACTGCAATTGATCATTTAGGTCGTTAAAGTTAAATTCCCGTGCTCTAAAATAGTTCGAGGGTGGTGGATTACCAGCTGTAGACCAGTCATGGGGTGCACGTGGGGCGAATGGTTTTGCCACGTAATGACTTACGCCACTCATAGGTTGCGGAGTGCTACTAGCAGCTGGTCTGGGACTAGGCATCCTAAAAGCTTGACCCTGGGGTCTATGATCGGTCGGCGGTGCACTAAACATCTGCTGTGTACGTGTGGGGCCGCGATATTGAGGGGGCTGATTTCTCCACATTGGAGCAGACTGCTGCGCTTGAGGCATAAACGGTCGCGACGGTCCTGGCATGTTAAAAGACCTAGGAGATGGTAACATAAACGAACGCGGCGCAGCGAAGGCAGGCGCCTTAAAATCATAAGAAGGTCTAGGACTAACCTGATGCTGAGGCTGCTGCTTCTTGTCAGGTCCATGGTCGTTACGCTGCTGTAAATACAATGTATTCATCTCCTCATGCACGAATTCTAAAGCCTTCTCTATTGTATCAGGCCTCATGCACCGAATGCGAGAACCCAACGGGTCGCGTAAACCACGTAAGTACGACTGCAAAGTGAGTTTTTTGTACAAGGTTCGTTTAGATTCAATGGTACTCGCTATCGTTTCATGTAAGCTGATGTAGGTCATAATAGTACTAAATAAATTCTGACACCGTTCATAAAATTCCTGCGGGGTTGCAGACCCTTGTGTTAGGAGCGCTAAGTCATTATACAGTGACGTCTCGTCACGTTGATCGGCGAAATTATTAACTAGGGCGTTCCTAATTCCCTCCCAAGTTTCTGGGATACCGTTTGAATTGATCGTGCGCGATGCGGGTCCCACAACCTTATTTAAAATTCCATTTAATAATGCCAAATTACTTAACTGAAATTCCGGTCCATTTCTTATAAACTGCTGTACTAACTGATCACATAGCTTTATAAATCGAGTTAATACGTTCGAGTTTCCATCGAACTCTGGAACCAATCGTAGGGCCTTATAAACTTGATCGACTGAGTCAGCCATATTCGATACAATTAAACTATTACTATCCTCTTGTTCTATTTCCAAACTTCTATTAGCGTCTAGTTTACTAATTCTACTATTACTACTATCTAACCTAGATAACCGAGATTGCCGTGGATGGAAAATCTTGGATAATTAAGGGAAACACTTAAGGATAAAAGGAAGCGACTCTAGCGCGATTCTAAAGTACTTACTTGAAACAATCCTGTACCTCTTCCGTATCGATGTCTGGATACTCCCCTGGACTGCAGCTCTCGTAGGTTCTGGATACTCGTACGGTGCCCGACGGCCACCCGGGTGACTCGCGACCTAAGCAATTTAATCTCGCGAACCGGCCCGCGAGTATCCTACCGACTGCGCCAATTACGAAGGCTGTAGCCGGAGGATTGAAAAAATACAAAATTTATCTAACTTAATTTATTCTATGAAATTACAATATTAATTAATAGGTAGAATGTCGACAGTTGACCGATGCTGTGCCAAAAGTGACGAGTTCACGGAGGCCGCGATGTCCGGTGCCGGGCTGCATCACGTTGTGCTGCGTCGGCGCCTCGTGTGCGCGGCTGATGCAATTTGGGGAAACTGGGTGAACGCTTGTCAGCGGTTTAGGTGCTATGCGAATATGTAACAAGTGATATTAACTTTGATATTGTATAGAAATATTTGTACTCCATAATAATGCAGGATACGCTGGAACTAAAACTGCAATATCTATTGCACCATATTCTTACAAATTAACATTTTTGATTTGTTCAGCAAAAAATTTTTTTTATAAAAGCCGTCTCATAGCTAGTCATGTTCTGTGAATTTTTCTCTTAAGTAATCGACAGAAGTTTTCAACGTTAATGGGGGCTAACAAAACGGTGAAGGAAAACATCGCGGCATCGTGAGGAAATCTGCATGTCCTAGAACTAAAAATTAGGAAGGAGGTTTAGAATCATGTACTGAAGCCATAATAGTAGGTTATACGTCAACATCCCTGTATACCTGTACAGCGATATATCCCTGTATACCTAAACATACATATGTACAGTCACCAAAAGAGATTAGTAACTAGGGTCGTCGGATATAGTTAAGTATAAGTTTAGTAAGACACCGATTTCGAATTAAACTAAATTAACCCATTCATTGTCACTTAAATTTTAAAAACATCACCTGGGTGCCACTTAATACTTTTCCATCACCAAGACCTTCACAGCATCAACCGTTTTAATATTGAGTGGGCACGGTGGGTTCTCCGAATACCTGCACCGCTTTAAGTGTAAGGGAAGCCCATCGTGCATCTGTGAACCGGATGCCCTTGAGTCAGTCCCACACATTTTAATAGAGTGTCCTGTGTTCGGAACTGAGCGACTGAACACAGAAATGCTGCTTGAGACGGAAATAAATAAAAACAATTTAGAAAAAATCATGAGAAACTCAAAACTAAGAAAACATTTTTTGGATTATTGCGTAGAAATAGCAAAAGTAGTAGTTAAAAGAAACAAAGAATCATAAATTATGCTTTTAATATATGAATATATATAAACAAAGCATAAAACAAAAAGGAAGATACATAAAATTAAAGAAAAACCAAACGTAAGACAACTAAAAAAGGAGACAGTTATTAATAAATGTAAAATTTTTCTTCAAAATTTAAGACTAATCATGCCCTACGCCTAAATTAATACAAAAAAGACAAAAGAAAGTCTCTGATTATGTCAGGGGGGCACGACGAAAGGCAGGAGTGGGTTTTAGCCGGTAAGAGTCCGGCACTACCCAGACTGTGTCACACGTGAGACAGTCTGGGTGTCCATGAGGATTTCCCACTCCTGCCAAACCAAAAAAAAAAAAAAAAAACGTTTTTTCCTTACCAAAACAAGAATGACAGTTCGAAGCAAAAACCAAGAGTATTTCCACATTTAACAATTGTTTCTAGCCGTGTATGTTGGCAAATATTTAAATAAATATCAATCATTTTTATGTAATTCCAAAAAAACGTCCTAAATCACATTCAGCGCATATGGTACGTTGGTGGCATGACGTAGTTATCTCGATCAACGCAAATGGTACGTTGGTAGCAACGAATGGGTTAATAGAAAACAATCAGTTTATTCATCAAATAAAGTTTCATTACTTTTCACGGTAAGAAATGTATACAAAAACAACCTTTACGGTTGTTTCTTTCCGCTCGGTTGCCTAATTTAAACCAGTGAATTAAAACAAAATAGGTCATCATCTGGCCATTGGGTCATTAGAAGAGGCCTTGTGAACCCACCGTCTCAAAGCCCGTTAGGCACTTCACTGTATCCATTTCACCACAAAATTTTGTAAGAAAAACTTGTGTAGTAATTAATTAACAAGTTCTAGTATTCAATATTTGAAGATATGAGACATCTTAACAAACACTGTGGGCGCGTGGTGGAGTAGACCCCGAGGCTACTCACACATAGGCCTGCGTCCCAGCAGTGGAAAAATAATAAGCTGATTGCATAGTTAAATGCCAATTAAGAAATTGAGCAATGAAAACAAGTACATTACCAAAAAGTTTGTTATTTTTTTCTAGTTCAGAACAGCAGGAAGCAAAATCCACGCATGCCCCTTCTAAAAATAAGCCACCAACGTGATGGCGTTCGTCCAATGTTTTGCCAATCCTGGCCATGCTATTTGCTTAGGACATCAAACGTTGCCAAACATTTGTTTTTCATTTCAAATATTTGTTTCAACTGTCACTATTTGTGTATCGCATATTGTTTTCTGCTGTTTATCTTCATTATAGATGCTGTTTCGAAGTGCGCATGGGAAACAGGTTAATTGTAGTAGGTTGTATTGTTTTTGGGGCGAAGGATCAAATTGGACTGGCTGTTTAGACCAATTAACGGGAAGTGCTAAAAAATACAAACTCTACATCAAAAGCTTATTTAATCTAAGTTTACATAGAATTTGCCCTTTAAGACTGTTACAAAAAAGGAAGCTCTCAGATAAATTTACTATTTTCCTCTTTCCTGTTTATACTTTTTTAAACTCTTTTCGTTATGGATGATGAAAGCAATAAGGAAATCTTTTTTTGTATAATCTCTTTGAACATAAAAAAGCTTACAAAGACTAATAAAAACATCACAATCGTAATTAATCATAAAAATTAACATGTACTTAACAAGTGCCCCCAATTCCCCTTCTGTCCAATGTTTGCGTAGTGACAGAGCGTTCAAAGGAGCAGTCAACAAAACTCAAAACATACCCAAAATCAACCTTATCTTAATTGAGCCAAAGTGCAAAATCAAATAACATTACACTCAAAGCATTGCCTCGTAATTTGCCAGCGGCAGAGATCAAAGTTAATAAATTAAACCACTTATAAAGATATGCCTTTAAATAGAGATTTTGATCTCCGAAACTATTGAATTGATTTTAATTAGATTATCCTTTGAAGTCATGTGTTAAGGTACTTATTAGTTTAGTGGAAGGGGAGGAGAAATTTGTTCGTATGGTATAGTTATTTCCGATATTTAATTGAAAACTTTGATTAATAGAGGGTTTAATGACTAGGCAACATTTCAAATCAATAACTAATTTTGTAATGTTTATCAGGGAAGCAATATACTTGAAGAAGGGTAGCTCGTTTTGAAATTATTTACTTTGCTGCAGAAATAAAAAATCACGGGTAATGCAAAGATTATGCTTTCCGTTACAAAAACTGTCAGAAATGTAAAACAATAAACGGGGTAATTTCGGGCTGGCATTTAAGTTTGTCTCCATGGTAATTCCATTTGCCTGTCAGGGTCGCGAGATTTGTTCGAAAGATATACGTGGCCCTAGCTTATAGGCAACTGAAGGAATAGGGGTGGATTTTAGTTAGTAAAAATCTGACACGCCCTCCCGCTCCGCTCAGAGAAAGAAGTAATTTGATTATTTCCCACCCACAAAAAAAGGGTAAATCCATTTTAATGTCTCAGCGGAAAATCACAAAAAAGTAATTATTAATACGTTAACAACTTGTTTATTTATTCTTCAGAAAACCTACAGTGAAATACTCGGTAAATAATGTACTATTAGCGCTTACAGTTGTCACAAATCAAGCAAAATTCTATTAGCAGTACAAACCCTTATCTAAACTACATTGAGTGCTATGCAGGTACCTCACAGTACTATGATCTAACAGTCACGCTCATGGTCTCCAAAGGATTAGTTAGACTTAAACTGTCACAGCCAGCAGTTCTAGATAATACCATTAGGTCTGACGTCATATGAGGCTAGTTAGCACAATTTGAATTAGTAATACTGGTACACTATACTATTGTGGAAGCGTTCCACTCAGAAACTTTTCGTCTAAGAACTAAAACTATTATTGTTTCTCACTGTGTGTTACGTTGAGGGTCGTAGCCTTTTCCGTATTAACAGTCTTTTAGTGGCTCCAGAAACAGAAATAATAGAAATCTTTAATTTGGATTATTTGCATACTAGCACGTCTGCTCTTCATCCCAGCGCTCCCGGTCTACTCCTTGATATGCAATGGTCTCTTTAGCACTATAAAACATGAGGGTTCAGGGGCTAGTGCAAATCGTAGAGCTCATTATATTAGTCGAGTCTGGTTAAATCACGTGGGAACGGTTCTTTTCCTTCATTCATTAATCAAAGGTATTGTTTTATGATAATCTTTATAACACAATCCAACGCCTCTCGTCTAAGGAACCTTGTTCAAAGTGTTTTGAAGCTAATTAAGGATCTGTTTTCAGACAACATGCGTAATGAAGTATTGTTTCTCTAAAATATCATTAACCCGGGTAAGGTTTTCATATAGCACCTCTAAATGAGGGATTCAGTTTCTTTTGCTTTTATTATGAAGGGTGAACCACTGCGCCACTGACTTGTAAGTCGTAATAAAAGTCTTTTCTGGGTTCGAACCCAGAGAAGCTTATTTCATCACCATTGCTCTCAAAAAGGTTAAGGAAAACATTAAAGAGAAACTGATTTGTCTTAGAACTAAAAATCGAAGACATGTGACATCTACCAATCTGCACGAGGCCCGCGTGGTAGATCACGTATGGTCCACTCGCTCTCATAGACAGGAGGCCTGTTTTCCTCCAGTGGGAATATTATAGGCGGATACAGTGTCATGGAAAAATCAATGCAAACTTTTACCATGTATTCAGCACATGGTTCTAGAATTACTTAGCGTAGATTCTTTTCATCTTCAATCTTTTTCTTTTAATTACCGGCGAATAATTTTAGCGCAGTGGGTTTAGAATTATGTACCGAATTCATGACAACAGGTTTTGCGTCGATTTCCATGTCACCAAGTACCTTCCTCGTGGAAGCGATCGGCGGCGGCGACCTCTCGCGTCCGTCTTGGTGCGAGCCTTGGTACGGAGCGAGAGGGCATGGGAAGCCGTCACCTCCTTCTGCGAAGCAGTAATGCTCGTCAAGGAGGAGGCGGAGCGCGTGAGGGAGTGGCAGTCTCTGGACCCTCACATCCCTAGTCGCCGCAGGAAGAGACGCCCCGGGCGGCGGGAGTCAATAGCAAACTCCCGGCCACCGTAGGCGCGGGCTTGCGGGCGGCGAGCAATGAGTAGCTCGACGCCCGGTAAGGACCAGGCTCGGGTTGACGACGTGTAGTGTTTCACGCGCGCCTCAAAGAGATGTCAGCAGAACTGAAGGGGTCTGCTAGGACCGATATCTGCCAGGGTCGCGAGATTGTACGAAAGAGATACCGTGACCCTGGCACATGGGCAACTGAAGGAACACGTGTGGGTTCTAGTCAGTAAAAGACTGACACGCCCTCCCGCTCCGCCCAAGAGCGGGAGACGTCATTTGATGATATCTCATCCAAAAAAAAAACCATGTACCTTATCTTATATTTTGATTCCTTAACCTTAGCCGATGTCCTTGTCCCCGGAAAAGTTTGAATAAGAAGAACAGAAAAAGATCAAAAATCTGCAAGTTAGGTGAGGAAATTTATTGCTACTACAAACTTCAAGTAAACATTAAGTTAGTAGTACATCTTTCAAATCCCTGTGGCGCATAAGACCTTCTTCTCCAGAATATAGTTTTGGCCGGCAAAAGTTGTGTTTCAATGGTAGAGGGAAGCTCGACCTGAATCAAATTTCATAGTTTGGTTATGTTTCATATCATATATACATTCGATCTGTAAAATAATTTCGTCCGTCTAGGCTACCCACAACGCGTATAAAAGAAAATCAATAACCAGTTCCTATACCATATATGACCATTGAAGCTGATTATTTTATCTATTTACTACATCCAGGGTCAAATTAAACTAGCTGGCAGTACTTTAACCACGTGTTGGGTATCGATAGTAAAATCTAAAACGAATTGAACAAAAGTAATATCATTCGATAAGCGAAGAACAATGACCGTAATCGATCATCTGTTTGTTTATTTTTCATGGAACGTAAATATTTATTACGGCTTCCCAAGAACCAAAATATAACAGTCGTTTGGTTGCCATAATGTACATGCCACTTTCATTTAAAGTTTGGAACAAAGTTGGAATGATGAAAATATTTTTATATTATTTTGTTTTTTTTTCGGTACTTTTCAATATCGATACGTTACATGTGGGTATTGCCAGCTAATTAAATTTGATTCTATTATATATAACATTAAATTACGAATATTTTTTTCCGATGGATTAAGCAGACGTGGTTTTAGCTCCTACATTTCGCCAATTATGTATTATGGTCACAAATCCAGGCTCCTGGTGCTACTAAGAAATTCCAAATGGAAAATCCAATAATATTTTACCTAACCTAGATATCTATCTCAAGACCTCATCCTCTCTGCCAGAGTTACGGATTTGTTCGATAGAGTTACCGTGGCCCTGGCACATGGGCAACTGAAGGAACACGGGTGGGTTTTACTCAGTAAACGTCTGATACGCTTTTCCGCTCCACCCAGAGCGGGAGACCTCATTTGTGTAAGTGTCATTTAAAGATTCGAACAAAGTTAGAATGAATGTGTGAATGAATTTCAATAGTTTTCGATATCAATACGATGCTCAACACGTAGGTAAAATATTCCCAGTTAATTTAATTTGACCCTGTATATTTATGAGCAAAATACTTAGGAATTTTTTTTATTAGTTTGCTGTGTAGAATCTAGATTTTTTTTATTTTTTTATGGATTTATTCATCCAAAAAAAAATAATGTTATTTTGTACGCCACAATGGCAAAACATGTAAATCAACCTGTTATTTTAAGACCTTGCACATATTATTTGATGTATACTCATGTTTTTACAATAAATATATTCTATTCTATTCATATTTGGGTCCTATATTTTAGCTCTAAACAGCTATTTTCATTGATCTTGTCTTAGAAGACCAGCTTTATATTTAAACTAACTGTTTAAACTTAGGTTGCCTTCCTACGCTAACTACCATCAATATTATTAATTACCTTTTACCAACTACTAAGTTTTAGTAAAACTGTCAACAGCAGATGCTACAGCGATATCTAGTAGGTTTTAAGACGCTTAGTTTGACAAAGGATAATAATATTTTAAGTCGTTTTGAAATTATTTGATTTTGATGGCAGGTATAATTAATGTTTTCATCGTAAGTCAAAATAATTTATTTACATAAATCTTCATGGGCAATTATGAAACGTCAGAAGCTAAGTTTCGATTGGTCGATTTCTATGGAGAAGCCAGCAAATCACTCCTCGGTTACTATATTAAAAATAATTGGCTTTTCAATTTATTTTGTTATAAACTCTTCGAAAGATTATTGTTAGCCCGTGTGGCAGCGAGCAGGCCATATTGCTCGCAGAACAGATTGCCGATGGACCGAAAGGTAGAATAACACCACCCCATTTCTTCCCGTGGGTGTCGTAAAAGGCGACTAAGGGACTTACTAGAGAATGGGCATCAGCGTTCTCTATGCATTTTACCACCATACTGCGATCGCCAACCCGCCTGCCAAGCGTGGCGATTATGGCAAAGCCCTCCAAATTGGGGGAGGCCTAAGTCCAGCAGTGGACGTCTTACGGCTGAAATGATGATGATGAATGATGATCACAAACCTTGTAGACACAAAACGAATCATAGAACATGCTGGTTTCAGACCATGCAAATCTTGTTCTTCAACATCCTATCCACTAATATTATAGATGCGAAAGTTTGTGAGTATGGATGTATGGGTGTTTATTAATCTTTCACGCAAAAACTACTGAACGGATTTGGATGAAATTTGGAACACAGTTAGTTTAAAACCTGGATTAACACATAAAGTACTTTTTACCACGGTAGTACGTTCACGCGGGATATGTTTCGACCTCCACGCGGGCGAAGCCGCTGGTAAAAGCTAGTATCGAATATACGGAAGTGACGTGTGTAGTATTCACGGACTGTCGGCAGTATACGACACAGTAAATATTAAACGCTTGCTGTGGTAGGCTGACAGAGTGTTTGAAGTGTACACGAATTCTTAGAGGACTGTAACCGTCGATTTCAGGTGAACCTTCCTGAAGGTAGAAATAGATGGCGACCTCAAAAAAGTGGACTACCTCAAGGTAGCGTATTGGAATGGTATACTGGTATTCAGCTACATCCGGTAACACTGGAGGCTGACCCCAATACCGCCCCGAAAAGACTAGACAGATGATGAAAGAATAAAGAGTGTTTATCTATCTATGCCTAGGTTTTAATATTGAAATATAATTGCATTGTTTGAGCAATGTCTTCACAGCCGCCATTCGAAGCAGTCAGTCTTTTTGCAGCGTTTATATCCCAGTGCGTAGCGGTTTGGTTTAAAAGGCAAATGTTGACAGTGCTGCTCCTAGCAGCGGCCACTGAGGTATGTCCATTTTCGTTGGATGGAAATATAGAATCGAGGCTTGACTAAGTATAATCACATTTTTTTAAATGGACATAGTAACATAAAAATCTTCTAAAGTCATTTTCATTTTAAAAACGAACTTTAGGAGATGATTAAATGCGTACAATGAGGTCCGAATAAGGTGTAAGTCTAACGCTAACGCGGCTTTGGGCTCGGCCACAAAGCCGAGATATCAAGTAGGTATGCTTTCACAGCTTTTTTTTTTTTTGAATGGGAAATCATCAAATGACTTCTCCCGCTCTGGGCGGAGCGGGAGGGCGTGTCAGAGTTTTACTGACTAAAAACCACCCGTGTTCCTTCAGTTGCCCATATGCCAGGGTCACGGTATCTCTTTCGAACAATCTCGCGACCCTGACAGGCATCGGTCCTAGCAGACGCCTTCAGTGCTGCTGACATCTCTTTGAGGCATGCTTTCACACAGCTTACGTATCTCTTTGTCAGCTACTATATACTTGTGATTATATTCCACAAATTCACAATAGAATGCTCTTTTTACTAATACAATAATATGACTCTGGTGAAAATTCGAATAGCAATGTCACATTTTTTTCAATTTTACATAGAAAATTATATAATCTTGTGCCAAACTGCTATACAGTTTGTCGACAGTATTAACCATCAATTTCGATGATACCATGCAGAAATAAATTACTCAGTTTTACTTTTGATTTTAGTTACATTCATTTGCACCGCGCATTGTTCTTTGTTCCGTTCGCACTAGGTGAAACAAATTTTCTTTTAAAATAAAGACAAAAGCACTCACATTTTCGAGGCAAAAATATTTTTAATTCCCGAACAGTATTAAGGGGTAACGTAATACGGTAATGCGTAATAATAACGAATAATAATATATTCGTGTGATATACGACATAGCAATGCCGAGGCGAGCTACCGGCTTCGGGTTGCTTAGGACGATGTTGGGCAAAAGTGAAGAAGGTTTTATAAATGGACTTTATTCTTGTACAATCTTGTAAACGACAAGGACTAAGCCCACATCTTATCTACCCTGATCATTATCATCATCGTTGGCTACCTCGTTCCACTAACTGCTAATTATAGGCCGTCGTGCCATGTTACCCTGATCTTTGCGAGTCTCATCAAAGTCTGCCCCGAAATCTTCTGTCCAAAATATACTTATTTAACTTTTATTGACTTATGAGGAACAGGTTCAAAGTTCACTCATCGTCCATAGCCTCAACCGCCACGGGGGACGGTAGTATCCTGAACTGACTTAACTTACATCTACCCTCAACATTAAAAAAAAGTCTCATTTATTTCAGCTTTTTAACTGTATTAATTTATTTTGATATACAATTGTAATTTCAATTTAAGAATTACGGATGTGGATGTGATCGGATTCGGATGTGGTCAAATAATATTTGCGGGTTGGCCGATAATTGCGGCAGCGGCCGGGCGCTCAAGTCGCTAACGATCTTTGGATCAGATAGGTGTTGTGTCTGGTGGGCTGAAAACTGCCCGACGTTTGACGTCGCGCGCCGGGCCGTTGTATGTTTGCTTCGCGGCAAACTCTGCATACGCGATACAGGATTTTGCAGAACGTCAGTGTGATGCGTTTTACGCATAAATCGATGATGCTGCGACACTTTATTTCTCATTTGCGTTAGTAGCAAAACTACAAGCAGGAATTTATCATGAAAATGCAGCAATAGTGGCTAATTCCTAACGATGGTACCTATATGATCAAGAGTACACTGTCACCTGTTCGGTACATAAAATATTATTTATAATCTGCTGAATAGACTGGATGCTTGAATAAAAACATGGTAGGTCATGGTAGGGACTTACATTTTGTAAAATGCGAAGGGAAAATTACATTTGTATTTTCTTAGTGCGCTCCCCCTTAACAAAATCCCCTTACAAAGGATCCCATACAATATTTTATAGGTGTTACCACATATTGAATAAGCGACTATTGACGCAAATGCTTAGCCCTGCGGCTTTTTCCGCCTTTTGTTTATGTTTTGTCCCTGCAAAGGAATAACTTGCATGCTGCTCATGTTTTAATAAGGAGGAGCAGAAGACATTGTTTGTTCGGTTCCCTTTTGGGTATTAATGAAAGATGGGTCGTAACCTGTGCCTTAAGGGATGCGTCTAAGGTCAACCCTATATTTGTTTTTGGTAACCCGAATAAGCGCAACGTTGGTTGTTGGTATGAGCTAGGCTGATATTGTAGAAATACGGTGTCTATAACATACGCTAACCATAGTTAACTGAAATTTTTGGGTTTGCTTCAGTAAGCTTAAACAAGTGAGGACTTGTTTAAGCTTACTGAAGCAAACCCAAAAATTTCTCTTCCTAGAATAGTTGGATAGAAAACAGCAACCTCATGTAGTTTTCCAAATTTTATTGACGTTTAAAAGTGTTTGTATAAACCTACTGACAAAAATATAATACTCAAACTTTAATTTACTGTCGAAACAAAACATTTGGATCTTGTCAAAAAAGTGCGGTTGATTTTTCTGTTTTTCCAAAACCAATAGAGATCAGTTCTGCTGTCCCCAGTTTGTTTAGGACGTGGCCACCACAAACAAAGTGGTACACACTGATTTTGCGCTTTTATTATGAGCTTTATTTGTTTGTGTTCATCTGTGATGTAGGGTGCTGAAATCTTCCATGTTGGATCAGAAACTACAAAGGTATATTGTGATTATTAATTCTTTTGTTTAATTTATTTTATTTTAAACAACTTACGATTGTGTGTTCCATGTCATGCCGCACGTAAAGAATAGCACTATTTCATTTCTTCCCGTGGGTATCGTAAGAGGCGACTACGGGACTTACTAGAGAATGGCCAGCAGCGTTCTTTATGCATTTTACCACCATACTGCGATCGCCAACCCGCCTGCTAAGTGTGGCGATTATGGCAAGCCCTCCCAAATTGGGGGAGGCCTATGTCCAGCAGTGGACGTCTTTCGGCTAAATGATGAAGATGATAACGATTTAGTGACCCGACTTCCTTCGGGTGCTTTTTTAGCAAAGCGAAGCAGGTAAACTTTTGGGATACTAACTGAAAAATTGGTCAAATATTTGGTTATTAAATACAGTTGTTGTTTAATCATTGCAATTAGCCTTTTAATTTAATTTAAAAATGCTAATGTTTATTTTATAATATCTTTCAATGTTTACGTAATTTAAAAAGGAAAATAATATGTTCAAATATATATAAAAATAAAAAATCATAAACTATTATAAAATTAGTTATCAAATAAATTAAATGCATCATAATTCTTAGAAAATGCATCTTTGTCAAGATAGAAGAAGAGAAATTACAATCTATTTTATATAAATGTGCGTTCTCAAATCACCGAATTTCGTTGAACCCACCGGAAAATTATTATACCGACATATGCCAAAGAATAATGTCTTTAAAAAAATAAAGCACGATCACTGAAACCCACCCCAAAGATAAGGGTCACATAGCAAAAATCAAAGTCACAAAATTCATGCATCGTTTATAATACTCGTATTAGACGCACGTGCAGTCACGTGCTTACCCCGAAATTCTTAAGCGTACTATTACAAGTTGGATAGCAATTTATTTTTCTGCCTTTATGAACGCAAAAGTTTTAACGATGTACGTACATTCAGTGTGTAGCTAGCTGCGTTACTGCTCAGTACTGTATCAACTAAAAGTTTTGGATAAAAGGTGAATTTTCTTTAATGCAGGGAGCATTGTATTTTTATCCAGTATTCACTTGTTAGGGACCTAGTTTGGGGACGTAGGTAGGTACGATCAACTGTGGAATATTTACTTTCTATGAGTAAGTTTACCCATGAGTCATCATCATCATCATCAGCAGCCTATAAATGTTCCCACTACTGGGACACAGGCCTCCTCTCGGTGAGAGGGGATAGGCCAAAATCCACCATTCGGGCCCAGCCACCACCACTCACCACTCATGACCCATGAGTACGGTAATTAAATATGTCACGATTACTAAACATCTAGATCTGTGTGTCTAAAATCTTGTACAAATAGTCACATTTTCTTCTTTTGTATCGCTTTGAAATTAAATGGCGGTTACTAAACATCTGTATCCGCCATTTGCTTTCAAAGCGATATATAAGAAGAAAATTCGACTATTTGTACAAGATTTTAAGTAATTGCGATATAATTTAGTTCATATTCGTCTTTTACTCATAGGTAAAGTTACTTATGAAATGTAAAAATGCCATAGTTGACGGTATGTCATTTTATCTTCTTGGAAATTGACTCAAAAGTCTTGATTTAAAAATTAAAGAAACTCGTACTCGAAAATTTGATCGAAATTTGAATGAAAGTATTCAGCAATTCCGATACTGAGCTTGAATCTCTGAAGTCTCTCTATTAAACAGTCACAAGATTTTGTACATGTAAGAATTTAGCAACGAGATAGTGAAGCAAAATAAAAAATAGTGTTGAACGCGTGCGTCCTACGTTAGTCCTACAAATGCTAACACGACCTACATATACGTATTTCTCTTTCGTGTCTAAATATTTACGCAATTGAAATCAGATTCTAATATTGCTTCAAAAATACGTTCCGAAATCGCATTATAAAATACTTTCGCGTTAACATCAACACTCGAATAAATAAGCACAAAAAAGTGTAACCACTTTCGAGGATTAAATCGTGAAAGTGCCACTTCAACTGCTGCAGGCACTAAATAACACATTCCCTCGCGGACTCACTCAAAGCTAATTCACTCATCACCACTCCCTCCTAAATGAAACGTTAATTTAAACTAGAATTCAGTTCACTTGTTCGAATTTTCCGTACGAAAAAACATACTGACTGATCTCCTTTGGGCGTCGAGAGCAATTTCGACAAATTTAGCTTCGGTATTGAAACAAACTAAATAGGTACCGGCTAGAGATGGGGGCTATTCGATAAATTGGAAGAATAATTCATTTTTCCAGTCAATGGCACGTGAAAGAGGACAGTGCGTTGCTCTCGGACTTTTTGAGTTTTACGGGAGTACAATTGGTTTTGTGTCGTAGTTGAAACGTAGTTTCTTATCGCAGGTCATAATCTGCACACTTGGCAAAGAGAGCTAGACCGTAAAAACTGTAGTATTTTGACCAGCACAATACATTTGGTTTTATTTATTTTTCTCAAACGTTATGAATTTATTTTAATGTACTTGTTATTTAATACATAATATACAGCACATCTTGACATTTATTTTATACTTATAAACGATGCTTAGTTATGGTGGGGACTTATACATACAATTGGGGACTATATATACCATGCGACACGAAATGTAACATAACAACTAATATGTTATAATTCATGTGGCATCGTGTATATTTGGTTGTACGGCATTAGAATTTTTGGAATTAGACACAAACTGAGTATTTTGGTGACATATTGAGAAAACCGTGCTTTTTCTTTTAAGTGTACCTTTCTTACCGTACGATAGCCGAACTTAATAGTAAAGTGTATGATTTTTGACTATATGATCTAGTATCCTGTAAAAGGAATACACGATACGATAAAATTTTCTCGATACAAAAAAATCGCAAAGTTCTATCCATGTTTATGATTTTTTTAGCCTCAAGGCGCAATGCGTTAAATTTATTAAACATAGTTTACTTTAAAACATTGATAATAATCTTATCTAAGTTTTTGTAAAACAGTTTTCGTTTTAATAACACTTTTCATTCATAAAAGACGGCGATTCGTTTTGGCACATACGTTATTTTATTCCAGGCGCATACACATTATCGCCATCTCTTTTTTTGCCTATAATAAGTAGTCTCATCACTCTCGTTCGTTCATAAATCAGTCGCCCAGTAGGGCTCATCGACCGTGGATCTATGTCACTTTTTTACAAATCGGTGCGATCAAAATTACGTTTTTTAACACTAGAAAGACCATGGCCGTCAATTTGACCGCACGGCGATTTTATTCTCAAATATTTTACAAACTATGTTTTTGTTTCTTTTCATATTTTATGACTTTTCCTAATTTGCTATTATTAGGCTAAATTTATATAAAAAAAGATTAACACTTTCACAGCCGATCACGTGCTGAGTACGTCCCAGGTTGATTGTATTGTGACGCTGATCACGTTCTCAGTACGTGACTGACTTTCTTAGTGTTTGTTTTAAAACGACGTGCGTAGTCCGTGTTTGGCGTGCATTGATAAAAAAGAGAAGGTGGCAAGAGTCTGTAAAGTTTGTGCAGACATTTCTAAGAAAAACACTGGCAAACGAGGACGCAAAGAAACCATATTTTACTGCCCAGACTGCAACGTGCCTTTATGCCATCCTTGCTTCAAAATGTTTCATACACGCAAAAATTACACGACTTGAACACGTAAAAGTCCATGTTCGACTTTTTTTTTTTTTCCATAAAACCTCTTTTTTATTCTACATTTTTAAATAAAAAAAACTAATTTACGTCTGTTTTTTATTTTTATCCTAGAAATAAACAAGTCAATAGTATAAATAAAAAAATAATTATAGATTTATCATTGATAGTTCTCATTTTATAAATGTTGCAATATCGGCGAAAATCGCCGGCGAACCATGGAATCCGCGTTTTAAAATCTTCGGCTGTCAAAGTGTTAAACTTTGTGTTGTTTATGAGATTTCTTTACAAATACCTACTAAGACCGCACACCGTCAATGTGACGGCATACTAAGGCAGCGATAAGAATAGTAAACGATATCTTCAAACTAATGAAGGTACTTTTGTTTTTATTTATGTTGAATTCTGAGTAAGTTGTTACTGTCTAGCTTGTTTGCATTACACTGAGTAGACTTGGTTTCGTTTAGTGAGCAGTCGTAATTTGTTAGAAAATAAAATGAATGGCCATCTTAGTAGTTCTCAAATAGAACAAGAACTTTTGCGATATCGGGATATACAATTAGATGTGTCAGGTGATGAAAGTGGTGACGATTTATCTGACAGTGTTTGTGAAACCCGTGATGCAGAATTTCAGCCGGAACAGGTCACTTCTTCATCAGACGACTCGGAGTCGGAAAAGACGACAACCGTTCAAACGATATTTCATTACCCGAATATGTAGTTTTGAAACTGATACAACCCTATTTGAAAAAGGGTCGAAACGTTACCACTGACAACTTTTTCACGTCTCTAAATTTGGCTAAAAAAGTAATGGTCGAAAAGACTAGTATTGTTGGAACAATGCGGCGTGCAAGACGAGAAGTACCACCGATTTGTAGAAGTATTCGTACTACAAGATATGAAACTTTTATAATGAAAACCGAGACCGATACAACCCTTACTGTCTATCAAGGAAAACCAGGATTTTTTATAATTATTTTGAGTACTCTGCACCCCAACGTGAGTATAGGTACTGATCAAAAAAAGCTACCTGAGACAATAGAATTTTATAATGGAACAAAATTTGGTGTCGACATCATTGATCAAATAGCACGCAAGTACACCGTAAGATCTGGAAGTCTGAGATGGCCTGTTCACGTTTTTTACAATATACTTGATTTAGCAGCTATAAACTCTTGGATTCTGTATTGAAAAATTACAGGAATAAAAATTTCTCGGCATGATTTTATCCTTCAACTAGTGAGCGATCTACGTGCAGAGTATGTGAAAAAAATAATCTTGTTCAACTGCGACTCAAAGACAAGAAACTAATTCTGAAACAAGTGAACGATGTACTACAAACAATAAGAGGCGGCAATGCCAAGTCAATCGTAATTGTAAAAAAAAAAGTGTGAAAACTGCACTATCTGTAAAAAAGCTGTTTGTGGAAAATGTATAAAAGATTAAAAAAAAACTATTACTTGTTACAAATGTTACTCAGTTTAAGTGCTAAAATTGTTTATAATGAATAAAAATAATAAATTTATATTATTTTTATTTTATTTTAATGCAATATACGCAATAATTTTATAAGTTTTCTGACTGAATCTTTAGTACCGTCAAATTGACCGCTGCGGTCTTTGAAGGTATAGTATGAAGCCCGGCCCTTCTAGTGTTAAATATTAATGTCCTCAGAAAAAAGTAGTAGTGAAGTATTTTGCTGTAAATATTTAATATAATAAATGTTGGCTTTCCAAAAACTTTATATTTACACTGTATACTCGTATGTGTCTATTTTTGAGACTGTGAATAATATAACATTCTTTTTCTATTACTATTTAGTGACGACCTTGATTATGTATGAAAATGGGAAGAACCAAAAACTAAAATTGAACAGTACCTTCAAGGTTAGGAGTACCTGCACAGGTTAATTAATTAATTCATTTTGCAGGAATTCAATACCAATAAGATGATGATAACAAGAGGAATTCACCACCTTCACTAAAGCATTACAGCAACAATCTATTCTCACTTTGTAAAGTAATATTGAGTTAACACCCTATTTTTTTAGAGAAGAACGTCTGTTTTATCCCAAAAACTTATAATAATCGTTCATTTAGAAATAAATTAAAATATATGATTAGTTTTTAGGTTTGAAGTACGTCAACAATATATCTATATGTCAAGTACTGACACTATAAATACAAGAGCATAACGAAGGAATAGAGTAGCATTACAAGTGTGAAAAAAAATTAATTTAAAAATTTAAAAAACCCCCGACACAAAAACCTAAGATCCCTTTAAAAAGTAAAAAATAATTAAAAAACTCAATCTTAAAGTACCTAAGTATGTATTATTAATTCAAAAAAAAGTACGTCGCGTTGGGGGACCGCTCCAAACCTAACAATTTAATTACAAATAGTCTGTTACCTAACTGAAGAAAACTTTTATAAAATTACTTCTAAATATTCCATTTAGGATACGACGGTCAACGACGTCTGCCCTCGCAGAGCGGTCCCCCAACGTAACGTATTTTTTTTTGAATTATTAATACATACTTAGGTACTTTAAGATTGAGTTTTTTTATTATTTTTTACTTTTTAAAGGGATCTTAGGTTTTTGTGTCGGGGGTTTTTTAAATTTTTAATTTAATTTTTTATTTTATACTTTTTATAGGTATACTTATTATAATGTAGATTTTGTTAAGTTGTAAATACATAGAACTTCGCCGTGGCCAACAGGAAGATGGGAAGCTTCTAAAAACAATATCAATTCAATTTAATGATGCCACTATCGGCCGGTGTTGTGTTGACGAGAATGAATGGATTCTGATAAGGCCACATAATGTAACTTTTCAAGGTCTTAGAGGATATGGAAATATTGAAAAAACAATGTATCCTATCATTTTATGTTGGGCGATTACAGCATATAAGTTGCAAGGGACGACAGTTGAAAAAGCTGTGGTTTACTTAGGTAAAAGTACTTTCGCAAAAGGTCAAGCCTATGTAGCCTTAAGTAGAGTATTTTTACTCTGCTTAAGGCTACATAGGCTTGGCCTTTTCCTTGGATGGTGTAGCAATTTGTGAGCTCGACCAAAGAAAACTATTTAATAACCCACATGACAAATCATAGCAGAATTGCAAAGACTGAGATGTAGTCATTGATACTCTCACGTGACAATCGGATTTCCATGTCCCAATTTTCCCACCACCAATTTTCTCATCAAGCGAAGCTAAGAACATTTTCGATTAAGTCATCGATATTCTCTTTCAGTGCGCTTTAATTTGAGACCCCACTGTAGTATATTTGTAGACATTCGATTATTCTTCCCCACTTTCACCCCCCACAACTTTTAAACGGCTCAACCGATTTTCATCAAACATATCTAAGAACACTCGCACATAAGTCACCTTTAATACAAAAAAATAATAATTGAAATCGCTTCATTCGTTCGGGAGCTATGATGCCACAGACAGACAGACACACAGACAGACAGACACGTCAAACTTATAACACCCCTCTTTTTCCGTCGGGGGTTAAAAAGGTGAGGTTTTATAACTGACTGCGGCTCAAAGGAGGGTAATGATTTTACCACGCAAATGTATGGTGATCGGTGAAACGAAGTTGGAGTTTATAATCTCTTATATACCAACATCCATTTTATTTATATACCTCTAGAAGATTAGTTCGATATTTTTAATTTCATGTCGTAAATAACAAAGGTATGCAAAATTTACCTTTTTGAAACAAAACTACTACTTACACGTTTCGATTTTCATGACGTTTAGCATTAACCTGACTCACAAAATAAACTGTTATAAATCCTTGTAATACCTTATTTGCTTGTCACTGAAGCTTCTTTGTCATATTTGACATTAAACATTTTCATTAGCCCGTTTATATCTTTACAGTAAAACTGAATCACCGTCTTGAGCAAAAATTGGGACAAAAGCTTTTTCTCTACATCTATTTCTCTATATAATATAGAAAAGTAGTGCCCGTAGCCAATTTTTTTTTCTTTGAGTCGAGATCCTAAAAGTTCTGCGGCAATTTTAGAAAGATCTAATTTACGCACTTATTTGTTTAATTCTGGTTCTGTAAATAGCTGTGGCTCGGTTTTGTCGATAGAGAAATCAATCAGTCGACGGTCAATCACATTTACTAAATATTTTTTTAAACTACCAACAAGTAAAATAACAGTCGAAAATTATAATTGTTCATTATCTGCCTAGCCTTTTCCCAACTATTTTGGGGTCGGCTTCCAGTCTAACTGGATGTAGTTGAGTACCGGTATTTTACATGGAGCGACTGCCTATCTGACTTCCACAACCTTGTTACTGGGTAATACGATACCCCTTGGTAAGACTGGTTGTCAGACTTTTGACGACCCGTAACGACTGTCTAAGATCTACGAAAGACAGTCGGGCCCAACTGCTTTTTTTTTGGATGGTAGATCATCAAATGACGTCTCCCGCTGTGGATGCAGCGGAAGGGCGTGTCAGACTTTTACTGACTAAAACCCACCCGTGTTCCTTCAGTTGCCCATATGCCAGGGCCACGGTACCTCTTTCGAACTAATCTCGCGACCCTGGTAGGCGGACCAACGGCTTAACGTGGTTTGTAAACATAGTCACCCATCCACGGACGCCTGCCGGCCGCATGCCGCGGTTGGGCAAGCGTAGCTTAACCTGAATGACCGACTCGTGCAGCTGTTTTAAATTAGCCACAAGCCCTTCCGAAAATAATAATTGTTATCCTATCATATCTGTACTATGGTAGCATTTATGAAGATTTCTACAAAACCTTACGTGATGGAATTTTTTGTTTATTTTTCTGTTAATCAGGACCTCTAATTCTATAAGAAACCATTATTCGATTTCAATTAATTTTACCCATGCATATCATTAATCAAAATTTAAGTTTCAGGTTTTTAAATATTTTGTATTAGTTGTCTACTCCATAGTTTACTATGCGCAAAAATTTCAAAGACCGAGACTAATTAACGTCACTTGGCATGCTCATTTTTTTTTAATATGTTGCCGTCTTTATCTTGCATTGTTATTTAAACAGTTGTGCGACGGTGACAAGAATAATTCTTAGCGAAAGGCCATGCTAAGTAACGTTTTTAAATGTCGGTCAGTGATAATTCCTTAGTTCCACTTTTGGCCACTGGTAAAATAAGTCATTAAAGTTTGTGACGATGACGTGTCGGCCGACCAATGAAGATAGGTCCGCCACTCCCCGCGTGCGGGGGAAACAATCCAACTATCATCTATTTTCGAGGTAGGGTCTTAATGGTAATTTCTGTGGTGATTATTGCACCCAAGAAAATCTCTTGTTAATAAATTTTCGTACTGATCAGATTTTTAATAACGTAGTTTCATGTAACAGGTTTCAGGAGATGTACTCCCTAAGCACCAACCCGTAGTTTTGACTGAAGTTATGGCCGGTTTTGGATGTAAATGTCTGCGTATGAGCTTGTATGCCCAGAGCGCGGTGTAATTTAGCATGCTTCACTGTATTGACCGCTGTAAGTCTTGTTTTTTTTATTTAGGCTGAGACCTACAGACATAAGATACGTTTGTGGCCCAACTTAAGAATGAATGACGCTATGATTGGACTGTTGTCCCTACTCCAGACGTGTTTTACCCGTTCATAAAGGTAAATTAATCGAGTGTAGGTAGGAGTTCACTCCTTAAGTTTCGAACGACGCTGTCTCTACAATGACGCCCTTAGACAGTAGTTCCCATGCTAGAAGGTGGGTTCGTATTTTTATAATGTGATATAAAATATTATCTTTTCCAGCTCTCATCGCTTTACTCGTTAAAATTGTCCTGTGTTATTGTTCCGTAATAAACTTTTTTGTACATTTTTAATATGAAATATCTTAAGTAGTATCTTAATCTGTTTACGTAACAGAGATAATATAATTCGTCAGTTACCATTTGGGTAACAAACAAGATAAGGTAAAGTAAATAAGAAAATTCGTTGTAATTTTAAATTTAAATCCCAAAAAAAAAAAAAAAAAATATTTTAATTTGTTTTTAATTTGACTGGCCTGTTAGTCTAGTGGTTAGTGACCCTGACTGCTAAGACTGAGGTCGTGGGTTCGATTCCCACCCAGGACAAATCTTTGTGTGATGAGCACAATCATTTGTTCTGTGTCTGGGTGTAATTTATCTATAATATGTATGTATTTTTAAATATATAAGTATGTTTATCAGTTGTCTGGTTGACATAGTACAGGCTCTGCCTAGTTTGGGATCAGATAACGTTGTGTTGGCTGTCCTAAAATATATTATTATTATATTATTATTACAATCACGACAATATCGAGGCAGATCCAGGAGAAGATGGTGGGATGAGTTTGACTTGACTTAGTATAGACCAGGGCTTTATGAAGGTGACAGTATTGGTCAACTCTAGATCAATAGAGAGAGAAGTGGAAAGCAGTAGTACAACTAAAAAAATCAATCAATCGACTTACCTTTATTCCAACAACGTTGGGGTCAGCTTCCAGTCACAATGGATGCAGGTGAATACCAGTATTACTATCTGATCTCCACAATCCAGTGCCTGGAAAATACGACACCACTTGATAAGACAGGCTATCAGAGATTCGGCCGGTAGTCTGATCCGGTAAAGACAGTCAAAGATGTACCAATGACAGCCGGGTCCAACGGCTTAACGTGCTTTCCGAGGCACGGCTACGTTATCATCATTCATCATCATTTCAGCCGTAAGACGTCCACTGCTGGACTTAGGCCTCCCCCAATTTGCGGGCTTTGCCATAATCGCCACGCTTGGCAGGCGGGTTGGCGATCGCAGTATGGTGGTAAAATGTATAGAGAACGCGGCTGCCTATTCTCTAGTAAGTCCCTAAGTCGCCTTTTACGACACCCACGGGAAGAAATGGGGTGGTGTTATTCTTTACGTCCGGCAGCACACGGTACGGCTACGTTATGGATGGTCCCAATCCATCCACAACTTAGATAAAAAATCTACCTTCCTATTTTATTCATGTTATTAAAGTATGTTTGGACGTTTGTTACTCAATCACACAAAAACGGCTGAATGGATTCGGATGAAATTAACAGACAGATAGCTTATAACGTGGATTCATCATCATCATTTCAGCCGAAAGACGTCCACTGCTAGACATATGCTTTCCTCAAGATCTGCTACATTTGGCCTGATTATTGGGGGGGAGAGAGGGTGCCATAATCGCCATGCTTGACAGGCAGGTTAGCGATCAACCTGGATTAACAGAGAGTACCGGAATAAGTCCGGTAGTAAGTTACTGTAGGATAATAATTTACGACATCCACGCGGGTGAAACCGCTAACAAAAGCTAGTAAATAATAAAACAATAAATCCTACTTAATACGAATCCCTGCTCAAATATATTCAACGTGGCCGTCTTCAATAAATCTCCGTATATTTCAACTCTAACGCTGATTGTTCTAAAATCACTACGCTCTGTTTTGCTACAGTTTTTTTTTGTGTTCTCTTCATATCGGAATACAATGGAAAATCCGTACCGTGTTTGATCTACTTCGTATTAGTTTTGTTGAATATTTTGCGAGGTATCTACTGTGATTCCTATGAGTATTCAATTGGTTTGGTCTTGTTCATCGTTTGAGAGCTTTCAGCCAATTGCTAGGTTATATTCGTTAGCATGAGATGAGTTTCCTGTCTGTTTTTTGTTTCAGATTCTGGATTTGTAGAATTGTTTTATAATATTAATACTGTCGTATTTGTTTCTAATTTTATTAATGATTTTATTTCTGAGAGTTTGTGCACACACTTTAAAACGTCAGTCATATTTTATAAATTATAAGAAGTCGGCGTTTCCTATCTGACTACTCTGAGTAAAGGCCGAAATGAACTCTTTTTAAACGAACGTCATACGTCAACGCATAAAGAGGAAAAAAAACTATGACCCACATTAAAAATCTTCATATTTATAATAATTATAGCAATATATATGTTACAAATTAAATTAGTTACATAACATAATGATGTGCAGTGCTGTATTTAAATGAAGTGTGAACGAAAACTATCTCTCTACTTTGTCATAATAGCTCATGTGTTTTTTTATTTTAATTACATTATATTTATATATATTTTAGTGATACAGAAGTATGTACGTATATTTTCATATTGTACATGTATTTTTAAACAAATATGACATAACGCCTTGTGCGAAACAAGGTGCGATGTTATGTTTAATTTTGGGCATAGGTGTGCCTATAGTACACTCACAGTACAGTGGAGCAATGATTATACAAACGTCGATCCACCAAACGACCGGTTATCCGAACTACTACGTCCGCCCGACTCGCGCATCCTCCTCCCGCGCTTCAATAAATTCGCGAAATTGTCACGAACTGTTAGTTGTATGTCACGCCCAAGTAGCCGTTCGTTGATAAACTAAATTTTACCGCGTGAAAGAAGCCATTAAAGATATGTCTAAAAATGAGGTTTTCATTCACCTGTACATAAATATGTATGGCTGAATCAATACAGTTCGATTATCCGAAAAACCGGTTTTCCGAACACTCCTGTCCCCAGTTAGTTCGGATAATCGACGCTCCACTGTGTTTAAATTACATTTTTTTTTTTTTTACTTTTCCTCCTACTATTACGCTAGTTGCCTACATCTCGTTTTATTTTCTCTCCTATCACAGGTATGCAAGAAGAGATTTCTGTAGAAAAAAGCAATTAGTAATTTATGTATATCGATTTTCTGTACCTTTCTTTTTGTCTGTTTATATGTGTACATTTTATTTTACCTTAGATTTGTAATGCGGCCTACTAGTAATTATTTAAACTAAGCCGACACTGTCCCACTGCTGATAAAAGGCCTCCTACGAATTCTAATAGGTATTACAAGAGTGTTTACAGAAATTCTATTACTCTGATGAATAAGCTTACTAGACTCAAATATGGTAGTTAGGTAAACTGCGTCAAGTCCCAATCTATGACTCACTAGTGCGTATAATCGCTGTCTGGACTCATTAAGACTAAAAAGCTATGTGTGAAATAAAGAACAAAAAATAATTACAGAAAATTATTATCCTTACTTTCTTGAGAGTTGTGGTAGCTCACTAATAATGGCTCCAACTTACGAGTTGTAGGTCATGAGCAGAGGTCGGAGTAGGTAGATTGATTTAACGTACTCGCATCATGAATAGTCATAGAAATCATAACAAGGATAACAAGGATTTTATAGATGGAGTAGACTGGGCCCAGTGCTATCGGAGCGCCGAGAAAGCGCTTACACGAGTTATGGAATGGTTGAGTAACAACTTACTCACTCTAAATGTCAGTATAACGGTGTATATGCCATTTGCTATCAGGTCCAATTTATACCCATCACCTTCCCTTACTCTTAAAGCCCACATATGTACGCATTCCACCATCTGTGACTGCCTAGCAATCTCGAAGTCCACTAACGTCAAATACCTAGGCGTATATATCGACCAAAATCTCAACTGGCGTAAACACCTAGACACACTCTCTGGTAGAACTCGCAAGTCGATTTACGTATTTAAAAAAATACGAAAATCGGCTGATAAGGATACTATACACGCCGCGGTCGCGTGATTGTTCGAAAGAGATACCGTGACCCTGGCACATGGGCAACTGAAGGAACACGGGTAGATTTTAGTCAGTAAAAGTCTGACACGCCCTCCCGCTCCGCCCAGAGCGGGAGAAGTCATTTGATGATTTCCCATCCAAAAAAAAAAAAAAGGATACTATACACTGATGATGGTTTATTTGCTTTGTGCCAATCGATCTTAGCTTATTGTATTCCAATCTGGGGAGGTGCTACTGAGAACCATTTTATCCGACTTGAACGAGCACAAAGAGTAGTTTTGAAGGTTCTGCTCTCTAAGCCGCTAAGATACTCCACAGTACAGCTATATGCGGAATCTAAAGTGTTAACTGTCAGGCAGCTGTATGTCCTTCAGTCAATGCTCAGAAAGCATCCAACTCGACCGTCCTCAGAGCCAACAAGCAGAATTAAACACACGGTTTTTCGCCAAGAGCCGCATAAAACCTCGTTTGTCAAGAGACACTACTATGTCACCAGCACGAAACTTTATAACCAGCTTAATAAAGTGCTGAAAATTTATCCAGATACTAAATATCAGGTCAAATCTAAGTTACAGGAGTATCTTCAAAAACTAACTATCAAAATACTGAGGATCTTCTATCAGGTAATTTTAGTAATTTAAACAAATATTAGGTTTTACAAACAGTTATTACCATAATTTTTACACTAATGCATACGTTAGCACACTCACTCACACTTACACTCACAGTCACACATACTCTTTCACATACTGTATGTATGTGAAAGAGTATGTGAGCACGCACACACACATAACTCCACGACAAACACAGCACTTTCATTAATTTTTATTTTTCTTTTTTTCCTTATTTTATTTCACTAAAACTAGCCCTAATGGATTATTGTATATGATGTGTGTCCTACCTTCTATATGTGCATCACTTTGAAGGGACACTGGCTTCTAAGATACAGGCACATAAACCTAGTTTAGAAGTCAGGGTTTTTCACTCTAGAATACTAAGTTTAAGCCATGTTTTTTAATGTAAATAATGGAGATTAATTTATGGAGAAATAAAGATTATTATATTAAGCCCTTTTGCCAGGATTTCATTTTGATACTTACGGGATTGAATCAAATATTGTGAAAGTAAGGATTTTTAAACTAGGTACTACATTAGAAATTTATAGAATGCGATAGATAAACTTTAAAATTGTTTTTTATTTTACTGTAGAAGGCCGGTCTCCTACATATTAGGTTGGGGAAAAAGTCTTTTCGCATTATAGTATGTATGAACTTGTAATAAAATCTCTTTGGCTATACTATTTGTATCTGGCTGGTTTTGGTATCATTGAAAGTTTAAATTTTAAAGAACATAATTCCAAATTCAAATTAGGAAAATGTGTGATTTTCATTTGTTTTTCGTACCGTCAAGATGAGTGAATCTAATGAAGAAATTCGATACATTTTAAAATTTTACTACAAAATAATAGTTTAAAAAAAACTA
The DNA here is from genome assembly GCA_947507805.1 of Aporophyla nigra. NCBI lineage: Eukaryota > Metazoa > Arthropoda > Insecta > Lepidoptera > Noctuidae > Aporophyla > Aporophyla nigra. The sequence continues at coordinate 21,608,454 of OX382304.1, read as the reverse complement.
AAAAACACGCTTCCATGGAAAACCAAACTAAAAAGTACAAAATAATGGAAAAAAAGCGTGGGGTGCTTTTAAGGTATTTTTTTATTGATATCAGGCACCCCACGCTTTTTTTCCATTATTTTGTACTTTTTAGTTTGGTTTTCCATGGAAGCGTGTTTTTTAGTTTTTTTTAAACTATTATTTATTTTCTATTTTTTAGGGTATTTCGAATTTTGAGACGTATGTCAGCGTAGTTTGTGACAGTTTTTTTGCTGTCCTGGTAACCCTGGCAAGGATAATGGCACAAATTTATGAAATTATTGCATTGTCATCAGTCCTTGACAGGTGTGCAAAGTTTGAATGAAATCTGGTCGTTTAAAGTGGGTCAAAATCGCACTATAAGGAGTCGGTTACAAACAAACATTCAAATATACAAACATACAAATATACAAACATACAAATATACAAACATACGCTAATATAAAGCGTGTAAAAAAGGTAAAAATGCAACGCAAGCCGCGAAAAAATTTTGCGATGTTTATGGACCTAGTGTAGTGTCTGTGAGAGTAGCACAAATTTGGTTTAAGCGTTTTCAATCCGGAAATTTTGATGTCAAAGATGCACGTCGCTCTGGTCGCCCTATTACGGATAAAATGGATGCCATTTTTGAAAAAGTGGAGCAAGATTGGCATACCAGTAGTTATGACGTAGCTGAAGAACTGGAAATTGACCACAAAACAGTTTTGGCGCATTTGAAAAAAACTGGGTACACAAAAAAGCTCGATTTTTGGGTACCTCACGAGCTCACTGAAAGAAACCTAATGAACCGTGTACTCATTTGTGATTCTTTATTAAGACGTAATGAAACCGAACCATTTTTGAAGAAGCTGATAACTGGTGATGAAAAGTGGATCACGTATGACAAGAACGTGCGAAAAAGGTCGTGGTCAAAGGCCGGTCAGGCTTCACAGACTGTGGCGAAACCCGGGTTAACTCGCAACAAGGTGATGCTGTGTGTGTGGTGGGATTGGAAGGGCATTATTCATTATGAGCTGTTACCATCAGGCAGGACCATCGATTCTGAACTCTACTGCGAACATCTGATGCGATTAAAACAAGAAGTTGAGAGAAAGCGGCCGGAATTAATCAACAGAAGGGGTGTGGTTTTTCATCATGATAACGCTAGACCTCACACATCTTTAGCCACCCAACAAAAATTAAGAGACTTTGGCTGGGAGGTGTTAATGCATCCGCCGTATAGTCCTGACCTTGCACCTTCAGATTTCCACCTGTTTCGGTCTCTTCAGAATTCTTTAGGCAGTGTCAGGTTAACATCACGAGAGGACTGCCAAAACCACTTGTCACGGTATTTTGACCAGAAGTCCCAAAATTTCTATAGCAATGGGATCATGTCCCTACCTACAAGATGGCAAAAAGTTATCGAACAAAATGGTACCTACATACTATAGTTAAATGTAAATAAACTTTATTAAAAAATGTTTTGAATTTTCTTAAAAAATGCGAAGAAACTTTTTCCCCAACCTATTAGTACTATTAAAAAGACAGCAAAAGGATAAACATTTTTTATTCATATATTGATGTATTCTTTATTCTACACATTACAACATTTGAAATTAGTTTCAAAATACCGGAATTCCAGAGGCTTATCCGTACTAATATATACGTGCCAGTTCATTGATCCCATTTCAATCTACCTACTCCGACCTTTGGTCATGAGTTCAAACTCAGGCAAGCACTTCACTGTTTGTATTTCATTTCATCACCATTGCTAACCTGATCGATCGACTCGTGTCATTGTTATATTTTAGTCGCAAGCCCTTTAAGCAAAATAACTACGATAATAGATAATTATAGTTGTACAAATACGTCTGAATAGCGGTGTCCAGGTGAGATTTGCTTTGACCTTCAAATTGTAGGTCGCAGCTAGGTCGTTTTACTTTGTGTAAAAAATATCATCACTACTGTCCTCAAAATGGTGAAGAAAAATATCGTGAGGAAACCGACATGACCTAAAATCAAATATTCGAATAATTTTGAGATTTTTATTGCTATATTATTATTATTTTCTGTTAAACGAACTGTGTCTAAATAAACGTCTTTCTTTCTTTTAAATTTACTGCGTTTCCTTATTAAGTTACTTATTATATCTATACTTTTAAAGACAACGATAAAGGTAATTTTATTTTGCAAATGTCGGGAACGGCAAATGATGACATAAAATATAAGTTCAGCCATATTTTACCACGTAGGCCTGCAAAAGATTCTACTATACATTTTGAAATATTACATATAATAATAATAAAAGCCATTTATTCAGACCATTTGAAAATGGGTGTACTACGTGAAATATTACACTAGCTTATAAATTAATTCTCAGTAAAGAACTCCTTAATATTATAAAATACTATCTCCACTAAAAAGCTTGGGAGTCTCATTTTAAATAAGGAAAGAGTCTATCTTCAAAAATTGCCGTGTTACTGACACACCACATTCGGACTGACTTCGGAGTTTAGCGTAGCATCTATAAATATACTTCTTGTTTTTCCACTCACCTAACACGAAAAGGCATGAAAAAGCAACTGCACGGAAACATGTCTACCATAGAAATATTTTGAGTTTTGAGGTGTTCAGAGTCAATGAGGTAGCAAGTTTTTGTTATTCATGCTGTGATATGACCTGAAATGGCAGTAAGGTAAGGTCTATAGCAGCATACAGCTGCACAATTTAGTAAATTCAATGAAAAAGTGACTGAAATCATTATTCATAATTTTTTTTTAACAATCCACTGTATCAATTTGTTGGTTTGTTGAAATTAAATAAAAGCCAATTTATTATCAATTATTTTTAAGACATGTTTACATGTCAATGTATTTTTTAGGTCAATATTTTAAAACTAGATGACGCCGGCATTTCCTAGCTGACTGATCCTTGAGGAAAAGTTCCTAAACAAACTCAGAGGTGATGAGTTCAAACATTCTTCTTCCCAGCGTTTTGAGGGGACTGTCTTTTGTAATTTTGACGTTCGAAAAGTGCTGATCCTCAGCCTAATTTGAATAAATGACTTTTGATTTTGATTATTTTATTCGAATCTAGTTCAACCTGTTTAAATGGTAATCTTAGTTTATCATCGAACGATGTTGTTAATGATTAAATATTAAACAAACGCACATTAAAGATTTTGCAGTCTACAAACGCATTTACCCAAATGTAACTATTTAAAAAAATCTCGATGTTTGATGGAGTTCTACTCTTCTACCCAGATCACTGAGCAATTTGTATTACGAGAGATAGTTATTTTACACTCCCTATTTCAGTACCACACTGATCATATTGCAAGGCTTTTGGAACTGACAAAAAACAAAATACAAAAGCCAAAACCTAAAAAAAAAAACTAATCAGCACGAGAAGTGCTTGCGTGGTGAGTTGAATGAGTGCTTGTGAGTATTTTATTACATCATGCCTGTCTGAGATATCAAAAAAAGCATAAGAAATACCAGAACTAACGTCGAATATACGCGAGAATATATATAAAACCACCCACAGATTCCATTGTAATCGAGTTGCCAAAGTTACAACCATATTACTTACCTACTTAATAAGAAAAGTAAAAATTTCCTAATATTAATTTAATAAGGTATCCGATATAGAATCGGGAGAGGAAATGGCGGCACCAGCCCGACGACTCAAAGTCAATTTTTATTAAAGTCGTCAAAACGACTCGACTTGTGGAGAAAAAGTCATAATCTTGACGTTAAAATCATCGAAGTTGCCAGTTTAAAGTGAACTCAATAGAACCTTGAAATTATTTGCTATGAATATTTTTAGGGTACGGTGCTGTTTGTAATTTATTTACAAATAAGGGGATAATAGGCAAGTTGTCAAATTGTAAACGTTACTCTAATTGCTTTTAATTAACAATCGTTAACTTGAAGACCATGCAGGATTGAAATCCATGTTCTATAGCCATTCTTCTTCTTAAGGTATCGATAGCAAAAAGGTCAAACTTCTTTGGCCCAAAATACAGCTGCGTGAACTCCACTAACTTACGCATGTCAAATTGTAAATGTCACTGTGTTTGTTTTTAAATAACTATCGTTTACGTCAAGTACGCACTGGATTGAAATCCATATTAAGAAGTCAATCTTCTTTTTAGCTATTGATGGCAAAAAGGTCAAACATCTTTGTCCCAAAATATAGCTGCGCTTCGCTCACTGAGGCAGTCATAAGATCATCAACTGCACAGATGACAGGGCATATGGCAAGATGGAAAGTGGGCCATTGCCTGTGGGGAGGTGACGCATACGCACTTGAGATCTGAGATATCCCTCAACCCCCACCCAAGTCAGCCGTAGCCAAGACAATCTCTGTCTTGGCTACGGCTGACTTGGGTTCGAAGTCTATTAAGAGATTTCCAAGTCAGCCACGGTCAATCGGGCCATTAGAAGTTGTTGTAAAACGATGAATATGGCATTATATTATAAATAAAATAGTGGATTTTATTAAAATAAATAACTTTTTTAAGAACAGCCTATAAACCATTTACAGTACCTACTTAAAACATTTCTTTTTTGCTGAGTAGGCAAGTTCTTGACCTCGATCATGCTTGATGGAAAGCGATGGATAAGGATATCTGGATGAATACCTTTTGCGAATGTTTGTGTAACTATCAAGATCTAAGCGACAAATCTGGACGCGGATCTAACAAAGTTGTTGGACTTATTTAAAAAAATAATTATTGAAGCGTTCGTTTTAATTATTGTTGATAACTCTTTCTTCGTAACAAAACTCTGCAACCAATAACTGTTATTATTTTGTCATATATACAGCAAAACTTATAAACATCCTGTTTTGAAGATCCTAAACAAATAAATAAACTGCTTACATTTTTACACACAATATATCATACAGAACCACTGCTTGGGACCAGCCCAATATAGCTGCCAGCCAAGTTTTTAATAAATTCAGTCAAAGCTTCCCTGACATAATCTCAGACTTTACAAACGTCAATCCCAGTGAAATGACACTCTTCTTTTTATCAAAGTCCCCAATTTATGAAGACCTACCATTTTAGAAGAAAATGTCGAGAATTCTCATATATTTGTACCAATGAAGAGCTCTTTAAAACTGGGCAAAAGTGAAAATTTAATTTCCTCGGAGTTTAAATATAACTTTGATGAGATAAAATTGACATGTTCAGTTTAAAGATGGATGTGTATATCTTTTTCTTTTTATGTGCCGAGTTTGCAGCTATATCAGCCATTCTTTTGCATTCGCTACCTACGAGATAAATATTTAATGGCTACCTTTTATAGAATTTTTTTCGCTGAAGATGAGTAGCGTCAGAACATAACATGCTTATCCACACACGCACACACGTACTTTCGACTTCGCCATTATTTCGAACGGTAAATGATAAATAATTTTATTTCTGTAAGTAGGTTTGTACAAACACTTTTACATCATGATCATCATCATCATTTCAGCCGTAAGACGTCCACTGCTGGACTTAGGTCTCCCCCAATTTAGGGAGGCTTTGCCATAATCGCCACGCTTGGCAGGCGGGTTGGCGATCGCAGTATGGTGGTAAAATGCATACAGAACGCTGCTGCCCATTCTCTAGTAAGTCCCTTAGTCGCCTTTTACGACACCCACGGGAAGAAATGGGGTGGTGTTATTCTTTACGTCCGGCACCACACGGTACATACTTTTACATGTCAGTGATATATTTTATTTAAACTAGATGAGGTCGGCGTTTCCTAACTGACAACTCTGAGAAGAAAGTCCAGACAAAATCTTGGTCACATCATGTGAAGATCATGTAGATTGGTGACTGAAATGGTCTTTTGAGGAAAGAACCACACAGATTGAGTGGACCTGTCCAGTTAGTGCAAGCATTTATCAATAATCGTTTAGCTCAACTCGATACCAAGAGCTCCGGCGCTTACACAAACATTCACAGCGTGTTTGTACACTTGGTAACCACAAGTAAAGTAAACGTGTCATAAAATAAAAATATTGTACCTCAAAACCAAGCCAAGTTTGGGCTCGCCCCTTATTTATATGGGACTTAACACATAACTGGCAAATTAAGGGTGAACACACGACTACATGTCAAGCTATACGCTTCCAGTTTTAGCTGACCTCGCAATGTGTAGGCTTTTCGTACAATAAGATGTCAGCTTATACTGGAAAATATAGCTTGAGGTGCGGCCGTTCGTACTATCATTTCTAGTCAACTGTTCTACATCATAAGCCCCATACCTATGAGAACTAGCGACTACTAGTAAATTAAAATGTATGTCTTTAATTCGGTTCTAAACCATTTTTTTACTTGAACTACCCCTAATTAGCATTCACTCTCACAAATTAAAGAACATATAACACTTGATCATGTTTCTCAAAGTAATTGAACTAATCAAGACATGAGAGACACGATTCTACCGAGCCATCGCAAACACCCTGCCACACGTGACGTCATCAAATTGTTACAATTAACAAACTCCAAAGCTATTTAATTACAGCATTCTCCCCACTCCACGCATCTAATTATAAACCGTACCGCATTCATTATAAAGTATAAATTGCTTTGCGGATATGACATCTGTTACGTAAAGTATACGTCGTACATTGAAAGGAAATTATTTTTCCGAATCGTTTCACACGCGTTTGCGTAGTGATGGGGGGACGTCGATTTTTGGGCGTCATAAGTCATTTATATGTCGATGGTTGTAATTTTTGGCGGTTTTCCCATCTGATATAAGATTCTTTCTAGGTAAATTGAAAATAACATCAGTTCACAGGAATTTGTGCTAATTAAAACATCATGATCCTTTTAATATCACAACTCATCGTAACTATTCAATCAAAATCATCTTCAGACATTTGATGCGCTTCAAAGTGATTCTAAGAACTATAATGTATATGCTCGTAGCAATTCGTCTTATTTGCTACGAAATGGCGTAGCTAATTAGCTACGTCGTAGCAAAGCTACGATACGGTACTGACTCAATATTCAAATATGAAATGAAGAACTGTTTTCAGTATTTTATTAATGTAATATATTTTGATGCCTGGTGACTTTAACAATTGCAATAATATTTGTCAATCTGACTGTTGTACTCATTTAACCCTAGATAACTAAACTATTTTCGTTGTTACATGGTTACTAAACATTCGTCGAACCGACTACGCCAAATAAAATGCATAAAGAAAAAATATTTATTAATCATAGGAACTTCTGACATTGGTGCATTCTTTGGATCATTATTAAACAAAAAATAATCAAAACAGTAATTAAAAACTATTCCACACAGCCACAGCATATATCGATATTCACCTAGAAGTATACGAACACGAGAATCGCGGTAAGGCGGGTCGTGGAACGGACTAATGTTTAGTTATCAAGGGTTTTAAGGGACTAAACTTCAGTTCTTTCTGTGGGTGTCATAAAAAGCGACTAAGGGACATACTAGAGAATGGCCAGCAGCGTTCTCTATGCATTTTACCACCATACTGCGATCGCCAATCTGCCTGCCAAGCGTGGCGATTAGGGCAAAACCCCCCAAACTGGGGGTGACCTATTTCCAGTAGTTGACGTCTTACAGCTGAAATGAGGATGGAACTAAACAGTGTATTAAATACTTGAACAAAAAACGCGTATAAAGCTCATTCTCCAGTTATTAGATGAAAGTGATATAAAAGTTAAAAAACGTTGAAATCGACTCTCATTATCACAAGTTTGAAACTTCCATTTTCTTTGATGAATTAGTCCATTACTTAAAATGAAGCCAATGTTAAAGAAAGTTGTGAATCGATCCAATAATGTTATTGAATATTTTAATGTTATGAAATTTCATTGGCTAGTGTCAATTCAACACGAATTGCGTCATACTAATCAGATTGTGACCTGTAACACAGATTTTTTTTTTTTAAGAAACCCACTCCTTCAGGCACCAGTCTCTTACAATGTCGGAATATAATATTGTCATAAACGTTGTTAATTTTTAAGAAAACCAATATTGTGGAAGTTATTATTCAATAAACGAATACCTAAGTGATTAACTTATAAAGTCAACTTAAGTACTCCACTTTAAACTATATTTAAATCATTAGCATATTTTATTTTTATTACATATCTCAATCATATTACATATCATATTTTATATCTTGTATTTAATATTCATTTATTCATTTTTTAACATATTACGTATATTTTTAAATATTTTAACAAAAATCTAAAAAAAACATTTAAAAATATAAAAATAGTGAGTATTTAATATTATTATTAGTTTATTACATAATTAAAAATGCTTCCTCTCTCCTTACTCACTTATTTTGCTATGCCCGACAGGGTCCATGTGCTCTAATCATAAGTTTACCACCTAAGAACACATGTGGAATGCAATAAAAGTATTGAGTATTGAGAATAAATAAATGAATTGAATTGAAAATTGTTTTAAAGTTTAAATTCGTGTGAAATGGTCATATGAGTACTAAACATCAACTTTAATTTTTCAAAGATGGCAGGTATTTTTAAATATAAAAATACCTACCAATTTTGAAAAATTAACCCTCCCTCTACATCTAATAATAAATGATTTTATTTCTGTAAGTAGGTTTGTACAAACACTTTTACACGTCAATGATATTTCTTTTTAAACCAAAAGAGGTCGGCGTTTCCTAACTGATTACTCTGAGAAGAAAACGCCGAAACAAACTCAGAGGTCACAGTCTCTTTTAAAATCTGTCCTCTTTTACCCCCGTAGTTACATAATTGATAGTAATTTACTTAATTAATCCACCTTTTCATACTGACGAGACTTCGATAACCTATTGACAAAATAAATTTCGAAAATGATACGTTTTCTCTCCCCCAATATTCACTTTGAAAGTTTGCCTACTTCATGCTAGACAGCTAATTACTTTCGCATTAATTACTTCCAGAAATAGGCAACAAAAGGTGTTCCAGTAGTAGCGACTCCGACTTAGTATTTTTTGGTCGTTGGAACTTTACTTTGACTGGCCTGTTAGTCTAGTGGTTAGTGACCCTGACTGCAAAGACTGAGGTCGTGGGTTCGATTCCCACCCAGGACAATCTTTGTATGATGAGCAAAATTATTTGTTCTGTGTCTGGGTGTAATTGATCTAAAATATGTATGTATTTAGAAATATATAAGTATATTTATCAGTTGTCTGGTTACCATAGTACAGGCTCTGCCTAGTTTGGAATCAGAAAACGTGGTGTTCGTTGAAAAAAAAAAAAAACAATAAAACAAACTTTGTGTGATTTATTTCATCACCACTGTTCTTAAAACGCCGAAGGAAAACGTGAACCAAAACTGTGAAAAGAATGTGTGTGAAGAGTGAAAGATATGTGACATCTACCAATCCGCACTGGCCCGCGTGATGGAAACCACTCTTTTCTACAGAGAAGTGGCCATGTCCCAACATTGGAAACCATCAAATGACGGCTCCCGCTCTGGGTGGAGCGGACGGGCGTGTCAGAGTTTTATTGACTAAAACCCACCCGTGTTTCCTCAGTTGCCCATGTGCCAGGGTCACGGTATCTCTTTCGAACAATCTCGCGACCCTGGCATGCATCGGTCCTAGCAGACCCCATCAGTGCTACTGACATCTCTTTGAGGCGCGCGTGGAACACTACGCACCGTCGACCCGACCCTGGTCCTTACCGGGCGGCGAGCTACCCATTGCTCGCCGCTCGCAAGCTCGCGCCTACGGTGGCCGGGAGTCCGCTATTGACTCCCGACGCCCGGGGCGTCTCCTCCTGCGGTGGCTAGGGACGTGAGGGCGCAGAAACTGCCACTCCCTCACGCGCCCCGCCTCCGCGAGGACACGGCGGTGCTCCGCCCAGGCTGGGCACACCTCCACCGTATGCTCCACCGTGTCCTCCAGACGATCCTTGCAATGGAAACACCCGGGCGTTTCCTCCCGCTTTATCCTGAACAGGAAACCACCGAAGCACCTATGCCCGGTGAGAACCTGTGTCAGGCGGAGGGTGAAGACGCCGTGGCGCCTGTCAATCCACTCCTCAAAGAGGGGAATTACCGCCGCAATCGTGGCGTGTCCAGCGCTGGGTTGCGACAATCGTACCCGCCATGTCGCCATGAGAACTTATAGGCTGATAATGCTATTTAAGAAACATAAACAGCAATGAATTAAGCTTTCATTATTACACTATTACGTTATTCATATCATTTAACAATTCTGCATAATATCAACGAGCGTACAATAATATCGGTAACGAAATCGATTCAGATAATTAATCGATTTATGACATTCGATTCCGACGCACGTCCCTACCGCGACTGCCGGCGGCAGTAGTGTCGGAGTGAACAATGTTTTATAGCATTTTTATGAGATTTTTATCCCATAAGTGGGATCGCATTTCGTGGAGGGGTATTTGAGAAATGACTTTTTACATGTTGTGTCTTTTTTTTAAGTCGCATTTTACGACTGCAAGATTTTTATGACGGGTCGTATTTTAAATTCGGTGTATCATTACATAAAGTAGACAAATGGGGAATGGCGGTAGAGATTCGTTTTTGTATTTTCGTATTTTCAATAAGCGATTGGTATCGGTTTTTATGAAGCGACGGTTCTTCTTCATCTTGGTATTGTGAAGTTTTGACATATAATTAACTAGCTTCTGCCCCCGACTACGTCCGCGTCAAATTTTTGCTCCCCTGACCCTTCCCGTCGCATCGAATTGCCTGCCAGTTTTCGTCCATTTTTCGATGTTGCTCCGCTCCTTTTGATTGTAGCGCGATGTTATATAGCCTATAGCCTTTCTCAATAAATAGGCTACCCAATTCAAAAAATAATTTTTCAATTCAGACCAGTCGTTTCTGAGATTACCGCGATCAACCAAACAGACAAACTCTTCAGCTTTATAATATTAAGTATAGATTTCAAACTGTAGTTTTGGATGACGTTAAACTTCTGTTTCATTGTTAGAAATATATTTAATGTTATTGTCATTAATACTATTACGTTAGTGCTCTGTTGCGGTAGACGAATTTACATATAATGATTCTATAATGTTACAACTGCTGGAACATAGGCCTTCTCTTTTCGAGAGAGAATGGATTACAATCTACCACGCGGGCCCAGTGCGGGTTAATAGGTGTCACATATATTTTTTTTTTTTTGGGACAACCAACACAACGTTATCTGATCCCAAACTAGGCAGAGCCTGTACTACGGCAACCAGACAACTGATAAATATACTTATATATTTCTAAATACATACATATTATAGACTAGCTTTTGCCCGCGGCTTCGCCCGCGTGGATGTCGAAAATTAATGCAAGAGGACGTATAACCGCGATAAGAATGTGTTATTCCAGGTTATATAGGTAATATAGACTCTGTGTGCTATTTTCGATCCAGATCCATTCAGCCATTTTTGTGTGATTGAGAAACAACAACCCAATCATACATATTTTCACATTTATAATATTATTTGCCCGCGGCTTCGCCCGCGTGGATGTCGGAAATTAATGCAAGAGGACGTACTACCGCGATAAGAATGTGTTATTCGATGTTTTATATAGGTAATATAGACTCTGTGTGCTATTTTCGATCCAGATCCATTCAGCCATTTTTGCGTGATTGAGAAACAAACACCCAATCATACATATTTTCACATATATAATATTATTAGTAGTAGGATTATAACTCATATTACTTAGGATTCATAGTTTATGAGAACATCATGTGTGTTGGTGTTTTTAAAATAAAAGTAATAGTATTCAGAGTAAGAAGACTGTGACATAGGGCTTGGTTTAGTTGAATATAAGTCTTCCTGGTTTTTCTTAACGCTCCTATTTTACCTATACAGACACTCAATCATTTACCAGACACCGAACTTAATTATAGGAATAGTACTTTTGCCAGTGGCTTGGCCCGTATAGCTGTCGGAAAATAACACCCGGGAACCTACTACCGGGATAAAGTAGGTATCCTATCTGTTACGTATCCATGATATAATATATCTTTGTGCCAAATTCGATCTAAATCCGTTTGGCCGTCTTTGCATCATTGAGAAAGAAACATCCAAAAATCTAAACATCTAAGCAATTTCGCGGTCTCTTACTTGAAATAATACTATTAGGTTTATTTTGAGTATAATGAACACACATGATATTCGCAATTACTTTGAAGCCAAAGTAATATGAATTACAATCCTACTTATCCTGTACTACCCGGCCCCTGCCAACGCGCTCTGCGCCCACTTTTTAAATCTCTAATATCTTCTAAGATATTCATTTAAATTACATGCTGTAAAGGGCCATATTGATCTATATTAAATGCACAATGTATTTAAGGTACTTAATTGGATAAGGATTAATGCTGTATTGCTTAAAATCGCTTCGTAAATAAGGCCTTATTTCTCGTAAAAAGTAAAAGATAAAAAATGGTTATTGTGGGTTATCCCTAAGAGATAGACATATACCATTGAGGACATTTTTGTAGGCCTTTTTAAGGTGTACAATACTGTAGTACATTATTTTGATCTATTTCGTAGGATTCAGCCAGGGTTTTACGAATTTTGAGACGTATGTCAGCGTAGTTTTCGAAGATAGTTATTTTTTTCTAAAATAAAAGAATCTTTCTAAAATAAAAATAGCCTAAGTTACTCCTTGTTATATCAGCTATCTGCCAGTGAAAGTCCCGTCAAAATCGGTCCAGCCATTTCCGAGATTAGCGGGAACGAACAGACAGACAGACAGACAGACAGACAGACAGACAAAAATTGAAAAAAATGTTGTTTTGGTATATGTATCGTGTATACATCCATATACACTTAGTAAAAAGTGGTTATCTTAATATTAAAAACAGACACTCCAATTTTATTTATTTGTATTGTATAGATAAATTACACCCAGACACAGAACAAATGTTGAGCTCATCACACAAAGATTTGTCCTGGGTGGGAATCGAACCCACGACCTCAGTCTTAAGAGTCAGGGTCACTAACCACTAGACTAACAGGCCAGGCCAGTCCAGATACCAGTACCCGTCCGTGCTTTGGAAATCTCTATTAGCGTTAAACTGGTTGAGGTCTGATAACCAGCCTTACCAAAGGGTGTCATATTACCCGGTAACTGGGTTTTGGATGTCAGATAGGCAGTTGCTCCATATATGATACTGGTATTCAGCTGCATACATTTACACTGGAAGCTAAACCCAATATAGTTGGGAAAACGGTAGGCAGCATGAATGACACTTATTTTGCTTAAAACTGCCAGTACTTCTCTGTATGAAAAATATTACTATCATCGAAAATTACCATAGTAAAATAAACCCTTTGATTTATCATTCATGCTTACAAAAACACTCGCTATCTCTCGCTGCTACGAAATATTCAATAACCATTTACCAAAGTAACAAACCATCTCCTTCAATACGAAACGACACAAAAGAGATTCCAATTCCCATAATATTGGATTTACAAAAACAAACACTCGATAAATCTCAATAACATTAAAAATTCATACCTACCGACCGAGAGGATCCTTTCGCAAAACACCAGAAACATTCTTCACGGGAACCTATTGAATTAATTTTGTTCTGTTGATTGTAAAATGAAAATGGTTATATCTGCATTGCAAATGTCGTAGAATGATGTGCCGATTCGGAAACGGTCGACATTCGAAACGTGAAACGTTAACAACATTATCGAGAACACTGGGATCGAAAAGTTGGGGATGTGTCATTGTGGATTTAATCTTCTTTTGTTATGGATCAGTTTAGTTCTATACCAGGGCCTTAATTCGCCGGTCAAATCCCTGTTCTTTATTTTGTAAACATACTAGCCTGTAAGTCTAGTGGTTAGTGACACTGGCTGCTAAGACTGAGGTCGTGGGTTCGATTCCCACCCAGGACAAATCTTTCTGTGATGAGCCTGTGTGTAATTTATCCATAATATATGTATTTAGATATATCTAAATATATTAATTATCAGTGGTCTGATTACCATAGTACAGGCTCTGCCTAGTTTGGGATCAGATAACGGTGTGTTGGTTGTCATAAGAGAGATATATATATTTATATTATATACAAAACTTTTCAAGTAACATTCCGAAATAGAAACGTGTATCGGACAACTTGTATTATCGATAATATAGTGAAACTGGTGATGAAGTAAATGTCTAATCCACAGGGTAATAGTTGTAAACAACCTAACGGTAGGAATGGATTTCATATTGACAATTCAACAACATTCATTGCGTTATTTAGGTTGTTAAGCAGCCACATTTTAAACGTATGAAGCAATGAATTTTCAATATCTTTCAATATGATTCGCATTTTGATTAATAGTGTGTAACGCACTGATTAAGAATGCATTGTCAATTTGAAGTCTATAATATAATGGTTATACCTTTTGACCTCAAGTTTTGGCTCCAAAACTTTGCAGACACCACTTAGGCAACTTAAGGCGAAAACCTTAATAACCTCGGCTTAATTGTAAAAAAGTCTAATAATTCTTCTTAGCCTGTCAATAACGAATATTTTTGGAACAAAATTGTTTTTTTTTTTTGTTAGGTCCTGTACTCAGCACCGCTAACACCATGCGCTGACGCAGTTATTAGGTCCTTACGTTCGCAGATGAACTTGCACTTAACCTCAAACGACGTAAACCTAAGTGAGTATTCAATTATGAACTCTAATGCAGGTTCTTTCTCTGTGTATGGAAGAATAGAAATTTGTTTTGCAATGGAACAATAAAATCAAATCATTTAATTCAAGTAACATCATTGTTTCAACTAAAAGACCTCCACTGCTAGACATGAGCCTCACAAGCATCGGGTTTTACCATAATCACCACGTTGGTAGGTGGTTTGGTGATCGCAGTGTGGTGGTAAAATGCATAGAGAACGCTGCTGCCCATTTTCTAGTAAGTTTCTTAGTCACATTTTACGACACCCACGGGAAAAACTAGAATGGTGAAATCTTTACGTCCGTCACCACAAGCTTAAAGGTATGCGACACTAGTTTATAATAGACTGGTGTCTGCACTAGTTATAGCTGTACAGTAAAACACCGTGGTGCCGTAATCACCGTACCGTGTGGTGCCGGACTTAAAGAATAACACCACCCCATTTCTTCCCGTGGGTGTCGTAAAAAGCGACTAAGGGAGTTACTAGAGAATGGGCAGCAGCGTTCTCTATGCATTTTACCACCATACTGCGATCGCCAACCCGCCTGCCAAGCGTGGCGATTATGGCAAAACCCCCGAAATTGGGGGAGGCCTAAGTCCAGCAGTGGACGTCTTACGGCTGAAATGATGATGATGATGATGAGTAAATCACCACGGTATATGACACGATATTCAATTTGACTTAAAGCGACACTCACTCACTCTCTCACACACACATACATACACACTCACACGCAGACACACACCTTCCTAGATGTAAGTTGATTTCATTTTATGTACACTCCTATATTATTGTTTCTAGTTTTAGAGGAGCGGGGTCTCCTACTACAGGTATTTGTATATTTAAAAGGAGACCTCTATGTAAGATTAAATGCTGTAGAAGTTTGTAAAGTTATTTCAAATAAAATTTGTTATTTTTTTTGTATTGTATTTAAACGTAATCAGATGAAAATTTATAAAAGTGAAGGGATGAGGCGTAACGTTAAAACCTATATAAACTCACAGAGTAAAAACAGAAACAGAAGTAAATTGAAAAAAGGGTGATCTACTACGTGCAGGGAAATTAGCCGCGATGAACTATTTTGTACGAGTTACTAATTGAAAAATCCTCAGACTTAATAATCTGGGTTATAGAGCCAGTCACATCAATTAACATCGCAGACAATTGCAATTATGTAAAAGTTCCAAAAATTTTGTCGAGTTTCACTTGTTTCCGCCATTCGTGAACAAGTCAATTAATTTTCCTATGATTATCGATGTCCGACATTTTTAAACGTAACTTTATTTTGTCCGAAATTCGTATGCAATGGAGCAAACAATGAGTTTTATTGTGTTACAAGTAATGCAATGTTGTTGTTGGATAAAAGTTAAAAGCAAATAATTTACTTTTATTTCATTCCATGAACGAGAACCGAGGATTTTAAACGGGCTACTCGTCATTCTGGGGAAGTTGGAATGAGGTCTGTACAAAAATTGCCATATGGGTCACGGTATATCGTCCATTAATTATTCACATTTATAAATGGACTATAAATGCAATAAGCTGTAGTGCATTTTCATTGTTCCTCTCATTTTTGCTGTTGTAGTGAAAAGCAGTGTAGTTTTCCATTATGAATGGCATAAATGGAATTATAGTTATTTTTCCGGGAGGAAAATAATAGGAAATACTTTTCTTAGTAATGCACATAATTCTGCTGTAACAAGATTCTTTTTGCCAGCTTTTGAATTCTGAGACTCCCCGGAGTAATGTTGCGATAGCACATTTGTGTCTCATTAGTCATTGCGTGAATTAGTGCGTGATAATACTTTATAGTGTTACTTTTTAAGTGTGGTTGGGATTTTCCAATAATTAATTTATTTTTATATTTTCTGATCTCTCTCCGGTCGTGTCGGATTGCCGTCCTATCGGACTATGAGAGTGAGGGAAGAATAAGTGCCCCTGTGTATGCGCACATATTTGTGCCCTATAATATCACTCGCGCCGATGGCTAGTCTCCGTAGAGCCTTGGACTATATTTATAATATTTTTTACAATCTAGTTTAACAGTAATCACAATTTTTTGACAGCGAAACCAAACTTTACTTCATTTTCTCCAGAAATCTAAGTAACTGATGTATGAAACAAACAATCTAAGTACGTTTGTATACAAACAAATTGCTTAAAATACAAGGAGTTAATTCTCAAGTCAGAGTGTTAACTTGTCTGAAGGGTGTTACGGTAAGGTCTTGCATCTTAATCCAATTTAGGCGACATATTGCTGCCGCAAGTAGCCCGGGGCCGTGTCTACAAACTTGGTGGTAGAAGCTCACTTTGCAAGGAAAATAAGGGATGTATAGCTAGGACGTGTGTGTGTGTGTGGATATTGTGAAGTTTAGAGTTTAGCAGTAAATGGGTTTGAAATGTTTTTATTATTATATGACCTATTTGTTGTGGTTTAACATTCACGATAGTCAGCAAAAAGCAAGCTTTTGTTAAAAATTGTACTCAAACAGTGTAGAACATGGTTATGGATGCTGCACGCGTAGCATGACCGCCATCGAAAGAACTTTGTCTATTCTTGGTAGAATAGAGATAGAACTGTCATGCTACGCCAGCATAAAACGGTACAAATCTTTCTACAATCTTTAATTCTGTCTTTAATCTTTCTACAATCTGTAATTTTGTCTATTCTTCCGTCGACAAAACCCCTTTCTACCGTGGTCATGCTACGCATGCTAGTAAGTTTTACTCCTATCGTCCCTTAAACAGGGAATGTTTGATGTTCATGCATTTTCGCAGTGTTTGAGCTAATTTGAATATTCTTACCTTATTCAGTTAGTTTTCAGGTTCGAAGACATCATTCAGGTATCGAACATTTTGTACACAGAAATTAAAGTGCCATAGAAAATAAATACGGTTTCTTATCAAAATAATACTCTCAACATTTTTTACCATTATAGAGAGAGCACACAATTAACCCTTGCGCTGGAATTAAGTGTGAAAATAAAATATAAATGATTTTGATTATAAATAGATAATGTTATTATGTTTTATATATATATATATTATAGCATGGTCAATACCTGTTTAAACTTCTGATTTCTCTGGTACTATTAAACTCAAATAAATAGCAGTCTTAAAATATGAAGCGATATTTACACTTCACGTTAACGTTATAGTTAAAATGTTCCAGAATAAGGCTCCAGCAAACGCCAGGTTTGAGATCAGTTATTTTACATAGCCTCCTCCAAAGATTGGTTTATTTAGGGCCCACCATTGTCTATTCAGCGAATTTCCTATCTTTATTCATTGTTTTGCAAGTTTACAATATTAATACGCAATGAATTTTGTTTCTATTGTAAATGATGATTTATTCTGGAACTGTCTTCGCGTAATGAGCCTGAGTTGGGTTCCCTTTGAACTGATCCCTTCATTAGACCTTTAGAGTGGGCAGATGTCAGCAAAAATTGTGTTTGTGATTTTGTCAGTTTAAAGTTGTTTGATAGTTTTTGGATGGAAGAGGCACTTCTTTGATGTTGTTTGTCTCGTCTTTAGGAAGGAGAATAAGCGACGGATTAGGGGACGTTAAACTTTGAATGAAGTCAAAGGACTTTCAAAGGTTAGTAAATTGTGACGTAAGAATGACTTAGGCCCATTTACACGATGCAAGTTCTTTGACTGTGAAATACAATATAATTGACGCAACAAAAGACTTGCATCGTCTTTTGGTTTTTTTAGACGATTAATTAGACGATTCAACATTTATTGTGTTAAGTCATGGTATGCCACAAGTTATTATGTTGCACCGTGTAAAAGAAAGATTTCTTGAGCAGACGATATCTGGTGGGACTCTCCCTAGCTAGCTGAACGATGACCTTAGGAAAGTGGCCGGGACAAACTTGATATAAATAATAAATAAATAAGTATCTTTGGACAACCAACACATCGTTATCTGATCCCAAACTAGGCAAAGTCTGTACTATGGTAACCAGACAACTGATAAACATACTTATATATTTCTAAGTACATACATATAATAGATAAATTACACCCAGACACAGAACAAATGATTGTGCTCATCACACAAAGATTTGTCCTGGGTGGGAATCGAACCCACGACCTCAGTCTTTGCAGTCAGGGTCACTAACCACTAGACTAACAGGCCAGTCATTTAAGGAAGGTGGAGAACAGGGTGTTGTGGCGCAGCCTGGGAGGCCTATTTCCAGCAGTCTCAAGTTCAGGTGCACTTTGGGCAGTTAATCTACCAATCATGTTCACTCTCTTATCTCTACAGCATAGGAAATTTTGCATATAGCTCGACAGAAGAAAATGTTTCATTCTAACTGCGAAGCAGCTTGTTCTACCTAGCCTTGCCCCAACTACGTTGGGTCCACTACCAGTCTTAGCAGCAGTATTTTACATGGAGCGAATGTCTATCTGACCTAAACTACCCAGTTACTAGATAGCTGCAAACTGCAAAGTACGGGTACTAAATCCTGTCAACTATTTACTCACTATATCGATTCTCCAAACACTCTCAAATTGGCATCACTAACAAACCTGCGACACAGCTACCACCAAACCGCACCGCAAATACCTACCTACGTAAGTAAGTATAAACTAGCGAATCCATAGGAAAACAACTGAAACGTCTCTACTTAACTGATTAAACATCAAGATTGAAATGTTTCGGAATTAATTGTCGTGTTCTTTGCAAGGCTGTCGGTATTAGCAATTCAAATATGACGGAGGCTCGTCTTGTCCAAAGTTGTCGTGGCACGGATTTCGTGATGCGCTCGTGTTGATTGCTTGTTAGTACGTATTGTTGGGTGTTGGTGTTGGAGTGAGGGTCTTTATTTTATTTTTTAAGGTGAATGCCCCCGTAGCCTGCAGAGGGCGAATTCCCAAAATTGTTTTTCTAAATATATTCGCAGTCTCATCTCGGCGACAATCAAATGTCAAAAACTTGTCAAATATGTGTTCGGTGTATGGAAACTAGAGTTATTTTTGACAGATTAAGACTAAGATCCAACTGTGAATTTTCATGTTAGATTGCATTTTTATAATGTGATTTGCAATGGTTAAGAATGTATATTTATTTTTCAGAATAGTAATACATAAGAAAACGTAACTTACGCCTTCTTCCTATAGATGTAGACAGAAACTACATCACCACTTGCAACAAATACATACTTATTTTGCTTGCGTTTTCGTTCTAAATCTGATGATGCACGACGGAATAATAATGAGACATTTATTCCAAGAATACACTTATAAAAATGGACACCAAATGATAACAAAACAATATCAAATTTCAACAAAACAATACATTAGTATTATTGTAGCTAGAATATTAATTGCCATAACATGGCCATATAAGACGCTTACTATTTCTTGGTATAATAAACAAAGAAATAGTTAACGTTGTATATGACCATCAATAATTTCATTTTCCGATTTATGTTTGCAATTCAAGGAGACTAGTGACTGTCTTAGGACTGTGAAAATGTCTCATAGGAGATAATCAAATCAATCAAATCAAAATAATCTTATTACTCCTCACAATGACAAGCTTATTCTAGGTTTTGCATATTATTTTTGTTTTTTAGCAATGTGAGGAGCTGTTGTCTGAGTTAAGCGTAAAATCTGGTGTCTGAGTTAAGCGTAAATCATTTAAATTAATACAACTCTCTTCTGTTAGTTCCAAAACCCGCGAGTACGAAAACTGATTGAATGACCAAGACGAGCCTACCTTTCAAAGGAGATCAAATCAAACCAAAATATTTTTATTTCACATAAACCTACATGGGCATTTATGAAACGTCAGAAGGTGCACGGTTCCAAATGGTTGATTCCTATGGAGAAGAGCCGGCAAGAAACTCCACGGTTACTGTTTTAAAAATAATTGGCTTTTACAATGGGTTCAAATTACAGTGTAAGTAGGTATGGGAGAACGGTGTAGGACTGTCAAAAAGTACCAGGTAATTAATAAAATGGAAAATTGCGTACAGTCTACTCCTCTACGTCCTTTAGTCTCTAGGTAGGAAACCTAACTAAAGGGTGTCTAAACAAAATATTATTATTTAATACTGTGTAGGCGGACTCGATATTAAACCGATGTTAAGTACCTTAAAGTAACTTAAGGATGCCCAAAATAACTAAGCACCTGATTCCCATGAGGAGTCCCGAGTTGAGAAGGTTTTTATCTATAAAAACAAAATTTAATTCGATTTCGTTCCGAGAAATGTTTTCAATCGTATGACCTTCAAGAAGAGCAATTTCCGTAATTTTAAAATCGATTACAGTCTGATGGCTAATTCTCGAAATCAAATATGTTTAAAATTTTGTCGCAGTTTCATCTCGGCGATATACAAAAAAAAAAAAAAAAAACAAAAATATATATATAAATATATAAGCACTTCGCCCGCGTCATCTTTCGTGTGAAATCGCTCGTCGCCTCGTATCGCATCGCCTGTCCACGCTATTATTAAGCGTTCTTTCCGATGTTTCTTCTCCGCCCCTAAGGGTTATAACGTGATGTTAACTAGCCTATAACCTTCGTCAAGAATTGAGTTATCAAATGCAAAATTATTTTTTTTATAATCTAAAATTACCTCTTTATAATAACTGTGTTGATTATAGACAAAAACTTTTTGCCAATTATGTTATTCTAAGAATTAAAAGGCTAAACTAATGTCATTAATTCGGTGCATTTTCAGTTTTCAGGCTACTACTGTGTAATTCCTTATAGATGAACCCTATGAACATATGCCAGAATTGTGATACGAAGCCAAGACCCCATACTCCTGCCAGGGTCGTGAGACTGCCAGCGTCGTCGCGAGATTAGTTCGAAAGAGGTACCGTGGCCCTGGCATATGGGCAACTGAAGGAACACGGGTGGGTTTTAGTCAGTAAAAGTCTGACACGCCCTTTCGCTCAACTCAGAGCGGGAGACATTATTTGATGATTTCCACCAGAACCACAGAACCAAAAAAAAAGACCCCATACTCAATTTTCAAAATTCTCACTTGTGGCCGGTAAACCAGCGACGGAATCGCCAAAGCTGTCATTATTTCATTCAGGATAAGTATGCTTGAACACATCTATCTTGATAATCTGGAATCTATCAATCATCATCAGCTTATAATGTTCCCACTGCTGGGACACAGTCAGGAGGCCTCAGTGAGAGGGAGTGGGCCATAATCCACCACGCGGGCCCAGTGCGGGTTGGTAGATGTCATATGCCTTCGAATTTTTGGTTCTAAGACATGCCGGTTTCCTCACGATGTTTTCTTTCACCGTTTTGAGAGCAGTGGCGATGAAATAATTTACACAAACTAATGCGCCTGCTTGGGTTTGAACACACGACCTACTACTAAGTCGCGGCCGTTACCACTGGGCCACCACTGATTTTTTTATAACACTGATTTACATTCTATGATTAATTTAAGTTACACACTGAATTATAACTTGTTAAAATGTTAGGACATTCGTATACTTGCCTTTGCAATGTTTGTAAATATTATGTGAGCACCATGTATCTACCATACATATAATTACATTATTTTACCTGTCAATGCTTAATTTACAATTATTTAACGAATTTACCTTTTGGAAGAGGCGACTAGAATCTATTTTATTTTAATGTAAATGATTCTTGGTACATCAATAATGATTGGTACATTCAAAAGTGCTTTTTATGCGCCTATCTGATCTATACTAATATTATAATGCTGAAGAGTTTGTTTATTTGGTTGGATAAAGCGGTAATGTCAGAAACGACAGGTCCGAATTGAAAAATATATTTGTGTTGGGTAGCCTATTTATTGAGGAACGCTATAGGCTATATAACATCACGCTACCATTGAAAGGAGCGGGGCAGCAACGAAAAATGTTTGAAAGTCGGCAGGCAATTCGATGCGATGGGAAGGGTCAGGGAGAAAAAATTTGACGCGGACGAAGTTGCGGGCAGAAGCTAGTTTGTGATAAATGCTTTGATTTTTACTTTGTTTTTGATTTAATGAAACCCTCCTTATTTCACTTAGAAATATGCCTACCCTTAAATCCAAGAAACATGAAAATAAGTGCCCAGAAAAAAAGAGATTTATTTCAGGTTCACGACCGGACTTAAGCCATTTGTAGGCTGAAGCACGGTTTTATTCGTACGGTCTTACCCACACACTTAGGACGAATATAATCATGGATTTAGATGCCTTTTAGTTTTAGTGCTTGGGATAACTCTTCGTCACAGATAGGTACAAAGTTCCTTAGAAGGTTGCGAGCTTCGAAAAAATCATGTGTATTGGACCCAAGATTTAAAAAAAAAAAATGAATGATTGCAATTTTTTTGGCAAAAAGATTTAAGCTTGGCGACATGCCTGTCATAAAATACGTAAAGAAAATTCGAGAAAATGTGTTAAATGTTTAAAAACGCATTGTATGCAAATTTCTGCCGCGTTATTTTGCAGATGAGTCTAAATTAAAATAAAGATTTAATTATTTTTTTTGTGAATTGCTAAAATACAGATACAAAGACATCTACTTCCGAAATTAAAATTTAATTTAAGTTTGTATTGTTTTTTTTAGAAGTCGGTGGGTTTTTATTCTACCTTTTAGTTATAGTACTTATCCTGCACTAATTCGTATACCACTACTGGCCAGGTAAACAGCAGCGAACGGAAGTATTTGACCATCATAAAGATGAACTAAGATAATTAAATACGTATTATCGGAGCTAACGAGAAACTACCCAAAAAAAAACCGGCCAAGTGCGAGTCGGACTCGCGCACCGAGGGTTCCGTACAAACCTGCAGGTCATCATCATCATCATTCGTCATCATCGTTTATGAAATGAAATGTTTTTTTTTTTAATTTTTATATTTGTGTTGACTGAATGAAAGGTAAATTGTGGTTTACGATTTATGGCGTATTAAAAAAAAACTACTAACTAGATCTCGTTCAAACCAATTTTCGTTGGTAGTTTTCATGGTAATGTACATCATATATTTTTTTTGGTTTTATCATTCCCTTATTTTAGAAGTTACGGGGGGGGGGGACACACATTTTACCACTTTGGAAGTGTCTCTCGCGCAAACTATTCAGTTTAGAAAAAAATGATATTAGAAACCTCAATTTCATTTTTGAAGACCTATCCATAGATACCCCACACGTAAGGGTTTGATGAATTTTTTTTTTTGTGTTTCAGTTCTATGTATGGGGAACCCCAAATATTATTGTTTTAAAAAAAAATGATATTAGAAACCTCAATATCATTTTTGAAGACCTATCCATAGATACCCCACACGTAAGGGTTTGATGAAAAAAAAAATTTTGAGTTTCAGTTCTATGTATGGGGAACCCCAAATATTATTGTTTTTTTTTCAATTTTTGTGTGAAAATCTTAATGCGGTTCACTGAATACATCTACTTACCAAGTTTCAATAGCACAGCTCTTATAGTTTCGGAGAAAAGTGGCTGCGACATACTCGGACAGACAGACAGACAGACAGACAGACAGACATGGCGAATCTATAAGGGTTCCGTTTTTTGCCATTTGGCAACGGAACCCTAAAAAGTCAGCAAAATCATATTGGATCACCGTTTTTTTTTCTTTTTTTTTTGGGAAATCATCAAATGACTTCTCCCGCTCTGGGCGGAGCGGGAGGGCATGTCAGACTTTTACTGACTAAAACCCACCCGTGTTCCTTCAGTTGCCCATGTGCCGAGGCCACGGTATCTCTTTCGAACAATCACGCGACCCCGGCAGGCATCGGTCCTAGCAGACCCCTTCAGTGCTGCTGACATCTCTTTTAGGCGCGCGTGAAACACTACGCGCCGTCGACCCGAGCTTGGTCCTTACCGGGCGGCGAGCTACCCATTGCTCGCTTCCCGCAAGCTCGCGCCTACGGTGGTCGGGAGTCCGCAATCGACTCCCGAGGCCCGGGGCGTCTCCTCCTTTAGCGGCTAGGGACGTGAGGTCGCAGAGGCAGCCACATTGAATCACCCTTGAAGCATAACCTACATGACCATTAAAAGAAGTATTTCGGTATCGACCCACAATTGTCGGAGATATCGTAAAACATACATACAAAAACAGAAATTACACATGAATTGAGAACCTCCTCCTTTTAGAAGTCGGTAAATAAGCATACGTTCAAATTCTTAGACAGTGAGAATTGGTTAAGTTTGGAAAACTTAATCAAGTTTCGACCAGTTTCGTTCCCAATACCGCAATCTTGCTAGGTAACCTGTTTTTGTTTTGTAGCTTCAGTTAACATCTTTTTTCTATAAAACGGAAATATTTTTACAGTAAACCTCTTTTATATCCGCACCCTTTCAGGAAGATCTAACTAAAATGGTCGTTTTAAAAGGAAACTCTTGGTTTACCCGCACTCGCACTTAACCTGTTTATTATTCAAACTTTTGAATGTATATTTTACTTTATAATGTAGTTTACGTTGCGCCGTAGTTACATTAGTAACTCGCTACAGCTTTGTAGGCTTGCTACGGTTTTGCTCTACGCCGTAGCTATTACTACGCCGTAGCTTAGTTAATCCGAAGTGAGAAAAAATGCTTAAGTTTAATTTTGGCAGCATTTGCTGACCACGAGTTACTGGATTCATTTCAAGGTCGGGCAAAGTGTTTATGGTTTTTCCATAAGGAATTTGTTAGTAACAGTCCGGAGTCTCGATTTATAGCCGGTTAGTGGCAATAGTTTCGCCTTCTATAAAATCATACTGAAACTTAACAAGCGAAATCTTGGTGTATAATTTTGTTTCTTCTTTCGGAGATTACAGGCGCGACGTTATATTTTTAACCGACTTCAAAAAGGAGGAGGTTCTCAATTCGGATGTTTATATACATTTTTTTAAAATGTATAAATGGCCATAACTTCGTCATATATAAACGGATTTGCAAAATTCTTTTTTTGTTTGAAAGGAGTTTATTTCGAAATGGTCCCATATAAATTTCATATAAATCTGATGATGTGATCCGGAGACAGACACCGGAACTCTTTAAAAAAAGGACAGCAAATCAACCGCAATTTCTGCTATCGCATAAATATGCATTGTTTGCTTGGAATTACTGCGGAGTAGATACCACAACTAAAAAATTAAAAATTAAAACTTTTTAACAAAAAAAAAACAACCGACTTTCTTAAAAACACTTCAAAGTGAAAAATAACTTTAATTTCGGAAGTCGGTGGCAAAAACCTTAAAAACAAATCTTAAGACACCGACTTCCGAAATTAAAGTTATTTTTCACTTTGAAGTGTTTTTAAGAAAGTCGGTTGTTTTTTTTTTGTAATTTTTTTTTTTTTTATGTTAGGAATATTCACTAGCTTTTGCCTGCGAAATTTACCATCGAGACAAAAGTATCCCACATCGTAAAGCAAGTTATTCTGCGTCGACCCATGTTCCGATCCAGCCCGTCTCTTGCTGCGCTCTACCAGCGATGCCCTAAGCCGAGGTCCGTACCCCACAGGGGGTGCCCTTAGCGAGTAGTCGCTCTAGTTTTTAGTTTTTTTAAGCCCTGGCTAGAGGTCTTCATTTATTAAGATAGCCACAGGCAAGTCTGACAAATGTGCATTTGTATATTTGGCACAGGGACTGACTATGACTTGGGGTTTTTTGTTAATGTGAACTCGCAGGTTGGCTGCTTAACCAGACTTGCCTGTGGTATCTTAATAAAAAATAAAAAAAATAAAACACACGCTTCCATTGAAAACCAAACTAAAAAGTACACAATAATGGAAAAAAAGCGTGTGGTGCTTTTTAAGGTATTTTTTTTAATGATATCAGGCACCCCACGCTTTTTTTCCATTATTGTGTACTTTTTAGTTTGGTTTTCAATGGAAGCGTGTTTTTTAGTTTTTTTAAACTATTATTTATTTTCTATTTTTAGGGTGTTTCGAATTTTGAGACGTATGTCAGCGTAGTTTGTGACGTATGTCAGCGTAGTTTTCGAAGACAGTTTTTTTGTTGTCCTGGTAACCCTGGCAAGGATAATGGCACAAATTTATAAAATTATTGCATTTTCATCGGTCCTTGCTAGGTGTGCAAAGTTTGAATGAAATCGGTTTGTTTAAAGTGGGTCAAAATCACGCTACAAGGAGTCGGTTACAAACAAACATACAAACATACAAGTGAAGCTAATATAAAGCGTGTAATTAAGGCCTCCAGCCAGGCAAACGTAAGGCGATACAAGGTAACAGACAGACAAAGTTACTTTGACAGGTACAATATTAGCTAATTTAGGTTGTTAGATATGTAATATGAGTATAAATTACACGTTTATCTTTAGTTCAGAACGTCTTCATAGACTAGGATCGATTAACTTACTTCCCACAAACTTCATAGTTACTATATATTTGGCCAAAATCTAAAGTTCGCGTTGCTATGGCTTATTCTAGCTTAGTAATTGGATACTTGACTAGACCCTTCCCGGACTTGTAAGCCGGATAGCGATCTATAAAATAGATCTGTTACATGTTTTGATATGTAACGTTCGAAGAGTTATGTATGGAAAAGTACTTGAAGAGATATAGGACTTGTAAAGAGCTAGACATTGTCTCAATTGGCTGCATGGAGTTTTGGATCATTTGGTACAAAGTGGATATTATGAACGATTTGGCTGACTGTATCGACGATTAAGTACTGAAAGTGTCGATGTGGTCATCACCATCATCATCATTTCAGCCGTAAGACGTCCACTGCTGGACTTAGGCCTCCCCCAATTTGGGGGGCTTTGCCATAATCGCTACGCTTGGCAGGCGGGTTGGCGATCGCAGTATGGTGGTAAAATGCATAGAGAACGCTGCTGCCCATTCTCTAGTAAGTGCCTTAGTTGCCTATTATGTCACCCACGGCAAGAAATGGGGTGGTGTTATTCTTTACGTCCGGCACCACACGGTACCATACCACGGGCATCTACCGGAGATGTGGTGCTGTACCGCAAACAATGCGCCACTTTAAATCTTGGTCAGTGTGTCTTGTTTTTTGCACGCTACAGAAGTTGATGGACGTGGTTGAATGTGCTCAGCTCGTAGCCAAATTCTGGGTATACTATATTTAGGTTACTATCGACACGCTAGAAATCTAAATGAGTAGAAAAAATATTTCAAATGGCTTATAATATAATAATAAACATAAATGGCCTGTTACACCTCCGATGAACTTCCTGTTAATTTCTCAGGCACATTTGTTTCGTTTTTAATTTATCTTCTGCCAACATGAGCAGTGATTGCCCAGTGGTCACTGCTATGACTTACGAGTTGTTAGTCGTACGTTCGAATCCAGACTAACGCTTTACTATGTGTATATTTTTTGCTCACCAGTGCTCTCAAAACCGGCATGTCCTAGAACTAAAACTTCGAAGATATGTGGTATCTACCAACCCGCACTGGGCCGTCGTGGTATATTGTAGCCTACTCCATAGCCTGCGTCCCAGCAGAGGGAACAATAAAGGCAGATGATGAAAAAAAAAAAGGAAATTAATTCATAACGTCAATGAATTCAATTAGTGCATTGTTATAAAATAGGGTACCCTTGCTCTAAAACAATTTATTGAATACCTAGTTATATAACATCAAAGTAGAAACTTATGGATGGGTACCCAAATGCATCTAATCGTCATTACTCGATAATATCAAACTATAAACTGACTAGTAGATATTACAGGGTACGGAAAATAACACGTAACACATTGTATTATTTAAAGGTACACCACACCTCATTTATTTCAAATAGGCACACCTTTAAATAGAATTGACTCTAGTTGTCCGTTCCAAAGAGTAATGGCGGTTGGAGAAGAACGGACAAGAAACTCCATCACTACTCTTTAATAAATATTTTACAATGTTATAAGTACTTAATATTCAAGAATATTATAGTAACAAAACTTATGTCCTCCTTGGATGCTGGCCCCGAGCGAATAGGCCGAGTGCAACCCCGTGTTCCCAACCGTTGTCTAAGAACCTCGTTATTTCAAAACTAGTGTTGCCAGTATTATCCATCAAAAGTCCCAAAAATTGACTAAGACAATATTATAATTTAGTATTTTATTTTAAAACCTAACAACATGTATTGTGCAAAGACTGCACTGTCTATCTCTTATATTCGAGTCAGTAAACTTTTAAAACCTTATTATATCGAAATGAAAGTCGTCGCGGTAAATAAAAGCATTAGAAAATAAATACCATTCAACTTCTTTGACACACAATAGCAAGACAGGTGTCTAGTGTTTCTATAACATTTCAATTCGGGAGCTCCGTCTGTTCCGACGCGAATAAATGCAGGAGTACATCGTGTTACGGGCTTCCTTGTAAGGCTGGTAATACACGAGTTATGTCGAGTTGGTTATAAAATGTTGAAGATATTGTAGTGATGAAGGTTCGCGTAGTCATTGGAAAGGAAAACTTGTTTTCGCTTTTGTCTTAAATAGACTGCTGGAAGAATTTTATTAAGAAATAAGCAGTACCTTTATATTCCAATTATAATATATGGTATACCTATGTATTTTACTATGTGTATATAAATAATAAAATAATTCAATAAGCATTCTTTTTTTTCAGACACTTTCATTTGTAGGTACAAAATTAACGTATCCTTTTCTCGTGTTTAAATTCATTAGTATTATAACTATATTATAAGTAGGTACGTCAATCTAAGCATTACAAAATTCTTTAACACAACATAAATTTAAATACACCATTACATGAATAGAATTACAACATTAAATGATAAACTAAATAGAAACCATATGTAAGGAGATATTTCTGACTTAGACTTTTGAGTGAGAGTTCATTATTGCTTTCCTGCTCTACTAATTAGACTACATTACTTAATATTACCAGTGCCAAATGTACGTAAGCCAGAGGCAAAACATTATTCAAAATTAAAAACGTTGTGTGTATGTTGAACCGTGTATGAAGGCACTAAGCCACTCGCACGTATGCACAATTCAGTAGGTGTAAGCTCTCTTTGAATACGCGTCGAGTTTACTTGTTCCCTGGCTACTTAGACTGCGGTCTGACGATATTTCTTTGTGGTGGTTGAGTGTTGATGTTGGTCTGTGACGTGCTAGCTTTACGGTCCTTTGAAACCACCATAGTTGATAGTCTCAAGCCAATTTTGATAACGTTGTTGGCGTAAGAAAAATTATAAATAAATAATAATAAATTGTTTATTGGGTCTCAAACGATTACATTTCCAAAATTTTAAATGAAACAGCCCCAGTAAGTAATTAATAATACTTGTGTTGGGGTTGCCTCGCTCCTTCCCAGGATGCTAAACAAAATTGAGACTATATAAACAAAAAATTAAATTAAATCAAAATTAAAATAAACATCAAAACCGAAAACAAAATTAAAATACCATCAAAATCAGAATCAAAATCAAAATTAAAATGAAAATCAAAATTAGAATTACAATAAAATTAATTGAAAAAAAGAAGATAAACTTGAAGTAATTATTTAACCAGAAAAAAAGGAACAATGGTCTATGATAAAAAAATTAAAAAAATCATTACCAGCTCTATGTATGTTGTAATTGTATGTGCATGTGTGAAATAAAATTGTGTAAATGTGGGATTGTGCGTGTGTGTGTTTATGTTTGTGGGTGCGTGTGTGCGTTGGTGTGTATTTATGTTTGAGTTTACGTGTTTTCTGATTGTGCCATTATAATCGAAGACCAAAAGTTGCTCTGCCTCCTCATAAGTTAGAGTATTTAGCCAATCAGCTATAACTTTCTTGCATTGATGCGAGGCCTCGGGGTGGAACTTTAGTTTTGAGTTAATTTTATTGTATATATAAGCTGATTGACAAACATACTGACGTCTTGCAAAAGCCGTGCGTACCCCCGGAGAGTAAGCCACTATATCATTTCTTCTCCTAGTCTGTCTCTCGTGGTTAACTGTAAAAATTAAATTGTCGATTCAGTTTTTTTTTTTGTGGGTGGGAAATCATCAAATGACGTCTCCCGCTCTGGGTGGAGCGGGAGGTCGTGTCAGACTTTTACTGAGTAAAACCCACCCGTGTTTCTTAAGTTGCCTGTGCCAGGACCACAGTAACTGTTTTGTAGTCGAACAAATCCACGTCCCTGGTAGGACTGACGATTCTCTTCCGTGATAGATATGCACATCACACACACTCCTCCTCACTAACACACGCTACATGCACACACACACAACACACGCTACATGCACACCACACCTCGGCACTTACTTTCCAGCTACACACCATACATGCATCCACATTGCTAATACAAACTCAACATACTAACTTTTAGTTTTAATTAGTTCAGTTTTATCTTATAAATAAATGTTATTTTGTAAAGCATTAAATATTTGGGACACTGTCACCTTCCACATGGAGGTGGGCGTTAATAGCTGCGACACAGTTTTTAACTAATGTGGCTATTATCGTACACAATTTTATTGTAAATGTACTGTTTTTGGTTCCAATAAAGATTATTATTATTATTATCCTGTGAACGGTTTCTGACTGCCTCGTTGGTCTAGTGGTCGCAAGCGCTACTGCTGAACATGAGGTCCTAAGTTCAATTCCCAGTTCGGACAGCGCGTTATTGGGTTTTTCTATCTGGTATTTCTCAGTAGCAGCTCGAAGTCTGGATTTGTGACCGGTTGCTAATTATAGGGTCACCCTCAATTACATGGGGTTTAAACATAACAGGTGAATCAAGGGTCTACATAGTTACTTTCCCAACACTTCGTGGAAACAATACGAGATTTTATGTTATGTTTTCTCAGTTTTTAATCAGTACATTATTGACCGTTATTACCTTGTGGTGCCGGACGTAAAGAATAACACCACCCCATTTCTTCCCGTGGGTGTCGTAAAAGGCGACTAAGGGACTTACTAGAGAATGGGCAGCAGCGTCCTCTATGCATTTTACCACCATACTGCGATCACCAACCCGCCTGCCAAGCGTGGCGATTATGGCAAAGCCCCCCAAATCGGGGGAG
This sequence comes from Aporophyla nigra, assembly GCA_947507805.1. NCBI lineage: Eukaryota > Metazoa > Arthropoda > Insecta > Lepidoptera > Noctuidae > Aporophyla > Aporophyla nigra. The sequence continues at coordinate 21,576,808 of OX382304.1, read as the reverse complement.
GCCTAAGTCCAGCAGTGGACGTCTTACGGCTGAAATGATGATTATTGACAACTGCGATACCAGAGGTAGCGCAGTTACGTTATCCAACCTAGCAGATATGTTGGGATTTCTCATGTCCCTGCACAGTAACATCGACATTTATCTATCTGGAACATAGCAAATGCTCCGTATTTACTAGAATCACTAGCTATGGGTTTAGAGTGAAACCACCAAATTATAAGTAAGTACACAACAACTTAAAGACGATGTCTAGTCGCCAGCGTTAGGACGGGAGGCGTCATCATTGACGCCACATTTAATTGTGTCTCACTACTAGACAAATAGACGTACTGTGGATCACCACTAAAGTAAAAAGAAAGGATACCGATGTACTCTTTGTTCGGAAAAGTATTAACTTCCCCAATACTAAATTGAAATTATCTTTTATGTAACTCGGCTAAGCTTCAAAACTTGTAAATTATTCAGTAGATTAAATCCAATGTACGTAAAATATGGCATTTCTATTTTCATCTTCAGCCCGTTTGAAATTAATTACGAATGAGTGGTTTTCGAATAAATAATCCGAAAATTATAAAGTAACTTCTCTGAAACGTATTTGGAACCGGTCTTGGTCAATAATTATTACTGATTTAATAATACGCTGTTGCTATGTTGCTTATTATAATATAATAATATACTGTGGAGGAATCGGATTACTGAACAATTTTCCGTCACGAAATCCGATATTGTAGATGAATGTAGAACATGGTATATGTCATTTATACTTGATTGATTTCGATGCGACATCTATGAATTTGTTGATATTAGCACCAATTGTAACCAAACTAACGACAGTTTGTTTGTATAGGCGTTTGAAAACCTTTTAGGTACACTTGCTACAATATTAAGTTAAATTTTTTACTAGCTCCGTTGCGCAAAACAATCAGATTTTACATAATTTTTAACCGACTTCAAAAAGGAGGAGGTTATATGTTCGACTGTATGTATTTTTTTTTATATTTTTTTTTATGTATGTTCACTGATTTCTCCGCCAATTGTCAACCGATTTTGAAAATTCTTTTTTTATTCGTAAGGGTATACTCCTGAGGTGGTCCCATATTAATTTTGTGAAGATTTGATGTATACTTTGGGAGATAAACGAAGGAACTCCTCAAAAACAAACAGAACACGTAATGTGATTTGGATATTGTACTAAAGATCAAAAATAATTGCTGGTTCTATCTATCCATCCGTGGTGAACTAATTATAGTCTTCGAAGATACCGCATGGAACTCCTCATCGGTGAACAGTACATATAGGAACTTACAGTGAAAGGTTAGAAGGTTAGGGGATAATTCTTTGAATATTATAGGCATGTTTAGACCGTTACTTGTATTCTTATATTCCTGTATGGTTATCAATTCGGATGTTAATGTTTTTTTTTTTTTTTTTTTATATGTATGTTCGGCCATAACTCCGTCATATATAGACGGATTTGCAAAATTCTTTTTTTGTTCGAAAGGGGTTTATTCCGAAATGGTCCCATATAATTTTCATATAGATCTGATGATGAGTTCGGGAGACAGACACCAGAACTCTTTAAAAAATGACAGGAAATCAACCGCGATTTCTGCTATCGCATAAATATGCATTGTTTGTTTGGAATTAGTGCAGGGTGAATACCACAACTAAAAATTTAAAAATAAAAACTTTTTTGCAAAAAAAAACAACCGACTTCCTTAAAAACACTACAAAGTGAAAAATAACTTTAATTTCGGAAGTCGGTGGCAAAAAAACCATAAATACAGATCCTAAGACACCGACTACCGAAATTAAAGTTATTTTTCACTTTGTAGTGTTTTTAAGGAAGTCGGTTGTTTTTTTTTGCAAAAAAGTTTTTATGCTATACATTTTTTTAAGTTCGTTTTTTTAATATTTATTTTTGCGTTGTATTTTAGATCTGAAGAACGAAAGTATGTGTTAAAAGAAAGGTTCATGATCCACCGCCCTTAAAACGAAACATCTTCAACAAAGTTTACCTCAAAAACACTCTGAACATTATGCTCTTGCCAAAGCAAATAAAAGTGGCTATTTATTTAACAGATTCAGGCAACTTTTGGCAGATACTTATTCTTCCGCCACGTCAGTTGGATTACCGCTCACTTTTTCACATAATATTGCCCTGAAAGTTTATGTGGTCATAGTATAAAGAGAAAAGAAGTCGAATGTAAAGGCTTGCTGGATTTAAATAAAATATTCCTGGACTTTTAATTTTTGTTTGTTTATTTGTGATAATTTTAATAGCCCAACTGCAGCGTTATTTGGTTAACGTCTCGGTTACGTTTAATATTTCACTGATTTTACATTTTTTATAGCAATTATTCGCTTGCTTATTGCATGCCTATTTGTGAAGAGAAAGTATGCGCGCTTTACTTATGGTTAACAAGTATATAAACACGCGAATGTGTGAGTAAGTACCGTCCAACACTGTGATGAAGTCGGAACGTGTTACACTATTCATCGTCACGCACACATTAACAACGTGTTTGTACACTTGGTGAACACAAGTGAAGCGCAATTCTCTTCAAAGCTATAAATATTGTAACTTAAAGTCAATTGTTGTCGCAGGTATTTATTTCTAGGTATTTAACTACACGTGTCTTAATTTTGTGTTTGGGGATAGAGGTATCTCAGGGCATATAAATAATTAATCAGTATCTTAGGTCATTAGTTGGCTGAGCTTTTTTATAATGTGACCAATTCATCATCATTTCAACCGAAAGACGTCCACTGCATGATATAAGCCACGGATATCGAGGGATATGCCTTGGGGGCGTGGCACGTGCCGCCTCGATACTATCGATTTGATAGTATTGTCGAACGGCGGCTGTACGCTTCATTCAGTCGCTTTGCAACTGCGTACAGTGCACTATTGATGCGTAAAAAGCCAAAATGCCGAGTTGTGCAGTAATTATTTGTAAAAATAGACCAAATACCATCAACCTGAAGACAAATGACATGTCCTACCACCGGTAAATAAACAATTAAGTCACTGTTTTATATTTTAAATCAATTTTTAAATGAACGTAAGTTAGTAAACTTACGTGCGGAGCGACACGAACTAACCCGAACTAGCCCGAATCTTCCCGAACGAAACGAACGTTTTCGACTTAGAGAGGTGCAATCGTTTGCGTGCGGCTGATTTTATCGATATGCGTATTATTGCAGTTGAATATTTTTTACAGAACTCAATGGATATCCTCGTATTACTTGTATAGTAAAACAGTTAAATTACTCATTAATTTAATGTTGTTTGAACCAAATTAAAACATTATAATTCCAATACAGTTAAGTGTGTGTGTTACTTAAAGTAATATTATGCCTAAAGATTTTCACAAATTAACAGTTTTTAATTTATTGTACAATATGATAAGTAATATGATAAATAAATATTATATTTCATCCAATTATTTATATTTGGTAAAAAAATTACAATAATTTGTTTTCGAAATACAAAAATATTCATTTTTTTTTAAATTTGCTATTTGGTGGTTTCGTAAGGTGGGCTGGTTTCGTAAGGTGGCCCACCTTACGAAACCACCAAATAGCAAATTAAAAACTATTAATAATATTGCGCAATATTATTGACCGAGTAAGATTAATATTGAAGATCATCATCATCAGCCTATATTGTTCCTACTGCTGGGACACAGGCCTCCTCTCGGTGACGGGATGGGGCCATGATCCACCACGAGGGTCCAGTGCGGGTTGGCAGATGTCACATGTCTTCGAATTTATGGTTCTAAGACATGCCGGTTTAAAAAAAAATTAAACGAAGTTATTATAATACAATAATGTGCTGAAATTAAATATCGATAAAAATAATCGACCATCGCTTTCGACTCCCTAATTGCATGCGTGTGCATTGGATGTTCGCAAATAGCAAGTGTTTACAAGTGAATGCCCCGCCCATTCTATGTATGTGTGCTATTAGAAATTGATTTAGTGTGGATGCTTTCTTTTTGGTGTGCGTGTTTATATTTTAAGTGTGTGTCGTCAGTACACTATTTGTTAATGTTGTAATTTTTTGGGTGGGAGATAAGCGGCGACACTAGGATTCCTTACTATTCCGCAATGAAGGCATATCTCTGGATATCTATGATATAAGCCTTCCCCAATTTGGGGGAGTTTGCCATAATCGCCACGCTTGGCAGGCGGGTCGACGATCGCAGTATGGTGGTAAAATGAATAGAAAACGTTGCTGCCCATTCTCTAGTAAGTCCCTTAGTCGTCTTTTATGACACACACGGGAAGAAACGCGCCTTTTATGTGACCGATTTACCAATTATAAAACTATCAATAATATTAGTAGTTTCCTAGAATTTCCGTTTATTTTGACAATCCGATGTGACTCACTAGTATTTATAATACGCCTCTTACCAAATTCTTCTCTCTTACAAAATTTAAGATTGTTGTGGTCAGAGTTTACGTATCTCTATGGTAACTTAGCCCACTGGGTTATTGCCGTTTGGTAAGTTCAGCTGTCATTGTTCATTAAAAGATGTTAAGAGTTGACATAACAACCCAATTTTATGTCTACGTAATTATTGTCCATTTCAAAGTAGCCTAGAAGAAGAGATTGTAGAAAGCTATAAGGCCGCCTATTGTATATTTTGATGTGTTTAAATTATTTTTCTGGTGTACAACAATGTTTACATAATGTATAACTCAGTTAATGCACACTACGAAAGTATTTTGTTCCAAATCAGGTAATCTTTTATCCCAAAAACAAATTAAAACTACATAATTTACAGTCTCACTTCCGCTGTGCTGTCAAAACAAATCAAAATGGACGAAGTACCTACTACACTAGACCCTTATATGTACGTGTGGTGTGACTGCGTGCGTGCTTAGATTTGTAATGTGACCATAATTTTCTCCCACGATCAATTTAATTATTATAATAAATCATTAAGTAAAAATCCTGTGTATTATGATTACTAGTGGTAAAAATTGGACCATAATTCATTTAAATTTTAAGTTTCAGTATTAAATAACATAATCATAATTTTTTAACATATGGTTTGACTTTCAATAAGACTGTAGATATTTAGGACAATTAATATTCATCTCTTCTCAGTTTGACTACAGACTTTAACCTTAAACAAAACAGTATAGTCTGTGTTTGTGTCAAAAGTATGGTAGTTGTATGTGTTATGTTTTTTCATTAATTTTATGTATTTCTAATGCATTATTATATAAAAATATTTGCAATCTGCACTTTTTCTCTATATAAACTTGAACTGTGGTAAATTTCATATTTCTCCGTCCGCGTAATTGTTGTACAAAGGAGTGACAAAGATTTTCCTTCACGTATTAATACATTAAAAACATAATATTCTAATTCGGGTGTTTAATGGTCTGCGTTATTTTTGGAACACGATATATACATAAATAATATAATAACTGACCTCTGCCTTCTACGACTAGTATTCCACCACCTAACATGAAACTAGCTACAACTGAGTGGCTAATGAGCCTAAATTGTGAAGATAGTGCAATGTTTCTACCTACACCCACATAAACCCAACAATTGACATATGTATCTCTCTCACACACACCGCTCATCACCTACACTCTCCCACACAGTCGCACACACCCACACACTTCCTCACTAACTCACCCAATTACGCACAAGACAATCAACACGCGTGCATGCTTCCTTTTCCGTATTATTGCATTTGGAGTCATTGTAAATATAAGAAAGCGCCTTGTCCTCCATAGTACAAGTTTTATTTAGTGTGGAGGTCAAGAGTTTCTCATTATGTATCATTGTTATATCTGGAATAAACGATTTTTTATTTTATTTATTTTACCTTCTTTTCAGTATATAAGGTTGCAACTTGAAACAGGCCTTTGTCCTGCAATGACCTCTTATAAGCCGAGTTGACTGATTGACAGTAGTCTTAACAAGAAAATATGAACTTCACCTACTGCAAATGCTCCCAAGGTATATTCCCTTTGCGACAATTATTTTTTCCTACGAACTGACGTTTGACGGAGGCCCTATTAAAAGTTGTTGGCAACTTGAGTCCATTCGTAATAAGTCGAACGTGGGGAGAAGTGTGTCAAAGTTAATGATGGAATTTACAGACTTGCACGTCAGGAAAAAGTTATATCGCAATATTATTTGATAGGTTTGACGAAGTATGAATTGGAAATGGTATTTTTGTGTAGACACGTGTGAGGGTCAAATAGGCGCGTGTTTTAATTATTTATTTCAAATAAAGTGTACGAACATTATTGATAATGTAAACACATTTAACATGTTGAAATTGATAAATCGTTTGTAAGAAAAGTAATTTACATTTACCCCTTTAATTATAAACGTTGTTTAATCATATATTTTTAACGTTTAAACGTCTAGCTTTTGTAAATAAGAGGGTTTATCGGATACGTTAACATGACTCAAGACGTTAAGATTTTGATTCATCTTAATTATTAAACCGCATCCGTATGGCGTCATACAGGGAAAGGGAGGGGAAAGGTTGTCCATGTTAAATACTTTAAAAATGCAGTACGGACGCAAAGACAGCAAACGTACGTATTATTGGTTTTGTGTGTTGTCTTGAAATATAGATTAGAATATAAATAAATCAACCTAACGACTCCAATATAACTAATACTTAATTTTCACTAAAACCTCAACAGCGTATATTGTCTTAATATGTCAAACTTCTTGATATTGTCTTCTTTCTTTCAAAAATAATTATTCTGCAACAGATTAATAGCAACATTTGACACAAATTTAAGCTACATATTAAGCACCATAAAGTTATCTTTTAGGTCAAATTTTGGCCATGGCGGCTAATTTCAGCATAAACTAGCCACGCGGGAGATATTACAGTTACTTACAAATTATACTAACCTTTCCCTCACTCTCATAATCATATAGGCAATCCGATACAACCGGAGAGAGATCAGGCGCAGAACCAACGGCTGCTTGCTTTCCGAGGCATCACTCCGCCAACTTCCAAACTCCGAGCTGTTACTGAGACCTGGAAATCGAAGTAGCGTAGTTACGCTTGCAACCACGAGACTAACGAGACAGTTAACCACAAACTGTTGTTTACTACTTAAAGAATAACGCCAAACGCCATACACTCGTCATCCAAACCACCCATATACCGCAACATAAACGATTTCGGTCCAAGCATATCGAATTTGTCCTAAATCAATAACGATAACATCATCTAACCTCGGAGTAAACAAACAAATCAGTTTTCTGACGAAAAATACTTATTTTTTAACGAATCGCCATTCGTTAGGATTGCTTCTTAAATCATTGCGTTTCGGTTTAAAGGACGCAATCCCTTGGTCCCCTCTGATTTTATTTTGGTCGTGGATTTTAGAATGTGGATTAGAAGTTTTTTTACGAGACTTACTCGTTTGATGCGATTTTTAAATGAAAGACTTGATAAAACCAGGTTACTTGCTCAGTTCTAGGCTTCTTTTCATAAAATCTCTTAAGTTAACAATTTCGAACACTAACATTTCATTCTCTTCTCATGTGAAATGCACCGTAGAGTTAGCATAATTTTTAGTAACCAATTAAAAAAGGACGAAATTCGTTACAAAAGTCCTTCTTTTGTTTGACAGGGTATACTCACTTATCATCATCATCATTTCAGCCGTAAGACGTCCACTGCTGCACTTAGGCCACCCCCAAGTTGGGGGGCTTTGCCATAATCGCCACGCGGGTTGGCCTCACGCCTGGTGCACTCAATTATACTATATATTATTACTTCCCAGCTTAAGTACTAGGAAGTGGTAAATGGCGGGATTTTCGGGCGACTGTCGTATTTAATTTTGAAAGTTTAAAAGGGCTGACTCTCAGCCTAGTTTAAATACTTTTGATTTGATTGATTTACAGTGGTCCCATATAAATTAGGTCAGGTTCCGATATGCGGTTTTGAGTCAGCTTCAATAATACGTATTGTTTCCACTTAGTGTTTGTTGCTGATATTTTTATGACTTCCTGCTTCTGTTGTTTACTTAGCAAGTAAGTATAAAAGTATACGATTGTGTGTGGGGTAGGTACCACAACTAAAATGAGCTAGTCTTCTAAAAACCGGCCAAGTGCGAGTCGGACTCGCGCACCGAGGGTTCCGTACAAACCTGCAGGTATTCACGGTTTATGCATAAGGTTTATGTTTATGAAATTAAATTTTTTTTTTTTTAATTTTTATATTTGAGTTGACAGAATGAAAGGTAAATTGTGGTTTACGATTTATGCCGTATTAAAAAAAAACGAGTTACTAGATCTCGTTCAAACCAATTTTTGGTGGAAGTTTACATGGTAATGTACATCATATATTTTTTTTAGTTTTATCATTACCTTATTTTAGAAGTTACTTGGGGGGGGGGGGGACACATTTTACCACTTTGGAAGTGTCTGACGCGCAAACTATTCGGTTTAGAAAAAAATGGTATTAAAAACCTCAATATTATTTTTGAAGACCTATCCATAGATACCCCACACGTATGGGTTTGGTGAAAAAAATTTTTTTGAGTTTCCGTTCTATGTATGAGGAACCCCAAATATTATTGTTTTTTTTTTCTATTTTTGTGTGAAAATCTTAATGCAGTTCACAGAATACATCTACATACCAAGTTTCAACAGCATAGCTCTTATAGTTTCGGAAAAAAGTGGCTGTGACATACTCGGACAGACAGACAGACATGACGAATCTATAAGGGTTCCGTTTTTTGCCATTTGGCAACGGAACCCTAAAAAGCCACCATAAGGAAAAAATTACTTTAATTTCAGAAATCGTTGGCAAAAACGATACTGCAAAACACACGACACCGACATCCAAAATGAAAGTATTTTTCTCACTTTGTGTTGTTTTTTATTTATTGTTTCTTTTCCGCATTGCTTAGTTCCTCGGAAACCCAAGATACCAAAGGTTTACCTTCAAACCGAGTTTTGTACACGAAGATTACGAAAAATTTCATGAATATTAAAAAAAGGAGCGTATTGGAAGCCGGGATTATGATTGAACGAATACTTGATTAGTGATTGCTGATTCTGCGAAAATAAAATAAAATTTATTCGTGCCGAAAATTATGTGGCGAAAATAAAGAGATGGCGTGCTGTGTTTCTCGATTCTAAAGACTGGGTTTAATGAAAGACTCCAATGGAAAATGTACGTAACGTCGAATTTTTATTAGAAAATTTTTGGGTCTTTCAATTACCGACTGAATGGTTAAAGAGTGAGCGCGTAATGAAGCATTAGATTACTTTTGTGTTCGAATAAAATTGATGTATCATCACTCGATGCTGGAGTAACGTTTCCTATTTCTTCTTTAATTAATGTTGCCTTCACAGTCTATAGACGGATGAATAAACCTTTGGATGGCTTTTTTAAAGGGGAAGGGTTGGTACCGTATCTCGGGTCATGCGATTTAAGTTTTCAGAAATGTTTAGTTCCAGTTTTAGCTGAGAGCTGTGAAGACTATAATTATATCTGTCAAGGGATTAAATAAATACGTAAACCAGTTCTGTGACTACCAATGCACTATCTAAACCATAGAAAATCAAGGCTTTATAAAGTACCTACTTATAATAAGAAAGGATTTTTTTTCGACTACTATAATATATAATAGTGTTTATATTTTTTTGTATTCCAGCTATCGTAACGTGGTTACTATTATTTGCAAACTCAATCAATAATTTATTAACAAACTGAAATATGGTGTCGAAAAATTTCACCACATCGCTGTCAACTGGTAATATACCCATGTGACAGGCCGCATTGCTAGGTTGTATGGCAATGCTTAAAAATTGGCGCTCAAGATAGCCTGTGGGTCACGGTAAGTATCAATCAGGCGTTGGGATATTTTGTTGATCAAACCATGAGCACTCGGATCCCACGGCCTAACGGCTAAAAACGGCTAGAAAATATGAGGCGAAGGAATTTTTTGTTCCATATTTTATTATGTTAAATAGTTTTAGTCAGGTTAAGTTATAATATTTTAATAGATTGTTAGTTTGTTTAGAATAAAAATATTTCCTTTCAAAACAAGTGTCATTTATTTCAAGTAGATAATTAAAAGGCTCTAACGTCAAAATGTACAAAATAATAAAACTAATTCTAGGTACCCTTTCCAAAAGTTAGTTCAGATCGAGAAGAATGTTAGGTACAAAGAACGAATCTCGCCTAACATGACACAGAAAATACATAACAAAAGTTCACTCAAACAGAACACATAAAACTTCAGAACGTATTTACGCATGTATCACAAAGCTCTCTAGAATCCCTTATTTATCAGGATTGGCCAAGGAATTAATTAATGAGGCATCTACAAAGGCCGTTTGGGGACCCTGCGAACCTCCCTTTAGCCCTTTTGGACCTACAAGAATTCCACCCCAGAGAACTATAAAAGAGATATACCTTCTTTAGGAGAGTTTTAAAAGTAATTGACTATCGAACCGCAGTGTTCTTTTTACGAAAACAAGACTGTTTGTGTCAGTCCGTTTTTTTTTATAAATAGCTTTAAATTTTCTATTCGGCTTTGTTAATCGATTTTTTTTTTCTAAATATTTTGTTGTTATAATAAATATTTTGTTGTTTTGTTGTGTTTTGTTGTTATAGTCGTCATCGTATTTCGAATTTATAGGCAAACAAAATTTCAGTTTTTCTATGATTAAAGTAAATGAAGCGTATCAAAACGCGATTCTACATCAATTTATTTGTTATGTAAATAAAGAGAGTTATTTATCGTTACAATGGTTAAGTATTTTACTTTATGAATACCTGTGGTGCTATTTAAATACAAATTGAGGTCAGTGTTCCATAATGTGTTTATAGTAATACAATATTTTTATAACATATTTTGTTCCTAATCCGGCAGGCAAAAATGGTGTATTTTACCATGTCTTTTTTATTTATATTACATTTAACTCTCACGTACAGAGCAACTGCCATCAACTAGGGTACAATTACAGATTCTCACTGCCCACCCTGAATCCAGAACATATGCTGAACAGTCGGCTTGTGAGGTATGATTGTATGTTTGTATGTATTAACGTAAAATAAATTCAAAATATACGTATTTGTGTAATTCCATGTGGTGTTAGGGTTCGGTGTGGTGCCGGACGTAAAGAATATCATCATTCCATTTCTTCCCGTGGGTGTCGTAAAAGGCGACTAAGGGATTTACTAGAGAATGGGCAGCAGCTTTCTCTGTGCATCTTACCACCATACTGCGATCGCCAATCAGCCTGCCAAGCGTGGCGATTATGGCAAAGCCCCCCAAACTGGTGGAGGCATATGTCCAGCAGTGGACGTCTTACGGCTGAAATGATGGTGAAATTCATAATAAACTAGCTTTTGCCCGAGACTTAGTTCGCGTGAACCTTCACAATCCGTCGTGTCATATCTCAATGCCCGCCCGCGCTATTACTTTGACTTAACGTTTTTTAGAACGTTTTTTTCATTTTTTTCGATTTAAATGCAAAAAGATTTTGTCAAATACGATTGTTAGTTCCAGAGATAACTTCATACAAACAAACTTATAAACTTTACCTCTTTATAATACGTACAGCACCTCTAGCCAAGTTGATAATCTGCAATCGTTAACGCTAGTCGAAAACTAATCAAATGTAATGGGAATGAAATCATCTCAACGAAGTCACGTGGTTTGAATAAACGAATAGAAAATTCGTAGCCATGTTCACATCGTTCAAAATGATACAATAAATTGTTATCGTTTCTGCAATGTTCAACGCTACATTCTTTGTTATCATGTCGTTTTTCTAAAGACATTGTAGAACGAGCGGCCGACTCAGGCGCGTCAACATGGCTACCAACTTATCGTTTTCTACAATTGCTGACACTGAAGCGTTACCGATTGGAGAACGGAATTCCACACGAAACGGTTGTAACTTGGTCAGGGGGGCAGGTGTAGATGTAGATGAATCGTCATACTATCTTACAATGTCTGTTCTTTTGCCAGTTTTGGCCACTTATTGGTGGCACGACCACAGGACTTTGCACTGTTACTGGTCTTTCAAAATTCTATATAATTTAACCAAAATTCCATAATTAAACACAAACACTTGGCACTTTTCTCATTAAAGCGTACTAGGTTAGCAGCTGCGTGAAGGTCAAAATAAATAATTACAAAATGTTTAGCGCTAGAACACTAACAGAGTTTGGTAGCGCGCGCAAAGTTCCCAACTTCCCACTATGTGTTGAACTAACGAAATTTAATTTATATCGTTGTAATTCATGAATTCCTGGTAGATGTATGCACATTAGCTTTCTGCATACATCGCATTAGTCGACTTAACCAACAACCACTAGAAGAAAGTCGTGAATAATGTTACTTGAAGATACAAATCAGATAAATGAAACAAGCTCCCTCTGTGCCTCGGAAAGCACGTTAAACCGTTGGCGGGACCATTTTTGAACTTTGACAGGAGTTACAGGTCGTCAGACCAACCAGTCTTGCCAAGGAGTATCGTATAGCCCAGTGGAGGTCGAATTGGTCGTCGTTCTATGTAAAATACTAGTATTCTGCTGTGTCCGGCTAGATTGGAAGCTGACCCCAATATAGTTGGAAAAAGGTTAGCCTTGATGATGATGATAAAATCAGATAAATGATTTATTTTTAAAGTCACTCAGAGTGAGACTAGTGGCAACAAATTATTTGGCAAATTACAGCGATTGGAATCATGATATAAATACAAACATTTGACACAAACACATACTAGCTACTTATCTGTGTTTCAGTAATTCTCGTATCAAGAAATTCTCTTTGACGAAGTTCCAGGAAAAAACTAGACTCCAAAAATGTCCATTATGCAAAATCATTTATCCTCATTAGGTTGAAGATCAGCACTTTTCGAACGTAAAAATTACATAAGACAAGCCCCCAAAACGCCCGCCCTTCACCGCTTCCTAGTACTTTAGCTGGGAAGAATAAGTGGCGCAACAAACTCCCCAGCAGCATAGCTCTTTGTTTAGTTAGATAAACCTGATTCTATACAACAATAAGTAAGTTAAATAATTAACCATACGAGACACCGAACATTAAATTAAATTGTTTGCCATGTCATCTAGTCATGCTATACCAACAAATAAAAGGGACACTATACTCAAGCAAAATAAAAAATGTAAACAAATCATAATATGTTTCAAAATAAAAGCCTCCTGGCATAAAGGGCAATGACCAGATAAAGAAGCATGTATTACTGATCACAAGTTGGATGAAAACAGTCCCACCTAATACACTTGAAAATATGACTTTTCTTATTAATAATTACTGGTCGTATCCTTCAACTTATTCGTTTCAGACAGGCGTGTCTGTTCATCGTAAACGTCAGCTACTAGACATGGGTCCCCCAACAAACGGTGGTTGTCGAAACAAAACATTTTGTGGTAGTAAGTACTTACTATTATAGGAGCACACTACTGCCAATCGTTCTGTCCCAGTTTATGACTCTCAAGGGCAATGGGGTTCACTTATTCCTCGTACTCGAACCTAGGGGATCATTCGGTACGGTGAACACACTCCATCACATTAGTTATAGTCCCCACGAGTGGTGCACTTAAATATACGTCGGGCGCACCCTGGACAGGTAGCCTCACTACTAAGTTGCTGTCTGACTGATATTTTTAACCTAGGCATAGGCTATTCTACGGCCCCGACCTATGAGTTGAGTGTTCAATGTCAACATCACTGCTCTCAAAACGGTAAAGAAAAAGCTATTACATAGCATTTTTTCTCTGATCTTCTAAGATCTTCATTTAAATTACATGCTGTAAAGGGCCATATTGATCTATATTAAATGCACAATGTATTTAAGGTACTTAATTGGATAAGGATTAATGCTGTATTGCTTAAAATCGCTTCGTAAATAAGCCCTTATTTCTCGTAAAAATAAAAGGATAAAAATGGTTATTGTGGGTTATCCTTAAGAGATAGACATATACCATTGCGGACTTTTTTGTAGAACTTTTTAAGTTGTACAATACTGTAGTACATTATTTTGATCTATTTCGTAGGGTTCAGCCAGCGTTCACAATGTAAGCGCAAAAAATGTGTTTATTTATGACATCACATTAGATACCTCTAAAATTATCACCGTTTCTTTACTATATTATGCATGTTTTATACATATAAACATTCTTCTTGAATCACTCTATCTATTAAATAAACCCGGATCAAAATCCGTTGCGTAGTTTTAAAGATTTAAGCATACGTACACAGGGACAGACAGACCGGGAAGTGACTTGTGTTAAGTTTTTTCGTTACGGAATTTTTTGATTCGGTCGCCGCGCTCAAAGCCCGCGATAAAAGCTATGCAAAGGAAACCGGCATTTTTTCGAACAAAATATGCGAAGACATGTGATGTGTCATCTGTAGCGGCATCAACACGCTTCATGTGAACTACGCATAACACTGACGTCATGCAAAATACGCGAGTTAGCGCACAACTAGCATATAATATTATACAACGTCCCGACATCATCGCGCAGTTGCACAGCTGACACGACCCTTCTCTGGTTGGCGGATCCTCCCTTTTCTACGGAGATTCAGTTCACTTTACACCCTGTTCCTCATACCTAAATTCATCTAACAACCCTCACTGCGCCCACGTGGTAAATTACAGCCCACTCTCTCTTGAAGAGAAGAGGCCTGTTTCCCAGCTGTGGGAGCATTACGGGCTGATTATGCTTAAATGTTATGGACTGTTCTCATATGTCGTGACAATTTGAGGCAGCAAAAATACCGAGGCCCGCTTGCACATTATCACTGAATATGCCAAACATTAAAAGTACCAAACATTATTATTAGAAAGATAATTTTGTTTATATCATCTTCAAATGATGACGGAAACAATGTTTAAAATTCATGAACCTCAATCGAATTTAGTCAATTTTGGTGCAAACGACCCCTAGCACTACTCAAGAAACGTACTGCATACCTAATTGAATTCAATTCGAAGTTCGATATTTATTATTATTCCCTTACAATTTATAGGTGCCTAGTACAATGGTTCTCCGTAGCCTATTATCTTGAAGTACGAACCGTTTACGAGAAGTATTGGCGTATTAGCTAGGACTAGACGGGTAGATTGGCTATCGTTGTACCTATAATATGGGTTCAAGTAAATCTTTTGGGTAGTTACAGTAAAGATGAGAGCATGAGATTTCACCCATACACACACACATCTACACACACATACACCGATGGCTGCAAAAAAAAAATGTTTTATTTTATTTGTAGTTTTATAACTTTTTCAGTTTCATATAACCCTCTTACCACACCATTGTTATTATACCACTTATGGGAAGAGTGAGACAGTTCCGACACAAGTCCTTTTGTTACTTACTGGAGCTGTCTCAATTTATGCATGACACAATGTTCAAGTTAAAATAAATATTTTTGTATTTTTAAAATAAATATTTTTGTATTATTATTTTTTATGTATGAGAGGCTTGTGGATAAATGATAACAGCCGATTAAGTTCAGTGAAGGTTAAGCCACGCTCAGTGCGGTCGGTTTGTCGATGGGCGACCATCCATTATATAACAAGACCCCTCCGTGCCTTGGAAAAGACGATAAGCCGTTGGTCACGGTTGTCATTAGTTATATTAAAACTTTGACAGTCGTTACGGATAGTCAGAAGCTCAAGAGTCTGACAACCAGTCTTACCAAATGATATTTAGTGTTACTCAATAGGGGTCATCCATATTTTACGTCACACAAGTTTCATGATTTTTGACCCCCCCCCCCCCCCGTCCTTGTCACAGCTGGTCACATTTGTGAGATAGGGAGGGGTCCCTAGTGTGACGTCACATATTTAGCAATTTTACATCTAGACATTGAATTTTTTTAAATTTTTCTTACATAGTTCATATTTTGTGTTTTAATAATACTTTAAATATGTATATTAAATTTTGAAATGTGACGTCACAAAATTTAGGGCCCTCCCACCCCCTTGTAACACAATGTCACCATTCGTCGTGACGTAATTTATGGATGGCCCCATACCTGAGTTGTTGTGATCAGATAGGCAGTCACTCCATGTAACATGCTGTTATTCAACTTCATTCAGTTAGACTGGAATCCAACCGAAATACAGTTGGCAAAAGCGTAGGCAAATTGATTGAGTAAATAATAATAATAATATCTTAGGACAACCAATGCAACGTTATCTGATTCCAAACTAGGCAGAGCCTGTACTATGGTAACCAGACAACTGATAAACATACTTATATATTTCTAAATACATACATATTATAGATCAATTACACCCAGACACAGAACAAAATGATTGTGCTCATCACACAAAGATTTGCCCTGGGTGGGAATCGAACCCACGACCTCAGTCTTAGCAGTTAGGGTCACTAACCACTAGACTAACAGGCCAGTCTTCATTCAACAGTATTTGTTTAGACTGGAATCCAAGCCCAACACAGCCTAGGCAAATTGATTGAGTAAATATGAGAGCAAAGTTGAATAAAAACTTTTTACAAAAAAATAACAACCAACTTCCTAAAAAAAAAACACTACAAAGTCAAAAATAACTTTAGTTTCGGAATTCGGTGTCTTAGGATCTGTATTTAAGGTTTTTTTGTCACCGACTTCCGAAATTAAAGTTATTTTTGCCTTTGTAGTGTTTTTTTTTAAGGAATTCGGTTGTTATTTTTATTGTAATTTTTTTTTTAATTTTTTTAGTCATGGTAGATACCCCGCACTAATAAAATAAATAAATAAATATCTTAGGACAACCAACACAACGTTATCTGATCCCAAACTAGGCAGAGCCTGTACTATGGTGACCAGACAACTGATAAACATACTTATATGTTTCTAAATACATACATATTATAGATAATTTACACCCAGACACAGAACAAATGATTGTGCTCATCACACAAAGATTTGTCCTGGGTGGGAATTGAACCCACGACCTCAGTCTTTGCAGTCAGGGTCACTAACCACTAGACTAACAGGCCAGTCATCTAATCAGGCCTATCACTAATCTAATCGCGTTATTCGTTCATTTTTCACGCAAATACTTAATGCAAATTTAAGACTTATGTGGTTCTCACATGGACCCCATTTTCTAAATTGGACCATTCGGGAGGCACCAGCTTTCAAATAAAAAAAAATCATCAAAATCGGTTCATTCAGTCAAAAGTTATGAGGTAACAAACATAAAAAAAGAGATACCGAACCGACTTCAAAAAAAGGCGGAGGTTATCAATTCGTTGATAACCTCCGCCTTTTTTTGAAGTCGGTTAAAAATAATCATTTTGTTGACAGAGAGAATTTTGTTATAACTGCCCTGTCTATGCAGAAACAGGACAAAAAATATCATCATCATCATCATTTCAGCCGTAAGACGTCCACTGCTGGACTTAGGCCTCCCCCAATTTGGGGGGCTTTGCCATAATCGCCACGCTTGACAGGCGGGATGGCGATCGCAGTATGTTGGTTAGTTAGTTTTTAGTTTAGAAAAATTCTTTATTAACATAAAATATACAGCTGTAGCACTTAAAAGTAAGTAACAGTTACACTTAAATAATACAAACACTTTTACAGGCTATGGTCACCTTTATAAGTATACAATAATAACGGTTAAAACTTATTACAACATAATGAACTTGTTTGATTAAACCTTGAACATTAATATACGAAATTATTGTTATAATTTCATTTATAAAATTAGGGGGTAGCAACAAATATTTAACTACGCGCGCAGCGTAAGTGCGACCGGTATTAGCGGCAGCTCAGGTGATCGCGCGCGGCCACCCCGGGGCGGCGTACGAGCTACCGCGCCTCCCGCGCGCTCACCTATGTACGGTGAGAGCGGGGAAGCGCTGGCGCATCGTACGGGCCCAGCTACGACGCGTTATCAGCATTGTGCTCGAACAATACGTAGTGATGGGGAAGCTTGTATGTACCGTATCTATCGATATGTCGTAAGTCCTTCAATGTGGTTTGACCAATGTTAGCAATCAATGTATTTTGATGACATTTATTTTTATTGTAAAATTTACGAGTTAATTTTAAGATGAATCTTGTAATGCTCAGTAATTTAATGTTAGTGTGAAGTGTTTTAAGATTTGTTTTAAACGGAGTATTATAGGCAATTTTAACTGCTTTATTTTAAATTATCTGAAGCAGGTTGTAATTAGATTGACCAGTGCTACTCCATACCGGACACGAATAAGTGCTGCAGGGTCTTATTAGAGTGGTGTATAACCTAAGCTTGGTGTGAGCGCTGAGTTTACTTTTTCGGTTAAGTATAGGACTGAGAGAACCGAGTGCTTGAGCTCCTTTAACACGTAATGTTTTAACATGCTTGGTCCAGTTGAGCTTTTTGTCTAAAGTAACTCCAAGATAGCGAACTTCTGTACTCCATGGAATCAGTTGCCCAGAAATGTTTAATTTTTTCTTTGGGGTGGTACGTTGGCGTGTGAAAATTATGGCCTCAGTCTTGGATTCGTTCAACTTCAGTTTCCACTTGTCGAAATAACGTTGAAGTGATTCCAGCGACAACTGAAGTCTACTTATGATGACATCGATGTCATTATCGGTCGTGTACGATGCTGTATCGTCAGCAAAACAGGCCAAGTGAGTACGGACCTGCACAGGAACGTCACTCACGAACAAAATGAAGAGGTAAGGGCCGAGAACCGAGCCTTGAGGAACTCAGTATGGTGGTAAAATGCATAGAGAACGCTGCAAATATTGCATGGCTTATACTATCTCACTACTGGGCAAAAGCATTCAAGTCATTCTAGGAACTCGTTCCCACCCCCCTTCAAACCAACCCTCGCGTTAAAAAAGGTCATACAATCATCATCTACCTAGCTTTTTTCCTAACTATGTTGGAATCGGCTTCTAGTCTTACCGAATGCAGCTGAGTACCAGAATTTTACAAGGAGCGACTGCCTATCTGACCTCCACAACCAAGTTACTGGGTAATACGATACCCCTTGGTAAGACATATAAACATACCTGAATTAAATATATTCTACGACAAGCTACCTGGATTCAAAAAGAAAATCGCGCTATCCATGCCAAGTTGTTCCTAACTTTAATTTTTAATTTTTGATTCTATTTTTATAATGATTATTGTTCTATTCCTTAACTTTGTTTTTTGTGCTTTTGATGTTATCTGGCTTATGTGCAACCAGTATATTTTAGTTTAGTTTGTTTTTAGTTTAAAGTATATTTTAGAATGTTTTTTTAGTTTAGTTTAATATTTCAAGGCAGCAAGATATTTTAATCAGTGCTATGTACGCCGTAATTGTTATGTACATTAGTCCTTTAGTTATTAAGATTATTAAGTGTAAGTGTAATGTATATGATGTGGCTGTGCTTCTTTTAAATAAATAAATAAATAAGACTAGTTGTCAGACTTTCGGGTTTCTGACGACCCGTAACGACAGTCTAAGATCTTCGAAAGACAGCCGGGACCTACGGCTTAACGTGCTTTCCGAGACATGGAAGGGTCTTCGTATATAAAGATGGTCACCCATCCACGGACCAACCGCGGCAAGCATAGCTTAACCTGAACGATCAACCCGTGCTGCTGTTATAACTTAGCTACAAAATCTCATAAAGTAAATATTCTAAAATCACAAAACATGAAAATAAATCATGTTTGTTATAAGTTTCCTTTCCAAAAAGATCATCCCCGCTCCTATTACAACACCGTACAGCTAACAAGGTTTTAATTAATTACATAAACATCACCTTAACGTTCAAAACAGCTACTAAACAACACTAACAAATCCTTTATACAACCGAAATGGCCCCTAAAAAGCCTTTCTTAAAAAACTTTACAATTAAACCATTAAAAAATTTAATATAGCATTACCGGTTCGAACGGTTCGCTATCAAAACTTTTTAATTCTTAAAGCCTGTAGTTAATGCATAAGTTTTGTCTTGCCAGATGGCAGCACTCGAAGAAGGGATGTCTGTCGATATACACCTACTGAAAATGTAGAATGTTTGGTACAACCCCAGTTCCACACTAGACGCCGCCGGGAGAGGTCGTGCGGTCAATTTGGAGCGTTCCGATTTTCGCGAGTTTACTATTAGATTTTTCGGTTGATGAAATGTTTCTTGTGTGTGAGTTCTGATGGATGGTTTGGATGAAGTTTATTGAGGTAAGTCAGTGGAAATTTTTAAACGTGTTTTCTGTGTGTTTGAGAAAACTTTTCAAGAAGTTTCGTGCGTTTATTGAGGGGAGTTAAATAGTTCTATTGCTTATTCCATAAAGAAACTTTTATTAAGACAGTGTTACAAAAATATGATTTTATAAAAATCGGTTTGTAACAATATTTAATTGGTATTTGAACTCCATACTTAGATATTAAAACAACATGATTAGATCATTCTTAATTCTTTTCCGACTCTTCGTGATAATTTGCAATAAAAATGTTGGAAACGATAAAATAGCAGACTTTTTAAAAGTACGCGAACAAATGAGTATTATTAGTATATTTTAATGTAAGTAGTTGTACTGTCTCTTCTGGTTCTGCATTTATTTAATGCTCAACTTAATGCGTTATGGTAATGTGGTTGTGCTTGAGTTTTAAGTACATACCGACTGACCTCATTGTTATCTTTATTTTAAAACCATTATTTATTTCATTCAATAAAATTAACGTGTACTCTAGAGTGGACAGAAACAGAACAGGATTTAGGAATTATTGACCATAGACGTATAGTTTTTAGGAATATCTATAGTATTTTGTATGGTCTTGTAAGTTTATTGTTAGAACAATAAAATGATTGTCGCTATTACAACGTTAAATCATAACAAGAATACCATGTCTCATGAACGAAAAACACTTATATCAACCATAGATTGTCTTGACCTTCGTTTTTCGAATATATTTTTTTTCATAATTCCTATGAGAGTTTCGTAACGAAAGTTGTTTGAAATTACGGGTGGAATCATCCCCTTGATGCATGCAGGTTACTAAATATATACTAATATTGAAGTATAGCTTGCTTGTCTACCATATCTTAATCAAAACTATGATATCTACTAACACAATGCCACTAACTAGTTATTAATGAACTTGTGTTGAAAACAGATGCAGTCAATTATAAGTTGTCACATCTCTTGGAATTGACGTATTTAACTTGCTAACTAACTTACTTAGCTAACTTATTTAGATGCTGTACTGTGACTTGGTGTAGACGAAAATGTCAAACCTAATTGTGATGTTCTGAAACTGTTAACATGTAGCAAAATGTGCTAATTGATTAAAATTGAGGTCGTGGTTCGATTCCCACCCAGGACAAATCTTTGTGTGATGAGCACAATCATTTGTTCTGTGTCTGGGTGTAAATTATCTATAATATGTATGTATTTAGAAATATATAAGTATGTTTATCAGTTGTCTGGGTGCCATAGTACAGGCTCTGCCTAGTTTGGGATCAGATAACGTTGTGTTGGTTGTCCTAAGATATTTATTATTATTATTATTTTTTAATTTAAATTATTTTTAATCAGCTTGAATTGTTTATTCTGGATATCGAAATCACTTTTACAGTTCAGGTAAGAAAAAATGAGCTAAGTTGACAGTTCCTGTCCCCTGAGAAAAAGGCAAAACCAACTCCTACACGATCTTGGTAAATTTCATGCGATCACCATGTAATTTAGTGTCTGAAATAGTATTTTGGAAAGATGTGAGTTTATCCGTCGAGTCAATGTAAGCATTTGTCAGTTATCGTGTAGTTCAACTCAGATCTCGAGGAGCTCAATGACTTTAATGGTCATTATTTATCAATCTTATAACTATCGGTTGAACTTCAGCACTTCCCAATATCCGACTGTTAGGCAAAAACTTCTTCTCATACAACGATGGAAATATCTTCAAAAGTTTCTGCTCATTGCGTGCTGGATTTTGTACTACTTTTACTGCAGGTCAGACAGGTGCTACATGTAAAATATTGGTATCCAGATTCCAGATGGATTCGGTTAGACTGGAAGCTGACCTCAAACAAACCATTATAAATGATCTCGTTGTGGCAAGCGTTTACTCTAATGAAGAGATTCTTTCTTCGGTTTTAGAACAAAGACTATGGTTTTTCTTTCCCGAGAGTAGAATTTTATTGTGTACTCGTAATACCACATGAATGATTGATATAAATTTAGGAATTTTACATAGGGTGATAAAATGGGCAGTCTTATAGCTAAAAGTGATATTTTCTTTCGTTTTTGTTTGTTATTATGCTATTATTAGAATAGCCAGTCGTGTCCACAAACTGTTTCTTTTTCCTAATTCAATTTATTATGAATGTATCAGTACCGTGTGGTACCGGACGTAAAGAATAACACCACCCCATTTCTTCCCATGGGTGTCGTAAAAGGCGACTAAGGGACTTACTAGAGAATGGGCAGCAGCGTTCTCTATGCATTTTACCACCATACTGCGATCGCCAATCCGCCTGCCAAGCGTGGCGATTATGGCAAAGCCCCCCAAATTGGGGGAGGCCTAAGTCCAGCCGTGGACGTCTTACGGCTGAAATGATGATGATGTATGATCATCTTGTAATTTTCATTTAGCTTATATTTTTTATTGTTAATCCGTTGTTACTAAATTTAATTTATTTTTGTAAACAGGAGCCAAGGGTTTAAGCTGAAAACCAGCGCTTAGAAACCCGCTAGGGGGACCTAAGCATAATGCTGAAGTTTAAACCTTTTGCTTCCAGTATTATAGTTTTGTGTATGTATTTACCTCCTACTAGCTGTAATACTGGAGACAACTAACTTTATTTTATTCTATTCTATTATATTTTAGTGACCACTTTTAAATGTATTAAAGGTATAGAAGAGACAATTCCGCAGGTGGTCTGAGGTAATGATGTAATTTTACATACTTTACTTATTATTTAATGTATCTACAATTCTAACTTCGATTCTTTATTAGTGGTTGTAATTTAGCTTACAGTGGTTTTATATTTTATTTATCTAGTATTTCATGAATGTAAATTCTTTTATATTTTGTGAATATTGTAGGATTTTAAAAACCTGGTACTTGTTGACAGACCTTCACTGTCCCCCATACCTATTAACACTAATTTGAAACCACTATAAAAGAAAATTATTTTTAAAAGGGTAACTATGGAGTTTCTTTACGGCTCTTCTCCATAGGAATCAACCAGTTGAAACCATGCACTTAGCTTCTGACGTTGCATAAGTGCCTCTGAAGGTTTGGGTGACATAATGTATTTTATTTTTTGTGAAGAATTTTCAGTACTAGCTAGGAAAATTGAGGCATAGCAATAGGCTCGCCCCTGTTACGTAATTGGCGGAACATGCTTAAATACATCTGTTAACTCCTTAAGGAAAAAGGTGTGATGGTTTCAAAGGTAATGGATTGGCCACCGTAAAAGAAATCTGAATCAAAATCGGAGGCCCGTTTTCTTCTACCATTGTTATTTCGATCTTCAATACAAAGGAGGCTATAGATTGGTGTCGATGCACCGTAAATAGGGCTGCAATAGGGCAACCATGTTGACCCAACCGTTAAGACTTCTAGTACAAAGTAGGGTGTCAATGTAGTTTTAACCTTAATCGTACTGAATTGCTTAGTAAAGCGGCCCTGCTAAGCTTAGCTTAGGTAGGTATAAAGTTATTTTATAAAGAGGGGTGTCATTGAAGTGCAAATGAATTTAGCACATGACCTCAAGTCTAGTCCTCCTTTAGACCTCCTAGAGTAGATATTTTTCTTCGGTTATCCAATAAAAAGAAACTGTTTCACAGAAAACTGCAATACCTACGCGGTTAAAAATGTATGATACAGTTTTTTTTTTTTGTAATAAGCGATTAAATATTTCAATGCAAATAAACTGAATCGATGGCTATACTTTTCGCGTCGTTGCCTCTGCCACCCTGCATTATATTGACTTTATGTAGATATCTACCTTTCATAAGAACTAGGTTGTATACATTTAAAACCTGGCGCTTATGATTATTTTGTTGTATGTTCTCATGAATTTTCTCGGTTTTAGTATTTTTCCAAAAAAAAAAGTTTTAGACCCCTACACCCCTTTGAGAGTTTTCGGAAAACGAATCATAACGATCTTTATTATTTAGCTAAATAACTGTTTTGCCAATTTTCAAATGATTAAAACGAAGGAGCAAGATAAAGAAGGAATTCATGTCGTAGTATGGAAACTTGGACTTTGGCTTATGGTCTGAAATCGCCAGTCCGCGCAAGCGCAGTGGTTTGTTCCCTATACTTATCTGTATTTGGACAAGCGTTGCCCCTGAAGCCACAGGATGATATTGTTATTACAAGTTTTTTTTATTGTGAACTTCTTTTTGTAAGTAGCGACAAATATGATTCGACCTTGATTGTTGAAAAATATATAAATATGGTTGAAAAATTGCACTCTTCTTTTTATACAGGGTGTCCCAAAAATCAACGTCAAGCCGAAAACAGTTGATAGGCCAGGTGGTGACAGTTATTAGAAAAATTATATTATAAGTTAAGTACTTTTCAAATTATTGACATTAAAAACATTTTTTTTTGTGAGTGATGTAACCCTGAATAACCTTTCTGTAAACTACAGTCCAAAATTAAAACAAAACTACCTCTGTTTTAAAGAAAACATCACTTTTTTGCTCCATCATGTACTAAAAATTATTACATCGCCCAACTTTGACTGACTGTACTGAAAAAAAAATGCTTAACTTAGATTTTTTTAAATTATTTTTCCGATAACTATCACCACCGGGCCTATCAACCGTTTTCGGCTTGGCGTTGATTTTTGGGACACCCTGTATTTACTACTTACTTGTATCAATGTTAATAATTATTGACCTAATTTAATATGTAGCGTTGTTGTGATACTATAATGCAATGTATCTTTCAGGAGAGAAAGAGTCAGTGAAAGTTTTAATGCCTTTAATTTTATAACCTCGTTCTAATCATCTTTGATTTATAAAATACAAACAAAGCCAGTAGGAATAGTTTACATTATGATTCCCACATTTATCTATAAAGAACAGTCTGATTATCACAATAATTTTATCTGATAACACTTAACTAGTTCAATCGAAGTCTATTATCTTAACAGAAGTTCGATTAAGTTCTAATAAACAATAATCATAGTTACCTAATTTACATAGTTTTGTAACAGCTCAAAGATGTTTATGTAGAGTTGCAGACCAATAACTTATTTATTCAAGCAGTCACCTGAGAATGTCCATGTTTTTTCTATATCTTAGCAGGTTATTGTAAACTAGCTTCCACTCGCGGCTTCACCCGCGTGTAATGGGGTAACCTTTACTCTTCAAAGTATCCTCATACCAAAATTCATTAAAATCGGTTCAGCCGTTTAACCGTTGAACATAACAAACAAACAAATTCACATTTATAACATTACTAGCTTTTGCCAGAGACTGCGCCCGCGTATTATATCAACATATAAACCTTCTCCTTGAATCACTCTATTAAAAAAAAAAAAAACACATTAAAATCCGTTGCGTAGTTTAAAAGATCGAAGTGTACAGACTCGAGTAGCGACTTTGTTTTATATTATAAGAATATGTTCTAGCCTTTGACACGTTAACAGAATATTGTACCATATGTTGGTTGGAACATATCGTGACCACTTGCTTACTTTATTTAGCTTTTCGTTGACAAAGTGCTCTACAAAATCATGATTTTCAGTTGCGAAATAAAAAGATATTTTTTTGTCCAGTATAGTTGTATCCTTGCCTTGAATTAAAATAATGATGTTTTTGTACTTCATAATCACTGCCCCTAGATAGCGACTGCCCTGAACACCCCATTTGATAAATAAGTGATAAATGATTTTATTTCTGTAACTAGGTTTGGACAAACACTGGTAAACGTCAACGTAACGTTTTAGGCCTCCTCCAATTTGGGGGGCTTTGCCATAATCGCCACGGTTGGCAGGCGGGTTGGCGATCGCAGTATGGTGGTAAAATGCATAGAGAACGCTGCTGCCCATTCTCTAGTAAGTCCCTTAGTCGCCTTTTACGACACCCACAGGAGGAAATGGGGTGGTGTTATTCTTTACGTCCGGCACCACACGGTACAACACAGTTTCTTTTAGAGTAATGAAAAAAAAAATTGATTGACCCGGTTTGGTTATTTATTTATTTATTTATAATAAGCACACCAATAGCACAATCACTTACAATTCAAATAACATACAATTTAAAATTGGCACTTCAGTAACCATGCAAATAACAGGAGTGCATGACATTAGCATATGAATATTAGAGACAATAGAGAGAAAAACTTAAAAGTAAATAGTTATAGGTGACGTTAACCACTTTCGGTCAGATCTACCATCAGTCTGTAATATCGGTAACTGCTAATGTAAAAAAACAACCATTTTATTTGTTATTCACTTAACTAAACCCTTATACGGTTCCCAAAATCACAAAAAGGTAATCTTAAATAAAGAATATAAGAGAAACTAATACTAATATATTTTTTTCCTTGAAATAGTTCCAAGTTTTTATCCTTTGTGGGATAAATAATGCCCCGGGAGATACAACCGAGTCCTTTCATACCAGTTTTATCAAAGACTCAGAACTAGAGAAGAAAACTAATAATGTCATTATTACAGAAAAAAACCTACATTACTCTCTGCATTTCAAAGCTTGGCCAAAGGAGCGATCCCTTTGAGGTTAACCATGTTTTGTTATAATTATATGTGTGATGATTGATTAAAAATAGAAATGAAGATCTAGAATCACGTAGGTATTAGATAGTTAACAAAATCCTAATATACTGTAATAAATTTTAAAGTTCTTTGTTTGTTACTCAATCACGCAAAAGCAGTTGAAATTATTTGGTTGGAATTTGGCACACAGATAGTTTATAACCAGGATTTAAACAAAGGATACTTTTTATCCCGGCAATGCGTGCCTGTGGGATAATTTCCGAACTCCGCGCGGGCGAACCCACTGGCAATAGCCAGTCCTACTATCCTACTTAATATTTTAATTGTGAAAGTTTGTATATTTCGATGTTTGGGCGTTTGTTACTCAATCACGCAAAAACGGCAGAACGAATTGAGATGAAATTTGACACACTGGTAGTTTATAACCTGGTTTAATATATAGGATACTTTTTATACCGGTAGCACGTTCCTGTTGGGTAAGATCAGATGATGACACTGGCAGAAGCTTGTGAAATAATAAAAATGAGTGGAAAATTATTGTTTACTACACTATCAGGAAGTTTACATACTTTCTTCAAACAATGCCGGTTCAGAGTCTGCCCCATTTGTTCATTGATTTGAAAATTGAAAATGTCCTATTTCCTCCTTTGTACTATTCCAACAGTATTCAACAACCCAAGTGACTTTACATAAACGACACGAGCCATTCGCTCAATTCTATTACCAATGCACATCAGACACACGACACTACAAAACTCGAAACGAAGTCAATTAAATATCTCAAACTGCATTTGTCAGAAGAATCGAAAATTCTCCGCCCCTCATAAGGGCGTGCTATACAAAAAAATGGACCCCTGCTAAGCCATTTTCACACAAGACGTCAACAATTCACGCTCGCTAATCTGGCCTTATAAAAGAATCTCGAAGGGTCTTTACCCTAAAATCCCTTTTATTTTATTAACGAGGATGTAGGGGGTATAAGGACACTGTAGTTATTCGATTTGGAATCTTAGGTAGGCTATTGTTTTCAGTATGGGTTTTTTTTTTTGGAACGCTTATTTTTATTACGCTGTAGAGGAAAATAGTGAAGTCTTCGGGTATTTGGTTTAATTTTAAGTGAATGCATTAAGAATGCAAAACAGATCTAGCATTTAAAAAAAAAAATAGTTTTTAGATTTTAAATTTGAATTATATTATAAAACATTAGCGATAAATTAAAAGACTAACAGTACAAATAAAAGCAAAGGGACACTATTTTAATTAAATCGATTTTGCAGTTTTCAATTCCAATTAATTTGTTTTTGTTTTGATATAATTCGATGAGCCGTTCTCAATAGCACACATTTAGATAAACATAGACCACTAGGGGTTTTAAAGCCATTAATATTTATCAAAGACTGTTAATTTACTTATGCTAACTCTTGCTATCCCAAAGGGATAATAAGTCTTAGTAGTAATTGCTACAAATGATAGTAGGGATAATCTTGTAATCACCATGCTTGGTAGCCGGGTTGGTAACCGTTCTATATATCCATGAGTGACTATAACTATGTAGTTGAAACAACCTCTGTCTATCATTATTTGTAACAGCTTTTTTATGACCAATTATTAAAAAAACCGAATACATAACTGTTGATGATTAAAATGTTGTTGTACTTCAATTATATAAATAAAAACAGTAATTTATATCATGCACATCATTAAATAACCGTATTAAAATATCCAATACAGTTATTAAAAATATTCTCTTCTCACATTTACAGTTACATGAGCCGACTAACGAACTTACTAGAGAATGGACAACAGCGTTCTCTATGCATTTGACCACCATGCTACAATTGTCATCCCGCCTGCTAAGCGTGGTGATTATGGTAAATCCCCCCCCCCTCCAAATTGGGGAAGGCCTATGTTCAGTAGTGGACGTCTTTCGGTTGAAATGATGATGATGACATTTAAAAAGACAAATTCACCTCAAATTAACAAAAATCCATAATTTTCCGATAAATACAACCACCGACTGCAGTACTAATAGAAAAATTACCTGTGTGTGATAAAATTCTCGTACAAAATTGCAACATGGTAATTACGGGGACCCAAGTACGGTACGATGCGTCAGTGGTTAAAATGAAAAAAATACTCGATGCCCATTCTTGTGTCCGTGTACACCCGATTACACCCTTTATGTCGCTCGCATGAATCTTTGGGTGTAATATAAAATTAGTGTAGATAGTTATTGACCATTTTTTTGTTTATAAGTATTCATAATTATCATGATGTATACACAGTCTATATAACGTATTAACGATACTACATTGCCCGATGACCTTAAAGATTTGACCTCTGTACTAGTATTTGTCAATTTGGTACCATATACGAAAACAAAACACAAATGAACTGAAGATTAAGCAAGAATATTGATTTTTAAATGAGTTGTCAACGGTATTGCCTATTTCATTCGCTCACTGAGAGTTCCATCCTCTAGGATTAAGAATTAATAATTATTATTCACATTATAGCCACCACTCAGTGGATCCTAAATCTCATGAAACGACTACGCGGCAGGTCCAGAATAAGATGGCAGAATGAACTGGACTCATCCTTAAAGGATTGGCCCACAATCGCAGTATACCGGGAAAAATGGTAAGACAGAAGTGAGAAATTTGCCCTGTAATGGGTCACACATACAGGCTTGTAATAAAAAATAAAAAAAATAAACATATATATTTAGAAACAAATAATGCACTTTGCCAGCTGACCTTTCAACAGTTATTAAAATTGTTAGGATCACCTAAGTTTCATTATTTTGTTAAGGAAAAAAAAAACAGCTTTTCCAAACAACAATATATAACTTAGCTATTTCCATAGTAGTAGTAGTAGTAATAGTATTTATTGTCTTAGTAGTTATTTACAGTACCAGTCCTAATAGTTATTTAGAGAACCACTGTAAATAACTATTAAGATAATAAATGATTTAACTATGGAAATAGCTAAGTTAAAAAAAAACAATACATTTTGATCTAAATGAAAGCTCTGTTTTGATGATGTTGAAGCTGATCTGCAATCAAACATGCTTTGGCCAGTTTGGCGTTGAATTCACAATTATTATTCGAATAAAAATCTAACTATAATCCAAAATAGTCTCGCAATGAACATGTCTTGTCTTTTTGTTCCTTGAGAACCTGTGAAAAGAGACAGCTGCAGATTCATTATTATAAATGGACATTACAATCTTAACCCACTTAATGAACACCAAATAGCCTTACTGAAACAAGTTTGTGGTGTAACAAAGATTTCATTAAACCAACTTTCATACTTTCTGTGAGCACTAAGCGATTTTTTTCAACTTAACTCTCGTTGAATATTTATAACAATGGTTACTCTGTTAGTTATACTTATTAAAGTTAAAGAAAAAAAGAAAAGTTGCCCGTTTGTTCTTTGATTAAATCACTGTTGGTTAAGTAAAATTTTATTTTTCTTGTAGTTGTTAAATTAAGTAATGGCGGTAGGTAAATTGACTGAGTTTTGGAAACTCTGTTTTATGCTATTGAAACAACGGTTTAGATTAAAATTATATACATATATATATAGAGTTAGGGGCGTATACCATACTTCATCAAAAAAAAAATAATCACGATACCCTGCTCGCAGTTAAATTATATAGTCACACGGGTCGATCGGTCTCAGCTGCCATTTTTAGAACTTTGACAGACGTCACAGATAGTCAGAAGCCCAAAAGTCTGACAGCTATATGTTATTAAGGTATCGATATCCAGTTTCCCAGTTACTGGGTAGTAGAGGTGAGATAGGCAGTCGGTCCATGTTAAATACTGGTATTCAGATGGATCCGGTTAGACTGGAAGCAGACCCCAAACGTAAAAGGGGAAAGCTAGGCAGATGATGTAGGGGTGTAGGACTGGGTTAAGGTTCCGTACAAGGCATCGAGCGACTGGCGACAAATGACACACGTGCGACACTTGTCCACTTTTTTTTTTTGGATGAGAAATCATCAAATGACTTCTCCCGCTCTGGGCGGAGCGGGAGGGCGTGTCAGACTTTTACTGACTAAAACTCACCCTTGTTCCTGCAGTTGCCCATATGCCAGGGCCACGGTAACTCTTTCGAACGAATCTCGCGACCCTGGCAGACACTTGTCCCCTTCACGCGATTATCTACGAAGCCAAAGTCAAAGCATTTATTCGGCATTCATACAGAAAAGCAATTTTGTACGTCTACAATTTACATTAACATATTATTGATTCTAGTCGTTAAAAGATAGATTCGTATGCGCAAGAAAATCCACCGTTACTCTTTTAAAATGGCTAACAATAATTTGTTAACATTAATTGTACGAGAAGACGATGCACCTGGAATAAAATTACCATACCACAACAGGTAAAAAGAATAAAGAAGATGAATGTGAACCTGCCTTCCGCATGTTGGGTCGCGATGACTCGTGGCATGCTCCAAACAACTTCTTTCATTTGTTTTCTCCATAGTCGCTGCCGTAAGACGCATACCGCTTGAGCGTGTAGCTTGAATCCAAGCAATAAAGCTCATTTCTTAGAATTTGCGGAGTTTACTCGTGGTATTTTTCCTCTTAAGTGTATGTGAAATACGAACGTCAATTAAAATGTTGGTGGTAAGCCTCAGATCTTTTCATACAACTAATTAAATGTCGCTTAGGACAGGATTTTAATCACATTATTATTTTCATATTTCTTGGATGTGGAGTGTCTATATGTGTCATATGGAATATAATGTGCGAGGACTGAAAATTTTCGGTAAATTAGGCATAGTTTTATTATCCTCACACGAGGATACCATCTGTTGATGGTTAGAAAGCTGATCGTAGATATAAAAAAAAACACAAAATATATGTTGTCATTTTCAGTTCTTTTACCTATTGTGGTTTGTTTTTTTTTTGTCATCTTCTTCATATATAATTGTATAAATATTGTAAACAAATATTGGAAACCATTTTAAAAGAGTAACGGTGGAGTTTCTTGCCTATTATTCTCCATACGAATCTACCTTTTGGAAGGGGCAACTAGAATCAATACTATTTTCATGTAACAGTTGACCTTGAAAAGTGCCTTTTTTGGGCCCAATTGTAATAAATGACTTTGACTTTTATACGGTCTGTTTTTAAACCCTCAAAGATAACTTACTAGTCCAAAATCTATAATAGTCTGATATCAATGATGGTTTTTTCATAATCATCCTTTCATTCAGCATCATATGCCTCATTAGCCCACACCAGCCCACTCTTGGACATAGTTCTCTCCAATTGCACGCCATCCAGCTCGACTCTCGGCAACTCTCGGCCAGCTGCTAGCAGCCACCCTGCAAAGATTTTCGCTCTACCTGGCCAGAAGGTTTCCTATCTTACATTTGCCAATTCCCGTTTTCTTATCGATCCATATCTATACATATCATAAATTAAAATCGCTGTTCGTGTTCTATCTATGTGATCACGTTCTTTTAAACTACGCAATAGATTTTGATGTGGTTATCACCAAAAATAAGAGAATTTATTCGAAAATAAAAACCGGCCCAGTGCGAGTCGGACTCGCGCACCGAGGGTTCCGTACAAACCTGTAGGTATATAAGTAAAAGTTCACCCATCACGACAATCGAGTCGTAGTTCTGTTCTGTTTCTTGGCTTGGTTTTATTTCTCTCTGTGTTTTGTTCTGTTTATTATATGATGTAACTAAAAATTTACGGTTTTCGCAATTTTTCCTTTATTTGTGCTATAAGACGTTGCTTCGTACCAAATTTCATAATTCTAGATCGACTGGAAGTACCCTTTAGGTTTTGATTCCCTTGTGAGTTTCGAAAATTTGCTGAAATTTGCGGCATAAACGGCTATATCTTTTGATTGCGTTAGTTTAGAAGTTTGATTTTTTCACAGCTCCCTTAGAGCTGTGAAAAAGTTTTGAGTATTTGATATAAATTTCAGCTTGATACCTCCACGCGTTCCTGAGAAAAAGGGTCTTGACGGACGGACGGACGGACGGACGGACGGACGGACGGACAACAAAGTGATCCTATAAGGGTTCCGCTTTTTCCTTTTGAGGTGCGGAACCCTAAAAATAATGTGTACATATATTATATTAAAAATACCATATTTTAAATTAATCTCGATGTTTTGTCACGACGTTAAAACCGTGTCGATAGCATTCGATTAATCAATCGCGCGTATCGTAGTGCTCTACTGAACTGCTCCGAAAGTTCAAACATTCATCAGATCAAGCGGATTTCACCAATGATTGACGTAATTTTAAAGCGTTTGTGAGCTTTGTTTTAGTGGGGTCAACGCAATTAACGCCGTGGACACTGGCAAGCTAATATTTATCCTCTCTAAATACTATGGGTATTTGTGTAGGTTGGTAGACTACTGCTATCCCATAAAACTGGTGCGGGATCAACGAATTATATTCAGTGATCGAAGTTGGGACAAAGTGAATCGGCTGTTACTACGCGGGTTGGTAGGTAACACATGAGTTCGAGGTTGTAGTTCTAGGACCTGCCACGATTCTTTCAATATTGTGGCGAAGAAATTATTTATATAAAGTAGGTATAGCATAGCGTCTTGTCTGGGTTAGAATACAAGACCAACCTCCGATAAAAAATTGTTTATTTTTATCTTTTGACGGGCAAAAGATCAGATGAAATGTGGGTAAAAGATAAGAAAGAAATAACTATACGGATAAGTCGACAAATTTTCTGAAAGCTTTAACATTTTTAAGATCTGATCTCTGAGATTTGTCTATTCTGTGTTGTCATACAGACGAAAAAAATGGACCCTAAAATGACTTAATTATGCTTAGTGCACATAAGCATAATACCCCCGAATAGTATGGTAGAGGTGCACCTGAACCTGTACTAGGTTCATCCACATTTCGCCAGTTATGTATAAGTCCCATGTAATAAGAGACAAGTCTATTGCCATCAACCGCACACAAATATAAACTCCGGGCTGATAAAGAGAAATTTTTGAAAAAAAAAACCCTATAAAAGTTCACTCGAACCCAGCACGTCATGCTCTAATTTTTTTAGTTACCAGTACATAGGTTTAACTAATTATTTTCTAGCTTTGAGAACATTATCCTAATACTAAACTAAAAGCTTTTTTACTCATTTTATTTTTTAAATATGAATGAAATGTAAAAGTGTTTGTACAAAGCTACCCACCAGAAATAAAATCATTTGGAAATTATACAACGCACGTGCAAATTAGCATCAAGGTCGAAATGTTTTTACAAAAATTTTACGTCAAATCCGCTCATCAGGGCAATATATTATTCGATCATTTTTCCTTATTCCGTAACATGCATGTGACACTTAACTTTTATGTTTTCCTGTTCAAACGTGTTCTGGGTAATCAAAGTACTGAATACCCGTAGGATAGACGGAACTTCACACACGGTTACAACTTTGCTTTTATTGGAACAGACTTGCTACATCTATTAGACTTGAAAGCTACACGTGTATTTTTATCAACTGTAATAAATGATAAACGATTTTATTTCTGTAAGTAGGTTTGTACAAACACTTTTACATGACAATGATATTTTTAAAACTAGATGAGGTCGGCGTTTCCTAACTGACTACTCTGAGAAGAAAGGCCGAAACAAACTCACAGGTCACAGTCTCTTTTAAAGTCCAGGCATAATAATCTTGGTCACATAATCTAGACACGCGATAGCGTGGCTAGCCAAGTTCAAGTAACAGAACTGGCGAGTAGCACCGTGTGTAATACGAACCATTTGGAGCCACTTTTGACCCCCTCATAACTCAAAAACTATATCACATAAACGTGTCAAATTTGGTTCATGTATTAAAACTTGCAAGATACATATGTGCTCCAAATTTCATAAACACATCTCAAACGGTTATTTAGATATTAACGTCCAAAAATCGTAATTTTTATCACTGACTGACTGATCGAAACTCTAACCCAGTTCCAGATGACCTAGAAAATTCAAATTTGGCATGCAGATATGTAATTAGGTGAATACAAAGGAATAAATCAGAAACTGGTAAATTTTTATCATTTAATTTTAATTTTTCACTTAATTGATCCTATTAGGAACACTTATAACAAAAACCATTTGGTATTAATTTTGTTATAAATAAGTACCTACTAATAAAATTAATGTACAAAAGTAATGATATCCCTTCAAAAACATAATGTGAAATGAGAGCCAAGCTCAATATTATGATATTTGCCTCAGTTGTTGACTACAACGACAAAAGAAGTGAGATCTAAATGGGTGCCAAGTTCAATGGTCAGTCCTGAAATTTATTTATAACTACATTAAATATCATTTCTTCTTATAACTTAGGATAATATATTGTAGCCTAAGGTCTGAGTTGGCTAGTTTTCACATACGAATTATATTATAGCCTTCGCAAGTTCTAAACCTGTTACTTGTCGGTTCTTATTTAATTATTCCTATAATTTGGTTTGCTGGTAGAAACTAGCCATCGAACATAATAATTCGTGTATTCGTATTTCTCCTTTCGCAGGTTTGCTGGAAGAAATTTCTTAAGAAATAAGCAGTACCTTTGTACTCAATTGTTTTAATATGTCTTATCACTCTGTTTTTTTACTGTGTGTACATAAATAATAAAATAAATAAATAAATAAATAATATTGAACTTGGCTCTCATTTCACATTTATGTTTTTGATGGGATACGGTATTATCACGCCTGTTACCCCTGTAGAGCTAAGCAGAGGTGTGCCTATGAGCAGTGGTGGTGCAGTGGTAATGGCCGCGACTTATGAGTTTAAGATCGTAGGTTCGAACCCAGTCAGGCGCTTTACTTTATGCAAATATATATCTCAAAACGAAGAAATAAATAGACATATCCAAGAACGAAAAATAATTGAAGACATGTGACATCTACCAACCCGCACTGGGCCCGCGTAGTGTATTACTCCCTCTTGTAGAGCTGAGGCCAATGCAGTGGGAAAATTAAAGACTAATTCTGATAATATACTTATAATGGACCCACGATTTCGCTAGATATGTTTAATTCCCATATAACAAAGGGCATATCATCAACCAGGCGCAAACCTAGACTAATAGTAATCTGAGAAAGTCCTGTTGAAAAACCCAAGAACACTGTGGGCACACTGCCCACAGTGTTCTTAGGTTTTTATTGGGTTTTTCTAACTGGAGATGGAATGTCATCAAACCAGTGAAGTATCAAGCGCTTGCAACTATTAGATCAACGTGGCAGTCGATCTTGTAAGACAATCTTAAAAGACATACTGTTACATACACCGAACGTTTGAAATTGGAAAATGATTTTACCCGAAGACTCTTTTTCACCAAATCCAATTTCTGCCGTTTAATTGCAAAAAAAAAAAAAACTTAAATATTACGAAACGCATAATAAACTGGGAGCATTAAAAAGAGTGCGCTCAACATTTTTACAAAACACCCCTAACTTCACGAAAACATGTACACTCGCCGCGAAAACTAATTTACGTAATAAATTTAATTCTGTCACCCTTATCTTGGAGAGCAAAACTTTTTTACTGATAAAAAAATGAAATTAAAAACGATAAATCTTGTTGGTGACGTCACATCTTGTTGGAGCAAATAATGTTAAGTTAGCATGTCAGTCGGCCTTGTGACTTGTGGCGATAAGTTTACTTTTAATTGAAAGAAAATATGTTAGAAATTTAATTTTTGTTTGAGAAAGTTCATTTGTAATGGACCAGAGTGGTTTTACAACGTTGCTACGCATCTTTTTTGCGTCTTATTTACTTAATATTCGAAAGCTTTTTGCAAGGAAGCTAGTCAATTTATGTATATTAATTTAATCAGGAGACAAACCAAATCTATGAATTTGGTCAAACAATTTGGATTTGTTTGATTTGAAAAAGTTTTGAATGTATTTAATTGAGATTCAAGTCATCACTATCATCTTTACACAGTCTCCCGAGTGAGCGACTAATGTGATACTCAAGGAGTTGAATAGTTTTTACTCTTCATAGCTGCTACTCAATACCTACTTATGGATGATATCGCTGTCGTTAATTTTATTTGAGGAACACAATAATAATGATATTTAAAATAAGTGGCGGTTTCTATCTTATGAAATCATTAAAGCTTTGACAAATTAATTATCAGACATTCACTTTTATGTTGGCTGTTCAACATAATACCGTTGTAAATCGACATTCATATGGACGTAAAAATATTCCGACGACATTTTATCGCGTACTTCATTTTCGACTCTCGGTGCTAAGTGTAGCTTTAAAGATCCAGTGCGCTGAAAAATCCCGCTGCTATATTATGACGCTCGTTGAATGTCGACTAATAATAATAGCTTCCAATTAATGAATTACGTTTTGCTGACAGCTGTGACACTATCTCCGGTATTAACAAATTAACATTACATGAATTCATTAATAATTTCAATGTAATATTTAACGCTGCATATATGAGAACCGAAATAAAATATAATGACCAATGTTTATTAAATTACGGTTTTGAATTTATTTTACGTTATTGTCAAACAAGAGGCTAGAACTGATTCATGCAAACAATAAATTGGATGCTATACAGACAGACAACATCGTTCAGATCTGATTACATTCTCTTTGAATCGGGAAACACGGTGAATTCTCAATTGGGAAAAAATTCAAATTAAACAATCGAACAAACACGCCCAATCAAAAACGCAATACATTTTCAACTTAACCCGTCCGCTGCGACCGCAAAAACATTTTGGCATCGAACTCTTTTGAAATTCCAAACGGGCCAGAAACAAAAGAGCTAATTTGTCCATTCGAACAAAAACGGATGGCTGACGAGGGGGAAAAAAACAACAGAAATCTTTTCCATTCTTCATTCGAGGAAGTGACAAATGCCCTGAGACGGGGGATGGCAAATGGCGCGAAATTAAAGCCTAATTTTTAAAAGTTGTGAAAAAAAAAAAGTGTTTTTTTTTTCTTTGCCGTGAATCGCGTTGATCTTAATTAAGGCACTCGGAGTGCTAATTCATCGTTTATACTCGGTTATGTTAATGTTAAACGCTTAAGTGTGAGATTGGGGTGTAAAGATGTGACCCCAGCTTTGTATTATGGCCAACATTAAAGTTTATGAGTCTTAAGATAGATGGTACGCGAAAGCCCTGTAAAATCAGGTGTGATATGGACTGTTATTTTGATGGAAGTTTATATTTTACTACGTTTCAACGGCCATTCAGAATGAAAGACAACATTAACAGTTTACTACGCAACCTTTAAAAATAATTGTGTGCCGTAAATCTTTTTCGGGAATCTTAGAATTGGTAGTGACAGGATATTGATTGGTGCTGAGATAAGGCTGGTGCGCAATATTTCACTTCTACATTCAAGAGAGATTGCAATTTGCGAAGGGCATGACTCATACATCTATTAATCTCCCTAGCTAATCTTTAGGTTGAGAAGAACCTCCACCACAATAATTCATTGGTGTTAGATTTTAACTTACGACCTCAATCGTTACGGTCATTAATCAACGTCTTTGGCTTGAGGATATTGTCGCTGAAGTTTGAATAGTTTTACTTTGTCCGATATCGCTTAGTGCCCTGCTATTTTTTTCACGTCAATCAAACTAAAAAGTAAAGAGAATACTTTTGTCTTATTCTTAAAATAGCTAGTGCTCTTAGAGTTTGTTTGCAAACAAACTTCAACCACTCAGACATAGTTTCGAAAGAGGTGCACCTGCACATACATCTGTATGGAAAATATTTGCCCTTTTACACGCTTTATATTAGCTTCACTTGTATGTTTGTATGTTAGTATGTTTGTTTGTAACCGACTCCTTATAGCGCGATTTTGACCCACTTTACACGACCTGATTTCATTCAAACTTTGCACACCTGTCAAGGACCGATGACAATGCAATAATTTCATAAATTTGTGCCATTTTCCTTGCCAGGGTTACCAGGATAGCAAAAAAACTGTC
This sequence comes from Aporophyla nigra, assembly GCA_947507805.1. Taxonomy (NCBI): domain Eukaryota; kingdom Metazoa; phylum Arthropoda; class Insecta; order Lepidoptera; family Noctuidae; genus Aporophyla; species Aporophyla nigra. The sequence goes on along the minus strand of OX382304.1, from coordinate 21,538,134 downwards.
TTTGAAAACTACGCTGACATACGTCACAAACTAATTTGTGCCATTATCCTTGCCAGGGTTACCAGGACAGCAAAAAAAAACTGTCTTCGAAAACTACGCTGACATACGTCACAAACTACGCTGACATACGTCTCAAAATTCGAAACACCGTAACAAATAGAAAATAAATAATAGTTTAAAAAAACTAAAAAACACACTTCCATTGAAAACCAAACTAAAAAGTACAAAATAATGGAAAAAAAGCGTGGGGTGCCTGATATCAATAAAAAAATACCTTAAAAAGCACCCCACGCTTTTTTTCCATTATTTTGTACTTTTTAGTTTGGTTCTCAATGGAAGCGTGTTTTTTAGTTTTTTTAAACTATTATTTATTAGGGTTCCGTTGCCAAATGGCAAAAAACGGAACCCTTATAGATTCGTCATGTCTGTCTGTCCATGTATGTCACAGCCACTTTTTTCCGAAACTATAAAAGCTATGCTGTTGAAACTTGGTATGTAGATGTATTCTGTGAACCGCATTAAGATTTTTTTACAAAAATAGAAAAAAAACAATACATTATGGGGTTCCCCATACTTAGAACTGAAACTCAAAAATGTTTTTTTCATCAAACCCATACGTGTGGCATATCTATGGATAGGTCTTCAAAAATGATATTGAAGTTTTTAATATCATTTTTTTCTTAACTGAATGGTTTGCGCGAGAGACACTTCCAAAGTGGTAAAATGTGTGTGTCACCCCCTGTAACTCCTAAAATAAGAGAATGGTAAAACTAAAAAAAATATATGATGTACATTACCATGTAAACTTCCACCGAAAATTAGTTTGAACGAGATCTAGTAGGTAGTTTTTTTTTTAATACGTCATAAATCGTAAACTACAATTTACCTTTCATTCAGTCAACTCAAATATAAAAATTAAAAAAAAACCATTTAATTTCATAAACATAACCTTATGCATAAGCCGTGAATACCTACAGGTTTGTACGGAACCCTCGGTGCGCGAGTCCGACTCGCACTTGGCCGGTTTTTTAGTATCTGAATTGGTGTTCATCTGTAACCAATCAGTCTGTGAAGTAGGTAACTGTTCCATTTATAAAAGTAGAAATTGAGAGATAAAATAAAGCTTCTGTACAATTTCATATCATTACTGGCTAACGTAAATTCAAGGTCAAGTGAAATGGGATCGTTTGTAGTCCACAGTAATAGCCCCCAAATGGGTTAAGTTGCATTCTTGGAAAAATTGTATTACGCCTCGGCATTTAGAGGGTTAGGTTGCGGCATTTTGTGGCGGCTTTATTGTCGACTGTTAATTGTAATTTTGCCTTGTTTTAGGTGTGTAATTATGCGAATTTTTCATCTATTTTATTTAGAAGATAGGCCACAAGTCCTGTTTACAGCTTTGTTTCAAATTAAAGTGTCTTCCTTTTATACAACATAACACTACTATATACGTACGATATGTACAATTCATAAATTCGATGTAATTATTTTCTACTAGTTTTTAGGATTACGTTCGTCAGAAAACTATACATTTGTAATTAAATCATAAAAAACAGGGTACATAACATCAATGGAATGGGGGTCCAAATTTTTAAATGAGTTAACTGTATCATGTCGGATATCGTATGAAAGGGCTATTGGCACAAGCTTTAAAAGATTTTTAAATAATTTTATGATGTATTATATGTTTTCGATTTAAGATGAAAACTGTAAAAAATAAACCATTTCCCTCTAAAGCTCGGAAAAAACTGCGAGACTCTATTCCAGAACTATTTATAATATGTACCAACGAATTTGAATGGCACCCTGGGTAGGCGAGTCGGACTCGCACTTGTCCGGTTTTTTTGTTAGTGGCTTCGCCCGCGTGGAGGGTTAATATTATCTCACAGGAACTACCGGGATAAAAGTATCTTGTGTGTTATTTCGGTTATTAACTATCCGTTTTCTAAATTTCATCTAAAGCCGTGTAGGCGTTTTTGCGTAATTGAGTAACAAACATTCCAAGTTTGTTCTTAACAATTTTCATCCATCATTATACAACAATAATGTGCTATTTATAAATTCGATGGAATTATTTCTATAGTAACAGCCCATCATCCACTTGGTATCACCTAAGCCACTTCTAACAATACTCTCGAGAAAGAATGGAAGAACCCTGCCCTTGAGTCGAGTACTCCAATTGTTTCAATTCTCAAGATCCAATTATTTACTAATTGGTTAGCGAAATAACATTCATCGGTTAAATTTCTATACAAATAAATAAGTTCAATTTATTATACACACAGACCAGTCAGTTCATTCTCTATTTGCATTCTGCTAAAAATACAATTGTTTTCAATGCTCGAATGACTTCAATTTAGATTGATGTTTGAACGACTGAATATAAATTCAATTACTTGACCAATTAATTGATTAACACTGTCTGCTAAATCTAGTCGTTTATTTTTTATTTATGTTCAGAGGTGCGACTATTTGACCTGGCTATTCGTAGTGTTTTATTTTGAAACTCGTCGCAAAAATATGAAACAATAGTGGGTACAATATTTTTTGTTATTTTGTCATTGGGACTATGCGTTGTTGTTATTTTTAGTTGTTATATGTTGGCTGTACCTAGTTTTGATTAATTCGACCACCAATTTGATTAGTCAGTGAGAGGGTCTCCAACAAATAAGTCTATTGACTTTTCTAGAGCACCTTTCACGTTGAAAGAATATAATTACTTCAGTAGGTAATTCAATAGTATTTTGTTGATAGTTAATTGATGCAGACATAAACAATAAAAAGAAGTATCAAAATCTAACTATTCTGTAATAAGTTGTGCGTGGTCACACATAAAAAAAGAACAAAAATACGCGTTGACTAAGAGTACTTTCTCCTTTTTTTCGTCAGTTAAAAGGGATATAAAGTTGTGTTAGTTGCAAGCCAGCCTATGTTTCTCTCAATATTTTTACGAAAAGCGTCTAACAAAACAAGTTTTTTATTTAGATCAGTTTTAAACCACTACAAAGATTTAAAAAAAAATAAGAACCCAATACTTATAGATGCAGTTCCATTTACGAAATTGACGTCCGGTGATTAGTTGTCATTTTTGTATTAAGAACTTTACCCAAATTAAAATTTTCAAAAATAATATTTTATTTATTTATTTTTTATAATAATAATTTATTTATTTAAGAAAGCCTACATCCTAAGAACAGTGGTATTAAAACTAAATGACTTATGTTATGCGCAATACATTAAATCCCTGATCTCCAAACTAGGGGGGTCCCTGTATCGTAGAGATCAGTATCCCTCCGCAGTAATGTCACAAGCCAATATTAGGGACATACTAAATATTACAAATTGTTGTTTTTATTTTTAATCGTAACCATAAAGCTAAGTAAATAAAATAAAACACTAAATTAAAATAACATTCTGATATACAGTTTTGTGTGTGTGTGCGTGTGTGTGTATGAGTGTGTGTGTATGAGTAGGGTGTGTGTCTGTGAGTGTGAGAGGGGGTGGGGGGGGGTGGTTTATATTTAAGTGCAAGTTAAATTAATTTTAATTCAGTTTAAGGTAGGTGGCCTAAAAGGAGATCCTCAGTATTATTATGACTTAATTTCGCCAAGTATTTGTTTAATGCACATTTGCAATAACAATAGGGGTTGGCAGAAACTACGGAACGCCTGCTACGATCCTCATATACTCTTTTGGCTTCGTTCAGGTTCCTACATCTAGTCTTACAGTCACACCGATGGTATTGCTTCACCTTAACTCAGTGACGATATTTATATGTGACAATATAGCGTATAGCTTGACAAAATTCCGCATATAGTTTTCGTCACCATCCGTTGTAACGAAGTCCGTGAATATAATCACATATTGCCTAATTGCCGTGATGACTACCAGATTTGGAAATACAGATATAAACCTACACCTGTATTCGAGTATATTTCCGAAATTCTCGCCAAACGAACGTGAAACAAAGCGTAGATAGGTAACAAAAAAATAAATGATTATTTGTATTAAAAAACACTCAATTATGTTAACCGTAATGGTTGTATAATCTAGTAATTTGAAATTTTGCGGTTTACTGTGACATTTTTAACTATTTGAATTTAATTTATATTTTGGATTATTTTATTTTTCTTAATGTTTGTTTATGTAAATTCAATAATAATAAATAAAATGTGATTTGCATGCCCATGTGTTGGTAGAACATGGAGGACTCATAAACTTTAACAACTATTTATTGTATTACCCATGTTTGCAAACTAATAAATGATTTGATTTGATTTGTAATTAATGAAGTATTCTAAGACGCAGTGTGAGGAAAACTTTAAGCAACTGGTGCAAAAGCGTGGATGGATATTATCACAAACAAAGAGAACTTCTTCAATTTATCGATGACTAACTTTTGTCGCGACTTTGTCCGCTTGAAATTTCTAATTTCCCTGATCCACCACATGACATCACATCTTTTTTTTTGCTTAGCTTTATTTTTTACTTTATTTCATAGGCTACTTAAAGTCGTAGCATGATGTTAAATACTTAGAACCATACCACAAAAAGAATTTGTCAAATTGGACTGGTAGGTAACAGACATTAATTCTTTCAAATAAACGAACTCTTCAGCTTCATTATCTTACAGAAAACAGCAAGAGTGTCGGGTTCTTAAATTGAACGGAGGTTCCGTGTGTAGTTAGTTATCAGTGAGTGTATTCATATACTCAAACCCTAGAGCGCACCACTTCGTCATTGCCGAGAAAAAAATCCTGAAGTTATATTACAGGCTGATTGTGTGTAGTGTAGAGTGGAGAAACATGAAGCCTTTGTGCAGCAGTGTCACAAGACAAGTGGTACGTGTAAATACATAAATTATATTTATTATGAGACGAGCAAATAACATTTAGGCCTAACACAAATGCATTTTTTTTTGGATGGGAAGTCATCAAATGACTTCTCCCGCTCTGGGCGGAGCGGGAGGGCGTGTCAGACTGTAACTGACTAAAATCCACCCGTGTTCCTTCAGTTGCCCATGTGCCAGGGTCACGGTATCTCTTTCGAACAATCTCGCGACCCCGGCAGGAACACAAATGCATTGCATATACTTGTTCTGTACAAAACCCAAATTAAATGAAATTTCTACAAGATAGTTGTGTTTTCGATTGAAAAGTCGTTTTTTTTACATTACGGTTACGTCTCGTGTCCGTGCTAATGTTTCTGTAGGTCAAAGAAACTATTAAATTTACAAACCGAAACTAATTTAGGTACGTATTGAACATTTAAAAGTCCAAGTCAAAGTCAAATCAGCTTGTCCAATTAGACCTCTAACAGACACTTTTCACATTAATGGTAACAAGTCTAAACAGTTTTCCCGGTTAACGTTCTAAATTAACACCATCCCGCCAACAGGGTCTATTTTTCATTAATTCCCAGATCTCGGCGATAATTTATCGTTCCCAGCACCGTTTCTTTTTTTTTTATTTAACTTTTCTAGAGGACTTGCACCGAGATAATTAATATTTAGTACTCCAAGAGCTTTCTAAGCTGTCTTGGTGAAGAAATTTTATGGAAATCCGATGTATTTTTCTCTTTAACATTTTTCATTGCAAGGGATTTATGTTAATTCATTTGAATAGTAGGCATTCTTAAATTACTTTACGAGATTGTTAACTACAGTTTTTAAAAGTTTTGCATAACTAGAAAAAAACTTTTTTACTAAAAAAAAAAAAAAAAAATAACCAGCTTCAGAAAAAAAATAAACAAAATCCAGAACTCGCTGTCTTTGGTTTAGTAGTTTCAGTTTTTGCCACCAGTTTCCGAAATTAATGGTTTTCGAAAGTCGGTTGTTTATTTTTTCTCTTTTTAGTTGTAACCACTAATTAAATGTTCCCAAATCACTATGGCCGTGTCTATAATATTTTAGGAGTTCCCTCGATTTCTTCCTTCATTAGAGCTTCACCTCATTACAATGGGTTTACCTGGGAAGTTACCCTTTGCAACAAAAAATCATTTTCGTAATCGGTCCAGCCGTCTTCGAATAATCGGGGAACATAAAAAATAGTTCCGTTTCTTTTGTAAAATGAATCTGCTACCATCAAGAGTAAAAGTGTCCGAGTTTATATATTTATGTTTCAAATGTCCCTATTGCAATCCATCGACATAGCCTTTATCAAACTACATCATAGCATCACCACTAATAATTTCATCCATTTCCGTCTTCGGATATAACTTCATAGTCATAATAACTACTACCATGAACTGTATTTACAATGAAAACTTAAAAAAAAAATAACAACAGACTTCCTAAAAAAAACACTACAATTCAAAAATAACTTTAATTTCGGAAGTCAGTGTCTTAAGATCTGTAATTAAGGTTTTTTTGCCACCGACTTCCGAAATTAAAGTTATTTTTGACTTTGTAGTGTTTTTTTTTAGGAAGTCGGTTGTTATTTTTTTGTAAAAAGTTTTTATTTTCAACTTTCTAGTTATGGTAGATACCTCGCACTAATCTAATCGCGTTATTCGTTCATTTGTCGTGCAAATACTTAATGCAAATTTAAGACTAATATGGTTTTCACATGGATCCCATTGTCCGAATGGACCCATATTTATTAAAATGGGAACATTCTGAAAGCACCAGCTTTCACGGTTCATCCAGTCAAAAGTTATGAGGTAACAAACATTAAAAAAAATACAGTCGAATTGATTTTCCTCCATTTTTTGAAGTCGGTTAAAATTAAAAATTCTCACAACTCTTTCAGTCTCACTTTCTATAGTTTCTTCACCGTACAACCTATCTTCAGATTTAAAATACAAAGACTATTTTCTTTAACAACCGACGACTAAGAACGTTGTCTTACTTTTTTTTTATCTCGGCTCTTTTCCGCTGCGTTGACTTAGGAACCAAGACTACACTAGATTTTGATTAAAACAGGTTTTAATTAAAACAACCCCTCAAGTTAGCAGTATCGGTTGGAGTGAAGTTCTAAGTGAAAAAGTTTAAAAGATACCTGGTAGTCATGTCCGAGAGTTTGAACGAAATGATTTGATGAAGAGTATTTTTTCGGCCATTTAGGGAAATTTGTGAGGGCATATTTTTTAAAAGATAAAAGTTATTTTGTTTATATTTCTGCATATCTTGGATTTGATTTCATCTTGACATGAATGCTTAATGTTTTCAACTTATGGGTGATAATCAAGATTGTTTCGTAATTTGCTGGGCAATGTTGGGTTCATTTTGATATTCATTTACAGGTTGGTTTTTTGAAATTTTGTGCAGATGTAATAAGCACATTAGAGATTTTATTAGTAACTTATAAAATTCTAACTTTAACCAGTGGCTTCGCCTGCGGTGAAGGTCAAAATTATCCCACGTGGACGTACAACGGGAGCCAGGTTATTACATTAAAAAATTTATGTTTGTGCCTTTAATCAAAACTCATTCAGTCGTTCTTACATGCCGAAGTAACAAACATCTAAACATGCGTATTTTCACATATAAAATATTAGTAGGATTACGCGAAAAAAAATTATAATAAAATGTAATGACTAAAAATTTCACCAAAATTTTACCATCACGCGAACTTATACGCTCCGCACATTTATATTGTGAAAAACCTAGTTAACCTAATTAACCAATCATTACCTCGATACGGGTGTTTCATTGAACACCACTGAAGCCCCAACAGTCATGATTGTGCATAATGTTATTTGTCGATAAAAATATCTGCTAACGCAAAATACTCAAATCTAAAGACAAAAATTTTCTTTGATAAACCATACCAACTGAAAGATATTGTTTAACTATCTTTGAGAAACGCAAGCAATTGCTGTTATTATATAAAATCAAACGCAATTCGCATTTCTATTAATATTTGATATATCAATTATATTATATTATTATATATTTGATATATATTATTAGAGGTATAGCCTCAAGGTTGTCCAGGTATACGCACCGACCTCGGCACACTCGGATGACGAAGTGGAGGAAATGTACGAGGACATTTCCAAGGCCTTGCATTCCACCACTAAGGCCCACTACAATGTTGTTATGGGGGATTTTAACGCTAAAGTGGGAGTACAGAATTGCAGTGAATCGGTAGTAGGATCCTACGGGTTTGGCAGCAGAAATCATAGGGGGCAAATGCTTGTCAACTTCCTTGAGAAGGAGGGGCTTTTCTTGATGAATTCCTTCTTCAAGAAACAGCCCCAAAGGAAGTGGACGTGGCGAAGCCCCGACACTATGACAAAAAATGAGATAGACTTCATCATAACGGATAGGAAGCATATATTCAGAGATGTCTCAGTGATCAATAGGTTCAATACCGGCAGTGATCACAGACTTGTCCGAGGCTCTCTGAATATTAATTTCAAGCTCGAGCGAACTCGTTTGATGAAGTCTAGGCTCCGACCAAGTATGCTCCAAACTATGTTAGGATCTGAAGCGTTCCAGTTAGACCTGGAGAACCGATTCGCTGCCATGGAAACCACAAATGACGTCGACCAGGCCCTCGACCAAATGGTGGGAATCCTCAGGGAAGAAGGTGTGAGGTTTTGCAAAATGCGGCGTACGGGCGGGAAGTCCAAACTTTCGAAGGAGACTCTGGAGCTTATGACGGAACGACGTGAAAACCCACCTGTCACTTCGTCAGAACATCGGGCACTCAACAATAAGATAAGATCATTGGTACGACGCGACTTCCGACGCTCTAATACACGCTTCATAGAGAAAGCGATTGAGCAAAATCGGGGGTCGAAAGTGTTCGTCCAACCACTTGGGAGGAGCCACCTGACGAAGTTGACTACATCAAGTGGGGATATCGTCGTTTCGAAGCCGGAGATCCTTTCGGAAGTCGAAAACTTCTACGGCCGTTTGTACGCATCGCATGCATCTCGACCTGATCCCGAAAATGAGGATTCTAGAGCCACCTTAACCCGCCACTTCACAGAAGACCTGCCAGAGGTCAGCCAAGACGAAATCGAGGCGGCTCTCAAACAGCTTAAAAATGGAAAAGCCCCTGGTGAGGACGGGATTACGACCGAGCTCCTGAAAGCGGGAGGAAGTCCTGTACTGAAAGAGCTTCGGGAGCTCTTCAACTCTGTCCTGTTCTCTGGGAGAACTCCAGAAGCGTGGCGAAGGAGTGTGGTCGTACTTTTCTTTAAAAAGGGAGACAAAACCCTTTTAAAGAACTACAGACCCATTTCGCTCCTAAGCCACGTATATAAGCTGTTTTCTAGAGTCATCTCAAATCGTCTAGCGCGGAGACTCGACGAGTTTCAACCACCGGAGCAGGCTGGGTTTCGTGGAGGATACAGCACCATAGACCACATCCACACAGTGCGGCAGATTATACAGAAGTCCGAGGAGTATAGTCGGCCGCTGTGTCTTGCGTTTGTGGACTATGAGAAGGCTTTTGATTCTATCGAGACCTGGTCTGTTTTGGAGTCTTTGCAGCGATGCCAAGTCGACTGGCGATACATCCAAGTGCTGAGATGTCTTTATGAAAACGCCTCAATGACCGTCCAAACTCAAGACCGGCAAACTGAACACATCGCCCTGCGTCGAGGAGTGAGACAAGGGGACGTAATCTCCCCAAAATTGTTCACTAACGCACTGGAGGATGTGTTCAAGACGCTAAACTGGAGAGGACGCGGAATCAACATCAACGGCGAGTATATCTCACACTTGAGATTTGCAGACGACATCGTCATACTGGCGGAATCGCTGCAGGACTTGCAGCAGATGCTGGACGGCCTAGTTGATTCTTCTGTACGCATTGGTCTCCGGATGAACTTGGACAAAACACAGGTTATGTTCAACGATCACGCAACTCCGGGACCGATTGCGGTCAATGGCGGCGCTCTCAAGGTTGTTCGAGAATACGTTTACCTCGGGCAAACTCTGCAGTTTGGTAAGAACAACCTTGAGAAAGAGGCTAACAGGAGAATTCAGCTGGGCTGGGCAGCATTTGGGAAGCTTCGTCGAGTCTTCTCGTCGCGTATTCCACAGAGCCTAAAGACGAAAGTCTTCAACCAGTGCGTCCTACCTGTTATGACCTACGGAGCCGAAACGTGGACACTCACGGTACGGCTGGTCCACAAATTTAAAGTCGCTCAGCGAGCTATGGAACGAGCTATGCTTGGAGTATCTCTGAGGGACAGAATCCGGAATGAGGTGATCCGGCAGAGAACCAAAGTTGTCGACATAGCTCATAGGATTAGCAAGCTGAAGTGGCAATGGGCCGGCCACATTAGCCGTCGAACCGATGACCGTTGGGGTAGACGTGTTCTTGAGTGGAGACCGCGAATCGGCAAACGTAAGGTAGGACGCCCTCAGGCTAGGTGGAGCGACGATCTTCGCAGGGTGGCTGGTAGCAGCTGGATGAGAGTTGCCGAAAATCGAGCTAAATGGCGTGCAATTGGGGAGGCCTATGTCCAGCAGTGGACTGCTATAGGCTGATGATGATGATGATGATATCAATTATATCAAATGATAAATGATTTTATTTCTGCAAGTAGGTTTGTACAAATACTTTTACACGTCAATCATATATTTTTAAACTAAATGAGGTCGGTGTTTCCTATCTGACTACTCTGAGAAGAAAGGCCGAAACAAACCCAGAGGTCACAGTCTCTTTTACGGAGAGAACTACACAGATTGAGTGTACTTATCCAACCAGTGCACGCATTTATCAGTAGCAGTAATGATGCAGCTCAACTCAGAACTTAAGGAGCTCAATGATTTGATAAACAATAGCAAAGAAAGGACATTTTAATAGGCTGCATAAATTACTAAACTGCGAAACCAAGACAAAAACTAAATTAGAAGAAATTAAAATAAAAAACACCCACATAATCTTCAATGTTCCAAGCCCAATGGAAAACTCACGATTTTAAAGCTATAAATTTTATTTGAAAGGACTCGAGTATCATCTAGTATTAAACTATTCTGAGGTCTATACTCGGACGGTCAAGGGTGAGTAACAGCAGCTATCAAATGTAAAATTATACGGGTCTAAGTGCAGACCTCAATAAAACTGGACTTGTATGATTTTGGCATACGTAGCGGCTGGGCCAGGAATAGTTCAGAAGGAACTAGAGGAATAATTTTGTATCTGTGGAATTATATTTAGAAGTTATTGAAAGATGGTTTTGACCTCATTAATGTGATATCTTCATTTATTTATTGGTTATTTTCTTTATTGCCAATCATAATGTTAAGGAAAAGAAATGGTAGTTATTTGGCATAAGTACTGTAGCTTCTATGGAAATAAACAGGGTCAAATTTAAATAGTTACCAAAATTCTTGAGAGCTTGCTAAGTTGGCTGGGACATTTCACCAGTTATGTTTAAGTCCCCTGTAGTATAGGGCAAATACCTACACTAACTGAGAAATCCAGACTTCGGGCTGCTATATGTAATAGAACCCAGGCTTGCGATCAATGCACCACGCCTGGGTCGACGCCGCGTTGTGTTCCACGCGCGCCTCAAAGACATGTCAGCAAAATTTGAAAGAGTTCGCTGGGACCTATGCCTGCCAGGGTCGCAGATAAGGTCGGAAGATTTACCCTGGTTCTGGCATAAAAAAAAAAACGCTGCTATTAAGATATTCTTGGTGAAAAAACTCAATAACACTTTTCTTGAACTGGGAATCGATCCCAGGCTTGCGATCACTAGATCAATGAGCCAGTACATTATTTAAGCTTAAAGAAAATTACCGAACCGAGCCAATGCACATCGAATTTTACTTCTTATAAACTTACTTTATAAAACTTCAAACTCCATCATCCAAATTAAACCATTTGGCAATAATGGTGTTTCCATCTCGCTCAAACCTTCTTTCTTTCGGATCATAAAATTCTTCTTCATTTTGGGGTCAGAACAAAATGATTAAATTTCACGTTTCATCTAACCCCTAAATTACACGTTCAAAACTTGGAAAAAGTGTCTAAATACCCCAAAGTTTGGCTGAAACCCTCCGGCAGTTATGACTGTTTCAAAACTCTTATTTACGTTGTTAATTTATTTAGGGAAGTGAATATATTAAAAGTCTAAAGGATATTAATGTTCGGAGTTTAAGATAATGATATTATTATTGTTGTAAGAGATTTTAGTTGGTCCTACATTCTTTGTTTGTATTGTTGATGGGGCCGTAGTGGATTTGTGGATTTGAGAAGTTTTGTAAATATTGCAAAGTTATCCTATTAAAGTTTGTAAGTTTGATACTCACTCAAATTGGCACTCCGATAGTTTATAACCTGGATTAATTAACACATAAGATACTTTTTGTGCCGGTAATACGTTCACGTGGGAAAATTTCCGACCTACGTGCGGACGAAACGGCAGCGAAAGCTAAGAATAAAATGAGGATGTATAATCACGTAGGAGATTTCACAAATAACAATAACGATAGTTAACAGTAACGTTACTATTGATATTATAAATGTGAAACTTTGTTTATAAGTATCTGGAAATTCTCATATTTTTTTTTAGAAACTTACCTAGGCAAGCAGTTATTATTCAAACTTATATAACCTTAAGATATAAAATCAAAATATTTAATTAAAATATGATCAAAAGACTTAAATTACTTAAATATTACAAGAATAAAAAAGTAGTAATAATATGAAATTCTTAAGTACATACCTATATATTATTTCAAACACAAATAATTAAAGGAAGTAGAATAGACAATGCTGTAGGTAGTCTGCCTCTGACGATATGCCATGTTAAGTATCTACACTATTTTATCTATTTATGTACCTACCAACCCTTCGTATGCTCACCCACCTTGACCCAATCTTAAGACCTCGCACACCACACCACAATATCATTACTTCGGACCCTCGAGTCCCTCAAATTCACTTCCCTTGTTATCCGAAGCAGGTAAAGTAGTCGTTGACCACATGGGAGCTGTGGCTATTGAACCATTACCTTTGCTGATGGATAGGAATTATTAATGTGAGCCAAAAGCGATGATGGTCGGTTCTCGAAAAGTAGTTCACGGTTGGAGTGGATGTAGAGTGGCGGGGGTTGGGTAGCCAAAGAGCATCCGTTAGGTATATTAGTATGTAAGTGATAATCGGTTTAAGGAATAAGTATTCCCGTTTGTACTCATACACGCAGTAAGCACTACTTTTCGCAAGCAAATCCATTCGGCCGTTTTTATTAGGGTTCCGTAGCCAAATGGCAAAAAACGGAACCCTTATGGGTTCGTCATGTCTGTCTGTCCGTCCGTATGTCACAGCCACTTTTTTCCGAAACTATAAGAACTATGCTGTTGAAAGTTGGTTAGTAGATGTATTTTTAACCGACTTCAAAAAAAGGAGGAGGTTATATGTTCGACTGTATGTATTTTTTTTTTTTTTTTTTATGTATGTTAACCGATTTCTCCGCCAATTGTCCACCGATTTTGAAAATTCTTTTTTTATTCGTAAGGGTATACTCCTGAGGTGGTCCCATATTAATTTTGTGAAGATTTGATGTATACTTTGGGAGATAAACGAAGGAACTCCTCAAAAACAAACAGTACACGTAATGTGATTTGGATATTGTACTAAAGATCAAAAATAATTGCTGGTTCTATCTATCCATCCGTGGTGAACTAATTATAGTCTTCGAAGATACCGCATGGAACTCCTCATCGGTGAACAGTACATATAGGAACTTACAGTGAAAGGTTAGAAGGTTAGGGGATAATTCTTTGAATATTATAGGCACGTTTAGACCGTTACTTGTATTCTTATATTCCGTTGAGCTGATGATGGAAGGTACAACTCCTTATCGACATATATAGATGGATTTGCAAAATTCTTTTTTTGTTCGAAAGGGGTTTATTCGGAAATGGTCCCATATAATTTTCATATAGATCTGATGATGAGTTCCGGAGACAGACACCGGAACTCTTTAAAAAATGACAGGAAATCAACCGCGATTTCTGCTATCGCATAAATATGCATTGTTTGTTTGGAATTAGTGCAGGGTGAATACCACAACTAAAAATTTAAAAATAAAAACTTTTTTACAAAAAAAAAAAAAACAACCGACTTCCTTAAAAACACTACAAAGTGAAAAATAACTTTAATTTCGGAAGTCGGTGGCAAAAAAACCATAAATACAGATCCTAAGACACCGACTACCGAAATTAAAGTTATTTTTCACTTTGTAGTGTTTTTAAGGAAGTCGGTTGTTTTTTTTTGTAAAAAAGTTTTTATGTAAACCGCATTAAGATTTTCACACAAAAGAAGAAAAAAAAACAATAAATTTTGGGGGTTCCCCTTTTTTTTTTTTTTTGGGTGGGAAATCATCTATTGACTTCTCCCATTCTGGGCGGAGCGGGAGGGCGTGTCAGACTTTTACTGACTAAAACCCACCCTTGTTCCTTTAGCTGCCCATGTGCCAGGGTATCTCTTTCGAACAATCTCGTGACCCTGGCCGGCATCGGTCCTAGCAGACCCCTTCAGTGCTGCTGACATCTCATTGAGGCGCGCGTGGAACACTACGTGCCGTCGGCCCGAGCCTGGTCCTTACCGGGCGGCGAGCTACCCATTGCACTCACTCACTGAAACTCAATTTTTTTTTTCATCAAACCAATACATTTGGGATATTTTTGGATAGGTCTTCAAAAATGATATTGACGTTTTTACTATCGTTTTTTTCTAAACTGAATAGTTTGCGTGAGAGACACTTCCAAAGTGGTAAAATGAAAAATGTAAAAAAGGTAAAATGTAAAACTTCTAAAATAAGAGAATGATAAAACTAAAAAAGATATAGAATGTACATTAACATGTCAACTTCCACCTAAAATTGGTTTGAACAAGATCTGGTTAGTAGTTTTTTTTAATACGTCATAAATTGTAAACCGCAATTTTACGTGATTGAGTAACAAAAATATTATAAATTTGAAAGTTTTTAAGGATATCTGGATTTATGTAACTCTTTTACGCAAAAACTAAAAGAAGGAATTTCGATAAAATTTGGCAAGAAGTTTATAAACTCGATTAACACATAGGTATCATCATCATCATCATCATCATTTCAGCCGAAAGACGTCCACTGCTGGACATAGGCCTCCCCCAAGCTCCGCCACTTCGACCGGTTTTGTGCTTCCCGCATCCAGCGGGTTCCTGCGGCCTTCACAAGGTCCGTCCGTGTAGGTGCCGGACGTAAAGAATAGCATCACCCCATTTCTTCCCGTGGGTGTCGTAACAGGCGACTAAGGGATATACTAGAGAATGGGCAGCAGCGTTTTCTATGCATTGCAGACTATCATACTGCGATCGCCAACCCGCCTGCCAAGCGTGGCGATTAAGGCAACGCCCCCCCCCCCTAAAATGACAAGCACCAAAAATAAATGGCCCCTAGTGCCCGGATGACCTTGTGAAGGCCGCACATAGGTATACACGTAGGTAATTTTTATCCCGGAAGAACATAATTTCCGACATCCACGCGGGCAAACCTGCTGGCAAAAGCTAGTTTATAATATTAGTAGGATAGGATTTCAAAAACTAGTAGGATTAGTAAGATTACATAAAGATGTTTGTAAAATTGGGCATTGTGCTTATTAACTTGTGCTTGTAAGTTTTTATAAATGTCATCGGCCAATCACAGATGTTTAATCGAGTTTGACAATCTACTTATCGTGATAACATTTGTGTTTTTATAGAAATATTTAGAAGGCAAGGTAGAGACTATAAATTATAAATTAGACATACGTACGTTTTAAACAGGATAAGTACTTTATCTTTAAATACAAACAGAATGAAAACTCTCTCCGATATATTTTCCTGAGAGATTGACTTCGAATTTTACAAGTTAAATCAGACCTGAACAACTCGTTTATCCAACTGATTTTTTTCTTCATCACCATCATTTCAGCCGCAAAACGTCCATTGCTGGCAGAGGCCGCCCACAATTTGGGGGATTTTGCCATAATCACCATGCTAGGCAAGCAGGTTGGCGATTGCAGTACTGTGGTAAAATGCACGGAAAACGCTACTGCGAATTCTCTGGTAAATCCCTTAGTCGCGTTTTATGACACCCACGGGAAGAAATCATCATCATCATCATTTCAGCCGTAAGATGTCCACTGCTGGACTTAGGCCTCCCGAAATTTGGGGGGCTTTGCCATAATCGCCACGCTTGGCAGGCAGGTTGGCGATCGCAGTATGGTGGTAAAATGCATAGAGAACGCTGCTGCCCATTCTCTAGTAAGTCCCTTAGTCACCTTTTACGATACCCACGGGAAGAAATAGGATAGTGCTATTCTTTACGTCTGGCATCATATCGAACAATTCACATTATTGTGGAAGCTTCACTTTAATAACAACTCAACATTAAATCCTTCTAATATTATAAACGCGAAAGTTTGTATGTATGGATGTATGGATGTTTGTTCCTCTTTCACGCAAATACTCCTGATCCGATTTAGATGAAATTTACCACACAGTTTATAACCTGGAGTAACAACACATATGGTACTTTTTATCCCGGTAATATGTTCCCGCGGGATAATTTCCGACTTCCACGCGGGCGAAGCCGCTGGCAAACGCTAGTTTACAGTAAAGCAATTTACGAGCTAGTAGATTATATTTTGTATGAGTTGTAGGTAATATAATAAAGTTTCCTACACTCACAAAACAACAGCAAAACAACTCGCAACGTAAATTAAACTAACAAACAACAAAACGCCGACATTCAAGCAGTCTTCAATTAATTTAATGGTAACTCTTGTGCCATCTAGTACTGTCGCGATAATATCAATTTAAGGGGCCGTACAGACTTGGACCTAAGCCGCTCTTAATGTGTCAGATGTGGTTTTGGCGTAATACTCAAGACGTGATATAAGGCAATGGGCAGACAATGGAGGGCTCCATGCCTTAATAGGTTCGGCTTGAGACTGTAAGGGTTTGGAGACCGAGTAATAGAGGGTTGATGTGAGTTTCGAGCTTTGAATGAATTTAAAATGTTGTGTGCATGCCAAATAGTGTATACTTAATTATTTTAAATGTGACGTAATTCATATACAAGTACCACTGATTGTACTCTTGTTCTGTTCCAAAGAGTATGGACTGTGTTACGTACGGATTTTAGTAAAAGATGACGACAGACGACGCCTTTTGATTTAACAGCTATAAAAATCTAATCGATGTATCTTAGGGCTATTTTTTCAATAGTCAGATTACTTTTACCTGCGGAATAAATATGGCAAATACACGGATTTTATATAAGTCAAACTGTCATAATCGTTTATAATATAAAAATTATCCGTAAGGGCCAATTTTCCAGTCGTCGAATATTTATCGTTTACATGTCAAACCGCACTTTTATCTGTGGAATAATTCGGCAGATAAAAGTTATCTGAGGATTGAAAAATCGGCCCTTAGTCACCCAAAAACAAATGTATCCAAAAGTTTTCATAATTATCATCGCCTATATTTTTACCTTTCTTTTCATTACCAAGAGTTGAGCGTACTTCATAATTTATAAATGAAAGGGTCCTAATTAATTAGCGATTGCAATCCCACTAAGTTGTTTCAATGAATTATTACCCTATTAGAGTAATGACTTATTTCGTACAGTTCTGCGGAATCGAGGGATATTTTAATTAAATTATTTCTTCTGTAATTGCGGTGTGTTCATAATTTATTATGATATTATTAGGTCATTTTGAAGTTAATTTAATTCTCACAACCAGGCAAAGTTGTTTTCAGAAACAAGATGAAAATATCGAAGTTTTTGGTTGGCAACTTTACTCAGCGGTTTGTGGTATATTGGCCTAGTTTGTGATCGTAAAGTTAGCACCCTTGCATTGAAGAAAAAGAG
Source organism: Aporophyla nigra (assembly GCA_947507805.1). Classification (NCBI taxonomy): domain Eukaryota; kingdom Metazoa; phylum Arthropoda; class Insecta; order Lepidoptera; family Noctuidae; genus Aporophyla; species Aporophyla nigra. Next base: position 21,520,320 of record OX382304.1, on the reverse strand, counting down.
TTAATAGTTCTTTTTTAAATAAAACTAAATATTTTCATGAAAACGTTTGGTAAACGTGGATAGTTTGAGCTAACAACGCTTATAGGTTAACGTCGCAAAGGTCACATTCAAAACGTTCAGAGTAGTCAGAATTTGGCCACATCGACAGCCATAGCCTTAGCGCTAAAGCTGTTAAAGTGGCCGAAATCTGGTCGGAAAAATAAAAAAAATATACAAAAAGAATCATCAATACAACGAGGAAGAAGCCTGTAAAGTTTGTATAATATTCTCACGTCATCCATTAAACATACAACATCTTTCCAAGAAAATAAGCTTAATAAATCAATATAATTCCACCTCCCCCTTAAAATCTTTGTACTCAAAATAAATCACTTAATACGACACTCCAAGAATCCCACCTCACATTATTATTCGTAGGGCAAATACAAATTCGATCCTGTCCCATCTCTTTAGTCTGTCTCGACATTCTATTAAACGTACTCCAAACACATTTGCCTTTTTCGTCGAGGAAATTGGTTCCTCGGCTTATCTCGAAGAAAAACCTATTCTGTATGGCACTCTTGGTTTATGCGTGTAAGTAATTTAATGTAACTTTTAGAAGGGAATACGTCACACGCTGAATTTTTTAAGTCTCATTCGAATTGTAAATTGAGAAGCTATTTTTCGAAGTTCGAATTCGGAGATGTTCTTTTTATTACTCTTAAATTTTTTGTGTGCGATTGTACTTCTGTAGGTGGCATTTTATAGGGTTGCTTGCTTTATAAAATTTTATACCGTCATAAAAGTGACGCGACAATTCTTAAAAATATCCTTTTTATATGTCAGATACCCATCGGTACATTTGCTCAATATTTCAATATTCTATAAACATCGTGGACACTAAGTAAGTCGTCATTTTTACCTAAGCTTTATGACCTGTGCCGAAAGATGAAAGAGAAAACTCATAAATACTGACATAAAAGTACGTTTGCCTTGGCTAGATAAACAGGTTGACTGGCTCATATAAAAATGAATGAGTACTTAAAATATATTAAGAAAGAGACGCTGTTTAGACGGGCAGTAAATTATATTGCTTAAACAGCAGCTAGCATTATCCTTGTCAGTGAAAACATTGGCATTTTAGCCATGGCGGCTCAAAGAAAAAGATATAAAATATAATGTATATTAGAAGTAGTAGTGAAAGAAATTAAAACTATCGAACAATCTGTTTAATTTATTATAAAAAATGTCGCTAAAACTTTGAAATTAATAAAAAATAAATATTATTGAAACTAGGAACAGAGGTCTCAATAGCAGCCCAGTGGCAATTTCATCACTTTCTTTAACATGGAACAACTAACTTATCCGTTGAAAGGCGGGTGAACTATATCTATACCTCAGTGTACCTCTTCAGGGACAGCATCCTTTGCTGTCCCTGAAGAAGAGGTAAGATGTATTTTTTACAGTATTTGTCTTTAGAGGAAGCAAATTTTCACACACAACTGTTATCAAAATAAATGAAATAGAATAGACAAGAACAATCTTCATCAACGTAAACTAATAATTATTATAAAGAGTTAACATTTGGTTTTTTGTACGTTTGTTTGTTACGCTTTCACGCTAAACGCAGCCCACGTGTTGGAGACATATGCGAGTGAAACCGTGGGTACCGCTATTACCTATTATATTTTCATCTTATTTTACTTTCATAACTCCCCACCATACAAGTATACAGTTGGAAACACGACCAACTTCGGAAATAACTTATGAAATAAAGTGCATATATCGCCTTTATTGCCATTAAATTCAGACGGCTTATAGATTTTTATTGGAACTAGGTTCTGTTTGTGTTTGAACGGAAGTCTCTTAGAGAATGAAGTTCTATTTTACAGCCCAGTTACTTTAAGTCCGGAGTTTATTGAGATGGCCTGAAGTTAGAGTACCTAAGTCTTAATAAATGAAACGGCAAACAAAAGTATTTCGACATTAAAACACAAATCTTAACATAAAATAGTTTTTTTTTTTCCATCACAAAATTTTAGCACCGAGCCATTTCTTCATTACACAAAAACCGGCCAAGTGCGAGTCGGACTCGCGCACCGAGGGTTCCGTACAAACCTGCAGGTCATCATCATCATCATTCGTCATCATCGTTTATGAAATGAAATGTTTTTTTTTTTTAATTTTTACATTTGTGTTGACTGAATAAAAGGTAAATTGTGGTTTACGATTTATGACGTATTAAAAAAAAACTACTAACTAGATCTCGTTCAAACCAATTTTCGTTGGTAGTTTTCATGGTAATGTACATCATATATTTTTTTTAGTTTTATCATTCTCTTATTTTAGAAGTTACGGGGGGGGGGACACACATTTTACCACTTTGGAAGTGTCTCTCGCGCAAACTATTCAGTTTAGAAAAAAATGATATTAGAAACCTCAATTTCATTTTTGAAGACCTATCCATAGATACCCCACACGTAAGGGTTTGATGAAATTTTTTTTTTTGTGTTTCAGTTCTATGTATGGGGAACCCCAAATATTATTGTTTTAAAAAAAAATGATATTAGAAACCTCAATATCATTTTTGAAGACCTATCCATAGATACCCCACACGTAAGGGTTTGATGAAAAAAAAAAATTTGAGTTTCAGTTCTATGTATGGGGAACCCCAAATATTATTGTTTTTTTTCTATTTTTGTGTGAAAATCTTAATGCGGTTCACTGAATACATCTACTTACCAAGTTTCAATAGCACAGCTCTTATAGTTTCGGAGAAAAGTGGCTGCGACATACTCGGACAGACAGACAGACAGACAGACAGACAGACAGACAGACAGACATGGCGAATCTATAAGGGTTCCGTTTTTTGCCATTTGGCAACGGAACCCTAAAAATCACGTTTAGAACAAAAAAAATCTGTTATACCATTTTACCAACTATAATGAGCATTTCATCTAAAAATATTTCCACATTTCGCTCTTTCTTCAGATTCGCTATAATATAATAAAACGTGCTTTAGGAAAGGTCTGTTCATATTACTACACTACGATATTTTACGGGTGTTTTCGTCTTACCCAAGTAGGTACAAGTTTGCTTCCGTCTTACCCTTACAATAAACAGCGACAAGCCTATTATCATTTTATAGGTGCGTAGGTACAGTCACCAAAATAATAGCGTCACGTAGTTTCAAAACATCGAATATAACAAACATAAATATAATAATGTTTTCTCACACGTACCGAATATAATACACTTGATCTCGTAGGTAAAACGTTTGCTGTTGCTACATGTTTTTATTTTTATTGGCAAATAAACTTGAGCATTTTTCATCATTGTGAAAATGCTCTGAATGTCAACTGAGTGCGAATAAGTAGAATGGCTCTTAAAACGTTCATACGAAAATGAAAGGAATATAAACGAACAAACAAAAAATAATATCGATAATGTCAAGCTATGCGACCTTCGGCGGGCTTATAGGCGACTTACATTAGCATCAAACATTTTGGTTTCTTTGTGTTCTATTGTCTGAAAAAGATGAAGAGTTATGTCGGACTCTCACGACGTGTTTATATGCATAAATTTTGCCAAACAACATATCTACTACTACTAAAAATATTGATTACAATTTGTTCACGGCCTTCAAATTGCTTAGACGATATGAAATTTTTATGTTATCCTTTATAACCCCTATAAATCTAGTCCAATCCCATAAAAATTCAATATTCAGCAGCTGACGCCGTAACCAAGTATTGATCTTAACTTTCTAATACCTCCATCTACTAGTACGTGCCCACAGCCTCAATCAAATCGAGAATCAAAGCGTTGCCTCGCTTACTCGATCATTCGCTACAGTCAGAATCCTTTACCGGTGAACTAAATACACAGCATACATAAGACTCCTCAATAGGTCTCAGGCGTGTAACCAGTCTAGCATAGCTACAATGTAGGCTGTAAGCACAGCGTTTGCGAGACATAGAAGTAAGCCCTCCCAAGAGCTACTAAGTCACGCCCCAAAACAGTAGTGTGGAAACTAACAAATCACATTTCCGCATTGTATTAAATAAAATAGGGAGAAACGTGGCTAGGAAAGTAGCGATTAGGGTTCGCTGTGATTGGAGTCTAGAGAGTTGACTGGACTATATTGCGCTTTGTGTTGTACGAAATAAAGGTACATTTTTCGTAAAGAAAATTGCTGGAGACAAACTTAATTTTGGCACATTGAACTACCATACCGTCGTACAGTGAGCCATTTTGAACATTAGAATAGCAGAGACCATGATTTGCAAAAACAATTTTCTCTTCATCCTACCCCGAAAACTACATTACCGAAAGTCCCCGTAAAAATCTCATTCTGCTAATAAAATCACGACAAGAACCTTTCAAGCGGCTAATAACCCGAAGCACATCTCTGATTTAATTCCCTGTGATAGCATTCATGAATTACAATCGGATTTCGTCCACTCTATTAGTTCCCCACCTCGCTCATTCTCCGGCCCTAGAGTAAAACTAGCAAGCGTCGTAACTTGTGTTATATATTGACAAGTATAGTTGTGAAATCGTGCTTACTCCGTACATGCTACTGATTGGAAGTAAAATAAGCGTGCGAATGTGCGCACAGGGGATTGTGGGAACTCCATATTTGTATTGTCAAGGAATGAGGCAGAAGATTATTGTGCTGTATCTGTTGTTGATTAGAGAGACAATAATACGGCTAGGTTTTGTTGACCTACTGCTGGTAGGATTTAGTGCTAATAAACTTTGTGTTACAACTTTAATCATTTGGCTTACATACCTCTACCTTTTTTCGAGTAGTTGCTTTTTTACTTGTTTTAATCACCATTTTTTTAAGTTCCTTAAGGTGTTATGTTCGGCCCTTTGTTTTTGGATGCGTGAATTTGATAGCGCTTATAACAGAAGTTAGTATTATATCACAAATTGTTTTCTTTTATTAAGTAGATATTATTACGGTTTGGACAACAACAAAAATTGTATTTATTACACCAAAAATTGCACTAAAAACTAAAACATCGTCTAAATAGACGAAATCCTACAAAAGACGTTTTTCAAAAGAGTAATATGAAAGAAAGCGCGCTAGATTTTATCGGCTGTTCATTTTTCGCGCAGGTTGTAAGAATCGCGAGGTAAATGGATTGCTACTACGCTTACAGACGACGAGGTAGCTAGCTGTCACAATATCTCTATCTGGCAATAAGTTACACATGGCTCCAAACCGTTTTAAAAGATTTCGAACATCAAGATCTTGGATGTACGGAATAGAAAAACGGAAGCCGTATTTGATCCCAAAAATACATCGTGGAATTGCTTAGAATATTTGACGTAGGTCTTGAGTTTAACGGTGCAAACTTTTAACTAAACCCTTTTTAACTTTGTTTTTAACGCTATTTATTTGTATTATTTGCAGAAGTTTTAGATTATTTTTAGAACTCTAAATTAGGCCTATACACTTATAAAAAGAGAGTAACAAGGTATTAATCTGCACCGCACCAAGCTATTTATCTTGAGATAATTGATTCTTCCAAGAAGTAGGCATTTGAAAAGCCATTAGTATCATAGCATCTAAGACGTTGACTACCGATGTTGATGACCGAGACGTTTAATTGAAATCCGTTGAATTGTTGTGGTGAGCCCATTCCCGGTGCAGGCATAATTAGGTCAGTTGAGGTCAATCGTAGAAGTACAAATATGTACGACAATGCACCAAGTAACCTAAGAAATATATTTTGCCAGGGGACGGTTTGTTCCTTTCCTGTACAATAAAAAATTACTATTTTATAAAATGAAATGCTGTAAGCGCATCATTTCAAGTCGGCTGGACCGATTTGTTAATGTAATATTAAAATGTTACCCGAACATTGGGATTATTCTGGAAAACTGAGAGTGAATTTCCAGTGAGACTTTCGTATGAATTATTTTAACATTTGAACTTGCCAATGTCTGTGAAGTCAGCTTGTTACCAAAGAAAATCTGCAGTTTCCCATAACCATCTGATGTTGATGAAAATTTCATACTAGACTCAAAGCTAATCTAATGACGTTGAGAGATGAAATGTTGTTTAATTTAGCCAATTAATACTGACTAAAGCGGGACATATGATCTTGAAGAGTTTGTCTGATACTATTATTGAGCAGTCTGCATTCAGATGCCCTAAGAACAACATACAATCAAAATATTTAACTGTGAAATGTCAGAAACTGCACAATTCCAATTGGTGATTTCCTACGGAAAAGAGCTGCCAAGAAATTCCACGGTTACATTTTTAAAATAATTGGCTTCTATAAAATAATTGGCTTTTACAATGTTTTCAAACTACAGTCGGTATAGTAAGTAACTCACAATATTCTTATTCCATTTTACTGCCACAGCATTATTCAAGTCACATTCAACATTTATGACAATACAGCAGTTCTGCTCGTAAAGAAAAAAAAGTAAAACATACAAAACAAACATAAACACATAAAAACATTTCTTCGAGCGAAAAAACTTTAGCGAAACAAGTAAAAATGTGCTGAAGAAGGACAAAATTAAAGTTAGCACAACTTGCTTCCATTGTTGTCCCTGACTTCCATTCAGTTAGTTCAAGAGAATGTGTCGAACTATGTCCCCAGGTTTGTTTCTCGTTTCTCTCTTACTATTAGTATTTAGAAAGTTGAGTATTAACTACTTGTTGGCCTTTGAAAGGAACGTTGCTTTTTGTTTTCCATTCGTTCAAACATTTTTCATTACGTCTAGTTTGGTTTGTGTTGAAAGAATGATTTTTTTATATATTGGAATACATTTTCTAGTTTAAGACAAATGTTCTCCATTATAGAGGATTATTATTATTTGAAAAAACATGATACTAGATGTTGTACGCACTTGTGTTAGATGATGTTGCAGCTGATGGCCGTATTTGTACGCCCTCTGGCATGATATGTCATGGCCAGAGGGCATACAGAAGCTATAAAATTATGCTCTATACAATTCTATACAATGTGTTAAATTAATGAATAGGTACTAAGAAAGTAGTTTGTTCATAATGGTTTACTGAATCAATTTTTGTCATTTTCAATATATATATAGGTGATTTTTATCCCAAAAATAATGTATACTACGTAAATTACTGCCACACTTAGCTATATATCATAGATCGAATATATCTACAATGTAATCATCATGATTATATCGATTATAATTTATCGACCAAAAAACAATGGATGGACTGTTTGAATAATGATTTGTATAGGAAGGGGGTGACTACTGAGATGAAGACTAATAGAGAAGTGTGGAAGAAAAATACATGTTATGCTATGAACGATGATTATAACGAATGATGATTATATCATACTAATATATAATAATAATAATATAATCATAAAATTCCACAACTATCACACAACGCCATCTAGTCCCAAGCTAAGCAGAGCTTGTGTTATGGGTACTAGATAACTGATAAACATACTTATATATATTTCTAAATACATACATATTATAGATAAATTACAACCAGACACAGAACAAATGATCGTGCTCATCACACAAACATTTGTCCAGGGTGGGAATCGAACTCACGACCTCCGGCATAGCAGTCAGGGTCGCTAACCATTAGACCAACAGGTCTGTCTAAATGTGAATGTATGTTTGTTTGTTACGCTTTCACGCGAAAACTACTTAACCGATCATCATTAAACTTTGTACACATATTCTTGGAGGTATTAGAAGTAATATAAACGTTTTATGAAAAAAAAAAAACAACTATATTTATTGTTATGTTTAACGCGAGCGAAGCTGCGGGCAAAAGCTAGTCGTAGGTAAAAATGCTTACCTTAAAATGATGATTCCACAGCCACTTGGGCTTATTAGTTAAATTATTAATATTTGGAAGAGATGCTACCCTCTTTTTTATTTTTTTGACATTACGAACTTATGTTTACTTTTATTTTTAGTGACTCAAGTGTTGGGAGTGAAAGATGGTCACCCATCCTTGACCCAGCAGCAGAGAGCGTAGCTTAACCTGATCGATCGATCGTTTTTACTTCCGCAAGTCCCTAAACCTATATGGTCTCATAAACGTCATACATGTACTATAAACCCATACAGTCGGTAATACAGAAAAGTATTAAAGTACCACTACAATTGCACTGCACTAAGTTGCCGAATGCAGAAAACGCTTGAGAAGAAGGTGGAGAGAGGAAAGTAGGCTAGACCCCTAGAAGCTTTTACAACAAGAACTGAAGAAACAAATAGTTACTTTTTCATACCAAACTTTTTGATACAAGTTGGTCTCTTGCTACTTATGTAACACATTTGGGAAAGAGGTCAAGATGAATGGTCGTTTTGAATTAGGTAGTGGTCTGGATTTTATTGTATTATTATATTGGCATTTTTACACGCTTTATATTAGCTTCACTTGTATGTTTGAATATTTGTTTGTTTGTATGTTTGTTTGTAACCGACTTCTTATAGCGCGATTTTGACCCACTTTAAACGACCAGATTTCATTCAAACTTTGCACACCTGCCAAGGACCGATGACAATGCAATTATATCATAAATTTGTGCCATTATCTTTGCCAGGGTTACCAGGACAGCAAAAAAACTGTCTTCCAAAACTACGCTGACATACGTCTCAAAATTCGAAACACCCTAAAAAGTAGAAAATAAATAATAGTAAAAAAAAACTAAAAAACACGCTTCAATAGAAAACCAAACTAAAAAGTAGAAAATAATGGAAAAAAGCGTGGGGTGCTTTTTAAGGTATTTTTTTATTGATATCTGGCGAGATTTTTAGGGTGTTTCGAATTTTGAGACGTATGTCAGCGTAGTTTTGGAAGACAGTTTTTTAAAACCAAACTAAAAAGTAGAAAATAATGGAAAAAAAGCGTGGGGTGCCTGATATCAATAAAAAAATACCTTAAAAAGCACCCCACGCTTTTTTTCCATTATTTTCTACTTTTTAGTTTGGTTTTCTATGGAAGCGTGTTTTTTAGTTTTTTTTAACTATTATTTATTAATTTAAGATGTTTTCCCGGTAGGTCATTCATCAAGTCTGCTGCACAAAGTAGGTAATTACGTTTAGAAATGCTAGAAGAGTTCACATGTTTGATACTTTGAAATTGAAAATTTTAATTGATACTGATAAAAATATATTTTATAATTTTTTTTATTGATATAAAAATACGTCATAGTAGGTGTGTCCGTCTTAAAATATTCGTACAAAACATAAGATATAGCTACGCTCACGTAAAAGATCCAATTTACAACTCCGAGTTAAATAAAAGGCAAACTCAACCCCAATAGGATTATCGAGTGCGAGTGATTAATCCAATTACTTCACGGGAAGAAAGACCTTCCAAACTTTATTTTGTTTCGTTAGAATCGAATCAAATCAACATTTTCGCAATACGGACGACTGGGGTTCGGTTCTGGTGTTGATGTAGATTGTAGACGAACGATTTTAGCTTGCGACTGTATTATTAAATGCATTATTTATGTGTTCAAATATTATAAAAATAGTGGATTACTATCAAAGTTGGAAAGCTTCCCACAGGGTGAAAATGACCTTTTGCAGGCCGCAGGAATCCGCTGGATGCAGAAAGCATAAAATCAGTAGAACAGGCGGCGCTTGGGAGAGCCTGTCTCCAGCAGTGGACGTATTTGGGCTGAAATTATGATCAAAGCTGCAAACTGTGTTTTTATGTACAAGTTAAAACTATGTATTCAAGTATCCAAAACATATAGGGCAAAATAAATTGTAACATTTTATTTGTAATATAACGGACTAAACTAGGCAAAGGTAGGATTAGAAAAAAATATCCACAAATATATCCCCGCCAAATCGCAAGCGTACACCTGTACCCCAACTTTCGTAGCAAGTTTCAATACGAATCAGAAAAATCCTTTCCACCCGAACGCGCGTTGTTTTCCCCTCGATTTCCATTCACTCTTACAGTCCGGAACGTAGAATCCGGATTTGTGCGCACTCGTACAAATGATTTTTATAGAATTTTAAACTTATCTCACTTCTCCTTGTTGGATCCAACTAGAATTTAGTGCTGCAAAAATTGAGCTTTTGTTCTATTTTGGAGCTGTGCGAATGTTTTGTTCGTGTGCGTTTAGCGAATGAGAGGAAAAAACCTCTCTTTTCACGCACATTTTTAGTTCCAAAAGGTATATTTTATGCCAGGCCCAGTAGCTATGAATCCTATAATTTAGGATCTTGTTGCTACATTATTTTTCTCGATCCTAACAGTCTTATAATACACTGCCTTTGTGTAAAAATCTTGTTGATGTCGGTAACTTTTAGTAATTTCAGTAGCCAGTAAAAAATCGTCAATAGAATTATACTTAACATAAAACGAACAGATCCTTCGACTATGAATAATACAGCAATAAATACGCAATTAACTTTTTCAGCTTCCGCCCATAATTGATTGGACATGAAGATAACGAGATTCAGCGTTCCATTTTCTTGTTAACCAGAATCAAAAGATTTTCCTCGTCCAAAGAACTGTGCTTGGGAGAAAAAAAAATGCTTAATTTACATATTTTATTGTGACTGTGGAATTGAAAGAGAAATGTGGAAAATTGCTTCAAGTGGTTCTAGATTTGCAACATTTTTATTGTCTGTGGTATCTGCAGCTGTGTAGTTGCTAGGTGCAATAAATAATGTTAGTACTGGCTGATATATTATTGATTATGCTATAAGATGATATATTAGAGATATAAATAGGGATAAGAGCAGGAGAATGATGCTAGAAGACGATATTAAATAATTTAATGAAGGAAACAATACCAAGTGGTTTTCATACTACTCGTATTTTAAAGTGTGCTTGAAAAATCGAGATATTATTACAATCAGCAGAGCCACTGTTGTATATCAACTGCCACTACCAACAGTGGAGTGCGAAAGGCTTTTCTTTCCTGTGACATAGGCCTCTCCCACGCTGCACCACAACACGCTGTCCTCCACTGTCCGCATCCTAGCAATGTTCTTCAGGTCATTTTGATACATTTTTTTAAACATTATTTTATAGATGAAAAACCTCTAACAAATTTCAACAGCAGCAATATGAAAAGTATCTCTTACATCAAAACTCACAAGAGAAAGAAAGTCTTAAGACATCTAAAACACCCACAAAACTTCTGCCGATACATCTCAAGATACACACAACGTATTTTCCTCACTTCGCGCCAATATACTGTGTACTAGACGCATCCAACTTTAAATTTACTTTATACGTAGTGCAGAACTTTGGCGTTCCTCTGCATACGTACTCCTGTCTGTTGAATAAAAAACTTAGTTCCCTGTTCGCGGGTTTGCTCTTGTTTCCGAACAAATATTTGTTTAGTAATAGGCATTGGAAAGAAATAGGTTTCAGTTGGGGTCTTCGCACTTTTAACTTTGTTAGGAAGTTTCCACGTTGTGGTGCTATTAGGAAAACGGATTTTCTTTACATTTGTAAGCGGGTTGTATTTTTTATTGTATAAACTTATGACTGTTCTGATTTTTATTAAGATAATCAGATCTGAATAGGTATTTACATTTTTCTTAAGTTCCAGCATAACAAGCTATAAGAATTAAGGTGTGTGTCTAAGTAATAACAGCTACATCGGTCAATCGATTAGGCTAAGTCTCACGACCGGTCTTACCAAGGAGTAACGTATTACCCATCTAACTGGTTTGTAGAGGTCAAACAGTCCTCAAAAAAAAAAGAGAGAGGTAAAATGGTCCTTTCAAAATAAATAGTATTGAGAAACATAGTTGAGAAAGACTAGGCAGATGATGAAGAGCTATTTTCGGGTCCTTCTTATTCCTTTTCTTCGAGGCAAAGCCAGATATACACACTACTATTAAAGCACTATTAGACAGATAGTTAATAATTAACTACGGTAATAGGATCATTTGCTAATATAGTAATCCGGGCTATTAATCGTAGGTTTAACTATAACAGACCGCACTAAACTTTACATCAGTCACTACCTAAGTAATTTACACTACTTAGGATTACGGAACCCTAACCGTTACGGCCGTCTTCGAAACCCAAATTTATCAAGAACCCCCCGTCTCTAAATCCCCAAAATGATGTTCGACATTTCCTTCAAAATGTGAACCAAAATTCGATTCAGTTACCATACATCAGGGGCGTTCGCCGAAATTTAATTTCCTTCTTAAACACAAAAATTATAACATAATAAATTTCATTCACAAAAAGGCGAGGGTAAGCCCTGAAATCCCTTCCGTGGATCAGATGTAACAATACGGGTATTTCCTGAAGGAAGCGGAAGGTGGGCCAGACGTTCCCGCGAATATCTTTGTGCGAAACAATATTCGTGCTACGTCTCTTATTGTTTTCGTATTTCGAAATGTCAGCCTTCAGACAGCTAGGTTAGTGATTTTTAGGAAAGCAGGTACTGTGACGTGTTTCTAGAATTCTCAATTTGAATTTGAAATCTTTAGCATTCGTTGAGATGGTTGCATAACTGACGGAAGGTGCGTCGAGCGTAATTTCATTAGTTACCCGACGCACTAACACCATTTTTCCACCCACAACCGTCAACGGGACGTCAAAGAGAAACGAGATTATCCGAACCGAGAGTGACGGCGTGCGGTGAACACGGCCATAGTAAATTATGTATGTATCGCTATTTCGACGCCCTCATCGTTTTCGTTGATATCCCGAGATGTCCCATTGACGTACGGGTGAACAACCGGTCTAAGGCATCATTGGTTGAGTTTGTAATTTTATATTATGTTTCATTCTATACTGGTCCGTTCTAGTGGTATGCGACCACCTTTAATGCTTCAGTCTTTCATTGTTGTCCGCCATATTAAATATTTAAGCTCATCATCACCAGCCTACAGCTAATGCTACAGCTAAAGTAAAGTTCGTCAATTCCTTCACTTTTAATGAACAATTCAGTAACTGGATATGTTTATTTCGATTGATAATTAAATGGTCAAAATATTAAACAAACCATGACGTATTTAAAACAAAACATTGTATGTGTGCAATTAATTTAAACTGCGAGGTCAGGCAAAAAATCGACAGCTTTCAGAGTGAAAACATGGAAGGTTTCGGGAAATTAAAATGCAAAGCTTTGATCTCCAGGTATTTTGATATTTTATACAAAATAATTAATAATTGGGAAAAAGTTAAAACCCACAACTGTAAAATCGTTTTTTATGAAGCCGACGTTACTTTGGCTTTAACAGGTTGGAACATACAACTCTTAAATTCCGTGAACAGAAAATATTATTATATTTTATGAAAAGAAATAAACGTTAAAAGCATAATATATTATGGCGGCATTAAAGCAGCGTTGCACAGAAACGTAATGTAAAAATTGTGTATAATGTATTGATATAAGGGTTTTTTTTTTAAACAGCAACTACATGATCGGGACGTCAAAATTTTGATAAAATGTATATGTATTTAAATATATTTTGAATATTCCTTTAGCCAATTAAGGGCTGATATTGCAATAGTCTGAATAACTTTTTCTAAGAAATAAATATTACGGTGTGACATCATAATACATACATACATATCATAATATTGCATAAAAAGTTTTTATGCAATATTGCAGCCAAAATACTGGCCATTATTTTGGCGTAATCATAGATTCGAATTTGAATTGAAGATCGCAAAATGTATAGGCGTATATAAAATGCAGGGTGGTTAAATTAGAGAGTGTATTTGTTATTTAGTTAAAAGTTATCTCACGAAAAAAAATCTTGTCTAAAAAAATATGTCGTCAGCTTCTTCTTTAGACAATTAGGTTGTTAACTTTTTGTGAATTCATTGCTTAATACAAAATTCGATCTTTAGGCAAAGCGACCTCTGTCTAAAACTTAAGTTCTTTAGAGGGCGCTGTGATTGATTCAATTATCCAATCCACTCTCGAAAAGCAAAGAAACACAAATCAAGCTGCAAATTAAACATGATAAAAAGAGCCTCAATTTTCCTATAAAACCGGCCGATTCTTTACAGGAGCCGTTTGAAAATTCTCTCTATATGCTAATAAATAAATTAACCTCGGCAAGAATTGATTCGACGTCTGGGTAATGTCGCGACGAACAAAAAGCCGATGGAGAATGGAAAAGCAATTATCGGTTGAGTCTTCCCTCACCGGGTTTTCAATAAACGCGTTGAGTTTTGTAAATAAACTAACTTTATAATTTTTTATGTCTTTCGGTAAAGGATTGTCGGTCTTGGTTTTGACTTTAAATATTTCAATTGTAACGAATTTGTCAGCTTCAAAAACTTTCTTACCTTTGTTTCGATTTTAACTTTTAATTTAGATCTTATTTAGTTAGTAGTTATTCTCACTTTGTTGTCTGTTACAGATTTATTACGATCATTTCAATTATTTCTTGCTTTAAATTCTCCAACCTTTGGTAGAATTGATTGGAATTTTACTTGTTGATAAGTCTGTTAATTGAAAGTTTATGATCTATCAGTCGTATCTTTGTATTTTATTGTAACTTTTTTCAATAGATGAGTCTGGTTTTCGTGTTTATTTACTATTATGTAGTGATTATTATTATTTTCATCTAGATGAATATGCCTCTTTTAGTAGTCAATATCGCTATGACTATCAACCATTAGTCAGCCTAGTTCACTCCTTTGACTAGTTTATTGGCCGTTAGCTTAGTTGGTGAACGCGTACTCCCATATATTCTCATCTCGATTGGCGATCAAACTTAACTATCGGGTGATAAAAAGCTAGAAATACGGTGTTAAACCAGATGAAAGTATTTTCTGGAAAAGTTTGGCTTATTAAAAAAAAAAATATATACGATAATTTATAAAAGATTACAATCACATATTTATTTTTATTCAGTACAAATTCGTTACTTCTTCAAATCTCAAATTCGTTCCAAAACAGGACGAAACGTATCTTTTGTGGGACGAAAAAAAATTGACCTTCAATTAAAACTTTCACGCTTCAAGCTAGCGCTTAATTAAGGAGCAAAGAAAAGGTTCAAAGAAGCAAATACTCCGACCTTTAAACAGTGCCGTGGGGAGTGTTTCAAAGTATAAAAGGCGTTTAAAAGAGAGTCATTAATCAAAACTGAAGAAAATGCGTCCAGGCTCCCGAACTGTGAGCCTTCTCGTGATTTCTGTTTCGGGATTTAATCTTGAGAGGACTTCGCTAAAGGAGTGCACTCGGCGTGAATTAACGGACCCGAAATATTCAAGTCTCTTTTTGGTATCGTGTTAGGACAAGCTTAATCCAGTAAAAATACACGATGATGTTTGTTGAAATTGTTAGAAAAGTTATGAGATGAGGGCAATAAATGCGTTTAGTGATTAACGAATTTTAAACATTGTTCTGTTTATGTGAAATGCTCGCAAATTACAGAGACAAAAATAATATTTAGAAAATATTGTTTGCGCTTATTGATAGAAAGAAAGATTAATCTATACTTCTATACTAATATTATAAAGAGGTAACATTTGTTTGTAAGTTTGTATGTAGGGGGTAATCTCCGGAACTACTGGTCCGAATTGAAAAATTCTTTCTGTGTTGGGTAGCCTATTTATCGAGGAAGGCTATAGGTTTTATAACATCACGCTAAAACCAAGAGAAGCGGAGCAGTAATGAAAAATGTTGCTAAAACGGAGAAAATTGCACGGGTATGCGATTCAACGCGACGGGAAGGGTCGGGGGAACAAGAAATTTATCGCGGACGAAGTCGCGGGCTGAAGCTGGTATGCAATAAAAACAAAACCCTTTACCGCCCAACGAAGTGGGCACAGGTCAGCTAGTTTGTCATATATGTTTTAATGATAAATAACTTCATCATTCTCCTGCCTTTATCTTTTTTTTTTTGGATGAGAAATCATCAAATGACTTCTCCCGCTCTGGGCGGAGCGGGAGGGCGTGTCAGACTTTTACTGACTAAAACCCACCCGTGTTCCTTCAGTTGCCCATGTGCCAGGGTCACGGTATCTCTTTCGAACAACCACGCGATCCCGGCAGGCATCGGTCCTAGCAGACCCCTTCAGTGCTGCTGACATCTCTTTGAGGCGCGCGTGGAACACTACGCGCCGTTGACCCAAGCTTGGTCCTTACCGGGCGGCGAACTACCCATTACTCGCCGCTCGCAAGCTCGTGCCTGCAGTGGCCGGGAGTCCGCAATCGACTCCCGACGCCCGGGGCGTCTCCTCCTGCGGCGGCTCGGGACGTGAGGGCGCAGAGACTGCCGCTCCCTCACGCGCCCCGCCTCCTCCTTCGCGAGCATTACTGCTTCGAATTTATTTATAAACAGACAAAAAACAAAGACAAAATCAAATATAGAAAATATTTTTTGCGCTTACTGATAGAAAGAAAGATTAATTTGTCATAGGTATGTTATAATGATAAATAACTCGTCTTCATTTTCCTGCCCTTATCCCAATCTAGACAAATAAATAAAATTGGAGTGTCGGTTTGTGATATTAAGATAACCACTTTTTACATATACCAAAACAACATTTTTTACAAAATTTTGTCTGTCCGTTTGTTCCAGCTAATCTCTGAAATGGCTGGACCGATTTTGACGGGATTTTCACTGGCAGATAGCTGATGTAACAAGGAGTAACTTAGACTACTTTTATTTTAGAAGAAAAAATAGGACCTCACGAAAAAAAAAACTAATGAAATACTTTTTTGTTAAATACCACGCGGACGAAGTCGCGGGTAACAGCTAGTTTATTAATATATACATTTATTAATATATAAACAAAGAACTCGTGCATCCAAATCAAAATAAAAAACAACTCGAATAAAAACAAAATTGCATTGACAATTCATATCTACCTACCATAGAATCATAGGCATAGTCGTAGTTTATGTTTAAGGAGAAAAGTAAGAATTTACGATACAGATATTTGTAAACCACAACGCATTATCATCATAATTATTTCTGCCGAAAGGCGTCCACTGCTGGACATAGGCCAGATAGGCCTCTCCCAAGCTCTGCCACATCTACTGCTTCTGTGCATCCCATATACGGCGGATTCCAATATATTATATATGTATATAAAGAATCAGTATTAAAAATGACCAAATAATGAGTACATTGAGTGCCCTTCGGAGAAGGCAAAACAACAACAACCTACTACTCCACTTCGTTTTTTAAGGATCAGCTATAAACATGGTTTTAAAAAACACAAAAATTTTACCATTTTATCTCAGTGCTCGAATTACTCAACACCCATTATGTCGACGGCCTCTACGTTAATACTGTACTCACAGCATCAGATTTAAGACACTCGCTTACAATACGGAGCTAAACCGGCAAGATCCCAGAAAAAAACATCTGAGAATTCTTCACGAGGATTTTCATTCAATAAGAGTTCCGTAGAATTTTTTGCTAAAAGAAAAAAAAAATCTTAAGATCCGTTTGTGTTTTAAGTCGTTATTCGAGTGGTGCTGAAAAACGTTGTTTTTTAGATTTCTTCTTTTGTTGAAAAGAAGGTTTTAATCTGATTTTTTTAAGGATTCTTAAGTTTTAATACGATACGGGTGGATAAAGTTCGTTAGCTCGTCTTAAAATGCGAGAAGTGATATCTTTTTTACGTTAAAGCTGAGCTTACACTGAAAGCAGAACTTAATCCGTTTTCTTTCAAATCTTGGTTTTTTATAATGAAGACTTATACTTTAGATTCTGCAAAATCTAGTAAAATGTTAAATAAACTCTTAGAATTTACGAAATTCTTTTCAGTTTCCAAGGATTGAGGCCTTTCATTTCAACATAAAACACCCAAGACCAATCCCACTTTGCACTCGTACGAAAATGGCAAAGATAAAATTATTCAGTCGGGATTTACCTCCATTCGGTTGCCCACGCAATAACCGATACCATTGATTTTATTATACACTCCCAAAAATATATTAGCAACGAAAAATTTTCCATTATGAAACTGAAATTAAATTGCCAACCGACGTGTTTTATGCACCCGCCAGAATTAATAGAGTTGGTTCGAAAACTTTTTTGTAGTAACGATTTTTATTGGTAAATGGAGAAGTTTTATTCTACAATTTACCGAATTTCGTTGTTGGTGGAAATGTGGTGATACCAATTATGGTATTTTAACACGTTGACGGATAGTATTCCCTTACTGGTTACTCGTGTTGAGACACTACAAAATTTCATTTTAATTAACATTTTTTTTTAACGTACGATAAGACAGTAAAAGATTAAAACTCTATAATAATATCTAATATCTTAGGACAACCAACACAACGTTATCTGATCCCAAACTAGGCAGAGCCTGTACTATGGTAACCAGACAACTGATAAACATACTTATATATTTCTAAATACATACATATTATAGATAAATTACACCCAGACACAGAACAAATGATTGTGCTCATCACACAAAGATTTGTCCTGGGTGGGAATTGAACCCACGACCTCAGTCTTAGCAGTCAGGGTCACTAACCACTAGACTAACAGGCCAGTCACACAGGTCTATCCGTCGTGAAACTGCAGAATGCCCTTCCTTTTATTAGTATCATATTAGTATATGAAATATAACGTCGCAAGGCGTACTGACTGCATGCAAGTCAAAAGGTTGACGTCGATAGGCGTACTGTCGTATTATTTTATCCAGAGAGAACGTCGAGAGGCGTTCTGTCCGTCAACGTGTTAAAATATGGTTTTGATTCAACTTTATTATGATGTTTCCAGACTCAATTATGTGTTAAGCTATATTAAAATTTGTGATTCTATGTTTCTACTGTAATTATTCCTCAAAATATTTGAGCGCTGATTCGCTGGATTCGTTTTCTCCTCTACTGATCGATATTTTTACTGATGTCGGATGTCGGTGGCAAAAAACTTTAAATACAGATCGTATTTAAAGTTTTTTGCCACCGACATCCGAAATTAAAGTTATTTTTGACTTTGTAGTGTTTTTTTTTAAGGAAGTCGGTTGTCATTTTTTCGTAAAAAGTTTTTATTTATAACTTTTTAGATATTGTAGATACCCCGCATTAATCTAATCGCGTTATTCGTTCATATGTCGCGCAAATACTTAATATAAATTTAAGACTTATATTGTTTTCACATGGATCCCATTGTCCAAACGGAACCAAATTAAAATGGGACTATTCGGAAAGGACCAGTTTTCAAATAAAAAAGGAATTATCAAAATCGGTTCACCCAGTCAAAAGTTATAAACATTAAAAGAATACAGTTGAATTGATAACCTCCTCCTTTTTTTGAAGTCGGTTAATATTAAGTTACATATTACAATTTTACTGTCACGACTTTATCCACATATTATAAAAAAAAGTTATAAAATTAATACCTACCAAGTGTGCTTACAGTAAGATAGGTACAAAGAAATAACATTAAGGGTTAGTAGTAATATAAGATAAGCATGCAATAATAAAAAGAAAAAAAAAAACTAGTTATCTTTTATGCCATGTTTTATCCTTGCATCGCGCTAACGTTGACTGGTAGAAAATGCCTCAGGCATTAAGTCAGCCTTTGTACGATATTTTTTTACTTCTGAATAAAGTTTTAATAAATGAAAACCTCAAATTACTGTTATGAGACTAAATAATCGTTAGTCTAGTGATCGCTACTTGTGAGCATGAGGTCGGAGGGTTCGATTACCGGGACAGGCAAAGAGTTTATGGGTTTTGCCATTTTTTTTTAACCGACTTCAAAAAGGAGGAGGTTATCAATTCGGATGTTTATATGTTTTTTTTTTTTTTTATGTATGTTCGGCCATAACTCCGTCATATATAGACGGATTTGCAAAATTCTTTTTTTGTTCGAAAGGGGTTTATTTCGAAATGGTCCCATATAATTTTCATATAGATTTGATGATGAGTTCGGGAGACAGACACCGGAACTCTTTAAAAAATGACAGGAAATCAACCGCGATTTCTGCTATCGCATAAATATGTATGCATTGTTTGTTTGGAATTAGTGCAGGGTGAATACCACAACTAAAAATTTAAAAATAAAAACTTTTTTGCAAAAAAAAAACAACCGACTTCCTTAAAAACAGTACAAAGTGAAAAATAACTTTAATTTCGGAAGTCGGTGGCAAAAAAACCATAAATACAGATCCTAAGACACCGACTACCGAAATTAAAGTTATTTTTCACTTTGTAGTGTTTTTAAGGAAGTCGGTTGTTTTTTTTTGCAAAAAAGTTTTTATTTCAGTTGTAGTTCAGTGTCTGGATTTGTGCCCCGTTGATAGGTGGCTTAAAGAAAACTGACATTTGGGTGTACTACTGGAGCACCTTTGCCTAACTCTTCTAAGGTTACTGGGGTTCTGTTACGGACAATTGGAACGAAGTTCCTTATCGCGCGTTGTGAAAGGGGGCTAGATGGAAAAAATTCTTACGAAAAGTTGTCACGACATGCTTTAACCGACTTCAAAAAAAGGACGAGGTTTCTCAATTCGACCGTATATATTTTGTATGTTGTTGTTTTTTTTGTTGTGAGTAGAGAGGGAGAGAGGGAGAGAGGGAGAGGGAGAGAGGGAGAGAGGGAGGGAGGGAGGGAGGGAGGGAGGGAGGAAGAGAGAGAGAGAGGGAGAGGTAGAGAGATAGGGAGAGAGAAGGAGATAGGGAGAGAGAGAGAATATTTTTGTTGAGTGTATACAGGTTTTTTGTACATAATAAATTATTAAAAAATTATAACTATTATGAATCCTGGAAAGGAACTTCGTTACATCCGGGTGTCCCTTGACACCTCTAAAGTTTTGTAATTCAGAGTAGTTTAACACATCGCACGAAAACCCACGACCTTTCCTGCCATTACTCAACCATAACTTCATCATCATCTACCGCTTTACAGCCGCGGACAGGCCTTAGCCCGGTCAAGTATATTGCTCCAACGTGTCTTATTTCCAGCTTTTTCTCTCCAATTTCTCACGCCAACAATTCTTAAATCTTGGTTTACGCTATCCGACCATCTAAGCTAGACCTTGACTTCTCCGGACGATAAACGTTTGGGTGCTCTGGTCTCGTGTATTTTTGCGATATGTCCTGTCCATCGAAGATGTCCAATTTTTGAAAATGTTTTTTAATTACTTCAAGATCGTCGTATATTTCATAGAGCTCATGGTTACTCCTCAAGATTTTCCGTTCAAATATTAACAGAGACAACCGCTATGTTGCCGGCGGTTTTATTATTAATTCTCCGTACATAACGTATAGATAAATTAATTATTGTGTTACTAATGTTTCGTTAATTAATCTAATAAGCGAAATGTAATTAGATAAGCGAGGTTCCGACAATAGCTGGGATCATATTAACTCAATTTGTAGACGTATCGTTATTACTTCATGTCAACACTGTGTTATTTTGTCTACATAATTGAAAGGATGTATACGAAATTTAATCTGTTTCTAATGTATGCCTGAAAATTTCGTATAAATCCTTTCAATTATGTAGACAAAATAACACTATGTTGACTTGAAGTAATAACGATCTGTCTACAATCTGTTTCTAATGTATGCCTGAACGATCGCGGACTCCCAGCCACCATAGGCGCGGGCTTGCGGGCGGCGAGCAATGGGTAGCTCGCCGACCGGTAAGGACCAGGCCTGTTTCGACGGCGCGTAGTGTTCCACGTGCGCCTCAAAGAGATCTGAAGGGGTCTGTTAGGACCGATTCCTGCCAGGGTCGCGTGATTTGTTCTAAAGAGATACCGTGACCCTGGCATATGGGCAACTGAAGGAACACGGGTGGGTTTTAGTCAGTAAAAGTCTGACACGCCTTTCCGGTCCACCCAAGAGCGGGAGACGTTATTTGATGATTTCCCAACAATAAAAAAAAATCTATGACTGAATGAGTTTTTTAACGGGGATTGCACAGCTAGTACTATTTGTGAGATAGGAAGATTTATTTTGATGTTTGTGAATGGAACCTCCTGTTTTTTTTTTTTGGCTTTGGCTTTGGATTTGCTGCTTCGTTGTCGCTTAGTGTTCCTTCAGACATTTTTTGGTTTGAAATCCGTTTGACAATTATCCGTTTCGCAATTCTAGAGATTCTGCTTCTTACATTAAGACAACGAAACATGTAAGCAAACTCTAGAAGCATCTATTATAGTACTTATGACTAACATTGGTCTTTGCAATGCCGATGCCATCTAGTCTCTAATATACAGAGCTATAGATAGAAAGTTCTTGTTCAATTACTAATGCAAATCTTATCACAACAATACAGTTGATATATTATCCTTGGAAATTAATTATAGACGCGACGCCATTGCTGTATCTGTCTATACGTAAATATGTGTATAAGTTGGTACATATAATGGAGATAGTATTGGTTATATTTGAATTAACTGTGCCAGTGAGATAGCGCCACGTGTAATAGGTATGTATGTATATAATTATTATAATTAGAATGAGGAAGCTCCCGGGAAAGTCTTTTCCTAGTTGTGTTAATTAATGTTGGTTCGTAGTATGTTGATATAGAAAGCAGCATGGCGTAATAAAGGCAATTGTTCATTGATTATTATATCAGCCTATTATAGGCCCTTATTATTTTTTCCAATAAGATAATTGCTATATTTTACTGGTTTAGTTTCCTCGTTTGATTTGTTTCTAACTGCTGGGGAAAGGGCTTCTATTTTTCTTCCGATTATATCTTTTTAATATATCTTCTAAGTTTATAAAAATACGGTGAATATTTGGAGCGTTCTCGTCTCAGCGCAACACGTCTTGCACACTTCTCTATTAGTTGTCATCTTGGTAGTTACCCCCTTTACATCAATATCATCATTCACACGGTCCATTCATCGTTTTTATTGGTCTCCTACTTATACAGCCATCGACATTCATACTCAAAACTTTTCCTACGACATTTTCCTCATTCCTACGTATCACGTGCCCACACCATGACAACCAATTTCCACACAACTGTTTAAGTGGAGGTTTCTCGTTATTGTACATACAGTACATTTTCCGTATATAAGAATATACGGAAAATGTATGTGCAATGCGTTTACTTAATTTCTTAAAAACGTGTGGAGACGGAAAGGGACTCCCAAACGGGAACTTGAAATGTAACGTCATTTACTCTATCTTTAAAATAACCAAACTTTCCTTTGAAAAACGGCATCCATGATGAAAACAGTAATACTTTCATAGCCACCATTTTGGGTTTTCATTTGACCTCACTATCAGCTTCATTGCCCTTTTTTTTTCTTTTTTTTTTTCTGGATTGGAATTCAACAAATTACTTCTCCCGCTCTGGGCGCAGCGGGAGGGCGTGTCAGACTTTTACTGACTAAAACCCACCCGTGTTCCTTCAGTTGCCCATGTGCCAGGGTCACGGTATCTCTTTAGAACAGCTTCATTACCCTCGCAGAACAAAGTCTCGACACCCATAATGCAAAATTAAAAATGTTTGCAGCCGCCACTTCGGTTTTTTTTTGCCCTTACTCTTGGATTCAGCACCCTCGAAAACCATGAACACTGTCTAATCTCTCTGTCTCTTTCTATTTGCAATCATAATAGTCGCATTTGAGCCAAACGCACACGAACTTCGTCCCAAACTATTACTGTTTAATTCAAAATCGATCTGTAAATAGAAAGGAGGAAATAAAAATAGTTTTGCACCATGTTTTCCTTCACTGTAAGTTAGATCATTTCTCTTCCTGTTATCCAAAGTTAAGACATAGTTACAAATTACAGGATAGCTTTGAACATAACTAGACCAAACTTAGTACATAAATACGTAGTTTACTCGAACCCTATACTTAATTACTATACTTGGGTTAGCTAACACTGATACTTAAGTTGGTGCCTAAGTTAAGACTTAGAGTTTCTTGACAACACGTCTTAAACATGTGGTCTAAGACTGTTGAATAAAGTCCTTAGTTTACCCCGAAGTAATTGATTAGGTATCTACTATTATTTTCGCATTTAAGCTCTGATTTCAGACATTTTTGGCAAAATCAGACTATTATGTTCCCATTGCTGGCAGACACCGGCCTCCTCTCGGTGAGAGGGGCTGAGTTGTAATCCTGCACGATAGCCCTGTGCGGGTTGGTAGATATCATATGTCTTCGATTTTTTGCTTCTTGGATATGCTTGTATCCTTTTTTTTGGATAGAAAATCATCAAATGACGTCTCCCGGTCTGGGGCGGAACGGGAGGGCGTGTCAGACTTTTACTGACTAAATCCCACCCGTGTTCCTTCAGTTGCCCATGTGTCAGGGTCACGGTGTCTCTTTCGAACAATCTCGCGACTCTGGCAGGCATCGGTCCTGGCAGACCCCTTCAGTTCTGCTGATATCTCTTTGAATGCTTGTATCCTCACGATGTTTTCCATCATCATTTTGAGAGCAGTAATGATGAAATGATTTACACAAAGTGAAGCGCCTGACTGCAGTTGAACCTACTCCTTAGCCGTGGACGTTACCACTCAAATACAATAAAAATATTAAATTTCACATAAACCTACATAGTACATGGGTACTTATCAAACGTCAAAAGCTAAGTTTTGGAGCATTGCTCCTTAAAATAAAAACCCACTGCTTGAAGAGAAACAAATCTTTTACATTATTTTTTTTTATTCTGAACGTAAATATGGATTTAAATGACCATCAAATAGTTGGGAAAATATTAGGCAGATTGATTTTTGTCTCTACAAAACGCACCCATGATGCAAAAGTATTCCTACCGTATGAGTACGTTGGAATATAGGTCTAATGGAAAGTCCATTCCATATATTAAGGAAAGACCCAAAGCCGACGTTCATAAAAACAACACTCTGAAGGAAAACTAATTAAAGTCATTCGCGAGTTAGGTACTGAGAAAATTAATCAAGCAGTATGGCTTTGACTCAGTCTCAGTACAGATAATTATTACCGCCAATTTCTAACCGAAAGCAAACAAAGCTAAAAGTAATTATACCAACATACGTTATATAAAGGACTAGCTTTTATGTGCGTCTTCTCCTGCGTGTATATCGGAAAATATCTCCCGTAAAAAAAACGTACTACCCGGGATTAAAAGTACTCTGTGTGTCAATCCAGGCTATAAACTATCTGGGCGGGCATTTTGGAGGACTATCTTTTATCATTTTGACATTCGAAAAGTGTTGATTTTCTGCCTAATCGACTCTATTACTAAGCCTTCACTGTCCGTCCGTCCGTTCGTCTGTCTGTCAGCGGGCTGTATCTCATGATCTGTAATAGGTAGACAGTTCAAAACACAGAACGTATATTTCAGTTACCGCTTTGGCAACAAAAACAATGTTCAAAATTTGTGGGCCTTTGGGTCTCCATACAAGTAACTTGTTTTTTTCGGCGATTTATGTCATAACGCAATCGTCAACGAAAGGCCAAGGTAGGGATTCTGTTCCACGAGGTACGAAATTCTTCGTGTATATTATATATTCAGCCTATATTATTCCCACTGCTGAGACACAGGCCTCCTCTCGGTGAGGGCAGTGGGCCGTAATTTACCACGCGGGCCCAGTGCGGGGTGGTAGATATCACATGTCTTCAAATTTTTGGTTCTAGGACATGCCGGTTTCCTCACAATGTTATCCTTCACCGTTTTGAGAGTAGTGTTGATGAAAATATTTACACAAAGTAAAATGCCTGCCTGGGTTTGAACCTTCTACCTACAATTCGTAAGTCGGGGCTGATACCACTGAGCCACTGCTCTCGTTCTCAGTCTAATTCTTCGTGTACGAGTCCGATATGCACTTGGCCGGTAAATAAATAAACAAATAATTATTCAGTTTTGATTTCATTACTATTTTATTATAGGTATGTATAGAGTATAGACTTGTATTAGATTAGGTTAATTAAATCTCAAAATGAAGTAATTATCATATCATGTTCAAACACTAAACTGTTCACAGTAATACGAAATTAGATCATAAGCTTATTAAGTTATGATCTTATTTCCTTCGATCGCTAATTTGTAAGTGGTCGATAACCTTTGGTAATATTTGAAATTTTTTAATCATTTTTTTAAGGATACGCTTATTATTTTAGTCTGCACCATTCCACTGCTGGGCAAAGGCCTCTAATTACTTCCAGATCTTTCAATCCAAGGCTAAGGTGGATCACTGTCATGTGTTTTTGTCTTCTGGCTGTGTCAGGGCTCCAACTAGTGGGTATTTTGGCTTACAACTTATTGGTGTACTGTAACTTTAGTTCGATTTGGATATAGTTCTTAACCCATTAACGCCGAGATGATCAGAATTTTTACTAACTTTCAACGTGTTTATTTATTATGTTATTGGACCAAAAAATTAATGCAATACCTCTATTCCTACGCGAAAGTTGATATTCTTTCAGAATCTGAGCTCAAAATTTCAATTACACAGCGAGAAAAAAAAATATGGTCGATTGAATCGTGAAAAACGTGAAAATTTTCGGAAAAAAATGTTTTTCGCATTTTGTTCTCAGCGATACCGCAAAGGTATCAACTTTTTACTATAAACAGAGGTAATCATGGCACTCGAATATTAAGAGGATTTTTTTTCAGAAAATTTCATCGATTTTTTCAAAATGGCGTCGAGATTGAAAAAAAATTATAAAAATCTTACTCTATCGTTTTCTTAAAAACTATAAACTTTAGAAAAAAAAAACCAAATACAAAATGTCATAAAATTTGTTAAAGAACACTCTCAATTTTTTTCAGAATGTTTGGAGATAAGTTTTGATTTTAGAAAATTTCAAAAAATCAATTTTTTCAAAAATACCTGAAAAAAATTTAAAAAAATTTTAGAGTCTTGACTAAGTTTAAGACTTTTTTTCCTGAAATTTTTTTTCGTAAAGTCTATAGGTTCTATCGGCTCTATCGGCCGGCTTCAAAGGGTAGGACCGCGCTACGAAATCATTGATGGATGCTGCGCATTGAGTAGGGCGCGTATGATTTGAGTTTCGATAGATTTTAATAGTTTTTTTTTTAATTCTAAATTTCTGTTTTTGTTGTTCTAGTATGAAAACGTTACTTTAAATGTGTAGTATTTATTGCTAGAACAATTTAATTACATGTTATTCAAATATAAACAAAATAAAAATTTCTATGCCAAAAGCTTCTACTCCGTTTACCTATTACACCCATTTTTTTTTCAAGACGTTATAAAATGTCACCCGGTATAGATGGTCACCCATCCACGTACCAAGCGCGGCGTAGTTTAACCTGATCGATTATCCCAGTTGTTGTAACTATGATTTAGTCAATAATAAATTCCATGAACGAATAATGAAAACTAACTGACAATACAGGTCTTTCAGAATTGTACCGGAATTCATTCCATTAGCCATAATTTCTTTCAATATAAGCGTAATAGAAACGGTTTAGGGTGAGTCCACACTACGAGCAATAGCCCGGTGATCACGTGTACTGAGACTTGCAAAGCTCATATGTTCCAACTATCACCACATTTAGAGGCTCTTCAAAGTTTCACTCGAAATACATTCATTGCCGACACGGCTATACCCAAAATAATATCAACGACTGGTCCTGCGGTGGACGCATATATCAAATCCCCACAATCTTTACCAAGTTTTTGGCAGGGCTTATGTGAAGTCCGATAGCCTTTCAGTTCATTGTCGCTACTCGAAGACTTTTTGACCTCAACAAGCGTCCAATCTGCTAAAAGTGTTATTAAACATTTGGCCAATTATATTTAAGTCCCGGGGTGAGCCTATTGCCAACCAGGCACAAATCGGGCCTCCGGGAAAAATAATCTGTTAACAATCACTGACTAATAACACTATGCATGACCTGGGATCAAATCCAATATCATAATCATGTTCACAATATTCAGCAGTTGCGACGACGACCACTAGACCAAAGAGGCATTCTTTTGTTTTAAATGTTCAGATCGTTCCGTGTGATGTTGGACGCGGACGTAAAGAATAGCACTATCCCATTTCTACTCGTGGGTGTCGTAAAAGGTGACTTAGCGACTTACTAGAGACTGGGCAGCAGCGTTCTTTATGCATTTTACGACCATACTGTGATCGCCACACGTCTGCCAAGCGTGGTGATTATAGCACAGCCCTTGAAATTGGAGGAGTCCTATATCCAGCAGTGGACGTCTTATGGCTGACATCATGATGGCATCGCTATGTCATTTACACAACTTCGTGTATTCTTATGCTTTCAGTATGAACAAATCCTTATAAAATACACATAGGCATAAATACTGAGGCCTGATTCTATTTATGTAATTCAGGATACACGTAAACATGTTTTGGCAACATAAAGTTAATAAATTACTCATGTTCGGTGACGTACCCCTGCCCTTATAGTTCCGACTGGAAATTGTATGGATCACATATGAAGAGGCATAAAGACTTTTGTGGACGGTCGTACCTACTGTTCATATTGATATGTGTATTTGTAAGGAGTTTCATTTCTAATAATGTTGATTGTAACTACGAGTACAAGAATTTTCCCAAGGATGATTTCCTGTTAAGTAATTGAAACTTACTTAATTTACCTGTTACGTGATCGTATTAGTGCGTGTATTGTTTGTTATTTTTACAATGAATTTGCGACAAATGAACTTTTTTCTTACCTTTTGATGGGGTTGCCGCGAAGTACTTCAGGCATGTGCTTTCACGCCATCATGCGTAAGAGATGCTCCTCCATCACGCGAAGAGTACACGCCAGCCTCAAAAACGTCCTGAATGCTATAGTAGGTAGATAGGACAGCCCCATACTGGGACATTACATGCGCCAATGTGGCGTAATAATTAATATAGTATGTTTTGATTCTCTGGTAGGTAGATATAAGTACTAACAAAAAAGCCATGAACAAGCAAACCCGCGTCAGATGGGGTTCTAATATGTAATGGGTGTAGGTACCTATGGTCAAGGAGCGAAAACGTTAATTGATTTAGATAAACATTATTATCCAACAAAGCAGACGTATGTCACATTTTCAAACTATATTTTTTACTCAAAATGTCCTCCAACGCGTTGGAGGACGTATTCAAGACGCTGGACTGGACTGGACAGGGTATCAGTGTGAATGGCGAGTACATCTCACACCTTCGCTGTGCCGATGACATCGTCGTAATGGCAGAGACGCTAGAACAGTTGGACCAGATGCTGCACAGCCTGAATGGAGCCTCTCGGTGGGTTGGCCTCGGCATGAATTTGGATAAGACGAAAGTCATGTTCAACTCACACGTCTTGCCGAGTCCAATTCACATCGAGGGTTCGCTTCTCGAAGATGTGAAGGAGTATGTCTACTAAGGGCAAGTCATCCAGCTCGGTAGACACAACTTTGAGAGGGAAGCCGACAGAAGGATCTAGTTGGGTTGGGCAGCGTTTGGGAAACTTCGTCAAGTCTTCTCGTCGCCAATCCCGCAATGTCTGAAGACTAAGGTCTTCAACCAGTCCGTCCTGCCCGTAATGACATACGGTGCCGAAACATGGACACTGACAGTTGGGCTGGTTCAAAAATTCAAGGTCGCTCAGCGCGCTATGGAGCGGGCTATGCTCGGAGTTTCTTTGAAGGATAAAATCAGAAATGAAATTATCCGGAAAAGAACTGGAGTTACCGACATCGCCCGCAGAGTAAGCAAACTGAAGTGGCAGTGGGCTGGCCATGTCTGTCGAAGAACCGATGGCCGATGGAGCAGACGAGTCCTGGAGTGCAGACCGCATATCGGCAAGAGTAGCGTGGGACGCCTCCCAGCTAGGTGGACCGACGACTTAAAGAAAGTGGCTGGGGCAGATTGGATGCGGAAGGCGGAGGACAGGGTGTTGTGGCGCAATATGGGAGACGCTATGTTCAGAAGCGGACTGCGATAGGCTGAGTTGATTGACTCAAAATGTTGGCAAAATGCGGATTTGAAAAATAATAAGATGAAAATAATAATAATTTACCTTATGGTGCTTTCTTTTTGGCGCAACCACATTCACCTTCAAATAATAGATTTTCTTTAAGTAGTAATTGGTCTGGCTACCATGTGTACGTAGACCAGGTATTTTTTAGGGATGATTTGAAAAGAGCTGAAGTTTTCAGGTACGAGTCATGCATGGTAGTCTCAAAGGGACAGTACAAAAACCTAATCTAAAGGCACAAAGTCTTATTTTCTTCTGTCTCGTTCTAAATTCATCTACATGTAAAATATAGCAACAGCAGCCACGTTTCACAACAAATTGGGGCCCAATATATTCAATATCTTACCAGTCGATATTAATAGGGAAATTCCATTTATCTAATATCAAATATTTATGCCTACTTTGATAATAAGCTTGATAGAGAATCTGATCTACCCACAAATTTCTCCAGGGGTTTATAGATAGAGGTGAACCGATATTGGAACCCAAAACATGTATTATTATAAATTTTGTGAACTATGTACTAGTAGGTTGTGGTAAATATATTGCTTTATTAATAATAGTGTATAGTTTAATATTCAGCGAGATAATTAGTGAAGAGTTATAGCGATCACTATCTTTGTGTGGTCTTCCCAGCCTGTAAATATCCTTGAATCTGGACACTTTAGACAAATCCATTAAAACATTACGACGCTTGCGTGGGACTTAAACAATTACAATCCATAACAATGAACGCAGAACGAAAAAAATCTTTGAGGCCCTGACACATACTGAAAGACACACCATGGTACCCATGGACAATGGCGTGGACAATTCCTCCTAACACAAGCAATTCCTTGCTTAAAAGGTGATCTCCAATAACATGTATCGAAATGCCCTTTGTAATTGAAATAAACAATTTTTAATTTTGTTTATTTAATGGTGAAATGAGCTGTATAAAACCAAGAAACAGCAGAATTATTTTATAAGCACTGGACCAATATGTGTCCGTGCGTCGGAAACCACGATAAGCCGTTGATCCCAGATCTCATTTGTAGATCTTTGAAAGTCGTTCGGGGTATTTAGAAGCCTGAATTTCTGACCATCTTCTCTCGTCTTGTTTAGGAGTACTGTGTCACCCAATACCTGAGCTGTGCAAGTCAGTTGCATCCGATAAGACAGGAACATAGGTGAGAAAAGGCCTGGTAGATGATGTCTGGACCGAAATAACTAATTACCAGAATGGAAACTGTTTTCCTTCAGTGAAATGATGCTGGCTGATTATAAAATTGACTAACTAAAATTCGTTTAGTAATATTTAACAAGCGAATGTTTCTGCGCTTGTTCTTGTCATTTTCTCTTTCGAGATCTTTTTTTTTTTTTTTTTTTGATGGGAAATCATCAAATGACGTCTCCCGCTCGGTGGAGCGGAAAGGCGTGTCAGACTTTTACTGACTAAAAGCCACCCGTGTTCCTTCAGTTGCCCATATGGTAGGGCCACGGTATCTCTTTCGAACAAATCTCGCGATCCTGGCAGGTCTTTTGAGACCTCATAATACCTTCGACAAAAACAAAAAACCATCCTTAAGGACGCTATAACATTTTTCTACAAATATCGGTGGTTTTCTGGTACCAATTACATCAAGAGGAATCACAACTGCGAGGTCAATTATGATCTTTAATTATAGATAATTTCATCATCTCCATAATGGTATCATAAAAATTGTATAGTCCAATACAATATTTTTACAAAAATACGTTTTCCCCACCGCAATAATCGAAGAAAATGAAAAATAATGGGGTCTGGAAAGGTACCTGTATAGTGAGATCAACTGCATATTTTAACTTCAAAATGACAACAAATTGTGGCTAGTATAATCTTCTACGTTTTGCCTAAATATTTTGTAATTAAATACATAACTGTTTTATTTATGAGAAAAATAAAGAACGCTCTCAAATTTCTTCATACATTTTCAACTCGCGGCTTGCCATTCCGCGCTCAGACGCGCCCTAGGAAGCACGGGCGTATCGCTTTTTTGTACAAAATAAATACGATCAAAATAATAATAAAGTGAGTGCCGTGCTGTATACTGTGGTTGAAAAATGTTGATACTTTTCGGACCAAAGTTATGAATACCAAACTTATTACCAGAACTTGATTTAGAAATAAATAACTCAAATTCTATTGGGAATTATGGAGGTAGGGTAATTATGATTATGTATTCATTTTCAAGAATTCAAAAAGCTGAAGAGTTTGTTTGTTTGATTGAACGCGCTAATCTCAGGAACTACTGGTCCGAATTGAAAATTTTTTTTTTTGTGTTGGGTAGCCTATTTATCGAGAAAGGCTATGGGCTATATAACATTACGCTACAATTAAGAGGAGCGGAGCAGTAATGAAAAATGTTGCAAAAACGGGGAAAATCGCACGGGTAGGAGATTCAACGCGACGGGAAGGGTCGGGGATAAGAAATTTTACGCGAACGAAGTCGCGAGCAGAAGCTAGTTATTCAATAAAAAGTTTTATGAACATGTATTTTCAATGTGGTAATTAAATTATGCAAGTGTCGTCTATTTTTGGAACGAAATTCTTTAATGTAGCTTGCGGTAGAGGTAAACAAGGGTGCTGAATCCGATTCAAAATAAAAAATGGTGGTTACGAAAATTTTCAAAATTTTCATCATGGGTGTCGTTTTCAAGATTTTCGAAGGTGCTGAAGCCGAAAATTCCATACAAATTACATTTGGAGTAAAAAAAGGTGACCCCCCAAATTTTTCAATTAAAACTACGAATATTTTAATTTTTTAAATAAAAAGTGGGCATAGCTATCAACTTTGGGTAATTTTAGGATAGTTATTACGAATGATTCATCCAAATTTGATCCAAATACGGCGGGTATTGTTTTTTATAAAAAGATCTTTATCCATATTGGGGGTAGGGAAAATAAAATCTTCAATTTTTAATTTAAAATGGCGGATGTACTGTTATGATGAAATGTCGACATGAGTATAAATTTTTGGGGGTTTTGCTAGTATGTAGTCAAAATATTTAACGTAACTTTCATTATTTACATAAATTGAAAATCATGTCATGTCATCATCTCTCAAAAATGTTAAAGTCATTTCGAATTATAAATAGGTACATAGAAGAGTACAAAAACAGCCTTCATACAAAAATGTATACATTTTCCTATTGTGTATTAAAAATTCTGAATACGCTGCAATCTCAAAGGTGAGGTTCGCGCGTCAGACAATTTTTGCTTAGTTTTTTTTAGGGAATATCCTGTATATTTTCAACGATTACAACAATATTCTCCGATCACCAGCATTTATATTTGTTAATATTATCCAAAAATATTGTTAAAGTATTTTGTTGTTACACCTCGGTTTTTTTAAGTGTCAAATTATACGTTATTCAAAAAATATTGATGATCATGGTAGTAAAAGTTATTTACTGTCACTAAATGCAGATAGTAATTTTACTTTACTACTAATTTTACTCAACAGTGCTAGTAAAATAAAATAAATAATACCTTCGAGTATCAAGATTAGGTAACTAATGTTTAAAATCGAGCAGACAATGGTTTCAATGTGTGCGTGCGCGTAATGTTGTTGTGTGGCGACTCAGATACCTAAACTTGAGCGATTCAAAAATGTTATAGCGTCCTTAAGTAAACCACATACCACAGAGAATCATGCTCACACCTAAACCCCTGCTGACACCTTAAAACAAAGCGTGAAACACACGATCCACGTTTTAATTTTAAAAGTTGTCCCGTCGCCATTTTAATATAATAATATACAGAATTAATTTCAGCAAAATGTTTATTTAATTAAACTTAGTCGGGGAACACCTGCCTCTGTTTAAAACATCTATTACGGCTTTATTCGTTCTTATTGGTGTGACATATTGCATATAAAGCGTCTTTAAGTTTTTTGAGTTTTGTGTTTCTTTGTCTTGATTTCAAGGTCAATGTTTGGATTTGAAGTACTCTCAACGTCGTTTTCGCTGTTGCTAGGTACTTCTTTCTTCTTGTGATGTTATGATATTCCAAAGCTTGGAATAGGCTCCTCGCTATCCCGTTTTAGATGTATCTATCTCAATTTTTCCATCACCTCTTTTATTCAATTGGAAAGATCTGGTTGTTTAGGACATTAACTTTCCGAAATAAATGCTCCAAATGATCCACCGCACCACGGTTCAGCGTGCCGTTGATGTCGCATTGATTGTACGTCCTACGCGAGAAAGGCGCGTGAAAAGAGTATGCACGATTTTGAAAACAATAAAAATCGTGAGTGAAACTGAAATGAATTCGATAGTCGTTTTACTTTATTAATTTTAGTTGTACTTAAGTGATGTTCCAAAACTCGTAACAAATATTCTGAAAAAAGTTTTTTGTCGTAAGGAAGTCCCCACTTTTTGTCTCTGTTCTTTAAACTTTAGGTACATTAGCTCTACCTATTCCAATCACTGCTCATAACGGATATGCAACTTTGATTCATAACATGTTTTGACTATGATGATGAAATCAATTCAATTGTTAATCTGTTCTCCCAAATTATACAACAGGCTACATTAGAAATCAGATCTAAGACACCTTCTTACTCTGCCAGAGTCGCGAGATTTGTTCGAAAAAGATACCGTGGCCCTGGCATATGGGCAACTGAAGGAACACGGGTGGGTTTTAGTCAGTAAAAACCTGACACGCCCTTCCGCTCCACCGTGAGACGTCATTTCATGATTGCCCATCCACAAAAAAAGACAACTTCTTACTTAACACTTTGCAGTGTCCCACTGAACACAACCAGATAATAATAATAATAATATTCCACAACTATCACACAACGCCATCTAGTCCCAAGCTAAGCAGAGCTTGTGTTATGGGTACTAGACAACTGATAAACATACTTATATATTTCTAAATACATACATATTATAGATAAATTACACCCAGACACAGAACAAATGATCGTGCTCATCACACAAACATTTGTCCTGGGTGGGAATCGAACCCACGACCTCCGGCATAGCAGTCAGGGTCGCTAACCACTAGACCAACAGGTCTGTGACCTGTGACTGTGAACCAGATGTATTTAACAATAAAATTTCTATTTTATGTAGTTCAGTGTCTTTCAATGGGTAACAAAAATAACAAAAACACTAACCGTTTCATTAAATATTATTAAGGAAACTGTAAAAAAATATACATTCCCCAACATTTTCACAGTGTCCATAAAACGGTATTCTTCCGCCAAATATGAATACGACAACACACAGCTTCAGCGGAATAAAAGAATCAATCTTATACTGTCATAAGAGTCAAAATGTACCCTTTTCATATCTTCCCGAACACAAATATTGCCGAAATTATTCGGGCGACGGAATAACGCGGCGAATGTAATAAATTCTTCCGATTACCATAACTTCTTAAGTTTTCACGCACCTCATTATTTGAACGAGTAATTGATTTGATTTCGATAATGGAAACGAAGACGACCAACTATAACATGGTTTATAGGGTATGTACTTTTGTAGTTATAAATAATATGAAGAAAATGAGTGTAAAATGCTAATTTTTAAACGAAAAGTTTGAGTTATTGTAGTGTTCAAATAGTGAATAATAGATTTTTTTTTCTAAAAGTATGAAATTAATTTAATGTGATTCCTATAATAACGTAATCAGATCTACCTCGCATTGTATAGGCTTTTGGTCGAGAGTGAAGTCAGCTTACGGGAAATGTATAGCTGGTTACGTCACCGTGCGTTCCTTTATTGGCTTTAGGCTGATCTTTTACTGAGATCCCTTTAAAATTGGTGTTTGACCATTTTGATTCGTGAAACTGTCAAAAATAAATAGAAATAACATAGAATTATGTAGAAGATTGACTAATTTAAAATATCCCACCCCTCCACTGTATGTTATATACATATTTCTAATATTTTTAAAGACATTTTTTTTTTTTTTGGATTGACGTCTCGCAAGTCTACCTATGAGGTTGTCGCCTGCTTAACCGGACTTGCCTACGGGTACCTGAATGAATTAAGGCCTCCAGCCAGGGCTCACTCTAGCTTTAAGTTTGTAACTTAAAACTTGAGCGACTACTCGCTAAGCCCCATGTGGGGTACGGACGTCGGCTTAGAGCATCGCTGGTAGAAGGCAGCAAGGGTCGGGTTGAATCAAAATGAAGACAATTTGGAGAAAGAGCATGCAGTTTTCAATTACACGACCTCTACCATGCAAGCCATTAATAAATCAGTTACAAGTCGAATGCTTTAAGACATCGTCATCCAAACGAAAAGAAAAAGGAACTCATTCTTTTCTCCATAAAACTATTCAAATAAACATAAAAACATAGGCCAACAATCTAGCGATGACCTAACCTCAATCCACTGTTCTAGGCATCGCTTGAATCTAGTGCGAGCATTAGGTACAAATATCAACGTACACTTTGACCTACCTCGGTATGTATTCCCTCAGTTATCCAAGAGATGCTAGGAATTATGAGAATGCCTATTTTATACCGGAGTGAAGGCCGAGCGATTAACTGATGAATTTAATATTTAATGTGGGTAGACAGATGTTGGATAACACAGTCAGTGATAGTTAAGCAAATCGACAAGTCATAATTGTTCATTTCATTTTTGAAGGATGTTGATGTGAGTAAATGGACAATTTTAGTTAGATTTTCCGACTTTACTCAATAAATCAATACTTTATTGCATTCCACAATGTATATGCTTAGGTGGTAAAACATTTTATTTAGTAACAATCGTGGACCCTGTCGGGCACAGCAAAAGAAAATACAGTAGGTAGAGATGAGAACTTATTGATTATCTTATAATGTAACTTATTCTATAATAGTAATTAAAAATAAATTAAATACATGCTTTGGAGTTTTTTAAACTAGTTGCAGGGATTTATCACTTAAATATTCGTTTGACACTATAGTAGCGTTTACTTAATAAAAGCTTTTTTAATTTACTAGTGAATAGATGGCTTTCTTTCTCTGTTCTTATAGATTCTGGTAACTTATTGTATATTTTTATCGACATAACCAGAGGGCTTGATGAGTGTATTTTTAGGCGGGATGTTGGTATGTTTAGTCGTGTTTTGTATCTGAGTGTGTATCGTGTTTGTATGTCTTCTCGTTTAGTGTAAAAGTCTTGGTGTTTATGAGCAAATTTGCAAATTTCGAGTATATATATGCATGGCAGAGTTAAAATATTAAGCCTTACTCACTTTGCCAAAGTAAAAAATACCGAAAAATACAACAACAACGTTTTGCAATTGTGTTTGTTTTCGCATCAAAATTGTATGCAAGTGCTTACAAACGCTTTGAGCAGATTTTTCTGTTAGTCTGCCAGTTTTGCTTGTTGTCGTCTTGTTTCATCCTAATGAAAATAATAACAATTCCCTTTTATCATTATCATCATTTCAGTTGAAAGACATAAGCCTCCCCGCCAATTTGAGGCGGTGTGTCATAATCGCCACGCTTGGTGGGCGGGTTGACGATCGCAGTATGGTGGTAAAATACATAGAGAACGCTGCTGCTCATTTTCTAGTAAGTCCCTTACTTGCCTCTTACGGCACCCACGGGAAGAAATGGGATTGTGCTATTCTTTACGTTCGTACAATTCCCTTAATATTATTCTAATGAATCTATACTAACATTATAAAGAGGAAAAATTTGTATTTTTGTTTGTTTGTTTGTAATGGATAAAATTAAATACTACTGGACCGATTTTAAAAATTCTTTCACCATTAGAAAGCTACATTATCTGCAAGTAACATAGGCTATATAACATCACGCTACAACCAAGAGGAGCGGAGCAGTAATGAAAAATGTTGCAAAAACGGGGAAAATCGCACGGGTAGGCGATTCGACGCTACGGAAAAGGTCGGGGAACACGAAATTTAACGCGGACGAAGTCGCGGGCAGAAGCTAGTTGTAAAATAAAATAACAATTAAATGTAAGTTACTTAACGCTCTCCAACGTCCATTCACACATACGTAAAATTTTAAGCTCGGTACATAACTGCGGATACAGAACTGTTCAACGTAGTACCGCAATCGCTTTGAGCGCTGTTTACTTTGTGTTTCACGTATGCATACCTAGTACTTCAAATAGCAGAGGTGGTCGAAAAATTCAGGTCATACAGAATGCATGGATGAAGGAATTGTCTTGTGGATAGAAATGGGGTCATTTATTTATTTTTACACGCTTTATATTAGCTTCACTTGAATGTTTGTTTGTAACCGACTCCTTATAGCGTGATTTTGACCCACTTTAAACGACCAGATTTCATTCAAACTTTGCACACCTGTCAAGGACCGATGACAATGCAATAATTTCATAAATTTGTGCCATTATCCTTGCCAGGGTTACCAGGACAACAAAAAAACTGTCTTCAAAAACTACGCTGACATACGTCATAAACTACGCTGACATACGTCACAAACTACGCTGACATACGTCTCGCAATTCTAAACACCCTAAAAATAGAAAATAAATAATAGTTTAATAAAAACTTCTTTACAAAAAAAAAAACAACCGACTTCCTTAAAAACACTACAAAGTGAAAAACTTTAATTTCGGAAGTCGGTGGCAAAAAAACCATGAATAGAGATCCTAAGACACCGACTTCCGAAATTAAAGTTATTTTTCACTTTGTAGTGTTTTTAAGGAAGTCGGTTGTTTTTTTTTTTATAAAAGTTTTTATTTTTAAATTTTTAGTTGTGGTATCCACCTCGCACTAATTCCAAACAAACAATGCATATTTATGCGATAGCAGAAATCGCGGTTGATTCGCTGTCATTTTTTAAAGAGTTCCGGTGTCTATCTCTGGAACTCATCATCAGATCTATATGAAATTTATATGGGACCATTTCGAAATAAACCCCTTTCAATCAAAAAAAGAATTTTGCAAAGCCGTTTATATATGACGGAGTTATGGCCGAAAATACATTAAAAAAAAAATATAAACACCCGAATTGAGACCTCCTCCTTTTTGAAGTCGGTTAAAAAAATTAAAAAACACGCTTCCATTGAAAACCAAACTAAAAAGTACAAAATAATGGAAAAAACCGTAATTTTTTTTTATTGATATCAGGCACACCACGGTTTTTTGCAATATGCATTGTTTGTTTGGAATTAGTGCGAGGTGGATACCACAACTAAAAATTTAAAAATAAAAACTTTCCTGCTGCCGGCCTGCTTTCCTTTAAATGTCATCTTTTTAGTCGCCTTTCACGACACACACACTGTTAAGGAACGCAACTAATCTTTGCCGGGACACAGAAACAAAGGCATCCTAAAGTTAAATCTTCGTGCAATTTCATAAAGTACGCTTGCTGCAAGTTCACACCAGAGTCACGGTACATAATAGACCGTCTGGAAGCACTCAACCCGCCCAAGCAATTCTCAAAGCGTTCAGAATCTGAAAACTATTCACATATTATTACTAATTCTGTGCACACACCGCCTGTCGTTTATTTAAATGTACTCCGCTAGGAAGTCAGGCGTGTGACTTAATTCCGGAATTCTGTACCACGCTTTACAGTGTCAAGCGTGTCGTAACACCAAGAATCTTGATAGGAATATTGACAGAATAACCATTTAAAAAAAATGTATTCAATGAAATAGCCAAGTAATGTATTTTGGTTGAACTTAGCTGGCTGACTGGACAACTTCTAGCATACTGAAGTTACATGTAGACCTGATGATCCACAGGTGACAGCTGAGACCAATGGCTTAACGTCCTTTCCAAGGCACGAACACATTTTGGTCCAGTGCAAATAATAATAATTCTGATGCTTGTTGGTTGGATCCCGCTCTTCTCACCACTATTTAGGTATGCAATGGTGTTCTTCTGTGTCTGCTAGGCGCCAAATAAGGGTTTTTTTTTGCATTGTGCGTTACATTAATATGGACTGTGATAGTTCAAACGCAATACGTCCAACGCAACCTGATCGATCAAACCGTATGGCTGTTATTACTTAGCCACAAATTTATTTTTGTTATGTGTATGTAATCTCGAATCAAAGTAAAACGTAATAGTCCATGTAAGCCTGTAAATTCATATTGTTATGAGTGGACCTTTTATATCAACATTCTTGGTGACTTTCAGTGAAAAAGTAGCTTCTGTACGACAATTGGCAGAATCATCCCAGCGCTGATTTGCTGGATTCGGTTTCTTCTCTACCTATCGTTATATCTCCAGACAAAGTTTTTTTTTCGTTATATATATATATGTATGTATTTGTATCTATGTATTTAGTATTCTTCCTTTTTCGAGTTATCTATCCCGTATGTTGCACCTGCCATGTTTTTCTCTGCATCACCCTAAGGTTGACTGGTAGAAAATGCCTCAGGCATTAAGTCCGCCTTTGTACAGTAGTTTTACTTGTGCATAAAGTTTTAATAAATAAATAAATAAATTGTATCGGTCTATTAGGGGGCCCATTTTGAAAATTGGAAGTTTATGGCTTTATACGACAGTGGCATCGTATGGAAAATTGTAACAGATTTTACAACAGTAAGTCTTCTTTCTTCGCCAACTCGCACTGGGCCCGCGTGGTGGATTATGGCCCAGTCCTTCTCACCATGAAGAGGCCTGTGTTCCAGCAGTGGGAACATTATAGGCTGCCCAGTATCCAGTACCTGCGTTGGGATAAAGTTCTTTTTATTCCAGTAGTACGATCTCTTGAGAAGATTTCAATCAATGTCCAGAAGTCCTTATACGTATATGGACGCTATGCAAAAATAAGAGGCAGACTTTTCACAGTATTTGCTGTAGAATGAAGCCATTTACTGTTTATCTGTCTGATGTAAACATTTTAATGTTACACTAGATCCGGGACTCAAAGGGAAGACCTGATCGTAAAATGACTGATTCCGATGCAAAAAAACCTTTGTGTCTGTGGTTATCTTAGAAAATGTAGATGTTTGAGAGTCAGCTAAAAACAATAAAGAAAATCAACTATTAACTTTCATCTGTCCATATATTCAAATCACAACTGTATTTTTTTGGCAGTTGCATAAAATTACCATAACAAGGGAAAATAACGAAAAGTGTCAATGGTGTTAATTTACTAGGCAAAAAATTAACTGACAGTAGAGAGTAGTTACATATCGCTTTATATAAAATTGACTACCTGCCAGTTTTCTTCAGTAACTCAACAAAAAACCAACAGCACAATAATAATACACCAACAAATATTTCACAATAGAACTTCACACAATACACACGACCACGCCACAACTTTCGCTATCCAATACCGTTTTCACAGCGCAATCTTCACATAAATCGAATATAAAAAGCGTAATGGAGCGTTAAGTATAAATACGACACGTCCCGCCCACAAACGTATCGGGATACGGCAAATTTTATATCGTATTTGGAACTTTGAGTAACTTTATGACAGAAATGGTACGGAATATCTGTATTTGAGTATTAGGGTTATTTTTTGTATAGAATGAAAAGAATAATACACTTCTGTTGCCTACTAGCTATTGCCCGCGACTCTGTCTGCGATCCAGGATTAAAATTGCCTATAGCCTTAACCGGGGAGCAGGGGTGGCCCAGTGGTATCGTGCCGACCTACGAGTAGTAGGTCGTGAGTTCAAACTCGCACAGGTGCTTTAATTTGTCTGAGTAATTTCATCACCACTGCTCTCAAAATGATGAAGGTAAACCTCGTGAGGAAACCGGCATGTCGAAAATCAAAAATTCGAAGACATATGACATCTACCAACCCGCACTGGGCGCGCGTGGTAGATTACGCCCCACTCCCACTCACCCAAAGAAGGCCTGTGTCCCAGCAGTGGGACAAATATATGGCTGACTATGATGACCTTAACCAGGTCATGGTTAATCTGTGTGCCAAATTTCATCTAACTTTTACTATGTATTAGTTGTGATAAATTGAAGGAACTGGTTTTTTTTTATATGTAGCCGGAGACGGTTCTTTAACTCAAAAGTTCGACAATTTCCCATGTTCTATCCCCGGATCGCGTTAGTTATCATTAATTTGTCTTATACAGTGAGACATCTTTTAATAGCAAACCGAAGCTTATGATCTTTTTTTTTTTTGGATGGGAAACCATCAAATGACTTCTCCCGCTCTGGGCGGAGCGGGAGGGCGTGTCAGACTTTTACTGACGAAAACCCACCCGTGTTCCTTCAGTTGCCCATGTGCCGGGGCCACGGTATCTCTTTCGAACAATCACACGACCCCGGCAGGCATCGGTCCTAGCAGACCCCTTCAGTGCTGCTGACATCTCTTTGAGGCGCGCGTGGAACACGACACGCTGTAAACCCGAGCTTGGTCCTTACCGGGCGGCTAACTACCCATTGCTCGCCGCCTGCAAGCTCGCGCCTACAGTGAGCGGGAGTCCGCAATCGACTCCCGACGCCCGGGGCGTCTCCTCAAGCTTATGATCCTGGCGACTGTACTAGAATGAATTTATTTCATCAATGCATATTTATTACCTATACTGATTAGGACATAACCTTGTTTATATAACGTTAAACAATATTAAATAATCGATTGACTGGTGTTCATAATTAG
Source organism: Aporophyla nigra (assembly GCA_947507805.1). Taxonomy (NCBI): domain Eukaryota; kingdom Metazoa; phylum Arthropoda; class Insecta; order Lepidoptera; family Noctuidae; genus Aporophyla; species Aporophyla nigra. Next base: position 21,477,986 of record OX382304.1, on the reverse strand, counting down.
GGATCATAATTTTCTTCCTTTCCTCCTAATCCGATATGACGTTCTCAATACCAAAATTATCTTAATAATAAAAGAATAAACTTGATCCACCAAAAACCTGCACACTAAAATGCTTTTAAAGCGTAATCTCTCGAATTTCCTCGTAACAAAGAGGATTCGCGGCTTAGTAGAAGAGCCCTGACCGTGTGGTACTGTGCTCAACGTTTGGGACAAAGCTTTGGTTCTCTTTAATAATTATGTATTTTAATGTATGGACTCGGTTGGTTTTTTGTTCCCGATGCGCATTTGGAAATCAAAGGATGTTTAAGGATGATGGTTTTAATCCGTCAGTATTGTTTGCGGACATGGGTTCTCGACTCCTTGTGTACTAATCTTAACTCAGTTTTATTACTCCGAAATTATGATTAAACAAAGAGGTAAAAAAGTTAATGCAAATAATATTATATCTCATTGTGCCGATAGTTGTAACAGCTAATGGCTTGATAGGCAAGACCATCTACAAATACCTGAGGAGACTTTTCTTGGGCAGCTAAATCAAGGACTTGATAAAGAAAGCGCTACCTCTGGGCATGGCTTGCATTGTCAGGAGGTTCCTCTCTCTGGAGCCCTGAGCGCCGGTAGCTTGGACCCCTTTTTAAATGTTTAGATATTTATTATTCTTATATTTAAGAATGTAATTTATATCTGGTAAGTGAAATAAAAGATGTGGAACTCATATGAAAAAGATTAAAATTTCTCAGAGTAGAAAGTAAGGTTCTGAACACTATAAAAAAAACCATAATGACAGCAAATATGAGACTGGTAACCGGTCCAGTTCACAGTAGTAATATAGGTGATTTCTGAATGCAGGGATAGACAAAAATATCATTAAAATAGAAAGCAATCAGCATATCTAAACGGCGTTCAAGAATTGTCAGTGTCAGTATTCCACAACACTGATGACTCTGATAGCTATCTTTCTGAATTCCTATGTGCTGATCGCGTTCAATTTCTTTAGTAAAATTTACCCTGAATGACTAATAATATACCAGCTGGTGAGACGTGTAAATGCCTGCCCCCTTTTCTAGGTTATTTTTAGGAACTAACCTAAATTTGAATTAAGAATATAAGTAATGGCGGGAGCCTCAAATTTCCACATTTGATGAATCCTCGTGAAACCAATATGAAAGAATTAAAAGCAGCAAAGCTTGCCCACGTACCTTGCCAATCCAGAAATCCAGTCAGACCCAGGCAGATGACTCGTTCATGGGCGCGTCATGGCGTGGGTATGTGCTGCTGGCCGGCTAGCTAAATCTTGTTAAATCCACCGGTAGAATGGTTCAAACTCCAAAAATCAACACTGCACTATAAGTTCTTAATGAAGCACAGATGCAGGTTCATTTATTTTACGAATATCTTTAAGGTTTCATCAAAACGGAATTTTTTGAAAGGCGGTGCGGCGCGTACACATATTCGGAGCGCGGAGGCGAACCGAGCACTCAACTTTTTCTCCCGCTAATACCATCTATCGGCAATGTTGCGAGAATACTCAAGAAAGTTTCGATACATGGGCGCTGCAATAGCAAATATTGGTGCATTTGATTTGATCCATCAATTGAGAAACTAAAATATTTAATTTGAAATAATAAACTATTATGTTCTTTGGGAGAATCCTAAAATAATGTTATTGAATTTTTTATGTTGGTAAAAGCATTGACGCTTCGCCACCAGCCACACAAAGACATAAAAACCTCATTACCATATCGATCTCAACAGCAAACTCCAATGGATTTCAAATTCAAAATTAGGTAAACTCACCTGACCAAACGCTTGAGCCATTAATCCTAATTCCTATCACGTAATGACAAAGACCTAACCTTCGGATCTAGGAATCTGAGGAACGTGGGCATCCCGAACATTTGCCTCATTAACGCCGACCCTTTTGCCACACAGACAGATATTACTTGCTTTAGTATATATAAGACGGATAAGTAGATAGTGATTTAAGAGCAATTCTATTCTTAGGTTCTAGTTGGAATTTATTATCTCTAAGTTTTTGGATTTGAAACCGTATTTACGTTCAAAATAGATGCTAATGTTCTTGCAGATGTCAGTCTCACGGGTTCAACCTAAACAGCAGCTCACTTCACAATACAGGCTTTTGCTAGCGACCTCACCCGTGTGGAGGTCGGAAACAATCCCAATCCCACGTATCCGATGTGTTAACCCTGGTTGTAAACTAAATGTGTGCCAAATTTCATCTAAATTCGCTTTTTTGCGTGATTGAGTCACAAACATCCAAATGTGAAAATTTCACAAGGATCGGGATTAAATTACAACAGTTTAATAAGCACTAAGAGAATTTCAATTAACCTCATGATTGAGAGCTAGTAAATAATCCACAGTTTGATCATCAGCACGCAGTTAGGCTTTCAAACCAACGTTTTGTTGACCTAAATCGAAACTAATCGAACATTTATCTACTAGTTCACATAGCTTCAAACCATTTGTTTTAAAGCGTGTTTATTATATTTAAAGTAGTACCAAATCAATCAGGTCCAGTTGAAAATCAGCGTCAGGAACTAACTGTATGGTATTTTTGCTAAACTGCCTTTTTTGGCGCAGCCGTAAGGCACCCTATAATGCTGGTTTCTGACGTGTTTTTATTAGATTTTTATTTTACCCTATCCTGCTGGACATTGTGTACCTTTTAGCCTATGCTAATTAAATTTATTTTCTTTCTTCTATCTTCTTTTTTTTTTCATTCATATTCAGAATAGATGAAATTGACTTAAACAACTAAAGCAGCACAGCAGTTAATACCCAGTCGCTATTCCATATAGATTATGATCGTGAGTCCTTAACACTGATGACATTACTATTTCAAAGTGATATCTCTAAAGTGCCAATACAGTATTAGTACACTTCGAATTCTTTTCAGTGAGTAATGCAAAACTAGCATGAAGATTTTATCTCCAAAAGTGACTAGGGTTCCTAACTGGGTCAACAGACGTATCGGAACGTATCCCGAAAGCATTTTCAGCTTAAAACTTATAATGTACTGGAACCTAGAAAGTCGCTATACAAATGGTCGCTGCCGAATGTACTGTACCAACCAATTTCTCTCTATGGACTCTAACATTTTGTGGGAGCTGAAACAACTTTATTTTATTCCACAACGATGTATTTCCTAAAGTAAATAAAGTATTTTTACGTAACATACATTAAAAGAAAATTCTTATTGATAGGGTTATCAAAAATATTTTTCTGTAACTGTATTTCTCCGCTAGTAGTTGTTTCTTGTGAATTTCATAAGACGATAGCAGCAGAAATAACTACAGTAGTGTATTTTCCTTTCATTTGAAACCATAAAATAATAAATATAGACTTATTTCTGAGAAAATTATGGAACGTTAGATGTATTTTCTTCTTAATCCGACGAAGTTTATTCAGAAAAGTACCTACTGGAACAGTCATACAGCCATACTTATTTCTACTGCTTCTCAGAGTCGTGTTGATTACTTTAAAAGGTTTGAGTTCTGATGAAGCTCGTCGTTCAATGCACCTCTAAGATATATCGCTTGTGGCTCTCAGTGATGAATAATGTAGGGAAAATTCGACCTAGCATTTAACCTGTACAATTAAAACTGTAGTCCGAAATAAATTTAATTTAATTTATTTCAGACAACAGTTTAAATTCATGTATCGTTAGTATTAGTACAAAACAACTTATATTCTAGTGCTAGTAGTGCTAATATTCAAGATGACCACACAAGAAAATGTATTTTCCACCTGAGCAGCCTGCGCACATAATGTCTAATATTTGTAATATAGCTTACCGCCACACCTCTCAGGTCTACTTTCGGGACTAGCTCGAACTCAGCTCAGTGACATGGTTTTTTTTTGTGAGTCATGCCATAAAAGCCATCAGTGTGGGTCTCGGCAAACATTTCCGAAGCGCTGCAGAAACGGGGCAGTCGCAACAACATTAATATACCTAAAAACATTATTATATTGTGCCCACAGTGCATTGAATGATAACAACCCCGTTACTGGGTAATACAATAACACTTAGTAAGAATGGTTATTGGACTGTCGGGCTTCTGACGACTCCTGATGACTGTCAAAGATGCACAAATGACAGCCCGGATTAAAAAAAAAGATGGGCACCATCCACGGACCAGCCGCGGTAAGAGTAGTTTAACCTGATCGATTGACCCGTGGGGTTTTATTACATACTCCATCTTTGAACCTATTGCAGTTGTGGAAGAAAATTTCTTTAAGTTATTTACTAGATCCGTCAATCTCTTAAACAAAAGAATGTCTTCCACAGATTTGAGCAGGAGTAACAATGACTCTCTCAAAGATTCAAAGGACAACTTTTATCGACATTTTAAATTAACCCCTTCCGTAACACCCGAATAAAAACCAATAAATAGCTTAACAAAACTCTGTCAATCCTTACTCAAATATATTGGTATCCGTCTCGAAAAGTTTTTAAGTGTTGAAAAGAAAAGAATCTAAGGGATGGTGCAAAACTTTGACAGTTTAAGTAGCCGGTCCGCTTGAGATAAGGCCCACTGGATGTGGCCAGGACGTAGATAGTGGCTGAGTTATGAGGGGTCAAGACTGACAAGGATGCCCAAAGAACTCAATATGGCTTCCTGATTATTTTATGAAGAAAAGTTTCGGCTTTTTTGGTGTTGTGCTTTTATTGTTGAAATGTAGATTAAAAATATGGATTGAATTGATAAGAAGGACAGGGTCACGAAAACTGATGCCATGGCGAAAATATCGTGATCCTTAAAATATCTGAAGTAAATAGCGAATAAATGAAAGAAACTTATATTTTAGAATCATTTTTTATGACGAAACTTTGAATCCAAAATATAGGGCAAAGTCATTTATTTTATTCATCATCATCATCATCATTTCAGCGGTAAGTCGTGCTGGACTTAGGCCTCCCCCAATTTGGGGGGCTTTGCCATAATTGCCACGCTTGGCATGCGGGTTGGCGATCGCAGTATGGTGGTAAAAGGCATAGAGAACGCTGCTGCCCATTCTCTAGTAAGTCCCTTAGTCGCCTTTTACGACATCCACGTGAAGAAATGGGGTGGTATTATTCTGTACCACACGGTACGGTTTATTTTATTGGTCCCTTACAAAAGAAAGCAGCTGTTTCATTGAAAGGGAGCTTTAGGGGTTCAGAATCATGCACGAAATCCATGATATCAGGTCCATGCCACCCTTTATAATTACAAATGTCTTAAGAATACTCAAAACAGAAACAAGAGCATCTGTCAGAACTTGACTCAACAACAACAATCATGATTCAGCGGAGTTTCCCGCAGCCTCTTCCAGGCACTTTACGTCCATATCAGTGGTAACGCCTACTTAATTATGTACTCACCCAACTTTACTTTTATCACGAGATAAAACCGGGTTTGTCCCGCGCTGTGACTTATTTAAAAGGGTTCCGATGAAATTTTGTACTGTTACACCCAGAACGATTTTTTACTCGTCGAAAGTTTGTCTCGAGGGAGAAACTGTATTATTATATAAAGCTTGTTTAAATTGTTTCTGATTCTTAGTGTTTATGGGTCTTGACTGGCCTGTTAGTCTAGTGGTTAGTGACCCTGACTGCAAAGACTGAGGTCGTGGGTTTGATTCCCACCCAGGACAAATCTTTGTGTGATGAGCACAATCATTTGTTCTGTGTCTGGGTGTAAATTATCTATATGTATGTATTTAGAAATATATAAGTATGTTTATCAGTTGTCTGGTTGCCATAGTACAGGCTCTGCCTAGTTTGGGATCAGATAACGTTGTGTTGGTTGTCCTAAGATATTTATTTATTTATTATTTATTACACACGCTGTCTACATCTCTGTATCTTCTCTCCTATCGCAGGTGTGCTGGAAGAGATTTCTTTAGAAATAAGCATCACCTTTGTACTAATTTTTCTGTTTTTTTTTTCTTCTTGTCTGTTTATATATGTGTGTACATAAATGGTTAAATAAATAAATAAATTAGTTGTTTTTTTTTGCCTGCGCTTTGCATTGAAAAATTTTACTGAGCACTTTTGATTCTTTGATTTTTTATGAGACGCTGACTTCATTATTTGGAACATACTCGCTTTTTAGACGTAAATCTTTACCTATTACAGTAACATGTATGCCTTTAAGCGTTACCACAATCTTACCATTTCCCTCTTTATCTACACTTATTATAAAAAGAAGTAAAGTTTGCGAGTTTTTAAGTAGGAGGTAACATCTGAAACAATCAATCAAATTAAAAATACCTTTAATGGCTTAATTCTTGACGAATGTTATAAGCTATTTAAAATCAGGCTAAAACCAATAGGAGCTTATCAAAAGGGACAAAAGACAGACAGAACGCCAAGTGAAAAAGTCTTAAGGGCCTTGGTCCGGTTTAGTGCCGTAAAACGGTCACTTTATGAACCTATCTTCTCATTAACGACTTGGTTTGAAGATTTGAAAAAAATATATTTTTGCTATAGATTCATGTACATAATTTTTACAAGAGCACTTTTTTCGTAGGGTTAAAACCTTTGCTGTAAAAAAATATTTACGACAACCCAATTTTTTGGCTTATATTTCATACTCCTACTAAACAGCTTTGTTATTTGGAAATATTTTTACACATAAAAATAAACGGTTATAGGCACTACGATTTTACAATAAAATATTGTAAATTAATCAAAATTTTGCAAAGAAATACCCCCATTTTAAGCCGTCAAGGGTAGAGGGGCTCTGCGCAGGCGCGGGCTGCAGTCGTGCATTAGCATTCAGACGGGAGGGCTGTGTCGCTCGCTGCTCCGCTCCAGCTATCGATCGACTACGCGCGACGTGTGTGTTAGTGTAAATACTTACGAACGTATTGTAACAGTGTGTGTTTATAGACTAGCTCCTTGCAGAGGAGTCGATTTGTTTGTGCGCGACGCGCGTGGACGCTTTATTAGTGGTGGCATTTCTAAATACTTTTTTGTGTATATATTTTATTGTGTGAACTGTAACATAGTTTGTATTTAAATAAAAATGCCCAGGCAAAGAAAGTGTTTAATTTATTAGCGATTATCCTACAGTTATTGAATATTTCTGTTTTGTTGTAATTTTTAATTTTTAGTGTCTCCTTACCAAAACTATGCGTTACAAAAACAATCTTTTTTTTAAATTAATGTTAATATTTCTCATGTAAGTGAAATTTGTTTTTTATGGGAAATAAAGATATCTTTAACCGGAAAAGTTGTCTTTCTTTATTCAATCACATACCTGCATGTTTAAAGAAATATGTCCAGTATAAACATCAAATAGTTGCGTCTTTCTAAAGTATCAGCCATTGATCCACCATTCGGTACCTTTTACAGCCGTAGGCAAAAATACCGACTTTCGTCCGTCTCTGCATAATCTTTGGTCGTTGTTTTAGTTTAGCGCGCCGCCGCCACTCGTTACGTGTGTGCGGGAGTATGGAGCTTAGCTCCGCCCATATGCTCAAGGTTAACGAGGATACTATACACCTTAACGCAAACGAGCGATGGGATGTGACACGACGGGTTGGAGGTCAAAATTTCACATGAACGAAGTCGCGGGCAAAGTGTTAGTAATTAATAAACTAATGCAAAACCGATGTCATTATTTGTAAAATGCAAGCCTACAACAAAGGACGTTATAAAAAAAAAACAATTACCTTTTAATTCTGAATCCAGGCAGCAAATACCTTCACGCGAGCCCATACTTACGACAAAAAATCAAATTGCTCTAATAAAAGCCTACATAAATCAATTTTTATATGAAAAGCTTGGCATTTTTGAAATTACTAGCCTTGCTTTGTAATGACGTAATTATCGGCGCAGCGACGATTTGACGTGGCTTTTGATTATAAGGCATTGTTTGCATGTGTGTATACAATCTTTATAACCTATTGCAGGTGGGTTGACTCACAAGGAAATTGGAAAATTACCCATAAGAAAGAAAGAACAACTGTTTATACTGCACAAACAAAACACACATTACAAAAAGTAGCCACAACCATGTTCAACTAATAAAAGTATAACGTTTAATAATTTGGCCATTGTCTGATGCCAGCAGGTCTCAAATAGGCAAGGTCACACCAAAAGACCACCCAAAGACCAAACATTTTCACGCTGGCAAATGATTATAAACAAATCATCAAAAAAATAGTAATAACGAAAACAAACAAAACAAGGCGAGTTTATTTTGTTATATTTACGTAAAATTATTAATGAATTAATAACGTTTGGTTAAAACCGTTTATGCTACGACCAAGTCATGAGTTAAAAATTTACATTTAAAATTCATTAGTAATACATATATGTAAAATTTAACATGTATTACGAATGGCCTGTTAGTCTAGTGGTTAGTGACCCTGACTGCTAAGACTGAGGTCGTGGGTTCGATTCCCACCCAGGACAAATCTTTGTGTGATGAGCACAATCATTTGTTCTGTGTGTGGGTGTAATTTATCAATAATATGTATGTATTTAAAAATATATAAGTAAGTTTATCAGTCGTCTGGTTACCATAGTACAGGCTCTGCCTAGTTCAGGATCAGATAACGTTGTGTTGGTTATCCTAAGATGTTATTATTAGTTTTATTTTTATTTTTATTTCTAGGTCTCCATTTCCTCCAGTTCAAAAAACTCTCATGTTACTTTCCAGTCTTCATAGAATGTATCTATTTCTTCCCACTATCTCGTTATGTTGCCATTATCTCCAATATTTTACAGAGGTTTTTAAAGCACCTAATTTTGTAATAACAAATACGCGTCAATTTAAATCAAAAGTGTCCCTTAAGACATTGTTATCTACCTAGGGTTTTCCCAACTAAATTAGGGCTGGCTTTGGGCAGTTGGCTTGGTGCAGTTGGCTTGGTGCAGTCCATTTGAAAGCAGTTTAATATCAATATTTTATACGGAGCAGCTGGCCATCTGACTTCCGCAATCCAGTTACTGGTTATTACGATAAGCCTCAACCAAGTCTGACAAACTGTAACGACTGTCAGAGATCTAGCCGGGACCAACGGCTTTTCGTGCTCTCCGAGACAGCGCCGGGTCTCGGTATATAAAGATGGTCACCCATCCACGGACCGACCGCAGCAAGCACAGCTTAACGTGGTTGATCAACCCGTGCAAGTGTGTGTATATTACTTTGATACGAGTCATTACTTTTTCTTTTCTACTTGTGGTTGTGTAGTCATCATATGACGTCTCCCGATCTGGGTGGAGCGGGAGGGCATGTCAGACTTTTACTGACTAAAACCCACCCGTGTTGCTTCAGTTGCCTATATGCCAGGGCCACGGTAACTCTTTCGAACAAATCTCGTGACCCTGGCAGACGAGCCACTACCTAAGATATAAAAAAAAAACATTAATGTTGAATTGTTTTATTTCAACTACAATACACGAGTAAGCTCATTATCATGTTAATCATTTAAGTTTTATTGACAAAAGCTGTGTTGAAACAACTGATTAATTTGTGTCATGACATTTTCAGTTAAATTCCACCACAATTTGCCAGCAGTTGATAGTATTTCAGGGTTTAGTTAATATAATTATGTCTCTACGTTGCTGTTATGTTGTAATTCTAGCTTCAGTAATATTGTGGTCTATAAAGCTTAATTGATTAGTTAAATATCATATTGTATAGATAACGTGGGTTCTGAGCCATTTTTGTCACAAAATCTACTCTATTTACACTATTGAATTTATTTGAGTTTTCTCCTAAAATGATAGCCATGCATGAAAGTAATTGAAGCAAAAATAGTATTAAAGATCGTAGCTGGAGACATTCTGCAGTTTCTGCCTAGCCCCATAGGAAAAAGTTGTGAGTTTATGTAAGTATAAATAGAAAAAGTGGTCCTACATTTTTGGCTTTGTTCTAGTAACTACTGGTTTTGCTGGAATTCAATCCTGATTTGAATGTCTTCAAATAATCTAAATATATAAAATTCAAAGTCCTGAGTGACTGACTGACTGACTGATATATCAACGCACAGCCTAAACCGCTGGTCCTAGAGACGTGAAATTTGGAGGGTGTGTTCTTTGTGAAGAGTAGGTATCCACTTAGAAAGGGTTTTTTGAAATTCCACCCCTAGGGTGAAATGGGGGTTGAATTTTCTGTGGAACTTTTTATTCTGTGGGTCGATTGACACAAAAATTGGTACACATATTCTTCAATTATAGTTATGAGATACTTGTATCACAGTTTTTCCAAAATCATCCCCTTACAGAGTCAAATAGGGCTTCGAAGATGTGGATAATAAACTAATTCTCCCTACAGCTAATAGTTAAAATCTACCCATATATTAGTAATATTCACGACTAGCTTCTGCCCGCGACTTTGTCCGCATACAATTTCTTGCTCCCCGACCCTCCCCGTCGCATCGAATCGCCTGCCTGGGCGAGGTCTTCGTATTCGTGACTTTTTCTTTTTGCTCGGCTCCGTAGGCTCCTATCTTTATGTTATATAGTATATAGCCTTCTTCGATAAATAGACTATTCAACACTAAACGTAGTTTCTGAGATTAGAACATTCAACCAAACAAACTCTTCAGCGTTATAATATGTAGATTTGATTACAATTTCCGTGGCATGCTCGAGAGTGAGCTCATCCAGCAGCCTGGTTGTATCAACACCTGAGGGCAGAACTTTTTGAGTAGTATATAAAGAGGTACTTTAAGAATAAACTCAAAAATATATAGTAACCTGTACCCTGCCTGTGAACAACTATGTAGGGAATAAAGAGGATTTATATTTTCGCTTTAAAGTTGCCTTCAAATTTGGCATGCAATAGGTAATTTGCCGTTCCGTTATATATTCCGTTACTATTGTTACGTTTTAGGATTTATTTATCCTACAACAATCATTTATCAATCCGAGCGCCACTCCTCGGATAACACAAAGCAAGCAGTGCGATATTAAGACATTGTTTACTTGGATTAACACATAGGGTACTTTTAGTCCCGGTAGTACGATCCTGTGGGATATTTTTCGACATTCACGCGGGCGAAACCGCGGGCAGAGGCTAGTGAGCCTATAATTATCTCTCTGCTGGGACCCAGGGTTCCCCTCCTCCTTATGAAAGGAAGTGTGTCGTATTTCACCACAAGAGCCCAGTGTGGTATAGTATATGTCACATGTCTTCTAATTTTTGGTTCTAAGACATGGCACATGGGCAACTGAAGGAACACGGGTGGGTTTTAGTCAGTGAAAGTCTGACACGCCCTCCCTCTCCGCCCAGAGCGGGAGCAGTCATTTGATGATTTCCCATCCAGAAAAAAAAAGACATGCCGGTTTCCTCACGATATTTCTTTTAACGTTTTGAGCCACAGCTCTCAAAACGTTCGCTGTTGAAATAATAATTTACACACCTACGACTTACAATTCGAAAGTCACGGTCATTACCACCACTGTTCATGCAGTGTTGCTCACAGTGGGTATTTTATATTTTTATGTAATTTACATGCCTGTTAAACTACAATATAGGCCTATAGCGATTACACACGTACAGTTTCATATTGATTCGATTGAAAAACTAATATTAAAGTTCACCTCTTGCTCACAACAAAAATGCTTTCCATTTTGAACTTTTTTTTTATGGCTGATACCTAAAACAGGATATGAAACCATAGTACGAACGGTTTCATGTGAAACAATGAAAAAATGTACACAGAAATCTAGTACAAAATATACAATATCGTATGTATCAACGAGAATCTACTTTATTGTGGTAAATATTGGGAAATTTTCGGTATCGTAATTTTTCAGTGGTATACAGTGGTAGCTGGCGTTTTGTTGCAGAATAACTTAGTCCTCAATCAGAACATCTAAATCAGTCTTACTTCATCTTATTTTAATCTACAGAATGTTTTGTAGTTAGAACGAAGCCCTATTTTGTTCAATTTCAATACTGTCAGGACTTTTCCAGTTGACAGCAATGCGGACGAATTTTTCGATTTCTTCTTTTGTCATCATCATATGTTTATTACGTAAATATTTTCTCACTCGGTACTCGAATACATTCAAATTCAATAATTTTTTTTGGCATTTTGGCACAAAGATAATTTGCCAAAAAAAGAGCTATTTATGACCTTAAACATAAATATCCAATACGGAGTAACACATAACTATTCTATTACATTCAAAAAAATATAACAGTTAATACAGATATCAAAAAGTTTTACGAGAAAACGGGAATATATGAAAATGTATTCATTTAATATCAGGCTATTTATAATATTATTACCTTCTAAACGAGATATGGCAAGTCGCGTTATTGCTACATCTTCAATATTTTCTTCACTTGGATTTTTGTGTAAAAAAATCTTTAACTTTATATTTTTTTTTTCCACTGAAGAAAATCATCAGATTTAATAACGGTTTTATTAAATACAAGTTTCAACGAATTTTCTATATCAGTTGAATGAGTAAATCTAATTGAATGAGTAATTGCGTTAACCGTTATAGGATTTTTTATAGTTAAAAAAACGTTGAACACAGTCACTTTTCATATTGAAAACTAGTGACATTGTTGAAGTTCGCGTGAATGAAAATATAGGTTCCCTAATATTGATTCACACTGTAGATAAAGTTAACCTCATATATTATGAATCTCCCTTGTTGATTATATTTGGGTCCAATTTCATGCACTATTTGATATACGCGTGAGTTATTCCGGTTGAACTGTATTCTAGGCCTTCCAATCTATTTGCAATTTCAACCGAAGCCATCCAAAGATTTGTTGATTTCGGCCCGTTTTGTGGGTCAAAGCAAATAAGATTTATTTTGTTGTGACGTATCTCGTTGCTCGTTTTGTTAGACCTTCTAACAATGTTATATACAAATCTGAAAAGGTGTTTCGTGTTTCTGTTGTTTAAATTGAAAACAATATTCAATTATATGCTGCTGTTTTTATAGTCAGTTATCATAATCCTTTACTTGTCGGAATATGGTACTGAATCGATGGCAGCAAAGTCGAAACGGACTTCTACAAAATCGCAGTTTTACAGGAGAGCAGATTTATTAAAAATAAAGGTAATTTCGAGAGTTATGGACCGATTAACATGAAATTTTCTATGATGCATTAAAATAAACTTCTCTATGAATTGTGTAACAAGTTCTATCGCTATGTCGTTGTTTTACTGAAATAATGTTTTAGAGGCACATTTTAAAATATTAACTGATATTTTAATGATAGAATGCGGTAAACAATGTCAATTTAATGAACAAGAAAGTGACTGATGTCTTTGTTGACGTTTCATTCATCTTTCAAAGCTCTGAAGTTAATGCGGACAAATGCAAATGTCCGTTTCTACTGCGATGTTTTTAAAAATCGACTGTAGATGTCTTCATTTACGTGCCAGATTTTCTTCATTATTTTGAAATTTGAAAATCATTTTAATAAAAACTTATAGATAGATTGATTATACGCTCATTTTTGTAAAAAAAGCATTTTCATCAAAATGTAGATGTTCATTTCTACTTTGCTGCCATCGGAATACATGCCAGGTACATATATTATATGGTCTATGGTCTACGTCTAACAACACACGGATTGTTGCCGGACGTAAAGAATAGCACTATTCAATTTCTACCGCGGGTTTCATCAAAAGCAACTAAGCGACTTACTAAAGAAAGGGCAACAGCTTTGTCTTTACATCTTACCACCATATCGCGATACGCCAATCCGCTTGTCAAGAGTGGCGATTATGGTACCTTTGGGGGAGCCTTATCTCTAGCAATGGGCGTCTTTTGGCTGAAATTATGATGATGATGAAGATATATGGTCTAAAAATAAATTAATGGTAAACTAAAAGTAGAAAAGTAATATTTTTATTTAGGAATAGAAACAATGATAGCTAGAAAAGTTAAAAACTGTGTCGCAGCTATCAACGCCCACGCGTCTAAACTTATGAAACACATTGTTCCAGACTTCATTATGACATGGGTACAGTTTAGCTAAGATAAAGGTCTTAAACTTAACAAAAATAAAATAAAAATATACAAAAAAAAAAACGAGGTGTTTTTTTCCGTCGTATTTACAAAACGTGATCCAACTTTAGTTAAAGCCTAAAATTCTGACCCATTTCCAATTTTATTTAAATTTGGATAAAGTACTTAATACAAAATTGGCAACCTAGCACCAAACTAATTGTTAGTTTTCTAAAAACAACAGCGTTTTTCTATACATATTGGGTTCTTAATTAAAAAAAACCAGCTCGATGGTTTACACATTACCAAGAGAAAACCCTTGTTTTGTAATAACACTATATGTGAACTTTTGTTTTGATATGTTCACAGGCAATAACAAGCCGGTTACAAGATCAAAATTACAGCTTTAGACATGAAATTAAATTAAATATAGTTTTTTCCACTATCGTATAACTTCACGGCAATCTGTTCTTCTCAGTTACTGGCAGCATTGGAGCTTAGCAACCCTGGGGAATGCTTGCGAAGAAGCAGGCAATGAATTTAATCACAAGACGGGATTCTTTTGTTTTTCATAAGCCAACGTCTCGTGATTCCAATAGTAAAAGGCATTTTAATTGAAACTACTTGAAAATCAATTGGGTTCAGATGAACTCGTTTATTTTAAGTAGATTTTATAGGTTTAATTGGTTTAATAAAAGATGTTTTGAATGGGATTTTATGAGAAGTAAAGCTCCTTGTGAAAGGCATTATTTGTGTAGAGAAGTACTGTTATTATAGCAATTTCTGACTTCAGTATTGTTAAGTTTTGAATGGATAAGTCAGAGTTCATAAATTCACGGTTCACTAAATGTATTTTCATTTAATTTTATCTCCTAGCAGTACTAATGCTTATGTGTATTTACCCTCCAATTACTCACAGAGGTCGTAATTTTATACGGGTATTTCTGCTAATTAAACTAACACACATGTAATTCACGGATTCTGTCTTGATATTCTAAGTGTAGAATCTCATACAAACACTTTACTTACCTACGCACGCTCACACAGCCGCACGCTCACGCACTTACACACAGACCCATACACGCACGCACAGCACACACGCACACACACGCACACACGCACACACACACACACACGTACACAAATGAACTTGCGCACCAAATAGTATGTAAAACATAAAAAAAATTACTTGTAAAAATATTATTGTAGTACCCACATTACATAGGATTGGCACTGTTACTCCTTAATACAGGCTATTTCATAGCCTAGCTAGGTGAACAGTACATCACCAACTTGATTGTATTGATATTTTATACTACCTACTTTGTAAAAACTGATATGTACTACAATCTGTTTTATATAAATAAAGAATTATATTATATTAATTATATCATACAAACACATACTGTGCATTCAATCTGTCATCATCACCAACTGCTTGACTAGGTCTTTCTCTTGTCTCTGTTCCCCAACTTTGTTCTTTGACCCGTATCGACAGTCAAAGATTTACGAATGCCAGCCGGGACCAACGGCGTAACGTGCTTGCCGAGCCTCGGAGAGGTTTCGGTATTTATAACTGATCGCTCTTCCACGATTGGTTCATCCTTGGCATGCGTAGCTTGACCTGATCGGTCGACCCGTGCGGCTGTTATTACTTAGCTGTGTTCATTCTGTCTAGTTTATACTATAGCAAACCCTGTATTTTTTTTTCTCAGCTCATAATTTCTAACAAATCTATCATAGTTATGTCATTAGGTGTAAATTCAGAAATTCAACTTTCAATATTGAAATTTCATATGCATTCCTTCATTTCATTCATTTCCAACTGCAATAAAAGTACTGGTGCAGTTATTATTGAAGAGAATTTCAACAGGT
This sequence comes from Aporophyla nigra, assembly GCA_947507805.1. Classification (NCBI taxonomy): domain Eukaryota; kingdom Metazoa; phylum Arthropoda; class Insecta; order Lepidoptera; family Noctuidae; genus Aporophyla; species Aporophyla nigra. The sequence goes on along the minus strand of OX382304.1, from coordinate 21,462,163 downwards.
TTATAGTTCAAAATCGACATAAAACTGAAAACAGTTCCGGAAAAGAGTTTATGTCTTCATAAAACACGTGTTTTCCTGATGCAGAGATATGCTTCCGGGGCAATAAAAGAGCGAAATAAAACTAGGCTGCCTTTCAATCTGTTCAAGTTTATGCATACGTTTTGAGCCATATTTATTACTAACTTATCCCAGCGACTTCGTCCGCATGGGGGTCGGAAGTTATCGCACGGGAACGTACTACCGAGATTTAAAGTATTCTTTGTCTTAGTCTAGCCCATGATCTACCCGTGAGCCTAATTTCATTCGGTCATCAGCGAGTAGTCGCAGTCGTTTTAAGGTTTCAAGCCCTGGTTGGTCTTAATTTAGTAAGGTAGCCACAGGCAAGTCCGCTTAAGCAGCTGACGACCTCATAGGCTGCCTGCGAGATGTCAATCCAAAACATGTGCGAGTCGGACTCGCGCACCGAGGGTTCCGTACAACCCTGTAGGTATTCACGGTTTATGCATAAGGTTTATGTTTATGAAATTACATGTTTTTTTTTATTATATATTCGAGTTGACTGAATGAAAGGTAAATTGCGGTTTACGATTTATGACGTATTAAAAAAAAATTACTTACTTGATCTCGTTCAAACCAATTTTCGGTGGAAGTTTACATGGTAATGTACATCATATATTTTTTTTAGTTTTATCATTCCCTTATTTTAGAAGTTACAGGGGGGTACACACACATTTTACCACTTTGGAAGCGTCTCTCGCGCAAACCATTCAGTTCAGAAAAAACCGGCCAAGTGCGAGTCGGACTCGCGCACCGAGGGTTCCGTACAAACCTGCAGGTCATCATCATCATCATTCGTCATCATCGTTTATGAAATGAAATGTTTTTTTTTTTTTAATTTTTATATTTGTGTTGACTGAATGAAAGGTAAATTGTGGTTTACGATTTATGACGTATTAAAAAAAAACTACTAACTAGATCTCGTTCAAACCAATTTTCGTTGGTAGTTTTCATGGTAATGTACATTATATATTTTTTTTAGTTTTATCATTCCCTTATTTTAGAAGTTACGGGGGGGGGACACACATTTTACCACTTTGGAAGTGTCTCTCGCGCAAACTATTCAGTTTAGAAAAAAATGATATTAGAAACCTCAATTTCATTTTTGAAGACCTATCCATAGATACCCCACACGTAAGGGTTTGATGATTTTTTTTTTTTGTGTTTCAGTTCTATGTATGGGGAACCCCAAATATTATTGTTTAAAAAAAAAATGATATTAGAAACCTCAATATCATTTTTGAAGACCTATCTATAGATACCCCACACGTAAGGGTTTGATGAAAAAAAAAATTTTGAGTTTCAGTTCTATGTATGGGGAACCCCAAATATTATTGTTTTTAGGGTTCCGTTGCCAAATGGCAAAAAACGGAACCCTTATAGATTCGCCATGTCTGTCTGTCTGTCTGTCTGTCTGTCTGTCCGAGTATGTCGCAGCCACTTTTCTCCGAAACTATAAGAGCTGTGCTATTGAAACTTGGTAAGTAGATGTATTCAGTGAACCGCATTAAGATTTTCACACAAAAATAGAAAAAAAACAATAATATTTGGGGTTCCCCATACATAGAACTGAAACTCAATTTTTTTTTTTTCATCAGACCCTTACGTGTGGGGTATCTATGGATAGGTCTTCAAAAATGATATTGAGGTTTCTAATATCATTTTTTTTTAAAACAATAATATTTGGGGTTCCCCATACATAGAACTGAAACACAAAAAAAAAAATTCATCAAACCCTTATGTGTGGGGTATCTATGGATAGGTCTTCAAAAATGAAATTGAGGTTTCTAATATCATTTTTTTCTAAACTGAATAGTTTGCGCGAGAGACACTTCCAAAGTGGTAAAATGTGTGTCCCCCCCCCCCGTAACTTCTAAAATAAGGGAATGATAAAACTAAAAAAAATATATAATGTACATTACCATGAAAACTACCAACGAAAATTGGTTTGAACGAGATCTAGTAAGTAGTTTTTTTTTAATACGTCATAAATCGTAAACCACAATTTACCTTTCATTCAGTCAACACAAATATAAAAATTTAAAAAAAAAAACATTTCATTTCATAAACGATGATGACGAATGATGATGATGATGACCTGCAGGTTTGTACGGAACCCTCGGTGCGCGAGTCCGACTCGCACTTGGCCGGTTTTTTTCTATTTTTGTGTGAAAATCTTAATGCGGTTCACTGAATACATCTACTTACCAAGTTTCAATAGCACAGCTCTTATAGTTTCGGAGAAAAGTGGCTGCGACATACTCGGACAGACAGACAGACAGACAGACAGACATGGCGAATCTATAAGGGTTCCGTTTTTTGCCATTTGGCAACGGAACCCTAAAAAGTGATATTAGAAATCTCAATATCATTTTTAAAGACCTATCCATAGATACCCCACACGTATAGGTCTGATGAAAAAAAATTTTTTGAGTTTCAGTTCTAAGTATGGGGAACCCCAAAATTTATTGTTTTTTTCTACTTTTGTGTGAGAATCTTAATGCGGTTCACAGAATACATCTACTTACCAAGTTTCAACAGCATAGCTCTTATAGTTTCGGAAAAAAGTGGCTGTGACATACACGGACAGACAGACAGACAGACAGACAAACCGACAGACAGACAGACATGACGAATCTATAAGGGTTCCGTTTTTTGCCATTTGGCAACGGAACCCTAAAAACAAATGTGTTCCCATGTTTAATAAACTTTTTACAATATAGTTATAGAAGTGATTGCTTCGTTGTTCTACTCGTGGCAAGCGTGTGACCATAAGGTTCTGGGTTGAATTCTCAGATCAAGCATAGCATTATTTTTTCCATTAGGTACTAGAGGTACATATCTGTCTAACCCCTCAGGGATTGCAGGAGTGGTGGTAATTAAATAATAGTATTACTAGCTGTTGCCTTTGACGATGTCTCCGATCCAGGATGAAACGGAAGCCTTTATTCTTACCCAGGTCATGGTCTATCTGTGCCCCTCCATCCATCTAAATTGATTCAGCCGTATCAAGGTGAAAGCGTAATAAACAAAAAAAAAACTTACTTTCGAATTTATAATATTAATTTAGGATCGGGATTACAAATCTGTATACCAAACGAGGTCATTGGTAATTTTGCCTTTGTTCAATTACTGTAGCGTATTGGACAGCTGAGCTTTGATGAGTGAAAGAATTTAATTTAAATTTGATTTGACTTTCAGCGTTTAATAATATAAAATACTGAATAACAGCACAAACCTCATATGACATACAGTTAAATATTCCATTTGCGTCATATTAAAAGAAATATAAAACCCTCAACAGTATCCATTAAAACTATTAAAACCAGACCATACCCATCACCACAACATTCGAGTTAAAAGATAGCTACATAATTTGCCTGAACCGCATACACGACAGAAATACTAGAGGCAAACAAATTAATATGTGCACGTAAAACTCGACATTTAATGGTTTTAATGTGAACTTTTATATTTTAAACGTACTTGTGGTATGAAAAGCTTTGGAGCATAAAACTACTCCATTTGAGGGTCCCGTACCATTAAAATATTCAGGAACGGAATTTGGTTTAGAAATTGCAACGTTCTACGTTGCCTTTTTGATGCTTTTTAAGATGTCACAGCGAAATGTGATCATGTAATGGTTTTGGTGAGATACATTTTAATGTCTGACGAGACGAAATTGAGATACATAATTTAAAAGAAGAAAGATGCAAGGTTCAAAACACTAAACTGTTTGAAAATTAATCACAATAATCCAGTGTTGGAAGAAGTTTAGAGAGGTATTTGCCCAGGACTGGGACAGTGCAGGCTAGCAAAAAAATAATAATTCTAGAGCTAAATATAATACCTTCTGGCTATCTTATTGATGCTTTTAAAACTTAAAATAAATGTAATTAAAAATCACTGCTCCAACAAGAGGTGGCGAGATGACCTTGATGCATAGGTTGGATCAAGGTGGCCCTGGAAAAGGACGCCTGGGAGGATTTGGGGGAGGCATTTGCTCAGGAGTGGACAGTGAAAGTTAAACAAAATATATATAGTAAGTGTTATTTTGAAAAATAAAACGATGGATGCACTGCGTGACAACTAGAAGAAGTATGGACAACATGATGCAGACTCTAAATAAATTGGGATAAGGGTAACAGAATTTAGTTTAGTCTGTGACATTTCTGAAAATAATATACCAAATTATGAAAATGCACAATTCGATTATTAATTCTATTTAAATGCAGTTAAAAAGAAAAAAAACATCATCGACTATCTATGAAAAAGTATCTTTTAATTATAACTGAGCTTCAATTTCAACTATTGAATCGGCTGTCGATAAAATATTTCTATATTTCTGTAGTACCCCATCATCATCTGCTCAGCCTTTTCCTTACTATTTTGGGGTCGGCTTCCAGTTGACATGGAGTGACTGCCTATCTGACATCCACAACCCAGTTACTTTCGGGCATCTGACGACCCGTATCGACTGTCAGAGATCTACAAAAAACACCCGGGACCAACGGATTGTCGTACTTTCAGAGGCACGGAGGGGACTTGGTATGTGAAGATGGTCATCCATCCACGTACCAAGGGCGAGCCTAGCTATACCTGATCAAAGTGGTTTTTTGAGATAAGTACCAATCAGATTGACTGGACCTGTCCAGTGCACGCATTTGTCACTAATTGGATAGCTCAAATAAAAATTTAAGAAGCTCAACAATTCGGCGAACAAAACCAAAGAAAGGAAATTACTTCACTATCACTACATAGTATAAAACAAAGTCGCTTTCCGCTTTCTGTCCCTATGTATGCTTAGATCTTTAAAACTACGCAACGGATTTTGATGCGGTTTTTTAATAGATAGAGTGATTCAAGAGGAAGGTTAATATGTATAAGTATGCGGGCAAAGCCGCTGACAAAAAACCTAGTGAGAAATAATGAAGAAAAAAATGTTAAAAAAAACTAAAAAACACGCTTCTATAGAAAAACAAACTAAAAAGTAGAAAATAATGGAAAAAGTTTGGAATGTTTTTTGAGGCTATGGAAGCGTGTTTTTTAGTTTTTTTTTAACTATTATTTATTTTCTATTTTTAGGTGTTTCGAATTTTGTGACGTATGTCAGCGTAGTTTTTGAAGACAGTTTTATGGTTTTCCTGGTAACCCCGGTAAGGATAGATGCACAAATTTATACAATTATTATTTTTCGCGCAGCCCTTAATAAATGTGTCAAATTTCAAGTTAATCAGACGTTTTAAAGGGGGTGAAAATCATGTTCCAAGTTTCCGTTACATAGGCATATACTAACATACAAAAACATAGTAAAATATGTTTGAAGTTAAAAAAGTGTGTTAAAAAAAACCCACATTGTATTCACAATACATAAAACAATTAAAAAATAATAGGCTGCTACTTCCGGAAAAAATACGTTTAAGTATGAAAACGCATAAAATACGTGATCAAGTTTTGAAATGCAGTTAAAAGAAAACAACATTACACGGTATCTGATGTATCTATAAAACTGAGCTTCTATTTCAACTATTTAATCAGTTGTTGTTGATACCATATTTCTACATTATCAGCAGTCAATTATGTGTTGGTATTCATACGTAGTACCAATTCCCTTTAAAAACAAAGTTAAAATACATGCATTACCAACTGCTGTGAATATTTAAGCCGTATTCATTCAACGAATAATACGGAACACAGTGCGCTGAAGGTACCTGCTCACGATTAAACAGAAAATGTTTCTGTTCCACCAAAAAATACGGTAATTATGTGCACTCGACTCAACGAGCGTATGCAGTTTTTTTTTTCAGCAAAAAAATAACTTTAGTTTTTGTTACTTCCATCCGGTTGTTCGCAGAATGTGGGTTACCCGTTTTGCATACGCTGTTAAGAAAGCTTTAAATAAATGTATAATGTGAGTTTTGGTTTTTGAAATTTTCCTACATATGAGATAAGCTGTGGTAATGTCTAATGCAAAGTGAGAGTTGCACAGAGATCCATGCAGCGTTCCATCAGGCTAACAGACCGAGTTCCAAACGTCGAGGTCTGAAGACGTACAAAGGTAATATATAGGAAAGCGTATACTGGAATTCAAATGGAGTTGGGCAGGTCACCTGGCAAGGCACAGTGATGACAGGTTGGAATAGAGTGGCGTCCCAAAGACTGGCAGACGAGATGTCGGTAGTCTAGCGGTGAGCTAGGCGGATGAAATTATTGCCACAGAGAGAAGGGATAAGCAAAACCTTGATAAGGCTGGTACCGTACCGATGGTTGTGGATGATGGTTTGAAGTGTGCTGTGGATACCACTGTTATAAAATTTTGTAATCCCACCATTGCACGGGACTTAGGTACTTATTTATCGGAACAGGAGGCCGATCAGGGTGAGGATCTTCCCCAGAAAACATGATATGTGGGTGATGTGTAGGTTGACGAGCAAAACAAGGTGTTCGAAATCACACTGCTAATTTATTAAGATAGGTAGGTACACTGAACACAACGAGTCGTATGACAGTTCCTAGACTAGTGTTGTCTGCGCGGCTGCTAGCAGAGAAGTGAGTGGTCCCCTCCCTGCGATCGTACTTCTTGAGTAAAAGCCCGCGCAAACTTAAATCTAGACTCCGTCGAAGCGTTGACTGCTTCCGCCTCGTTGTTAATGCAGCTCCCGTACTAATGACTTCTCCGATATATTTAACTGTTTGAAACCAAATTATTTACCCGTTTCATCATCATCCATGGAGATAATTGATTTCCTTCAAACCATAGCTACAACGAAACAATGGGAATTGAGTAATTATCGTATCGTCAATTCACAGTAACATAACATCACGCATTATTTCCCCGAAGGATCGGGCAGAGGCGTACTTAAAGTACACCCACATTTTGCCAGTAATGTTTAAAGCAGGGACTGAATAACCCAAAAATTAAGATACCTTTAAATTTCGGTATGACGTCATACTGTTAAATTTGGGTAACCGAAATATTTTGATACCGTAGCGTAGGTATCATCATCATCATCATTTCAGCCGTAAGACGTCCACTGCTGGACTTAGGCCTCCCCCAATTTGGGGGGCTTTGCCATAATCACCACGCTTGGCAGGCGGGTTGGCGATCGCAGTATGTTGGTAAAATGCATAGAGAACGCTGCTTCCCATTCTCTAGTTAGTCTCTTAGTCGCCTTTTACGACGCCCACAGGAAGAAATGGGGTGGTGTTATTCTTTACGTCCGGCACCACACGGTAGCGTAGGTATACCAGCGGAATTTTAAGGTTGGAAATACATACCGGTATATTTCGGTAGAAGCACTATAACCTTTATAATGATTGCGGTAGCAATACCTAAACCTTAATAAATAGGGTTTTTCTTTGATGCACCGCCTCGTACAAATACTAGTTCTAACGTGTTCGACACCCCCGTGCACCCGCGCCACGCCATCTCGCATGTTTTTCTCTACCGAAATCGTGTAAAGGTTAAATAAATATTAAGTCCAACCTTTATTTGTAAAGGTATCGGTATAGCTCAACCTTTATTTTAAACCGGTACCTGTATATTTTTGAAGTATCTTAACCTTTAACCGTAACCGCTTTCAGTTCCTGGTTTAAAGTGTCCATGTAATAGAGGGCATATTCCTATCGACCGGACAAAAATCCAGACTCTGGGCTGCTATCGAGAAATTCCAGACAGGACAACCCAATAACACTTTGTCCAGCCCGGTAATCAAACTCCAACCTCAGAAGCTCAGTATTACCGCCCACTAGACTGAGGCATTGCCAGTTTCATATTCTTAAATGAAGCCTTTAGGTCATTTAAGGTCATTATTTTAGGTCTCTCGAATGAATTCTAACCAGGTATGCTTTAACCCCATTTCTTCCCGTGGGTGTCGTAAAAGGCGACTAAGGGACTTACTAGAGAATGGGCAGCAGCGTTCTCTATGCATTTTACCACCATACTGCGATCGCCAACCCGCCTGCCAAGCGTGGCGATTATGGCAAAGCCCCCCAAATTGGGGGAGGCCTAAGTCCAGCAGTGGACGTCTTATGACTGAAATGATGATGCTTTATCAAAGCAGCCATTTTTTATTAATATAAACTTTAGACATCTAAATATAAACTCATTATATACACTACTACAAATTGGCCCTGAAATAGACAGTCTTCATTCCTAATAAGAGCTCATATGAAGTCTGTGGCCCCGTTCACGACCTCAAGCGAGGCGATTTGCGTCAAGCAACACGTCACCAAGGAGTTTACTCTTTAAATCTGTACGGGCTTGTTCGATAGCAGTTGATGTCAAATTCAAATTTTTGAACAAACATAATATATATTATACAAATCGGGAGATGGGACAGCTGTCAAATCGTGTTATCATTTATTCTTAGAATGAGGGGCTTGTGGCTTATTAATAGCAGACGAACGGGTCAATCGGTCGGGTTAAGCTATGTTGACATACCCACTGTGTCTCGGAATGCACGTTTAGCTGTGGGTATCGGTTGTCATTTCTAGAACTTTGACAGTCGTTACGGTTTGTCTGTCCGAAAGTCTGACCACCAGACATATCAAGTGGTTTACAGTGGTTCTCTAGATCCCACACTAGGATTCCCTGTGTCGTGGGATCTAGTTACTTCGTTCCGTTACATTAAAAGGCAAAAATTTGTTAACGTTTTGAAGGCTGGATTGCTTAATTACACAGTTACAAAATAATTGAGAAAAAGAAAAAAAAAATAACAACAAGAATGCAATCGCTTGTTGTTAAATACTGCATTTGGTAAGACTGGAAGCCGACCCCAACATACTTGGGAAAACGCTAGGCTGATGATGATTTATTCTTGGAATGGATCTCGAACAAGTCATTTGTTGGTAAGTAATTCTTGGTAGGAAAAGTCCTTAACTTCGACCGAATCTACAAATTTTGTGGATAGAGAGCAGACCCCTAGTTTTCGTCCAGACACCTTTAAATCGCGTCACGGTGACTAGTGGCATGCTCTAAAAACCTCCTTTCATTCGCTGTCGCAAGACGCTTGTCGCTTGAACGTGTAGCTCATGTTCACGGGATGTGTTGCGTTCTAATATATACTAATATTATTAAAACATAAATGTGTATGAGTACATAGAGTGTAAACTGTGGAACTACAGGCCACCTACTCTCTAAGTCCGTCTACGAAGATAGAAGCCGAAAGTAGTTCGAAACTTCGGAGTAAACTAGTTAACTATTTGGACGGGAAAAAACACATCAGGAGAAGAAAGAACTCTCAAATTGTGGGTCCAGCCGATAGTGCGGACTTATCACAGGCACATATCACACCGAAACTTAGGAGTTCAATAATCAAAAGTTTTTTTTTAACAAGAAGTGAAAGCACTGCAGGAGAAGACGCTCGGGCGTCGGGAGTCGATCGCAGATTCCTGGCAACCGTAGGCGCGGTATTGCGGGTGGCGAGCAATGGGTAGCTCGCCGCCCGGTACGGATCAGGCCTGTGTCGACGGCGCGCAGTGTTCCACGCGCGCCTCAAAGAGATGTCAGCAGTACTGAAGGGGTCTGCTAGGACCAATGCCTGTCAGGGTCGCGAGATTGTTCAAATGAGATACCTTGGCCTTGGCATACGGGTAACTGAAGGAACACGGGTGGGTTTTAGTCAGTAAAAGTCTGACACGCCCTCCCACTCCGCCCAGAGCGGGAGAAGTCATTTGATGATTTCCCAACCAAAAAAAAAAAACAAAGCCAAAGCACTGTTCTTTACAACATTTGATATTATTAAAATGCCAATATTTACACAGGAAGTCAATACACGCTAACAAGAGGTAAATGTCTATACGTATGTGGAGAGTAATCTTTACAACTACTGATCCGATTGCAAAAATTCACTCACAAATGGGAAACTACAACTGGGTAATGACCTGATGGCTTAGGAAATAAAAAATATCGTATTATGTAATTTTATAACAAGAAATCTCACGTCGGCGTCGGTGCAGTCGCGAGCAGAAACTAGTTATGATATTAAATCTTAGACTAAGACGATATAATGCTTTAAGGACTAGCTGGTAGGCGTTTATGGTCTGATATGACGATATAAATTAATTCAAAGTCTGTTATAAGGAAACCCTTGAAGTCTTTAATAGTTATGAGTTTTGAGCCCCTTAGTGTTAATAGTTTAGCAGTCTTATAAGACGACCAAAGTAATACGGGATACTGCATTTTAATCTTGGATGAGAAAGATAATTATAGCAAAGGATTTTTTTTTTAAATTAATATACTTCATCAGTTTTTTATGTTATGCCCATTTCATACCTTTTATTACTAGTGAATTTGCTACTCAATTCATTATACTGTCTATCAAGTAATTAATGGTTTGTATTTTCTATTATATACATGTGTTATATAATTTTGTGGTTATCTGTTCATTAGTTGAAAGTAAAGCAAATTAAATTCGATTTAATCCTAACTTTACTAAACCAAGCGTTAACGAATCTAAATTGTGCTGACGCACAAATTATGAGTCTGTTTAGACCAAAATTCAAAATCAAATATTTTGTAGACTAATGGCTAGTTATTAATTACTTAGCAAATAATGTAATAATAATTTTCCTTTTACCAAGACTAGCGATCAATAAATGAGAATATAATAAGTAAGCATACATTCACACAGAAAGTGATACTTAACCAGTTCACAATTTGGATAACAATATTATGGTCATATTATTCAATAGCATATAAATTTTGAGTATGAATAGCTAGAAGAGTAAGGAAAGACCAAAGAAACGATATCATCATTTGGCGGTCGCATTTTTTTTTTTTTTGGAGGGGAAATCATCAAATGAGTTTTCCCGTTCTGGGCGGAGCGGGAGGGCGTGTCAGACTTTTACTGACTAAAACTCACCCGTGTTCCTTCAGTTGCCCATGTGCCAGGGTCACGGTATCTCTTTCAAACAATCACGCGACCCCGGCAGGCATCGGTCCTAGCAGACCCCTTCAGTACTGCTGACATCTCTTTGAGGCGCGCGTGGAACACTACGCGCCGTCGACCCGAGCTTGGTCCTTACCGGGCGTCGAGCTACCCATTGCTCGCCATTCTACCCATTGCTCGCCAAGCTACCCATTGCTCGCCAGCTACCCATTGCTCGCCAAGCTACCCATTGCTCGCCAATCGCAGTATGGTGGTAAAATGCATAGAGAACGCTGCTGCCCATTGTCTATTAAGTCCCTTAGTCGCCTCTTAAGACACCTGGGAAGAAATGATAGATGAACTGTGTGAATGATATAGATATTATGGTTAGAAAGGGGGTGCCTACCAAAATGAGGATAAGTATCGCTTTAGCCCGCGTCTTCGCCTGCATGAAGGTTAAGTGGCCTAAGGTAATCCACGAGAACGTGTTGCTGAGGTAGTATGTAATAAATGTGTTAATTCAGGTTATACGTGTGCCAAATTTCATCTAAATCTGTATTTGTACGATTGAATTACAAACTTTCAAACCTCTAAACATCCAAACGAATAAATTTTCACATCTATACCTATGAAGATTGTAAAGAGGTAAACTTTGTTTGTTAGTTTTTTTATTTGGAAGTTAGTATGCAGAGGTAATGTTTGGAACAAACAATACGTCACGTACAAGTCGGAATAGAAAAAAAAAATGCATTTGATAGCCTAATTTTGAGGACGGTTGGTTATTATTTTTTTAAGTCGGAAACAACGCAAATGTTTCACACGGACGTAGTCGCAGGCAGAAGCAAATTAAAAATATTAGGTAGTAAATTAATAGTATTGTAACATCTAACACAACTAAAGCCCTACAACACGCGACGCTTTGATCAAAAATTCTTCTTTACTTAACCGCTAAGACTTCACTACCAACATTACCAGCTAAACTACGTACTGCCATCAAAAGCCTATAGATTATCAACTACAAATCTGTTAGTTACTGTTGCAATCTTGATACAAAGGCTCAGGCTTTGCTGTGTACCAGCGAAGTTGGTGTTGACATCGTCGGAAGTTCTGCTTGCTCTGCTAAGCCTACAGCTTCAAACTCAAACTAAAACTCGGCAATTAAAATGTTCTTACCTCAAATTAAAATCTTTAATGCTGGTAATGGAAGCTTTGTTGAGTCATTTTGTTATGATGGTGTATCAGTTACATGTTTAATTTAGACTTAATATGTGCAGAATAAATTCCTAGATGTATAGTTGCGTGCTTGTTATACAATGTGTTCCTTTTGGTATCCAATAACTCCGTGTTATTAATGAGATCATGTCAAAGAATGGAAAAAAAGAACAGCCGTTTCACTTCGCCTAAAAAAATTCATCACCGTTTCTCTCCAAAAGGTGAATAAAATCATCGTCAGGAAACCAGCAGGTCCTAGAATCAAAAATTCTAAGACATGTGACATCTACCGCACTGGGCCCGCGTGGTAAATTACGGCCGACTCGCTCTCACCGAATGGAGGCCTGCTTTCCAGCAGTAGGACTAATATAGGTTGATTATGAAAAATGATTGATACTTGTAATGTCTAAAATAACCTCAGAATACGTTCACATTCAGAGTCAGTATTTGCCTGGATTTAAATTAACAACCTCGTACATGAGAAGCGACGCTTTAATCATTGGGCCATCATAATATTAAATGTAATAATTATTAAATAAATATTAACTAATTAAAACCAATAGTATTCTTGACTTGAACAAATTTCGAGGTTGACGAAGACCAGATGGTATTTCATATTTACTTTCAATAAAGTCTCGAGCATCGTTTTGAAACAAGGCAAGAGTTAATTCATTTTAGTACCGTCGTAACAGTAAAATGTTCTCAAGGAATTGACTAACAATCTGACTCAGGCTGAACTAGAGCCATTTTGAATTTATTAATACACCCACACAGATTTTAGTAGTGCTTACGTTTTTATGAACATAGTTAATGTTCATAAAAACGTAAGCACTACTTTTACCAGCGGCTGCGCTCACGGGTATATTGGAAAATTTCCCACGGGAGCGTACCACCGGTATCTAGGTATCCTATGGGTTAATCTGCTTAAACTGTTTGCTAAAATTCTTCTAAATCCATTTGGTCGTTTTTGTGTGATTGATTAAAAAGGATTTTAATATAAAAACCATCACGTTTATAATTTTAGTAAGATAGTAGGACGTTTAAGGTTATGGCAAGTATACCTACACTAGATTTTTTCCAAGGAACGTAACGTCCTTGCGAATGTTCGACAGTGTTCGACAAAATGTTCGTAGAGTTTAAGCATATTCATATTCATTTATTTATTGTTTGTCACAGGTGAAAATACAGTTCTTATAATTAGCATGATAGTGTCACTGAAACATACCCATAGGGTGTACAATATTCGTCTGTTACTCAATGTTATCGGCTATGTTAAAAATAATTAATAATAAAACAGATACTCTCTTAATTTTTGGCGGTTGTCCATTGCATTGGTTGGAACCACATTTTAACATTCGTTATTGTGTTTAAAAAGTCAATTTTTAGCCGCATTGACTTGTAACATTACATTTCATTTTGCTTTAAGGCGCTCCCTCCTCGTCTGTAATGAATCTGAACTATCAACTATCAAGTTCAGATTCGAGCATAACATCAATGAGCACCGAAGTAATGATAATGTACATAAATAATCACCCTATAATGATCCCTCTGCTGGAATACAGGAGTAATCCACCACGTGGATTCAGCGCGGGTTTATAGTTGTCACCTATCTTTAAATTTGAGGTTCTAGGACAGTGATGGGCAAAGTACGGCCCGCGGGCCAACTCCGGCCCGCCAAGGGTCCATCGAAATGGATAGTAAATGGCCCGCTATAATTACGTTTTGACGGTCAAGAACTATAAAGTAGATTTTACTTAGTAGAATAATAGATGCATAACCTGTAACATTTGTGTGTGCATTGCAATGTTTTTAATATATTATGATTAAAAGCTTTAACACAAAATGCATTTTTCTATTATTCTGGCCCTCCTCTAGAATTTTTTAAACTTTGTGGCCCCCCATTAAAAAAGTTTACCCACCACTATTCTAGGAAATGCCGGTTTTCTCAAAGTTTTCCTTCGCTGTTTTGAGAGCACTGGTGATTAAATAATTTACACAAATTAAAGCGATTGTCTGATGCCTACTACCTACAGTTCGTAAGACAGAGTCATTACCACTGAGCCCTCATTGCTCACTATGGAAATTAGTAATGCTCTAAGCCATTTCCTGGACACATTACACGCGAATGCTCGTAGTGAGGCAGCGCTTTTACATGAAGCGTAGTAGTACCTTTATCCGCGTCTTTTTGCTCGATGAAATGTTACACAACTTCGCTCGCTACTCAGAGCAATGTCTTCAAAGCGTTCTTGTGTTTTAGCTACTTTATCGAAGATGCCTCCCGGGCGTGATCTGCAGTGGCCTATATGGAAAGCTCAATCGATTGCGTATTCAAGTAGGCCACTGTGGACACTCCTTGTCGAAATGAAGATTCCTGACCGATCCACCTCCGAGAACGAAAGCGCTTCTTCTGATCTGACCATGCCCCACCTGCACTTTGCATGATCATAAGAAGCAGCGCTTAGAATACCACTGATGCTGCAACTAACGTGGCCAGCTATTTGGCTCAAAGTATTTAAGAAAAAGTGTACGAGTACCGTGGACATGAAAAGAAGAAGATTAAATATCTGTAATTCCAAATCCAGATGAGTTAATAATTTAATTACTATCATATACTAAATTACTAAAAAAAATTCGTGTGGTGCCGAATGTAAAGAATAACACCACCCCATTTCTTCCCGTGGGTGTATAAAAGGCGACTAAGGGACTTACTATAGAATGGGCAGCAGCGTTCTCTTTGCATTTTACCACCATACTGCGATCGCCAAACCGCTTTCCAAGCGTGGTGATTATGGCAAAGTCCCTCGAATTGGGGGAGACCTAAGTCCAGCAGTGGACGTCTTACGGCTGGAATGATGATTAAGTTACTATTATATTTAGCATATATCCTATATTAATAATAAATATTCAAGAAAAGAATGCTCCTATTCGTGCTTTGGTTCTTTGTTAGTTTGATTTAAACCTAAATTTATAAATAAACACCCAAATGAATGTGCACGCACCTTTATATTGATGATATTATGAAAAATATTCTTTGATAAAATTGTTACGTAAATGTAATGAAGTTTATTCTGATTTCTTTCTTTATACTCACGATCATGATTAAATTCCGTTCTAGGAAAGTATAAAGTTGCCGTCTCGCTCAAGTTTTGTAAGTGAAGAGAGTAGAAAAACCGGCCATGTGCGAGTAGGGCTCACAAAAGATTTCAAACCCCCGTATAATAATTTAACACTATATGCATATTTTGTTATGCAAATTGTTGTAAGAAATATTTAAAAAGTATATACTTGGTTCTTAAACCTACTAATACTAGTCTGAAGAGTTTATTTCAAGTGCTCACCTGTTGATCTGCAAGATTAGTGACAAATGCTTGCACTGACTGGACAGGTCCATTTAATCAGTGTAGTTCATTCTTCAAATGACCATTTCAGTCACCAATCTACATGGTCTTCACATGATGTGACCAAGATTATGTCTGGACTTTAAAAGAGACTGTGAGCTGAGTTTGTTTCGGCCTTTCTTCTCAGAGTAGTCAGTTAGGAAACGCCGACTGCATCTAGTTTGAAAAAATATCATTGAAATGTAAAAGTGTTTGTATAAACCTACTTACAGAAATAAAATCATTTATAATTTACAGTTCTAAAGATACAAGCCAGCGGACGGAGTCTTATATAGTAGGTTTCCGTTAGCATCTTTTTGGTACAGAACCCTATAAAGTTATGAAAGCTCTAAATGACGTTAATTATATTCGAAGAGTACCTAGACATTATTATTGTTTAAGTGAGTATACTGATAACTAAATGAAAAGTTACCTAAAATAAATAGTTTATCACAACAACATAAAATATAGTTTAGAGTTTTCTGGCTATAGTCCATTATCTTAGACTTTTACTTCTAATCAAATGTTGATATTGGTTAAATATCTGCTGAGTACAAACCCAATAAATAAACAATATTTAATTTTGATTTTTAGTAAGTCAAGAGTTTTGCAGTAATTCAAGTTTCAAAATGTCTCTCTCTCTTCTGTCATCTTGGCAAAGGCCTTCTCTAGCAATTTCCATTTTATTCTATCACGAGCCACTCTTTTCCAATTAGGATCCGGTGCAAGTTTTGGTTGGTCCTCCCATCTCCTTTTCTGTTTTCCTCTGTTCCGTTTGTAGGTCCTAGGGTATTAATTGGTTATGATTTTACACCATTTCTTTTGTGTTCTCGAATCATGTGGCTAGTCTGTCTCACGTCTCCTGTTCACTTCAAGAAAGTTACTTATACATTCAAAGTGCTGTTCTTATTTGAATTACGATAGATTTATTGTTTGTATTTTTGAAGCCCGTATAGTACCACTGAAGTGCAAAAGCCATGTTCCTTTTCCACTTGTACGGAAATTTCAAGGATTGTGATTTAAAAGTAAAGGCCATTTTTTTTTGTATAAAATTGAGGGATCTGAAATCTGTTTTCACTAGAACTTTTATTCCTCACGAATGTAATTTCAACCAGCTTATGAATACCAAGAAGAAACGTCTTTAGAACAATTCCATTTGGATCTAGATCTTCAATACAGATATAGATACTATTAGTTTTTACAGCATTGATACCCAAAGGTGTACTAGTTTCTTTACAATTCCGTATCCAATTGTTATTGTTCTGATACCCGACATTACCATTTTCCCCCATTGTCCTTGTTACACAGTTATCTACCATACTCATTCGAATTTACATCGTAAGTGAGAGACATCAAGGTTGAAATTCAATCCGCAGTAGCAGTTCTTAGGTGTTAGAGTAGTCTAGCATAAAGAATATGATATAAGCTGAAAAAATCCTCGTCGTTGAATTTAGAGAAGATGTCTGGTTTTATTTTTAGAGCTGATTTTATTCTATCCGGCACGGACAGCCAATTTTCCGTCTATCTTTTTTACATAAAATTTCTTATTGTTGATATATGAATGAATATTTAATTATTTATTCACTGAGCAAGAATACGAGTTGGATTTTTTTATTGATGTTTTAACAAAAGATATAATATTGGTGAAATTGGCGAGACAAGGAATGGCGAATTCAATTGAAATCAAAGATTTAATATAGATGTTAAGTTAGTTTGTAAGATAATAAACCAATAACTTAACCCTGATTGATGCATTGAGTGAATTCAATTATGAAACCACTAATTCCACTAATCAGTCGCGACCTAATTATGCTATAATGAGATTAGAATTTCAAGAGATGTTGACGTCAGTAAGCACGATCAATATTGTTTTCCCCATTCTAAGTAGTCTAAATCCAATTAGTAGTTCATTTGTATCTCTAGAGAGTAGACATGTCAGCTAACATTTCTATACAAAATCATTATCTCCCTAACCGTTACCCAACTATGTAGAGGGTGATATCCAGTCAAAATGGATACCGCTGAATACCAGTATTTTACAGTTTGAAGTCAGGAATCAGTGTGGAGCTACTGCCTTTCTGACATCTACAACCCAGTTACTGAGAAATACGATACCCCTTAGGACTGGTTGTCAGACTTTCAGGGTTTCTGACGACCCGTAACTACTGTCCACGTGGAATTGGAACCGTGCACCTAACTTCTAACGTTTCATAATCGTTTTGATTTTAAAAAAAAAATGTCCACGAATGCCAGCCGGGAACAGCGACTTAATGTGCTTTTCGACGCATTAAGGTGAATGCTCCAAACCAGCCCGCGAAATTCAACATTTCTTACGTTTTTTTGCAATTTGCAGGCCAGTGCTAGGTTGTATGTTGATTAAAATATTATTCGCAACTGTAAGACGTATGTAGTTACAGAATTATAATGATCAAAATCACCAATACAACCCTCCAAGTTCATAAAGGCCTAAGAACAAAAAAAAAAAGAGAAAAAGTCATTCCTATAGCTTCTTTATGAACTTATAACTTTATTAAAATATTATTCGCGTCTTACAGGCGCGAATAATATTTTAATCAACATACAACCTAGCACTGGCCTGCAAATTGCAAAAAACTTAAGAAATTTTGAATTTCGCGGGCTGGTCGGAGCATCCCCCTTGGCATCTTGGTATGTAAGATAGTCAACCGTTCTATAATATATATATCTAACCATCCACCGATCGACCCGTTTGTTATTACTTAGCCGCAAGCCCTTCAAATTTCGACACAAAAGGGCACAAATACATATTATTATTCTCACAATAAACAAATTATACAGTGTTGTGACTGTTTGCCTTCTCAACCCACGCTTACTTTAGTCAGACAATATTCATTAAGAATTCCGCCTACATTAAATAGAAACCATCACAATATTTCGTTAAATCTCAGGCAGACAATTACATTATTCTTCACAAAGAAAATTCAATACAACAGAACCAATTATCGCAAGTTAAGGGTGCAGTGGAGCAGCAAACGATGACAAAGAACGAACGAGTTAAAATAACCATTGGCTTTTATGTAGAATACCGGAATACTAGCGTGGTGTACGTTGTCACAAAGGTGGGAATTTGTGGGTGCATGCGGCTATAGAATGTTAGCGGGCACGTGGCGATTACCTAGCTAAGGAGTATACTCCAAAATTCTAAGTGGGTGAGCAAACTTATCAGGTTGAAACTGCAGTAGAATTCCTGAGTCTTGGGTTATGTAATGTTGTTAATGTTAACGTGCTTCTTGTGCTTACAGTTTCCACAAGGTTATTTTGAATTGATTTTCATTGAGACGCCTCATATTTTTGTCTTCAAATTGTGTTACTCCAGTTTTTTTTTTACTCATTTGTTAAATTCGAATATTTTACATTAAATATATTTGATTTTAGCTTTTAACAGCGACTTTGCCTGGGTGCAGGTCGAAAATTATCTCTCGAGAGTGTACTACCGGGATAAAAGGCATAGGTACTATGTAAATACATAGATGACGATATATATTATGTGCACAATTTTATCCAATTCCATTGAACAGTTTTTGCGTGATTGATTAACATAACTCTAATCGTACCAATGTTTACATTTATAATATTATTATATATCAAAGAGAAATTTTTAGCTAACGACACTCCGAAATAATGATCCTATTCATAGGTGAAAGAGTTTGCAAATCGGTTCTGTAGTTCTTGAGTATACAAATAATTTTTTAAACAATTATACTAAAATGTTACCTAATTATTATATTACTGAAAATTACATATTTTATAGTGTAGATTATATAGAATTAAACAGTATATTATATAGAATTATATATTAGGATAGCACATGCATAAAAACTGGAAGATAAAAACTTTTTTACGAAAAAAAACAACCGACTTCCTTAAAAACACTAGAAAGTGAAAAATAACTTTAATTTCGGAAGTCGGTGTCTTAGGATCTGTATTTATGGTTTTTTTGCCACCGACTTCCGAAATTAAAGTTATTTTTCACTTTCTAGTGTTTTTAAGGAAGTCGGTTGTTTTTTTTAAATTTTTAGTTGTGGTATCCACCCCGCACTAATTCCAAACAAACAATGCATATTTATGCGATAGCAGAAATCGCGGTTGATTTGTTGTCATTTTTTAAAGAGTTCCGGTGTCTATCTCTGGAACTCATCATCAGATCTATATGAAATTTATATGGGTCCATTTCGGAATAAACCCCTTTCAAACAAAAAAAGAATTTTGCAAATCCGTCTATATATGACGGAGTTATGGCCGAACATACAAAAAAAAAAAAAATATATAAACGTCCGAATTGAGAACCTCCTCCTTTTTGAAGTCGGTTAAAAACAATACACTCTAACAGACATCTTGTGTTTCCACAAAATGTGTCCAAAACAGAACAGTTTCAGAAAATGGATGACCCTCCGAAAGTTTGTCAGCAATAGAAGTTCCTAGACCAATTCTAGCCCCCAGAGTTTTCTAATCAAAATTATTAGCACGTTTTTGGCACAGTTTTGGGTCAAGTGGTGCTGTTGAAGGACGGAATAGATTTTCTGAACACGGATCCAGTTTTACGAGATCAACGTAACATGTTTGGCACATATCAAATTCAATTGAAGTGTGTGGATGGTTTCAAAGCGCGGATTATATTATTAGTAGTTGTGGTAGTACATCAAAGGAGGATATAATACTATACTGCTTTGAGAATATGAGTGGAATGTTAGTACTGATGAAAATTATACATATTAGTTAGGTCTGATTGTTTTTTTTTTAAGAACTAATTGGAGTTGTTTGCTGCAGGAGGTGACATATATTATTCTTATAAGTCAATAAATCAAAATGGGTTTTTTAATCTGCGCGGATCATTATTCTCATGCCCGTTTTTTTTTTTTGGATGTGAATTCATCAAATGACGTCTCCCGTTCTTGGGCGGAGCGGGAGGGCGTGTCAGACTTTTACTGACTAAAACCCACCCGTGTTCCTTCAGTTGCCCATGTGCCAGGATCACGGTGTATATTTCGAACAATCTCGCGACCCTGGCAGGCATCGGTCCTGGCAGACCAATTCAATTCTGCTGACATCTCTTTGAGGCGCGCGTGGAACACTACGTGCCGTTGACCCGAGCCTGGTCCTTTCCGGGTGGTGAGCTACCCATTGCTCGCCGCCCGCAAGCTCGCGCCTACTTTGGCCGGGAGTCCGCTATTGACTCCCGACGCTTGGGGCATCTCCTCCTGCGGTGGCTAGGGACGTGAGGGCGCAGAGACTGCCACTCCCTCACGCGCCCCACCTCCTCCTGCGTGAGCATTACTGCTTCGCATAAGGAGGTGACGGCTTCCTATGCCCTCTCGCTCCGTTCTCGTGCCCATATCCCAATTTATTTGTGGTTGGCGTAACATGTCTTTCTTCCACATTTCTCTGTTAGTTGTCAGCTCAGTAGTCACCTAATTACTATGCATATATATTAGTATCATAGCTATCGAGATGCATACTTCAACTTTCCTCACAACATTTTCCGTATCCACGGGATACGGAGCAACGAGAAAAATGTATGTGTAATATAATGTGCCATACCAAGATAACCGATTTCCACACAATTTTTCAGTAATTGGTGCCACTTTCAGACTTCCTCTTATGTACTCACTTCTTACTTATACCTTCTTACTTATACTTCATACTTTAGCTGTGCGGATACTAAACTGATATCGAAATATACTAAACTAATAACGGTATGAAACAGTCACATTATTCGCATAATTTTTTTTTTTGGAGTAAAATCTGCTACAAATTGTTTTTGTACCTCACAAGGTCCAAAACTGATACTCTATCCTTAAGTAAATACGTTACATTTGATAATAAAAATAAAGAACATGAATATTCACAAAATTCTACTAAAATATTCCACGCCAGCTTAAACCAGGCATTGGACTACCCGAAATTGGACTTGTGACTACGTCACTTTGAAAATACTAGTCTTTTTAAGCCGATATAGGTCTGAAAGAAAATACTGTCGAAGTATTGAATGAAGAGGGTTAAACATGTGGGTGACGTCTTTTTAATGGTGAGCTGTCTTTAAAGTCGAATGACTCAAGAGATGGGTCAGTTACGTCGTATTTAAGGACTACTGATAAAAAGGCTATAGGGAGACGCGATATAAATGTTTGCGCAAAAGATTTGTGGATACTAAGTAATAATGATTAGGTGAGAAGGAGAAAAAATATAAAATGATGAGAATGTTACGTTAATTCGATTTTCGTCAATTTAAAATCCTGCTAAGAATATAGCAAAATGGTCTTGGATAGTTTCACCTGAAAAACATCGCATATAACAATATTACCTGGAAACAATACTGATATAAGCCTCAAATCTAAAAAAAGATTTCGTTACTGTAATGATTTTTTTTGTAATAAAAGCTACATGAAATGAAATAAAGTCTCATAGAAAAACTTTTAAAAACTTCCATGACTCTCACACTAGAATAATTTTCCTTTCAAAATCTACCCAACTCCGTCCACACTATGTTGCTTCAGCACTGAGGTTCTATCAAATTTATTCCCTCTATTACAACTGAACCCAAGTTCCTTTTTAAAAGTTTCTTGCTTTTTTTCTCCAACCTTATTCTTTGTGAATACAATGAGCTAATGTATAGTGCTGTTAAAGTTTCTGGTTTATGTACAAGTTTCAGGAACTTGACTTTGGTTTGCCTGGACAATTGTTTTCTTTGTTGAAGATGTGACCCAATTTTCTTTTGTTATTTTAAAGGTTCTGTAGTTGTTATATCTTTATCTTCATGATTCATTTATAGGAAGTCTATCCGATCGGATCAGGTGGTTATTTCGAAATACCGTTCGGCTTACGGGTTTTCGCGTGAAAAGCTCATGATTGAGGGCTTCGTTTGAAATAGTCGGGACAGTTTGGAATGAGGTTGAAGTGTCAAGTCAATTATGTCCTGTGACTGATTTAATTTCGTACCTCCTGATTGTGGCCTAGCCTTTCTAGCGTATTTCTGGAATATGGCCACTACTATAAAATATTGTCTAACCCAGAACAGTGGTGGCCCAATGATAACGGGCGTGACTTACAAGTTAGGTTCAAACCCAAACAGGCGCATTACTTTGTGGAAATAATTTTAATACCACTGCTCTCAAGACGATGACGGAAAACATCGTGAGGAAACAGTATCTTAGAACCAAGAATTCGAAAATTTGTCTCGTCTGCCAACTCACACTGAGCTCGCGTGGTGGATAATGGCCCCCTCCCTCTAACCTCTGTTAAGAAACAAATAATCTACAACTATCAACGTTTCCTCAGCTGGCATAAGATTGCAGAGGGATAAGATTGTTATGATTGTCTAGCCTTGTTCTTGAATTTTTAACAAAAAGAGGCACTCTGGAAAGTCTATGTATTATTTCTTCAAACCATTACTAGAAATACATTTTACTACAACAACAAAAATACAATTCTACTGAAATTATATTAACATAAATGAAATTGAAACAAGACGTCTATTAGTTGAATAAATACTCCCAAGAATTTAAGTGTAAAAGATATCTTTTGAATTAAAACGTCTCTGGAGTTTTACTTATTTCAGTAAACAATTCAAAATCTAGGGTCCTTGATGTCTCTAGAAATAATTTAGTTGTCAGTTAATTGTAGTAGCTTTTCAATCTAAAATCTCTTAAGTATTGACGTACTTTAGAATTCAATTACCTAAGGTAAGGTGAAAAAACTTTGGGATTCATTGAAAAGGATTTGATATATTTGTATAACTTATATTTGTAAGTAGGTATAATCAACTTCATAATTGCTTAATCACTTGTGGCCACAATTTTCCGTAAATTGAAAATCAAAAGACATTTGTTCAAAATAGGCTAAGAATCAGCACTTTTTAAACGTCAAAATTACATAAGACAGACCTTCAAAACGGCTGCCCCTCACCACTTTCTAGTTCTTTAGTTGGGAAGAAGAAGTGGCGTAACACACACCCCAGCAGCAAAGCTATTGTTCAGCACGAAGAAAAACTTAATTATAAGGTGAAACTGGCAACGTAAACTGACATAGACACAAAGGCTTATAGGTACATACTAAATGACATTCTATCAGCGGTCACGGTGCTAGAAATGTCAAAACTGACGTATAAGATTTACATAAACTACCCATTAGCTGATGTCAATACTATTAACAGTCGCTGTAGATATATGAAAAGCTTCTAAAACGATTGCCACGTGTCTGCCTCTAGGCGTATGTTATTTTATATTTATGTGTGATGCTCTTATTCTTTTTGTTTTTATTTTTATTTCTGTAGTTATGACATTTTACATTTTTGTATGCTATATTTTTAATGTGTTTCAAAAGATTTGACATTAATTTGTATTATTTTACTTTCCTTATTATTATCAAAAAAATATAATAAATTTCAAATTAATAAATATGATTTACATGCGATATAACAATAGACCTTCTTTCTAACCGAGAAGAAGATAATTTATGTATGGGTAGAATATGGAGAACTAATGATTATGGCAAATTATTACTAAGTACTCATATTTATAAACCAATAAATTACTCAATTCGACATTCACGTGACATTAAAGTACCAGTAGTAGACAGTAAAGAAATTCCGAAGTCGACTAATACCTAAGCATAAATTTATAAAGAAAGTAATTACCTAACTTTATTATTGATGACATATTTTTGTGTTGTTATTTTCATTATACTTCTTTGAGTTAAAGAACATTTGCGCTTATTTTACCTCTGATTTTGCGTCATTGTTAAATTCAAAGTGATCTTTGTTTTTATTACAATATGGTTGCTATTAGAATGCTGCTGTTAGAGGGAAAACAACTGTGTATGGACTGTATCTTTCATTCTTTCAAATTTAATCTTAATTTAATTTTATGCTCTTTTATCCATAAAATGAAATTTCTCAATAGCTTTATAGTCCGTAAACTTTATTCTCAGAGCTAAATTTGTGCATTAAACTTTCATTAATAAATAACGTGTAGGTATTTATGTGTACAAAACAAGAGACTTGCTAGAGAATGGGCAGCAGCATTCTATATGAATTTTACCAGCCATACTGCGATCGCTATCCCACCTGCCAAGCGTGGCGATTATGGTAAACTTCGCCCAAAATGAGGGAGGTCTAAGTCCAGCAGTGGACGTCTCTTGGCTGAAATGATGATGATGATGTACAAAACAAGGATAATATCGTATGTCAGTGGGACGAATGTGAATAATTTATTATTTTATTTACCTACCTTACCAATAATATTATAAACTAACTTCTGCCCACGACTTCGTCCGCGTCAATTTTTTGTTTCCCTGACCCTTCCTTTGTCATATTTTCGTTGCTGCTCCGCTCCTTTTGATTGCAGCATGATATAATACAGCCTTCCTCGATAAATAGACCGGACCAGTAGTTCCGGAGATTACCGCGTTCAACCAAACAAACAAACTCTTCAGCTTTATAATATTTGTATGTATGTATGTATAGATGTGAAAGTTTTTTTTTTATTTGTAACGGTTTCACGCTATAATAGCTTAAAGGATTTCAATAAAATTTGGCACATGGGCAGACCATAACTTCGGTTAGGACATACGATACTTTTTATCTCGGTAGTACGATGCGTGCATACAATCAGTCATCATCTGCCTAGCCTTTTCCCAAATATGGTGGGGGCGGCTTCCAGTCTAACCGGATGCAGCTGAGTACCAGTATTTTACATGGAGCGACTGCTTATCTGACCTCCACAACCCAGTTATTGGGTAATACGATACCCCTTGGTAAGACTGGTTGTCAGACTTTCAGGCATCTGACGACCCGTAACGACTATCTAAGATCTGTAAACGTATGCATAAAATCCAGACTCAAATTATTTAGTATGGCAATTTAAATAAAATAATAAACTATTCCTGTTAGTCTCACTCACCATATCAATGAGACTAAAGAGACTTAATTATAGTATATTTTTTTTATTTTCCGTATAAGTGGGACGGGAACGGAATTACCTGAACGGATAAATATTAATAAATAAATAATTATTTTATTAATGCCTCATTTTACAAAAAAATATTAGTGACTGGAGACTCCTTTTAATCATACTATGACTGTACTGTTCTTCCATATAAAAAAAAAGTATCTGAAAAGTTTACAGTATTTTGTTTTTACATAACGACAGCCAAATTCCAAGTTTCTTCAATTTTAGTCTACCCACAATTGTGTAAGTTTTAATTAAACTCAAGAAATAATATATAATTTCTTTATCTTCCAGGTATGTGCCAGCACAAGATGTTTTAATATACGGGCAGAAGTTTTGTCGTTTGAAGGTAACAAGCAAATTATATTGTAAGCCGAGTTTATGTTAGTTTCGTCTGGCTCGGGAACCCAGATGTTAAGTTGCTTGAGGTTTTAGTATTTAAATATATTGCCTACTTTATCTTTGTTTGTTCTTACAACTTACTTTAGAAATTTTCTTTGGTGAACGAAAAGTACGTAAAATAAATCCAATTTTTAAACACCAAGACGATTACTCCAATATAAGACAACTAAATTTATTTGAAAGAAACACGTGTAAACAAAAAGATGAAATCACATTTAACAAAAACATGAAAAAAATATAGATTACACAAAAGACAAACGAAATTAAGATTTGAATAAGAAGATCAATGTCCAGCAAAAGCGTTGGCATTGCGTAGTAGCTGCGTAAATGCATTTATGCGTTAGTGGGACGTTAGCGTAGTGGCGTTTACGTGGCGCATACGCAAGTCTTTCATTTTCGCGACAAATGCTCAATGGTGGAGAAGAAATCTCTTAACCTTCCTGGCCTCCAGTGTTATATACACTCAGCCTGAAAATACTCTCAAATATTATGTGAAATATATAATTTTTCCTGAATAAAGAAAAACAAAAACCAAAACAGAAGCACATAAAGCCAGGTCACAACTATATCCATCAAATTGTCCTCAAATGTATAACATTCCCCTAATTCTCAGAATAGGATAGACTTATACAAATCCGTCGAGATGGTATTCCTTTACACAATTAGCTATGCCTCGTGAACAAATGGCGAGCGTTAAGAAACAGTGGTACAACAGATTCTGTTTTATCTACATTCTAATCTTTGATCCCCATTCTTTCGTTTTTAAGTTCTTTTTAGGACATTGAGGAGTCTTTCGGCATAAGCCGTGAAAGTAGTCCAAGTTATTGGCGACACAGTCCAGAAATAGCTGCATTAAATTGTACAGCACAGCATTCATGAATGGACCACGTTAACTGTGGGATCAAAACACATATACGTATATGTACATAATAAAATGCTGTTCGATACATTTCTATCGTGTTGATAAATCATAAAAGGATAAATTATTAATATTTATTTCTTTTAGTAACTTTGAAAAAAAAAAATTTCAAGTCAAATTTTTTAGACAATGTATTCGGCCCGTATCCAGCTAATCGTAAAAAAAAACAGAATCTGTAAAGTCCAGGTCACATTGTCTGTGTCTTGTGAGAATCATGCAAATTAGCGTTTGAGACGTGTTTAGTTTTGTTGTTGTTACGAGCTGATAAGAATAAAACACTTATTCACCAACACTGTTATTTATTTATACTTCACTTTTAAACACTTTTTTTCGCTATCAGTTAACTAAATATATAGTTTTTAATATTATTTGTACGGAGCACACTTATGTTCATGTATCACAAATCGCCGTACCAGAGAGAGAGAGATATCATGAGAGAGGGATGGATGAATGTAACTGTAAATTAGTATGGCAATACTAAACAAGATGGTCTTTGAGGAAAGAGCCACACAGATTTGAGTGAACTTGTCTCGTTAGTGTACGCATGCTTTAGTAATCGTGCTGCTCAATTCAGAACTAAAGGACCTCAATGAATCGACGAACCATGGTATTGGTATTGTACTATGTACATCTTGTTGCATTTGTAGGTTTTTTTTTTATATTTTCGATTAGATCCCACTGTCACAGTTGTTCATATCTTTTCGTAAGTAACTACACTGTTCTGGAAGAGAAAAAAACAGTAATTTTGTTTGGGCCTTATATAGGTAAAGCCCGATGCAAACTTTATGTTGGCTCTACGAGGCGAGTACTCGCGCACAAATAAAAATCATGTGACCGTAAAGGTGAGGAATTCCTCAGTACGTAATTCCCGGTCAAAAAGTTCACCTATGTTACTCCTTATAACATCAGCTATTTGCTAGGGAAAGTGCCCAAATCAGGTCCAGCTGATTTGTAAAAACTATCTATCTTACTGTGATTTGATTATCCTCTGTTAATTTAGAGATTATCACGTTACACATTATTATGTGTGTACGCGTATATCTTTTCATAAAATAAATGAAAATGTTGGCATACAAACGGACTTCTTATTAAATCTTGATTAAAATTTGTAAAAGACGAAGGCATGAGAGGAGTAATATTACACTTAGAAATGGAAGTTTCTGATCAGTTTGAAGAGATTGTATGTTTAGGACCAAATTAAAATTATAAATGGGACAAGTGTCTGTCCTTTATAGATTCTTGGAGGACTTTTGATTTATGGTGTCAAAATATTACATAAACTCTAGCCATAATATGATTGATTTTAATTATGAATGTCTCCACGTATTCGAGGTTGTGCCAAACGTAAATAATAGCACCATGCTGTTTTTTCGCGTGGGTGTCGTGTCGAATATGTGAAAAAATCACAAAAGTAGTAAAAAACGATCACAGCCAAGTACGTTTTACAAGTTAACGAGTATTATTCGATCAGCTTACATTTACAGTTGGAATGTATGGTAGAACATGTTTATCAACGTTAAGTTTGCTCTTAGGATAAATGTATCTTTACTAAGGAACTCTTCATTGTACGTGGTCGGTTGTTTGATAAGCTTCAGAGACTGGCTTACCTAGAAAATACGAACAACTTTATTAATCATACATTAGATAAGTCTCACTAGAATCGTATTTGTTATCCATATTACAATACACGAAGAAGACAACATATTAATATATTCCATAAATAATAATTATTCCTTACTAATCTATATCGTGTTCCAGTGTTTGATGAGATTAATGTTGAGCTCGCTCCTCGGTTATTATTCGTAAGTCAGAATACATAAATTGTCTGTCTTACTTTGATTCTATGCTTGTTACTAATGTAGGTTATATTAATTGGATACTACACGTTAGTGAAGTGCTTAGATTGGATTAACTAGCTGGTTGAACTAAAAGATTTAGAACACACTTAAAATTATGTGTGTGGGGATCTTTACATAATTATACTGTTTGACAATTTTGATAATTAATACTTTTCTTCTTTTAATTTAACTCGTTTGAGCATTCTTAATTTTTCTTAGTTTTTTCAATGTTTTAAAATATAGGAAAAATGTTGTGGAAAAAGTAAAATTAGCATTTTTTTTAAATATGACCTTGTATATCTACTGTGTAAAAATAAAATTGGTGAAATACAAAAAAGGAAGAAAATACGTTTATTTGCGGTAAACATGACGCAATGAAAAATCAAAACAAACAAAAAAAAGCCAGGGGAAAACACCGGTCACATCCACGCAAAACGGCAAACGCGACGATACCTTATCATATTTACAGTATCTAGTAATCGTGTCATTATCTCAGCATTTATTTGAATTTCTATGAAAGTGTAAACATAATATACAAGCTAACGGTCTTAAATACGTTTTAAAGTATACAATTCATTTTATGACAAGTAAATCTATCATGGATAAGACTGTATCAGACTCAATCTTATCTTGAACTAAGTTCGCAGCAAAAATAAAACGAAATAATCCAGCAACCCTTACTTAACTTGAATTACCAACCCATTCAATCCTTTCAAATAGGGACGGTTCTAGTCAAAAAACGTCTTAAAAATAAAGCTGTCTGTAGATAATTGTTCACCTGTGTCCCTTAAGCGATACTTCTCCGATTTCGCCTCCCACTTGTACCGAAGACATTACTCCAGACCCAACAAATTGCGTTATAGCTAAATTAGATTCTCTCTGAGCCTCTGGGGTCTCTGTAATCCATATAAAGCCAAGTTCTAACCGACCATGAGTGGATTCCAGTTTGCAAATTTGTTCGTTCCTTGTGAATGTAAGTCTTGATTCAGGAAGCCAAACATTTCGGGAAATATTAACACATTTTCCATCCCTACAATGAATGGCGGAATTAAATAATTAAATATTCAGTGGCCGAATTCGAGTATTGGATTGGTTTTATTGAAATTGCATTCAAATACGATAGTGTCGTTATGGTTCAATTTTAGAACAATATTGCAGATGGCAGGTATTAATGTGGCCGGTTTTACAAATTCTGTAACGTAAATAATAATAATATTTGTGTTTTCCGAATAGATAACCTCTTTATTGTACGTAGCTTTTTTTTAAAATTACATCTCGCAGAACAAACTATGAGGTTGTCGGCTGCTTAACCGGACTTGCCTGTGGCTACCTAAAAAAAATATAAGGACTCCAGCCAGGGCTTAAAAAAAACTTCAACTAGAGGGACCTCGGCTTAGGGCATGGCTGGTAGAGCGCATCAAGAGAACGTGCTGAATCAGAATGATTATTGTATCTAGCTCAGAGGTGTGAGAATTTAATAACAATGACACACAATCATCAAAAACGTACAATAGCACTAAACAAGAGCAACATAACAAAGGTAACATTTTTGATAAAAAACGGAACATTTTTCAATCATTATAACTAACTCACTCTTAAACGCAACAAAGCAATTTGCGAATTTCAAGTCCTGACGTAACAGTACACATAAATTTTGTTGTTGTGTCTAAACAAGGCAATTCTGCGTTCTGACATTAATTTAAACGCATTCATAACCATTTTACTTAGACCTCCCGAATTTGGCTAAGATATAATTAATGCTTAAACTAACTGCGCGGGTGAACCAACTTCACGCATTGTTTGTTGTTTAACTTATTTTCTTCTAAAGTGTACTGTGGGAAGTGTTTAAATAGGTTTCAGCTATTTTGTTTCACCATCGAGTGTGTTTGGAGTACTAACAGCCAGCGTAATGGAAATATTTACATTTTCTTATTGAAAGAAACGTATACAATTCCTTCTTACTTCAACAGCATTATCATTAGGATCTTTCGTTTGTAAGAAAGATTTAAACGATGCTTTTGAAGTTAAACAAAATTTTCTAGATCTAAGTCAAGCGTTTCTATATCAAACAAGAACAAAAAACGTTTGATATTTTCCCACTAAGATTATAGTGAATCAACAACGATTTATAAATAGTCCTCGAATCCGAGATTATTGTTTATCTATCCCAAAACAAAATCGTTAATTTCTAAATCAAGAGCCTGTTTATACAGAAACCCTTCCACGCAAAGTTATTCGAACGAATGGATTCTATTCCAAAATAAACATTCGCCAATTATCTTCGCAAACTAGACGTCAACGTGACATTATTTTGACATTTGAAACGTAGCTAGAGTAATACGAAATCCGTGTCTCTTGACGTTGGCTAAATAAATATGTTCTAGCTAAATTCCGCCTGAATTTAGAACTTCAGGATAATTTTAATTCGTGGCAGTTCTCACGAGATATTTGTCTGCGGTTTTTGCTTATACTATATTTGTCTTAATTAGTGTGAAACTGTTTTGAGTTATTCCGAATTTGGAAGTTAATTAATGCGGTTAGGGAAGGTTGGCTTGAGATTTATTATTTCTATCTGGTGAATGAATTGTACCGTTAGTGCTTTTAATTAGGCACAGTTCAGTGGTTTTATAGGAAATAATTTTGTACACTGAAATAAATGAAGGCCGGGTACACGTAGAAGGCAAAAAATGGAGCAGCGTAATTCTGTTGTAACAAAACGAATGGTTTGAAAAATATGATACATACTTCTGTCAAATAAAATAATAACCTTAATTTTCTTTGATAACAAAGGTCCTTACATTACAGCGATATATATTTTCAGATTGGGATTAATTGGTAACAAACTGCACAACTAAAGCTTAAAATCTAAATCATGAATTTCATGTTAGTGTCAAACACTTTACGGTTTGTGCTCTTTACAGTTCAACGATAATCCTTGTTTAGCTGTAACATTTACAGCAGATAAAATTCCGAATTGCCTCTGTAGTCTAGTAGTCGTAAGCGCTACTGCTAAGCACTAGGTCCTGGGGTTGATTCCCGGGTCGGAAAAAAGTTTGCAAAGTGTCATTGGGTTTTACTTTCTGTAATTTCTGAGTAGCAGGCCGGAGGCTGAATTTGTTGTTGACAATAGACTGGAACTTCTTTTGATATAGGACTGGTAAAATATAGGTGAACTATAGATACATCTCTCTTAACCCTCTTGGGACTAAAGGCATAATGTTTTGTTACGTTACACTCGTATAAAATTTCAAAAAATATTTTTAAATTCACGCAATGACCCAGTGCTTACAAGCTTGACTTGTCAGGTCTTTGGTGTCGATTTTACAATTGTTCGAAATGTTATTGAGTTCTTCAATACTGAAAATATTTCCTGTAACAGTCGGTCTAGATTTGCTACAGTTTTGTCGCGTTATTACTCAGAACTATTATCTGGGGAAATGCAGATCCGTTTTTTATTACACTTCTGCCTTTATAATATCACATTGCAGGGGTCAACCTCTCTTTTCTTCCAACTTCTTTTTTCTCATCTTTTTCTATCAGCCCCAATTTCAACGGGTAGAGCTGTACTATGTTTTTTTTCTTTAACAGTTTTATTTATTTTATCTCCATCTACACTACATTCTACTCTTGGATCCCATCTAGCACTATATTTCTCATCCCTACCTTCATGAACATTCGCTGTTGGTACTTAGCCGTTACAGACGACATTTATGACTGGACCAGCTGATACCTTGAGAACGGAATGTGAGCTTGGTACACTAAACGACATAGTAAGATAATTCATGTCCATAACTATGCTAACTACTCAGCCGGTGTCTTGGAAATTAGTATGAATTTCGGTGAAAAGCGAGTGTAATTATTTTAACGGGCTAGCTACCTGCTAACCTATTTTACATACGATATTAAGGCACGTTCATAAAACGAGTTTATTTTAATAGTTGCTTTTCCTCGAACAGCACGTTGAGTCGTAGGTCCTACGCTTGATCTGTCGCCAGTTGTGTCGAATTGCTGTTCCATGGACTATAAAAGTGATGGCGTAGAGACTGCAGCTGTCTCTGCGCATACGTGCACAAAGCACTGAATATCTCCCGCGCCGAAGGCTAGTCTCTGTTGAGCTTGGCAGCCATGATCGAAATACGGTCTGGAGGACTATACTATATTTTCACAAACAAACAAATAGATGTTTATCAATAGTAAAAATCTAGAGCTTGATAACCTCTGTACTGTACCCTAGTCTGTAGCCAATTGCTATTATGAATTATAGAGGTTTATTAATGCCGTGTACAAAAGCTACCAATTTTAGTAGAATTTTTTGGCAAGCCTGAATTTTTACGGTGTCAGATTAAAGTATATTTTTAGTAGATTAAAAGTTTATTTATTTAAGCGTCGTAGCTTGGATTATTCTCGTGTATAGTGCCGTATTATTTTCCACAAAATAAAATTGAGTAACCAAAATATTTTTTGTTCAAAACTGGATCACAAATTTATACGATACATTGGAACGTTTGCCCCTCAAACATTCAATCTAAAAATGTAACATTGTAAAAAAGTTATTTTATTAAATACTAAATTCAATACAGCCGGCTGTTTGCCTGCCAGAACAAATAATAAAATGAATAACAGAACCCTTCATAATTAACGAAACTTTAACGATGTTGGCAATGGACTCAACAGAAAAGAAAGGATAAAAAACTTATTTGAATTGGTCTATGCAAATTCACTTGGTGGAATTTACCTTCGTTCTATTCCTGTCGTTTAACTTTAAACTTTGTACTGGAGAGTATAAAGTTTACTTTGATTTGTGCAAGATGATGGCTTAGCGGTGTTTGCATAAATTGTGCGATTAGTGCTGTTGAGTAATAGTTATCCTGGTTGAGATGGGTGACAGTTTACGTCGCATAGTTATTTTAGTTTAGTTAGTTGTATAGTTTTGTCTAAACGTGGTATATTTTCAGACTCGTGGCAGTTGGAGATACAGCACTAATGTCTTCTTCATTAGCCCTAGTTTAATAAAGGAATAGTAACTAGTTTAATAGGGTATTGGATGATGTAATGCCAATTTTGGTTTTGTTGCTATTTCTAGCTTACTAAGATACGTCTGTCTTACAAAAATATACGTTACTCACGCCTTCATCCCATGATAATAAGCAGAAATATTACATACGCCTGTCATCTACGGATCTATAATTTTTTAAATCAATTATTGTTTTTAAATAAAATATCATGTAGCTAACCTCAGGTATACGTTTAAACAGATTTGGGATTTAAAATTCTTTTAAATGTTCACTATACCAAAATTATTACAATATTATTTGCCTACAAATTCGGGTTTTGTGCTAAACTCTGGTTCATCTTTACCTCTAATAATAAGTTGTTTCATGGAGACTAGCTTAAATGACGTCTTGCTTAAATACCATTATTAATGATGATACTAATAATTAAACTTTATTATATGTAGGAAACAATTATGTTGAATTGTCAAAAGCTCGCAATTACGGCTCGAAAGTGCTATAGAACTTTCTTAATTTCACTGGTTAAGTTGAGCTTTATAATAAAGCTGAGCCGCTGCGTTATAAGGACCGAGTATGGCTTTAAAGTTATCGCTTTTGTTCGAACAGTGTGAACGTAGAGCATTGGTGGCCAAGCGGTTATTGCCCCGACTAACCTCTTCGCCAGAAGCGTCACTTTTTAGCAACATGCGTTTTGTGAGTATGAATGCAGGGAACACAAATAGAAGAACTTATTTGGAGCATGCCACGATACATAGCAATGAAATTGGCGCAGTGAATGGCCGGAAATAGGTGACGCTTTTTTTTTCGGATGGGAAATCATCACATGACTTCTCCCGCTCTTGGGCGGAGCAGAAGGACGTGTCAGACTTTTACTGACTAAAACCCAGCCGCATTCCTTCAGTTGCCCATATTCCAGGGCTACGGTAACTCTTTCAAACGAATCTCGCGACCCTGGCAGTTATTACACCCTTTATGGTAAGGTTTAGCATTGTGAGGAAACCGACATGATAATAAAATGGCATGTGACATTCAAAAGTAGCACTGCGTCGGAGAAGTTGATCGTGTCTCACAGAGAGGAAGCCTGAGTCCTAGAACAAGGCTAAATGATTTAATTTCTATAACTAGATTTGTAAAAATACCTATACATGTCAATCACATTTTAAAAACTAGAAGAGGTTGGAATAATGTATCAGAGAACTCAGAACTTTCTATAAAACATGACCAGTCAGTGCACGCATTTGACAGTAATGATTAAATAGTGCACCGATTTGATGCACAATACTAATGAAAGGACATTAGGGTAGGCCCATAAATTACTTTAACTTCCAGATCATGATTAAATCTAACTGAGAAGTTGTTATACATAGCATGTATGCGTACAGCAGTTTTTACCCGTAGAAACGATAGAGATTTTATTATTTATTTTGGTTTACCAACAATTGTTTACACAGGTTTTTATTTTAAATTAAACATGCAAGAATGTATAACAATAGTGCAACAATCACTTGCAGGCAAACTCCGCAAGCATAAAAAAGGGTTACAGAAAAATAGCAATACTTAATCTAGTTTCAAATACCCTACCTTAAAATCTAAATAATTAAAAACTATAATATGACAGAATAATGTAACAATGATAAAATTTACCTTGGTTCTCCTACGGATCTCTTCATTTCTGATTCGATCACGTAGGGAAACTCCAAGCATAACCCTCTCCATCGCCCTTTGGGTGACTTTCAACCTTCTAATAAGGCCCATTGTGAGCGACCACGTTTCGGTTCCATATGTCATCACTGGCAACACACACTGGTCAAAGACTTTCGTCTTGAGACACTGCGGTATGTGGGACGAGAAGATATTGCGTAGCTTCCCAAACGCTGCCCAGCCGAGTCGGATTCGACGATTGACCTCTAGGTAACCGACATAGCCCGAAGAATTGCTAAACTGAAGTGGCAGTGGGCAGGGCACATTGCTCGCAGAACAGATGGCCGATGGGGCCGAAAGGTTCTGGAGTGGCGACTGCGTACCGGAAGACGTAGAGTTGGAAGGCCTCCAACAAGGTGGACCGATGACCTTGTGAAGGCCGCAGGAACCCGCTGGATGCGGGAAGCACAAAACCGGTCGAAGTGGCGGAGCTTGGGGGAGGCCTATGTCCAACAGTGGACGTCTTTCGGCTGAAATGATGATGATGATGATAAAATTTACGAATTTTAGGTCGTAGTTTATAAATAGACAGGTACTTTACTACGTTTAAATTATTTCACTACTACTGCTTCCAAAACGGTTAAGGTGAACATCGTGTGGAAACCAAGTCCTAGAATCAAAAATTCAAATACATGTCTGACTTACACCAACTCGTACTGGAACCGCTCCCTCCCACACAGAAAGCCTGTGCCCAGCAGTGGGAACATTACAGGCTGATAATGTTACATAGGTACATAAGTATCATGTTGCTGAAACAAGTAGAATATTTCAACAATGGCCTTACTCTGAGGGATGATAGAACATGATTGATTGTGAAGGCTGTTAGTAATTTGGTTTCCCTAATTAACTGTCAAGTACCTACGTGCAAACGTTGAACATGATCTTTCTTTTGTATTCATTTTAGTGAAGAAAGAAATAAAGGGAAAGTGTGTTTAATAAAACGTTGATAGATTTTTTCCCCATTTCTTCCCGTGGGTGTCGTAAAAGGCGACTAAGGGACGTACTAGAGAATGGGCAGCAGCGTTCTCTATGCATTTTACCAACATACTGCGATCGCCAACCCGCCTGCCAAGCGTGGCGATTATGGCAAAGCCCCTTGGGGGAGGCCTAAGTCCAGCAGTGGACGTCCTACGGCTGAATGATGATGATGATGAGATTTTTGTTGATCTTGTGTTAGTCAAAATTTTACAATCAAACAGACGGATTACTCTAGAACGGGGAACCGATTCACAAACTGTTATACGTGCACATCTTCTACCTAACTTTCTATATACACATACATTATTTATGTTCCACTTTTCGTATTCCCATCGCAACCATCTTATCAATCTCACGCTGCACCCCTAAACTCCAAAAGAATCGAAAGATTTTAAAAATTCACTTCCAATATCTATCAAAGAACAAAAAATCCATTGTACCCTCATGCCTGAGGCGAAAAACTCCGTACCGGTTCAGAGCGGTTGTATCCAGTAAATTCCGGATCATTCTAGAACTCTAGCCCATATTTTGTGCGCAGCGTGCCGACATCGCTTGGCAGTAGCGAAATTTAATTCTCGAGCTTCTTGTGCTTAGTTTAAAGCATACGTAGCATTGTAGACATAAGATGTGTTCTGTGCACGGTCTTAGAGAAATAGGTCACTTA
The DNA here is from genome assembly GCA_947507805.1 of Aporophyla nigra. NCBI lineage: Eukaryota > Metazoa > Arthropoda > Insecta > Lepidoptera > Noctuidae > Aporophyla > Aporophyla nigra. Next base: position 21,425,149 of record OX382304.1, on the reverse strand, counting down.
TATTTGAGGGTATTTGGACATAATACATGTGGCTAGTAATAATTTCGTCTACCTGTCCTCTTGGTAATTCTCAAGGGCCCTTTGAAATAGTGGCCATAGGGTTATTTGTCACAATTCCAAGATACCAATTAGTTAAATAATTTTGGGTGAATCTCATTGCAATTATTTATAGAATACCTTTGGATACTAGATACAACATTGCTAGTGTCTTATTTGATCTAGAGATCCAACTTGAAGGCCAGAAGATTGTCACTTGGAGAATTTCAAGATAATTGTTACTTAGCTAATGGTTTTGGACGAGACTCAGTTGCGCAATCTTCAGATTAGTATATTAGTGAATGTCTTGTAAGACGGTTGGACATGAAGGTACAAAGTAGGTTATTAAGGAAGACGTATTATTTGAAACCGCAGTGCTACTAGTATTTAATGGTGTGATATCTTTGTTTATGGTAGTGATGCAGTTAACAAGCAAATATTTCTTAAATATAGAACCAAAAAGATTACGTAAATTTTAACTTGACTTTTGTTATTCAACTTGAGTTTCAGGTAACCAGGCTTGAAAGGATGTATATAATATATCGTGTAAAATTAACTTAATTAAATGCTGATAGACGCCAACCCGCCTGCCAAGAGTGGCGATTATGGCAAAGCCCCCCAAATTGGGGGAGGCCTAAGTCCAGTAGTGGACGTCTTACGGCTGCAATGATGATGATGACGATGATGAATGCTGATATGATGTATGAAGAATTTGACGTAAAATTCCAACTACTGATGCAAATTGCAACACCTATTACGCATAATAAAAACAAAACCATTAATAAAAATTAAAGCATTTAATTGGCACAATACTGTTATTACCGCGGCCACGGAACAACATGGGCTACATTTTATTCAGGATAATGTATTGATCCCTTGGGAATACAAAAAGGTCGCTTCGGATACCCAACGGAGACTTCAGTGAACCAAATACTGCAACCACAAGCCTAGTCCGACGTGTTTTGAAGAATACTAAATTGTTTTTGAACTTTCCGCTATTCCGAAATTTATTTTCCAAAATTGAAAACAAAAATATGCTTTTGGAAAAATTACTGTAACTTCCACACATAAAGTTCAGTTTGCGCATTGATATTTTTGTATGTCAATGAGTTTGCGCTACGATTTCAACAATTTAACTGAGATTTTCTATAATATCATTGTGAAATTGACTAAGTAAGTACTAAATTAAGTTGATTAATTATTTTTTCAAAGGAAAAAAACTAACAATTGGAAAAAAGATTGGCAAAAGTTAATACGTGAAAAATGGCGGCATGAAAAATTAATGTCAAGCAAAAGATAGACTTTAATATTTATATAATAAATTAAAAGGTATATAAATAAAATGTTTGTGAAGTATTTATAGGAGTATTAAATGGCGCTATGCAAAACGTTGTTTTGATTTATGTAGAAGAGTTTTAAGGCAGTTGCAACTGTCCGGTTTTTCTGAGATGAGACCTTGTAAGCCCGGCCTTGTTTCTAAGAAATAAAAATACTTAAATAACTGTTTAGTTTACAAGGTAAGTAAGACACTAGCAATCCCCTTAGGTATTACTGGTGTCAAGGCTGTCTGTATAAGGTAGATCGTCCGCCGCTGTCAGCCAACCTTTTAAGAGCATAAAAGAAAACGACTTTTCATGTAGATGCTCCGAAAATAATTGCTCATTTATGGCGTGTTACAAAAAACAATTGTGCGGCTATGGATAAAAAAGCAATCAGTTTATACATGCTGATAAAAAAAACTCAAGTCAAAATTACTCTTTACATTTTGATGCACCTCCCTTGATTATGCTCTCCCCTTGTATTACGTAGCATTGCGAAATACATCAACATTCCAGCAAAAAAATGGAAAACTTCCACTCTTTACACCTGCGTCCACGGTGCCGAATTCGTCTCTTTCTACTGGCCTACGTTAGAGAGAGATGAAAATTTATTTATGTCACTGATATAGCCAGAAAAATTTAAAACGAGCAAGGAATAAGGGCTTTCTTTATTTCTCTCATTATAGTAAAAAATAATACGGTCTTTATTTTAAGTTCCATTACGATTTTGTAATGAAAGAAAAACATTATAATTTAATACGGCTTATAACAGTGTCGGAGTAAAAATGGAGAAAAGTAAAATGGGTTATTCTGGCTCTCGGGGAGAATGGTCGAACATTAGTTGTTGTTAGTAATTATTGTTACTGCTGACCTAGCTTTGTAGAGTATAGATTTTTATTTCACAGTGAACATTTTATAATATTTTTCTTACTTCGCAACAGCAGCCGCGGTTGTAAGTGCTGTTTTCTCTATAAATACTATACAAACTTCATATACATATGTGACACATAAATAAATAAAGTTGAAGTATTTGTTTAGAATGTCAAAATAACGGTTATTCACTAAATGCATATGAAAGTATATACGGTATTTAAAACAAAAAAAGCAATTTTTATAATTGTTTGTCTGTCTGTACGTTCCAACTAATCGTCGAAACATTTAGACCGATGAAATGAATGATGAAGCGGCTGATGGCGTAGGGAGAAATTTAGACTTTAAATACTTTAGTTTTACAATAAAAATTAGGGTTCCAAAAAATTCCCAAGTAATCCAATAATATTGTTTTCCTACATGCTCGGAACAACAAATAACTCCTTCTTAGAACAAAAAAAGTTATGACTTTTGATGATTCATTAAGTGTCATACTGACTGACTTAATGTTAAGTCGTAATATTTAGTTGACCACGTCCACGTGGGACGTGCATGAGATACACTATTATAAGAGGATTGTGTTACCTGTTGTCAAAGTTAAATAGCATTGCTTCAGCGCAATTTAATACTCCTTAACATTTTATTTATATAATCTTTAATTTATTTCATAAATATTAACGTCCATCTTTTGCTTGGCATGAATTTTTCATGTCACCATTTTTACGTATTAACTTATACTAATCTTTTTTCCAATTGTTAGTTTTTTTCCCTTGAAAAAATAATTATGCTATTTAACTTTATATACGATAACCAAAAGAGACAAGTAAGTAACCAAGGTCGTGGGATATAGCTGTTTAGTATGAAACCCATTACTACTACTTTTTATATCAATAACAAAGGAAAATGTACTTAATCATATATTATTTTCAGACAAAAATATTTCTTCTTTGAAAACTGTTCAAACCGTTCTGACGTTGAAAATATTGCATACCATCCATTTTCTTAAACGCATAACTCAAAATAATGAAAATTATTTCGCGGGTGTAAAGTACTTATGTGTTCTTCATACCTTCGTTTTGAATACCGCTTATGAGACTTGCTATTACACCGTCACGTAATTTTAATCTAAAAATAAAGTTGAAGTGAATATGAGGCTCATAACAAGTCGTCACTATCTATACATCTATACATCTATACAAATAAATAAAATTGGAGTGTCTGTTTTTAATATTAAGATAACCACTTTTTACTAAGTGTATATGGATGTATACACGATACATATACCAAAACAACATTTTTTACAATTTTTGTCTGTCTGTCTGTCTGTCTGTCTGTCTGTTCGTTCCCGCTAATCTCTGAAATGGCTGGACCGATTTTGACGGGACTTTCACTGGCAGATAGCTGATGTAACAAGGAGTAACTTAGGCTATTTTTATTTTAGAAAGATTCTTTTATTTTAGAAAAAAATAACTATCTTCGAAAACTACGCTGACATACGTCTCAAAATTCAAAAAACCCTGGCTGAATCCTACGAAATAGATCAAAATAATGTACTACAGTATTGTACACCTTAAAAAGGCCTACAAAAATGTCCTCAATGGTATATGTCTATCTCTTAGGGATAACCCACAATAACCATTTTTTATCTTTTACTTTTTACGAGAAATAAGGGCTTATTTACGAAGCGTTTTTAAGCAATACAGCATTAATCCTTATCCAATTATTATGTACCTTAAATACATTGTGTATTTAATATAGATCAAAATGGCCCTTTACAGCATGTAATTTAAATGAATATCTTAGAAGATATTAGAGATTTAAAAAGTGGGCGCAGAGCGCGTTGGCAGGGGCCGGGTAGTACAGGATAAGTAGGATTGTAATTCATATTACTTTGGCTTCATAGTAATTGCGAATATCATGTGTGTTCATTATACTCAAAATAAACCTAATAGTATTATTCCAAGTAAGAGACCGCGAAATTGCTTAGATGTTTAGATTTTTGGATGTTTGTTTCTCAGTTATGCAAAGACGGCCAAACGGATTTAGATCGAATTTGGCACAAAGATATATTATATCATGGATACGTAACAGATAGGATACCTACTTTATCCCGGTAGTAGATTCCCGGGTGATATTTTCCGACAGATATACGGGCCAAGCCACTGGCAAAAGTACTATTCCTATAATTATGTTCGGTGTCTGGTAAATGATTGAGTGTCTGTATAGGTAAAATAGGAGCGTTAAGAAAAACCAGGAAGACTTATATTCAACTAAACCAAGCACTTTGTCACAGTCTTCTTACTCTGAATACTATTACTTTTATTTTAAAAACACCAACACACATGATGTTCTCATAAACTATGAATCCTAAGTAATATGAGTTATAATCCTACTACTAATAATATTATATATGTGAAAATATGTATGATTGGGTGTTTTTTTTTCAATCACACAAAAATGGCTGAATGGATCTGGATCGAAAATAGCACACAGAGTCTATATTACCTATATAACCTGGAATAACACATTCTTATCGCGGTAGTACGTCCTCTTGCATTAATTTCCGACATCCACGCGGGCGAAGCCGCGGGCAAAAGCTAGTCACTATATAAAATTTGGATTAGTTATGAAATTATCAATATATACAAATACAATAATATAATGTTAAGAAGAATCACATTGCATCATATCAACTGAAAGGCGTACATTCCTGCCAGGGTCGCGAGATTGTTCGAAAGAGATACCGTGACTCTGGCACATGGGCAACTTAAGGAGCACGGGTGGGTTTTAGTCAGTAAAAGTCTGACACGCCCTCCCGCTCCGCCCAGAGCGGGAGAAGTCATTTGATGATTTCCCACCCAAAAAAAAGGCGTACACTGCTAAATATACGCCTACCCCAAGATGAGCTACTTAGACCGGTTCAGTACTATTCGTATCCAGCGGATTCTTGCGGCCTTCACAAGGTCATCGCTCCATCTTATGAGAGGCCTCCCAAGTCTACGACTTCCAGTTCTCTACTCTAGGATCTTCCGCCCCATCGGCCACCTATTCTGCAAAATATGTGCCACACCCAATGCCTTAAGTTTAGCAATTTTTTGGGCTATGTCATTTACCTTGTTTCTTCCGAGAAGCTCTTCATTTCTGATTCGATCAAGTAAGGAAACTCCAAGCATAACCATCCAGCCTCAGCAAAAAAAGTATAAACTGACAAATATATTGAAAATCACCACAACTTCCTAAAAAATTCAATATTGTTATTTCACTAATACAAAAGGAATCCTAAATGCTATTTTACTTCCATTTAAAGAACAACATGATGCCCATTGTCTTATCTTCCTTTATATTAAAAGGAAGTCTCTATTCTGAATAAAAACCCTCCCCTTTTAATAACGGTACAATATTCTTATCTCCTTTGCACTCCGGTGTAATACGAAACCCAAGGCTTATTCTTCAGAAAATTCCCGCCCTGGGACAGTCTAGAACGGCGCAGTTTAAGGCTAAATTCAAAAAAATATAACCAATAAGAACAAAACTTGGAGCATTCATAAAATTTTCTGTTGGCATTTGTGCGCTTTTAAAAAGGTCTTGAAATAAATGGTATTTTCATTGCTCCGTATTGTACAGCCTGTTTTTCGCTTGGATGAAGTAATAGGAGTTTCAAATTTGCACCTCTCTTTCTTTTTTATACATCTATCTCTTTCGCTCGTGTGCACATTAATGCAATTTAACTTTGTAGTTTTTGTTATTCAAACTTTTGAGCCTTCCGTGTAAATATTTTATGAATTTCTGTGCGTCGTACGCATGGATATTAAAAATTTAATTTGGGGAAAATATGGGCCTCTAAAGCAAAATAACACAGACCTTAGCTATAACTTAAATTAGTTTGGCAGAAATGAGTCAAATAAAAAAAGAAGAGGGTAATAAACGTACAATGGCAAAATAATAAAATACAGCGCACTTAACTTAAGTGTAGCAGTTACCGAAAATATATTGGTACGGAATATATTCACACAGTTATAGCTTTTGGAGTCCAATTTAAATTTTACTCAACTATAAACTAAGTGAATATAATAAATGTCAGATATACATGGGGAGCGCTAATCTTCAAATCCCACCTAGATTCCTAACTTATCCTGCTTAAGTAAGCTTTGGCACCCTTCAAATCCCAATTTGTAGGTAAGTACCGTCAAACTAATTTCCCTGAGATATTTGTCTCCTCCTACGTCTTATGAAGTAATAGGAACTTTGGGCTGAACAATATGCGGTGTGTCAGCTGCGTGGAAAGTATTTTCTCTTCTTATTGCTTTCTTCTGGTGCTGACGTTCTATTATTTTTTATCTTCATCAAAGTTTATACACGTATTATCAGGTAAGTTTACTGTAACATTTTCCGCTGATAAGGTCTTTTCAGTGCGATTATGGTCAATATGAGATAAATCTTGTAGAGTTAGGGGAATTAATTAAATACACCACGAACATGTTCTGTGTAATAGTAATTTCATACAACACTCTAAAATAATTATTTCAATTTCAGTTTGTAAACATTTCATTGTTCTGATCGTACAATTACAGTGTTAACCGGTCAGCCGGTCACCAGTTGCCAGTCACTTATTGGAGATGTTTTTTTAATAAAATTGTCATCGTCATCACTTCAGCCGAAAGAAATCCACTCCTGGGCATAGGCCTCCCCGAATTTGGGGGGTTTGGCATAATCGTCACGCTTGAAAGGCGGGTTGGCGATTGCAATATGGTGGTATAATGCATAAAAAACGCTGCTGCCCGTTCTCTAGTAAGTCCCTTAGTCGCCTTTTACGACACTCACGGGAAGAAATGAGATGTTGCAATTTTATACATTTGTAGTAGTACGTATAAAAATAGTCATAATACATAATGATTATTGCCTGATATCCCTTAAACACTCCAAAAACATTTTTAAACCGAGCCTACGTATTGCACTAGCTTAACAACCAAAACGTTAAATCATTCCAACAGAACTGTTGAGCCGAGTAATCCTTGCTATATGAGTGCTTGAGAATCCACTGTGTCACTGAAATTTCGCTTTTATGCCTATATAAATAAGAGCTCCGCTTGCACACGTTAGATTCGTGGTTATGAAATGCCTTGTGCTATTTTGCTTCGGCGAGAGGTTACGGATTAAATTCTGTGTTGGCGCAAGTTTTCGGAGATTTTGGTGTTATTCTACTATGTAAAAATTTCGTCATGAAACCTTTTTGTTAGTGCCTATCTCTTGTATCAGTAGTGCTATTCTGTAAATATCTCACCGTGATAACTTGGGTGAAGTGAGCTTAAAGTGTGCTGTCATTAGTTTCAATCCCTTGGCATCACTTAAAATGACAGCTTACTTTTAGGTCACTTCACCTAAGTTCTCACGGTGACATTTTAGCAGAATAGATCGGCTGGTCGTGCAAATGACAACTCAAGTCAAACTCACTTTAGCTGAGTTTGCACAGGGAGATTTTCACAAAAAATATCGGACGATTTGGCGAATCAATAAAACGTGAATTCGGTTTTGAAGGGGCTCGTGGCTAATTAATAACAGCCGATCAATTGGGTAAAAACCACGCGTGCCGTGGATTTTGACTATCTTTACATACTATCCTTTCGTGCCTTGGAAAGCACGTAAACTGTTGGTCCCGGCTATCATTCGGGGATCTCTGGAAGTAGTACCGGATCGACAGAATCCCGAAAGCTTGATAACCAATCTTACCAAGGGGTTTCATATTACCCAGATAGGCAGTCACTCCATGTAAAAAATGGTATTCAGCTGCATCCGGTTTCATTGAAAGCCCAGCTGTTAGGCAAAGGCTCGGGAGATGATGTTAATACCGTCTATCATTTTGGTGTGGATTCAATCGAGGTAGATACAGGAAACGCTGAAAATTTAAAAACCGTTAAGAATGACGTACGTATATTGGGGAGGCTTTATTTCAAAATTGATTGATGCGTCACTATTTGATAGACAGGGTAACGGATACATTGATGGTCACTGGAGAGTGTTAGGTAAATGTGGGAATGTTGTCAAAACATTTCAACTTACAAATGAATGAATGTGAAAAGTTCAATAAACAGCTCTTAATTATAACAAAATTTTGAGGTCATTCTTCATGCACACTTCATATCCTAAACATGCTAAAACTATACCAGCAGTAGGGATTACTAATAAATCAAGAAGCTTCCTATCTGATCCATTTTTTCTTAAGAGTATGTAGCCAAAACTAACTACGGGTGTGTAAATGAAAAATATTTCGGTAACTGTAAAACAAAAACAGTTTCTGTTAAGCTGCCAAGTCGTAGCTTTGTCTACTTGGCCAAGATACGGACATTCGACCCTCTTTCGTTCAGTGGGTCAATGTTTTTATTCACAACTCGCTATAGCCCTATAGATAGAAGTCGAACTAAGGTCTATTAAAAAATAATTAAAACACGCTATATTTAACTCTTGTTTTTTTTTGTTGTGACCTTGTATTTTGAGTTTAACAGTGTCATTGTATAAACTAGAGATGTTTTAGTATCATTTTTTATAGTTTTGCTTCATGCAATTCAAGATACGGCATGAGCTTAACATTGTAGATTTTAAGCACAATACAATACAGTATTAAGCTGCAACTTAAGCACATCAGCATGTTTGGATTTATCTTGAATTATTAACATTTAAAGTCTGTATTCAAGTTAATTACCTGTACTTACTTTATACGTCTCCTATTTACTTAATGTTCTTTCCAGTTTATCCAAAAGTGATGTTAATACATTTGAATCCGCTTCCTCTCTTAAATCAGACTGCACAAGATGAGTTGCCCTAGCAAAGCTGTGCTGTTTCGCAGATTACCGCTGTTCAGAACAATTGTAATGCCAGAATTCAGAGCCGCGGTATTTTTTATTAATCAAAATACTGCTCGTATTAAATTGAGTGCATTTCATGTGCTGCCTGGGGATTTTAACTTTATTTCTTTATTTTTATTAAACCAGGATTTACTGGTTTTATATTTTTCATGAGTGATTTATTTTTCGACGTGGCGTTCATGGAATACAAAATATAGGTGGTCGTTTAAAGCATAATGTATTTTATGTACAGTACAACCATGTGAAAATAATAGTAGCATTCACGTTTTTTTTGTATGAATGTTTCCATAGAATATACTTTTTGGTCAGCAACAATGCTGTATTTTAATTTGAGTTTAAGTAAAATTTCGGTAGAGTCTTCATTTGTATCAAATGTTGACAGTGATCACACATTTAAATATCGTACAGAGTGTGAATAGTCTCTGACCACGAATCAGCAGTAATTTAGTTAACAGCACACACAAATTTAATCATTCATAATTCAATAAGTATTCACCATTGAAACGATATTTATAAGCCATGCTGAAGGTCACACAATTTCACATTTGTCACAAAATACGCGTCATGTTAACATCACTTACTCCACAAAGGAAAAATGAAAAAAAAAAAAAACAAATATATATGAGGAAACCGCGGAACAAAAAAAAACGTTGCCATATTCAAAAGCTGGTATAAAAACATGAACGTAACGCTTGTAATATGATTAACATAATCTTGTAGCGGTGACTCACAAACTCTTAGATACATTCCGTATACGAGTAAGAGAAAATGATATATCGTAAAAGTTTCACAAAACACATCATGGTGTATAATGTTCTTGCTTATTTTCTGTTTTTGCATTTTCGTTCCTAACTTTTAATACGTTATGTTTGTTCTTCAAGCGAGACCTTTGGATTTCTTTAGTATCATTCCCTGTTTTGTTGTTTGATATAGTTTTTTGTGTTTCTTTTCCTTATTAGATGAAGGAACTATAGGGACAACTTCAATCAAGTTGTGAAAGGTCTCTTGATATTTTCCATCTAGAGAGGTAACTTCTGCTATTTCTCTAAAGTTATCATAAGCTATATACATTACAATAAATATGAGTCTATTCTGTATTAAAAGTACTATATTATAGATATATAAAGGGAAATACCAATGTTAGGTACATTATTATGCGCAGATGGTCTCACTAAAATGTATAATGCATGTATCTCCAGGCGATGCTGGCATACGGAGAATACTTTGTCAAGCTTCAAAAATATTAAAATATATACTTATACTGTAGGGAAGGAGTCAGTTGGTTAAGACCAACTAACTCTTTCCTTTTGGAACGAAGTTACTTATCACGCGTTGCGAAAGGGGGCTAGACAGAAAAAATTAAGACCAAAAGTTGTAACGACACTTTTTGCTATAGTTGTAAGCCGAGCGGCGTGCGCGTGTTTCTCTGTCTGTCTGTCTCTCTCTCTCTCTCTCTCTCATAGAAAGCAAGCCAGCTATTTTCGTTTCGTCTTTCTATTTCGCATTGAACAGTGTGGTGTCGCGACGATTATTTTTGTTGAGTGTATACAGGTTTTTTGTACATAATAAATAATAAAAATAATTTATTACAAATTTACAATTCCTTCACTAATTAATCGAAAGGAACTTCGTTCCATCCGGGTGTCTCTTGACACCTCTCAAGTTTTATTTTTTAATATACCGTTTATTTTCTTCTTCAGGTGATTGACATGCTTGCATTCAGTAACTAAACTCAAACTCAAAATTAAAGCATTTATTTCAAACAAATCAATTAATGGCACTTTTGAATTGCCAAGGGGTCAGTCAGTCAAATAGATCAAATAAAAAACAAAACAATTCAGAAATTAAATTACCATAAGCCGTGGCACCAAATAGATGACCAGTCCCTTCTGGCAGCGTCTAATCACGAATATGACGTATGGCATATTCAAATAAAGAATGCGTCTGTACGTCTGGCACAGTCAGCTTCACTACCAACTGTGCTGATTGGTCAATCTGATCTCGTAAAACGAATTTAAATATGAGACAACAAGAGGAACCCAGTTAGGTGATAATGATAGTTCAAATAATATTTACTTAAAATATATGTAGTCCTCCTTATCGATTTCGATAACAGTGACCCTTTGCAATTATAATTTCCTACTGTGTGCCCATAAATGACTCGCCAAACCGAATTTAGTTTTAAATACCCGGTCACAACTAATGCAATAGAGTTGGCCGGCAGAGTTTAAGGTTAACTTAGGTCTCTCTTTTCGTATTTGGCGTTTTTTTTTTACTTAAAATATAACTAATTTAAAATAATAATAATAACGTATGTACATGCATCATTAAATTCCGTCGCACTACTTTCAACAGGATAGTACCTAAAAGGCTGGCAGCATTGCCACGTTATATGGCAAAGCTGACAGTAGTAGTGACCTAGTGGTAACGGCCCTTACGAGTTCTAGGTCGTAGCTTTACTTTGTGTTAATAATATCATCACCACTGCTCTCAAAACAAGGAAGAGAAACATCGTGAGGAAACTGGTATGGCCTAGACCCAAACATTGGAAGATGTGTGACATCTAACGGCCGGCAATGGACCCGCGTGGTAGGTTACAGCCCACGCCCTGTCGAAGAGTGGAAGCCTGTATCCCAGCAGCGGGAACTATATAGGCTGGTCATGGTCAAAGCTGATTTATTGCCCAAAAAAATAGACCAGTCTACGCCACGGCCGGTCGGCCGCGTCGACAAACTTTTTAACCCTAGATAACTAAACTTTTTTCATTGTTACATGGTTACTAAACAATCGTCAAACCGACTACGCCAAATGAAAAGCATTTTTTGGAAAAAGTATTTATTAATCACATGAACTTCTGACATTAGTACATGCTTTGGATCATTATTAAACAAAAAATTATAAAAAGAGTTATAAAGAACTATTCCACACAGCCACAACATAATATCGATGTTCACCTAGATGTACACGAACACGAGAATCGGGGTTAGGTGGGTCGTCGAACGGACGAATGTTTAGTTATCAAGGGTTAATAATCAATTCAGCCGAAGAATAAAATTATATTACTTGAAGAGAGTGTGATTTTTGTCATGTGCCTTTTTGAAACTAAAATAATGACGACAATTTCGAAACCATCCAACCACCTAATTGGATAAAAAAGCCTTAAACTGTACAAAAAGGTTTTGGGCTTAACACGTTCTTTGTTCCTTTCAATTTCAATGAGGCTTGGCTGAGCAAAAACTGGTTTTATTCCTACACTTTTACTGACGCTTCAATTTCCACCATTTATGGTTCGAGTTCAGGAATAACAACGTTTTTGCGTTATTTTTCTTGTGAAAATTTCCTGGTATATTATTATTCAATATCACGTGTATTGAGTTCGTAAGTTTTCCGTTATATTTGAATTTTCTATATTGTTTTCTTATAAATGAGTCAACGTTGCTTAGGGCTATTGATACGTTATTGGGTTTGCTTTTATGGGATCTTTTGGATTGGATAGGGAAGTTAAAATAATAAAAGTTGGAGTAAAGAAATAATATGATTTAACATGAACCCCACAATTGATCAAATATCAATTGGTTAATTGAATGATAATGTTTTTATACTGATATTAGTTTCGTGAGGTCTGTTAGCAATACTGTCATAACTATGTGTGCTGTTTTTCTACTTTTATATTTTAACCCTTCTCTCTTTCTAATAAGAGCATTACCTTTCCTCATAATTGTGGGTATTTATATATATATATATATATTTACGTTTATTTGTATATTTTAGCTTTATGTAAATACATAAAGTTAAATAGTCTACATCTAAAGGGACGTAGACAAAGATCGTGAGAAACGAACGACAAGATAACAGATTGCAGAAAAATTTCTACGGTGCGATATCAAAATTAGAGAAACAAACTGTGTCTATTCTTCGTAGAAATGAAAGTGCCATGCTAAGCCTACATAAAACGGTATAAATCGTTCTAAGATCTGTAATTTTTTCTATTCTTCCGTGGACAAAACCCGTTTCTATGCTGGCATAGCATGACGTTCTATCTCTATTCGATCAAGAGTCAAAGTTCTTTCTATAGGGGTCATGCTACGCGTGCTGGTATAACTTTATTCCGTGTAAATAGTAAGAGGGTAGAGGTACAAGGTTATGATCTCATCAAAGTAAATTCCATTCATTAAAAGGCATACACAGTTTTACCTTTCAGAACATTCTCATTCATTAGTTAAAAATTGGTTGAAACTTCTCCACATATAAACACCTTGTAAAACTTTCAAACCGCATTATAAGCAAAGTAAATCCATAAACTCACCAGCGGAGTGTATTACACAATCTCACATGTTTACCGCATTCGGTTTACGTTATAATAATCTTATACTAAAGTGTAAACGTAGCCTTAACTTTTAGTTCTGGATTTATTTCACAAAGTTTGGCAAAAAGTGTTGAATAGGGATTCGTAATGGGGAACTCAGACGGCGCGGTGTGAGTGGTGGTAAAATTAAATATGATGTGTATGTGAAAAACAGAGGTACAGGAAATCTTTGTGGAAAAATGTTATGTTCATTTAACGAATAGTTGTATCAGGAAAAATTTGACTTGGTGTTAAGACAATATCATCATCATTCATCATTTCAGCCGTAAGACGTCCACTGCTGGACTTAGGCCTCCCCCAATTTGGGGGGCTTTGCCATAATCGCCACGCTTGGCATGCGGGTTGGCGATCGCAGTATGGTGGTAAAATGCATACAGAACGCTGCTGCCCATTCTCTAGTAAGTCCCTTAGTCGCCTTTTACGACACCCACGGGAAGAAATGGGGTGGTGTTATTCTTTACGTCCGGAACCACACGGTACACAATATACAAGTCTAAATTCATCCTAATTTTGGTAATCATGTATGATGCTTCAAAATGCAGAGTCAAATTAAATTAGGTAGCGAATTTTGACAGACTTTATTTCATGTGACAAACTGATGTCATACAGAAAGCGATCGAGGATTCTGAAACAAAAAATATCAAATACATTTCTTTTTGTTTTATCATATGTTTAGGGTTCGATACCGCTAGCAAAACTCCGCGTATTTATGCGCGGAGATTTATTTAATTTCACCCTATTTATGTACAGCATTTTTATGAAAGACGATTATCTGAGACTTTACTAATTGAAAGATAATTATAATTCTGGGAAAGGTGTTTCAGTAACGTCGCTCGTGATTTCGAATCAAACAGGAAACTTTCTGTTTTATTCCTAATTTATCTAATTTTACTACCAAAAATAGCGTGAAATTGGATTATCAAATTCATTTCATTCATTCAAACTTAATCAAATTCACGTAATACATGGCTAAATATTGGACATTTGGTGATCAAACATGCGGAATCGTTTCAAATTGCATGATCACAATATCTTTAATGTATTAATCGACACCGCTGCATTGGTACATGCATTTGAATTAATAATATTAACAAGGTAATTAAATCTCTGGTTGCATGGTAATCTCATGATCGATGTGAGTATTATTGAAACACAACTTAATATACCGTATTTTTTAATTCAAACACAGCTGTTGTATGTATACCGTGTTTTTTAACAGTGATGCAATTGACATCAATAGAGTCACAACATAAAATTTCACTCGCATTTATTTTGTACCAGCCACTTTATTGTTACCGACTTTTTTTTGTAGGTGGGAAATCATCAAATGACGTCTCCGGAGACTTTTACTGACAAAAACCCACCCATGATGTGTTCCTCCAGTTGCCTATATGCCAGGGCCATGGTAAGGTTTTTTGAACAAATCTCGAGAGCCGAGACCAACAGTATACCGTGCGTCTTGGTATATGAAGATGGTGAAGTTTTTTTTAAAGTTTTTTTTTGGATGGGAAATCATCAAATGACTTCTCCCGCTCTGGGTGGAGCGGGCTGACTAAAACCGACCCGTGTTCCTTCAGTTGCCCATGTGCCAGGGTCACGGTATCTCTTTCGAACAATCTCGCGGCCCTGGCAGAGAAGCTTAATATTATGATCGATCGAACCCGGCAGCTATTATTGCTTCCAGAGAAACAGAGCCGCAGGCTCCTCTTTCCTACTTTACCATAATGATTGATAAATTGGTCTCGTATTGACTCCTAACAAACAAACAATAAATTCGTTTCCATAACTTCGGTTCCAGGAAATCAATATCATTAAAGGTATTTACGTAATGACCATTGGAGGAAACATGAAAGAGAAACTCAGTAGATACAATAATAGAATACCGTCAGGAAAATGACAGATAGGCAATTATTCTTACTTATTTGTCAAGATGATATCATTGACAAATTAATTAAGGATAAGGTAGTATCGATGGTTATAATAATGTTAGGGATACGTATTATTTACTTTTTCAATAGAAGACTGTACTTATTTATTATTGAATCTCTAGAGCAGCCTTTCCCAAAGTGGGCGATAACGCCCAAAAAACTAAAGGAGTTAACGTTGTGTAGAGTCTACACACTGCTCCCATTATTTTGCTGGGTCTCTTACCACCCCCCTTTAGGCCTGCAGCGCCCACAAGGGGGCGTTATCGCCCACTTTGGGAAAGGCTGCTCTAGAGGATCATCATCTGCCTAGCCTTTTCCCAAGTATGTTGGGTCAGTTTCCAGTCTAACCGGATGCAGCTGAAAACCAGTATTTTATATGTAGCGACTGCCTATCAGACCTCAACAACAGAGTTACTGGGTAATGCGATACCCTTTAGTATGACTGGTTGTCAGACTTTCGGGGATTCTGAAGATCCACAATTGACAACCGGGACCAACGGCTTAGCGTGCTTTCCGAGGCACGGAGGGATCTTGGTATGTAAAGATGGTAACCCATCCATGATCCAACCACGGCAAGCGTAACTTAACCTGAACGAACGGTCCGTGCGGCTGTTATTATTTAACCACAAGTCCCTCTCAATCTCTAGAGGATGTGAAATGAAATGTAGGAGACATAGATGATTGCGTAACTTCTAAGCCTAATGTCTGAAGGGGTCTGCTAGGACAGATGCCTGCCAGGGTCACGAGATTGTTCGAAAGAGATACTGTGACCCTGGCACATGGGCAACTGAAGGAACACAGGCGTGTCAGTAAAAGTATGACACGCCTTCCCGCTCCGTCTACGAGCGGGAGACGTCATTTGATGATTTCCCATCCAAAAAAAAAGCCTAATGCCTGAGCAACACACGGAAAAAGAATATAAAAGAAACTAAATTCCAATAAAACTAAATGTTAAAACAACGATAAAGACCAGCTGGCTCTTTGTACATAAATATCAATACAACATACGAACAGTGATAAGTAGCTACTTGGCAACCAGCACATAGGACATAAACTATGGAAGCGATATAGATTTCTGGTGCCAAGACCACCAATTATGTTAACATTCGACCATTATCTGTCTAACCTTAATGGAATACCATTCCTGACAACAGGATACTGTGAAAGCAGAAGATATGGGAACGTGTAAACGTGGCAATCAAATCCCGTAATATGTAACCTTGAATGAATTCTAATAATCCGACCACTCTAATTAAAGTTCCTAGTTTATTATTTGTGGCCTCGAGTTGTAACTCAGGTCGTAACAGCTATGTGAACATAATTCAGCATTGCATATGTAAGCTGTCATACCTTTTATGCCGGGAGGCTTTTATTTTTGTAGCTATGTTTACATTATACATTTTTTTTTTGCTTTTGCTTGAGTATAGTTTTCATTTTATTTGTTGGTATATTGGGTTGGCTAGCTGGCATATAGCAAATTTTTTAATTTAATGTTTTGTGTCTCTTTACGTTTTACTACTTACCATTGTATAGAATCAAGTTCTTCTAACTGGACGGACGCCTGTGCTGCAGGGGAGTTTGTTGCGCCACTTCTTCCTAGCTAAACCACTAGGAAGTGGTGATGGGTGGGCGTTTAGGGGGACTGTCTTTTGTAACTTTGACGTTCAAAAAGTGCTGATCCTCAGCCTAATTTGAATAAATGATTTTTGATTTTGATTTTTAAGAAAATCTAATAGTTTCAAAAAGCTTAACAAAGGAGCTTGTTACTGACAAACATCAGTAAATGATGATAGTGTTACAGAGGCTAGTATCTAAATAATAAAAGCTGCACAGTTTATTTGGTCAGGTTAAGCTTCGGTTGCTGTGGTTGGTCCATGTATAAGTAAATATTTTTACATACCAAGACCCGTCCGTGCCTCGGAAAGCACGTTTGAAACATGTCCTGTCAAGTAAAGCGTCAACTATCGTTATAAGGTTACGCGCATCAAAATCAATTAAGAAATTGTCGATCATGAATATTTGATAGTCGTTGCGTGTCTTCAAAAGCCCGATAATCTGACAACCAGTCTTATCATGGAGTACCGTATTACTCAGTTACTGGGTTGTGGAGGTTAGATAGGCAGTCGCTTTATGTAAAACGGTGGTATTCAGATACAAAAGGTTATACTGGAAGCTAACCCCAACATGGTTGGGAAAAGGCTAGGCAGATAATTATTGTGTTACAAAGAAGACAGGGATATTGGTTATCATGGCAATATTGACATTTAGTTTAAATCTTTATGTAGATTATACTTTGTGAATGTGAGGACGTTGCAGGCCTTGTAGACTGTAGGCAATTTTGCATTTTATTAAGTACTTGGTACTATTTTGACAGTCCTACACTGTTCTCCCATACCTATTAATACTGTAATTTAAAACCATTGTAAAAGCCAATTATTTTGAAAAGAGTAACCGTGGAGTTTTTTGCCGGCTCTTCTCCATAGGAATCAACTATTTGGAGCCGTGCACCTAGCTTCTGACGTTTCATAAGTGCCCATGTTTGTTTATGTGAAATAAAAATATTTTGATTTGATTTGAAGACAACTTTAATGGCGAGGCCTATTCCACTGTGCCATTACGGTATGAGAGACAATAAATAAAATAATCCAGCAACTTGTATGAGTGCTTTGAAAGAAAACATAGTTTCCGCCAAATTATAGAACGTATTTGACGATATTTTAAAACACGTAGTTTGTAAAACCCTACCTCGTACAGAGAGAAAGCGAGAAACACATAACTCTACTTGACGGAACGCTAACAAACGCAATTTTTCATCTCTCATATTATTTTTCCAGTTAGGTACATATTATTCTTTTAACGTATATAGAAAATGGATGTGACAAGAGCATAGGTTTGCTTGAGGTTCTGAGAGTTTACAATTAAATTATATGAATTGAAAGTGCTTGGATTTGTTTCGCGTATGATATCTTTCTTGAGTTGTGCTTTGTTCTGTCGACTTGCCTGCTTGAGCCTTGGACTTATTTGTCATGCTGGAAGAACTGGCTCTAATCATTTGATTGTTTTATTTTTCCAAATGTTTCATTATGGTGATCTAGTCTTTCAGTGAATATTTTCACCATAAAATAATCAAATAATCAATTCTTCTTTACCCACTTCGTCAGACCACTTCAGCCAATTTGCCAGCTGATCCATTATTAATATCTAATCTGTTCCGCAAGGTGGCGCTCTTCTCATTAACATAAATCATGTTGAGACTTGATACCGCGGCTCCTAGCCAGTTTATGGACTGTATTGTGATGTGTCTGTGAGGTGTAAATTAACTCGGCTTTGCACAAGTATTACAAGGATTTTGTTTTTAATACCTTCAGGATTGGGGAGAAAAATATAGAACCTCTGAAGGCTCTCAATGGCTAGACACTGTCAAACCCAAGGTCTTATTAGAGACCATTATAGATCTTATAGATAAGGCCTTTAAATGGCCTAAAAATAATATTAATTAAAAACTGATAAATAAAAATCGAAGAGTTATGAAAACTTACATAATCCTTAAGGGGGCAAGCAGAGGTAAAACTATATAGTACACCTACATATCGCTGGTTATGTTTAAGTCCCATGTAATAGGTGCAAACCTGCTATCATCAGGTCGTAAACTCTGGGTTGCTTTTCAGAAATTCCAGTTCTAAAACATATTTTGCACAGGGAATCGAAACGACTTCATGCTCAGTAGTATTACCCACTAAAATAGCGGGAGTGTTTTAAGGTATCGATTTTATTTCTAAACACCAAATAAAACATAAATACCTTCAGTATAAATTCATCACATAATGAAACATAAAAGCACTGAATCAAAGGAATTTCCAGTAAAATGTCGTCAAATGGCTCAATGAAGT
The DNA here is from genome assembly GCA_947507805.1 of Aporophyla nigra. Lineage (NCBI taxonomy): Eukaryota > Metazoa > Arthropoda > Insecta > Lepidoptera > Noctuidae > Aporophyla > Aporophyla nigra. The sequence continues at coordinate 21,405,880 of OX382304.1, read as the reverse complement.
AGTACCTTAAGTAATAGCAAGGCATCAATCGCATTTTCCTGGAAAATGTACGCAAAGGAAGTAAGTAAAGTGCTTTTCCAGTACTAATTCTTGAGGTCTTATATGAAACCCATGTTGTAGAATTTCAAGAAATTATTAAAAGTCTTAATGGAATTTATGATCGAAAGTTCGACAAACGCTTCGGTTCAAGAAGAGTTTCGTAATTATTCCGTATTAAATATTTATTAATTTTCTATAGATAATCATTCGACCTCCGGGAACATTATTTTATTCAATATATTATAAGATATTTTTTTTTAGGTTAAGGTATGTGTCTTGCACATTACTATCGGTATCAGGTAACCCAGTAACTGGGTTGCAGAGGCTATATAGGCAGTCATCATCATCAACATCATTTCAGTCGAAAGATCCCCACAGATGGACATAGGCTTCCACAAGCCCCGCCACTTCGACTTCTCGCATCCAGCGGATTCCTGCAGCCTTCACAAGGTCATCGGTTCACATTGTGAGAGGCCTACCAACTCTGCGTCTTCCAGTAGGCAGTCGCTCCAAGTAAAATACCGTTTTTTTTTGGTGGGTGGGAAATCATCAAATGACGTCTGCCGCTCTTGGGCGGAGCGGGAGGGCGTGTCGGACTTTTACTGATTAAAACCCACCCGTGTTCCTTCAGTTGCCTATATGCCAGAGGCAAGGTAACTCTTTCGAACAGATCTCACGATCCTAGAAGGAAAATACTGGCATTCAGTTACATTTCGTTATACTGGAAGCCGACTACAATATAGCTGGAAAAAACCTGAGACGATTGACTATTGTTTTGTATAATTTTTTTTGTGGGTGGGAAATCATGACATCATACTCATCGTGTCAGACTTTTCAAATCAAATCAAATCAAAAGTCATTTATTCAAACTAGGCTGAGAGTCAGCACTTTTTGAACGTCAAAGTTACATGAGACAGTCCCCCAAAAACGCCCACCCTTCGACACTTCCTAGTGCTTTAGCTGGGAAGAAGAAGTGGCGGAACAAACTCCCCAGCAGCACAGCTGTCTGTTAAGTTAGAAGAACTTGATTCTATACAGTATTATGTAAGTAATTAATAGTTTAAAACAAAACAAAACATACATCAAATTATGCGTCATATGTCAGCTAGCACACGCCAATATTCGAACAAAACATTAAAAAACTAAACTCAAGCTGAATTAATAAAATCATAAATAGAACTTAAAACCTAAATAAGAGCCTCCGGGTATAAAGGGCGTGCCCGCTTACATACACAACGATGAGGAAAGCTAATTCTGATTCTGGTTGAAAGAACATAAACATTGAGTTAATTACAGCGACCAACTATTCTTATCGTTTAAGAAGTCGTTGATAGAATAGTATGCCTTTGAACAAAGGTTGGATTTTACTTTAGCTTTAAACTCATTAAACTGCAAATCTATGAAAGCAGAGGGAAGCTTGTTGAAAAAGGTAATACCAAGACCAACAAATGAATTATGAACCTTATGAAGCCGGTGAAAGGACTTTTACTGACTAAAATCCACCCGTATTGCTTCAGTTGCTCATATGCCAGGGCCACGGTATCTCTTTCGAACAAATCTCGCGACCCTGGCAGGCATCGGTCCTAGATTGAAGGGGTCCGCCTTTCAATAATGCTGACATCTATTTAAGCTCACGTGGAACACTACGCGCCGTACACTTCGCACGTTACTAAACATTATTTTTGCTGGAACGGCTTAAATCAAACGAGAGAACGTACGCTGTAATCGCACTAGCTCAGTCGGGAGCCCGATGCTTGGTTAATACCCGTTCAAGTCTTCCGAGAGCCAATAATTTTTATGCATAGTCTTTCCGCGTCGTGTCTATCACTCATGCCCAAGTTATCGAGGGACCAATGGCGTTACTTTTCTCTCATAAAGTGCATCCTTACTTATATTTCCTCAATGGAATCGAAATTAAACTTTCTTTTTTTGGCAATGACAACAGGTCAACCTATGAGGTTGTCGGCTGGTTAACTGGACTTGCCTGTGGTTACCTTAATAAATTAAGGCCTCCAGCTAGGGCTTAAATAGTTTAAATTAGAGTGACTGCTCGCTAAGTGCACCTTCTGTGGGGTGCGAACATCGGCTTAGGGCATCGCTGGTAGAGCGAAGCAAGGGACGGGCTAGATTAGTATGGTCGAAATATATCCAGATATTTCCAAATAATATCGAGACTGCAGTAAACAATAAAAAGTTCTAATAAAATTGCGATCTGTCAAATATTTTTCTTTAAATTGTTATTTAAATTTTCACATTTATAAGCATTCATTTTAAACGTTTTTCTGTGTAAAACTCAACAATACTCTCAGTATCTCATGCCACTGTAATACCTGAGTAAAATAGAGTAGTTAGCTGCTCCAATGATTCTGCAATACGTATATCATGAATTTTAATAAAAAAATAAATTGAGCAGCCACTTGCTTCAGTGCATTTTTTACTTATATCTCGCGCTTGAAAATATGCTTGAAAAGGACTGTGATTACACTTCATTGAGCAATTTTGCACAAGAAAAAGCTTTAAAGAAAGAGTTTATATGTTAAATTTGCTATTGGCCAAAAAATCAGAAGATTTTGGAAAACGATTTAGAGTATTACAAAATTATAAATAGTAGTACAGTTGACCGGTGCGTCATTGGTAACAAAAGCAGTGCTTAAACTGGTTTTGGCTTTTTATTCGATTTAACTTCAACTATGTTCGTCGACCTGTTTACTTGCCTCTTTTGGTGACTGCACACTCGCCCTGATTTATATAATTTCTCTCGGTCTGATTCATGTACAAAAAAAAATTAAGAACCCGCCGTAAATAACACTTCTTGCTATTTTAGGAGACGATATATACATAATCGCATTTGACTGCTTAATCATGCAATACTAATCTTCATACGACAACTATATCAGTATAATGAAAGGGTAGCCTATTCTGGGAAGTCTATTTTAATACAAGATATAGCAAACAATACATCTTGATTGGAAATTCTTGACTCAATATAGATAGAAAGGACTTTGGTATTACCTACAACTACTTTGCTAATTGATATTACTAAGTCTACATTTCATCATCATCATCATCATAATTTCAGCCGAAAGACGTCTACTGCTGGACATAGGCCTCCCCTAAGCACCGCCACTTCGACCTGTTCTGTGCCTCTCCCATCCAACTTATTCCTGCGGCCTTCACCAGGTCTTCGGTCTACATTTACACGGATGTAATATAATGTCGTGGCAAGATTTTTTTCCAACTAAGTTAGAGTCGGCTTTCAGACTAACCAAAACCAGCTGAGTTTCCTCAACCTCAACAACCCTGTTACTGGGTTACCCCTTGGCAAGACTGGTGGTCAGACTTTAAGGCTTCTGAGGACCCGTAACGATTGTCAAAGATGTACAAATAACAGCCGAGACCAATGGCTTAAAATGCTTTCCGAGGCACGTAGCGGTAAGGATATTTAAAGATGTTCACTTGCTCACGCACCAACTGCAGCCATCGTAGTTTAACCTGATCGATCGACCGGATAATCATAATCATCATCATTTCAGCCGAAAGACGTCCACTGCTGGACATAGGCCTCCCCCAAGCACCGCCACTTCGACTTGTTCTAGGCTTCTCGAATCCAATGTATTCCTGCGGCCTACACCAGGTCATCGGTCCATCGGATAATACTTAAACACAAACAATCAACAGCCAATGAAAAAATTAAGCTAAAAAAGTCTCGTAAGGTCGAAAAATCAAAGTGTTCTGCCAATAGATCGATGAAAGTAATTGGTTTATAGGATGAAAGGTAACTGTAGCCTATCCGAATGATATAACACCCTTGGTTACCATCTACGGAGCGAAATGCCAATTCATTGCCTTTAACGGCACTGAACATGTGATTATAGGTCTACAGCCATGTCATAAAGATTTGCAATGGCTTGTTTCTGCACAATTTTATCGTTACATGGATACTTCTTCTTGACTTATCAGTATTACTCCTACAACTCCTGTTTCCTCAGTCACTTTTACGATACTTCTGAACCTTTTTTACAGTCAAAGCTTTCGTCAATACAATATTCTTTTCCCGAAAAATATTTCTCTGACATTGCTACCTCCTATCTACATTTTAGACCGTACTCTCGTTTATCCAAAAGGATCATTACTATCGTGCAAAACGCTACTGTAACGTAAACTTTACTAACCTTTCTAAAAAGCGTGGAAATACATGTAAAAATTCTCTCTAGCCTTTAGCACGTCATGTTACTCTAGTGCTAATATATGAGTCTGCCTTTAGGTTTATTTTACTAGAAAAAATCTCTAAGTAACGGCGTGCGAAAATCGCTTTGAGACTCAACGCCAAAGACTGTGATTTTGTTTTTGGAATCTGTATGTGATGTGAACTGCTATTGGAATATATATTACATCAAAACTCTTTCGCAAAGTTTCCCCAAAAATAAATCGCTGCATAGCTGCTTAGAGATTTAGTTTTTGGGGAGACTTTTGGGAGATTTTTTTATGTAAAACTAAGTGTAAAGTACAATTATTACTTGGAATTCTAAGATTCTTAAATTATGATAGCGAATTCAAGGCTTCTGAATGTAATCAGATTCAAATGTATAATTACGAATGTGGAGTCTCCAAGCGAGAAACGTTATAACTTCTTGTAGGCATTTCTTCTTCTAATATACAATTCATAGAATTAATTTAAAGAAGCTGAATTTCCAAATTACCTTTCATTATTATATTTTTCTTTCCCTGTCCCACTCGAAACTAAAATATATTATGTAGGTACCTGTATTAAACTTTTAAAGTACGGACTTCATAAACGTATAACTTTGAAGGCCACGTTCTAGCCGTGTTTAATCGACAGGTTACAAGTTTATGGAATTAAGGAAAACACACGAGTCTGTTTCTGTTCTGTATACCTACCTTATTATAACCATGTTAAATCAGTAGAATATTATTAGCCCTTCTTATAAGTCCGTGCCTTGTTTCCTCGAAGGTGCTCCTATAGTATGCGAATTTCCATGTAAATATTGTTACGTAGATCGTAAAGTCTAGAAACATCGCGCTAAATCCATCTCAGAAAGGGACAACATTACGTAAATCGAAAAGTCTAGAAACGTCACGCTAATTCCATCTAAGGATGGGGCAGTGTTGAAACTTCTAGATACGACACGCTAACGCCATCTGTTATCAAGTAGCAAGTACTACGAACAATTGTACGTAGACGCCACCGCCATCTATTGGCGAATAGCGGGATTTAACAGTAAATAGATGTCTGTGGAAGTTACTCGAAGTTTCTACGCTACTAGTAAACTATGGAAAAGTGTTGAAGGTTCGCGAATGTTCTGCTTGGGATATAAATAGCGGATTGTCGGGCCGACGGGCAGTTCGATTTCGGAAGCGAGCGAATACGAATCAAGCGATACAGTACAAGCGAAACAAGTGACTCTGTTTGACTATTGCGATATTGTGATTGTTTAATTAAACTGTGGTGTGTTTCGATAATTTTGGCTAAATTAATTTATCCCGAAACCCAGCTCGTAACAATATGGACGAACCTATTGTTTTCAATCGGGAACTAATCCAAACTCCGGGTTGCTTCTGAGAAATTCCATATAGAAAAACCCTGTCACACTTTTCCCGACCACTTTTCCACGTACCTTGTGGTGCCGGACGTAAAGAATTACACCACCCCATTTCTTCCCGTGGGTGTCGCTTTTAACTAAAGGACTTACTAGGGAATGGGCAGCAGCGTTCTCTATGCATTTTATCACCAAACTGCGATCGCCAAGCCGCCTGCCCAGCGTGGCAATTATGGCAAATCCCCCCAAAAAATGTACCGGTAAAATTGGCGGTGCATGGAGGAGGCTCATGTCCAGCAGTGGACTTCTTACGGCTGAAATGATGATGATGATGATGACTTTTCGCGACCAGGGAATCGAATCCAGGAATGAGCATGGGCTCATTTTGCAGTTACCATGGCCCTGACACAGGCAACTGAAGGAACACGAGTGGGTGTTAGATAAAGTCTGACACGCCCTCCTGCTCCGTTCAGAGCGGAAGACGTCATTTGATGATTTCCCATCCATACGTCATGGTCAGCAGTATTGCTTTCGACCACTAGACCGTGTTTGACAGTAGTCTTCTTTTTAGGGATCTAAACACAAAATGATCAGCTCATGTGGCAATATTTATATCCGATATAATTATATAATCAAAGATTCCTAAAGATAATTATATCTTCAAGAAAGTCATACATTTAATCCTTAAACACATGTTTAGTTTAATTCAGTATAACGATTTCTATTACAAGATTTCTCTTTATTCAGAGTTAACGAACCAAATTCTATGGAAATGGGATTTTCCTTTGGAAGGTTTCAGATGTGTTTCATAAAATTTGCTTGTACAACATCCTTGAAAGCCAAAAAGAGAGATCATTGGCTTACTACAGTGTAAGTCCTGATAATATTTAAGCATTTACCTACTCCAACTTTGTATCCTTAATTTTTGTATCCTCTACTCTAGCTGACAATACCGACGTGTTGGGTATAGATATTAAAAACAAATGAAATAAAAAAAAAAACATCATTCTATGAGCGCAGGTCAATGCCCGTAATCGACCAGCTGTTTATTAATTTTTTGAGGAACATAGATATTTTTAACTAATTTCCAATAACCAAATCAAAGTCTTTTGGTTGTCTTAATGTACATGTCAATGATATTTAAAAATTTGTGGTGGAATGATGAGAAAAACTTTTTTTCTTTTTTATTTCATTCATTTTTCATAGCCTAACACGTGGAAAAGTATTGGAAGCAAATTTAATTTGACCATGCATATACTGGCAGGAACATCGACGTGCAACATGCTACCGTAAATTTAGTACATGATTCTAAGCCCCCTGCGTTGAAATTTTTCGTCTGTTATTAGAAAAAAAAAATCCTTTTCATACAATTTGACCACGTAGGTATTGAACTTTTGTTTTAGTATTTTCTTTTGCTCACCGACGAAAAATTTCTACGCTAGGAGGAATTCAATACATACCTGATTCTCATCTGCTGAATTGTTTGTAAGAGTCCACGCCTGTCATCCATGGTAAGAGTTTACGCATCGATGTCCCAGCCTTTTTGTATTAAACAATCGCAGAACAGTCGAATAATATATTCTTAAAGACGTCACTCTGACGCTGTCATCTATCAAACAATTCGTAGAAATAGAGCTATGTTTTAAATACGTGTAGCGGTATTCGTACTTGTTTGTAAGTAAGTTTTCTAAGCGCCTGAAAGCTCCAAATATGGGTAAGTGGAAACCAACCGTTCTCTTGTACGCAATGTATTCTGCCAATCAAAGGACACAGGCGAGGTTTTCAGACGGCACTAAGTCAGGTCTAACGAACCAAACAGTATGGAAATTTGGCCTGCCTTTGAGGCTTCGTTTACACATTTTGAAAACGAATCGAGTTTCAAGTCGTACTGTTCCGTTTTCCTTGAGATTTTGGCTTTCGTTTCCACTTTTTTTTTTTGAATTATCGTTTTTATTTCCATGTTATTGCACCAGTTTTGGTGCCAAAAACGACTTTTTTATGGGATAAGTATTTTAAGAGACGTGCTGTTTTAAATAAAGTTTATTTTTGTCTGGTATTATTGGGTTCTTAGCTGTACATAATAATATTATGAGGTTTCTAGAACATGACATAAGTAGCAATTGCTTTCATGTTTAATTGGGGCAATGTGGGCGGTGTACATACATAGACGACCTTGGAAGAAATCAGGAAGAAAAGGTCACACAAAATAATGAGGAAAAGTATTATGCAAGAAAGAAGCTTAATTGACTGGCCTGTTAGTCTAGTGGTTAGTGACCCTGACTGCTAAGACTGAGGTCGTGGGTTCGATTCCCACCCAGGACAAATGTTAGTGTGATGAGCACAATCATTTGTTCTGTGTCTGGGTGTAATTTATCTATAATATGTATGTATTTAGAAATATATAAGTATGTTTATCAGTTGTCTGGTTGCCATAGTACAGGCTCTGTCTAGTTTGGGATCAGATAACGTTGTGTTGGTTGTCCCAAGATATTATTATATTATTATTAATTCCAAAAATATATGAATGTAATTCAACTTGCTCTAATTCTCATATTATATCCACTCTTATCCACTTGGAAACACCCCAACAAAAAAGATTTCATTATTACTATTAAAGCATAATATTTTTTCATAAAAAAACTACCTACTTAGATGCGACAGCAATAAATTACTTTACGTTACACACCAGAGGTTACCATCGGTCTCCAGTCGAGACAAATTATACAAAACGAGTCATTAATAAGAGGTCAAGGTTAGGGAAGATGAAAAGCGAAAGATACAATTGTAAGAAAAATGAAGACTTTTTTTCTGTAATTATTTTCACCAGAATGATTTCTGTTCGAACAAAAGAATTCGTTGGATTTACGGAGGAGGTTTTGCTCGGAAATCTTTCTGGACATTTTCAAATAGAGTATTGCCTGGAGTGCGAAGTTATCCTTTTTTTACTGGAGCAAATCGTGTTTTGGTCGCGTTGGTTGGTTAAATACGCCTTTGTTTTTGCTCAGTGCAAAACTAACTGGCTCATACTAAAATTACTATTCCATTTTTCATAAAAAAATATTTTATAGCGCGCAGAGGTTTTGCATACTAATCTGATTCGCATTTTGTGATTACTATACGTTTTAATTTAGAATAGAGATAAACCTCATAGATGAAAAATAGAAAACCGTATTGTATATAATATTTAAAACAGAATTTATATTTAGGACCGCGCAAGCAACCGCAGAATATAAATTTTTAACGTGTTAAGAACTGTGATAAATAGCAGCACTTGGCACCTGGCACTAGACATAAACTATCTGCGCCACGTGGATGCTACGAGTTTCTAGCATTCACCACAATTACCTACATATTATACCTTTCTGCTCGTATTAAATTTAGGATCCTTTATAATCTTGAAAGGGTATTTTATTATACTTTTTAACATTCTGCCGTTAAGATTAATATCTGGTTTAGTTCACGTCACGAAAAATTACAGACTTTTTGTACTATTCTTATAATTTTTTCATTGTTACCTACAAATTGTACCTATAAAAGGCTCCAATATTTTTTTATGGTGCAATTTTCTTCAATGCTATACAACTAACAAAGAACCTAGATATATCATTACCTCTTCATCATTAGCAGCCTATAATGTTCCCACTGCTGGCCTCCTTTCGGTGTTTCACCCCGCAGGCCCAGTACGGGTTGGTAGATGTCACATGTCTTCGAATTTTTGGTTCTAAGAAATGGCGGATTCCTCACGATGTTTTCCTTCACCGTTTTGAGAGCAGTGGTGATGAAATAATTTACACAAAGAATGATAATAATAATAATATCTTAGGACAACCAACACAACGTTATCTGATCCCAAACTAGGCTGAGCCTGTACTATGGCAACCAGACAACTGATAAACATACTTATATGGTATATTGCAAAATACATGCATATTATAGATAAATTACACTCAGACACATAACAAATGATTGTGCTCATTACACAAAGATTTGTCCTGGGTGGGAATCGAACCCACGACCTCAGTCTTAGCAGTCAGGGTCACTAACCACTAGACTAACAGGCCAGTTGAATGATGATTGATGATTGTATCTTTTTTTATCATTACCTACTGAAACTTTTCCATACTAATATTATAAATAAGGAAGTAACTCTGTCTTTATGTTTGACTGTTATTAAGTATATAACCTGGATTAAATACGTAGGATATAGGACTTTTTATCCCGGTAAACGCACACGAAGTTCAGAGTAACCAGTAATGTTCTTCGCTAAGTAACTTCGAACACAGATCTATTTAAAATTTGACCACAGCACCTAGACGTGTGAGCTGTGGGCACTGCACGTTACCACACCGAGTTTCGGCTGAAACTCCGTAATTTGTTTCAGTCTTGTTCCGACATGGAATCCTGCGCTAGCGGAGTAATATAGTAAAATCAATTATCACTTCTTTCTGTTGCTATACAGTATACACCGAGGTTTCAGTTTAATCCAGTGGAACTGATAAAGTTTTTAGTGCAGATGAAAACAGGGCAGTGGTCAAGTCTGTTTTGGTAGCGTTCAGATTATATTTAGGAATAATTTTATAGCTGTTGTCTGTCACTTCGTCTGCGTATATTTTGTATGTCATCATTTTTCATACTGCAGTGAAAGTGCTAACTTTTATAAAGAACACGTTAATCAAGTGTCTTCCCCTTAACTGTCAGTGAATAAGAAAGACGTTATTGGACGATTTCTTAGTTGTATAGTTACACTTAGCAGTTTAAGTTATATTTAAATTACTTATTAGCTCATAGGCTAGATTGTAATGTGAATAAAGTATCATCTATTGTGATACTTTATTTAGCAAAAAAAAAACATTTTTCATACAAAGACCCAGGATAAGTCCTCTTCCTGGTCCCAGAATATCTATCTGTCATATTTTACCAGCTTTTCCCCGCGTCTTCGCCTACATGAAGTTCGGAATCAATCGCACGGGAATGTGTTACCAGGATAAAAAGTACTCTGTATCTGAATCCAGGTCCTGGTATAACTGTGTGCGAAGCCATCGATATTTCTTTAGTCTCTCTCACTGATAGAGCATGTAGTCCAAAATGCAGAAATTTACTGACGGATTGATTGAAATAACAACATCAAAGGCTTTGTAAAACTGCAAGCCCAGTTCTGAGATACAGTGTGGTTTCATATCCCACTCAAATGTAATAACTGCGACTCAAGTGCCAATTGCAGTCAAGGATAACTGACAGTCGATTAAGTTCGGGTAACAGGAAATCTATACAAAGGTAGGTACTAGGTACAGTTACGGATGCCTGGTTCCAATGCGCCTTGACGTATGACGTATCGTGTGTAATGCTATCGATATTGCAACTCAAATGATGCAAACCATCAAATGCAGTAAGCGTATAAACGATACTATGCAGCTTATTTTTCTAAGATTTGAAGCTGAATAAAGTAATAATAAATAAATTGGAATAAGGGAAAAATAATAATTACGATGATAATGAAAGTTGTCATCAAAGTTTTAAGCCAAATGTCATTATCTGAAAACAACATTTAAAACTTAACAAATTATCTTATCAGAAAGTTGACCCGCTGAAGTGAGTAAAATAACAATCTTTCCAAAGTGTATAAATAGAAGGCGAAGTCTTCATAATAAACCGAAGGAATCGAGTTAGAAAGTTTATGATGTTTTGACAAACAGTCAGTTCACATCAGTTGACAAAAAATAAACAAACAAGTTTCTACAACGCTCGATAATTTGGTGAGAGAGGTGGTCGAGTAAAACATTGTTACTCTTTGCCTAGAAAATGTAGATGTGGAAATTTTGAATAAAGGTTCCTTTTAATTTGATAATTTTAGTTAATATTAAGATTTTCGTCCATAGTAATATAAGACCAAATTTCTGAACTTACAACGATCCCAAACAAGAAACTTATAGTAAATAAAAGCAAGCTTAAAGGCAATGTTACATAAATTTCTGCTTTGCCAGTCTACGCTGATTAAACGCAGAGTAAACGCGTCGTCAACGTGGCGTCAACGAGGCGTCAACGCGGCGTACACATAGCTCCAACTAACGCCACAAGCGTAACACTTAGTCCTGGAGCAAACCACAATAGCCTGCATTTAATCAACATCATTTAAATCCACAATACAACTGAATACTTCATCACTTGAACACTCAATATGTATAATTAATTACCTCCTGGGTGGTACGGGCGATCTGTTAGGATTAGTTTCCCAACAGTTTGTCAATGTCAGTAGCAAGTTACCAACTAACTTGAACTAGTATCGTGGTGATTGCTGACGTCAAACATAATGCTCGTCATCGTTGGTATAGGGCACTTGAATTGTTGAATAATATTTTAGACTAATTAGTGTGATTTGTTTTGTGTTTAATGTGTGCGTTGTTGGGAATTTTGTCATGTCAGTCTCTATATTAGGTCTGCCTGAGACGCACTTTACGCTCTTTCTCAATAGTGGACTTAGCCGGTACGCTCGGATCGTTGACGCTGAATCGGGTATACGCTGGTCCAGACGGACGGTGACGCTGAATCGTGTATTCTCGGCTCACGTCGTAAGTTTCTATTTAACAACCACACGATAGAAGTTTTAACACACTTCACGCAACCATTCTTTTTCAGTTTTTTTGGGTTGCAAACATAACAGTAATAAGTGATTACTGATGCGAAGGACATACCCGTGGGGTGATGTTTGACATCTGCGCAGGCGAAGCCGCTAGGAAAAACTAGTTCGCAGATGTGAAAGTTTGGATGTTTGATGCTCAACCACGCAAAAATGGCTGAACGGATTTGGATAAAACTTGTGTTACAGATAGATTATAGCCTGGATTAATACATACAATACTTTTTTATCCCGGTAATCCGTACTTGTGGATTAACGTGGGTGAACCGCTAGCAATAGCTAGTTAATAAAGAGAGCTCGTAGGTTAAGTTGCCACTACAGACATGAAAAGATATAATCTCATATGCTTTGAACTACTAGAACACCGATGAGTCAAATTACAACACAACAACTGCTTGGCGGCAGTAATAGATAATCTGGTACTATTTTCCTAGATGAGCACTTTAACAAAAGAATTGACTTTTGTATACTACATTATAGTTTTTCGTCTGCTGTCATTTCGGACAGTTTTAATATTTCTACATTCCTTATTAAATGAAAACTATCTTCAAGAATGATCTCCAATTCTCTTTTCATTTTTGGAAGAAACTTAAAACAGTTTTTATGTTTCATATTTTAAAAGCGATGCTCGAATATTCCTCATAAAACTGAGTTCCAATAGCTATAGTACTACTCTTACTAACTTTGAATTTACACTTTCTTTAGCTTATTTATTCGAAATTAAATTTCATTGTAATAACTTATTTACATTCAACTTAGTTCAGAGTAAAATATTGTTGAAACTGAAATAATGAAGTAACACAAAGTCTATTTTAGTTACGAACTCATTTTGTAAAATTGCGAACAAAAGCAAACATACTTTTTGAGCCGTTCTCATAAATTATTCTTATGAAAGAGTTGAAATTAGTGCAAAAATATCATTCATTTTGTTATTCATTCCGGAAATTTCATTAAATTGTTGATTTTCAATAAATAAGGGCGTACTACAATTACTGCTTATAACAAAAAGGCATTATTTATAGAAATCATAACGCGAAAATCACCTTACAAATTAATATTACATACTTAATATCCATTTTCGTACGAAAAAGCACAAAATTTTGCCTTTCCAGGCATTCAAGTACCCACTATGAAACAAAACACGAATTATATCCCACAAAACAATACGTTGCCTCTTTTCTTTAGAATAACACAATAACGCTGATGCCAGAAGCGTAATGAATATCAAAAGTATTGGAAATTTCTCGAAGCCCTTCATTTTAATAACACCCATTTGAGGGCTCGTTCGACCCAAAAGGATTTTGTTTATAGCCCATTAATGAATTTCGTTCAAGAATCATTGCGAACAGACCTTTCATACCTTAATTTGTAAAGGTATTGGATATTAAGCGGTGATCGTCTTTTGTATGCCGAGCTCGTATTGTTTGTGGTAAGCGGATCCATGGGTAAGTTTTGCTTAAGCGAGCGACTTTTCGGGACGTACGTATTACGTGGGAATGGGTATGAGTTTTTACTCACAGCTTATGGTTTTATGTGTCTGGAGTATCGGTTTAAATACACAGGAAAAATGCCAAAAAAGATGCAGGACAAATAAATTGAACTTTTTACTGACTTTTTATAGAAATAGAGCCCTGAGTAAGTGTAACGCGAAATATAAAACTGTAACGGAGTTTTTTATTTCCACTTGATTAGAGGCAGTGGAGGAAACTGAGACTACATATGGTTTAATGCTTAAAACAATAATTTCAAACACTCATCAGCCACAAAATTAATTAAAGCAAAAAAATGTTATAGAATGGGGTGCTCTTGCTCTAATACAACTTATTGAATACCTAATATATTTAACATCTAAGTAAAAACTTATAGATGGGTACCCAAATGCATCTAATCGTAATTAGGCGATAATCTCAAACTATAAACTGATTTATACGTATTACAGGGTAAGGAAAATAACACGTAACACATTGTATCATTTAAAGGTACACCATACACCTCATTTATTTCATAGGCACACCTTTTAATATAATTGACTCTAGTTACCCATTCCAAAGAGTAATCGCGGTTGGAGAAGAACGGACAAGAAACTCCATCGCTACTCTTTAATAAATGTTTTACAATGTTATAAGTACCTACTTAATATTTAAGATATTATAGCAACAGAACTTACATGAAGTGGTGGTCATCAATGTACCTTACATTGCTGACCACTCATAATACGTCCGTTTTCGATGCTGGCCCCGAGTAAATAGGCCGAGTGCAACCCCGTGTTTTCAACCGTTGTCTCAGAACCTCGTTATTTCAAAACTAGTGTTGCCAGTATTTATCCATCAAAAGTCCCAGTAATCGACTTAGACAATATAACAATTTAGTATATTATTTTAAAACCTAAAAAAACATAAATACTAATAAAAATCTAACACGTAATCGCACAATCTATTCAAAATTGGCATCATGAAACCCATCAGACGAATCCGTTTGCACAAAAAAATAAAATCCCCTATCAAAACCTCACATCTAATGGAATATGATGCAGTGATTCCGGAGTTTCCCTCCCCGTCAAAACCACGCTATGATGGATGATCGGTCCATTCATAATGTTATTAGTTCAATTGTAACGTGAGGGTAGATGAATTAATTTGTGGAGTTCGTTTATGTCGATGATGTGGTCGTTTTTGGATATCACTTTTCTTGTTTTTTGTAGTTTCAGCGGCCTGGATTATGTTTTATCGAGAGAAAGCTTGTGTAGCAGCAGTGAGAATATTATAGGTTGATTGTGCCTATGCTACGTAAGGAGAGTGAACCTGTAAAATCGAAAATGTTTTCATGAATAATCTATACTTATATTATAAAGCTGAAGAGTTTGTTTGTTTGAACGCGGTAATCTCAGGAACTACTGGTCCGAATTGAAAAAAATATTTTTGTGTTGAGTAGCTTATTTATCGAGAAAGGCTATAAGCTATATAACATCACGCTACAACTAAGAGGAGCGGAGCAGTAGTGAAAAATGTTGCACAAACGGGGAAAATCGCACGGACAGGCGATTCGACGCGACGGGAAGGGTCGCGGAAACAAGAAATTTAACGCGAATGACGTCGCGGACAGAAGCTAGTAATGATTATAAGTAGACAATTATTGAGCAGAAGAAACATTTGTTTTTCTATCAGCTATTGCAGCTGAGTTTTGTCCTTATTTTTAGAAATAGATATCGGAAAACTGACTCATGACCTTCTTTCAAAAAAAAGCACGACCATTAAACCAAGCCAGCCTATCATAATAAAAACAATTTAGCTCTTAACAGAGACACTCAAAGGCTGTCAAGTTCCAATGTACTTACTTAAACTGTACTTAACAGTAATTTCTACTGTCAATTTAAAAGTTTTGGATTGTTAATGATTCTCCATTTACATTGTTCTGTCAATCACTGTTTAAGTGTTGTTGTTAGAAGTTTTAGTGATCATTGTCTAATCATGAATAAAAAGAAAGATATAAACATCGTTAACCCAATACCCTACTATTCTTATATTATTAACACTTTGGACGAGATTTATGGATCGCATTTTGACTTACATTTAAACGCCGCATCCGCAATGAACATTATTCATATGTGACGATTGTACACAGTTGCTTAAAATAAGGTTCATATTTGTATGGAATAATTGGTTAACTTAGCCAAGTAAAGTCAGTGGCCGCTCTAAACTCTTTTGAAGAAAAATTGAATTTTTATTTGTATGTCTGTGTATCAACTCAGCCTATCGCAGTCCACTGCTGGACATAGGCCTCCCTCATGCTGAACATCCTGTCCTCCGCCTTCCGCATCCAGTCTGCCCCAGCCATGGAGTTACCGACATAGCTTGCAGAGTAAGCATGCTGAAGTGGCAGTGGGCTGGCCATGTCTGTTGAAGGACCGATGGCCGATGGAGCAGACGAGTCCTGGAGTGGAGACAAGCGTAGTGTGGGACGCCCCCCAGCTAGATGGACCGACGACCATAAAAAGGTGGCTGTCTGTGTATGATTAAACAAAATTAAAAAATTGTTAGAATGTTTATTGTTTTAATGGTTTTATATCGTAAATCACGATTCAATGAATAAACTGTACAATAAGACACAAACCATTTATTTCAAATAAACCAATTACAAGCACTTTTGAATTATCACGGGGTCGGTCAGTCAGAAAAAATAAGCTATTTGCCCATTTCAAAGCGTGGTAGGTTTCCATGAAGAGCAACTCACTCTCAATAAATTGTTTCAAAAATTGCTTCCATTATATTATACCTACTTATTGAAATTAGTAATGTGTGAATGTGACGAAAAAAAACGTGCACTGTAAAGAGGCTATAATTAAAAAAAACTTTAGAGGTGTCAAGGGACACCCGGATGGAACGAAGTTCCTTTCCAGGATTCATAATAGTTATAATTTTTTACACGCTTTATATTAGCTTCACTTGTATGTTTGTATGTTTGTATATTTGTATATTTGTATGTTTGTTTGTAACCGACTCCTTATAGTGCGATTTTGACCCACTTTAAACGACCAGATTTCATTCAAACTTTGCACACCTGTCAAGGACTGATGACAATGCAATAATTTCATAAATTTGTGCCATTATCCTTGCCAAGGTTACCAGGACAGCAAAAAAACTGTCTTCGAAAACTACGCTGACATACGTCACAAACTACCTACGCTGACATACGTCTCGAAATTCGAAACACCCTAAAAAATAGAAAATAAGTAATAGTTTAAAAAAACTAAAAAACACGCTTCCATTGAAAACCAAACTAAAAAGTAGAAAATAATGGAAAAAAAGCGTGGGGTGCCTGATATCAATAAAAAAATACCTTAAAAAGCACCCCACGCTTTTTTTCCATTATTTTCTACTTTTTAGTTTGGTTTTCAATGGAAGCGTGTTTTTTAGTTTTTTTAAACTATTACTTATTAATTATTTATTATGTACAAAAAACTTGTATACACTCAACAAAAATATTCTCTCTCTCTCCCTACCTCCTTCTCTCTCCCTCTCTCTCCCTCTCTCTCTCTACCTCGCTCTCTCTCTCCCTCTCCCCCTCTCCCCACCCCCCCTCTTCCCCTCCCCCTCTCCCCTTCTCCACCTCTCCCCCTCTCTCCCTCTCTCCCTCTATCCCTCTCTACTCACAACAAAAAAAACAACAACATACAAAATATATACGGTCGAAGTGAGAAACCTCGTCCTTTTTTTGAAGTCGGTTAAAGCATGTCGTGACAACTTTTCGTAAGAATTTTTTCCGTCTAGCCCCCTTTCACAACGCGCGATAAGGAACTTCGTTCCAAGAATAATACTTGGCAGCTAAGAAATTACCTGTCCCAACTGACGCCACCCGTGCACGATCATGACGTATTGGTCAGCACCATTTATCTCAACCATTTTAAAGAAAACTCAATAATCAAACATACACGTCACCAGCAGCGAGACATATGAGAGAGCATGACATAGTCTCAGCGAGGCAGGCACATTCAAGTCAAAGAAAAATGTACCTATTATAGTTAATTGCTCTCAACTAACTTATTGGAAGAGAATATCTGCGTAACTTAATTCCAATATCAATTTAGTTAACAAGAATCATAATTTGATTCCGGGTACCTAATCAATTCCTCTCAGTGATATTAAAGTATATCCTAAAATTATCATTCTTGAAATTGACTCATTTTCATCGTTTTCGATTACAAATTCCGAAACTAAATGCCTTGGAAACAAAATTTTACGTTAATTTATCTGGTTTACATTAATTGACTAATAACTCCTGGAAGCGTCCATCAGCGGTGATATACGTACAATATTACTTTATCCCAAACTAGCTTCTCCCATGATTTCATCTGCGTGTTATTTGTTATTCACCCGACCCATCCCGTCGCATCGTATCACCTGTCTAATTTCCTTTTGCTCGGTTCATATGGGTCCTAGCATGATAGTTGTTACGTAGTTTTTAGCCTTCCTGAAGAATTCGTCTATACAATACAAACATATTTTTCAAGTCTGACCTGCTGTTTCAAAGATACACGACAAACTCTTTAACCGCTTTAGTACCGCGATCGCATTGTTTCAAACGATTCAGAGCCTTATTTTATCATACAAATAAGGTTAAAGTTGGCTGGTACGCGGCGAACCAAATGTGGTATCTCAGGGAATTAATTCATTATTAGTATACAGATGTCACACGTAAATGAAAAATTAAATATACATCAAACATTAACGTAACAGCACGCCTGCAATCTATAAACGGTTACCTGTAGTACACCTATGTTTCGCCAGAATTTAAGAATAATACACCTACACACATACATATATTGGCAATATCCGCCTTAAAATGAGTTAGTAAATATTTTTTTTAAACCCCTTTTTTTCATATTTGTCCAATTCCCAAGAAATTTAATAACTTTGTTGGCACGTTTTTGTTTATCCAATAAAGTTAAAGAAATGGGTCAGCTTACGTTTTGAATGTAATAAGGTACTCTTCCAAGTATCTCTTGTACACTATTACCTCTTATATCTGAACTCGAGCGTTATTAAAACATCTTCAAAGCTTCGCTTACTGAAAAGGATGACATTTATTAGAAAAAAAAAACAAACTTATTGATAATGTGGTCATTCTTTGTTATATTCTTTTTCTACCAGATTCGAGGAGATATACCTACCTATAGGCAATTTTCTCATTTTGGTGAAGTGTTTTCCGGCTAACCCCTAAAGCTATTGTTGTCATTCAAAGAATGTTTCTTCTGTCACAAAGTACTTTACTATATCGCATCTTGAGTGAAATATCATGTAGCACAGAAAAAAGTATTTTATTTTACGTCTACTTTTATCTTTTCCAATGCAAATCGAATAATTCACCGTTACTCAATTCACAGCTTCAAATGAACCCACCCGTATTCCTTCAGTTGCCTATATGCCAGGGCCAAGGTAACTCTTTCGAAAAGATATCGCGACCCTGGCAGGCATTGATCCTAGCAGACCCCTTCAGTACGGCTGACATCTCTTTGAGGCGCGCGTGGGAAACTACGCGCCGTCGACACGGGCCTGGTCTTTACCGGGCGGCGAGCTACCCATTGCTCGCCGTCCGATCAGTCAGGCTTAACGATTAAATAATCATAGCGGCATTCAATAACATAACTGTCTCCAGTACACTATGAGCCAAGTCCAATCATAAGGCTATCCTCTATTACTAGACATGGGTCTCCCCAAGCTCCGTCACTTAGACCGTCTCTGTGCTTTCCGCATCCAGCGGATTCCAGCGTCCTTCACAAGGCCATCGATCCAACTTGTAGGGCCTTCCATTTCTACGTCTTCGGGTACCCGGTCACCATTCCTAAACCTTTCACCTCCATTGGCCATCTGCTTTGTGCTACCACTGCCACAGTAGTTTGGCAATGCTTTGGGCTATGTCGGTTACCTTGGTTCTTCTGTGGATATCTTCATTTCTCCTCTACTTTAGCCCTCTCCAATGTCCTTTGGGTGACTTTTAGCCTTCTGATACAGCCCTTTCCTTTTTAGAGTTGAGCGCGTTTAAAAAAACGAAAGAAACTCTTCAATCTCCCTAATCAGACTAGCATTACGCTTAAAGAATCATAGTGGCATTCATTTTCGAAACTGTCTCCAGCAAACTATGAGGCAAGTCCAATCATCTGACCGTTAACTTTCCTTTTATGCTAATTTATAATGAAACGAAGTCAGGCTGACTGCAGAACTTTCTTAATATAATATTCCAAAAGTCAAACAGTAGAGGGTTTGCCGTTTATAATTTTAGGGAACGATAGCTTTGCCCTTTCTAGACTGTTATTCGTTAAGTTCTATATGAATTTGATATTTGGTTTGCGAAGTCAAAACCGTGGAATGATGGTGTATTATTATGGGTATGTATCTACCCAGTATTTTGTTAATGTCTCAATTTAAAAGAGATTCTTATTTTTAAGTTATTTCTTTCTTTTAATTATTTGTCTGGAGCAAATGCACCATGTTTTTGACGTGGGCGTTGATAGCTGCGCCACAGTTTTTAACTTTTGCAGCTATCTTAGTTTCTATTTGTAAATTTGTGTCTTCAAACTTGTTCCAAATAAACACATTTTATTTTTATTTATTATTTATTCTTGTCTGTTCCTCCACATTGAGATATAGGCTTAGTAATTGGACATTATTTTCTACTTTCTGACTAAAAGGCCGACTCTTTGACAATTTAAAGAGCCTGTGAATGGTTTAATTGAAATAAATGCTTTGAGTTTGAATTTCATTAAAAACTTAATTTTACTGACCCTTCATGTCCTTTATACATTAACGTACCATATTCCGTTTTCAATCTCAATGTGTGGGTTCTATATACAGTTTTCGATGAAAATTGGAAACTCTTCAATCAAATTCATACAATTCACTGATTTAAGCGAAACAAAGGGTGGTATAATTAATATAGCCTTAATTAACGACTGTTTGAATAAACAGTTGTTTATTTTCATTGGCAGTGGCTGAAATCAAAAAGTACTTCCATATTTCTGAAATTACCTGACTTGAATTACCCTTCAACTGATTGTACATTTTTGATCAACAATTTATTCCCAAATTATTGCTTCTTGTTTGGCTATTTCCGTGAAGCTTTTTGACTATTTGGCATGATATTAACGTCAAAGATTTTCAAGCATTTTGTTTGTGCGACGTTAATATTTTAGCACCAACTATTTTGTTTTTAGGGCTCGGTGGAAAGTGATGGAAACTTTGTTATAATAATGTTGTTTTATAACATTACTATAACAATATAGATTTTATGTGGTGCCGAACGTAAAGATCAATAGCATCATCCCATTTTTTCTCGTGGGTTTCGCGACTTTAAGGCGTATAAGAGTGGCGACTATCCCCGTGTCGACGGCACGCAGTGTTCCACGCGCGCCTCAAAGAGATGTTTGCAGGACTGAAGGGGTCTGCTAGGACCGATGCCTGCCAGGGTCGCGAGATTTGTTCGAAAGAGATATGTATATAACTGAAGAAACACGGGTGGGTTTTAGTCAGTAAAAGTCTAACACGCCCTCCGCTCAAGAGCGGGAGACGTCATATGATGATTTCCCACCCAAAAAAAGGGTGGCGACTAAGGGACTTACTAGAGAATAGGCAGCAGCGTTTTCTATGCATTTTACGATCATACTGCGATCGCCAATCCGCCTGCTAAGTGTTGCGATTATGGTAAACCCCCCCATTTCTCAGGAGAGGCGTTTGTCCAGTAGTGGACATCTTTAGAATGATGACGATGAATCATTATAGTAATTTAATTAGATTTCTATAAGGATTTTATAGATTGTTATAATCTATACTAATACTCATAATAAAGCTGGAAACTTGTGTTTGTTTATTGAAACGCGCTAATCTCTGGATATATCAGTTGGATTTGAAAAAAGGTCACAGATAATGGAAAGTGAAGTCATGGTACAGGTAGGCGATGCTACGCGATGGGATGGTTCAAAAATCGAAAATTCAATTATTGTTGTGAAAGATCAAAACATCTGTGAAAAACAAATAGGCAGAAACAAAATGAAAGAGGACCCTTCCCTAAAGCAGCTACGGCTATCAAACAACAGATTTTCCTTTGTATCCAAAACAAATTACATTTACATACAACCGATAATCCCATTCAGTCAGGTCCATGGCCGACCTCATCGATAACCCGGAAGCCCTCAAAACCCATTATGGTTTTATAACCTTTGTTATAAACATTGAACAAACAAGGTCGCAAATGTCGCTTCTAATAAATCAAAGGGAAAAGGGGAGCTGATGAATTTTATTACTTACAGCATTTTAACTTTCAACTTTCTTAAACAACTTGTTTACTTGGAAGGCATTGTGAGTCGTTTTGGGTGATTGGTTTAAATGGAAGATGATCTAGTAGCCATTTTCAGCACTAGCTTTAAGTTTTTGAAAATACGATAAAACCTTGTCACCTTGCGCGTTCCTACTAATAATGACGAGCCGTAACAAACATTTTTCTTGGTTTTGCGAGGTAAAAACAAGACAGGCTTATATGGAAAATTAATTATAAAAAAATGTAAAGAGAATAGTACTCGTAGTTAGTCGCTTCTGATAATGATAATATGGTGGTCTAAAAATTACGGACCTAAATATATCGAAAGTGTTTACTGGGAAATTATGCTTTAGATATATTTTTTAAGCTGTACATTAGTTCGTGGCAATGTTTGCAAAATTCAGCTTATAACTACTGCAGTACACTGTTTCTGTGAACCAAGCCCAAAAAGTGTTTGAATCATTGCATAAAAAACTGATCCTTTACCACAATCAAGAAGAAGCCCGTGTATTCGCTACATAGTCTTCCCTAAATAGAACCTCGGATCTAATTTGTTGCAGAGATCCTTGCGACATCAATCAATCATCGAGACAAAGCGTGGACTCTGTCGACACTGGCAAAGTTTTGCTGATTTTAGTCGATTAGCCAGTTTTGGGAAGCGTGAATGGTTAAACAGGTCGCTTGACATATTGTTACTTAAGGAGCAGCGTTGTTCAAATTCATTGTATTTCATTTATTTGTTTTACAGTATATATTTCCTTATGTTTTTACTCTCTTATTGGTTAACACAGTACTACACCAGTTACAGTCACCTGGTACATATTATATTAATTCACTGTATAAGAACACTTTCGTCTTCTATAGTACATATTGTATTCAGTGTTATAATCATCCACATTTTTCGTCAAAATATATGTAAGTTAATTCATAAATAAATTCAAATTCTTGCAGTAAATATAGCCTATTTTTACTGCAAGAGCTAAATTGACACATGATTTAACATATATTTGGAGGAAAATGATATTTATTTCAATAGTAACAATACAGGAAAAGCAGCAGTTGAAAGCAATCTCCAATGGTCAAATAGTTATCAAAGTAACGACTACAGTCCAGAAGCGTCTCGTTGTCCAATCCTAGCTGCATTGTTAGGTCCATGTCTATTTAAAGTTTTAGTTCATTGTCTAGTGCTAAAATCTGATCTACAAATAACTGCAAAGTTAGTCATTTGAAATGTTACTGGTAACATTTGCACTGGTATGCTAATAATTCCATGACAGTGCAACATCCACCATGGCAAATGTTGGTCTTACAATAAAGAAGACAGTGAATTTGATATTGATCAATCGCAAAATTTAATTTAGTGTGCACAGAATTGGTATACATAAATATACGTTTTGATGAAATGGAAAGTAAATATAGCTGTCGGGTAATAAACAACGTGACGGTGAAATTGATTTATCAGCCATTTGAAATGCAAACAAATCCACTAGAGACAGAACGAGAATTAATGACAATTCTATTCAAATAGATAACGAAGAAGAAATTTAAATACAACAGACGAACACGAAGTTGTAGAACGATCAATTTGTTCGCACAATCATGTGCAATCGAGAAGCATCGGCGTTGAAACTCGACGGCGGTATTGTTCACTCCACGATTGTACGAAGTTGTCTCTGTGTGCGCAAAGGGAAGTTTTAGTTGGTCCACGTAGTTCTAACGCCTTATCTATACACCGTATGGGAGCATCTTCTATAATATTCAGGTGCCTATGTTCTGAGTTTTGTGAAATACTGATTATTGTTCTGTTTAATTTAGTGTTATGATTACTATCACTTGTGTCAGATTTATTACTTAAGTAGTTCTGTTTACTGCTTCAAGTAACATCATGACATTTACTTTAATTTTTCTCTTACATTCTTTAAATTAAAACATGAGTGACATTATAAAGATTATGAAACATATTTGCTGTGAGAAGAGCTGCCGTATATAAATAATTATTTGCTTTTCACTTACGTGTACCAAGTTTACAAGTCGACGTGGATCATTATAACTTATTAAACTCAGATAATTTAAAGATTACGACCATAATATATTATTCTTAACATTACCCGCCGAACTTTAAAGATAATTGAAACACCCAGTACACAAAGAGTAATAAAAACAAAAACCCGAAGTTTGTAGAATTACTCAACGTTTCCAGCCAGGCTTATACAGATGTTGAGAGCTTACCCTTAACCCCTTCCAGTTGACGAATTGTACGAGTTAAGATTAAGACAACTGCCTCCTCATGCTAAGCAGCGGGACAAATTCGCACCAACTAAGATATTCTTGACTGTAATTAAAGGATGAAACTCAAAATGTATGTCGTTAAATTTGAATTGCTTCATTTTGTTGCTGACTTACAGACCCTCGTTGGATGTAAATATAAGGTTTGGCCTCCTTGTGTTTTCATTGCCCTGAAATCATCTGGTAAGGCTTTTTCATCTGTACAATTTATTAGGGTTTCTGGATCGCACGGTAGGAATGAAAAGTGGATGGTATTTATTATAAGACCTTTTTGGAACCTTATTTTTAGTTTTTTTTTTTAATGTAAGGATGCTAGTCCAGTACGTTCGTTTTGTTCTTTGGAAAATACTATCATAATTATATATATATAATTCTGTTAGGTTTATGAAATTTGTAAAACATATTCAACAAAATCGTTGTCATGGGCTAAAGGTTCGTACAGACTAGCGCGACACGACGGTCGCGCGCGATTCGACGATTTATACCAGTAGAACAATTTCACACGGGGCGACCTATCGCGCCGCGACACAGTCATAGAAACAGTTCTATGGATATAATTCGCCGAATCGCGCGCGTTCGTCGCATTGCACTAGTGTGAACGAGCCTTAACGCATCAGTCGCGTCATTCAGCTTCATTTTTGATTATATTACCGTTTATTGTGAGACGTATTTCTTATTTAATATCGTGAGAATATTATATCTTAGTGCATTAAGTCCCAAATTTTAATAATCTCCCTCATGTTTTGTTTTCAAACCGCACCTTTTCAAGAAACCAAACAAAAACATCTAAAAACAGACCATATCGTTGAAGTAAAGGCAACAGAACGTTTTCTGTAAGAGTTAAACATTCTTAGCAGGTTATTCACAAGTGTAGTTAACGTGCTAACGCGACTTGAATACCTACTTGTTTCCGTACAATTCAGGCACAATTTACAGCGGAATGTCGGGAAAATAAGCAAAATTAATGTAAATGGTAACAAGAATGAAACATGTGCACTTAATTTAAGTTTGGAGTGTTTTTTTTGAGAGATTTTTATAATTTATGTGAAGTGTCGAGTGTTTCAGTTGAAGAGCATTTGATGTCCGAGTGTGAAGCTGACTGTGAAAGTTTTTATGGAAATGTGGAACTTTGCTGCCGGGATTAATATTTTAATGGAGACACACTGAGAGAATATCGTGGACTAAATGGTTGTAGAAGGTTCTTAGATACGGAGGAATATTAAATTGAAAGGATACAATCTTTGTGTCCAGTGGGATTTCCAATCAGACAAAATGACGAACCGCCATACAATATTTTTAACCCCCTTACGGATGTATTTTCAAAAAACCATATCTTCACTCTCACCGTGAGGAGGCCTGTGTCCCAACAGTGGGAACGTTATAGGCTGCTGATAATGATGATGATGATATCTTCACTATATAGTACTTCATCTATCATTTTTATTATATAAGAACTTTTGATAAAAGTATCTCATGCTTCTTGAAAACTTTAGACTGTGATATCTGTCAGTTAATTTAAGATTAGTCTTATGTAGAAAATAAAAACATAAACAAGATGATATAGTTCAGACTTTCTACTTTAAAAAAAGAACATAAAAACTCATAATAACAACGAAATCCAATAAAACAGAATCAAAATCACGGTAAAACTTCGAGACGCAGACTCCAATTTGTACGTTGAAATACAAAATTTCAAACAGATTTACACAACACTCGGATTCAAATACATTCGTGCCACAGAAGCCATTTATCTCTGCTATTAGCTAACTTGTTTCAGAGTTACTAGCGAGCGAACAGACGAATTGCGAACGTACAAAGTTGGTCTGCTATTCCCCAATATCGTTAATTGAGTTGCTTCAGTATTAGTAAAGGAATACTGAGAGGCAAAAAGGAAGAGTTTTGGTTTGGCAAATGTAATTTGCAAAGTGATTTTGAAAACTTAATTGGGCGTTTATCTTTGGAAGTATTTGTATTTTTTGTGATCGTAGAACTTGTGATTTGTAACAAGGAACACAGCATGCAAAGGAAATAGGAACAACTGGTTATGGTAATATTGAAACGGGACAATTCACAAAATAACTATTCACCTAAGCGTCATCTGCCCAGCCTTTTCCCAACAACGTTGAAGTCGGTTTCCAGCCTTACCGAATGCAGCTAGAGATTAAGTGACTGCCTACCTGACCACCGCAACCTAGTAAATGGGTACTACGACATTCGTTGTTAGAAAAAAAAAGTATTTGTAACCCTAGTGATTATTATTTCACAGATTTGTATTTAAGTTAATCGGTGAACAGCGTTGTGGTCGGCAATATTGTCTAGTTTTATGTTTAGGTATCTTATATCTATGAATATTATTATATTGTAGCTGATTTTTGTCCTTTTAAATAAAATAAAATAAAACTCTTTGTAAGATTTTCTGGCTTCTGGAGACCCTTGACGACGGAGAAATCCACAAATGACAGCCAGTATAAATGGCTTATTGTTCTTACCGAGGTTGTGATTGAAATATATTATTTTAACGCAGTGAGGATATAAAATCTAGCCACTTTAATGATAAAAAACTATTCAGAGTGTGAAAGACATGTTTTCAGTAAATTATATAGACTAGATAGATTATGATCATGAAATATACAATGACCGTAAAAAAGAATATTGCGAAAAACGAATTGGAAAATGTGTATTTGATCAAAACAAGATTAATGTATGTGGCAGTACCGGCCATACGGCTAGCGGTTAATAGAGCCGCTAGGCGTTAGCTTTATTTTATTTCATTATATCAGGCGCAGAAATGGTTTTCATTCATAATTTAAATGGTTCATCTATTCTAGTTACCTTCCATTGACAGGTATCTCCAGCCAGTCGTTGGTTTTCATAAAGAATCTAGTTTAATAAAGTGACACTCATATGGAAATAATTGCCCTAACTATTTGATGTCATGTCAAATGGGCTGGATAGATTCTTTCCGAATAAGGAAAAGTCAACGAGGGTTATGTTTTTTTCATACTCTCATTTCGTTCATCTGTTTCCTCACAACTCCTAAGATACTCGTCGAATTTTGACACACTATGTATCGTTGGCAGCTTCATGTTTTTCTGCGGGTTATAGGCAGGTTTTAGTTTTATCTTAAAACTTATCATCGGTTCTTAAAAATGAAATCAACTGTTTCAAAAATTGTATCGTGAGGTATTACACTTTTGTATGAAGCAGTAAATTGTTTGAGGTTTCCGGCGACTGGGACCGCAATTAACTAGGACCGCGGTCCCAGTCGCCGGATCCATAAAAAATAAACAATTTTCTTCCGGCGACTAGGACCACTCATAAATGATAACTGAAATCAAATAATGTACAGTCAAACGACGATGTAATAATTGAATAAAACTCCTTTTTGATTTAAAAACATCATTTATTTATATAAAAAACAGCCTTTGACTACAGTTCTGTTATTATATAACTTTCTTAATAAAAACATACACGAAAATCATGCTAACAATAATCAACAATTTTCAAACAATTAACACTCAGAAAGTAATTATTTATCACAAAATCAGCCTTTAAGTGATACCGTAAATATAATAAAAATAAAATATAAATCGTGCTCATAATAATAATCAACAATGCCTTTGTGTATGTTTACCTGCATGTGTGAATTATGTAAAAACGGGCTAGCTTAATCTATTACTAAGCGCGTAGGATAAAATCGTGTCTAGAACGAGTCAATGATATTCATATAAAGAAATTAGAAATTTTTTCGTTTGACTGTACCGATTTTGGCTTGTATAGTCGATTTTTTTAAGTTATCTATGAGTAGTCCCAGTCGCCGGAAGAAAATTATTTAATTTTTATGGATCCGGTGACTGGGACCGCGGTCCTAGTTAGTTGCGGTCCCAGTCGCCGGAAACCTCAATTGTTTGTCCATACTTAACTTGACTGACTTGTAAAAATATAAAATCATTTATCATTAACTGTCGAAAGATTTTTTCACAGGAAGCTTTATTATATAAACTAAATAGTGAGCAGGGCAGGTTATTATCATATTTTAAATTAAAATGCTTTATAAGTTAACGGGCGTAATCGGAAATAAGTTCTAATTGTGGCAGGCAAAAGGTAAAATTTGGCATGTAGCAATTGCTCAGTACATAACTGCGATGTCATTTGAGTTGGTGAGATAAACATGGATAGTATCGGTATGCTATTGTTGTTTTGTTCTGTCAAGTGACATCAATAATATTGGGCTTCCAACAAGTCAAACTAAAGATTTATTCACGGAGACAATAGGTCCTTATCGTCAGAACTCTGGAAAGTCATGACTTCGTATCCGAAACTACGGTAGTTTCATTTTTGTACCTTCCAATCTGTTTCGAGAATCTGTTATAATAAAATATATTGTTCAAGTTCTCTATGAATCCGTGCATAAATTTGATAGATGAGTTTATTATTCTGCATGGTCACCCATTAACTGGGTTGGGGAGGTGAGATAAGCAGTCGCTCCAAGTAAATTACTGGTATTCAGCGGCATACGGTAAGACTGCCAATCCGAACATAAATAGTAGGTAAATGGCTAGGCAGATGATCTGCATGATTCTCATATATTATGACTTGACCAAGATTATGCAAGGACTTTAAAAAGTTCTATGACCTCTGTGCTTTTTTTAGCCTCTCTTCTCAGAGTAGTCTGATAATAAACACCAAACTCATCTATTTTTAAAACTTACATTATTTTTGACGTGTAAAATTGTTTTATAAAGTAATTTACAGAAATAAATTAATAGTATTCATACGTTGCCTTGTTGGTTGTCGCTGGCTGGCAATTGATAAAAAAAAAATATGAAGTCGTCATTAAGGACTGTTTCAACTATAGTCCAGTCTTGGGAAATATTTTCTTCTTTATTGCAATCATCTCGATCTGTTTGTACCTATCTCCTTCGTTCACCACAGTTTTTAACCATTACTGCTATCTTCATTTAACATTTTGTCAATTAATGTTTCTGTTTCCAATAAACGATTTTTATCATTAATATCTTGAAAAGCAACAAAAATATTATTAAAATCGTTGAGATTTTTTAATAACAGTTGATTTATATTACAAAAAAGCTTTATGAACGTTCGTATATTCTCCAACAGTAAATTTATTGTAACAATTTAATTCAAAGCACAGTTTTAAATACAGTATTTCACTGCTTCCTCCTTTTACAAACTGCTGTGCAAAGAACAAGTTAAACAGTGCTCTTTATTCTTTCTCTGTTTCTGTAGTTTTGCTTACGATTGGACTACCTTAATTCTGAACATAATTAGTTGTTGTCCCAACGGAAATGTCTCAAAGGAAGGGTCTGTTTACTGTAAACATTGAGCTGTATGTAAAAGATAAAACAAAAGATAGGAAACGCCGACCTCATCTAGTTTAAACGAAAAATTGTATTGACGTTTAAAAGTGCTTGTACATACAAACCTACTTTCTCATCATCATTTCAGCCGAAAGAAGTCCACTGCTGGACATAGGCCCAATTTAGGGGGGTTTGCCAAAATCGACACGGCTAGCGATCGCAGTATGGTGGTAAAATGTAATGAGACCGCTGCTGCCCATTAGGAGGAGACGCCCCGGGCGTCGGGAGTCGATCGCGGACTCCCGGCCATCGTAGACGCGGGCTTGCGGGCGGCGAGCAATGGGTAGCTCGCTGCCCGGTAAGGACCAGGCCCGTGTCGACGGCGCGTCGTGTTCCACGCGCGCCTCATAGAGATGTCAGCAACAACTGAAGGGGTCCGCTAGGACCGATGCCTACCAGGGTCACGAGATTCGTTCGAAAGAGATACCGTGGCCCTGGCATATGGGCAACTGAAGGAACACTGGTGGATTTTAGTCAATAAAAGTCTGACACGCCCTTCCGCTCCACCCTAGAGCGGAAGAAGTCATTTGAAGATTTCCCACCCACAAAAAAAACCGCTGTTGCCCATAATCCAGTAAGTCCTTAAGTCGGCTCTTACGCAACCCACGGGACAAATAGCAAACCTACCAGAAATCAAAACATTTATCATTTGAAAGATTCTAAAAACAAAACTAAACAGATAGCTAGACTCTACCTACTTAAAAAACATTTTCATGAATAACTCTGGAATTATGTTATTTTTTTCGATATTTTACAACACAGAAATATCCGCCATCAACAAGAAATCTAAATTTAAAAAATGTCAAGGAACATAATTTCAAAGAGAAGCCCAGAAGGTTTTAAGACTCCGTTTTGCTCGCAGCGCTGTTTAAATTTTACAAACATTTATTCCTGTGTAAGCAGATTTTTCGCCCCAGAAGCTTTGTTCAGCAAAAATCGTTTGTAGTTTACAAATTGATTCAAAATCGGCGAGTTTGTGTAGTTTTTTTAAGTATTTTTTTTCTAAATTTGTATATTGTAAACCTGCTATAATATGAGACATATTGCTTCAATTTTGTACACTAATTACATAACTCTACAATTAACCAACATTCATCAAAATTACTGACGTCAAGCTTGCATGCCGTGTTGTCAAAAATACAATTTTCGTTCCTTTTGGTATCAAAATCAGATTTTAAGGTTCAACAATACAAAGAGAATTTGAAAAAGCTTGTTCGACAAATTGATAGATTCTGTTAACATTTTAATTTTATGAAAAACAATACCTACCTTTTTTCAATGAAACAATAACAGTGTTTTGCAGTCATTGTTTTATGTCCCAATAAAGTAAAATTGGTTGCCAGTATTTTTATATCGTTTAATTAATACTAGCTGACTCGACAGACTTTGTTCTGACTACCAGTCTTACTGAGTACCGCCCTTGGTAAGACTGGTTATTAGATATTTGATCTTCCCTCTATCCATAAGAACTATCAAAGACTGAGAGTGATTTCCAGGTTTCGATATGTAATAGATGGTCATTCATTCACGAATTGACCTTCGATCCACCCATGGGGCTGTTATCCCCATGGCTGGCATAGCTGTTAACCACAAGTCCCTCCAAAAGATGATCTGCATAGACCTTTAGTCCAAATGTCAATAATTTACACAAAAATACGAATTTTCCTGAATTTTAATATTTTCCGCCATATATCCAATTGTTCATACCATACAAAGCTAGTATAGAGTATTACGAACGATACAAAATAAAAAATAATCAAATCGGTTAAGCCGTTCTCAATTGAAGCGCAATACCGTCGAACAGCATTTCATTTTTATTATTTTAAAGTCTTAACGCAAATATTTCGTTTCGAACAAAGAAATCCGATAAAATAACATTGTTTCATTAAAAATAAAAACATGTTCATATTCTGTGAAAATTGACAAAACTTCCATGAAATAAATATTTACCAAAGAGTAATTTAAAAAAAAAATTGCACTCCGGGAGTGCCGGCAGAAGTGAAAACTTGATTATTAACGTTGAGTATGTTTGATATTTTGGAATGGTTAGGGAATAATTTGTTGTTCAATTTCCATATTTTAAGCACTTTATATTCACGAATTTTACGAATACACAACAATGTGATCACTACACAGACGGTCGAGCCATCAGCTGTCACCATCCATGGATGCGCGTGGCACGCTGTAACATAGACGAACATTCGCGCAAGCGCCCTGCGCCGCCTAAACGAAACAGTAGGCCCAGGCATACATTTTCGCCGCGCCGTAGAGAGGGGATAGCTGTCTACTCTCCATCCGTCCTACGCTTTTTCGATCAGGTCACGTGTCCTGACGCGAGTTTAAGATTTTATACCCATTACAGAAAAAGTGCTCAACGCCGCTAAAGAAGTTTTCACTTCAAAAAAACAACAAAAGAAAACCAAAAATTTCATTCAGAGGCTAAAAAGAAAAGTTGCCTTCATAAAAGAGAAACTGAAAGAAAATGTCATTGACAAAATTATGAAACAATCTACCCCACTTTACTGTTGGTTTCATAGGAAGAAACTCCAAACGTCCAAGTTTTTATTGTCATAATTGGACCCCAGATTACTCTCTTTCGGCGAAAAAAGTAAAAGGGAAACGCGAAACGATTAAAGATGATTAAATCGAAACCAGTGTTATGGGTTATTTCTCGTTTATTAATTTCATTTGAGTTTTATGAGTATTTTTGAGTCGGATGAAACTTGGGTGGTTTTAATTTGATTGCGAGGGTGGCAGATTTGAGAAGGATGAAAAGTTTGTGAGAAACGCTTGGAGTTATAAACACGTAATATTAAGTCAAATTATCTTTCATTTTCATTCATTTTCTTTTCAATCTTATAGTCCTAGAGCCTAGTCTTAAAACTTCTTGCTGTGGATATCTCTCTCAAAACACTTCTTCAGCCTGTAATAAATTCTCTGCCCTTTCACACAACAAGTCGGCTTTTATTATCTTCGTAGTTCTCAAAATATCATAAAAAAGACCTCCATAAAAATTCCTAACTTAGGTCACATACAATACCTACAAAACGTAACTCACATTTTGAATATATTTCTGTTCAATATAAATCATATTTTGCTTCGGAGCATTCATAAAACTGGCGGAAAAACAAAGCTAGCTACAGATTTATAGGAATTTGTTTTGGATAGAATGTTGTGTGATTCAATATAATAGCCTTGTTTACTTTAGCACTGCGAATGTTAGAACAAATCGAGTTATAGCCCGTAATAAGTTTACGAGAGAAAAAAAATCGTGTTGAGTCGTGTCATAAAATATGCGGGTGTATTTTGTTTACTAAAGCTCGAGCCTCGGGCATGAATTGTTAAATAGAAGTTTGTTTTGAGTTTGAAACTTGTGAAGTGTCTTGAACATGTTTAGGTTTGGCGATAATGTTGTTACTAACACGTACGTCCCAAAGATAATAAGATAACATAAATAGGTTAGTGATCATTTATCATAACTAGACCGGATTTCACTCCGTGAAAACTTGCTAAAGTGAACTGTTAATAGTGGCAATCGTTAGGATCAGGTGGATTGACAGTTCACTTAACCTACGATTTGACATTTATGAGGCGCACTCTTTACATTAGCAAATATTTTTCTTTGAAAGAATAGAAAGCCAGGGTCGCGAGATCTATTCGAAAGAGTTACCGTGACCCTGGCACATGGGCAACTGAAGGAACACGGGTGGGTTTTAGTTAGTAAAAGTCTGACACGCCCTCCCGCTCCGCCCAAGAGCGGGAGACGTCATTTGATGATTTTCCACCCAAAAAAAAAAAAACGGGTACTATGTTAACTATTAGACCCTAAAAATCTCACTATGAAATGTAGGTGAACTGAGTTGTCTTTCTACGTGATGCAAGCAGTTGCACTTTGACAGGTCAATTCATCTAACTCTTCACGGTGAGATATTAATAGAATACGTAGATCGGCTGTTGATGATGACATTTAGTTCGATTTGTGTGCGTACTCTTAACATTATAAAAAAGACATTTTTTTTCTCAAATAGAAAAACTACTTGAAGCGGTCGCAAAAAGCTATTTATTGCTATCAAAGGATCGATAACAAACGAAGAAATAATCCAGAGACCGTTGCAATGTTCAAGAGGATTATGTAAAAATCGTTTCTCTTTGCATTCGGGTTTAAAAGAAAGCGGTAGGTACTGGATTGTATTCTAGAAATATTTTTTTAATTTTTTTATTCGAGGTTTCCATACTCTTTTACAATAATTACATCATCATCACCATTACAGCCCAAAGAGATCCAGTGCTGAACATAGACCTCCGCCAAGCGCCTCACCGGTTCTGTGATTTTCGCATCCAGCAGATTCCCGCAGTCCTAACCAGATCATTGGTCCACCTTACGGAAAGACTTTCCATCGCTCCGACTTCTTATAGGCTTATAGGATATCCAAAACCTTTCAGCCCCATTCTTGAAGAAATGTTCACTAGCAATTTAGATTTCACGACTGCGTTCGCTTCGCTCGCTCGTCCAAGCGTCGTTGCTCACAGTCTTATCCTTATCTAACTAATGGGCTTGAGAAGCTGGGGCACCCCGAAAAAATATGTTAAGCGCTGTGATCATTTTAGCTCGCGCGTATTTAGTCACCTCAGCTTAATCAGCATATTTTACATTAAGAAACGGTCAGAATGTTACAAAGAGACACTTAAAAAAAGAAACATACAACTTTAAAAGGTTCATAAGTTTTCAGTCGATCAATAAAACATTTCCCTTTTAAAAACACCTACCATTTCACTAAAACTCAACTTTTAACACGCAGTCTGTAACTAAAAAACTTTATTCTATACTAAATCGATTACAAGCCGATATTATTATTATCTTACCAGCATCGTTAGCCATTTCTTACACCACGGGGAGTCTCCAACAACCTTGACCGAGGCAATTTGTTCTCTATAAGTTATTGCTTTGTGTAACTAAGTTATAAAATACGAGGATTTATGTAAGGTCGTTAGTACAGAAAGGAGATCGATGGATAAATCTTGGTTTTTTGTTAAACCTTAAATTACTGGAGACTTTAACGTTATGGGTCTACGCACACATTAGCTCTATATTGAATAAGCATCACCAGACATCGGTCTAAATTGCTTACCTTTAAACTGTGGGATGGTCTCATGATGTTGTTTCAATGATGAAATAACTTTTCTCAATCAATATTTCGTGTAGCGCTCTTTTAATTTTGAAAAGAGACAAATATATTTATAATACTAAGCAATATACTAGAAGACAACCGCACTTTCAGCATTGCTATTGCATTCAAACACAAGTTCCTTATCAATCAAATGAAATCAGGAAATACGTTTTAATTTTTTATATCACTCTTGACATTTATCGAGACCCTTGGGTCCCGAGCATTTGGTTCACGAGCGGCCAGAGTCAATTCACAGAGAAAAAAATGAAAAAATAAAATATTTTAAATGAAATTAGGCACCAACCTGCCTACCCTTTATCCAACTATGTCGGGGTCAGCTTCCAGTCTAAAAAAATGCAGCTCAACTGCTCAATACCAACATTTTACATGGAACGAATGCCTATCTGTCCTCCACAACACAGTTAGTGTGTAATACGGTACTTTGCAGTAAGACTGGTTATCAAACTTTCAGGTTTCTGACGATCCGAAACCACTGTCGAAAATCCACCAATGACATCCGGGAGCATCGGCTTCATGCGCTTTCCTGGGCACGTAGGGGTCTTGTCCACAAGCCTCTCAATGAAATAAAATGAGGCCCCAACTGACGATTATCCATGTTCGCACTATGCAGATGCACTCAAGGCATCACGTAGGTTCAAATACAGAATCCGAACTACTACGAATTCCAAATAGAAAACCCAATAATACAATGGAAAGAGAAAAGTAATGTAAAAGGTAGGTACAAAGATTTGACATTTAAGAGATTTGTCATAACAATTCCCAGCACAGTTCCAATTTCGATACGTAATCGTCAGTATTTTGCTAAGCAAAATCAAATATAAAAATCCGATAACAGTCTAGACTCTCTTGCTCGTAACATCTTATACAATAAACATTATTATTCCATCTATATAGAAAGATGAAACTTTCAATAACTCAGTAATTACTGGGATACAATAAAATCAGGGTTTCTCGTCACGCACCGGCAAATAGACTTTTGTAAAAGTTCCAGAACATTCTGGGCCAAAATCGTTTATCCGTGTTTAGGAGTACTAAACGATATTCTATTTCTTTGGAGAATAAATTGTTTATCGGTTGGAATATTATTGGCTTTTGGAAGTCCTAAATGGAAGTCTGTTTGCTTTACTTATACAGGATTTATCAGAATAGTGTGGTCATGTAAAGAATGTGGACACATAGACTATGAAATTGAACCACGTTCTCCATGGAATTAATCAATGAGGTGTCCCATACATTCGGGTTTAGTACGTATTAAAGTTTTGTATGGGCCAACAAATATTTTTTTCGTGATTACGATGTCACTTCCATGTAGTAAGTTGTCCAGTTTGTTGGTCTGTACCACCCCTTAATATACCCACACCTTTCTGATACATCTTCTTTACCTAGTATAATACAAAATATATAGATGTAGTTTTGTCATATACGGTTGTTATTTATCGACAAAAGTAATGCTTTTTGTGGAATCTTTAAGGGGAAAGTGCAAGTGTAGCCTGCGAAATTTATTATTTTTTAATGTTTTTTTTTTTGCAATTTTTAAGTCAGTGGCAAGCTCGTGTTAAACAAAATATGA
This sequence comes from Aporophyla nigra, assembly GCA_947507805.1. Lineage (NCBI taxonomy): Eukaryota > Metazoa > Arthropoda > Insecta > Lepidoptera > Noctuidae > Aporophyla > Aporophyla nigra. The sequence goes on along the minus strand of OX382304.1, from coordinate 21,369,416 downwards.
TTCACGACCATAAAGCGTATATATTTATAGAAATATAATAATTAAATCATCAATACAAGCTTCTCTCCCTCAATTAAATCTCATTGAATGACTATTTCATAAAAAGTCATTCAATAGGATTAAATGAGCTTAATCAGGCTTCTTTAGGGCATCCACCAATTCACATTTAGTTCTACATAAAGTAGGAAACAGTTTTATTAAGATTATTTACTCACTGAAGAAATTCTCACAAATCCCAAACACGAAAGGATAATTAAAAAGATCGCTTTACATCTAAAATCATGGCGCGTACCCAAATCTGGACAATCCGACCGAGAGTGCCTTCCGCGGAAACCATCACCTATAATTTTAAATGTAAAGTGTCTCAATATTAGACATTCTGTAGCAAAGACGCTTCAGCCCTAAATATATTTCCAAAAATACCAGCACAATCAAAATTAGACTTTGTTTTATGGAAGTTAAGGTTCAATTTAAGTTTCAATGTTAAGGGGTTGAGAAGAGCGGGTGATTATGTAAATAATGCTGTAATGACGTCATCATGGGTCATGTCGTTTGCCTTGATGCGAGGAAGCGATATAATAAAATCTGAAATGTGTTCGTTCTGGAATTTCAAGTGACAGACATTAATATTGTAGAACAGCGTTGATTCTGTAAGAACTGATAAGGCAACTTTAGTGGACAATAACTAGGGATTTAGTGAAGAAAATGCCCTCCTAAATGTCAGTCATTGTTGATAATGGTTGGCAGTAAGATCGGCGACTTTGTAAAGGGACCTAAACTTTTATTTTACAGTTCTGGGAATGAGAGAAAAATACACTTTGCTGTAAGAATGTAATTACGGGGCTAATTTTGTCGGAGGCAGTAGGTTTTAAATTCAATGAGCTTAGGAATGGTTGTCAGTTAGTGTAAAGTCTAAGATGTTGAGTAATTTACTTAGAAGTGTGCAAATATTTTTTTTGACTTTAGAATGCAAAACTATTAGTGTTCTGTGTAGGGCCAACTTCAAAATATATTTTATCTTTTTTTGAAAGTTAAACGGACGTATTGAAAAGAGAGGTAAAATACTGGGGCAAATGAAATTTCTATCAACAATCAACCACTCATAAGATTATATCGCACCTAGGATCTACTATATATTTTTTGGCGTTTAGTACATTACCTACATCATTATTATCTTTATCCATACTAATATTATTATATTAAGCTGAATAGTTTGTTTGTTTGGTTGAGCGCTCTAATCTCAGAAACGACTGGTTCGAATTGAAAAAAATATTTTAGTGTTTGACAGCCCATTTATCGAGAAAGGCTATAAAATATATAACATCACGCTAGGACCCTTAGGAGCTGAGCAAAAAGAAAAAGTTATGAATAAGAATACCTCGCACGGAGAGGCAATTCGATGCGACGGGATGGGTCGGGGACAGAAAATATTTGACGCAGATGAAGTCGCGGGCAGAAGCTAGATTTCAATAAAACCGTAACTTAAAATCCGTTTTTTTACCAATTTTTTGGAGGAATGAGGAACAGGGTGCACATTTCACTCATACCTCCGTGGAAACCAGTGTCGTACCCAGTAAGCAACTGCCCGACGATTGATGTCGGGAGTCGGAACGTTGTGTATATTTTAGTTGCATGGTAAACTTCGCTTGCGCGATGCAGGATTTTGCGTGACGTCATAGTGATCCGTAGTTCACATGTAGCGGTGTAGATGTCGCTACAGTTTTATTTTCAAGTCTTTCGTTTTTATTTCGTTATTTAATATTTGTCGTTCTATTTTTGTACGGCTATCTTAGATTTGGAATTTTCCCTGGACTGGATTTTGGACTTTTTTGTTTGAGGGTAGGCTGAAACTACAGAATACCATCTGCTACAATCATAAATACTCCTTTCGCTTTGTTTACGCCAAAGTTTAATAACTACCACTATTTTTAAACTCTTTCATTTTCGTGGGAAAATAAATATGTTCCATAGTTAGCAATGTAGATCTGATATTATCAAAATCTGTACAATTTCGGTAAGCCGATTAAATATAGATAGGTACCAGACAGAAAAATTCCACTCTTGTTGGTTTTGGGTAATTTCCAATCCAGTCTAATCAATAATCTAATTCAATTTAATTTAAATCTTTCTTTTATGGACATGAACGTATTCATAAAAACTTGATGAGTTCAATACTTTTGGGACTTTAATATAACAGTTTGTGGGATACTAAACACCCCTCAATCGCCTGCAAATCCATATTGGGCCCGCGTTATGGATTATCGCCCAGCCTCTATCACAGAGAGGAGTTCTGTGTCTAAAAAGTGACAATGTTATAGTTTGAATATGCAGTGTCGTTCAAAGGGATAATTGGCGAAATTGGGTGTAAGTATTACAAGTGGCACCTAACTTACACCTCTACTTTGCTCTTAGAGGAAATCAGGCATCTTGTTATGTAAGTTACTTAACATAACATCTCGCCTTGTTTCCCCAAAAGGTTGGGCAGAGGTATACTTATAGTACACCCACATTTTGCCCTTTATGTTTAAGACCCATGTAATAGGGGGCGAGCCTAGTGCCATCAACCGGGTGCAAATCCAGGATCCGGACGTCCTTTGAAAAAAACTCAGATAGATAAACTCAATAATATTTTTTTCGAAAATCGGGAAAATGGATATCGAACCCAGTCGATAGCGGACTCCCGGCCACCGTAGGCGCGAGCATGCGGGCGGTGAGCAATGGGTAGCTCGCCGCCCGGTAAGGACCAGGCTCGAGTTGACGGCGCGTAGTGTTCCACGCGCGCCTCAAAGAGATGTCAGCAGTACTGAAGGGGTCTGCTAGGACCAATGCCTGCCGGGGTCGCGAGATTATACGAAAGAGATACCGTGACCCTGGCACATGGGCAACTGAAGGAACACGGGTGGGTTTTAGTCAATAAAAGTCTGACACGCCCTCCCGGTCCGCCCAGAGCGGGAGAAGTCATTTGAAGATTTCCCATCCAAAAAAAAAAAAAAGAGACCACATGCTCAGTAGTAGTGCTTGCAACCAACGAGGAATTCACAGTCTTGTGTAAGTTATGTATTAAAAACTGGATCGAATCATTATTTGACATTAAAAACCGTACACTTTGACACGCTCTAATCTCACTTCCTCATTCGCAATTTTTCGCCGCAACAAGATTAATTAAAAAATCATCATTCATCGTTGATGTTTTATTAATTCGGTATAATGGTAGCGTCGAGTCAACAGTAGCGTCCATACAATGAATCATCAAAAGCTATGATTGATGTATCCTATAAATAAATTATCTTTTCAACTTGCTGGTGTTTAGTCGTGTCGTTATAAGGGTGACGTATTTCGGGCGTTTGAATTTTAACAGTGACTATAGCTTCTACATTTTTTTCGATTTATGTATATGTACACATTAATTTACCGTACATTAATGTACCGTGTGGTGCCGGACGTAAAGAATAACACCACCCCATTTCTTACCGTGGGTGTCGTAAAAGGCGACTAAGGGACTTACTAGAGAATGGGAAGCAGCGTTCTCTATTCATTTTTCCACCATACTGCGATCGCCAACCCGCCTGCCAAGCGTGGCGATTATGGCAAAGCCCCCCACATTGGGGGAGGCCTAAGTCCAGCAGTGGACGTCTTATGGCTGAAATGATGATGATGACACATTAATTTTATAAATGTTACTCTACACATATTATTTTGAACTTATTTTTATGTTATTTTCTTTATTGTTTAGTTCTTTTGTCCGTGACGTCATAGCGGGTCATAGCAGAATACAAGTGCTTCGACACATTTTTAGGGTTCCGTTGCCAAATGGCAAAAAACGGAACCCTTATAGATTCATCATGTCTGTCTGTCTGTCTGTCTGTCCGAGTATGTCACAGCCACTTTTTTCGGAAACTATACGAGCTATGCTATTGAAACTTGGTAAGTAGATGTATTCTGTAAACCGCATTAAGATTTTCACACAAAAATAGAAAAAAAAAACAATAATATTTGGGGTTCCCCATACATAGAACTGAAACTCAAAAAAAAAATTTTCATCAAACCCATACGTGTGGGGTATTTATGGATAGGTCTTCAAAAATGATATTGAGGTTTTTAATATCATTTTTTTCTAAACTGAATGGTTTGCGCGAGAGACACTTCCAAAGTGGTAAAATGTGTGTCCCCCCCCCGTAACTTCTAAAATAAGGGAATGATAAAACTAAAAAAAATATATGATGTACATTACCATGTAAACTTTCACCGAAAATTGGTTTGAACGAGATCTAGTAAGTAGTTTTTTTTTAATACGTCATAAATCGTAAACCACAATTTACCTTTCATTCTGTCAACTCAAATATAAAAATTAAAAAAAGAAACATTTAATTTCATAAACATAAACCTTAAGCATAAACCGTGAATACTTGAAGGTTTGTACGGAACCCTCGGTGCGCGAGTCCGACTCGCACTTGGCCGGTTTTAAACGTCACAGCATCACGCTGAGATATAAAACAGAAAGTCCTATAAGAGGCCAAAACGCCCCATTTTGATCTCGTAAAGGACGATCTGTATTTGTTTTAATTTTAGTACGGATTTTTATTTTATTTTGAAATATATTTAGTTTATTTTAGTTTGTGATAAGTGATAATCCTGTGCAAGATAAATACTTTTTCTTTATCCCAGCAATGGGACCAATATAGGCTGTAAATGCTCAAAAAGTTTTAAACCTTGCTCCAAGCGTAAATTCTCGCTCACGGGCTTAACCAAAACTTTTTCATAAAAAACACCATAAAACGCCATACATCATAGTACTTTGACGTTTACAACGCACTCATAGCGCCAATTTCTACAATACGAGCTCAGTTATCGGTCCGTGGGGAGCGAACCACAACTTGTTACGAATAAAATGGCCATCAAGAACCGAACAGCTGATATAAAGGGCTGAACAATGAAAATTTTGTGAGTTGTTAAAAACATGGTCACCTAGTTCCCTGTAGGATCTTGTAATGAGACATAGGGTGGGCTCAATGTAAAGTTTTTTGATTTAGTATGGCTATTGTGACTACAATAGTAGGTGATATTTGGTTACACTGGGTGCCGAACCCAATAAAGTTAGGAAAGATGAGCAAAAGATGATTTTGATAAGTATGTTGAGGTTCAGAAGGTTTGGTAAAAGAATGCCCAGAGTAATTTCCTGATTTTATAGATTTTTCTCTATTATTTTTAATTAATTATGACAGTTCGAATGTCATAATTTTAATCAGCCTGTACAATCGTAAGGTTGTGTCATGCATACAACCTCTACAGTACATGGACAGACGTGTGTCCCACTAGTATAAATAATGTTTTTTTTTGCAGTAAGAAACTCCTGACCCAAAAAAAAATTACAAAATATTAAAAGTTGGGGGAAAATAAGCGCTTCCACGCGGCGATTGTTCAGCATAATGCAGGGGCAAGCCAAAGCCACAGTGTTAGTTTTCAGTGAAAGCTAGTACTAACATTTGCATTACGCATGGCCCTTATAACTAAGAAGGAGAAGAATCCGCAAAGATTTCACATACTGGTTTTTCGGTATTTCATTGGTCTGTCAGCTCTCTCGACCATATATCAGAACCTAGCGTTTACTAAGATTTCATTGCTATCATAGCTCTGAATCAGAATTTAATACAAGAAGTCTGCAAAATGGCACCGAATCTAGCAAATTTAACTATTTATCCGTTTAAAAATAGCCGAAAGCTACCGACTGCTAATTGTTGTATTATTACGCTTTAAATTCTTAATTCATAATCGATTCTGTACAGAAACGAATTAATCTTCGTTACTCTGGGTAGCCGTTTTTATGCCGTATAATTAGCTATAATAGATTTTCATGAAACTTTGTGACGAACACTAATTATGGTCCGGTTTGTGGAATTAAAAGGATTGATCATCACTTTCCTATGGTTCACTTTAAACATGGCTGGCTTTTTTGTTATGTGCTCGTGGTTATATAATTATAATATAAAAATGAATCGCTGAATGTGTTGCTAAGCGCAAATCACGAGAGCAGCTGAACCGATTTCGCTAATTCTTTTTTATAATATTCCTTGAAGTACGAGGATGGTTCTTACGGAGAGAAAAAATTAAAAAAAATGCCTGAAAAAGTCTAAAAACAACAGTTTTCTATATTCCCATACAAAAGATTCGTAATAATACTTAAAAGTTAATTTGAACTTTAATACCATACCATAAAGTTTAAGAGTTAGTGGTGGGGTTCCGGGTAGGCGAAACAATTGAGTGACGTTAGTATCGTATAAATATTAATGTCAATATTTGTCAATAGCTGACCCGGTGTGAAGAATAGCAGAATAAGTATTTAAAAAAAAAAAAAAAAAATTAAGAATCGTTTTTTAGGTGGAACGAAGTTCGCTGGGTCAGCTAGTAAAGTATAATTACCAATTTTGTTTTGTTTTTGTATGATTATTCGAGTTTTCTTATCTTTTTATTTGCACATGTTTCTCTAAAATAAACCTATTTTTGTTTCTTTCTTTCTATGGTATAAAACATAACGCAATAGCTGTAATTTAAATAAACACAATGTTGAAATCACGATTGGATTTTTCAGAAAAGCATGAACAACAATGAGACTTATTTCCAAACTACATTTTATCTACACCAAAAAATATACTATCAACTGTGGCATCTTTAGTTCCTATGAATAATTTCATCCATAAGTACTGTACTTAAATATATTGCACCTTCAGAATTATAGCGACCTAATTATAAATTTTAAGATTTCATCTTTGACTCATAAAATAATAAAACTCTTATTCAAACAGAGGCCTCTGTTTTATTAAGAGTTTTATCATTTTATGAGTAGTTTTAGTAATTGAGAGAAACATTCATATTCATATGTTGCTCATGTGTAAAGATGTTCATGGAAAGTAAAGATAGGTGACGGTACTTCTTTCAAATTGTAGGCAGAGATATTATCTAAGTCTGGTCTGGTCCGTACCTACCGTACAGTTACAAAGTTTTAATAGAAGGACATTGTAAAAGTATTTTATTGCAAAACAAAGAATCGAAATGTTGATTGAATAAACTTCTACGTTCTATCTTTTATTAGTACATGGATCAACGTCGAAGAATCGAGTGGAAGCTCCCTTCAATTTAATTTAACGTAGAATTCCACCAACAAAAAAACTCGGAAAACTTTTCTCTGCTACAGTTCCATTACTTTTTCTCACTCCGTAATTACTTACCCCATCCTAACAAACTTAACAATGTATTCAAAAATTATACGTTGTAGCCTGAAACACTGTTACACGCAGACAATGGTATACAAAACAAAGTCACAATACCCCTCCGTTAAGTAGGTGCCTTCCCAAGTAATTTTCTCACTGAAGATAAACTTAGTGATGTCATCGCTTTATTTCTTTTCATTGTATCTGAACCCTTTGTAAAGGGTGTGACAGAAAGTCTATTGTTACCTTTGTGTAAGGTTTATGATGTGCAGCTTCTGTCGGCTGACGCTTCTCTGTATTGCTTTGTATTTTCCAAATTAAATTTCGGTCTGTGCCAAAGGATTTTACAACTACAAGATCCTGTTTTATTAATAAGAAACTGCTTTGAGCCAAAGGTCTCTGAAATTATAAGAAAAGCTCGTAAATATTCTAGGTGGACTCAAATGAAAACAATTTAGTACTAAATTCAATTTTTCTTGTCTACCTAAATGAACTGGAAAACGAAATTTTCGTTCGATTTTCATAACAATCAACGAATAGAATTTCCATTTTAAAAGTAAGAGGAGAGTTTTTGTTCTAGATTTAGTCAGTGTTGGAATTTGGAAGTCCATTATGAACGTCAGAGTAAAAAAGTCTTGCATTTTTTTTTTGTTTCACATCAATTTAATTTAATCACCGTCTCCTTGTATTTCTGATTTTCGATACCTTAAAAAAAAAACAATTCATAATACTGTTTCAATTTATCAGATAAAAGACACAATTTAAAGTTTACTCCTTCAATTAACTGCGAAAAAACTAAAGTTGAACGAAAAAGGTAAAAAATTAAATTGCTTTTTTATATCTTGAGACATCTTTCAACTTTAAACAGCTGACATTTTCATAATTAATAAACCTTTTTTTTAAAGAAGAAAATAAAATCTGGTTAGAAACTGAATGAGTGACTACATTGTTTCTCTTAATCTGTTATAAGTCCATTTAAAATTGTCGATAAGAAGATCACTTTTGTGTTTTTTTTACTTTGATTTGGGCTAAAATTTGAGAATAATATTGCAGTTCTGTTGACTATTTCGACACATCCTAAAACAAATATTGTAGCAATACATTCTGTAGCCGAAATAGAAGATAGTATTGGTCTAAATTCAATTCTATTGAACGATTGCTTTGTATTCTCTCCAAGTGTGTAAGCGTTTTAGCTCGGTCAGTGCCGTTAACAAGAATGTTAGTAATGTCCACTGGTGCACAACTCACTGCAACCGGTCCTTTAGCATAACGTCTTTATTCAAATCCACGTGGGATTTCTTCATTGTTTAGATTTAACATAAAATATACTATTAATGAATTGAATTTGGTCCTTTTATTGATTTGACGTTTTTCTTGTTTTACATGATTTAAGATCGATACTCGTCAGAGGGGTAATTGCGGAACTTTTGATCGGTAGGAATTGGTTTAATATTCATAGTTAAACAACATTCATTGCGTTGTTTACGTTGCTGAGCCGACAATTTATTCGAATAAATGACGCAATGGTTTAGAAATAATCTTCAATCCCATTCAGATTCTGAAAAATTGTGCGTTTCGCAATTAGGGTACAGGTCTGTATAGTTTGACTTGGCAATTTTATTCGCTTTTATGTTGATATTATATACGTATGATAAGAAAAAAAAATAAACATAAAATACTTGTTTACTCATGTAATGTGTGTCACTTCATCATGTGCCTAGCCTTATTTCAACTATATTGGCGTCGTCTTCCAGTAAACCAGATACACCTACGGAATAGCACCAGTATTTCAAACTATGTTGCGACTGCCGTTCTGATCTCCACACCCTTGTTACTGGGTAATGCGATACCCCTTGGTAAGGGAGAATCATCATCATTATTTCAGCCGTAAGACATCCTCTGCTGGCCAAAGACATCCCCCAGTTTGGGTGGCTTTGCCATAATCGTCACGCTTGGCAGGCAAGCGTACGTTCGCAGTATGGTAAAATATATAGAGATCGCTGCTGCCGATTCTCTAGTAGGTCCGTTAGTCGCCTTTTTAACCGACTTCAAAAAGGAGGAGGTTCTCAATTCGGATGTTTATATGTTTTTTTTTTATGTATGTTCGGCTATAACTCCGTCATATATAGACGGATTTGCAAAATTCTTTTTTTGTTCGAAAGAGGTTTATTTCGAAATGGTCCCATGTAAATTTCATATAGATCTGATGATGAGTTCGGGAGACAAATACCGGAACTCTTTAAAAAATGACAGCAAATCAACCGCGACTTCTGCTATCGCATAAATATGCATTGTTTGTTTGGAATTAGTGCGGGGTGAATACCACAACTAAAAATTAAAAAAAAAAAAACAACCGACTTCCTTAAAAACACTACAAAGTGAAAAATAACTTTAATTTCGGAAGTCGGTGTCTTAGGATCTGTATTTATGGTTATTTTGCCACCGACTTCCGAAATTAAAGTTATTTTTAAAAGTTTTTTACAAGACATACAGGAACAAAAGAAGTGATGCTATTCTTTACGTTCAGCAGCACATGGACAACACGGTAAAACTTATGACGTGATAATACATATTTCTCAGAATACACATATAAGGATTATAACCATCAGAAGAACGGACAGATTGCTTGACAATTTGAATTTGTTTGAAACCCTAAACTCCTGTTGACAAAGGGTCGGGGTTTGAGGTTGATTACAATCTGTCTGGTCAACTTGTATCTGTTGAGATCGACGGCTCATTTGCTTCCAATCAAGATCTCGTATGGACTAATGACAACCATTAAACGATTGATATAGATATCTATTCATGAATGGAATCGTTTAATAAATATCTATTTTAGAGAGATAAATATAGACTTCAATGTATTCTATTGATATAGAGGTAATGAGATATTCTAATAATATCGTTAAAATTTTTGAGAGAGTTGAAGGGGTTACGAACTCGAAAAATTATGTTATTTTATAAATTATAATTTATAAAATAAATACCATGCATAATAAATAAATTGCACTCATATCAAGTACAACATGATTATTAAAAACATTAAACTTAAAAAATCACTTGATTTTTTGTTTAGTTGTTAGTCGATGTAAAGACTTTCCTTGACTTGACAGACTGCAACTTAACATGAATTTTTCGCGATCTACACAAGATTGCGTAACATCACGTCAGCACATCAAAGCTACAATGTGAAATATTTTCTCAAATCATCAGCGTATATTTCATTCTTCCGTTCCCTTAAGAACCTGCGTAACAAAATTCCCGACAAAATAAATACATCAACAAATTCTAAAATTCAACGGGCATAATTCATAACCCTTTGCAGAACATGTATTTAAACATCGATGTTACCTATCGCTTCACGACGATGTAACGTTGTAAGGAGGAGAGATCGCTAAAATAGATACAGTAATGCGTCCCCCATTAAGCTAAATGGCGTCCCTTTGGGAAACAAAAGGGAACTTTCAAATGTGCGAATAAACTCGAAGTTTCGACCGTATTGTTGAATAGGAACGCAACACAAAAGGTGAAAATGTTTCGAGTGACTTGCCGGTGATGTATTAGCTATGCAGACACTCATTTGTGCTCAGAAAGTTTAAGAATGATATAAGGTTCCGACCGTGTTTTTGAATTTTCTTGAGTTTTTGTCTTTTGTTTGATCTTGAGGCTTAAGTTAATTACTTGCTGAAGAGGATTAGTTATTAATAAGGTTGTCTTAATACGAGAGACAGATTTAAACTGTCTTAGGTATAAACATGATTTTCTGACTAATCTTTTTCTGCAATCGTACACTTGCTTCACTTGCTTACAATATTTATAAATATGTGAGCACCATGTATCCATTATATAATAAATGTTTCTTTCATTGCTTTGTTTTTAACACTTTTAACTTTTGTATGTGTGTCTGTATGTAGTTTTATTCTAGATACATCGACTTTACATATAAATATATAAGTAATGTATACAAAATAATTCAAAACATTTTAAAAGAGTAGCAGTGGAGTTTCTTGCAGATTCTTCTCCATACGAAGCCTACCTTTTGAAAGGGTCGCCTCTAGAATCAATTCTATTTTAATATATATTTTAACTTTCGAAAATGCCTTTCAAATAGGCATATTATTTGAAATAAATGCTTTGAGTTTGACTTTGCATGACACTATTAATTCTGTTTCTGAAAATAAACACAAATCTCTTTTTCCAATTATACCAAAAGTGGTGGAGAGGGTCTATCAACCTCTGAAATCCTAAACAAGAATGCGATCAGCAGATTTTCTGTGAAATCCTATGTTAGCCGTTGTGATTGGATGACCAAAATAACAACCACTTATTTACATTCGTAGAGGTGAGGATTGATAACAAATTTAAGTAAATAAGCTTTAGTCGGTTGTGCAAAATCTTTTTTTTTATGTGTATCAGTAACGTGTGGGATTTAAGGGTGTCGTGCAAACCGTCAACTTGGTGGGTCATTTATGTCTAATGGCTTATGATAGATGGAACAAAATATAGAATGAATCCCAATAGACGGAACAAGGTCTAGGGACACCAAAGGAAAAGATAGCCAGATCTAGACAAACTACACTTCGAGCCTAACTGGATGACCAGAGCCAGAAATTGATACTTGTGGAAGGAAATGGAGAGGCCTGCGTCAAGCAGGCTACTGTTTATCGTATTTATGCATACTTATTATAATATACGATTGAAATGCAATTTACCACTATCATACAATTAAAAATTAAATATTCAAAATACAAACCAGTCATTTTAATTTTACTTTTTTTTTAAATCTGATATATTTTACAGAATATAAAGAAGCGTACGCTTGCTACAAACACTTCGTAAATTAATTGTGAGTGGGTAGTAGAATAAATGGCTATTAAAATTTATTTAAAGACCCAGATCAGACTAAAGTTTTTCTGTTGGAGGTTTTGAGACTTTATTGTAATTCCGAGAAAAAAATCACACAAATAACGTTAAAACTTACTTATGTATTTATTAAAGTGTTGTATGCGACACACATTTTTATACACGCCGTAGAGGCTTCCATATGCTCGAGGCGTCATGTTATTTCAAAACATGATCTGAAAGAATCGTGCGTTTTCCTTCCAGGAAACTGTGGAAACAAAAATATAGGCGAGATGTATCAGATGTTTTCTTTTGCTCAACTTATAAAAGTAAGAACAGAAAAGACTTCTAAGGCAACTGCAAAGCTTTGCTTCTAGGAAAAATAAAACCAGAGCTTATGTATTTTATTTTTAGCTTGAAAATTTCACGGAGGAAAAACCAACGTTAGTTACAGGTAAAAGGAAAAAAGCGTAAAAGGATTAGGTATTACGGCAGAAAATTAAATGGTTACCAGTAATCACTTTAGAGCAGCCTTTCCCAGAGTGGGCGATAACGCCCTCTTGTAGTTGCGTTCACTAGAGTCTACACAACGCCCCCATTTTTTTTCTGGGTCTCTTACCACCCCCCTTTAGGCCCTGCAGCGCCTACAAGAGGGCGTTATCGCCCACTTTGGGAAAGGCTGCTTTAAAGTAATATTACGTAAATTCACGCATGTAGTCTTCAGAGGGTTAGGCAGAGATGATTTGTACTACACCCAAATTTTGCCAATTATGTTAAAATCACATAAATGGTGTCACAGGTGAGCTTCTTGCCATCAACTGTCACATGTCACAAATTCAGACTTCGTGATACTGCGAAATTTCAGATGAAATATCTCTTTGTTTTACCCGAGAATCGAACCCAGCAACCTCATGCTTCAGACACTTACGAGCTGAATTATTAGTCTCATTTTTAGGGTTCCGTTGCCAAATGGCAAAAAAAACGGAACCCTTATAGATTCGTCATGTCTGCCTGTCTGTCTGTTCGAGTATGTCACAGCCACTTTTTTCGAAACTATAAGAGCTATGCTATTGAAACTTGGTAAGTAGATGTATTCTGTGAACCGCATTAAGATTTTCACACAAAAATAGAAAAAAGAAACAATAATATTAGGGGTTTAATATTTTTTTTTTTTTGAGTTTCAGTTCTATGTATGGGGATATATAGAAGTGAAACTCAAACAAAAAAAACATTTACATCAAACCCATATGTGTCTATCTATAGATAGGTCTTCAAAAATGATATTGAGGTTTCTAATATCATTTTTCTCTAAACTGAATAGTTTGCGCGAGAGACACTTCCAAAGTGGTAAAATGTGTGTCCCCCCCTGTAACTTCTAAAATAAGGGAATGATAAAACTAAAAAACATATATGATGTACATTACCATGTAAACTTCCACCGAAAATTGGTTTGAACGAGATCTAGTAAGTAGTTTTTTTTAATCTATACATATAAAATTCAAAGTCCTGAGTGACTGACTGACTGACTAACTGATATATCAACGCACAGCCTAAACCGCTGGTCCTAGAGACATGAAATTTGGAGGGTGTATTCTTTGTGAGGCCTTCCAACGCTCCGTCTTCCAGTACGCGGTCGCCACTCCAGAACCTTCCGACCCCATCGGCCATTTTGTCATCAACCGGGAACAAATCCAGACTCCGGGCTGCTATCGAGAAATTTTGGATAGAAAACCCAACAACAGTTTGCCCTGTTAACGAGTCAGTCGGTTGAATATAATGGTGGATATTATAATATCCGAACATAAATATGACAAAGATTAGTCAAACTTTATAATATTTCTCGAGCCTGATAGCTTGAAAAAGACACCATCATACAAGGATAGACAATGTATGTACAGAATCACACACTGGGGCATATTCAGGCCGGCCTGGCCTTTATGATATCCACGATATTACAATAGTTCAGTTCGATACTTTATTTCGATATTTTTTCACACCTTTTGTTCCAGGCAGAGACTATCGAAAAGGGAGGATTATACGTACGCGACTAGTACGTCATAAATCGTAAACCACAATTTACCTTTCATTCAGTCAACTCAAATATAAAAATTAAAAAAAAAAAAACATTTAATTTCATAAACATAAACCTTATGCATAAAACGTGAATACCTGAAGGTTTGTATGGAACCCTCGGTGCGCGAGTCCCACTCGCACTTGGCCGGTTTTTGTAACTATAAAGTCTTATACCTAATACTTAATCATTTGAGGTCATCGTTAGTGGTTTTGACTTCCAACCTACATGAATATTGCTATCGAAAAACAAAACAATGCTACAGCTCTATGTACGAAATATAGGACAGGGCTTCCAATCAGTAAATTTCTCGAATTTTCCACAGTAAAAACTGAAATACCGGGAAATTCAGAAACTGAAATGAAGCCAGTTTCGGTTTGAAGGAAAAAACCTATTGTTATTAGGATTTTCACAGAGAAATCTTGATCTGAGCCATTGTACAAAGTTTTTGATTTGCAGATTTTTTATTTTCTCGATTGAACAAGTATAATCAGAAACTCGAATGCCAATAGATTTCTAAAACCTTTTTTTTTCTGTTTTACTTTCATAGATTCAGAACGATAATTCAAATCGTATACGTACCATCTGCTGCCTAGGGGAATTCCAAGTCTTAGTGATATCTACTATTACAAGGCGATTGGGATGATTAAATAAGACCGAATTTCGTGAATTTTCGTTTTATATTATCGTATATTATACATGGCATACATATACAAATAAATAAAAAAAAGTTGTCTGTTTAAAATGTCACAATCACAACTTTTTAATAAATGCATATGAACGTACTGTCATCAATTCAGCATATCGCAGTCCACTGCTGGACTTGATAAATGTTTGTCTAGCTGTGTGTCTGTCTGTTCCAGCTAATCTCCGAAACGGCGGGACCATTTTGTCAGGACTATCATGGGCAGATAGCTGATGTTATAAGGAGTCATATGGGCTACTAAGGTCCAAAAGATGTGTGTGCAGAATTATAGCGCGTAGCTCTGAAGAGCTGTGTACGTTTTCTTACATCTTCATAATTCATCAGGGCGCATGCCTCTATTAGTTGTCACCTCGGTAATCAACCCCTTTCTAACCATTTCATTATACGGTACGGTTTCATACATACAACATAATTAGTGTGTATTGTTCCCACTGCTGAGACACGGCTACGATTTATCACGCCGGCCCAATGCGGTTTAAAATTTTTGGTTCTAGGACATTTTCCCCACGATGTTTTCTTTAACTTTTTTTTGAGAGCAATAGTGATGAAGTAAGCCGGTGCCAATGCTTACTGAGTATTTTATTATATGTATTCACCTATTTTCCTCATTTATTTTCACAATACATACAGTATTTTTTAAGAACGCCCTTTCAAACCTTGCCAATGTGACCAAGTCCCACTATGATTCTTATCAAGAACTCAAGAGGTCCTACTGAGATTAGAATCTGTGGCACTTCAGGAACTTTTGTGTTTGCAAACCATCCCAACTTTTATCATGAGCATAAATATACTTTCTTTGTAAATAACGATTAGACTTTTCTCTCGGTCAGCTTAGTCTGTTTGACTGTCCTCTTTAAGACTTCATGCCAAAAAAAGTCTTGCAAAGTTTATATAGGTTTCTGTGTAAGTAGTACCTATTAGTTTAAATACATACCAAAGAGACTTGCGGCATTACCACGTTGTATGGCAATGCTTACCCTCTAGCCAAGGTAAATGCTAGCGTTATGGATAATTCGTTTACCTACATTAGTTTAAATTTGATATCTGTTTCTAAGTGAAAGTATCATCAATTAGTGACTTAAATTAATTCCATACACTCCCACGCGCATTAGTAGCATTCGCCGATCGGGGCATCCCCGAACCATTCCCGATGACGGTATAATCATTCTCCGGGAGAGAAGCAAGCTCATCAGGACGCTCATTACACACAGTCACAGACAGCCGTACTTCCATCCTCAATGAACGTTGCAAATTGAAGTAGTCTATGTGTATGAACACATAATGTCGTGCTTACTCCTCATGGGAGCAGGCCGAAAGTACATAAAGCCACCAGCTACGATACTGACATACTGCTTTTGCTTTGTTTATATACATGAACATCGGTTGCGAGTACAACGAACCAAACCTCTTTGAAAAACATCACCAGTAAGATAGGAATAATGCTAAAAAAAAACTAATAATAAGTGACATGTGGATGCGGCTCTGCCTAACCCCTCGATAAATACAAACGTAATGAAACTTCATTTGTTAATCCCACTCATAATAATAAATATTATGACCAACAATTACATTCAAAGTGATTGTAATTTAGTGATGGGATTTACATGCGCTACACTAAATTGAAACTAAACAAATCCTTTGATATGCCGGTGGAGTTAAAATATTTTGTTGGCTTACCATTTATCATAACCATTTAACATACAGCCGCCTATTGCCGCTTGCTCTGTGCCAATTGTAACGGGTCGTCAGTAGTCCGAAAGTCTGAAAACTAGTCTTAACAAGATGAGTGGCAGTCTTAAATGTAGATCAGAAGCCTATCTAACCTCCATAACCAATTCCAGTTCCAACCATTACATGAAACGACTGCCTAGTCCCTCTTCGACCTCATCGAGTTTTAAAAATATGATTGACGGGTAAAACGCCAATCTTATTTTTCTGGATACTCTGGGAAGAAAAGCCGAAACTTAAAGGTCACAGTTTTTCTTAAAGCTTGGAAACAATCGTCACATTTACAATAATTAAAACAATATAATAATTTAAAAAATAATATACATTAATAATGAATGACATGATATTATATTGTATATACACCGTGACATTTTAGTCGTCTTACAACGGCAGCCCATTTTATGAAACCAATGACTATTACACATCCATAAGAAACAAATGAATATTTGAATAATTAAATATAATATTCATTATGATGACGCATGACATGGTTTAAATTTGATTTGATTTTTTTGATATTTTGTCTCATGGAAAATGGAGATGGAATGATATAGCCGACTCGTGCACTGAATAGGTATGTTCTCTACCGTATGATACGTAAACATTATTAACAGGATGTTTCATAATTCTAATCCATTATTTATTTTTCTTAGTACTTATTATCTTAATTAATGGTAACAATTTTTTTATCACGGATCACATGGATTTCCAGATATTTTTTTTTATAATGTCGGATACTTTGAGTGGATAACCTTTGTAAGACGACTAAAACGTCACGGTGTATAGGTATATAAAAATCAATGTCTCTGCGTTTATAGATATATGGAAATTATTTTGGTAAAATCATTCGATGACCATCTAGACCGGTGTCTGAAATGGTCTTTTGAAGAGAGAAACACACAGTTTTAGTGGACTTGTCCAGTCAGTCTGTTGCGGGGATTACCGTTTTGCTATGTTGCAAGAGACAAGAATTAGATGCACAAGAGATTCAAGAGATTTATCAAAATCAGCTTCTTATTTCCTAGATCGGAGCAATTTTCCTTCTCCAAAAAAGGTAAACCTGCCCTTACGCAGGAAGTAGGTACTTGAATTAAAAGTCTCTCAAACAAATCAGGTGCTTCATTTCCCACGAAATACTTAAAGAGTAACTGCAAAGCGATTCAATAGTACTCGAACTGTAACTTATACAACATTTTGCAATTATTCAGGAGACTTGCAAGAGAATTTCATTCCATTTATGAGCCCCTTGTAGCCTAGTCTCATAAAATATAAATGCATTCTTAGTAAATTCCTTTACTCTGTTTTTTGGGAAAATGTTTTTTATAAAACAGTGAGCAAAATGAACAAAACAACACAGTTGTCTTAACTAATACTGTAAAGAAAAAGATTTGATTTTAAACCGACTTCAAAAAATGGAGGAGGTTCTGAATTCGGTTATTTTTTAATAATAGGTTGGGGAAAAAGTTTCCTCGCATTTTTTAAGAAAATTCAAAACATTTTTTAATAAAGTTTATTTACATTTAACTAAAGTATGTAGGTACCATTTTGTTCGATAACTTTTTGCCATCTTGTAGGTAGGGACATGATCCCATTGCTATAGAAATTTTGGGACTTCTGGTCAAAATACCGCGACAAGTGGTTTTGGCAGTCCTCTCGTGATGTTAACCTGACACTGCCTAAAGAATTCTGAAGAGACCGAAACAGGTGGAAATCTGAAGGTGCAAGGTCAGGACTATACGGCGGATGCATTAACACCTCCCAGCCAAACTCTCTTAATTTTTGTTGGGTGGCTAAAGATGTGTGAGGTCTAGCGTTATCATGATGAAAAACCACACCCCTTCTGTTGATTAATTCCGGCCGCTTTCTCTCAACTTCTTACTTTAATCTCATCAGTTGTTCGCAGTAGAGTTCAGAATCGATGGTCCTGCCTGGTGGTAACAGCTCATAATGAATAATGCCCTTCCAATCCCACCACACACACAGCATCACCTTGTTGCGAGTTAACCCGGGTTTCGCCACAGTCTGTGAAGCCTGACCGGCCTTTGACCACGACCTTTTTCGCACGTTCTTGTCATACGTGATCCACTTTTCATCACCAGTTATCAGCTTCTTCAAAAATGGTTCGGTTTCATTACGTCGTAATAAAGAATCACAAATGAGTACACGGTTCATTAGGGTTTCTTTCAGTGAGCTCGTGAGGTACCCAAATGTCGAGCTTTTTTGTGTACCCAGTTTTTTTCAAATGCGCCAAAACTGTTTTGTGGTCAATTTCCAGTTCTTCAGCTACGTCGTAACTACTGGTATGCCGATCTTGCTCCACTTTTTCAAAATTGGCATCCGTAATAGGGCGACCAGAGCGACGTGCATCTTTGACATCAAAATTTCCGGATTGAAAACGCTTAAACCAAATTTGTGCTACTCTCACAGACACTACACTAGGTCCATAAACATCGCAAATTTTTTTCGCGGCTTGCGTTGCATTTTTACCTTTTTTGTAGTAAAATTTTAAAATGTATCGAATTTCTTCATTAGATTCACTCATCTTGACGGTATGAAAAACAAATGAAAAACACACATTTTACTAATTTGAATTTGGAATTATGTTCTTTAAAATTTAAACTTTCAGTGATACCAAAACCAGCCAGATACAAATAGTATAGCCAAAGAGATTTTATTACAAGTTCATACATACTATAATGCGAAAAGACTTTTTCCCCAAACTAATATTTGTTACCTAAAAACTCAACGTCATTAATAAACTTATTTGAAGAAACAAAATTTTGGGATCAAAGAGTAGACGTCATGCCGAGTGATCCCATATAAAGGTCAAGTTCTAATTAAATGGTTATGAGTTAGCTTTATTAATACTTAGTTTTTCGTCTTAGTTTAAGTCGATGTTGTCGATAGTGTAATTTCCACTATGTGAAAATGAAACCGTGTGTTAAACACGCATCATTATTATTTTCTTAAAGCGATAGTTTACAAACGAACAGTATTGATTCTGTCTGTCCAAATCCTTAATGTAAGTAATAAATACAAGAAGAAAGCGAAAATGTTTCTTAAGATTAATTAAGATCAGGTGGCATACGATATTTTTTGCTGACCCAGCGGAAATTGGCGCAGCATGATAAAGTGGGTCAATTTTCATATTTCAGGGAGGTTGTATATAATAGGTACTTCCTATCTCTTTATTTCAAAGATGTTTTCCTTTTTATTTTTAATTTATACAGTTGAATATTGAAGATTTTAAATAAGAGCTGAAATAAATTGGCACATTTAATAAAGAAATTTTATTTTTCTATTTTTCTTATCTTTGTTTCTTTAAACACCTGTTATAATATAAAGGAAGAGCGGACCATTGGACTACAGGCATTTTCTATGCCTCATTGAAGAGTCGTCGACATGCAGTGTCAGCCAAATAAGATCTTTGAAATAGACTTATTTTATTTATTTATAAAAACAATTAAACGCAATCATTCCAGATACCGTGATCCGTAGTTTGTAAAGAAAATTTTAAGTTATATGATAATATAGACCAGTGGTCGAAATATGACTATAATTCATTAAAAAAATAATATATTCCTAATGCATGAATAAATAAAAATATTAGCTTTCAGAAGTCGTTCTCCATAGAAACTCTTCCGTCCGAGTAATTTTCTTAAAAAGGGATACAAAGTTTTTGCTCCATGTATTTACTTACATATCTATAAATATAAAAATGAATCCCTATTTCCCTTGGTCACGCCATCACGCGTGAACGGCTGGTCCGAATTGAAAAATTCTTTTTGTGTTGAGTAGCCTATCTATCGAGGAACGCTATAGGCTATATAACATCACGCTACAATCAAAAGAAGCGGAGCAGTAATGAAAATTTTTGCAAAAACGGGGAAAATCGCACGAGTAGGCAATTCGACGCGACGCACGACGGGAAGGGTCGGGGGAACAAGAAATTTAACGCGGACGAAGTCGCGGGCAGAAGCTAGTAGAATATATAATTCAGATTTATTTTCTTTACTTACCAACTTACCATGTATTGCTACATGTATTATTGTTTTGTACTATAATTAATAATTTTATGAGTAATTTAATTGAGATTACAGCCAACTAACAAAAAAATTGGTTCGAGGGTTGTAATAAAAGTACAGTTTGTTCACAACCATACAATAAGATGGCTATACCACCCCCACAAATTCATCTCCAAAAATTTCTGCTCGTGACAAAAGACAGAGTTTCTAGTAATAACACAACTGAAGACATCCGACGACAGCGGCTGATTAAGTCCTGTACAGTCGCTGGCAGCAGTGATTAATGAAACGGGACGTACAGTGAAGGACAGATGTGTTAATTAGATTAACACATCCAGACGCTGTCAGTTCGAGATTTCTGTGCGACTGTACTGAGCCAGGGATAATATATGTTGTATTAATTCTTAGGAGGAATCAAGAATGAATGGTTCTTTCGTCGGGGCTAAATTAAGTAATCAGATCTGTTGTGTTGTATGTGATAAATTAATGTTAGGCACGGAAATGGCATGTCCTATACGACCTTCTCTGCTAGACTGATTTGTGTTAATGGAAATATATTTCTGAACATAGATTGATAAAGGACGGTATATACTTTTATTATATTACAATTATCTACGTGAAGTAAGCGATATCTAACGATTAATTTTGATCTGCGTTGATTTGCTAAACCGAAATAAATAAACAACAGTGTAGTCTGGTGCGCCGAAACGTATTTTCCTTCTTTCTTTCTATGCAATTTTCACCATTTTTTTTACTTATTTCTTACTTCGACTTTTAACGAATTAGCCACGCGACCATCGACAATCGCCATCTATTTCTTCTTTTCTAGTTCAAATGATGCTACGAGATTGCGTGGGTAGCGAATGGCAATTTGGTGTAGCCGTCTTTCTCACACGAACTTTTTTTAATAATTCGTTTTGTCAACTTAAAAAAGAAAGGAAATAGTAATACTATACATTACATATATTATATGTAATCACCTCAACCAACAATGCTAATCTTTAAACGGATTTCTAATAGTAAAATGAGTATTTCCGATTTTTGTTCGATTTTTTCTTAGAAAATCTGTAAAGACACACATACATATCAAGCTATACATTTCCAGTTTTAGGTGACCTCGCATTATATTGACTTTTCGTATAGTGAGAAGTCAGATTATACTGGAAATTTTTATCTTCATCTTCATCAGTCGTCGTGTACACAGTTACTATATAAATATATAAAATACACATTTGCTAAATCATAAAAAATGGAGTAGCTTCTAAAAAAATCAAGTTAAGGAGTGGTTTGACCGAGAAAATTGACGTGGTACGAAATCTGCTCTATACCGGATGACATTTTTTACCGTCTCGACCTTCATAGGTCGTGTTGTGTAACTAGAAAAGAAGGCAGGAAGGCCTTCAGATTCATTGCATAGCGCGGGACGCGGGCGGACGGGGATGCGTGTGCGGCTCGTGTGCCTGCGAAAGATCAATGAGGCCGCCTATCGGCCGGCTTCAAAGGGTAGGACCGCGCTACGAAATTATTGATACATGCAGCGCATTGAGTAGGGTGCGTATGATTTGAGTTTCGATAGATTTTAATTGTTTTTTTTTCCAAATTTCTGTTTTTGTTGTTCTAGTATGAAAATTTTACTTTAAATGTGTAGTATTTATTGCTAGATCAATTTCATTACATGTTATTCAAAAATAAAAATAATAAAAATTTCTACGCCAAAGGCTTCTACTCCGTTCACCTATTACCCCCATTTTTTTTTCAAGACGTTAAAAAATGTCACCCGGAATATTATAGTGTAGCAGCATCTACTGGCACATGCAAACTACGCATCACACTGACGTCACACAAATCCTGCATCGCGCAAGTACAGTTTACCGCGCAACTAACATGATTGTTTACAACGTCCCGACATCAATCATCGGGCAACTGCCCACCAGACATGACATTGTCTGGTTGGAGGGTTCTCCTTTTTCTACGGAGGTTAAGTGAGAGTACTTTCAAAAAAGTAATGTGGTATTTACGTGATACCAAAAACTAAAATCTCAATACTACCTTTCGATGAAAGTCGTTACTGCAGTCATTATATAGCAACCACCGCTTTTCGTGTAGCTTTACCGACCAAAACCACCAATTTCCGCTCCAATGATGGATTTCAAAGAAATCTCATTTACATAAATTATCTTAAAATTACTTACTAACATTCAATTTTCCGAGGTAACGCCATTAAAAACAAGCAAATTAATCTTAAAACCAACACCCCTGTTTGAAAGCCGATATTGATGACGTTAATCGTCAACACTAAAGGAGATATACGATCTTCATAAAATAACAAACGCCTATTTTATTACGCCGCCAATACAAAGAGTGGCAGTTAAGTCCTTCTAATAGCCTGTAATTCCTTTAACTGCTGACGGAGAGTTTGCTAAATAGGGTGGTTGTGAAAGGAGAATTCGCTGCGGTGGCGGTTATCTAGTTTATATATACTGACCTGGCAATTGTAAAAGGTGGAAAAACACATGAAATCATGCCTTGTTTCCTGCAAGAGTTGGGCAGAGGTCTAAAGTCATAAACATTAAAAACGTATATACATAACCAAATTTTAAAAGCGATGTTATCTTTAAATAGCGATCGCAATTTTGAGAAGAACCCTATTTCATACTAGTGTGTTCCAAAATACTATGTTCGTAATAACATAAAATGAAAATCAGTAGAATAGGAGAAAATCACTTAAAAGTTATCAAGCGCATACATATTAGTACTCGTGACTGTACGGTGGTACACTCCCATTACGCCAGTTATTTTACAGTCCTATGTATCAGGCATAAAATTGTTATGTGAAGCCTGAATTTGAACTCACAAGCTCGTGAAAGAGAAGCGAGACTTTAACCTTAGCGCCTATTTTTCTCCGAAGGATGTCTTCGTGGAACATTTCGAAAGCAGTGTTATGGTGTGTCAAAAAATGTAGAAACAATGCCTATCTAAGACTATTGAGTTGACTTAGTATACTATTCCCACTGCCCATTAGATCTAGTACAGTACGTTCCCATGACTATTAAGTTGACTTCGTATAATATTGACTGCCCATTGGGTCTAGTTTTAAATATGTTCATCCGTTTCGGGATTCCGACGACAAATAGTGTCAACGGAACCTTCTTTTTAAAGCCTTCACAGTCCGTTCATCCGTCTGCGAAAAGTATCTAATTAACCATAACAGTCAGTCGGAATTTTCACACAATGTGTATTTCTATTGCTGCTATAAGAAATCTCTAAATATCAAAACCGAACCAATTACCACATCAATGAACAAGATATCTTCGGTCATTAATTTAGTCTATTGTTCAAGTTTCGTGTCAAGTCATTATCTAGACTTAGCTAATACAAACTAGACTAGAATTCTCCTCTAAGAGGATTAGATTCTATCTTTTGGTGGCTCGTTAACGGTAAAATAGATTTCTAAAGGGGTGTAAGTCTGGTTACATTGGCTCTATCTTGCCGGATACATTATGGGACGTAATTACTTGGTATTTGCATTTACACTATAATTATGTCTTTGTAGGTTATTGGAATGAGTAGGAATTTGGCATAAATAAATAGGCTAACTAATTTGTAGCTTTATATTTTATGGATATGAGAACGTTGTAGGCATTGTAGACTGTAGACGATTTTCTATTTTATTAAATACCTGGTACTTGTTTACAGGCCAACACTGTCCTCTTATATCTATTAAAACTAATTTGTAACCATTGTAAACCACTTATTTTTAAAAGATTTACCGTGAAGTTTCTTGCCGGCTCTTCTCCGTAGAAATCAACAATCTGGAACCGTGCACCTAGCTTGTAACGTTTGATAAGTGCCCATGTGTTTATGTGAAATAAAAATATTTTGAATTGATTTTTAAGAGTCACTAAGCAAAATCTCGCAACTTTTTTATTTTATAATACATTGATGATTTTTTTATTTAAGAAAACAGCAAAAATATTTAATTAAAATAAACATTGAAAAGCAAAATGAAATATGCGTTCTTAAAACAGTAATTCCACTTGTACTCGATTTTATAATCAACACAACAGCACAATCATGGAAATTTGTAAATAGATATATAATAATCGGCTGATTATGATATATTTTTAATCTAGTCTCCCAGCCGTGGGAACATTATAAGCTTAGAGAGAGAGAATACTCACTGCTGGTACACAGAATTTCTCGATAAGAGGGAGCCGTAATTCACCACGCTGGGCCAGTGTGGTTTAGTAGATGTCACATGTCTTCGAACTTTTGTTTCTAGGACATGCCAGTTTCTTTCACCGCTTTTAGAGAAATGGTGATGAAATAGTAGACAGAAAGTGCCTGGTTCTAATCAAATCCTTGAACTTCAACTCGTAAGTGGCGGCTGTTACCACAGGGCCATCACTGCTCTCAAATAAAAAAACTTTAGAGGTGTCAAGGGACACCCGGATGGAACGAACTTCCTTTCCAGGATTCATAATTTTTATATTTTTTTTTATTATTTATTATGTACAAAAAACCTGTATACACTCAACAAAAATATTCTCTCTCTCTCTCTCTCTCCCTTTTTCTCGCCCTTTCTCTCCCTCTCTCTCCCTATCTCCCTGTCTCTCTCCCTCTCTCTCTCTCTCTATCTCTCACTGTCTGTCTCTCCCTGTCTCTCTCTCTCTCTACTCAAAACAAAAAAAACAAAAATATACAAACAAATACAAACAACAAAATATATACAGTCGAATTGAGAAACCTCGTCCTTTTTTTGAAGTCAGTTAAAAAGTATCGTGACAACTTTTCGTAAGATTTTTTTCCGTCTAGCCCCCTTTCACAACGCGCGATAAGGAACTTCGTTCCAATTAATATTCTTTCTTTGTTTTTTGGTATACAACACCAGTTGCCAAAGTATTGCCCGCTTATTTAATTTGACACTTTTATTTTTTTGGGTGGGTAATCATCAAATGACGTCTCCTACTCTGGGTGGAGTGGGAGGGCGTGTCAGAATTTTACTGACTAAAACCCACCTGTGTGCCTTTAGTTACTTACGCCAGGGCCAGGGTAACTCTTTCGAACAATTACGTGACCTTGGCAGGCATCGTCTTTAGTTGTTGCTGGCATCTCTTTCACTTGGCCGGAGGTGACGGCTTCTCATGCCCTGTCGCTCCATACCATAGCCAGCACCAGAGCCGCACGCGAGAGATCCATTTGACCCTGTATATCTATCGATTAAGGAGACGTACGTCTTCGGTGCTTAAAAGTTTAATCAAATTAAAGTTTTCAGAAGTCGACAGAACCATTTTATAACATACTGAAAAGCATTTATTTTCAGACTGGTTTTACCTATAAACTGAAAATGCTTCACATAAAACTGAAAGTATCTCAAATCAATGAAATTTAAAACACTTTTCTTTAATAAGGTTCGTAAGAAGACCAAATAAAAATCTTTACGCTTTAGTTATTACTTTTAAAGTGTACTAATAATAATATTTTTCTTTCATTGCAGTTACTGAACACCTTTCCATTGGTAAGTACTCTTTTATTATTATTTTCACTATTTTTTTTCCCCTATATCTCTTTCCGGTACCGTGTGGTGCCGGACGTAAAGAATTACACCACCCCATTTCTTCCCGTGGGTGTCGTAAAAGGCGACTAAGGGACTTACTAGAGAATGGGCAGCAGCGTTCTCTATGCATTTTACCACCATACTGCGATCGCCAACCCGCCTGCCAAGCGTGGCGATTATGGCAAAGCCCCCCAAATTGGGGGAGGCCTAAGTCCAGCAGTGGACGTTTTACGGCTGCAATGATGATGATGATGATGATGTTTGTCAAGATTTTTGCAAGTTGATGTTGTTGATACAGCATAATATCACGCCTGTAATCCCCAAAAGGATAGGCCAAGGTGAAGCTATAGGACTCATACTTCACCATCTGCTAGGACCGGTGCCTGCCAGGGTCGCGAGATTGTTCGAAAGAGACACCGTGACCCTGGCACATGGTCAACTGCGGGAACACGGGTGGGTTTTAGTCAGTAAAAGTTTGACACGCCCTCCCGCTCCGCCCAGAGCGGAAGAAGACATTTGATGATTTCCCATCAAAAAAAAACCATGATATATTTAATTCCCATTTAATGAGGGCGAGCCTTTAGCCATTAACCGGGCAGAAATCCAGTCTCCGGGCTTAGACATTCAAAGCGGTAAACTCAATAACAGTTTGTCTGGCTTGATTATCAAAACTAGGACCTCAGGCCTGGAAGTAAAGCTTTCGACCACTTCACCGACGAAGCAGTTATTTAAAATAATATTAATTTTGTACACCAACTTTGATGGAATGAAGTCAAAATGTGTTACTTAATGGGTAAATTACTTTATTCTATTGTAAGAGGAAAAATCCAACCTTACCATCCATCGTAAGAAAACCAGCATGTCCTATACCCGAATCATAATGAAGACATGTCTATCAACATGCACTGGGCCGCCCGCGTGGTGGACTATGGCCCAATAGCTTTAACAGACAGAAACTAAGTACCTACAATGATGAATGAACAAATAAAATAAAAAAGGAACAATAAAAAAATCAGAACCATAATTACAAGCACAGTACAAACAATGTCAGCATTAGGAATATTATAGGCAAATAATGCTATGCTATAAAAAAATGATTCCTCTCTTAAATACCGTTTTTTTTTGGAAAAAATTACTGCATACAACATCCAAAAAAAATGTTGTTTATATTTCAAATGTTACGTTTTTTTTTTTACAAAATATCGAGACGTATTGTCAAAGAAAATTCAAGGACTGTATTTGTCAGAAGCTGAAACGGAACAATAAGAAGTGAACAAATATATTCTACCGCAAAACAAATACACACATCAACACGGTCTAGGGATATTTCATACTCAATTAAATAACTCGAAAAGTACTGGCCGCATTGGAATCTTTTATACACCGATTTGTTTGTAATTTATCTCAGACTAATTCCAAATTCAAATTTTTGAAAATTCTTTTGTTTCGGTGGCATAAAAATGTCTTGATGTATAGGAGAGGGAATTTTCATTTGTGCGAAATTTAGAAAACAATACGAATTACGTTTAGTTACAGTTTTTTTTCATTTTTAAACGAAAGATAAAGTTAAAATTGAGGTATTGTAGCCATGCAACGCCGACATTTGACGAGGTCGGAGATGTTACGAGCTGTGGGAATGCTGGAAGCTGGATCTGTTCAGCGTAATGTTGCTGAGGCCATAGGGACCCATCAAAATGTCATTTCAAGATTGTGGACACGCTATCGTGCCACAGGTGAAGTAGCGGAGAGGCACCGGGGGCCAAGTCGCATCACTACCCCCAGACAAGACCGGTTTTTGCAAATTACTGCGCGAGCACAACCAAATGCAACGGCGACTCAATTGGTCCAAAGGCTGCGAGTGGAACACCAAGTGCTTGTGAGTGACCAAACTGTAAGAAGGCGACTGCATGAAAGCAATCTACGCTCTCGTAGACCACTCCGGGTCCCACCTTTACGGAGAGGCAATCGTGGACGACGATTAGAATGGGTTCGGAACCACGTGGACTGGGGCCGTGACCAATGGTCCAATGTGCTGTTCACGGATGAATCCAGGTTCGGCTTCCATCCAGATTCACGAAGGACGCGTGTTTGGCGAGTTCCTGGACGATGGAGCCGTCTCCAGAACCCTCAGGAAGTTCACCCATACCAAGGAGGAACAATTATGGTTTGGGCAGGAATTCGTCTTGGAGGACGGACGGATCTCGTTTGGGTGCGGGGCAATATGACGGCAGAACGATACGTCCAACAGGTGCTGGGGCCCGTAATCTTGCCCCACAGAACACAAATGGGGCAAGATTTCCTGCTCATGCACGACAATGCCCGGGCACACACGGCGAGAACGGTAGCAGCTTGGTTACATACACATAATGTTAGGGCCTTAGACTGGCCTGCTCAATCGCCAGATCTAAATCCCATTGAGCATGCGTGGGATATGCTGCAAAGAAGAGCTCTGAAGGAAGTTCCTGAAAATCTGGCTACAGAAGATCAACTTTTTGCGCACCTCAGAAGGACATGGGACAATATTCCGCAGCAAGACATTGACAACCTTGTTCTGAGCATGCCGAATCGTTGCCGATGTGTTATGAACATCACGGGCGCTTTCTCAGACTACTAACTTCAAGTTTATAAACACAAATTAAATGATTTTTCAATTTTTTTCAGTTTTTACTCACAAATTAAAAGTTCATTCATATACGGTTTCCGTCTATGCTTCATTTTTTTTCCATAAAATCCTGAAATTTTAATCTATACCTTAACCATTATTAAAAAATGGTAGAATATTAAATAACGTATCTTTTAAATACATACATGTCATATAAATAATTAACACATTGATAGTAATTCGCTTTTTTAAAAATATCCCTAGACCGTGTTGATGTGTGTATATTCATATTTTTGTCGCCTAGAAAATCTTCTATTAGCAAACAACTGGATCTAGATTTATGACCAAATTATTTCCGAAAAAAATAAAACTCCTTTTAAGCAGTAAATAATGTAGAACTACAAAACATTTTTTTATGTAGGTATGTGTATAATAAGTGTATCGAAAAACACAGGACTAAATATATATATTTTTTTTGTTCTCATTTAATTACCGTGAGATAGTTTTGGCCCTCCAAGACAATTCTAACCATCTAACTAGGTAGGCGCTTTGAAAATTAAGGTTTTCAAAAATGCATTAGATGTGGCGGGCATTATGTACACACAATACATAATATTATGGGAATACCTTTATTACACAAGACCTTTATTTTATGTTTTGAGTTTCTCAGTGGAACCGAATCTCGAATTGCTATAGCTTAAAATTACGTTTCAAATCATGTTTGTCAAGTCCTGATGATTCGATGATACTTAGTTCTGATATGCAAGATTAAGATGATTTCTAGTTTAATTTTGCACGGCTTTAATAGAAATATATGTCATGTAGAATATACGGTTCCGTTTGGTACCGGACGTAAAGAATAGCACCACCCCGTCTCTTGCCGCGGGTATCGTAAAAGGTGACTAAGGGACTAACTAGAGAATGGGCAGCAGCGTTCTCTATGCATTTTACAAACATACTGCGATCGCCAACTCGTCTGCCAAGCGTGGCGATTATGGCAAAACCCCCAAATTTGGTGAAGGCTTGTGTCCAGCTGTGGACGTTATTTGGCTGAATAATGATACACGTATATACGTATACGTTGTGATATACCAATACGATACCAAAAAAAAAAAAACAAAACATTTTAACACGACTGCGCGACACAATGAAGTGCAATGTGTTTATCAGCTTATGTTTGTTTATTATTTTGTGGCGATTTACTCGTACATAGCAAACGCGTGCGCCGATTGATAACTTTCACGTCAATCGATTTTTCTTAATCTTGTGAGTGTCACTAAAGTCCTTAAACTTCGACAATATGACGACAATCGGGCACCATATTGTGAAAAAATAAATAAGTCGATGAACTACTTATGTCATTGGATAGGTCATTTTCAGATTTCTCTGGTAATATTTTTTCATTTTGATTACCATTTAGGATCTTTAGCGATTTAAAGTTGGTTAGCAACCAATCTAACTTAAATTTTCAAAACTTATAATATAGCTGTGATAAATTTCTTATAATATATTTGTATTATAGGTCTTATTAGCGTGATAAATAATGATTGAAAACTAAAAATTGTAAAATAAAAAACCTAAATCTATCCGACTCGTAATAAACGTAATAGAAAAGTATTGAAATCTAGAAGTGTTAACTTACAAAATTTCACAAGACATGAAGATTCAGATATTGCGTAATCTGTTCAAGAAAACGATCGAAATAACCGTCACACTGTCCTAATAACTAATACAACAATACTCAAACCTCGATCAAATATTAAATCAAATGCCCACGTTCACTGGCACCCCATCCAATATAATATGAACGAAATTGCGTCGAGGACTGAAACGGAGAGAAATTGAGACAGATTTCAAGAAGTAAAATCATTTAAGGAGGGCGTCGAGAACGGAAATCCGTCATACATTGGAGAGAACTCACAAAAGTATATAATTCGATTTTTAGGGGTCGACATCGCGACATTTTTTTTTTCAAACGATGTTCGCTCTTTTTCAAATGTGAGTGCCTGTTTTCACTTCGAAATTGTGTATGCTTATTTTGTTTCTTCTGAGAATAAAAGCTGTTGTGAGTTTCTTTATAGAATTGAATCAATATGGCTTAGAAGAAATTACTTTTTGTTCACCTTGTTTGTAAGGAGCGGGTTTATTATTGTCTGTGTTCGAATTTTAGATATCGGAACGTTGATTGTTATCAACAACAGTTCTATTTTGTGATTGTTCGTCCTCGAATTCAATATTCGTATTTTGGGCTTTCGGGATGTTTATATAAGGATAGCGTGTCTATACAATAGCATTGTTACTACCTATTTCATATCGGTAACTACGAGGTTTTCGCTAATTGGACTAAAAATAACAACACAGACTATTCTGGACAACATTATATTAAGATTTGGTATGGATACGGCTAGTACAAAAGTCAAATAATATAACATAAACTCTGAGACACAAAATGTAGTGATTTCATTATTTCGTTAATTGTGTCGTGTTGTCCCACTAATGGGCAACCGTCTGGTTTTGTGGGACAGTGACATAATACTTGGAGCTAGTCCAAATCTTTCTACTAGCATCGTTTTGTACGACATATTCTAGCTATAATAAATCAAGTTTATTTAAAATAGCTAAGCAAAGAAATGAATTTCAAATTGAATTATTTTGGAGATGGAAGTGCTTTAAGTGATTATAATCTTGAAGTTGGTTTTTATTAGCTTTTATATTATGTAGACGGCAGCTACATTTGGATGATGTTTGCAAGAAACGATTTATAAGCATGTTTAGAGTTCTGCTTTGACACAATCAATGGCAATGGACTGGCCTGTTAGTCTAGTGGTTAGTGACCCTGACTGCTAAGACTGGTCGTGGGAAGGTCGTGGGATCGATTCCCACCCAGGACAAATCCTTGTGTGATGAGCACAATTATTTGTTCTGTGTCTGGGTGTAATTTATCTATAATATGTATGTATTATTTAGCAATTTTTAAACTATGTATGTATCCTACTTTTTGCATGGAATAAAAGGCTTATTATTATTATTATATTTAGCAATATACCATATAAGTATGTTTATCAGTTATCTGGTTGCCATAGTACAGGCTCTGCCTGGTTTGGGATCAGATAACGTTGTGTTGGTTGTCCTAAGATATTATTATTTATTTATTTTAAATAAACATCCGGCACCATTTTGTCCTATAACTTGTAGGTTAAGTTGTTTAACTTACTTGTATGTTAAGCTGTTCTTAACCCATCAAAGTCGTCAATAATTAGGATAGCGTTCGTTGATTTTAATCTAACTTTTATGAATAAATTTACGCTAGATACTACAATATCATCCACATTCTTACCTCTTTATACGTCTCAATGATCCCTTTTTCAGTCAAGTACCGACACCAACACGTTTATTCCTATAAAATCTCAACAATTCTCCTCGCCTAATTTCCTTCGAGTATTAGAACGGGAGGCCACTTACTGAGAGAGAAAAAAGATATTGCTAAGGAAAATGGCAGGTCATAAATAAGGGCAAGTGGCACACTTCGCGCTTCGAAATCTGACGGTACTAAGGCACAAAATGGATGAAACAGAAGGTTGGCTCGTTACAATGGGTGAAAACGTGCGCATAGACTCGCTTCTCGTACAGCGAGTGTAAGTGCAGTGACGACTGGCAATCGTTTTAGATCTCCGTACGTACGCATCAATATGTGCGTGCACCTGGTTTAGCTTGCGAAACGGAGTCAACCTTCTGTACCTATGTATTTTGTGACTAGGGGCTAAGGTTGAGTGTATGATTGCGGATATGAAAAATGGAAGCTTAGGACTTTTTTTGTGTGCGTGTTCGGTGCAGGCGTGTGCTGTTCCACACTATTTTCTTATAAGATTTCGACATTTTCTCGTCTTATTTTTTTTTTGTCCTTCTGGGAGTTTTGATCTACAGTATTATTTCTTTGACGCAAAGTAGCTATCGTCAATTTTGTTTCGGTACTAAAATTATGATCGATATATATGTAAGAACAAGAGGCCCATTAGAGCTGGATTCTTCATCGTTAAACATTTTACTGGGCGTAGATATGTGTGACAGGTGAGGAGAAAAACTCTGAAGATGATTATTGATTTTTAGGTTATATTTGAAGTCGGTAAACGAAACGTTGGGCAGTTTCTAGACATCTGTTGCGCACACGTTATCAGATAGTCAAGACAGCTGTACCATGTCGCCTGTAGCCGCTCTTGTCAACTCGCACGAACGTCAGGCTAGACTCTGTCGAAGCACGCCAACTTTATGCCTGCATTTCGTTGTCCATTGACATCCCGTACTCTTTCGATATAAATATACCTCTAAGTACAGTATTTATAAAGTTTAATAATATTAACGCTTGGTTTGTTGTTTGCTGATACGAAGATCAGAGATGCTAATTAGATTTCAAGTACGTACGTAGGTCATGTCGAAAAACAAAAAATAAATATATTCAACAGATCCTAAAAAACACTAGGTACCCATTATATTAGTCAAGCCAGAGCAAATAAAAACAGAATAATGTAACAAATAACACCAACACTACCAACAGCCACAAAACATTATGGCCATACAAACTCAGTATATTTGCATGACACTTACTAAAAACAACTATGAAACCAAGTCGAGAGCCTAAGCAATGTCATATTTATTTTCGCTCCCACTACAAACGTCACATTGTTTTGAAGGAAATCTCACTTATACAAAAAAGGGGAATATAATATACAGTAACATAAACATCTTCAAGTGTCTCTCAACCTTTGAGAATAATATATTTCTTTGTTGGCGACAAAATAGATAAAATAACGTCAAAGTTTGCTCTTGTCGTTGATAACGTTCTAGTTTTCTGAAGAGCTGTTTAGTATGGTTATAAAACTATTGTATAGAATGACGGATAGTGTCTAGACTTTTTGTCCTTACATAGGTACATTGTGTTTATATAGTACCATATTTAAGGGTGACATACATATCAAATTGATCAACTTTCATTTAATTTTTTAATTTTAAATGTATGTAACAGATTTTTTTTTTTGAGATTTCGTAATTGGTCTCATAGAGATAGTTACTGAGTTTGATAGTCTATACTATACCTATAAATATGAAAACTTATTTGTGATACACGTTGTATTGGCACTATTTAGACTTAAGATAAACATATTAACAACCAAGATTATTGCATTAAGCAAGATTTTTAAATAACAGATTTTATAACAACGCCATCTAGCGATCAGATTCTTCATCACAATTGATTATAGCGCCATCTAGTAGTCATAAGACGAGTGTGTGTGTACAATGTTTAAATATAATATAGTTTCACCGACGTTCATAATTACTAAACCTAATGCAACGTTTCTATGTATGGGAGTTTATGTATGGACAATTTTTTATATATATATAAATATATATAATGTAACTGTTATAGTCTTTACAGTTCATATTAGAACAATTTAAGAATAATCACACCTTTTATTTTGTATATTTTAGACTAATTTTTTTTGTTTCTATATTAATTATATAAATCTCAATTATTAAGAATTTTTCGCATGGAACATCATTCCATTCTGTATCTGGAGAAGGGCGTTGTTAGCTGCGCTACAGTTTATACTTTTGCAGCTACCGTCGTTTTACTTGTCAAACTTGTCCTGTGTTATTGTTCCGAAATATTTTTTTTTAACTTTTTTAAAACTTTTAATAATAAGTACAGCACGACTAAACTATTTATAAGTTGCAATAGCATACATTACACTAAAGACTAGGTTAATATCCTGCCAGGATCACGAAATTCGTTCGAAAGAGATACCATGGCCCTGGCATATCGGCAACTGAAGAAACACAGGCGGGTTTTAGTCAGTAAAAGTCTGACACGCCCTTCCGCTCCACCCAGAGCGAGAGACGTCATTTGATGATTTCATAACCAAAAAAAAAAGTCTTGGTTAACATAACAAATGAGATCATTAACTAAAATAGATGGAAAATGACTTCAAATAATTGTGAAGAATCTTGAGCATACTTTTACAACGGAATCCACGCTGAGGAACTGGCAACTGTATGCCTGGCTGACATTGGTCTTTTTGACATATCTTAGGATAAATTGTTCTTGTGCGTGGTGTCTTTTGCATCGTCTTTTGAGTGCACTGAATAAATGATTTATCTATCTATCTACAATTGAAATAAAGAAACTGTTCGTAAAGAATAGAGAATGGTGTAATACTTTTACTGTGAAAATGCAACAATTGAATTGAAAGGAACTTACTAGGTAAGTAAATTAAATAATTTAGATTCACAATGTCCATTTATTAAATTAAAATAAAAACTTATCCACGACACGATAGAGGTAGCTCCAGTGGGGTACGGACTTCAGGTTAGGGCAGCAAAAGACGAGCTGGATCAGAATTATTTATGTCCGGAATACTAGATAGGTATAATATTCTAATTAGCATGAAGCCTCTCAGGTAAAGGCCTCCAAGGATTTCCATTTTTTACTATTTATTGCTTAAACTAACCTACATAAGATGGGAGGATGATTAATGGTTTTATTTCTGTAAGACAGAAATACACATATTTTGTTTCTGACTTACAGAAATAAAATGTGTGTGTTTGTGTTGTGTCTGTGAAGACTTTTTACACGTCAAATATTTTAAAAAAAAATTAGATGCGGTTGTCGTAACAAACTCAGAGGTCACACTCTTTTTTACAGGCCATTGCTATAAAGTATCTATCTATAACTACCATAGCTGAACAGTATTTGAAAATTGACTTTTCTACAGCTTCGTATTTAAAATTGTATAATACATCAAAATTTTGACGTAAACCTTCTAAATCTTTGTTAAATGGTACGTAATTCCATAAGGACAACAAACCCAAACAAGATTGATTTTCTTGTACATTCAATCATTTTTCATAACCTCATCAGCTAGAATTCAATCTTTTCCTTTGATCACGGTCCCAATATAAAAGGTAGAGCCTTTAACTTCAAAACAGTGTACCTACCTTATCTACGTTGATTTATGGGTCAGAATTAATAAAGGTAACCTGTCATGAGGCACTTTAATCTCAAAGGACAGTTATAATTAATATAAAATTATTTGACCCAAAAGAAGAAACTATGTTTGCCGAACCCAAAATCAAAATATTTTATTTTTCACATAAAACTACGTGAGCTCCTATGAAACGTCAGAAGCTAAGTGCACGGTTCCAGTTGGTCATTTCCTATGGAAAAGATCCGGCAGGAAACTCCACAGTTACTCTTTTAAAAATAATTTGCTTTTAGAAGGTTTTTAAAATACATTGTTACGAGGTATGGGAGGACAGTGTATGCCTGTCAATACTAGGTACTTTACTTAAATAAAAAATCGCCTAAAAATCTACATTCCATAAGGCCTACAACGTGTTCACATTCACAAAATGTAAAAGATTCTATATATGTATAACGGCGCGTGATGATTTAGGCGATTTATCGTAACACGTTTTAAAATTTGTAATCGATTATTTTTACTCTATGGTTGAGAATTTATTTCGTTAGTGGTAATTTTAATTTAGAGCGGGTAACACCGAATGGGGTTGTGAGTGTCATGGTGGCGGAAGCGATCACTTTTTGATGCGATCGCCACGCGGTACACACGCATAAATTCATTGGCTCTGAACTTCAGTTGGACAATTAATGTTATTTTATTTAAATCAGGGTTTATCGTTGCAATCGTTACTTTTTATCGTTAAGTTTTATTGTAATTATTTTAATTAAATTAAGTGAGTTATTTTGCGAATATTATTTTTAAAACACCTGCAAGTACACGCCCGCTATGGAGGACGAACCAATTTGATAGAAGAATCGCTCTATAAAATTGCAACACCAACGACCGAAGAACCTCCAGTGGTTGCAAGTGCTGAGCATGTGGTCAAAATCAAAATCAAAAAATCAAAAGTCATTTATTCAAACTAGGCTGAGAGTCAGCACTTTTTGAACGTCAAAGTCACATAAGACAGTCCCCCCAAAACGCCCGCCCTTCGACACTTCCTAGTGCTTTGGCTGGGAAGAAGAAGTGGCGGAACAAACTCCCCAGCAGCACTGCTGTCTGTTAAGTTAGAAGAACTTGATTCTATACAATATTGTATAAGTTATTAATATAATAAAACAAAACATACATTATTTGCCATATGTCAGCTAGCACACGCCATTATACCAACAAAACATTGAAAACTAAACTCAAGCTGAAATGAATAATGAAACAAAAATCGTAAACAGAACTTAAAACCTTACTAAAGCCTCCAGGCATAAAGGGCGTGCCCGCTTACACATAAAACGATGCAAATGATACATCATCATCATCATCATCATCATTTCAGCCGAAAGACGTCCACTGCTGGACATAGGCCTCCCCCAAGCTCCGCCACTTCGACCGGTTTTGTGCTTCCCGCATCCAGCGGGTTCCTGCGGCCTTCACAAGGTCATCGGTCCACCTTGTTGGAGGCCTTCCAACTCTACGTCTTCCGGTACGCGGTCGCCACTCCAGAACCTTTCGGCCCCATCGGCCATCTGTTCTGCGAGCAATGTGCCCTGCCCACTGCCACTTCAGTTTAGCAATTCTTCGGGCTATGTCGGTTACTTTGGTTCTCCTACGGATCTCTTCATTTCTGATTCGATCACGTAGGGAAACTCCAAGCATAGCCCTCTCCATCGCCCTTTGGGTGACTTTCAGCCTTCTAATAAGGCCCATTGTGAGCGACCACGTTTCGGTTACATATGTCATCACTGGCAACACACACTGGTCAAAGACTTTCGTCTTGAGACACTGCGGTATGTGGGACGAGAAGATATTGCGTAGCTTCCCAAACGCTGCCCAGCCGAGTCGGATTCGACGATTGACCTCTTTCTCGAAGTTGGACCTACCTAACTGGACAGTCTGTCCTAGGTAAACATATTCGTCCACAACTTCGAGTGTAGCGCCTCCGATCTTCACTGGAGTGGGTATCACACGAGCATTGGACATGACCTTTGTCTTGTCCATGTTCATCCTGAGACCCACTCTTTCGGAAGCTCTACTGAGGTCATCGAGCATTGTACTGAGGCCCTCCATAGTCTCAGCCATGACAACTATATCATCGGCAAACCGAAGGTGAGTGATGTACTCGCCATTGATGTTGATGCCAGCCCCTTTCCAGTCCAGAACCTTGAAGACATCCTCCAGTGCAGCGGTGAACAGTTTCGGAGAAATAACCATAATTTTCGGAGAAATAAAATGATACATATACACAACAAATGAAATTAAAAGAAAATAAAAATATAATAAATTAACAAAAGCAGTTAAATAAAAAAATAAAAAAAAACAATTATATGAACTACCCATATAAACTGTCAGTGTGTGAGTTACAGTAATTACAGAATGTAAAACAGTGTCATAGAAGAAAAAATAAATATTATCTACACAATTAAGTTAGCAACTAGTTTGATAAACTCTAAGACTGTCCTATGGAGCGAGACCAGCATGTTTCCAAGCGTTCTTATCTTGAATGTAGTCCTCTAATTTGTAATAAGCTCGTTTACAAAGTGTACTTTTAATATGACTTTTAAACCTCCTTTCATTTAATTGCAATATATTAGAAGGTATTTTGTTGTAACATTTAACACAGTACCCCATAAAAGATGTATGTACTTTTGCTAATCTGAAAAATGGTTGATCTATCTTGTCTTTATTTCTAGTATTAAAATTATGTCTATCGCTTATTTTATTAAAAAGATCTAGATTTTTTCTTACATACATAATATTTTCGTAAATGAATTGGCAAGGTACCGTCGACACGCTAACGCCACGCTGGTCCTGGCGCACGGGAGGTCGTACGAGGCGGCGGCCGACTTAATGACACGAGGGGTTGCGACAATCGTCGAAAGAATCCGGCAATTGGGACTCGAGGTGGCCCTGCACAAGTCCGAGGCCATGGGTTTTCATGGTCCTCGGAACGCGCCACCTTCGGGTTCCCAACTCACGGTGGGAGGAGTTCACATCGGCGTCGAGTCGACGATGAAGTATCTGGGACTTGTCCTCGACAGCCGATGGAACTTCGTTGAGCATTTCCGACGTTTGGCTTCCAGACTGGAGCGGGCTGGGGCTGCCTTAAAGCGGCTCCTGCCCAATCTGGGGGGTCCAAACGCCTCCTGCCGGAGGCTCTACACGGGGGTCGTGCGGTCCATGGCCCTCTACGGGGCACCGGTGTGGGCGCCCTCATTGAGGCTGCGCCCAGCGCGCCGGTTGAGTGCGGCCCAGAGGGTCATGGCCATCCGGCTAGTCCGGGGATACCGCACGGTCTCCTGCGAGGCGGCGAGCCTCCTTGCCGGAGTGCCGCCATGGGATCTGGAGGCAAAGGTCCTCGCCCACATGTGGGAGTGGCGCGAGGAGGCGAAACGCCGGGGTGAAACTCCGCTGCCGCGACAAATCGCGGCACGGCGGGCGGAGCTCCGGCAGGATCTCATGGCGACATGGCGGGTACGATTGTCGCAACCCAGCGCTGGGCACGCCACAATTGCGGCGGTAAGTCCCCTCTTTGAGGAGTGGATTGAGAGGCGCCACGGCGTCCTCACCTTCCGCCTGACGCAGGTTCTCACCGGGCATGGGTGCTTCGGTGGGTTCCTGTTCAGGATAAAGCGGGAGGAAACGTCCGGGTGTTTCCATTGTGAGGATCGTCTGGAGGACACGGTGGAGCATACAGTGGAGGTGTGCCCTGCCTGGGCGGAGCACCGCCGTGTCCTCGTGGAGGCGATCGGCGGCGGCGACCTCTCGCGTCCGGCCCTGGTGCGAGCCATGGTACGGAGCGAGAGGGCATGGGAAGCCGTCACCTCCTTCTGCGAAGCAGTAATGCTCGCGAAGGAGGAGGCGGGGCGCATGAGGGAGTGGCAGTCTCTGCACCCTCACGTCCCTAGCCGCCGCAGGAGGAGACGCCCCGGGCGTCGGGAGTCGATAGCGGACTCCCGGCCATCGTAGGCGCGAGCTTGCGGGTGGCGAGCAATGGGTAGCTCGCCGCCCGGTAAGGATCAGGCTCGGGTCGACGGCGCGTAGTGTTCCACGCGCGCCTCAAAGAGATGTCAGCAGCAATGTAGGGGTCTGCTAGGACCGATGCCTGCCAGGGTCACGAGATTGTTCGAAAGAGATACCGTGACTCTGGCACATGGGCAACTGAAGGAACACGGGTGGGTTTTAGTCAGTAAAAGTCTGACACGCCCTCCCACTCCGCCCAGAGCGGGAGAAGTCATTTGATGATTTCCCATCCAAAAAAAAAAAAAAAAAAAAAAGGTACCGTCATAATATTAATCCTTTTAAATAGTTCCCTGAGGGATTCGCCGCGACATAGATTATAAATGGCTCTGACAGCTCGCTTTTGCAAAATAAAAATGGATTCAATGTCAGCAGCCCTACCCCACAGTAAAATGCCATACGACATAATGCTGTGGAAGTAGCTAAAATAGACCAAACGCGCGGTTTCTACATCTGTTAACTGTCTTATCTTTCTAACAGCATAAGCGGCCGAGTTTGATTACCTGGTTGGGCAAAGTGTTATTGTGTTTTCCATCTGAACATTCTCAATAGCAGCACGGAGTCTGGACTTGACCCTGGTTGATAGGCTTGCCTCCTATTACATGCGACTTAGACTTTATAGCATTACACTTAAAATATAAAACTACCTACAGTATATTCCACAAACGTAACACTAAAAACATTTGGTTGTTTCCCGAAAGAACTTTCGCCTATAAAAACGAGTTTTTGAAACCCTACTCGCAGCATTCATATTCTGGTTCAAACCTGAACGAACAACAAAGAGCCTAGAGCAAAGTTCTATACGAGAATTGCAATCGACACCGCTCGTGTTGGAATGGTTGAAAATCGATTCTGCCGTTGACACTTTTTAATTTGAATTTCATCTTTTTTGACTGCGTTTTGTTTCGTTGAAACACCGAGAAGCGGACGAACCTTTTTGATTTGTCGTTTATTTGAGGATAGTTGCTATACGCGGCTTTTGTTCCACCGTTTTTCTATGAAAAAATATGTGACTGAAAACCTGCGTCAATCCCTTACTACGCGTGGACCAGTTTTGATAGCAAAGTGTAATAGGACCTCTGAGATTTGAGCTTTGTATTGTTGTTCCTCCGTTTCGACTATTGGAAATATCTGCCATTGTGAATCGTACAATCACAGCCAATATTACACACAAAGCCTTTCGTAGATACTGTAGGTTAAGATACAATTGAAGTTAGTAGTAATCTATTAACGTCCAAGTGCGTCAAATAGGAACTGTTACCTATAGGAATAATGACAAAAAATCATTTGTGACATTAGAAATTCGCATTATTAACCTGAGCCAGTATGTCTAGTGCTTTTATATCAGCAGTATTATTATTTTCACCTAAATTGTAATAAATATTCATAACATTTACAAAGTTTCCTCTTGCATTCTTTACGCTGTTTTTGTCCTGCTTTCTCGAGAAGGTCGTTAGCTGTAGCCCGCATATTTTTTTCTTGAAATTAAATTTTTCAGTGAGCCCTCTAACAGCTCAATTTCGAGCGAAATTATTACTTGCGCTTCATTTTCTGGGTTCATTACTTGTTCTTACTGTCAAAGTTTTATGCTAAAGTATGAAGTATTCCAATTCCGGTGTAATAATGGGAACGTAACATCTTGTTCTTATTATTTTCGAAGCAGATAAAGTGTATCCAATATAGCTTCGATATGAAAGTTATTGATTGAAATATTGCTTATGGATTTAATCTATACTTATATTATAGAGCTGAAGAGTTTGTTTGTTTGAACGCGTTAATCTCAGGAACAACTGGCCCGAATTGAAAAAATATTTTTGTGTTGGGTAGCCTATTTATCGAAAAAGGCTATAGGCTATATAATATCACGCTACAACTAAGAAAAGCGGAACAGTAATGAAAAATGTGGACCGTGTGGTGCCGGACGTAAAGAATAACACCACCCCATTTCTTCCCGTAGGTGTCGTAAAAGGCGACTAAGGGACTTACTAGAGAATGGGCAGCAGCGTTCTCTACGCATTTTACCACCATACTGCGATCGCCAACCCGCCTTCCAAGCGTGGCGATTATGGCAAAGCCCCCCAAATTGGGGGAGGCCTAAGTCCAGCAGTGGACGAAATGATGATGATGATGATGAATGAAAAATGTTGCAAAAACGGGAAAAATCGCACGGGTAGGCGATGCGACGCGACGGGAAGGACCCGGAACAAAAAATTTTACGCGGACAAAGTCGCGAGCAGAAGCAGTATCCAATATAGCTTCGATACGAAAGTTCTTGATTGAAATATTGCTTATGGATTTAATACAGAATATTGGTGCTCTTTTTTGTACAACTAGGATTGATAGAAATCAATCAATATATTCATATCAATTGTAGAACAATTAATGTGGGTTCAACATCATCAAATCACCTTATGATGTTCCCACTTCAGGAACACAGGCTTTCGCTCTTCAAGAGTGAGCTGTAATGTACCATGTGGGCTCGATGCAGGTTGGTAGATGTCACATATCTTCGATTTTTTTTGTTAAAGGACATGCCAGTTTCCTAACGATATCCTTCACAGTTTTGAGAGCAGTGGTGATGCATTTATTTTCACAAAGTAAAGCAACTATTTGGGTTCGAACACATGACCCCTTACATCTCGAAAGTCGGGTCGATACCCAGTGGTATCGACCCCGACTGGGTCAGTGGCCACCATTGCTCGGTGCTAGAGTAGTTGTAAAAGTCCAGACAGTCATCATCATCATTTCAGCCGTAAGACGTCCACTGCTGGACTTAGGTCTCCCCCAATTTGGGGGGCTTTGCCATAATCGCCACGCTTGGCAGGCGGGTTGGCGATCGCAGTATGGTGGTAAAATGCATAGAGAACGCTGCTGCCCATTCTCTAGTAAGTCCCTTAGTCGCCTTTTACGACACCCACGGGAAGAAATGGGGTGGTGTTATTCTTTACATCCGGCACCACACGGTACAAATCCAGACAGTATATTATTTAATTTATGTTTAATATTGATTGGAAGCAGTGGTGGCCCTGTGGTAACGGCCGCGACTTACGAGTAGTAGGTCGTGAGTTCAAATCCAAGCAGGCGCATTACTTTATGTAAATTATTTCATCGCCACTGCTCTCAAAACGGTGAAGGAAAACATCGTGAGGAAACCGGCATGTCTTAGAACCAAAAATTCTAAGACATGTGACATCTACCAACCCGCACTGGGCCTGCGTGGTGGATTATGGCCCACTCCCTCTCACCGAGAGGAGGCCTGTGTCCCAGCAGTGGGAACATTATAGGCTGATGATGATGATAATATTGATTGTGTCAAAGCCAATGTCATTTATTGTACTTCCTTTACAAAAACTGGGACTTACTTAAGCAAAGCGAGAACAAATAAATACCGGCGCAACAGCATGAAATAAGCCCAATAGATAACGATCACTTGGCAAACAAACAGCCATGTAACTTGTTTTTATACATTAATATTGTAACAACTTATGCGGATAACAACATAGATACTAGAATGTACAGTCACCAAAAAG
Organism: Aporophyla nigra; assembly: GCA_947507805.1. Lineage (NCBI taxonomy): Eukaryota > Metazoa > Arthropoda > Insecta > Lepidoptera > Noctuidae > Aporophyla > Aporophyla nigra. The sequence continues at coordinate 21,326,126 of OX382304.1, read as the reverse complement.
ATAAGCAACCAGGTTCCTTGGATAAAGTTACAGGTTAGTCGCAAAGAAGAATGAATGTTTTCGATTAAAAAAATATTTTTGTTACTAGAAATTAAACAGTTAATTTGGATACATCCATCGGTATCTTACGAAACTTCAACTAAATCCGATGACTTCGGTTACTTATCTGTTTTGGTGACTGTACTATCTGTTTTTTCCACTCCTTGATCAACGAGAAAAACTCGACTTACAACCTCGATAATATCAATCCTTTTTTATAGGAACATTACAATATTTCCATCCTTATATTTTATGATTATTTTTAGATATAACTTTTTCATATAAAATGTTATTGCTTTTGTAATCACATCGCAATGATCGAGAGCTATTTGTTAGAATCAGAGTGATGTAAGGAGATTAACAACGAAAGTTTAGCTATTAATAACTTTATGGCTTTCATTAATGTTATTCGCTTTTAGCAGTATTTTTGCACTAACTTTAACGATGTAATGGCTAATAGATTTATTGGTGACGACGGCAGAAGATGTTATTTATGAGTGTGATTTTCGATGTAAAATATGTCTATAAATAAGGTGGAGGAAAAAGGTTGAGGGAATAATATTTTTGTCGCAAAGTTTGTGGTAAATAGTTCATGGTGTATTTTGGGTTCACTAAGTTTCGGTGTGGATGATATTCTGTTACTTATTTAGACTAAAAACCAAGGGCCTCTTGCATTACCGTTGGATAACTTATGAAATGAATACGTTCCAGTTCCAATAAATTCTGTTTAATTCTAATTTATTAACATTATGATAATCAGTCTCTAAATTATCATACGTTTGTAGGATATTTATTGAACAACCTACATCAATTATTTATTTTCTTTATCGTGTTGTTTTGTAAAAAAATGAAATTAAATATGTATTCTTTCCTTCCCATATTTGCAAATTAATTATTTGAATTTGTAATGAATCATCTGGAAACTATAAAACAGGTCCTAAGAGATATTTACTTTCCATCTGCCAGATATTGCGCTAGCAAATATTTTGCTATCAAAAAACTCCATCTAAAATATACTATCCTTAGTGACTAGACTTGAACCCTGACATCACAGCTGTCGCACCGATATTTCATGCTTGCCACAACGTCATGTCACTTATTTTATTTTCTTAAGATACAACACAAGTTTTCTTGTATCAAAACGCTGAACAGTTCTTTTCTCACGTTCTTTTTTACTATCTGTTAAAGGTTTTACACAATTTTATTCTAATATTTTTTATATATTGGCAATAGGACATCAATTTCTACTCTGAAAGACCGCAAAAAGTATTCTTCATCATCTTCTTCTTGCCCTGTCTCATAATAAAACTATCCTTAAGTAACATAATAACTTAAGTCTTGCAGTAGGCTTTCGACTTGCTTCGTTTTACTGACAATGGTATTTCTAAATATTTCCTTTCTTTAGTATTGTTCATTTAGTAGACCAGCTCGTTCAGTTCTGAGTTGAGCTACATGATTACTGACTGAATGGACAGTTCCATTGAACCCTGTGTGATTCTTTTCTCAAAAACCATTTCAGTTCCTTATCTACTTGGTCGTCTCAATTATGTCTGGACTTTAGAAGAGACTGTGACCCGTGAGTTTGTTTCTCACAGAGCAGTCGTATAGGAAACACCGACTTCATATAGTTTTTAAAATATCACTGATTAGCAAAAAAATTTTAAACAAATCTACTTACAGAAAATATATTCATTACTTTCGGAGTGAAGTTGTTCACTCCCATGAGCCACAATGTGCGACTATGGAGGAATGTCATAAACGAAGCCTTTTTTTTGTGGGTGGGAAATCATCCAATGACGTCTCCCGCTCTAGGGTGGAGCGAAAGGGCGTGTCAGACTTTTACTGACTAAAACCCACCCGTGTTCCTTCAGTTGCCCATATGCCAGGGCCACGGTATCTCTTTCGAACAAATCTCGCGACCCTGGCAGATAAACGATGCCTCATTTGCTTTTTGTGCAATATTACTTGCACTTTGGAAGGCCCTTGCGATGCCAACGCGAACGCTGTCGATTTTGATGAATTATAATATAGGAATAAATGAAATAATGAATTGTTATGACAAAGAAGAAGAAATTCACATTAATTATAAAATATTAAAGCAACAGATTCACGTCCCTTCATTATCATCATCATCATTTCCGCCGAAAAATATCCACTGTTGGACATAGACGTACTCCAAGCTCCACCATTTCGACTGGTTCTGTACTTCCTGCATCCAGCGTATTCTTGCAGAAAAAGGTCATCGGTCCACCCTATAGGAGGGCTTCCAACTGAACGTCTTCCGGTACACGGTCGTCACCCCAGAATCTTTTGGCCCCAACGGCCATCTGTTCTACGTGCAACATTCCTTACAACTATGTAAACGAACAAATCTGAATTTAAATATTTCTGCACCAAAAAGCCTATATCTTTACCATTCAAGCCAATAACACCTCTAACTGCTGAATAATGCCAACGATTTGTACCATCTTAATCGCTAAAATACCTATGTCACGTTTAAAAGTGACGCGATAAACGCAAAATACAGGGTTTCGACGCTTTATCGGACAAACCATTAATATTAATGAAGCTAAGAAATGTTCCCTTCTGTATTCCATCAAATACCTGAACAGGTGATACTTGTGTAAGCGTTTCCGGCGTAATATTTTATTTTATTACGTTTTTGCTTTTTGTCTGGCGTATTTTGTAGAGCGAACGTTTTTTCGTTTATCCAGTATACAGCAAAAATATATCTGGCTTGTAGAAATTGAAGCTCGGGAAGCGTAATTTCCATAATTTTATGAGAATTTGATGTTTTGACACTGCCGCTTGACTTTCCAATCCCATTTTTGTGTTATTTGATTAAATGATTTCGTTGTTTTTTCTTTTGGAAGTTTGAATGAGAAACATGGACAAGTATAATTTTCTTTATCTTGGCTATTGACGGTTGAAATAATAAATGTATCCACTCTAAGACACATTTATTACTTCAAGTTAAATAGTGGCTGTGTTGAACAAAAATGTTTAATTTTTGTCCTTCGTTAGTCTTCTCTTATTTAATCAAGATCGTCTTCCTGCCCCTACCCAAATTTGTTTAAGTTTACCTCAGCATATTTTCTCTTCCATAAGTCTCATTTCATATTATTATTTCGTCAGTACCTAATCCCACAATAAAATTTTATAAACAAAACTGTTACCTACATGTCTTTTTTTTTATTGTGGGTCAGAAATCATCAAGACGGGAGAACCGCTCTAGGATGGAGCGGAAGGACATGTCAGACTTTTACTGACTAAAACCCACCCGTGTTCCTTCAGTTTCCCATATGCCAGGGCCACGGTATCTCTTTCGAACAAATCTCGCGACCCTGGCAGGTCCCTACATGTCGGCAAACAAGTTCTCAATTCAAAAATTTCAAAGCTGAAATACTTCATTCAATCAATCATGGCGAACGCAACGGTTGCTATTGACACGCAGTTTGCTAACAGGTAACAAATTGTTGCTGCACAAAAAAATCAGCTACCTGTATTTTGTTAACGGTTTTCCTTTTAATGTGCCAGTGTTTTGTTGTATTGGAATTCCATTTTTGTTTTTAAAGAATATGAGCATGTAGAAGCGGGACGTTTTAAATCATTTATGATAAAAAAAAATGGTTTTGATAACACGTTTTAATAGAAAACCAAACTAAAAAGTGGAAAATAATCTTCAAAAAGTTTAATATTAGAATAGACTGATTAACACAAAAACATGTGTGGTGCTTTTTCCGGTATTTTCAAAATGACTACTTTTATCAATATTTGTCAACACAATATTTACTCCAAGCGCACAAGCACATCAAGTAAATAAATACAACACATAAATAAATAAATATTGTAAAGAGTAATAATAATAATAAGTTAACCAGTAAGAAGTTACATGTCACACTATCGCATTAGGTACAAACCTGTAATGGTAGATGTAAGCTGGAAAATAAATAAATAAGTACTCCAAGTTTTTTTACGATAAAATGTGTTTTTCGCGCCTGCTGCCTTCCTTGGATTTGGTAGCCGTTTCTCGAGCTATCTCGCAAAGTTAAATAAAACAGCGCTAATCCTGAAAATTCCAGTCAGGATAATGGACAAAAGTTATTAAATTGTTGTATTTTCAATAAGCCTTGATATTATTACGTGTGCTAAATTTCAATTTGATCTGACATTATGAAATGGGTGAAAATCACGTTTAAAGATTCTGTTACATACTTAGATAGATAGATATATAGATACAGGTGAAATCAATTAAAGCTTGTTTAAAATGTCTGTCATGTCCAGCGAATGCAATTATTCCTCAAAAATAACCTACAATAATGAATCCTGAATTCCTGTAATGTTTACCGCTGAAATTTTAATTCAATTTAATACGCCATTCAATTTGAATCATGGTCATAACTGTGATATCAGATGATTAATATTTCGTTGACATTTCATTAAATAATATACCACATCGTATTCACAAAACATTCGATCAATAACTTTGACATGACTGTAGAAAAGCTGTCAACGTGAACGAGCCTGCACCCATTATTCCCGAAAACAAAATAAACTTTTGTATGAACGAACAAAAAACAGTAAAACGTCGACTCATGAATGTGGACGAATGGAACGGAGTAGAGAAGAGTAAAATTGTACGGAGAGCAAATTTTTCGCGCGGCCAACCACAAGGGATGTGGGGAATGGATAGCGAAACTTGTGCTCGTGTGTGTACGGGTGTTCATAACATTGACGCAAATCTTCTTAATTCAAATTCAGATCTAAATGACGTTATATCTTTTGAAAGTGGAACGGTTAAATTACCTTTGGTGTACTGTGACCTCTTTGAAGTCCAGCGGTCCGGTTCTGAGGTTGATGAACTAGATGTGATTGAATTAGTTATAGTGCGCAGTTATGAATGGGGCACTCTACAGCAGATTTCAATGTAAATATATGTTTTACTCTAACAAAACACAAAATGATTGATGTAGGCGTTGAACACGATCAAATCTATAAAAATGTTATATTGATTGAATCTAAAGAAAATTTAACATACATAAATAAACTCACGCCGTTTTCCCACGGAACGCCACTTGCTACGATCTCTACACACTCCTTTTGGCTCGTTTAGGTTCATAAAATTGGTCATACACACACGCCGGTTGCGAGTACTACGCTCCTGACCTTTCTGAAGAACATCACCAATAAGTCAGAAAATTTCACGTTTCAATAGAAAATTTAACGTTTACTAAAAAACATCCAAGAATTCTTGAAGTACTTGTTAGTGCAAAATAATAAACATTGTTTTACATAAAATTGGGGTCACCCACGCTTTAATCCTGTACACTCACCCGTTTAATACTCCTGAAAACAAAATAGTACCTACAGATTACCTGAAAACTGATCGTGAAGCTATAGTGGGTGTAAAACTTTTACCGCTCTACCATCCGTAACCCTGTTATGTGGATATACCACAGAATAATTCGATTATCTCAACCGGTGCGTCGACGGGTGAATGTAACTTTGAAGCTGAATATCTTTGTGACCTGTGCACGGGAATTTTAAGTTATTGGTACACATTACTGATTTTGTTCGGAAAAGAGCTGTGGGAATCAATGTAATGAATGAAATGGAATGTAAAATAAAATTTGTAATGATTCAGATGTGCTCGCGTTTGAAATAGTTAGTAGAGTTAATATTTTGCAATCAATAAATCGTAATTAATGGTGAAGTTTTCAATAACATCCATTAATAATATTAAAATTTTATGTTTCTTTTAAAATAATGTTTTAGTTATTGAGACATCCAATAATTTATAATAAGATACTTAATTGTCATAGTAAGATAGCATCTTAAGATCTTTACAAATAATAGAATAGTAATTTCTCTGTATGATTGGATATATGTTCCAGATTGGCTCAAAAACGGCTGAACAGATTTGCATGAAATTAGGTGGACAGATAGTATTACTGAAAGAAAAATATTATTACCTTGATGTATATACAGGGCACATTTTATCCCGGTAGTACGATCCCGTGAAGTATCCACGCCGCCAATGTGCCGAGCGCTAAAGCTAGCTTTCGCAACTAAATATACTATATAGAAACTCTACGATAGCTACTATCTTATTCATTTTTTCAACTTTAAGTTGAACCGTCGCTACCGCTAAGTTTATTTTCTTGAAGTATCATGCTGCAACTATATTATTAAGTTTCAACTACGGAAGTCCCAGTCCATGCTTAAGAAAAACTTCAACGACTTTTAAAGTTTTTTCAACCCATTTAAGGGGGATGCTCCGACCAGCCTGCGAAATTCAAAATTTCTTACGTTTTTTGCAATTTGCAGGCCTGTGCTAGGTTGTATGTTGATTAAAATATTATTCGCGCCTGTAAGACGTATGTCGTTACAGAATTATAATCATCAAAATCGCCAATACAACCATCCAAGTTCATAAAGGCTTAAGAACAAAAAAAAAATACAGAAAAAGTCATTCCTACAGCTTTATGAACTTATAGCGTTGTATATTTTGATGATTATAATTTTGTAACTACATATGTCTTACAGGCGCGAATAATATTTTGATCAGCATACAACCTAGCACTGGCCTGCAAATTGCAAAAAACGTAAGAAAATTTGAATTTCGCGGGCTGGTTGAAGCATTCACCTTAAGAAAAAAACTGTATTTATATTCTCTTTTTTAAAACAAGCAGGGATATAAAAGTCATTTTGCATGTACATCGCTCGTAAATCACTGAACTAGTTTTAATGGGAGTTTTTAAATTGCAATACTTCTTCCTAGTGACCGAGGAAGATTCTTTGACGTGATTCCTTCCCTGAATTTGTCAGGAAATTAGTTTGTTCATGCCTTATTTATAATGGTTTCCACTATGGTGACCCAATAAATCGGTATTAAGGAAACCCATCAGCTCTTTTGGGGCTTCTTCGAAAGAACTGCTCGGATAAACTGGATAGATTTCATATCGAATGGAAAACAATTGTGATTAAACATAGATTTTGGAAATAAGACAAACTTTTTTTCTTTTAATCAATTTTGATAATACCGGATGATATATTTTTTTAAATTTCTATGCCAAAGACTTCTACTCCGTTCACCTATTACCCCTATTTTTTTTCAAGACGTTAAAAAATATCACCCGGTATATGCTAGATCAACTAGATGAAGAACACAGGAAATCGATTATTTAAGTACATATTTAGGATCTATTTATTACCGGCAGTGGACTAGTTACATGGGTTGAACTCTGTTGGTTCCAGCCATTGCGTCATATAATTTACGAGTATAAGGAATCTAAGTCACTAAAAATTACTTTCAGAGACAATCTGAACTTCGATATCAACTCACAATCTCGCCTACTACCTCTCGTTCCCCTAGTAACAATTTAGATGACAAACCTGACAACCAAAATTTTTTTTTCCTCGATCATATTTCAACATAGAAACGGTAGTCTGAGGTGGTTCATAAATAAAAAGGGGTAGTCAAATAACACACGTCAAGTCATCCATCTTTCCGTATGAGACAAAACCAATAAACTAGAGTACCTATTCTATCAGCAGATGAAACTGTACTATATGAAAATATGTTTCGAAGTCTTGTTTATGTTTTTACGATGTTACTTCGTGTTGAGGTGATCAACGTTATTTATGTTTTGAAAGGTGAACAACCGCCATAAAAATAAAATGTAGTTGTGTATTCTGTGAATAGGATATTGAAAACACTTTCACACGTTATATTAATAGCTAGATGGAATCGACACTTTCTATCTGATTACTGAAAATGAATTGCGATACAGACTCAGTGGTGTAATTAAGTTTCTCTAAGTAGTAATTAAGTACAGATATTACAATTATATAAAAATATCGTGTGAAGACATATGGTGGCATCCGGACTTGCCTTTTGAGTCAAGTACTAAAACAGTTTGAGTAAGCTTGTCGCAACAAAAGACATGCATGTGTTATATTAAGCAGTATATAACTATAAGTGTATATATATACCTATTATCAAGCCTTGAATGTCAGAATGATAACAGCCTATTTACTGTGTATAGGAAAGGGTTTCAATAAGTAAAGCACAGAAAGACAAGACTACACATATATTTCAATTAGGCTTGTCAGTATTAATCAGAAAACTAGTCGTCCGTTCCAAAACTAGGTCTTCATGGAGAAGAAGGACAAGAAACCCCATGGAAACAGTACTGAAATATTACATCAATACATTTCTTACATTGCCATACATTATCATTATCCTAAATACATTAATACTATCTCTTGGACCATTGTCCAAGAGAACTCAGAATAATATCAACATAATCCACAATATTAACTATCTAGGAATGGCAACAATATAAACAGTACAACAACATTGTACAATAATTAGGATATAATATCAATTACTTAACTTACGTGACATCTGGTCGATCCTTTCCACACAACAACAGCACTAGAACTAACCAACTGAACATCTGTCAAGCAACTGACTGTTTCACTGTGGCGCCGGCCTTTTTACCCGTTAACAACAACTATGATTAAAAACTGACAGTTGAGTCAAATCAGTGTTTGATTTAAGAAAAATAAGTTTATTATAAAAATCATTTAGTAAATTCAACAATTAAATATTAGACACATAATAATTACATGTATATATCACATACATAAGCCATCGTGAGCTCAACTTTATCTTAGGGAGCTCGACGTCGACAGTAAGTTGCGATGCTGCATAGTTGATACAACTAACCGCGAGTTAGGTGTTTGAGAGTCAATTTACCAAAATGTTGGATGAATTATTATATAACTGCATAACATAATTTTCTTCATCATCATAGCCGTTTCTATACTATGTTGAGGTCAGCTTCAAATCAAAACGAATGCAGTTGAATATCAATATTTTACATGGAGCCAAAGCCGAATAAAATATCAAATTCTTCGTAGAAACTGACATTACTCTACTCTTTGTGAAACAGTTTTCCTTCGCGAGGTGACGTTCCTAGGGCCCGTCCGTCAAATTTCAGAACTATTTCCAGGCAGATAAACTCGTGAATTTATATGAAAATTTCTAAAAAAAAGCGGATAAAAACGGGACTTCCAGATGAAAGCGGATATTTCAGCATTCCACCATTTCAAGCAAACGTTATCGTTACAATATCCGTTTTATTGTGATGTATCTGTTTATCACTATCATTTTATTACGGGAAAGTGATGACGAAACGCGTCCCGGTATCGTTTGCAACGCTCTCAACATTTTTATGTGCGAATAAATACTTACAATGCGAGTAATCCTATTAGTTTATATCTGTGTTTGACAATTTACTGTGTAGCATAATTATATCATTCGTGATATTGTAGGTATGGGTTTGTTATTTCACTGCTCATTTATTGCTAGGTTTATCGATTTGATGACTTTCCTGTCAGGCTTCATCAGACTGTATTTGAATAATCGACTAAAACGTTCTCAGACACGAAATATTTTTAGCATAAAATTAAGAATAGTCTGCGTACACAAAAACAATAGGGTTAGTAGGTTGATTGAGGCAACATAAGTTAGATTTGTTTCTCATTTACAAATGGGTCGGTGTCCAGTTTCATCTAACAACAATAGCTTAGACAAAGACATAGAAGCTATATAGACAAAGACCCGAAATCGGAGAACGTAAGCCATTCAAATTTCGTTCATCCCTTAAGACGTGAGACAGGAATATATTCAAACGATGTCTAGACGATGAACGTTCCGATTGTCTTAGACCTGTCTATGCATTTCACAACAATCGATCATCCGTCGACATCGCATCTAGCAATTCATGATGCATCAAACGTTGGGACATCAAAATAAAATCCGAGCAAGCTGAGGTTATGTTTCTGAAGTAGGAAATTCATTTTTTGAATTGAATATTTCTTTAGGCTTCTGAAACTGAACCCTCATGCTCAGGTCGGTGACGCTGTATTGGGTATACTTAGCTCCAGTAGGTTGGTGATACTGAATCGTGTATACTCGACTCTAGTGGATTGGTCATGTTAAATTTGGTTTGCTCGGTTCCAGTCGTAACTTGTCACCTCCATTGTGTGGTCATAAGCGCACAACCTCTTTTCTATTTCTGCTGCACATGCATTTTATATTTTTATATTATTTATGTACAAAGTTAATGAATTTGAGGATTAACAAATTGTAAATAGGAGTATACTTGTAATGTTTAAAAAAGTCTTCATTAAAAATAGTATATTAACGTTTAACTAACTAGCTTTTGCCAGGGGCTTCGCCCGCGTGGAGCTCGGAAAATATCCCGCGGGAACATACTACCGGGATAAAAAAGTAGCCTATATCCTTTCTCGGGCTCTAAACTATCTGTGTACCAAATTTCATTTAAATCGGTTCAGTCGTTTTAGCAGGAAAGCGAGACAGACAGACAGATAGACAGAGTTACTTTTGCATTTATAATATTAGGTTGGGGAAAAAGTCTTTTCGCATTATAGTATGTATGAACTTGTAATAAAATCTCTTTGGCTATACTATTTGTATCTGGCTGGTTTTGGTATCATTGAAAGTTTAAATTTTAAAGAACATAATTCCAAATTCAAATTAGGAAAATGTGTAATTTTCATTTGTTTTTCGTACCGTCAAGATGAGTGAATCTAATGAAGAAATTCGATACATTTTAAAATTTTACTACAAAAAAGGTAAAAATGCAATGCAATCCGCGAAAAAAATTTGCGATGTTTATGGACCTAGTGTAGTGTCTGTGAGAGTAGCACAAATTTGGTTTAAGCGTTTTCAATTCGGAAATTTTGATGTCAAAGATGCACGTCGCTCTGGTCGCCCTATTACGGATAAAATGGATGCCATTTTTGAAAAAGTGGAGCAAGATCGGCATACCAGTAGTTACGACGTAGCTGAAGAACTGGAAATTGACCACAAAACAGTTTTGGCGCATTTGAAAAAAACTGGGTACACATAAAAGCTCGACATTTGGGTACCTCACGAGCTCACTGAAAGAAACCTAATTAACCGTGTACTCATTTGTGATTCTTTATTACGACGTAATGAAACCCAACCATTTTTGAAAAAGCTGATAACTGGTGATGAAAAGTGGATCACGTATGACAAGAACGTGCGTAAAAGGTCGTGGTCAAAGGCCGGTCAGGCTTCACAGACTGTGGCGAAACCCGGGTTAACTCGCAACAAGGTGATGCTGTGTGTGTGGTGGGATTGGAAGGGCATTATTCATTATGAGCTGTTACCACCAGGCAGAACCATCGATTCTGAACTCTACTGCGAACAACTGATGAGATTAAAGCAAGAAATTGAGAGAAAGCGGCCGGAATTAATCAACAGAAGGGGTGTGGTTTTTCATCATGATAACGCTAGACCTCACACATCTTTAGCCACCGAACAAAAATTAAGAGAGTTTGGCTGGGAGGTGTTAATGCATCCGCCGTATAGTCCTGACCTTGCACCTTCAGATTTCCACCTGTTTCGGTCTCTTCAGAATTCTTTAGGCAGGGTCAGGTTAACATCACGAGAGGACTGCCAAAACCACTTGTCGCGGTATTTTGACCAGAAGTCCCAAAATATCTATAGCAATGGGATCATGTCTCTACCTACAAGATGGCAAAAAGTTATCGAACAAAATGGTACCTACATACTTTAGTTAAATGTAAATAAACTTTATTAAAAAATGTTTTGAATTTTCTTAAAAAATGCGAAGAAACTTTTTCCCCCACCTATTATTATAGTGTGGATAGGCACGTTTCAGTAATCCTCTTACGATTAATATCATATTTTATGCACCTAAGACTAATGTTTTACTTTGAAGAGAAAATGTTTATTGATAGAGCGCGTTCGATGAAACGTGGATGAATTGAGTTTCCATTTCCTGAACAAGATATTTTAATAGAAAATGCTTTTCCTTATTTATTCAAAGTTAATGTACCTACCTACATCGCCTTTAATGGCGAAAGATTCACGCTCGTAAACATTAAAAAAAAAAAACACCAAACATACGAAACCAATTCGAATAAAATTAAAATCGTACCAGCGACGTAAATCCCGTAATGGCACAATATAAACTTTAAAAACTCGTATAAAACTCCAGTTAAAAGCAGTAAATAGACTGTGTAGGAAATAACTATTTGTAGTACAGGTAATGGTTGATGGTAATACTGCAATTCGACCATCAAAATCTCACAATGGGTCGGCAATTACATCGTTTGAACGTTGGACCGATCGCCTCTATTTGTGCTGCGTTTAGTTCGGAGAATAGTTGGTTTTGTCGCATAAAATATTTTACTTATTTAAAGCGAAATAAATATATAAATTGTACAAATTAACACTAAAATAATATTATGAACAAGTAGGTATATAAAATACTGCTATTCCGGTGCATCCGGTCCGCATCGATAACAATAAGAAAAATTCCCAAAAGGCTGGCAGCATTTCATTATATTAACATAGTTTATAAAATAATTTACTCTCTAAGACAATTCGAGCCTATGTAGTCTGTAAACAAAAGGTTTTTTTTTATTGCCCCAAAAATAGGCCAGATCTCTGATCAAGAGCCAACGAACCGCGTGGCGATGATACTCGATTAGCACTTGGACTTTAGTGTTTTAACTCCAAACCTTTCAAACAGATTATTCACAATGAGGTTATAATTTTGGCATTTCAGCACGTTCTTGCATGTGATTCGTTGAACTCGATTAAACATGGGAAAAGGATTAAGTATTGGTTACTCACTGTTTTACGCTGATAGCATACAAAAGTCATTTAATTGCTGAAAGGTAAAAATAATGGTAAGGTTACAAAACCGAGTCGAGAGTTGCTCTCCTTTTACTAAAATATTGTTTATTGCGCAATGTGCTCACATGTCGTTTGGTCACATGTCACTGTTGTTCATATAACTTAATTATTTGTTATTATAAAAAATGTTTTCTCCTGGCTTTTCCTTTTATTTTTGTTGTGTGGTTCTTTGTATCATATTTACCGTTAATAAACGTATTTTCTTCTTTTTTTTTTCTTCTATTAGGACCGTGAACTAATTAAACTCATTTAATTTTCACGAAATGAGTTCAACTTTCACAAAAGGCACATGTAGGTACGTCAAAAATGACGACAAGCAATCATTTTTAAATAAAGAATAGGATCGAGGAAACCAATCTATCTATCAAGCCACATTACCTTGCAAGGCCTCGTCTATGTCACAAAGGAATCGTCAATGCCTAAACACAGCCCGAATCGAACAATTGGAACATACGAAATCAAATTGCTCGTCTACTATCCAATCTAAACGGGCGTAGGCTAGTGGTTACAGCTAGGTGAACGGATTGATCCGCACTCAGCAATTTTCCCACAATTCCCTGTTAGTGACTTTATCATTTCGCATTTTAGAGGAGTTCTGGGAATTTCAATAGCATCTTGGACGCTTGTTTCATATTTTATGTGGCGTAATTTTAGTTCGAATTTTCAGTAAATTGTGATGGCTGTACGACTTGCATGCAAAATATTAATATTGTTAACTTGGACTGTCCTTAGTCCTTTTGACTGTCCACTGTCATTTTTAACGTAAAATTTAATCTTACAAAAATGGGGCGATGGGAAATGATTACAAACGGGTTAACACGTTGTTGACCAGAATTATACTGGTGCATATGGTCTACGCTAACGTCCTGCAGATCTGGTAGTATCTTGTGACGACTCGTTGAGCACCCTGATATAGGGTTGAGCTACAAGATGACTGTTACATGCATGCCGTATGTTGGGATAGGTCAGCTCAAAGCTATGATACAATGGCTCTTTCTTCAAAAAGCTCTTCCAGATATGACCCTGCATTGTTAGACTCACATATAATTCTAATTATAAAATGTTTGGTCTTTAAAACAGACCATAACCTCTAAGTTTGTATCGGCATTTCTTTTCAGGGATCAGTCAGCTAGGAAATGCCAGCCGACCATGAAGTTATTAAAATATTGACGCGAAGAACTGTTTTATAGGATCTAATTCCATAAATAAATAACGATTTTATTTTATTTAATTTGGAAACGCATATGCCTATAAATTACCAGTTTCTAGGTACAACCAGAGAACATCAATGCAATCGAAATAGATATGGCTATAGCACTGCCACGGACAAGATCGAAACAAAAAGTTCTCAACCCAATAAACATCATATTTTATTTTTACACCGACGCAATATCATAAAACTCTATTTATAGTTGCATTAATTACAGATTTTTATGTTAATTAAGTGCGCTGCTCCCTCGCTTTTTGTTATTATTTACATTCCAAGAAACACTAAAGGAAAAACTCGTTACTGAGTTATAGGAATTTTCCTTCCCTTTTTTTCTTTAACGGGAGAATTCGATTCGTCCATAGCTGTTGAGGCCATGTGCCACATAACGAATTGGTCTTAAGATTGTAATAGTACAGGCAATAAAGATTTGCTTTCGCTGTTTTGGGCGTGACATAGTAACCTATTTCCTGAATTGGTTTCACGATTTGAGGGAAATAATTACATGGTAGTAGACGTACTGTACTATTGTTAGGTCTAGTTTGTTCCTTCAATAAGAGGCGCTATAGTAGAACAATTCCTGTGAAAACTTCATGGATTTTTTCCACCAGAATCACGACGCATCAACGCATTTCGCCTGTCTGCGTGTCTTTTAGTCGATTCATCGTAATCGTCACCATTGGCAGCCTCTTTCCCAACTAGCTGCACTAAGATTCTATGATTTTGTTTTACCAACCGGTCGGCATAATCATATGGGCGACAAAGTCCTTTCCTTTGAATAAAAGAAAAACTTCTTCAAAATTCAGTATAGAGACAGGTTTATCATGACCATGTTAACTATTTACGAACAGGGGGTTCTATAATGGGTAAGTATTGATTCAATATTCAGTATATTCCACCAGTACGCTTTTTTGTGCTTGGATTACCAAATGTAACAAAATCTGGAAATAAATAAGCTTTGTGTTACAAATTCAATGAACTTCATAGCGTTGTGATCAAAGCAATCTTTTGCGAATTTATTATTTTGTTATTACGTACATAAAATATAACCCATAGCTATGAATCTCATACAAAGAAGACATCAAAGCCACTTACGACCATTTGAAAAATAACAATAAAACATCGTCAAAAGGTAAGTTATTTCATAACTCTACTAAAGTTCCCAAGGTTATAGCCAAATCATTTTATTGATTCATTTTAAATTATTAACATTTGCCATCATCAGTTAATCGACTCTTTAGTCTTAGTGGTTATATATTCGCCCTTTATTAAATTGGATTTAAACATTACTGGTAACATCTTGGTTTACTATGCCTCTAATTAATCCTTCAGCGAAAACCGGGTTTTATGTTATCATTTTGTTCTGTCTAGTCTTAGTTGTCTTAGGCACAATAGCTTCAACAGCGATCATAAGATAAGTTCGAACGAATTTTTGGTTTAGGGTTCTTTGATTAGAATTTCTCGAGAGCAGCTCGGAATTTTGAGTCAATCGCGGTTGATTCTCTCACAATGGGTTTTCAACATAATTGGTCAAATGTAGGTAATGTATTAAGCTTCTCTGTCTTTTCCTTCGGCTAATGGAGACGTGATGTATTCTTTATTGTTTCTGTTCTTCTTCTACGTATAGCCTGTATTGTCTCACTGTAGGGCTAAGACCGCTTTTTTCCACTCAAGTCTTTTCTAAGTCAATCGTACCAATCCCTTATCATCATTTCAGCCAAGACGTTCACTGCTAGACATAAGCCACCCCCAAGCATTTTGGGGAGGTTTGCCTTGATCCCCACGCTTGGCCGGTGGATTGGCAATTGTAGTACCCATACTTTAACCACCAGGAAAAATGCCAAGAGAACGCTGCTGCCTGCCTGTTCTCTAGTAAGTCCCTTACTAGTCTTTTGCAACACCCACGGGAAGAAATGGTATAGTGGTATTCTTTACGCCCGATACCACACGCAGGAATCCCTCATATATTCGTCAAGTTCGTCGCGCCAACTACGGTCTTCCATGATGCCGAAAATTTTGTTTATATTATTACTGGCCTGTTAGTCTAGTGGTTAGTGACCCTGACTGCAAAGACTGAGGTCGTGGGTTCGATTCCCACGCAGGACAAATCTTTGTGTGATGAGCACAATCATTTGTTCTGTGTCTATAATATGTATGTATTTACAAATATATAAGTACGTTTATCAGTTGTCTGGTTATCATATTAGTACAGGCTCTGCCTAGTTTGCGATCAGATAACGATGTGTCGGTTGTCGTAAGATATTTATTTATTTATACATATAGATTAGGGAGCTATGCTGTGGTGGTTTTAGCCCACAATGCATCCAACGTGTGGCAAATGTAACCAGCCCAGTTCCATTTGAACTTGGCTGCTTTTTTTTACTTGGTTAAGTCTACTATTTGTGTCTTTGAGCGGAGTATCATATTATCCGGTCGGTAAGTCGAACGCCAAGGATACAAAGCTCCATCGCTCGCTAGCTAACCTTGAGCAAGGATATGGAGAATGCACAGTAACTGAGTTATGAAGGTCAGATAGGCAGTCATTCATTTTCATCATTTCAGCCGTAAGACGTCCACTGCTGGACTCAGGCCTCCCCCAATTTGGGGGGCTTTGCCATAATCGCCACGCTTGGCAGGCGGGTTGGCGATCGCAGTATGGTGGTAAAATGCATAGAGAACGCTGCTACCCAGTCTCTAGTAAGTCCCTTAGTCGCCTTTTACGACACCCACAGGAAGAAATGGGGTGGTGTTATTCTTAACGTCCGGCACCACACGGTATGGTGCGGCACCACACGGTAAGATACAGGTATTCAGCTGCATTTGGTTAGACTAGAAGCCGTCGGAAAAGGCTGGGTAGATGATGAGGGAGAAAGCACATGTCCATTCATTTGCGTTAATGGCAAATTAATTCCCCATTTCTTCCCGTGGGTGTCGTAAAAGGTGACTAAAGGACTTACTAGAGAATGGGCAGCAGCGTTCTCTATGCATTTTACCACCATACTGCGATCGCCAACCTGCCTGCCAAGCGTTACGATTATGGCAAAGCCCCCCAAATTGGGGGAGGCCTAAGTCCAGCAGTGGACGTCTTACGGCTGAAATGATGATAATGATGATGAATGGCAAATTAAAAAAAAATCTTTCACAATGGCTTCCATTGACCTATAGCTACTACTATATATTTGTTATAGCGGATCTTTATCTCTCAGTTCAGTGTACGCACCTCTTAAATTGATTGCCATCCACGTGTTGAAGATTTTCGTGAAAAAAATACTGAGTTACAACTAAGTTTATTTGAGTAGTAAGTTTACTTTGTCTTATTTTTATTTTAAAAGCTTTTCGTTTGGGTACGTACCCGAGGTACAGTTATAATTTGTTTTTAGAACTGTAGGTATTACAGCTTATACGTTATTTTCTGCGATGGAAGATCTGATACAGGTTTTTGACTGTCAAGAAAGATTATTTGTGTAACCCATTTTCTAGCTGAATTAGGGTGGTTTCCAGATTAACCATTTGCAGCTGAAATCCCAGTATTTTATCTGGAGCGACTGCTTATCTGGCCTCCACAACCCAGTTTCTGGGGTTTACCAAGGCTTAACCCTGGAACTCTAGCGGAGCCATTCAGGCTTTTAGTGTCCTGAGAGAATTTTAATTTCCTATAGGCTCTTGATATTGTGAGCTATCAAAATACGTTACCAACCAACTTTAAAAATTGCTTTTTGAAAACCTCGAACTAAAATTCTTCCACACAGTGTTGAGTTAAAATCCTGACAAAAATCTAGCTTTTATCCTCACCACAGCAGAATAAAAACATCAGCACCAAAATAAATTGAATAAATTCTACGTCAAACAGCTAGTTTGAAAACAACGTGTAAAATTTATTCATGAGCAACCACCGTTGGAACTTGCACTCAAAGTACTGAATCTGAATGTCGCGGAAGGTACTACGTGATGCTTCCGTTTCAGTGTTGGCACTTCCGGTGGTACTATTGTACCAAAGTCACGCGGTGAGAAATGAAGTGATCATGAGTCGAGAAGTTTTGATTGAACAGAAGGGGCAGAGGTGGGCTAGACATCGTTCTGCCTGATAATTTTTAAACCAGTTTCAAATAATAAAATCTCGTACATTAAACATGTTGGACTAGACTGGATGTTAAAGAAAATAATTATTTACAATTAAAGTCCTATTTCGGCCTACAAATACAAAAGTCGTTGTTAACGTAGATAATTCTAAAATACGGTGAGAAATATTGTTTGTGTAGCTTTTAAACTCGCTTGTGTGATAATTAGGAACATTTTGGTAGAATTACGGTAATGGAAATTTATGGTCAGTGTGTAATTTGTACATGACATTGTTAATTATACGAAGTGATATATGAGGCTGGCCTAATATGGCCTGGATTACTACAGTACTAGTGAAAAAATACTAATGTAATAACATTTCCAGCGGCAAACATTTGAGAAAAGGCTATCTGTTTAATTTAAACTGTTTGTTAGATATTTAGATTTTTTTAAATGTGTGTGTCTGGGTTATAATATTTATAGGATTATGTTTCTGTACCTTTATGAAAGTTAGAGTGACAACAAGATTAAATATAATAAATTTTAAATTTCTGCTAAAATTTTAACAAAGCTTGTAAACATCTACTACTAAGTAAGATATCGCATGGCTTTTACGTGGTAAAATATATTGCAGCACATTGTATAAATAATTTTACTATTAAATCCTATCATGCTTTTTAAAACTATTGTATTCGTTCCTTTTTGTTCCAGTGTGATTTCTTAAGTAATATATATCTATACTAATATTATAAAGCTGAAGAGTTTGTTTGTTTGTTTGATTGAACGCGCTAATCTCAGGAACTACTGGTACGAATTGTTTTTTTTTTGTGTTGGGTAGCCTATTTATCGAGGAAGGCTATAGGCTATATATCATCACGCTACTACTAAGAGGAGCGGAGCAGTATTGAAAAATGTTGCAAAAACGGGGAAAATCGCACGGGTAGGAGATTCGACGCGACGGGAAGGGTCGGGGAAACAAAAAATTTAATGCAAACGAAGTCGCGGGCAGAAGCTAGTATTCTATATTTTATTTGAAATAAATAATTAACTTTGTTTAATAAAACATTCCAAACAATCATGACTCACATTCATCTCCCAACCATTTTCTAATCCTATAGTACCCACCACGTCGAGTGTTGCTCGAATTAGAGACACTCATATTTCCACTTTTCCTCGGCACTCTCTTCCTGTTGGACTACGTAGTGCCGGCTGCTGAAACTTTCAGAAAATTAAACCGTTTTTCAGGCGACGGCGACGTTTTTCAGACTCCTTCTGAGTGCAATGTCGAGAGCAAACGGCGAAGTACATCCGGAACCTTTTATAATTACTCACGAGTAATTTTTACTGGAATAAGATGTGGGTTTTGTAGGATTAGGAGTTATAATGTAATGTTTTTTACTTTAGAATAGTAAGTATAGTTAAAAGTAAATGATTAAAATTTGTGAGGCTCTCGATGGGACGTTAGACTGATATATTGTTTCCTTATGAAAGCCAAAATAAGAACCAGAAACCAGTGAAGAACAGCGTGTCATCAAAGTTACTAAATAAGTAATTAACATACTTCTTCTTCTACGTAACACTCTTGTCAGAGCGGTCGTGGTCCTCATAAAATTTCTTTACTAGGGGTTGATGTGATTTGCCCCACGATTTCTCGCCATCCAATCCGATTTTTGGAATTGTGGGTGCACTTATATAATGGATCGCCCACTGCGGATTATATTTGGTCAGCCCATCTCATGGGTGACCGTCCACGTGGTCTAGTGCCCTCCACTCTACCCTGCATGATAAGGGGTTCTAAAGAGTCACCGTCACCCCTCGAGACGTGTCCGAAGTATTTTAGTATGCGCGTTTGGGATATTGAGCTCTTGGCGTATCGAGATGTTGGTACGAAACTCGTTCCACGATACCCCAAGCATTTTTCTCCAGCACCACATTTCCAGAGTGTCTATTGTTTTCTTCTCAATGTCGCGAACCGTCCACGTCTCAGCAGCTTATAGGAAAATAGGGAAAACCAGTGTCTGTATAAGTCGGACCTTGGTGGCTTTTGTTAGATCTCTGTTCCTCCAGACCTTTTTCAGAGTGTCCATCAATGATTTAGTTATTGCCATACGTCGCTTTAATTAACATACACTTTGAAATAAATGCTTTGAGTTTTACTAACTTGAACTCACGACGGAAACTCACTCAGAAACTACAGAACGGCAGCTGCTATGATCCCTACGTACTCCTTTTGTTAAGCTTATCTATATTTATGAAAATTTTACAGAGTTTGTTTGTTCATTTGAACGCGTCAATCTCTGGAAGTACTAGTGGGATTTGAAAACATATTTTTTCACTAGCTTCTGCCCGCGACTTCATCCGCGTCAAATTTTTGCTCCCCTGATCCTTCCCGTCGCATCGAATTGCCTGCCAATTTTGGTCCATTTTTCGTTGCTGCTTCGCCCGTTTTGATTGCAGCGTGATGTTATATAATTTTTCAATTTGTACCAGTAGTTCCTGATATTAATGCGTTCAACCAAACAAACAAACTCTTCAGCTTTATAATATTAGTATAGATTTGATCGTCGAATTCCTAAGAAAGGCTCTAGGTTCCATTCACGCTACGACCTTTAGGAAGCCAAGGAAAAAAATGGTAAGACTGTTCAGCGAAACCCAAGGTACCTATATTACAGTCGGGAGATAGGATGTGAAGCCGTGAGTTTGGGGCGTTAACGCAACGTGGTTGAAAGCGCGGGCAGAAACTAGTAAATACATAAACTTCAAACTCGAAACAAAAAAAAAATACTATGGAAAGTTAATGGTAAAAAAACTCAGTGTTATTTCAATTCAAAGAACGTATAATCAGAACAATTACTGCTGCTCTTCTAAGTTCAAAATTCTTTACGGCCGTCACTTCGTAGCCTAGTGGCAACTTATAAATTTCCTAAATAAAATGTTCTCTTGATTTATATTATTAAGTTCATAAACAATCATAAATAAAATGTTCCCCCATTGACTTACGACTTACAATGCAGTAAGCAGCAACATTGAAAACTTTTCTTTGATTGCTTCCGCTGTTTATTTCGTTTCACCCAGAACATGATAAATTATTGTCTTATTTTTGCTGAAAACTCTTTTCACTTACATTCAATAAAATAATTATCATCATTTCCGTCGAAAGACGTTCACTATCGGACATAATACTCCTCTTAAGCGGGGTTTGCCGTAATCGCCACGCTTGGCAGGCGGGCTGGTAATCGCAGTATGGTAGTGTGATGCATAGAAAACGCTGCTGCCCATTCTCTAGTACCTGCTTCAGTAGCCTTCCACGACACCCACTGGAGGAAATGGGCTGGTGTTATTCTTTACCTCCGACAACACACGGAAAATAATGATCAGTTAACTAGATTCAAATAACAAAAATATACGGCTTTACATAGAACTATATTATTGAAATTGGAACAAAATATTATAATAGTACTTATTGATTCTGATGAACTATTTTATTATTTTGCTATAAACATAATTTTCCATACTTCCTTCATTCATAATTTAAATTTTAAACTTTATTTGCATAAGGATTTATCGATAAATCCGCTTTCAACACAAATATAAAGTGGAAATTGTATTAAAATCAATCGGAGACCAGCAGTTAATTAAAAAGCAACATTTATTTTTGTTGTTGTTGTTTTAAAGTTAATATAATCAATAGCTAGAGAACACCAGGATTCGGAAGCAAAACTTTGTTATTGAACATTGAAATTTCTCTCATATTCAAACAAACAAACTTCTAGAGATATTGAAAATACAATTTGGAAATTAATAAAAGCAATTGCTTGTTAAATTGTCGTTTATAATAATTTGTTAGTAAATTCTTGTTTTGATTTATACTTCGTTGTCTTTAAAACTTTCGATTCAGAGACAGACTTTCGGTTTAAATACCGATGTTTCATTTTGAAAGATTGGCTTTCGATTCCAAGACAAACGAAAATGTTTAGTAGAAAAGTTTATTCGTACTGGGAAGTGATAGTACCTTCGCTTTTCAAATAAATTTTGTTGAACTTATGCTAGTGACTTAATTGACTCTTAATAGAAAAGACATTAAAGTTATACTTTTCATCATTTCTGCCTGCATTAATATTTATCATATTTTTAACCGACGAAAAAAAACGGAGGAGGTTATCAATTCGACGAGTATTTTGTTTTTTTTTTTTTAATGTATGACCACGCATAACTTTTTACATAGTAGTCCGATTGTGATAATTATTTTTTATTATTTTTTTTATTGGAAAGGATATACTCCGAAGATGGTCCCATATAAATTGGTCCCATATAAATTTAAAAAACAAAATCGAACCCTAAGGGTCGGAAAACAGGGGATGATTGATTGTTCACTGATTGTAATGTATAACGCATAACTTTACACAGAGTAGTCCGATTTTGATAATTATTTTTTCATTGGAAAATACGATATACCTTACCAAGTATTATTAGTATCACGGAAGTGGTTTCGAAAGGGAGATGCTATCGATTGAGTTTCTGGTTACATTAAAGCCACAAAAATTATAAGTTTAAAATTTTCAGTTTTATCGGCGGTTTAATTTTTTGTTAAAAAGTTTTTATGTTATAATTTTAACAGAAGGATTTAAAATAAAACGGTTCAGGTAATTGAATTGTTTATAATAGAAACCATAAATTTCTGTCCACACTTATCAGGACTGTGCTGAGATGTGACAGGGCCAAGCCACATACAGGAGCAGGTAATGAAGCTCCGTCGCCAGCTCAGACACTGAAGTTGTATATAGTTATATTTATTTATTTATTTTTTATTTATTTACTAACTTTGGATGACTTACAGCTAAAACAAACAGAATAAAAAATTGCGTGTGAAACTGACAGCCAATTACAAGTCATCACTTATAGGAACAGATAAGAAGAGAAAAAAAGAGTGTGAACATTACAACACAGTTACCAAAAAAGAATATATAGAAAGAAAAAAAAAACAGTATAACATTAATACTTAAACTAAATTCACATTTTATAATCGAAGCAAGAATCAAAACCAGGATATACAAAATTTTAATTAAAAAAACCAAGGCTGAGGCACTTTCTGGCCGAGGACACACTCGTTATAAAAGGATCGAAATCATGCTGTTTACACATTTTATTGAAGTTGTTACTTGCACGCACTATAAATGAATTTTGTCTGTAATTTGTAGAGGTAAATGGGACACGCAACGGTGCGTTCCATCGCTTTGACTTACTGGGGACCTTGAAATAAAATTTAGATAAAATATCCGAATTATTAATAGAATTATTGAAAATTTTAAATAATGTAGTACAGTCAGAGATTGCACGCCGATTAATTAGAGGCAATATATGATACCTCCTACAGAGGTTGAGGTAATCTTCAGACCGGTAGGGCACTTTCTGATGATAACACAAGTATTTGATGAATCTTTTCTGAATGCTCTCTATACGATCTATGTACTTGTGATAACACGGATTCCAGATTTCAGACGCGTATTCCAAGTGGCTTCTAACAAAAGTACAGTATAGAATTTTTAAAGTTTTGGCTTGAGTGAAGCACTTGGACAGCCGCATTATGAAACCCAGTGCCTTAGAGGCTTTAGCGACTATAGCATCAACATGAAACTCAAATGTAAGCTTAGAATCATGATTTACCCCCAGATCTCGGATGCAATTCGTTCTAGGTAGTACTTGATCGCCTAAGATATACGATGAAGGTATAATAACACGCTTTCGAGAATACGTTAGAACCGAACATTTAGCAGGGTTGAGATCAAGCTTACTCTCACAACAATAAGCCTCCAGACGACGTAAATCATCCTGAAGTGCATTCACGTCCACTTGTGATGATATTGTGGCATAGATCTTCATATCGTCGGCAAAGCACAGGAGTTTGGAAGAAATTAAGCAAGAGTTGATGTCGTTTATATAGATAATGAAGAGTAATGGACCGAGCAACGAACCCTGGGGGACTCCACTAGGGATAGGCACCCAACCAGATATATAATTGCTTAAAACTACTGCTTGGGACCTGTTCTCCAAGTACGAAGAAAACCATCTGAGTAAATCACCTCGTATTCCCATGCCATATAACTTTGATATTAAGATGTCATGGTCAATCCGATCAAAGGCTTTACTGTAATCAGTATAAACGACATCAACCTGCTTACCGTTATCCATGGCGTCAGTAATAAAATCATTGAGCAGAATTAAGTTGGTGACGGTAGACCTTCCTTTCAAAAAACCATGTTGGAAAGAACTAAACGAATTTTTTAGAGCATTATACACCTGGTTGTAGATGATCCTTTCGAAGATCTTTGCCACAATACAGAGCTTAGATATCGGTCTGTAGTTTATAACTTCAGTTTTGTCTCCTTTTTTATGAATAGGCGTTATGAAAGCCGATTTCCAAAGCTGGGGTACAACACAAGTATCCAAGGACTTCCTGAAAAGAATCGAGACAGGTTTGGCAATCGAAGTCGAACATCGCACAAGAAATTTGGATGAAATATTATCTGGGCCAGCCGCTTTAGAAGTATCCAACTTGCGAAGCAAGTCAGAAACCTCATCAATGTTCACCTCAATGCTACTTATATCTGAGAGGCTGGAAGATTCAGTAAAAAGACGGGGTGAAGAAATTCCATCACTAGGGCTAGTATCCAAGAATGTAGAGTGAAAGTATGTAGAAAACGCTTCGCATATTGTTTCTCCGGTACGCAAAGCTTCGCTTTTATAGTTTAAAGTGCTTGGAACTGCATTTGAGTTGTGTCGTTTTTTAACGAAGGTCCAAAAATATTTTGGATTTTCTTTTATAGATTTCTCAGTTAAATCCAAGTACTTTTCATAACATTGCGATTCCAATAACTTTACCCTTTCACGAAGAAGCTTAAATGTTGACTCGTCCGCCATATTGCCGTACGTCTTAAACTTTTTTAAATATTTGTATTTTTCTTTAATTGTTTTAATTAATGCCAAACTGTACCAAGTTGGATATGTTTTGTTACGATGTAATTTTTGTGGAATGTATTTCGTATGTAAATTGAGAATAAATTGATTGAAAAAGTTTAATGATTCATCCATTGATCGTGTCGCAAACTCGGATTCCCAGTCAGTCGTGGAAATGTCTTTGTTGATAGATTCATAGTCTCCCTTGTCGAACAGATATTGCGTCCGTGACGCGCACTGTAGTAGAGGTGCTTGGACGAAGTCCATATTAATTAGGAGTGCTGGATGATAGGCGTCGATGGGAACCAGCGGACTTGAACATTCAACCACGCTAACTAATTGGTTACAAAGTACCAAATCTAAAATTTTACCATACTTATTAAGAACACCATTATATTGAGCAAAATCTAGGGTACATAGTTCGTCACCAAATAAAACTTCGTCTGGGCTATTCGGGTTCATTGGGACGAGCGATAGATTGTCAGATAGGACCCAGTTAATACCGCTCATGTTAAAATCACCTATTATGAGAAAGGTATCGGAAGAGTTACTCATAACTATTTGGTTTAATTTAGTGAGGTGGTTGCGAAGTTGTAACGAAAAAGAAAGACCTAAGTTTTGCTGACATAAATATACAACGCAAATATGTAAGGTAATATATTTACGTGTATGAAGATTCTTCAGTCTTATGCTGAGCCATAAATCCTCTGCTGTAGAATAGAAGGTAGGTTGGCATATAACTGAAAGTTCCCTGCGCGAAGCAATAAGCACACCCCCACCACGCGATTGTCCGGTCAAAACATAATCACGATCACGACGCCACACAATGTACCGTTCATCAAAGAATTCGGAACTCAAAACTCCATCTAGTAACCATGTCTCTGTAAGAACAATAATATCATACGAGTTTAGCAACATTTGACGATAGAAAGTATCACTTTTAGTTCTAAGCCCGCGAACGTTTTGATAAAATATATTTAACTTAGGAGCCATTGAAAGCCGAAACTAATAATTGTGTATAAATCTGTATAAACCATTAAACTAAAACATTTCATTAAATAACATTGTAGAATAAGGTATAATATAATTAAATAAGTATAATGAGGGTAAAAGTCAAAAAGATTTGCGCGAGTGCAAAAATCATACGATGTTAAGTAGTAAACAACTGTGCGAAAAAGCAACCAATAGTGCGTGGTGCGTGCAAGTGCGAGAGAGTAAAACATATTGTAGTGCAGTAAAGCTTTAAAACAAACAGCGCGATAACGAACACAAAGCAAACAGGTAATTAAACAAAAGAGAGGTGTCGAGGTCATTAGTACGGCAGAGGTATTCAACATTTTGTAAAAAGTTATTGTGACACAAATGGTGTTAAGCATTTTGAGCCATTGAAATAGAATATTATAGCAAAATAGGAAAGTTAATGTAAAAATTATAAAGCATATTAGACAATCTTGTTTAAATCTGACTCCTTCCTTATAATAAAAACTTTTGAGTGATTATTTTTAAGTATATGAATTTTACCATGTTTAACCCATACGTACTCATAATGTTTATCCTTGGCAATGATTTTAACTTTGGTTAAAAGCTTTTTGTACTCCACGCTTAGGTGATCATTAATATACACACGCTGAGATGAGCCTTGAAACCCGATGTCGCAAGCAGTTAGGTCCTTCTTGGCGCGTGCCGCCGCAATGAAATCTTCCTTTACATATCGATTTAAAAAACTCACTATTATCAGCTTTTCATTAGAACCAAAAATAGGGACCCTTGAAATGTAGTTCACTTGGGTTTTAGGACAACTGTAGTTAACTGTACGGCCGATAACGTCGATAATTGAGTACAAGTTTTCATCCTTCTTTATAGGTACCCCCTTAATTTCAACGTTGTTCAGCCTGGACCTCTGTTCAAACGTCGAAAGTTGATACTTCGTGCTCGCCAAGTCGGTCTGTAAACAGTTCACTGACTCCTGAAGCTTATCAAATTCAGACACTTTTGCTTCAATTTCCACGAGTCTTGTGTCGAATTCGCTGAGTCTCCCAGCAGTGCCCTCACATGTCAACTTAAGCTCGGCCAACTCATCTTTGATCACGCGAATATCATCAACCAAGGTGGGCAAATTGAGTAGCTGCCGCTTCATGTCACGTATCTCACTTAATATTGTATCCAGCGACGCAGGTTCAGGGGTAGGCACAGCTGGTGATGACGTTCTGCAGGCAGGGCATTTCCATTGTGCCATCCTATTGGCACCCAGCTTTCTCCATCCGGTTTCTGAGATGTTTGCACATCCAAAGTCCAGGTGTTTCTTGCAACTGCCACACTGGACCCCATCGTTGAACTGCACGTTACATACTGCACACGATTTCATTTTCAAAATGCGATAATTTGATTTGAACTAAAAGCGTAAAAAGGTTGGCGATCTATTTCTTTGAGTGGCGCGTACTGTGCGTATGAGTGTTCACACACGAGTGATTATATATACACATTCAACTCATGCATTCTCTTCAGAAAAAATCTTAACAAAAGCATACACACACAATTATCCTTCAATACAAAATCATCCAAAAACAGCCGAAGAAATCTTAACACGCCCTCCGCGAACACAATATGGCAGAAAAAACATAAAATACGAAGGCGTTCAACTTTATAATAATCTACCGGCAGAAATCAGGAGCACATCTTCTTTCAACATATTTAAATCTAAACTCAAGCAGTACGTCACTAACAACACAAAACTATTATATTAATGATTTAAGGTAGCTTTAGATACGATAAAATGTCGACATCGTACCTACCTGCATTAAAAACAAAACTGTTAGCTACTAGACTACACTCACCTTAATTATGTATTTATTCGATAAGTGAACAATATATAATAATTCATTAAACCCAAGTGCGTAAACTAGTTCAAATAAAATGTCCAAACGGATATTATGTTTTAAGCCTCTGACCGGGCACGTCCCTGCGGATAGAACCTCAGTTCATGAAAACCCCAAGTAAACAACACCTCAAGGAAAAACTCTACCAATTCCAACAACTACATTACCAAAAACTGCAGAAACAGGAAACTAATAATAATCACGATATTTTATCTTAATCTGTTCCAAAGAAAAATAAAGCGAAGCTTTCCCTTCAGACAATAACTCCACTATTCTGCAGTCCGTAACAAAAGTCGTTTGTTCGAGATACCGCCTACGGTGACGTCACGGTAATGGCCGCAGTAAATTTAACGCCGAACGCTGTGTCACTACGGCCTCTAAGTCATAAGTGCCAGACTGTTGCCAACTTACTGCGGTTTACATTTTGAAAGATATATTTATAGGCTTTTAGTGACACGGTTTTGGTTTCTGTACCTAGGCTTGTAGACTAGTACCTCCGTCGTGGTGCAGTGGTGTATGTATTTTTCCAGTGACGTCTCCTGCTCTGCGTGGAGCAGAAGGGCGTGTCAGATTTTTACTAACTAAAACCCACCCGTGTTCCTTCAGTTGCCTTTATGCCAGGGCCACTAACTTTTTTGAACAAATCTCGCGACCCTGGCAGGCATCGGTCCTACCCCTTCAGTTTTGCTGACATCTCTTTGAGGCGCGCGTGGAACACTAACCGCCACCGACTCAGACCTGGTCCAGGCGGCGAGCTACCTATTGGTCGCCGCCCGCAAGCCCGCGCCTATGGTGGCCGGGAGTCCACAATCGACTCCCGGCGCCCGGGGCGTTGGAAAATATATTTTTTTGCGCCTAAGATAATACATACTTTTGATATTGAAAGAAAGCTTCTACACAAATATAAAAATTATAAAATCCGGGACAAAATGCGTCGTATCCGGGAAAAACGCAAGACAGAGTCGCAGCGCTAGTTTTCAGCAAGACCAGGCGTTGATTTGATGATTTCGACCGGTAAAATATATGTACTAAGTAACTTCATATATCAATTCTAGACAGTCAAATTATAAGATATTAATAAGTAAACTAATAAAAATCTATAAGAATTATTATCAACACGTAAAGCAAAAACTTTGTGCCCCTTTTGACGAAATTTACGCGGGCGGAAGAGTATGAAAATTGGTACAGTAAAAGTTTATATGGATATGGAGTGCAGAAAGCTAATATTTTATATTACAATAATGCATTAACATAATATACATTTACATAAATTATGAGATTTAAATACATTTTGGTCAAATTTCAACCACTGTGCGATCATTAGTGTAATTAATCTATGGGTGTAATTTATCTATAATATGTATGTATTTAGAA
Organism: Aporophyla nigra; assembly: GCA_947507805.1. NCBI lineage: Eukaryota > Metazoa > Arthropoda > Insecta > Lepidoptera > Noctuidae > Aporophyla > Aporophyla nigra. The sequence goes on along the minus strand of OX382304.1, from coordinate 21,296,830 downwards.
ATATATAAGTATGTTTATCAGTTGTCTAGTACCCATAACACAAGCTCTGCTTAGCTTGGGACTAGATGGCGTTGTGTGATAGTTGTGGAATATTATTATTATTATTTTCATATATATATTTATATATCTCGGGATCCTAGGATCCCGGTCTTTTAGAAGGCGTACGAGGGGCCGAAGCCAACTCGCAGAGGCCCCTTAGAAAATTTAAATGAAGTGAGGCACTAACCGACGTTTATCCCCGTATGCACTGTGCAAGTGCACCCAAGGACAACCTCCGGTTGTTGTTGGACTATTGCAGGATATGGAAACCAAGATGTTGGACTATGTATTTGACTGGCTAAAATGGACTGGTTACCAAGAACTATGGAAGGTCTATAGCCCCTGCCGCATCAATGTTTGTATTTACACGGATTAAATGGCAGGGGGTGACTTGCACACTCAATAATGGGCCCCCGGAAACCGTCGCTGGCACATAGTGACGCAGCAACAAGGAGTTGCCTCCTTGTTGCTGCGTCACTTCCTGAGGTGCTTGAGAAGTGGAGAGGTATTCCACGGCTTTCAGAACAATCCCAGAGCCCGGAAGATGGTCAATATCCCTACGAGCACTTACTGGAATACTTCCTTTCCCCGAGCACGTTTGCTCTTGCGAATCTCCACTCAAGCCGGCCAATAAAGGCAAGAATGAGGTGGGAGCTCTGAACCTCTTCATTGTTCACTCCAGCCGGCCAATAAAGGCAAGCCAGAGATGAGGAACAAGAATTCTCCCGGGAGATAGGGTCCGTGGGGTCGCTACTGCCCAACAGCACGCCACATGCTGCCCTGCGGGTTTATTATTATTATTATTAGTACGTACGATACGTATATTTGTACTAAGCGATCATTGTGCCGATAGTCGTAACAACCAACAATGGCTTAATAGTCAAGAGCCTCGATCTGCGGAGGCTCTCATTTCGCAGCTCGAGCAAAGGGTGGATTCTATGCAGACCTAGCTGGGGATTTCTTTTCCCGATACCGGTGAGCTACTATTTTTATATATTTAAATGTTTTTGTTACGCGTCTCGCTGTCATCCGGAAACGTGCCCAGAAGATTGGCAGCATTGCGACGTTGAATGGCAATTCTAATTACTTGGCCAAAGAACGACCTGCCCTCTGGTCACGTGAAATGTCGACGAGACGGCGAGAAATTTCCATTTAAATTTCTCATTGAATATATCAAAAAATGAAAATTGTCAAAAGTCTATCTTCAAGTCAGTTCGAAAGATTGAGTACAACTTTCTTTATAAGAAAAATAAATGAGCGTATTGTGGTATCCGAACCAAAAACTCCTCATGCCTAAATTAGACATTTAAAGTTTTCCTTTGAATATGTCTAGGCATAGCTCTAGTACTGAGTAGCATACTTGAACAAACTCCGATATTTCTTTATGAAAAAAGTTTGAAGAAGATGAATACCGAAACTTTCGTATTGTGAAACTTAACTGTTTAGGTTATAAATGTTCGATATTTCGATATTAATGAACGACATAGCTCATGACATTCTGCCATAGTCTTCTTTGTAGTATCTGCACTGAGGACAGTGAATTATATTTTGTTGGCCCAAAACTTTAATACTTCGACGGCATAGTCCGTTGCCACTTAAAGGTCACGATGGGTTTGTGATACAGGTGCCAGACTGAGAGGCCATAGCAATGCCATAGGTTTCCACAGGTGGTTAAGCTATGGGTGCCATAGTATGACCACTGAAAATAATAATTACAAAGCTTGTGATTCTCACAAGACTCATTTATTTATTTATAGTGAATTAAAACGGTACAACACCAATTAAATTAATTAACATAGAAACACATAAAAGCTTGACAATAATTACAAAAAGTTAAACAATTACCTATATACTCATAAAGATTTGTCCTAATTTGTTAATAATGTATGTGTAAAAATAAGTGTTAATAATGATTATCGCATGTATGGCTTTGTGATGAGATCATCCACGGAATTTAAACGCACTAGTACATACTTATATCTCTATCGATCACTAATTAGGTCTCAATTAGAATATGCAGTACCGGTGTGGAACCCCTTCTACAATAAATATATTGAGTGTATAGAAAGCATTCAACGTAAATTTTTGAAGTCTATGCATTATCGCTGCTTAAAAAGTTGTTATCTCTCTTATAGTGAGTTACTAAAAAAAATTGATGTACTTTCTCTGAGTTCAAGGCGTACTTTTCTTGAAACTACATTTTTGTATGACTTATGCAATAACTCGTATGATTGTTTAGACATTTGTAACAAGTTGTGTTATGTAGTTCCCAGAACATGCCAGGGACGCAAGGTGCGCGCACGACCTGTTTTTGCCACTACTTCCAGTCGTACAAATGCTGGCTTGCGTGCTCCTCTTCGTCGCCTTACGAGCAATTTTAATAAGAATTTCTGCAGTCTGGATCTGTTTGCTTTACCGCATAACAAGTTTAGACTTATGGTACTCAACGTATTGAAAAATTTATGTGAAACTGTTGTTCCACTTACGCGGCACTATTAATGGCTTTATGTTTTGTTGATTCTTTACTATTAACATTCCCATTTTTTTAATTGTTAACAACGCTAGTCTTAAAAAAAATCCAAATTGTCTTATTGTATATCTGTGGAGAACGTGGTTAATTTCACATTTGTATCATTTCTGTATCCATTTTTTTTTGTATATTTTAATGTGAAATTGTTTGTTTTCCCGAATAAATAAAATAAAAATAAAAAAATAAAATAATTTTGGTCAATTGTAGACTTCCAATTGAAATTTCTCATTAGCCACCCCGATTCTAGATTTGTGCGCAATCAATCAATCAAATCAGCCTATCGCAGTCCACTGCTGCTGTCCATGCTGCGCCACAACACACTATCCTCCGCCTTCCGCATCCAGTCTGTCCCAGCTACCTTTTTGAGGTCGTCAGTCCATCTAGCTGGGGGGCGTCCTACACTACGCTTGCCGATACGCGGTCTCCACTACAGGACTCGTTTGCTCCAGCGGCCATCGGTCCTTCGACAAACATGGCCAGCCCACTGCTACTTCAGCCTGCTTACTTTACTGATTTGTGCGCGTTTAAAAGCAATAGACTTGCCCTCTTCTACATGGAATTTAAACCTTTGGCTTTATCTCTGGCTTATCTATCGAGGACTACAGGGGTGGTATTATGTTATGGTATGTTACTTGCCAGTAATTTATAAAAACGACCTTAAACTGATACTTTAACTATGACATTTTCATAAAAAAGTTTTTTAAAAAATGTGAGGAACTGGAGCCTAAATTACCAAAACCTCTATCTTATTCCATTGAATATTCTACTCGTGTTATGCCAGTACGAGCTCAAACTGTACGTACATACATACGTACGCATTTGTTAATCAAACAATACAAATTCCAAAGTAACAATGTCAGAACATTTGGTGGTTTTTACACCTCCGTTTACTACAATCTAACGTTTGAGTATAATACATCGTAAAGTCGAAATGTCAGGCAGCGTCGTAGCTGACTTTACTACCTTATAACCTTACAATATTTGTATGCATATGTACGTGGCTTATAGGTACTTGGCTTGTATGGCCAAAGTATGAATAATTTATTAATGGCCTCTGACTATCGTTCTTCTTATGTTAAAACATCTACGTTTACTCGTAAAGAATTTAGACATGGTAAAGACAAATATATATGCATCGCTTACATTTTGTCTCAAAAGCATCACACAATTATAAAAAATATTTTGAGAGACCACTTGGATCAACTTATTTAGGCAGGAAATAATTGACAGTCTTGTAGAAAGTTATTTGTGAATCATTCGTATTACTAGCACTTGTCACTAAAAGTGACATTTTCCACATACGTTGGGCTCGACTTCAAATTTTATTGGAGGCAGCTAAATATTTACGACGACTTTTCTACGACTTAATCACTAGGCAATACAATAGGTCACTGATTGTGTCAGAGAATGATCCAAAAATCAAAAAATGTCTGAGTAAATTAAGGTGAAAATATCTTTGTGAAACTTGAATAAGGCTACAAACAGAATGACGTAAAGCAAAAACAAAATGGCATACGCAATTGCTTACAACTTGGACCATACATAAACTGCACTAAAAGTTAGTTGTTGACATACCCTGAGCTTAATACGTACCTGTTTTATGTTAGTTACAACAGCACTAACCGATTTAAGACACAAGTTTCAGATTTGATAAAGGAGTCGTGAAATTCGTACGTAGTTTAAGTTATATGTTTGGAGAGTTATAAGTAGGGGGTTTTGGTTTAGTTTTATTATTATATATTTATGGAGTGATAAATGAGAATTCATTAATACAAAATAATTCAAGATAATAGAGGATGTAGTGACAAAAATTGAATAGAGCACATATGCTTAAATGGTTAGGTTTTGTTGAGAGGACGAATGAAAAATGTAATTGGTTTAAGGTTACAAAAGGTATTATTAACAAAGCAGGTGTGAGTGGAAACGTCAAGAGGGGACGCCCTAGGAGGACTTAATAATGGTGACCTTATCGGTGATGTTTTTCAGAAAGGTCACGTGCGGAGAACTTTCTTGCAACCGGCGCGGCGTGTGTGCGTATGACTACTGTAGGAAAGTAAGCGCGGCAAAAGGAGTATGTAAGAATGAGGCGTATGTATGGCGTAAGTATGGCGTAAGTGAGTAGGCGTAGGCGTATATATTAGTACGGATAAGCCTCTGGGATTCCGGTATTTTGAAACTAATTTCAAATGTTGTAATGTGTAGAATAAAGAATACATCAATATGAATAAGAAATGTTTATCCTTTTGCTGTCTTTTTAATAGTAGTACTATATAGGAGAACGGCCTTCTACAGATAAATTAACTTATTACAGATAAATTTCTAATGTAGTACCTAGTTTAAGAATCCTTACTTTCACAATATTTGATTCAATCCCGTAAGTACCAAAATGAATGAATGATGATGATTTTTATGACTATTCATGATGCGAGTACGTAAAATCAATCTACCTACTCCGACCTCTGCTAATGACCATATGATTGTAAAACTAGGGATTTAATCTCGGTATCAACTTCACAGACTAGGTAATTTCTCTAACGAGATTATGTATGAGTCAACATAATCTCGTCACCTTATAATGAAGACAGGAAAACATTTAATTTGTTTACTAAATTTTCTAAGTACGATGAATATGAATGAAGATTTGACATTTTCACTGCAAAAACCATAGTTCAGATGTATCTGTTAGCAATATTTTTCTCTTGTGTGCTAGACAGGCAACACATGCAAACCTTTGAGAAAATTTTACATATTTATTAACAAACCCAAAACATGAAAAAAAAAACACAAAATAACTGGACTTATTTATAAATATTATCACTTTCAACCCATAAACAACTCAACCTGAACTCCATAAATCGCGAAATATGCTCCACGAAAAACAGAACATATTTTTTTATAATTTATTTGGCAACCGCGCGAGTCAAATTTCCGGGGTCGTCCGGAACCGGTATCCTTTAACCCTCTGACAGATGTCTTCATTTCAAACCGACCCTCCTGTGGTCTTTTAAACCGACACCAATGATGCTCCCGGATAAACGAGGACCCGAATTTGAGTACGTGTTATTTGTTAAATTTTTGACGCCATTTTAAGGTTCAAGTTTGCTATGTTCGTTTAAGGGTTCTAAAGAAGCTGTTGTAGACAATATGTAGAGTGTTTTAAAATGTTCACTTCATTTAAAAGTGCCTGGTGGACAAATTCCACTGATTGTAATGATTAAGCTGACCTATCATTGATATCCCACCAATTTTCGCTTGAGGACTGATGGTCGCAGAGATTTCTTGATATTAATACATGGGTCGACGTCACTGACAAGCTCTTCGAGAATATTCGTGCTTTTATGAACGGAGAATGAAAGAAGTCGTTTTTCTGGCAAAAATAAGCATCTTTTTGTAAACTCAAATCAGATTTTAGCCCACTTTTTCATCTTTAGAACCGCCTTTTGTACCTTTTCTGCTCATATATTCCGTTTGGAAAAGTTTTACTAAACGTTTAAGTAGTAGTATAAGTTTAATTCAGAAATAAGATAGGGTTGACTATATTTACTAATTAACTGAAATTAAATAGTTAATATTATTAAGTAGCCCACATTTATGTTATAATTATTTAGGTCAACGCCATCCATTCTCTGTTCGTAGTTTAAAACATACATATAAAATGGAACAATCTTTTCTATTGCCACAAGAAACAAAAACTACTAATTTGCGATCCCAAAAGATTATTAAGCCGACATTATACTCGCAAGGTAATAAAACTTGTCGCGTGTAAGTATGTAATGGCTTCATGATGCGAATTTTAGTGTATTTCTCAGCATGGGACCACCATTATCTGGAATAAATGGTTCTCAATTCACAATGTTATAATTGCGAAGATCTTATTTTGGGAAAAAGGAGATTTTTCGCAATGAACTAAGTTTAAGTCATCGTCTGCCTAGCCTTTTCCAAACTATGTTGGGATCGGCTTCCAGTCTTATCAGATGCAGCTTAATTCCAGTATTTTACATGGACTGCCTATCTGACCTCCACAACCAAATTACTTGGTGACACGATACCCCTTGTTAAGACTGCTTGTCAGACTTTTGGGTTTCTGATGACCTGTACCGACTGTTAAAGATCCACGGATTGACAGGCGAGACTAACGGCTTAACGTGCTTTCCAAGGCACGGAAGTCTTGGTATGTAAAGATGGTCACCAGATCACGGACCCACCGGGGTAAGCGTAGCTTCTTAACCTTGTTGAACGACCCATGTGCCAGTATATTACTTACCCACAAGCCTCTCAACTAACTTATAATGTAATATCATATATTCAAATTACGTACATGGATTTGGCCGTTAATGTGCTCCATAAGGCAAAAAAAAATAAAAATATAACAAGCTTTTTTAAGTTTACACAGATAACCTTTCAGAAAATATTGTAACAAAATTTTGTTCAATTTTGAAAGTAAATTATCGCATACATTCCATCATTAAAGCCATAAAACCAACGAACCGGACACTCATCGGAAAACAAAACACAAAAAAAAAAATGCACAAACACAAAAATCTATTTTCCGAATTTCGTTTTACACAAAATAGCATAAATACGTGGGCTGGCTTTACTCCGGTGACGCACCAACAATTTATTGGGCAATTTGTTCACACAGTAAGTCAGCTGCGAATGATAACGCCTCTACTAAAGATTGATTGTAATATAAATACAAATTGTTTCCGCTCTACTGGGAACTGGAGTGAAATGTTTAAAAAATCGTTGCATTTCCTTACAGGAGTAGGTTGCAATTTTTCGTGAGATAAGCTTGCGACCCAGTTTTAAAGCTGGATGAACTGCTATTTTTCTCAGCTTGTAACGTTGAGATGGGTAAATAGGCCAAGACCTATGGCCTGAGTGTAATGTACTCAGGACGGACGGTTGACTAACATTCAATTTGGTTCATAATTTAGTTGGAAAATATACAGACTGGGTTAAGTTTATACTTTGGCATCAGTTTTGTTTATATAGGAGGTTATCTATGTATGTATTTACGTTCTCAAGTGCGTAGTACTGGTAACTGGAGTGAGTGTATGGCAAGATGTATGAAAAAGAGTATGTATGTGGCATTCCATCACATTGAACTAACCCCAGCTATCTATATTTTACAAATTAATAAATATATTATTCATTTCTTATTCAATAATTCTTTCATAAATTCATTCATTTATAAATTCATTCATTCATTCAACAAATGAATTTCATAGTCTAAACACTTTTTTGACGGTGCAAATTTAAATGTACCTTTATTTTATGGTACGCAACCGTAATTGAACGTACTTTCCGAGGCACGGAGCATCTTGGTATGTACATAAAGACAGTCACCATAATAGGGACTGACCGCAACAAGCCTATCTTAACCTGACGGATCGATACGTGTAGCTGTATAACTTTGCCACAAGCTCTTTTTCTTTTTAATCTTAGCATGAGCATAAAACAGAAATAAACCAGGTTTTCGTCGTACTTTTGCAACCAGAACAACTATCCTACATGTAAGTACAATGTATGCTTACAGACTTTCCACATTACTTCTAACATAGTGCACATTTAACAGCTGCAACTATAATCAGTGGATTCAATGCTAGCCATGGACGTCCGAATGGACTAACATTAGTTTTACGGTCCCACAAAGGTGTTGGTAGCAGGTACAGTTAGAATTGTAGAACATTATTTATATGCATGTGGGAATTCAGCGTTTAAGATGTTTAAGATGCGTTGCGATTTTTGATATAGAAAAGTTATAATATTATAGAGTAGTCAATTAAAAAACGGAACCCTGATAGGATCTCACGTGTAGGATAAGTTGATATTTTTTTCAGTGATCGACTTCATAAAATTATAATAAAAAGTGAAACATAACGGTAAATTCGAAAGTCTTTGGTAGCAAAAAAAATACAAAACCTAGCGACACACAGCGACTTCGAAATGAAAGTTATTTTGTAGTGTTTTTTTAGGAAGTCAGTTGCTGCAAGACAAGTTAGGATGAGATGTAGTATGGTTTACTCGATATTACAAGTATGTAAATAGGTATAGGAAAGACAGCCCATTCAATGGTTAAGTTAAAGATACTGGACCTAGTTACAGTTTCTTGAAACTGTTTGGACCTTGGAGTCAATTATAATGACAGTGATAAATCGAAAGCAGAAAGTTTTACTTTACAACGAACAAACTGTTGATTATCATGATTCAGAACCATGTATATTGTATAGAGTTTATTTTAAGCAACGAAAAAAGAAGGCAATAAAAATGAAATGTTACAAGAACGTGTAAATGATGTTTGAAATAAATTATCGTTTGACATAAGACGAAACGTGACCTTCAGATTAGATAAGGACAATGGTAAAGGACAGAAGCGGAGCGGGCGCGTTAGCGATTGAAAAGGAATCATCATTTCAGCCCGGAATCAGACAGATAGCCCTGGTTTCTTAAGCGTAACATAATAATTAAATCATATTATTGTTTTCAATAAAATAATTCTTGTACGGTGGTTATCATTCATTATTCTTAAACATTTTTATTTTACTTAACAAAAAAAAACGCAAATTAAAATGAATGGACTGCATTATTTAATGTCAAAGGTTATTTTTTAATTTCATTGAGTTATTTACTTTACTAGCTTATTCTCCACTAGAATTTTCTCTTCACAAGCTTAGTAATATATACTACAAGGGCCTTATGACTTTCTGTAGCATGTTAAATCGAGCTTAGAATAAGTACTTCAAGAAATCGCTCCCGCCAACCGCTAAGCCCGATATCTAACATTGGGAAAAATATTCGTTCTCTCAAAGCTTACGTAGCGACCCTGAATGGTTTTATTTACTGTAACAAAATAAAAGATTATTACATAATACGGTGTGTCTACTCAAATAGAAATATGTACTCTATCATTTTTGCATGGACAATTTCTCTCTAATATATTTTAACTCACCCGTTATTCATCACATAAGATATTTATTTTAAAAGTTTTTTTTTAGCACAAACCCTAATGACCTTACAAAAACAAGGTTTTAGTTATGAAATGGTTTAAACCATCAATCTAGTTTTTGACATTCGAACGTAGCTATAATTGAATGACAGTTCTTACATACCAAACAAGTTGTCAGTACTGTATTAAGAACTTTACGGCTTTCAGAATGAAGTTCGAAATTTTAAACCTGGTTCTGAAAAACCACGAACACCAATCGCCATCACGCAATTAGCGTGATATATTTCTTCTCCATTTCAGAAAAGTTCTTCGCACATTCTATCCTGTGTTTCTTTATATTCCGCTCAATCAGCTCCGAATCACCTCCATCCTAAAACATAAACAAAGAATAAAATAGTTTATCCAGTACATGTACACATGATATAGCAACTTAAAATATTCCCTTTAGCGACACTGTAGGCGCGTTCACACGGCGTGAAAATGTGGACATGTTGGCAAAAAAAAAAAAAAAATTTTTAGCAAAACAATTCCGGAGTGAAATTGGACATTTTCGCTTTTGTCCCCGTGTGTTCCGGTAACCGCTTTTGCATCGCGACAAAGATTTAAATAATATTGAATTTTTACTGGAACAGGTTGTTATAATGACTGTAACTTGGTTTCGTGGGCGTTTTAGGGGTTGCCAGTTGGTTTTTCAGCAGCTTTTATGAAACCTTTTAATAAATCCCGATTTAAAATCTCCTTAAATAGAAGCCTCCTTATTATAAGGTAAGGTTTTGATAAAGGTACAAACCATCAACTAAGCCAGTTGTTGAATTAAGAAAACAACATACACAGAAATGTAGTTCTTTTTGCAAAACTGACAACTTAGTCCGTTGCTAAGTTATCATATTGGTATTAAGAACTTTATCCAAATCAAAATAAAGTTAGAAATGCAAAAACTAGCTCGGAGTTTTAGGCTACAACTAAAGTTAGATTGCATTTTATAATAAGAAGGTCTGAATCAAAAAAGAATGGATCCAAGAAAAACCGTCGCAATGAAAAAGTTTCTTTAGATATACAGAATATAAGTTATAAAATATAACAGCGAACGATAAACCCTAGGTAACTTAATTATGAATGAATGATTCGCCATGTTACCTACTAGGGCTATTCTCGTATGCTCGTGACAGTAGAGCATTAGACGAGTAGAATAGGTTAACTAAGTGAACGACGATCGATATAGATATCGGTCTTAACTACTTGACTTTCACTCATTTATACTTGAACAATATACATTGACCAGTTACGGAAGCAGAAGAAAGACTTAGTTCTTTAAAGGAGGTGGGTAAAGTTTAGAACATTTTTCGCTTATCATAGTCATGAAAATTCAAAGTATTATTGACGTCATGTTATTGTGTTTTTGTGAAGTTTAGGTATCGACCTTTACATCTATTCTACAATAGTAAGAAAAAAATAGCAAGTCATATAAAAAAATATACTTGGCAAATTCGTTGCAGTTTTGTTATTTTAAGCACTTTTTCCAAACTTTCTTTCAAAAATAAACTGTTATGCGCTTTATGTACCAAAATATTTTTTAGTCTCTCAAATACTACAGTAAATAGGATTTTTAACAAGCATTAATTTGTTTTGCAGTTTATTTTGTAATGAAAGTTAAAAAAGTGCTTAAAATAACAAAACTTCAACGAATTTGCCAAGTTTGATAAAAAAAAAATTATATGACTTACTATTTTTTTTTCTTACTATTTTAGAATAGATATAAATATCAATACTTAAACTTATACTATAGGCGAAAAATGTTCTAAACTTTACCCACCTCCTTTTGTATAATTATATAATTCATATCATATTCAGCATAATACACTGTTCCTACTGGTGGGTCACAGGCCTTCTCTCTATGAGAAGAGATGGGCCGTTATTTATTTAAATTTCTCGCACACAAAAAAGTACAAAGGCAGACTTAATGCCTACAGACCTTATCTATCACACACAGAGCTCAGTGCGGGTTAGTACATATCATATGTCTTAAAATTTTTGGTTCTAGGACGTGCTGGTTTCCCCACAATGTTTTCTTTCGCTGATTTTGAGAGCAGTGGTGATGAACTAATTTACTTAAAGTAAAGCACCTGCCTGAGTAGGAACTCACAACCTACAAGTTGTAAGTTGCCTTACCACTGGGCCACCACTGCTCTTAATTATTACTTTAATGGTATTTTAGAAACTAACAGCTTTCGACCGTTTAATAATTTCCACCATGTTTTAAAGTGTAGCCGCCCACCATTTGTACGAAATTTTCTTTGTATTATTCATCATCATCATCATCATCATTTCAGCCGAAAGACGTCCACTGCTGGACATAGGCCTCCTCCAAGCACCGCCACTTTGGTCTGTTCTGTGCTTCTCGCATCCAACGTTCCTGCGGCCTTCACCAAGTCATCGGTCCATCTTGTGGGAGGCCTTCCAACGCTACGTCTTCCAGTACGCGGTCGCCACTCTAGAACCTACCGACCCCATCGGCCATCTGTTCTGCGAGTAATGTGCCCCGCCCACTGCCGCTTAAGTTTGGCAATTCTTCTTTGTATTATTAGTTACAATAAAATATTATAATAATAAACTATAAAATCAGCCTATTATGTTCCTACTGCTGGGAAACAGGCTTAATCGCTTAGAGTGAGAGTAGCATTTAAACTAAAACAACACTATTATTATTAACTATACTTGTATGTTTTAACAAAAAAAATAGACTAGCAAATCACGTTTAAGCTCAAACTCGCCTCTAGGAATAGAGGTAGTGAAGAATTACCTTCAGTGAGGACTTTGTACGAAAGAACTTTCCAGTTTGATGGAGCGCAGGTTTAAAATAAGTTACCAAAACAAATACGAGATTCTCCATCAGTAAACATATTAAAAAATAGGTTAAAGTTGTATTTCGCTGAGCAAAAATAAATCTCTACCTAATCGTTTCTTGTAGATACTCGATACATTTAGCGAGAATTATATTGAGTTTAGATATTTTGTTAAGTTTTTCATATTTATGCATGATCTCTTGAGCTTCTTTAAATTGAACCATAACCAATTTATAAAAACAATTTTATAGACAGTTAGAACAAATTCCAAATTACCAGAAATTCCAAACTAAAATCGCACATTAAATATTTAACCACATACCGGGCCACTTCGATTAACTTCACGGCATACAGGACCTCGGTCTCGTAAAAACGTGTTCAACAACCTGAAATATTAAATGCACGCGGTTAATTGGCTGAAACTTTACTGCTGATGTTCAGATATGGACGTTGTTATAGACACATAAGCTGAATAGTGTTTTACGGAATAATATTCTCATTTTATAACGGTTTTATTAAAGTTTCAAGAAATAAGTGAGATATTTTAAATGAATTTATCTACGGTAAGCTACGCTTGCTGGGGTTGGTCCATGGATGAGTGAACATTGTTACGTGTTGAAAAAAAAAAAATGAAAAAGTGTTCATTCACAATGTTTTGTGTTTTGTTTTCCTTTGTGGCTTGGAAAGCATGTTTAGCCGTTGGTCCGGGCCGATTACTCGTGAATGTTTCACAGTCGTTACGGATCGTCAGAAGTCTGAAAGTCTGACAAACAGTACTTATTATTACTAAGGAGTATGGTATTGCTCAGTAACTGGGTGGTGGAGGTCAGAATACTGGTATTCAGTGGCATCCAATTTGACGGGAATTCGACTCTAAAATAATTAGAAAAAGGTTTGGCAGTTTTTTATTTTTTTAACAAGACGATGCGGTGTAGTCAAATACGATCACAAGAGTCCGCTGCTTTATTTGGTAAAATTTACTGAACAAGTAAACTAAATAATACGGTCCAAAAACTGTACAATCGTCATTAAAAATATTTTTGGGACTCTCTCGACGAGGCATTGAAGCAAACCTACTGTTTATCTTACCGTGCAGTAACCGCAATCCGATTGACATTAATTCCAGTTAAACCTAATCTGCATTGTCAGCTTCAAGCAACGCGCTTAAGTTAATTAGAAACCATTTTGTGATAATAAAGAAATAAAGGCGTTTATTATATTTGCCTTAATCGGAGCCATTTATAAAATTGCTGTACATTTTTAATTCATTCATATTGTATTGCTAAAAACTGGTTAAGTGTCTACCAGAAAACGCACAAGGTAGTGTTCCGTAGTTGCGATAAATATTTACTCATACACAGTATTGATTTTACCGCCAAAATAAATTTGTCCATCAATCCATTCACTTTATCACAGTCACTGCGGAACATAAACCTCTCCCATGCTACGCCAAAACACTTTGTCCTCTAGCTTCCACATCCAGTCTGTCCCAGCCACCTTATTGACGTTGTCTGTCCGTCTAGCGCCGGGGCGTCCCACGCTACGCTTGCTAATATGCGGTCGCCACTCCAGGACACGTCTGCTCCAAAGGCCATCGGTCTTTCGACAAACATAGCCAACCCTCTGCCAATTCAACTCGCTTACTCTGCAAGCTATGTCGGTAACTCCAGTTCTTATCTGGACAACTTCGTTTCTGCTTTCATCTTCGAGTACAACCCGCTCCAAAGCACGCTGAGTGACCTTACATTAGTGGACCAGCCCTACTGTCAGTGTCCACCGTATGCTACAACGGGTGCCACGCACTGGTTGTAGAACTTAGTCTTCAAACATAGCAATTCATTATAATATTCATATCATATTGGTTGTGTGTCATAGCAATTCTCAAAAACAACGAAACATTTTTTTTTAAACATCGAAATTATATTATTTTTTTTTAAACTGACTTCAACACAAAAGTCACTGAGCTATTTTAAATAATGGGACCCAATTATATTCAATAGGCTTAGTGTGCATAGTTTTATTTTTATATCTTGTGTATAAAAAAAAATAGTATAAATATTTATGAAAACAAATGGTGTACCTATGGGAAGTGCCACCCCTAATTATTTTAATGGTAGTTTTACTAAACCCTGGTCTAGCGCTGCACAGAATCTACCTTCTTTCCAGTTTTTATTGAAAAGATTCCGAATATAAAATATTACTTCCGAACGGACGCAGAGACTGACAAGCAGCCAGATGGACCTGACAAAATAATTAGGGCCATTGTCTACGGAACTCTAAAAATGTACAACATTATTGCCTTAATCAAAGCAATTTGTGAAAAGTGCTTGTCATTTTTAATTCATACTGCACACATACATTATAATGGAAAAAGCCTTTGTGATTGGAAATGCATTTTCAAGCCTGGCAGATTATGAAAAAAGTGTAAATACTGTTTTACTGCTGAATCCTACTACTTACATAATGGACGAGATTATTGGCCAATAAGTACGTATTGTTTCTGAATTAAAGTCCAAGTTATTAATTTGCGACAGTTAATTTTAGTTGTAATTTTTTTTTAAGAAATAAGGAACAGTAAACAGTTTAATATTGCTCATGTACCTTTATTATATTGATGATTTGTCCATGTGACGTAAACAATAGCATCATCCGATTTCTTCCCATGGGTGTCGTAAAAAGCTACTAAGGGACTTACCAGAGAATGCACAGCAACGTTATCTTCGCATTTTACTACCATACTGCGATCGCCAACGCTCCTGCCAAGTGTGGCGACTATGGCAAACCCTCCAAATTGGGGGAAGCCTATTTCCAGCAGGGAACGTATTTCGGCTGAAATGATGGAGCAATGACTTTGCGTCGGTCGAGGCGTTAAAAATAATACCACGTTATACAGGATATTTTTTTATCCAGTGCGCAAACTGTAACCATGACTTCAGCATATCATTCTAGACCCCCCAGCGTAGAATTTTTTTGTCGGTTATACAAAAAATAAATCAGCTATTCCATACATTTTGACCCCGTAGGTATTGCATTTTTCTATGAAACAGCTGATTTTTTTTTGCAAAACCGACGAAAATTTTCTACGCTGGGGGGTCTAGAATGATATGCTGAAGTCATGGTTACAGTTTGCGCACTGGATAAAAAATTATCTTGTATATATGTTAGGACAACCAACACACCGTTATCTGATCCCAAACTAGGCAGAGCCTGTACTATGGTAACCAGATAACTGATAAATATACTTACATATTTCTAAATACATACGTATTATAGATAAATTACACCCAGACACAGAACAAATGATTGTGCTCATCACACAACATTTGCCCTGGGTGGGAATCGAACCCACGACCTCAGTCTTAGCAGTCAGGGTCACTAACCACTAGACTAACAGGTCAGTCATAAAGAGTCAGTTATAAAGACATAAAGAGTCTCTTCTCCTCCCTTTTCGTTTTCAAGTTCTGTTTGTTCATAACGTGGATATTTATTACAGAAATCTGACTTTTAAATCAATTTTAAATCATTCTGGACATTATCAAAACATGCATTTCCATCGCTTACTTACTGTTGCTTTTCCGAGGCATAAATCATTGTAAGCAAGCCAGTGTAGCTTGAATTTTGCCCGAACATAATAATAATACAAACATTTGCCCGCAGTTCCGTTCTCGTGACCGCTATTCTAATAGAATTGTTGGTGGTTAGTTTAAGCAAGTTTGTATTTTATTGCCATCTTTAAATCGGCGTTATTGCTGTATTATAACATTTGAGTACTTACTGCAGTTATTAAGAGTCATACTTCTGATGTAAATGTTTAAAGTGCGACAGTTTGAAACGATGACTTTATTCGAACTTAAAAAAGACACCATCTTTTGTTTTCTTTAAGTGGGTTGTAGCTGATTCGAAAATCATTGGTATTTTTTAACTTTTGGTTCTAATTATTACTGATTGACGAGCTCAATGTTGTTAATATGTTGGTCTGAAAAGGTTTGGCTAAGTTATTACAACCACATGGAACGATTGCTCAGGTTAACCTATGTTATGATGTCCCTGGCTTGGTGACCATCTTTACATACCATGACGGCCCCATGTCTCGGAAAGCACATTAAGCCACGCCCGTGGCTCCGGTCCCGTGGTTTTGGCTGTCATTATTGGATCTTCCACAGTGGTTACGGATCGTCAGAAGTTCGAAAGTCTGACAACCAGTTTTACCAAGCGATGTCGTACTACCCGGACACTAATTTGTGGAGGACAGATAGGCAATCACTCCATCTAAAATACCGGTATTTAGCTGCAACTGCTTTGACTGGTTGCCATCCCTAACCTATTCGTAGTTGGGAAGAGGTTAAGCAGATGATGATTGTCTTGTGGTTGAGCCCTATCTGAGAAATCTTAACAAAATTTTGTATCTTTATGTGAGCATGTATATTCTATAGTTATTTTTTTCCCTGAAATCCCCGAATTTTGTTTAATTTTAAAACAAAGTACTGTAAATATAAATCTTAAAGTTGCGCTGTATGTCTTCAAAACTAACACTAAATCAGACACTATCAAAACCCAAACAAATAGTATACCATTATGATAGATACACACCAGTTGGTACATATTGGTATTCCATACGCGGCGTTCACGCACTACGCCAAATGTCAGCCATCCCCGTTTATACTACACATCGTGGTTGACTACAATGATGGTAGATCGCGGGGATAGGGCTGCCAAAAATTTATTCAGCATCTATAATTATTTTCTACAAGAGCTCATGGCTACATATTAAAAGTCGCACGGGTCGATGAAAATCAAAATTAAAAAGTCATTTATTCAAATTAGGCTGAAGATTCGTACTTTTTGAAAGTCAAAATTACATAAGACTGTCCCCCGAAACGCCTACCCTTCACCACTTCTTAGTGTTTTAGCTGGAAAGAAATGGCGCAACTAACTCCCCAGCAGCACAGCTGTCTGCTTGGTTCAACTTGGTCTTAATCAAAGGTTAAGCTATACGCCTGCCGCGGTCGATTCGTGTAAGGGTGACCCTCCATTACATTTCGACACTCCTCCGTGCCCTGAAAAGCACGGTAAGCCATTGGATCCGGCCCTGTTATTCGTAAAACTTTTACAGTCGCTATGGGTAGTTTGGCCAACAGTCTGAAAGCCAGTCTTAGCAAGGGGTATCATCATGGAACTGGGCTGTGGAGTTCAGATAGGCAGCTCACTCCATGTAAATATAGGTACTAACTGAACATAGACAACAATATAGTTGGGAAAAGGGTAGACAGACTGGCATACCAATGGATACGGTCGAAAGGAAATGTTTGTAAATCCCAGCATTAAGACAAGAAGGAAATAAAACCAGTTTTTTCTTATTAAATATGTTAATTTGTTATGTTTGGACCTAAACACCGTCTTTGGAATAATACTTTCTTCAATATTTTTTAAAACCGATTGAGCATGGTTTGTTTTTGGGGTGACATTTCGCAGGTCGACTTCGCAGGTTGCCGGCTACTTAAACGGGTTTACATGGGGCTATCTCAATAAACTAAAGCCTCAAGCCACTGCTTAAAATCTTAAAATTAAGCGACCTGTTGGGGGCATGGACCTCGGCTTAGGTCGCTGGAAGAAGATGTCCTCTTCCGGGGTAGACTAATCCTCAAGTTCTAAGGGACGAGCTGGATCAGAATAATGTACTACATCTTGTTTTTTATTATTATAATATTAAATTCCTGTCACGGTGTTTCACAAACTTTCAGGTGCTTTTAGGTGCTTCTAATAACCATCTTGGTCTAACTAAGCTATCATTATACTTTTCATTCTCTTCCACCTTTAGAGGTCCTCATTTGTTCTCCAATCATGACCATCACCTGAAACGCTGACACCAATTAAGTATCTTGACTTTTCAATAATTCTCACCTGCCAACCCTGAACTCATCGCCGATATATCGCGGGTCGATTTAAATATTCCGCGCGTTGACGCCTCATTGGGCGAGTTGACGTGAATGCGCGTCGGATACGCATTGTGGCGCTTCCACATTGTAATTGAGAAGTTAATCGGCTATCTGGAAGGATTTAATCGTGTATCCGCCGCAATTTTTGTCATGCGTTATGAAGCGATGGCAATATTTTCATATTACCTACTGATTTTCGTAGTGTGGCGGTGGAATTTATTTTGTGAGAACGTTTTAAAGTGAACAGAATTTGTAGGGAATTTCAACTTTATCGTAGTTTTTAGGGTTCCGTTGCCAAATGGCAAAAAACGGAACCCTTATAGATTCGCCATGTCTGTCTGTCTGTCTGTCCGAGTATGTCACAGCCACTTTTCTCCGAAACTATAAGAGCTATGCTATTGAAACTTGGTAAGGAGATGTATTCTGTGAACCGCATTAAGATTTTTACACAAAAATAGAAAAAAAAACAATAATATTTGGGGTTCCCCATACATAGAACTGAAACTCTAAAAAAAATTTTTCATCAAACCCATACGTGTGGGGTATCTATGGATAGGTCTTTAAAAATGATATTGAAGTTTCTAATATCATTTTTTTCTAAACTGAATAGTTTGCGCGAGAGACACGTCCAAAGTGGTAAAATGTGTGTCCCCCCCCCCCCGTAACTTCTAAAATAAGGGAATGATAAAACTAAAAAAAATATATGATGTACATTACCATGTAAACTTCCACCGAAAATTGGTTTGAACGAGATCTAGTAAGTAGTTTTTTTTTAATACGTCATAAATCGTAAACCACAATTTACCTTTCATTCAGTCAAGTTTCAATTCAGTCAACTCAAATATAAAAAAAAAAAAAAAAAATTCATAAACATAAACCTTATGCATAAACCGTGAATACCTGAAGGTTTGTACGGAACCCTCGGTGCGCGAGTCCGACTCGCACTTGGCCGGTTTTTAAAGGGGTCTACTTTCTGATTAGATACAATATAAATAAAAAAGATATTTCAAGTTTTTGCCACTATTTACCCATCAGCCTGATTGCCGAATTGAACTCACTTCTTCTTATATTAGGCGCTAATAGGCGTCCTAACCGTTTACATGAATGTGACGTACTGATGCACCGTGTGGTGCTGGACCTTACAAATAGCAATATCCCGTTTCTTCCCGTGGGTGTCGTAAAAGGCGACTAAAGAACTTACTAGACAATGGGCAGCAACAATCTTTATGTATTTACACGCTTTATATTAGCTTCACTTGTATGTTTGTATATTTGTATGTTTGTTTGTAACCGACTCCTTATAGCGCGATTTTGACCCACTTTAAACGACCAGATTTCCTTCAAACTTTGCACACCTGTCAAGGACCGATGACAATGCAATAATTTCATAAATTTGTGCCATTATCCTTGCCAGAGTTACCAGGACAGCAAAAAAACTGTCATATAGTCACATACGTCTCAAAATTCGAAACACCCTAAAAAATAGAAAATATCTAAATAATAGTTTAAAAAAACTAAAAAACACGCTTCCATTGAAAACCAAACTAAAAAGTACAAAATAATGGAAAAAAAGCGTCCCCACGCTTTTTTTCCATTATTTTGTACTTTTTAGTTTGGTTTTCAATGGAAGCGTGTTTTTTGCCTGATATTAATAAAAAAATACCTTAAAAAGCACTTTTTAGCTTTTTTTCTTTTTTTTTCTATGCGACCCATAATCTTAGTGCCATCCTTTAGTTTGATAAGTAAAAGTATTAGATATATTCTTATCTAAAAACTAGAAAATGCTTCGTTGGTATATTGGTGGCAAGCGCTATTGCTGAACATGAGGTCCTGGAAATGGATTCCCAGATGGGCCAAAATTTTATTCGGTTTTCTATTTGGCTCTGATAATGGATTTGTGTCCGGTTGCTGGTAGACATACCGCCTGTTCAATGGGACTTAACCATAACTGGTGAAATGTTGGTATACTATAGCCCCTCTGCCCAACCCAGCGGAGAAACAAGACGTCATCATCATCAGCCTATAACTGTCCAGTGCTGGACATAGGCCTCTCCAATTACACGCCATTTAACTCAATTTTCGGCAACTCTCATCCAGCAACTACCAGCCACCCTGCGAAGATCGTCGCTCCACCTAGCATGAGGGCATCCTACCTTACGTTTGACGATTCCCGGTTTCCACTCAAGAACACGTCTACCCCAACGGTCATCAGTTCTACGGCTAATGTGACTGGCCCATTGCCACTTAAACTTGCTAATCCTATGACCTATGTCGACCACTTTGGTTTTCTGCCGGATCATCTAATTACGGATTTTATCCTTCGGAGATACTCCAAACATAGCTCGTTCCATAGCTCGCTGAGCGACTTTAAATTTATGGACCAGCCGCACCGTGAGTGTCCATGATTTGGCTCCGTAGGTCATAACAAGAACAAGACAAAAACAAGACGTAATATTATGTTATGTTAAAAATCAGATGTGAAAAATCCGAAAAGTTAACATACAAATGACAGGATTTGGTTTCCTATAACACCTACCTAGCAACAAAATTACCACAACAAATAAAATGTGGTGAACACATACAGCTGTCCACTCATATAATCCCTGAATCGCCTTAGCAGAGAAGCTTTTGCCAAGTACATCGCGACAACTGGAGTGGAAAAATACAATATTTTTCACCGCAGGACGATTCGTAAAACTGTGCAACTGAAACGGGAACTTTTTGTTTCACCCATACGCAATTATGTGCGAGAAACTTAATGTATTTTTTACTGGGAACATGTTTATCACGGGAAAATGCCACTTAATCCGCCATTACGACAGATGACGAGGGTCGTGGGCGCAGGGACGGACTGTGAACTTTGATTGAAAGGATTAAATGTATTGACGTGATTTTTCATATTTTAAATGCTTTTCAAGGCTCGTGACATATGGGACGGAAACGCTTTGAAATTTACGGAGAAACTGGTATATAATTGTGAATAGTGTTATTTTTTTGTCTATAAGCCTCATTTAACTGTTCACAAAGACTGGCGATTATTAGATGGCCCGTCTATGCATTGCTTTGTTAGCAAAATGCGTTGCACGGTTGACTCTTACGATTACAAATAATAAAAATGACGATGCACTACAAACTCTAATTGATATAACACACACACACAAGCCCACATAATCTCACGTTTTCTTGTCATGGGGGTAGGTAGAAATAACAGAACGCTACCTGCTTTTTTTATGGATGATAAGTCATCAAATGACTTCTCCCGCTCTGGGCGGAGCAGGAGGGCGTGTCAGACTTTTACTGACTAAACCCCACCCGTGTACCTTCAGTTGCCCATGTACCGGGGCCACGGTATCTCTTTCGAACAATCACGTGACCCCGGCAGGCATTGGTCCTAGCAGACCCCTTCAAACGCTAACTGCTATGATCATAACATGGGTACTCTTTTGCCTCGTTATTTATTGTTATAAGTAGGAATATAAATTTATTCTAACTACGTAAGTTTTTCTTCAATCGAAGTTTCTTGTTCATAATCATTATTCTTTCTTACCTCATCACGTACCTAGTCTTTTTCAAACTATGTTGGAGTCGGATTCCAGTCTAACTGGATGCAGATGAGTAACAATATTTTACATGAAAAGACTGCCTATCTGACCTCCACAACCCAGTTACCGAGTAATACGATACCACTTGGTAAGGACTGGTTGTCTGACTTTCGGCCTTCTGATGACTCATAATGACTTTCAAAGATCTACGAATGGCAGTTGGGGCCAACAGCTTAAGAGCACCTTCACACTAGCGTTTGTCCAGCGTAGGCGATCGATAAACGTATGCGCAGCGCAGACGCCGCAACAACGCGACGCCTGCACCGCGTTGTCGCGGCGTTTCCTCTGGAGTCAATTGAACGCTGCGCTAACGCGACGCAGACGTCACACAATTGCATTGTCATTTCGGAAATATCATAAACAAAATGACGAGGAAACTCTATTGTTGGCTTTGCTTTTGAAAAGAAAATTATTGCGGAAACGAAAATAAAAATAAAAGGATATTTGAGAACCCATTAAGCAGTGAACGGTCAAGTGAAAGTAATTATTTTGTACTTTATTGTAAACACATAAAAAAATATTCAAAATATTTTTATTGTACATGACTCCGCAGTAACGTGGCGCAGACGTCGCGCACCTGCGGCGCCAACGCAGCATATTCATTTACCCTTGCACTAACGCCGCGACAACGCGACGCCTGCGCCGCGTAGTCGCGGCGTCTGTGCTGCGCATACGTTTATCGAACGCCTACGCTAGACAAATGCTAGTAAAGTGCTAGTAATGCTCTAATATGCATGGACATGCAGAGAATTTGTTATGTAAAGATGGTGATGGTGATGGGAGTAGGGATGGCGATTCGAGATCGATTAATCGAAGAATCGATTTTTCGCGCCAAATAAATCGATTTTTTAAATCGATATGTAACACTGAATCGATACAGTGAATCGATATTTCACCCTAGAGAATCGACATTCGATTTTTTTTTTACTCACGATATGGCCAGGGTGCTCAATCATAGTACAAAAAACTGGGGACAGCAATGGGTATGATGATGCAAAATCACAGTATATGTAGTCCCTGTACAAAATAAGTTAAAATGTGTTTTTTTTTTAATTTAGTTGGATTATAATTGTTGACCTTATACTTCAACTAAAGATATGAGATGGCTTTAAGGTATCTTGTTTTTCATAAAAATGGATTTATATTTACATTGTAAACGCAGACTTGGTAAAAAATCAATTTTTTAGAAATCGATCTTTTAGACCTCGATTTTTTTATGAATCGATTTATCAAGTTACGATCCAAATCGATTTAAAAATCGATCTTTTTCGGAAAGAATCGCCATCCCTAGATGGGAGCTTAAGCCTAGCTAAATATGATCGATCGACCCGTGCGGTGGTTATTACATAGCCACAAGCATTTCCTACCTAGATAACCATATTTCAATATTTTCTCTTTTGTTACAGAGTTCACTACACTCCGAGCAGTTCAAAGGCAGTTCCAATTAGCAGTAAGTTGCAAATCTTATTCAATAGTACTAGCAATATGCAGTCCAATTTGCTTATATTCAACAGAACTACAATATACAAGTAATAGAAACTGTATCTATTGTTAAAATAATATTAAATTCCTGTCACCTCCGAGCGGAACACGATATTGCGTAAACCAAATTCAAATGGAAACAGTATGAAGTTGAAAAAATTCACTGGTATGATAATCACTAAATACAATATCGAGTTGTAAAAATTGATCCATTTCTGCCTATTTCACACTATTGATTGATATCAGAACGATTTGTTTTATTAATACTGTAAGATTTACATTTTATTACGTTTGTGTTTTCTACGTTTGTACGTTAAATACGAAATTAACTAATTTTCTGAACTTAAACAGCTTTTTCCTATTGTTAGCTACTAGGTAATTTAAGGAGAGAGCAGTTAATTTGTTAGTATAAAACATCTTAAGTTGCGACTACCATTTAGCGTAGGATGAAACAAAGTAGTACTATAGGATACGGTACAAATTGTAAAGACGTTCCTCTCTCTAAAGCTCTGGCCACCGGAAGCTTGGACTTTTACCGAAGCTAATGGTAAAAGTTGTATTTTTTTATTAATAAAAATGATAACGATGACGATGGATAGACTGTGTCAAAGATGATGTGGCTGGAATGGAGATGACTACCGAGATGAAGACTATTAAAGAAGTACGTAAGAAAAAACTGAAAAGCAAAAAATAATAAACCTTAAAATTATGAGTCGGCGCTTTGAGTGATCTTTGTTCATTGATTTTTCAGCGCCGACTCAAAATTTTAAGTTTTATTATTTTTTCTTTTCAGTTTTTTCGGCGGTTTAATTTTTGTTAAAAAGTTTTATTTTATAATTTTTTGTGGCTTTGTTGTACTAATAATACTTGGTAAGGTATACCCTATCCAACGAAAAAAGAATTATCAAAATCGGACTACTCTGTATAAAGTTATGTGTGGTTATACATTACAATCAGTGAGTGAACAATCAATAATCCCCTGTTTTCCGACCCTTAGGGTTCTATTTTGTTTTCCAAATTTATATGGGACCATTTTAAGAGTATACCCTTTCCAATAAAAAAAGAATTATCACGATCGGACCACTATGTAAAAAGTTAAGCGTGGTCATCCATAAAAAAAAAAATACGCGTCGAATTGAGAACCTCCTCCGTTTCTTTTTCGTCGGTTAAAAATCATTTGCGTCGATACCCAATCATTTGGGATACGGGCAAGATAACGATGATGAAATATTCTAATAATAAGTGATGATCATGTATTTCGATTATGTTACGCTTACTGCATTAGTCGAATATTGTCATGCAAACATCTCAAGCTAATAGAATTTATAACAAAAACACTCACATGCATATCTAATACCAGATGAATTCTGAAACAGAAAACAGAACCATTTCATTCCGAGACTAACATCTTGGCAACCTCGATAACTACGAGATTAAGAGCTTATCTCGTCCCCTGGAGGTGCTTCTACGTATTGTGCCCGACACAGGTAAGGATAAGCCAATTATTGCACTGCACCGTCCAATTTCCTTGAAGTACAGTGGCAACACTATCTTGCGCGAGATATTAATGAAAGAGGTTCTGCTTCTCTGTACAGTCAACAATTGAAATAGGTGTACATACTAATACGTAATTAAATTAAATAATGCAGGTAATTTTTACATTTAATCCATAGAGTTAAATTTTATTCTTATTGCTAAAAGATTATTAATCACAACAACTTATTACAAAATTCAAAGTCCTGAGTGACTGACTGACTGACTGATATATCAACGCACAGCCTGAACCGCTGGTCCTAGACACATGAAATTTGGAGGGTGTGTTCTTTGTGAAAAGTAGGTATCCACTAAGAAAGGGATTTTTGAAATTCCACCCCTTAGACGGTGAAATGGAGGGTTGAATTTTCTGTGAAACTATTTATTCTCTGGGTTGGATAAGACAAAGCAAGCTGTGCGATAAGACATTGTTTACCTGGATTAACACATATGGTACTTTAGATCCTGGTAGTACTATCTTGTGGGATAATTTGTGACATCCACGTGGGCGAAGCCGCGGACAGAAGCTAGTTTAATATATATTTCACCATACTGTCAAAATTCACTTTAATTTTGATAAACTCTTAAGAGTAAATAAGTTTTTAAGGTTTTATTTTTATAACATAGCTATACAATGAATGATCGGACAGCTTACTTCCAAATGATTTTGGAATATTGATCAATCATACGTTATTCCCTTGATATTCAAATAAGTATACATTTTCCGGTGAATAAAACAACACTCCAATGGAAGAGACAGTGAAGTGATACATAGTGGATCAAGGAAGAATCGCAAAATAATGCTATAGATTTTAAGACAATTCTGTAAAAAAAATATTTTACTGACAAGGGAATGATCCATCCATCAATCAATTAAATAATATTCTATTATTTACAATTATTTGGGACCGAGCCGTTTGCCATAATATTATTATTATATTCTTTATTAGTTTTTGCCAGCAGCGTCGCCCGCGTGGTGGTCGAAATTATCCCGCGGGAACGTACTACCGGGATAAAAAGTACCCTATGTGTTATTCCAGGTTATAAACTATCTGTGTGCCAAATTTCATCTAAATCGGGTCAGTAGTTTTTGCGTGAAAGAGGAACAAGCATCCACACATCCAAACATCCATACATACAAACTTTCGCGTTTATAATATTAGTAGGATAGTAGGATTTTCAGATAACAATGATCCAGCGTGTTAGTAAACAATATTACAACTTATTTAGTTTAGGGTGTTAAAATATAGTTGAGAGGAACACAGAATAAATTGCATTGCCAAAAAGACATCCCCAAATAAATGTTTATTGATTGTTCTTCTTGCAAAACTTTTAATAATCGGAGAGACAATATTTTCCGCCATAGTTTTATATCGCCATAGTTTTATATTTTATACCAATGTTATGAATGTATGCGTTAATTTGCTATATTTCACTAAAACTATTCTCTTACAATCACGTTTTTGGGGACTATTTTATGTTATTATTTTGGTCAAAAAGTTGCAGCCTAATTTGGAATTTGATTTTAATTTCACACATAAATAACTAAGTGTAAATAAATGTCAAAACATTTTACTAAAACGTCAGAACATTTAATCCAATACTCTTATCTCAAACAGTGAACTTAAAGACTTCTACAAGTCTTGACCCAAGTGCGGCCCTGTCTAGCTGTGCATTTAGTTCGCAAGTGTATAGAAGCAAACATACATCACGCAGCTAACTGGGCCTGACAAGCTCGAGGTGACTTGCTACAACTTGTTTATTTTCCTTCCATTTACTTGTCAGCATGTACATGCATGTCCAGCGATAGCTTTTTTTTAAAGTGTCCGTCGGAATTTATGATACGTCGTGTCATTTTCACGTGCAACTTCAGTCCTACGTACATGTTTTCGTAGTGTTTTCAAATGGCTGTGAATAGTTTCAACTTTGTTGAAATTTATTTAACTACCACTATTATGTTTCTGGTTCGGTGTTTTAGCGATTAAGATAACCTCCTTGATTATTTCTTTTTGTTAGGTATTTATTAGTTCACATACTAAGAATTGCGAGTAGTAATATCAGCCTCAAGGGTCCAACCACCAGCTTTAGCTACGCTTGTCACGCTTGGTCCATGGATGGGTGACCATCGTTACATACCAACTCCCCTACATGCCTCAAAAATCACGTTAAGCCGACGGTCCCTGCTGTCAATCGTAGATCTTTGACAGTGATTACGGCTCGTCAAAAGCAGGAATTTTCCACCAGTCTTACCAAAGGGCATCGTATTACCCAGTAACTGAGTTGTGGTGGTCAGATAGGTAATAATAATATCTTAATAATAATATCTTAGGACAACCAACACAACGTTATATGATCCCAAACTAGGCAGTGCCTGTACTATGGTAACCAGACAACTGATAAACATACTTATATATTTCAAAATACATACATATTATAGATAAATTACACCCAGACACAGAACAAATGATTGTGCTCATCACACAAAGATCTGTCCTGGGTAGGAATCGAACCCACGACCTCAGTCTTAGCAGTCAGGGTCACTAACGACTAGACTAACAGGCCAGTCAGTAGTAGCTTCATGTAAAATCCTGGTATTCAGTTGCATCCGGTTATATTGGCAGCCAATGCCGAAGAACTGCTACACCTAGTCATCCAGTTACATACTAGTTTTGTTTTCCCACACGCTCGTATACAAAAGTTTATTTCCGTTGTTAGCGCATGCGACAGAGAATATAAAAATTCAAAATGTAGGATTTACGATGTAGCTTTCCCTTACGTGTGGACCGATGCCAATACACTTGGTGTTTCGCCGTATGAGTTTCTGCTTAGCTCGCGAGAAAGGGAAACTAGACACATGTTACATACAATGTTTACATACTATTTTAAAGAAATTGGGTAGTTTTACTCAGTCGCTTCATCTATCTAACAGTCCGACTCCTTGACATTTCAAAAGCGCTTGTAATTGGTTTACTTGATATTAATGCTTTGGAATGGCGTTGTGAATAGAAACATCGATAACTTTTGTCACATAAATATTTTTCTCTTTTGTACTAACTTTTCGCTTTTTCAAGTACTCACTAGATCTAATCAGGGTTGTTACAAACTAGCAATTAAGACCATCCAAATTTCAGACACGATTTAATTACCAGATAAACAACACCCATAAACGGTAGCAATAACAATACCGATAGAAGCAATGCAATTCAAAATGCCCATATTTTCCATCTTCCCCGCGATATAGCGAGCAATTTTAAGGTATGGCAGGTTTAGTACAACGTTAATCTTTAAATCTAATCTAACGTTATTAATATAGCCCCAA
Organism: Aporophyla nigra; assembly: GCA_947507805.1. Taxonomy (NCBI): domain Eukaryota; kingdom Metazoa; phylum Arthropoda; class Insecta; order Lepidoptera; family Noctuidae; genus Aporophyla; species Aporophyla nigra. Next base: position 21,268,597 of record OX382304.1, on the reverse strand, counting down.
GCTCATTTCCTTAATGGGTTATTATGGCGCTCGAAGCGATTATATCTCGCGAAGTTAATTACAACTGCATTGTTGAGTGGTGTTTTAATAGAGCCAATTTTATTTCACGTTCTGATCCATTTTGTGATAGGATGGGCGTGACAAAGGGGCTGGTGCAGTCACAGTCATAATAATCAACCTATATTGTTCCCTCTGCTGGAACACAAGCCTCTTATATCAATAAACTTAATGTAGCTAGAGACATATATTTATAATTAGATTAACACAGACTTATATAAACACAAGTTTTCACTATATTTATCCCCCTCTCAACACATACACATACCCACAGGTACATTAATAAATATAGTTGCATTTATTATTATAATAGTAAATAGTAGTCTCAATATTAATATTTATGTTGTGCTTGTCTTGCAACTACTGATATGTGTACATATTTTAGGCGAGGACGCTGGCCCCCTAAACACAAGTTAAATCTTACATTGGGTGCCAGAGTTCCTCGAAAACACACACTCCCTTAGTTGTAATGCTGCATAGTATTTAGATAAGTGTTTTTGTACAACAAAGGTAATCATTAAAAATCTGTTTTTTTTTTTCTTCTTGATGAAAGGGCGTGACTCATAGTCTACCACGAGGCCCAGTGTAGGTTGATACATATCACATGTCTTCGAAATTTTGGTTTTCGAACATTTCGGTTACCTTTCGATGTACTCGTATTCGTTCACCGTTATGAGAGCAGTGATGATGAAATTATTTACCAGCCATAGTGGTGCAGAACAATTGTAACGTGGGTTTAATAAATAGTCCTCCAAACGGAATTCCAAAATCAATCTCAACAGAGACTAGCCGTCGACGCGGGATATATTACATTTCACAAATGCGTGCACAGACACAGGTGCACTCTCTTTCCTCACTCTCATAGTCCTATTTATTTTCGTCCCGCAATCTGACACGATTGGAGAAAGATCAGGCGCAGGAGCAGCGGCTTACCGTGCTTTCACGAAAGTTATCACACCAACTCCTCCAACCTGGTCTACCTATTGATTTCTTTAAAAACACTACAAATTGAAAAATCGGATGTAATTTTTTATGAAAAAAGTTTGTTTTTATTATTGTTAATAATGGACTTTAAAAATGGAATTTCTAGTTTTAATTTTTAACTTTTTAGTTATTGTGTCTACCCCGCACTCATTCCTATACCACTAATATACAGGGTTATTTGTAAAACACCGGCAACCTCTCGGGACTATGTTACTAACATCATAATCAACAACTTTTGTTCTACGACTTTTAAAAATTCATCATATTTTAGTTCGTCAGATTTTCATACAGAAATCGGCCGACCGGTAATAGGTCAAGTTCAAGCGCCCCCGCCGCCCTAACTCCGCTCCGCTCACTAATGTACTGTCGCTTTCTTTTGCTTCGCATAGACTTCGTAACATTCAGAGCATTCAATTTAAATATTTTTATTTTTGTATCAAAATCTGATGAACTAAAATATGATGAATTTTTAAAAGTCGTAGAACAAAAGTTGTTGATTGTGATGTTAGTAACATAGTCCTGAAAGGTTACCGGTGTTTTACACATAACCCTGTATATGAATAAGTGACAGGACTATTAGAGTATCATCACGATAAACAAAGTGGATTAAATTCGTATTATCGAAGCTAAAGCAAAAACTACCAAAGCAAAGTCAATAAAATGTTCATGGGACTAACCCCGAAGTATAACCCATCTATTAAATAAAAAATAATTGAAATCGGTTAGCGTGTTATTCCCTCTCACCGAGAGGAGGCCTGTGTCCCAGCAGTGGGAACATTAAAGGCTGATGATGAATGAAGCGTGTTATTGAGTTATTCGTCTATTTGTCGCGCACATACTTAATGCAAATTTAAGACTTACATGGTTTTCTCATGGATACCATTGTCAGAATTGGACCAAATTAAAATGGGACAACACGGGAAGCACCAGCTTTCAAATAAAAAGATAATTAAAATAGGTTCACCCAGTCAAAAGTTCTGAGCTAACAAACATAAAAAATACACTCGCATTGAGAACCTTTTTTACACGCTTTATATTAGCTTCACTTGTATGTTTGTATATTTGTATGTTTGTATATTTGTATGTTTGTTTGTAACCGACTCCTTATAGCGCGATTTTGACCCACTTTAAACGACCAGATTTCATTCAAACTTTGCACACCTGTCAAGGACCGATGACAATGCAATAATTTCATAAATTTGTGCCATTATCCTTGCCAGGGTTACCAGGACAGCAAAAAAACTGTCACAAACTACGCTGACATACGTCTCAAAATTCGAAATACCCTAAAAAATAGAAAATAAATAATAGTTTAAAAAAACTAAAAAACACGCTTCCATTGAAAACCAAACTAAAAAGTACAAAATAATGGAAAAAAAGCGTGGGGTGCCTGATATCATTTAAAAAATACCTTAAAAAGCACCCCACGCTTTTTTTCCATTATTTTGTACTTTTTAGTTTGGTTTTCAATGGAAGCGTGTTTTTTAGTTTTTTTAAACTATTATTTATTTTTTTATTTTTTTTGAAGTCGATTAAAAAGAGTTTAACAGTCCGTGGTATTTTTTTGTGGCTGGAAAATCATGAAATGACGTCTCTCGCTCTGAGTGGAGGGGAGGGCGTGTCGGATTTTACTGACTAAAATCCACCCCTGTTCCTTCAGTTGCCTATATGCCAGGGCCACGGTAACTCTTTCCAACAAACCTCGCGATCCTGGCAGATAGTCTGTGGATGGTTGACAATTATTTTATCAACAAACAGCATCTCTTGGAGAGTACTAACCTACAACAATCTTGATTGCTTTTCGAAAATTTATAAAAATAATAATAATGAGCAGTTCAAATCCCAAACGAACACCAGTTATATTAATTATATCTTCACTTTTACTCATCTCCGCTAACTCTCACTGGACAGTCACAAATTACCGGACATGCATGTGTGGAGTGAATTTGTAGTGTACTCAGTAAATGTGTCTGTAAGTGATGATAAATGATTTCATTTCTGTAAGTGGGTTTCTGTGGTAGGTCGGCTAGGTGGAATCGGAGTTTATTAACTGACTCCTCTGAGAAGAAAGGCCTCACAGGCGTCACAATCTCTTTTCAAGTCCAGACATAATCTTGGTCACATCATGTGAAGACCATGTAGATTGGTGTCTGAGATGATCTTTTGAGGGAACCACCCGGATTGAGTGCACGCATTTGTCACTAATTATGCAACTCAACTCAGAACTTAAGAAGCTCGACGTTTAGACGAACAATACCAAAGAAAGGACATCTGGGTAGGCCGCATAAATTACTTAAACTACCATACCATGTTTAAAAGTGATACAATTACCCACATTGCCCTTATATTCACAATAATTAAAGTAATACAATACTTCATACAGCAACTTTTCATGACATTGTATAAAAGAACTAAAATATCCGTCTTCGCATTCACAGTAATAAAATCAAACAAATTACAAAGTAAATATTCATGGCATTGTATATTCAAGAAAATTTAATGTCAACGTGTACAAAAACAATCCGGAAATATTCTTGTTAGTTAGATCATTTAATGACTATGTAGATCGGTGTCTAAAATGGTATTTTGAAGAACGACACATTTAAATGGACCTGTCCAATGCATGTGTGCAATTGAAAGCCAAAAAATAAATGAAAAATGGTAAGAGGACATTAGTAAAATGCAATAATACAACACATTAAAGTTAATTAAGCATTAAAAGACTTTGAAAATCAAAACAAAGACTTTGTTAAAGAAACAGAAAAGCTCATACAAGACTCATTATTTTTAAACAATTTTACGTAACATAGCATAATGACTAAACATTCTCGTACAGAAACAAACAGTCCTATTTACCTTAAGTTCATTGCGAATGTAAACCTATCGCTGGAGGCAGTCGTCTTCAGCTGATTATAAAGGTATGGGTTTAGTGACAGCTGTGAGCGACTGTCTCAAATCTGTCACCATTTGTCAAAAATACCTACAATTCTGACAAGTCTTCAGCATTGATTGTCGCTGAGATGATGACAAAATTTAACTGAATGTTTTTAAAAGAAGAAAAATTAACGGAGTTTCCAACATCGATGCGTACCTACCAGGGCCCAGCACATACGCGCTTAACTTAATGTAAATTCGTATGATTATAAAATTGAATATACTTATTTCGCGTATGTACTTCCTTTAAGACTTTATTCATATCTATGGGTGACATATGGCTTGCCGCAAAAATTTTAATGAAACCAAAATCTGTGAGTGCGTTCTACTGATTCCAAAACTGTTCGAATTTACTTTAGGTTTACATCTCGTATGAACTTAATCGTATGAAAGCGCAAAACATTAGACAAAAAGCATCTTCTCTGGAGCGAGCAGTCACCACTTTTCGTTAAGTGGTCCACATGCTTGTTAACCACCCTTCATCATAGAAAACAAAGATGAAGACAGGCTACGTTCCTTTTATGCATATATGAGAGAACTTTTTGCTCAGGAATGAGATAGTTACGATCCGGTATTCTTATTAGATTTGTATTCTCCTTGCAAATTAAAGTATGAAAGCAAAGATAAATCCACATTATTTATATTCAACGCATAAATTACTTTTACCTGTTTAAAGTAGAAGCTGTTGATAAATTGTAATCGTTACTTGCATCTTAAGGCACCTGTTCTACCGCTAACAAGGAAGCGACTAGCTGTCAACGTTTTTCTTTGCCCATTCAAAAGAATAAAAGTCCCATAAAAGAGCTTCATAATTAGTATGTATACGAATGGACAGCAGAAAAATGAGTACACTAGAGGAAGTCTGAAAGTGGAACTGGTGAATGAAAAGTTGTGTGTAAATCACTATTAGAAAGACCAAAGAAACAATAGCTAGAACTGGCGTGGCAACACAGGTGAACACTATGATTACTGACTGACAGGATGTATCAAAGAGAACACTCACTCAGCGACGCTCAAGAGGCTCACTCGTGATCTTCTTCTTCGTTCCGTCAGTGCTGAAGATCGCGAACACATACAACGCATTTCTAAGTGCGGTCTTTTGCAGTGTAGACCGCTGTGCTGAATAGCTCTCTTGATCACATCTGATCATCTTGCTGGTGGTCTGCTTTGGGCGCGTTTTCCTTCCACCCGGTTTAGTAACATAAGCGTTTCCAGACCATGCTTAGGTGATCGCATACTATGTCCAACATAGCTATGGGCATTTTGTATATATTTGTGAGATATCGCTCGTCGGTATCATTTTAAGTTGGTAGTTCGACTCGCTTCTCGTTTATCGCCAGCACTGGGACAAATGCCTAACGGGCCAAGGAAGAGTTTAAATCTTCCAGTGCAATTGCGAACTGGGTCAGTTGAGTTCGTAATTACTAAGCGTCCATACGAATATATTAGTTTCAGATTAACATGTTTAATTACATGACCTCGGTTTTGGTATTCATTTTGGGGTTAAAATTACAAGTTTTCTGAATGTTATCTTAAATCTATGTGAGTGTTTATTTTGGTTTTCTGTGCTGCAATATTTTGGTTTGTGAGATCAATTACCTTACTTTGCTTTTTTTACACATAAGGAAAGGAAGATGTGAATTCTGATATTATAATTCCGTTCAAAAAGTCACTGTTCGAATGAGAAAAGAAAAATCTCTTCAAAGAAAAATCGTCTTGAGTAGGAATAGCGGATTAACAACTTTATCATATCCGAAACAGTAAGATTCCAAAATAAACTCCAACTGGGTATATTAGTAGAAAATCTATAGTTACATAAAATATAATAGTAAAAACAATTACTTAATTGGCTCACTGAAATTAGATTGATGAAATTTGGCACACCGATAGTTTTAACCGACTTCAAAAAAAGGAGGACGGGAATATTTTTTTATATTTTTTTTATGTGTGTTCACCGATTACTTTCTCGTTTATGAACCGATTTTGATGATTCTTTTTTTTTGTTGGAAAGGAAATAGCCCAAGGGTGGTTTCATGATAAGGAAACCAGGATCTAATGATGACATCCCAGAGAAGTCGAAGGGAACCTTCAATAATTGTAGTGGCGACTAGTGCGTTTTTTATTTCTTTCATTAATTATCTTAAAGCACTACTATTTAATGAAGGTTTAAAGTTGCTCTGATCATGAAGCCGAAAGGCAGTCGAGGGATCTCTTCAACGACTTACAGCAATTACCCGGTGTTTGGTCTTAATTAATTTCTATTGATGAGAACTTTGCACCCGTATGGGCTATAAGTGCCATTACAGGTCTAATGATGGAGACCATAGACAGTTGAGGGAATACCTCAACGATTTACAGCAGTTCCCTATTGTTGGGCTTACTTTATACGGTTCAAAGTGCCAATTTTATTACTACTATTTAATTAAGGTCCGGAGTTGATCTGATGATAGAGCCGAAAGACAATCGAGGGAACTCCTCAATGATTTACAGCAATTACCTGATGTTTGAACTTTAATCATTTCTACTGATGAGAAAGCTCCCATAAGGCTTATATAAAAGAACGAAAGAAAGAAAAAGAAGAGAGAGAGTGTTCTTTTTTCTTTCTTTCTTTTATAAGTACCATTACAGGTCTGATGATGGAGACCATAGACAGACAGTTGAGGGAATTCCTCAATGATTTACAGCAGTAGTAAAGTATTAAATTTCACCTGGCGATTAGTGGTATAGGAATTAGTGCGGGGTAGATACCATAACTAAAAAGTAAAAAATAAAAACTTTTTACAAAAAAAAACACTAGAAAGTGAAAAATAACTTTAATTTCGGAAGTCGGTGACAAAAAACTGAAATACAGATCATAAGACACCCGAAATTGAAGTTATTTTTCACTTTCTAGTGTTTTTGAGGAAGTCGGTTTTATAACCTGGATTTACATATAGGCTACTTTCAATACTAGTAGTAGGCTCCCGAGCGATATTTTCCAACATCCACGCGGGCGATGCCACGGACAAAACCTAATATTAATAACAAGCTACCTACCGCAAAAAAGCGCTTGGTTAACTGACATGAAAAGGAATGACTAAGTATTGTGCCAAAAGCTTTTAAAAACAAAGCAAAAATAAAGACGGTGTACAATTAATAGCAAACAAACGGTAAGTAGTACCTTTTTAAGTCGGTAAATGACTTGCCTATGTATAATGTCTTGTTTGATAAATATTTCATTTGAATCTTAGACAGTAATCGGATTTAACACAAAGTAAACCGAACGCACAGCTAATAAATAATGATAAACGAGGACGCTTCTGCATTAATTAAAATAATTTATGAAATCTTGTGTTTTATTAAGCGGGCTGCAGCTGAATATGTCAAGATCTCATAATGGTTAGGTAATATTTTAAACTTGGAAACTGCAGTTAAGATAATCCTTCTGCCCGTGGAGGATTGAAGGCAACTGAAAAAAAAAAAAATGGTTAAAATCGTCTTTATAATACGCTGTGATTACTAAACTGTTTGCTATCTTTAAACTTTTGCTAGCATTGTTTGATTTTAGTCTGTGCCGTAGAAATTAAGTTTCTTTTTTTTTTCATTCCAGAGGAACAACAAACAGCTGCAATATTTAGAAAACATACAGATAAAAATACACAAAACTAGAGACTAGACGATATTGCAGCCCACTACGCTGTTCACAGATTAATTAAAGGATAAATAACATTGAAATATTAATGATGGATATGTCACCGTACAATTATGAACATTGTTAGTTTATAATCTATTTAGCGATATTATAAATTATGGATAAACTGAATTGCAATAAACCATTTAACACCATTTACATTTAGTCCATGGCAAACCGACAAATTGTAAATTGGTAATAAACTTGCAGGCGACGGATCGCACCTTGCGCTATTACTAAATTGCCAAGTAGCTGCAACCAACTTAGAAATAGCGCTTGCCGGCCGTGCCGCGGTTGCGCACGCTTTGCTCGCTCGGCTCGCACACGGTTGTTCACAGTTCTAACCTGGCGATTTGGTCGGGGTGCTCTGGTTTAGTGAGAGCGACCAATTCGACTTCTGCCAAGAGTGACAAATTAGGGACGGTTCACAATTTTGCGGTTAGTAAAATCGGACAGATTGCGAACCCAATCGGTAAATGCAAGTTCGTTCACAATTTTTTGGTTTGAAATGGAGAAATTGTAAACGTTAATAGGTATACCAAAAATAAATACGTTATATTGCAGTTTACAACTTATCCATAGTTTACAATGCCGCGAGAGAGATTTTAAATGAGCGGTGTTTACAATCATATGGTGCAACAAACGTTTAAGTGCCATTAAATCTAACTTGCTGAAATTAACGAATAAAGTATACCACTGCTTATTAAATACACAGTTTACAAATCTAAACCGTACTCATTTAACAACATTACAATATTTAGCTAAGAAACGGAGATATACAACGCAATATCCTCTGTAATTACAGCGAACATATAAAAACAGTATAAATAAGAGACGAATACGTGCGTCACTACCTCAGTATTTGTGTAAGGTTCGGGATGTAGTCAGTGCGGATTTTTTTAATGAATCATTTCACTAGATGGGAAAACGTACCGCAGATTCCAAAAAAAAAAAAAAACGGATTATAAATAGAAGATAATATCGAATAATAGTATCAATTTAAACTTTTAAAGTAATTGAAACAATAAAGTGCAATAAGGTTTTTTTGTAGAGAGATATACAGGATAAATTTTTATCCAGTGCGCAAATTGTAACCATGAATTCAGCATATCATTCTAGACCCCCCAGCGTAGAAAATTTTCGTCGGTTATGCAAAATAAAATCAGCTGTTTCATAGAAAAATGCAATACCTACGGGGTGAAAATGTATGGGACAGCTGATTTTTTTTGCACAACCGACGAAAATTTTCTCCGCTGGGGGGTCTAGAATGATATGCTGAATTCATGGTTACAGTTTGCGCACTGGATAAAAACTTATCCTGTATAGGTATATTATCTGCACCAAATTTTTCATCCACCTTTTGGGACACCTTCCAACACCTTCTGGTACGCAGTCTCCACTCCAGAACATTTCGGCCCCATCGGCCATTTATGTTACGTACAATATGCCCTTCCCACTGCCACTTGCGTATGACAATTTTACGGGCAGTTACGGTTACCTTGGAATAATAATAGCTAAGAATATCGGATATAATGAAAAAGCGCTAAACCGATTGACGATGACGGTGCTTCGGGGAAACCTATGTCCAGGTGAGCTATTTGGGTTTTTCGCATGAAAATATGATGAAGAATTGCTTAATTAGTACATTCGTCAACTCTACCTATAAAATTAAAAATGCAAAACTGCAGCCACTGTGAATAATTATAAAGAGAAATAATAATTTAACCAGTTTTAAACAGATTAATAAAGAAATGCCACAAAACAGCTTCGTTAGCCAGGTTGAAAGTATTAATAAACAAAAATTGTACAACCTGTACATTGAATAAAGTTTGCGACATAACTGGTGCCGAATGAGTGGAAAAGTGTTAATTGTTTAACTTCGTTTACCTGGAAACGACTGCGAGTTAGTTTAATGTAGCGGGTGCAAAATTTTGCAAAATTTGTGGCCGGCTACTTCGTTTAATCAGTTTTAATTCAAATACAGATTTTAAGGTTCCATACCCAAATAGTGCTAATGAGACACCATTAGGCTCCGTTATTTGTCTGTATACCCGTTGAACCGCCCGTCTGTTACTGGGCTCTATTTCTTGAACTGTAACAGGTAGACATTCGAAATTTGCTCTTAGTGTGGAACACTCAGCATCATCATCTGCACAGCGTGTTTTCCTTTGTTGGGGTTGGCTTCCAGTTTAACTAAATGTAGCTCAAAACCAGTATTTTACATGGAGCGACTGCCTATCTGACCTCCACAACCCAGTTATTGGGTAATACGATACCCTTCCGTAAGATACAGTATGTACTACTATGGTTGCTATAAAAAAAGTTTAAAATTAACACCATATAAGTAACCTGAAATCTTTTTTGTAGATACTCTCGGTTATAATTGTTGAAATAACTTTGTATTTTTTTTTTGGATTATACTGTTAGGTAAAAACTCAATTTGCAAGATCCGTAGGAAAATCCAAAGTAATCGATATAGCCCAAAGAACTGCCAAACTTAAGTGGCAGTGGGCAGGGCATGTTGCTCGCAGAACAGATGGTCGATGGGCCAGAAAGGTTCTGGAGTGGCGACCGCGTACCAGAAGGTGTTTTTAAGGCGTCCAAAAGGCGGATAAAAATTTTGGTGCAGATCATATACCTATATATCTCTATAAAAAACCATCCACCGACGAGTGGTGTGAAAGGCCTCCCACAAGGTGGACCTGTAGCATGGCTACTACGAAAATATATTATACAACCTTTTTATAGACCACATTCAAAAGTAAGACGCCAGTTTATTTCAGTTAAAAGTAAAATAGATAAGTCAGTTTTTGAGTGATATGGAATGTCAGCCGTTTTTACTTTCTGTGTTCCTGGCTTCGCCTTCTGTGTGTCGTAAGACAATATATTACATTCTTTAGAAGCTGTTGTATTTATTCATTCACTATAACCCTGCTTCGCTTCAGACCGATGGTCTGGTGACGGCCGCAGGAATCCGCTGGATGCGAGAAGCATAAAACCGGTCAAAGCGGCGGTGCATGTCCAACAGTGGACTTCTTTCGGCTGAAATGATGATGCGTAGTGTGCGTCACGATTATTTTCATAGATGTTTGTAAGTTTGTCTCTACAAGATATACTTATACTAGCTAAAGCAACTATCGTGTCCCATAAGACACTTCTTTCTGTAGTGAAAACGTATACTACACACTGCACAGCCCGCCGCTGCTGCCGCCGCTGCGCTGTGAGAATCTGTTTTATATTTTTTTTCTGTAAGAGTCTGAAACTAATTTTGAATAGAACTTGCATAGAACATTGATAAAAGGAAATGAAGCTTTGAGTAAAGTTCTCGTAAAACTGTCTACGTTTTCTTTGAAATGAATAAAAAAAACTTAGAAAGTCATCCTTTTAACTTTTCAAAGTTTAGTTTATCGGAAAAAGTTTTCAACTTTAAATAAAAAGGAAAGAAATCCTTTCCAGTTAATATTGTTGCTTGCACTATCGAGCGTAAGTTTGTTACTGAAGATATTGCTAAAGGAAAGAAAAACGAAGTCGATATCGTTATTTTATAAATTTGTCTTGGTTAGTATATTAGCATATCAACTTAACAAGAGCACAATGTCCCACATAACTCAGGCGAATGAGTTATAAATTCAAGTGAAAATATATCAGTTAAGCATTATCATCCTATTTTTTTTTTGGGGGTGGGAAATCATCAAATGATGTCTCCCGCTCTGGGCGGAGCGGGAAGGCGTGTCAGACTTTTACTGACTAAAACCCACCCGTGTTCCTTCAGTTGTCTATATGCCCGGGCCACAGTAACTCTTTCAAACAAATCTCGCGACTCTGGGAGAAGAATTTCCATCCTAAAAAACTTTTTTACAAAAAAAAAAACAACCGACTTCCTTAAAAACACTACAAAGTGAAAAATAACTTTAATTTCGGAAGTCGGTGTCTTAGGATCTGTATTTATGGTTTTTTTGCCACCGAAATCGAAAGTGTTTTTTTTTTTTTAATTTTTAGTTGTGATATTCACCCTGCACTAATTCCAAACAAACAATGCATATTTATGCGATAGCAGAAATCGCGGTTGATTTGCTGTCATTTTTTAAAGAGTTCCGGTGTCTGTCTCCCGAACTCATCATCAGATCTATATGAAAATTATATGGGACCATTTCGGAATAAACCCCTTTCGAACAAAAAAGAATTTTGCAAATCCGTCTATATATGACGGAGTTATGGCCGAACATACATAAAAAAAAACATATAAACATCCGAATTGAGAACCTCCTCCTTTTTGAAGTCGGTTAAAAATCATCATCATTATCTGCTTAGTCTTTTCCCAACTATCTTTGAGTCAGCTTCCAGCCTAACCGGTAACTGGCTGAGTATCATATTTTACATAAAGCGACTGCCTATCTGTCTTCCACAATCCAGTTACTGGGTAATACGATACCCCTTGGTAAGACTGGTTGTCAGACTTTCGGGCTACAGACGACCCGTAACGACTGTGCCAGATTTACGAATGAAAGCCGGGACCAACGGCTTAACGTGCTTTTCGAGGCACCTAGGGGTTTTGATATGTAAAGACCACGGACCCACCGCAGCAAGCGTAGCTTAACCCGATCGATTGACTCGTACGGCTATTATTATTTAGCCACAAGCCCCACTTACTACACTAAAATATGGTATTTTAAGGACACAAAGCATGTTTGCGGTATTACCAGATATATGCTTTTCGTTTATTGTTATTATTCTGTAACTGTCCACATCGTTAAACCAACCGTGCAACATGTCTACGTGTGCGTCATACATCTATGTATTCTGTCTGTGACGTGTAAACGCCCTGTAATCCCGTCAGTTTGTCATTCCACCTGACCAAAAAAAAACATTATTCAACGTATTCAGCGTCCTTTGTTCCCGTAACTAACAAATGCAAAGCCACATGTAAATTTCGCCCGTGCATCTAAAGTAAGCACGGGCAAATTCTCTCAGTGTGAGCCAACCCGAATCTGTGTTTCTGCAAACTCATCGCGGGAACAAATGGGACCTTTAGACGCGACCAGGAGAGACACTCGTTGCAAATGAGACTTCTTTCATACCTTTGTTGGGAAGCTTATTTACTTAACGTCTCTCACTGTTGTGGAGTCATTTTGTGGATTAACTACCTAGGACTCCTTGGAATTTGCTTGGTTTAGACGTTGCGGAATGTTTGGCTTAGCATAGGACTGAGTGGGAAGGAAAGTTACGAGGTTTCAGTGGTTGCTTCTTCTGGTTTAGTATGAAGTTTGATTTTTATGTAACTCTAAGTATTTTGGCGTCCTGTCATATACATACATAATCGCAAGTTTTTTATATGAGGGTTGTCAGAAACAACAAAACGTCACCCGTTACGATCCTTCAATATTCTTTATTCCTCGCTTACGTTCATACATCTAGTCATACACGCATGCTGGTTACGAGTATTACGCACCTGACTTTTCTAAAGAACATCGCCAATAAGGCCACTTTAATATGTCCGTCCCTCTCGCGGCGTTTCCACTATGTAAATTGATTAATAAACGTTTTGCTGTTGCGAAGACAGAGCAATTTTGTACTTTATTCATTTTAGGGACACAGAAGCAAATTATGCCTCAAATATTTTTTATTGCTGAATGGACCTCAATGGCTGTTGCTTTCAATCACATTTATATATATTTAAAATCAGTCTGCAGTCGTAAATGTCGTACAATCTAAATAAACTTATAACATTCTGCGTGAAAAAATGCCAGCACAGCCCTACGTTAGCAATAACCTTATTCTTTGATCACCAATCACTTGCCAACCGTGATGATTACGGCCGTACGCTCTCAGGATCATTAATTATTATTTATTACAGTATGAAAGGTTAATGTAAGCCGGAAAATGCGTCGAACTAGGCATTTTCCGGGTGACATGGTGTGTATATGTATGAGAAAACTGTTTTATGTAGAGGGAGTCATTAATTACGTTAATTTTGGTACGCTTTTTGGGACAGATATTATTTCCACATAAGTTAATTCAAAGAGATCTTTGTCCAACAGTGGGACGCATATACTGTCCCACTTCATCAACTTATAGTCCGGTAGTAAAAGGGCGACAGTGCGATCAGATTGTGGAGCTCCTGCGCACACTCTCAGAAGTACAGTCAAAGGCTTTTAAATATCGTGCGATTTGTCTTAGTTAGCATACTTACTTTATATAAAGAATTATGTGATCAGATTATCAAATAAAGCAATAGTCACTTAAATGCCACGTCTGATAGTATTGTGGTCCCCTAGAAATACAAGAAGTTCCTTGTGATATCCCAAAATCTAGAGTATTAATGAGACCATAACAAATTATCAACTGGGATATGGTCATCAAGCCTTGCTAACGTAGGTACCTACGTAGACATATAAAATATTTGAGATACTTTTCTCTTTTTTTTTTTTTGGATGGAAATCATCAAATGACTTCTCCCGCTCTGAGCGGAGCGGGAGGGCGTGTCAAACTTTTACTGACTAAAACCCACCCGTGTTCCTTCAGTAGCCCATGTACCAGGGTCACAGTATCTCTTTCGAACAATCTCGCGACCCTGGCAGGAACTGGGATATGCTTCCGTTTTTATTTTTATTTTTCACATAAATTATTAGACGTCACGATTATTTTTGTAAAACAACCTGACGTGAAATAGGTTAACGTCTCATTTTCTGAGCTTTAAATATAATTATTGGTTTCAATAGAAACGATTTGTTTGTACTTATCAATTAAAGAAAAAGAAAGAAAGGAGTTACATCCGTATTAAAGGAAGAAAAAAACAATAATTTAATAAATAAAAATAAACAATTATACTAGTTAATTCTTTGACCTGGTCTCATTAATACGGTAGAGTTATGGAATATTAATAGGAACCCGTTGTATAATTGATACCTATTAAAATATTTGATGATCTCTCTAGATTTGTAGATTTAATAATGAAAACTAATGTAACCTAACAGTCACAGCACATTTCAGCACATTTCCAAGAAAAATACCTGAAAAAACCTCACAAATAATGATGTACAAAGCAATTACAGTCCCCATTTTTGGCGTATAGTTTCCGTTCACCATATCTCGCCATAACAAATGTCGGCGACCCTAATTTCTTCTAATAGTATGTGCCACAAACTTGTCTTCCTCGTGCTGCAAATAGAACACGACATTAATCCTGTACTTATGCCATAAAAACGAGGAAAACCGGGTGAAATAATATGTTATTTTATATGTCCCCTATTTTGAACGTAAAAATTGTTTGTATGCTGCATAGATGAGCTTTGTTGGTTTGAGAGATAAAAAACAAGGATTTCTGACGCCTTATGTAGAACAGTATTTACTATTATGGAAACACCCGGAAGAGAAAATTAAACAGCCAATAAAAAATAATTTTCCAAAAAAAGGAAAGTCACTAGATATGGCCTTCGCATTGAATCAATAAAATTGCTTGGTTTTAAACGTTCATTAAAACTAAAGTCGGTTACACTAACACAGGAAACGACATCGGTAAATGAATATTGAAAAACACCTTACCAAAAACCAGGCTTCTGAAAACAATAACCGTAACCTTTCCTTTACCAACGGACAGAGCAGTACCTCAGATTATCACAACACGACCATTCAAAGCATGACGTTTCAACGTAAATTTATTCCCTCGCAATTTCCGTGACGTCACTAGCTGAAACTGAAACGCGTCGGACCAACACTGAGTCACAAAATAGATAAGTGCAGAAGGTCGGCTCCATAGATCGAGTGAAAACACACGCACACATGGACACACCTTGCGAACTGCGAGTGCAAGCGTACGCGGTCGTGACTGGCATTCGACCAAGACCGATCGAGTTCGAGTGTCTTTGTGTGTGTACGCCTGTTTTCGTTCCCTGTATGATGCTTTCTGCATTTATCTATTTTGTGACTGAGCTGTGCGTTTCGTTACCGTATCGAATATTCGATACCGGTAGCATTCGATTCTAGGAATCGAATCGAATCGATTCATCGTTTTGAGTGAGCTGTAAATGTGTCTATTTGGGAAGTGTAAAATGATTTACGATATTCTCTATGGAGATTGAGGTGGTTGTGTTCTAGAGCTACCAGGCTTTGACTGATAATAATGTTCTATTCAAAGTTGATGCATTTGGTGGTCAACCGTGTAAAGGTGTTCAATGAAATAGTGGAAGAAAACTTTTAAGATAAGCAATTTCAAATTAACACCAAGATACTTTAAGGTCTTACAACACCTGCCAGGGTCGCAAGATTTGTTCGGAAGAGATACCGTGGCCCTGGCATATGAGCAACTGAAGGAACATGGGTGGGTTTCAATCAGTAAAAGTTTGACACGCCCTTCCGCTCCATCCTAAAGCGAGAGACGTCATTTGACGATTCCGCACACTGGAAAAAAAGGTCAAACAACAGTTTTACCTGCATGAAACAGATAGAAATCACAGGATAAATATAAAATAAACACCTTAAAACGAGGGCAAACGTTGCAATTTTTCAGAAATTATCTTCTTCTATCTTTTTATATTTATGCCTGCTACTTAATTGTACTTAATTACTAATACAAGACCTAGTGAAAGCCTCAGGAATCCTCTGGATGCAAGACGCACAGAACCGGTTGAAGTGGCGGTGCTTGGGGGAAGCTTATGTCTGAAATGATAAACTAAATATAATAGGTGCCCTATAGATAGCTGAATATTCACAGTATTTACTAACCACAATAAACTACACCTACAATTAAGTGAATGTAACCTCAAAACACACAAACACTGTCAAAACAAAAACATAAAATAATCTTATTGGTCGATGTTCAGGGTCAAAGTGTTGTATTGTAAATTTATATCGACAGTTGGTCTGTATGTTGAAGATATAGTGTTTCTCGGAAATATCACCATTTTCCAGCCCATACTCCAATTTATTTCAGATCGACGCAACATGCCTTTTTTCTTTTCTAAATCGTATATAATTTAGTCGTTATCTCTGTAGTTGTCCTCTTGCTAGACATGTCATCTTTCGCATAGTCCATTAATAGTTTCTTTGGTGGAAGACCACTCACCCACTCCTATAGTCATACAAATTTTTACTTGAATCTAGAATCAAGTATGTGAGTGGAAATTCAAAGACGCCCAACAAGGACAAACAAATTAGTGATGTTTTTAAGAAAGATCAGGTGCACAGTATTCGCAACCGGCGCGCGTGTGTGTGTTTAGATGTATGAATGTGGAAGAAGCAAAGGGAGTATTTAAAGATTTTAGCTGGCTGCTTCTATAGCTTCTGTTTCATCACAATCAATTCAGCCGAAAGACATCCACTGCTGGATATAGGCTGCCCCCAATTTTAGGGTTTTCGCCATAGTTACTACGCTTGGCAGGTGGGTTGGTGATCGCAGTCATCATCATCATCATCATTTCAGCCTTCGGTGGTGATCGCAGTATGTTGGTAAATTGCATAGAGAATGCTGCTGCCCATTCGCTAGTAAGTCCTATAGTCACTTCTTACGATACGCACGGGAAGAAATGGGATAGTGCTATTCTTTACGTCCGTCATCACAAGAAACGTAAAGTTTCTTCATACTCAACTGGAAAATGACGTGAGTTTATGAACAAAATAGTTTGTGTGGCTTTAAATCAAATGGTAAACGTACGGACTTTAGTTCTATGGATGCTCGGTCAAGTATTGGTTGACAGTTATGCACGAAGCTATTCTGTGGGGTCGGAAGGAATTCATCCGGGTCGATTTACGCTGCTATATAGGAAGATTTTATTGAAATGTACCAGCGGAAATACGTATTGTCATGGTTTTATCTTCATAGCGATTATAAGAGGGCCTTGTGGAAAAGTAATAACAACCGCACAGGAAGATCGATCAGTTAAAGCTGCGCTTGCCGTGGTTGGCACTTGGATGGGTGACCATTCATACATATCAATACCTCTACGTGCCATGAAAAGCATGTTAATCCAGCGTATCTTTGGCAGTCGATACGAGTCGTCTGACGACTGACGAGCCCGAAAATCTGACAACCAGTCTTATCAAGGGGTATTGTATCGGCAGTTGCTTCATTTAAAATTCTAGTCATCATCAGCAGCCTATAATGTTCCCACTGCTGGGACATAGGCCTCTCTCGGTGAGAGGGAGTGGGCCATAATCCACCACGCGGGCCCAGTGCGGGTTGGTAGATGTCACATGTCTTCGAATTTTTGGTTCTAGGATATGCCAGTTTCCTTACGATGTTTTCCTTCACCGTTTTGAGATCAGTGGTGATGAAATAATTTACACAAAGTAAAGTGCCTACTTGGGTTCGAACTCACAACCTACTACTCGTTAGACGCGGCCATTACCACTGGGCCACCACTGCTCTCCAATTTCTTGTATTTAGTTGTATCCGGTGAGATTGGAAGCCAACCCCATCATGCTTGGTAAAAGTCTAGGCAGACGATGAAAAGCTATTATAGGAGGAGAGATAGAACCAGTCTAGTGATGATCTAGTATCCTAGATTGTTAATTATTACGTAGTTTGCTATTGGAATAGAGGCATGGATGTTGATAGTTAACATCCATTTTTGTTTAGGACAGAGATATCAGTGAATGTTTCCAAGCCGTTATAATTGTGAAGAGTTACGTTTGATTTACGGCTTATTAGTCAATTTGCACGAATTTACTGACTCGAAACGGTATAACCGACACTTATAAATAATATAGTATTCTTTGTAGGTGATTCTTACATATACGCAGTTAATTTATTTGTAGGTGAATCGACAACTACAGAAATACGTGTTAGACAATTCATCATCATCATCATCATTTCAGCCGTAAGACGTCCACTGCTGGACTTAGGCCTCCCCCAATTTGGGGGGCTTTGCTATAATCGCCACGCTTGGCAGGCGGGTTGGCGATCGCAGTATGGTGGTAAAATGCATAGAGAACGCTGCTGCCCATTCTCTAGTAAGTCCCTTAGTCGCCTTTTACGACACCCACGGGAAGAAATGGGGTGGTGTTATTCTTTACGTCGGGCACCATACAGTACGGTTAGGCAATTAGCTAATTTTAATTTGTTGTAATAAAGTTATGACACTAGTTCATTATCTTCATATTATCTAGGAGGAAAATACATTTTTCTTCTAACATTTATTGTATAAAATCTAGAACGACTAATATGGCTGATGTAAGTTTACACGATGTAAGTTTTTCGCAGGTGGCTTATTTTAAACTACATTAAAAGTTACACCGTTTAAACAGTGTTTAGATGGTGCAAATCATTTGTTACTTCAATTGTATCTATCGTATGCCAGACACGAAAATCGTTCATCTACTAAATGGGGCTTTATAAAAACTACTACAACAGTTTCCTAAATAAAGCATTGATAAGTGATTTTACTTCAAATTATGTTTTTATTTTAGTGTAGAACTGTCACATGTCCGCATCCATGTCGCACTAACAAGTTTCAGCCAAATAAACAGGAACAAATCCACGGCAAAACATAAGTCTTGTTCATAAAGTCGACAGAAACAACAGTAATATGTACGTTTACCGATGGCGACCTTTTTACCACCTTTTTATAGCATATTACGAATCTACTCGGGACCAAACGACATGGATATTACTTTTGGGGGCTTACGACGTTGTAGAAATATTCGCCCATCTGTAATAATTTGCCGTCAGCTTCTGAGCCTTATCAAGTCGAGTAAATCTGCTGAGAAATCACATTATTTAGAACTGGACTGATTTAATGAGCGTCATTAATTACTTAAATACTTGAAATGTGACCACTGACGTTTAAAATGCAAGAAAGCAAGAGTCAAAGATTAGACTATGTTAATGTGCCATAACAAGTGCTTTGCAGTTCCTTATAGTCTACATGAATAGGTAGGTTTACATAAAAAACTCGGTCGAGTGTAAGTCAGACTCGCACACGAATAGTTCCACAAGGCAAAAATTGCCAAATAAAACTTGGTTCTTGTATGGAGACCCTTTTAATTTTTAACTTTCTTATGTTTTGTTATAGTAGCCATATAAATACACAATCTGTGTAAAAATCTGTCTCGCTATTACGAATCATGAGATACAGCGCTCTGATGCACAGGCGGACGAACGGACGGGCGGATGGATGGACAGCGGAGGCTTAGGAACAGGGTTTCGTTGGTTACCCTTTGGGTACAGAACCCTAGAATAGGAAGTATTTTCCTAATGAAATTCACACTAGGTCGAGCCTGTCTCATGAAATCCATGGACCAATATGAACTACTATTTTCACTACGATTTTATTTTGTCTAGAATATTTTATTGACAAAATGATTAAACACGAGTTCGTTTGATAACAAAAGTGAGCACTATAAAACTATTTTTGCAAATTCATTCTCGAAAAAGGAACATTCATCTTCTAATAGAGGTCATGAAAGTTTATCAATTTTGTCGGTACGAAACCCTATCGGCCACACAGTTTTGTTTGATCACAGATATCTTTAAAAAAAAAAAAAAATCCTACGTGCCTAAATAACGCAATGAGTGTTATTGAACCATCAAACTTAATACAATTGCGTTATATTCTGTTATGCAATTATCCCGTAGGCCGTATCGTGTTCAATATAATATTTAAGAGCTTGTGGCTAAGTAAAACCAGCCACACGGGTCGAGCGATTAGATTAAACTACGCTGCCGTGGTTGGGCCGTAATTGGCTCAACCACCATCTTTTGCCTCGAAAAGCATACTAAACCGTTGCTTCCAGCTGTCATTTGCGAATTATTGACAATCATTTTGAGTCCGAAATCCGAAATGATGGCAACATTCTGGTGACATCTATGGTCGAATAGGTAGACGCTCCATGCAAAATACTGGTTATTCAGCTGCATCCGGTTAGACTGGAAGATGACCCGAACATAGTAAAGAAAAGATGCGAGCAGATGATAAATCAATATAATAAGCCTTGGGATCCAACAAATTGATTTCAATAAACCTATAAACTTATCGGTCTATTGAATCGCTTCAAGCTTAGCTCAAAGGTGAAGTTGGCGGAAACACAGACAAGATCTCGCAAGCGTCACCGGACACAAATTACGTGATAGTTACTCCACTCTCCAATCAGGTCTATTGGCTGCCTTTGTGGCGAGTAGGAACGCCACATGACTAATTTTGAGAGATACTCTAGTTTGCACAGGTATAATATTTGTACATGCATAAAAGTTGGCAAGGCGAACGATGCGCAAACTATGACGATGAACTGAGCACATTATTCTAGAATAAACGAAAAGCGTAGAAATTTCAGGTCGGCAATAAAATAAAGATTTGTTGTTTCGTAATCAACAATTATTATTTTTTCATAATAACACAAAAATCTCATAGAATAAAGAAGTTCCGGTTGTCACTTACTTGAAATTTTTCTTTCCATACAAACCTTATTCAGACTAATACAAACATTTTAAAACCAAATATAGCAGAATTTGTAATTCTCAAGTGATGCGCTTACCAACGAAAAGCATTTAATTTTTATAAATAAAATTAAGCTTTCTTTATGGATTTTTTTTATGAAAATGCGTATTTTAGTCCAAAAATCTTCATTTTGTCTTTTTGGTTATTTGTTCTCAACGTTCTAATTTGTTTTACATTGGGGTATGGATTTTGCTCTTAAAATTATTACTTCTAAGATTTCCGTTACTTTACTTATTCGAAGATGTGTTGGGTTAAAGATAAAGGCAGGCAACAATGGCACGTGAGCAACAAACAGATTTACATTAAAAATAGAAAATTAAATCGAATAACGAAAGACTGATAAAACCAGCACCGTCCTGCACAACATCGAAGCCTTGTTACTGTTCTCACAACACGGCATTTAGGAAAGCAGCACCTAATATCCAGATTGAGGCCCAACCTTTCAATAGCGATAGTGTTGGAATTAAAGGCTTTGTTATACTTTAATAACACGAACCACAGTTTTCATGATCTTAAAGACCTTGACGTTTTCGAAATTTTGTTTGAGATATAATTGTAATGGAACTGAAGTATTTTATATATGGATTTTTTTATGGGTGTAGGACAAATTTTCTTTTTAAACGTAAAGTCAACAAATTTTCTGTTTTTGGAACAAAGTTCTTGAGGTCTTAGGCTTGTGGTAAAAGTAAACTGTTAGTAATCATCACGCAACGAAAACGCGTTATAAACCCTCCATGAAATTTTCTCTGACAATTTTCATGGTTTTTGAAGACACTTAAACTAATAAAGAGGTTAAAATTCAAAATGGCGGCTGGATTCTTTTCAAATTTATTCATTTACTTATTTTTCATAGTTTTTAAGAGTGCTAAAGTCGATAGCGAGGTCGAAACAAATACATTTTCTAGGTCCATATAGTAGAAAAAAATCATAGGCTATTTAAAAAAAGTCTCTTGCTTCAGAGAAAAGCGGTAAAATGGCAAGAAACATTTTTTTTTCAACTTCTAAACCTGAACACGACGGCTTCAGAATCATGTCCTGAATTCGTGGTTACAGGTTTTGCGTCAATATTCTCTGCCACCCTATACAGGATGCAATCGAAGTCATGGGCATTATTTTAACCTAAGGCACTACTAACGATACTGATTGCATTAGGCCTATTAATACGCAAATCAAAAATATTTTAATGCAAGTATGTAAAACCTTAAAAATGTAGTAAGTCATATTGCAAAAGGCTTATTATTGCAAATAAACACTTAAAGTAATTAAAACAAAATACTTCATAAACGCTAATAAGTCTTGAAGTATCAATATCTTAAAGCGCAGTACAGCGCGAAACGAAAAGTAAACAAACATCAAATAATACTAATAACTAGTCATTGCGGTCGACCGGCGAGCGCGCGGCGTTTCCTTAGAAGCGGTAACACAATCACAGACAATAGGCTAAAAGGCATGCCGCCCGCCGACAACTCTCTCCGTCCCGCTCCCTCACTCGCAAAAATACGGATATCACTCCCGCGCGGGGGCTGCGTGCGTCCCGATCCAGTGTCATAACGACTGCGCAGGTGCGTTGACGCATGTAATTGACCCCGTGACGTAATCGCCGCACGCGCATCTCACGTCTCGATCATACCCTTGGATTGCAGTGTATTAAGTGTCAGCGGTAATGCAGTGATTGTGAACACGATCTGGACTTTTTTTTATGGGGTGAAATTAAAAGAATTGTTTACGAACGTGAAAGTGAGTCAAAAGACGATTTAAGAACGTGGCGCCCTAAACTCGCAAACCACGAGCCGACGCAAGGGCAAAATTCGGTCGGAATATTGCTATCTCTGTTTGACAATAGGAGGCCAACGGTGACGCGGTGCGCAGCCGTGTGTGAGTGAGTAGTAGTATTTACCCTTTATGCATAACGACTCGAAGACATTTTTATTTACTTGTAATTAGGTATGTTCGTTATTTGCTTTATTTTTGTTGACTACTTTGGGGAATCGTTAGTAAATGTATAGACTAGTAATGCGTTTTGTGGAAATTTCTTTACAATGTCCGTATCTCAAATTATTACAATTTATCTCGAGATCTAGGCCTTTTGTAGAGAGTCTTACATACCTTTCCTAACTTGGTACTTGTAAACAAATTTTAAGCCTATTTATGTTTGTTCATTCCCTATGGAGTGGTCTCAACTTTAAAAAACTGGCCAAGTGCGAGTCGGACTCGCGCATCGAGGGTTCCGTACAAACCTGCAGGTATTCACGGTTTATGCATAAGGTTTATGTTTATGAAATGATTATTATTATTTTTAATTTTTATATTTGAATTGACTGAATGAAAGGTAAATTGTGGTTTACGATTTATGACGTATTAAAAATAACTACTTACTAGATCTCGTTCAAACCAATTTTCGGTGGAAGTTTACATGGTAATGTAGGTACATCATATATTTTTTTTAGTTTTATCATTCCCTTATTTTAGAAGTTACGGGACCCGGACACACTTTTTACCACTTTGGAAGTGTCTCTCGTGCAAACTATTCAGTTTAGAAAAAAACCGGCCAAGTGCGAGTCGGACTCGCGCACCGAGGGTTCCGTACAAACCTGTAGGTATTACAGCTTAAAGGTATTATAGTCCTGAGTATTTGATACGAATTTCAATTTAATACCTCTACGCGTTCATGAAGAAAAGGGTAGTACTTAAGTTTAAAATTATTAAAAATATTTTTATTATACGATTTAACTAAAAATTTACGGTTTTCGCAATTTTTCCTTTATCTGTGCTATAAGACGTTGCTTCGTACCTAATTTCAAAATTCTAGATCGACTGGAAGTACCCTTTAGGTTTTGATTCCCTTGTGAGTTTCGAAAATTTGCGGAAATTTGCGGCATAAACGGCTATATCTTTTGATTGCGTTAGCCTAGAAGTTTGATTTTTTCACAGCTTCAAGGGACAGTAGACTTGAGTATTTGATATGAATTTCAGTTTGATATCTCCACGCGTTCTTGAGAAAAAGGGTCTTGACAGACGGACGGACGGACGGACAACAAAGTGATCCTAAGTATAAGGGTTCCGCTTTTTCCTTTTGAGGTGCGGAACCCTAAAAATGATATTAAAAACCTCAATATCATTTTTGAAGACCTATCCATAGATACCCCACACGTATAGGTTTGATGATTTTTTTTTTGAGTTTCAGATCTATGTATGGGGAACCCCAAATATTATTGGTTTTTTTTCTATTTTTGTGTGAAAATCTTAATGCGGTTCACAGAATACATCTACTTACCAAGTTTCAACAGCATAGCTCTTATAGTTTCGGAATAAAGTGACTGTGACATACTCAGACAGACAGACAGACAGACATGACGAATCTATAAGGGTTCCGTTTTTTGCCATTTGGCAACGGAACCCTGAAAACGAAGGCTTTTTCTGTCATATTTATGTATAAGTAAGTATTCTTTTTACTAATTTTAAAAATTGTTATCACTACATATTATAAAACAAAGTCCCCCGCTGCGTCTGTCTGTCTACTTGCGAAGAACTCAAAAAATGTTGAACGGATTTTCATGCGGTTATCACCAATAGATAGAGTGATTTATGAAGGTTTAGATGCATTGTCCAACCTCCACGCGGGCGAAGCCGTCGGCAAAAGTTACCTACTTATAAATAATGAATAAATGTTACTAAAAGTGTTACGCAAAATATTAGTAACAGACAAATATTCCAATAATGTATACATATTTACGCGATAAAAGAGGATTAATAAAAAACAACGTTTTTTTTACACGCTTTATATTAGCTTAACTTGTATGTTTGTTTGTAACCGACTCCTTATAGCGCGATTTTGACCCACTTCAAACGACCAGATTTCATTCAAACTTTGCGCACCTGTCAAGGACCGATGACAATGCAATAATTTCATAAATTTGTGCCATTATCCTTGCCAGGACAGCAAAACAACTGTCTTCGAAAACTACGCTGACATACGTCACAAACTACGCTGACATACGAAATAAACTACGCTGACATACGTCACAAACTACACTGACATACGTCACAAACTACGCTGACATACGTCACAAACTACGCTGACATACGTCTCAAAATTCGAAACACCCTAAAAAATAGAAAATGAATAATAAAAAAAAAGCGTGGGGTGCTTTTTAAGGTATTTTTTTAATGATATTAGGCACCCCACGCTTTTTTCCATTATTTTGTACTTTTTAGTCTGGTTTTCAATGGAAGCGTGTTTTTAGTTTTTTTAAACTATTATTTTTTAATTAAAGTTTATTTGTAATGTTCTTACACGTTACTCTCCTGACGAAAAAACCTTATAAAATTAAAATTAAAAGTAATTTATTCAAGCTAGGTTTAGAATCAGCACTTTTCGAACGTCAAAATTACATAAAACAGTCCCACAAACCGCCCGCCCGACACCAACTCCCCAGCGGCACTGTTTAGTTACATAAACTTGATTCTATACAATAGTAGGTAGGCAAAGTAATTACGAGACACAGAATATTACAATACATTATTGACCATATCTGCGAGAGCAGTGGTCTGGTGGCCCAGTGGTAATGGCCCCGAGTTACGAGTTATAGGTAGCGGGTTCGAACCCAGGCAAGCGCTTTACTATGTATAAATAATGTCATCACCATTGCTCTCACACCGGTAAAGGAAAACATCGTGAGGAAACCGGCATGTCCTAGAATTTAAAAATCGAAGACATCAGACATCTACCAATCCGCACTGGGCCCGTGTGGTAGATTACGGCCCATTCCCTCTCAGAAAGGAGGCTTGTATCCCAGCAGTGGGAACGTTATGTCTATAACGTTATTATGTAGATTATGTATTTGCCATATGTCAGCTAACTATGCCAATATACCAACAAATAAATAAAAACTGGTGAAGTAAAAAATATACAAAGTAGTAGGTTTAAATAGTGTGTGTGTGTGTAACACAGTAAATGAACATTATGATAATAAATTGTTCAGAATCGTTTACAGAATCGATTTCTGTTATTTTCTATACTGGCAATTGTTTATCCCAGAAATATTTAAAACTACGTTAATTGTGGTCAAACTCACGATCCCACGGACGTAATAAGATCGCGGCTGGCTATTTTCGCGCACTGTATTTTAAACTGTCGGTGTTGAACCGAGCATTGAGAATACAACAGAGTGCAGCGCGGGTCAGTCTCAGCGCGTCGAAGCACAGTTGAATTTTCACCTCTTGGCGCTGAGTAGTACCTTGAAAATCAAGCGCACGAAAATAACCAGCCGCGATTTTATTACGTCCGTGGGAAGTCATAAATTAATTAACGTATACCTAGATAGGTAGGTAAATACCAACTTATACAAAATATACTTAGGTACTTACTACTATTAAACTCGGACCACGAAAAAAAATCTTTATTTTATTGGGCTGAGTTTAAAAATATGTAAGTAAACAATTAGTAGTCAAGCAATATTAGGCAGGTAACTAACAATACAATATTAGGCAATATTAGGTAGGATATCATTGGGTAATAGAATAGGTTCTCACTTACTATGAGACACATCCCAACGTTCGGAGTCCATGTTGGCAACCAAACCGAATCGTAAACAATAAATCCAGGTCCGTAAACAAAGTTCCTGCCAGGGTCGCGAGATTCGTTCGAAAGAGTTACCATGGCCCTGGCATATGGGCACCTGATGGAACTAACTAACGGGTGGGTTTTAGTCAGTAAAAGTCTGACACGCCCTCCTGCTCCGCCCAGAGCGGGAGAAGTCATTTGATGATTTCCCATCCAAAAAAAAAAAGGAAAGTTCACCATCATTGCATTCTCATCAGTCATTCAGTCTCTGTACTCGATACCAGATCAGAAGAAAAATCAAAAACCAAGTTCTATAGCATAGGTCAATAATAGTGGTGCCGATTCCCTTATTCACCAACTAAACTAAATTTAAGTTCAGTGCATCTTTTTCTTTCTATTTCATTAAGGAAAGGACAGAAGATAAATTTTAGTTTAGTCCTGTCAAATTAATCAGCGCTTGACGTAAATTGACGTAATTTTAGTAGGCAAGTTTTTAATCACGTCTAAACTTGTATGGAGCGCTGATTAATTTGACAGGACTAAACTAAAATTTTTCTTTTGTCCTCTTCTTAATGAAATACAAAGAAAAAGATGCACTGAACTTAAATTTAGTTTAGTTTGTGAACAAGGGAATCGGCACCAATATCAGAAATATCACAATACAAATGAATAAACAAATAAAAGTACGGCCAAAATGCATGTTACGCTAGTGTGAATGCATGTCCGAGCGGTACACAACACACCTACCGCGAGTCGTACGACCGTGCACACATTGACATTTTTGTGAGACGCGATAGCACTACCAGCTATTGAAAATTATAATAAATTTGGATGTGTTCCGTAATACCCAAAATGATGAATGAAAACTTAATGATTTTTCAATTGTTTTTTGTTATTTAGTATCTTGATAATATAATCTGTGTTATGGATAAAACATTATTACAGATATTGTTGTTTTTAATGCAGAAAAAACAAAAAGAAAACATGTCATTTATGTTGTAAAAATGTGCGAAATGCAATTCGCTCAAACTTTGTTTTGGCTTAGTTTTTTTTAAAAAAAAACGTCACCATAACCTAGATAAATACTGTCTAAAGCCGAATATCATCTTAAAATGGTGGAAATGTGCTCAAATTGCAAATGATTTTGGTATTACGTTTGTATGGACAGACTGTCCGTCGCCGAGCCCTTAAAAAACAAAATTACTAACACATTCGACACATGAAAGCGCGGGACTGTTGAACAGTCTGAAAGACAATCACAGACGTAGGGCTCAATTGTGTATTGAACAAGGTGGTGGACATTTGAGCATCTTTTAAAATACGTGTAAGTGCTAGATAATAAGATAGGTAGTTTAAATTAATGTTAATACATTGAGATTCCTGAACAATTATTGTAAATACTGTGATTCCAACTTTGTAGATACGCCAAAACTACAGGAAATTAATTTTAACTAGGTAGATACGTAAACATTTTTTTTTTAAATTTGTATCATAAATAAACGTAGTATTGACCGTCCTAAGCCGGCAAATTATGAAGGGAAAGTTAGAATCTAATATGAATCAAATCGTTAGCAACTTACGTACCTATGTCACGTGGGTCGCGTAGGGTCAAAGAGTTCATGCGTACGGCGTAGGTACCTACTGCAGCATTCGCTATCGCGATGCGCATCGAATTGATACTTTGTATGACTTACTACATTTTTGAGATTTTCCATACTTGCATTAATACTATTTTTGATTCGCATAATATTAGCCTTAATGCAATTAATATCGTGAGTAGTGCCTTGGTTTAAAATAATGCCCATGACTTCAATTCCACCCTGTATATTACATTATATTATCATAGCATATTCGATTCAAAAATCATTCAAAATGTTACGCTTAAGTTGTGCGGATAATTAAACTCTTGGTTATGCAAACATTTGATAATACAGACATGAATAGATGGAAGGACAACCAATCAAGGCAAGCACTCATTGACGATGCAATAACATGGAAGGCAGTCGACCACACACTGTCCATGTAATATGTTGAGCGTGTTACTGACGTGTTAATCAGATGTTAGATATGAAGTTAATGCTGCTTACATTGTATACAGTCATCTAGTCATATCAAACTTATACGTAGACTGTTGACAGCCGGTATTATGATACGTTGACGAGGTAGTTACGTAACACACTAAAAGTAGGAATGATTTTAATTTTGAAGGATATTGCTAAAAATTGCTCGTAAATATCACAATGAAGCAGTAAATTTTTCGAATATACATATGAGGTAATTGATTAACTATATTATCCATTAACATGATTCAAATTGTGATTGGTAGTATGTTAAACAATAAGGGACTTGGGGGTCAGTTCTTTAAGTCTCTAATATTATCTATACTTAAAAATATTATAAAGCTGAAGAGATTGTTTGGTTGAACGCGCTAATCTCAGGAAATACTAGTTCGAATTGAAAAATTCTTTTTGTGTTGGGTATCCTATTTATTGAGGAAGGCTACATGCTATATAACATCACGCTATAATTAAAAGGAGCGGAGCAGCAATGAAAAATGGACGAAAACTGGCAGGCAATTCGATGCGACGGGAAGGGTCACGGGAGCAAAAATTTGACGAGGACGAAGTCGCGGGCAGAAGCTAGTAATCTTATATCCGTAAGTGATACGCAGTCCGAAGCGTCAGTAATTGAGGCCGAATCTATGGATATCGTGCTCAGGAAGTCTCTCGCAAGTTTGAGTAAAAGTTCGGCTTCTGAGAGCGTCGTGTTTGTGACTCTTATCGAGGAGTTAAAAAAAAGGAAATGTCTGTGTGACCGCTTAAATTTCTTAAATTACACATTTTATTTCGATGCGTTATACCATCATCATTTAGATAATTTATTTCAGCAAGCTAATTTTGGATATAGCAGAACAGGCTACTTGAGAGCAGTGATGACCCAGTTATAACAGTTCCTACTAACGAGTCGTAGGCCATGAACCCAGGTAGATGCTTTATTCTGTAAAAAAAATTCATTATCACTCTCTCAAAATGGTGAAGAAAATGGAACAAATCGTGAGGAAATCGGTATGTCCAAGAAACAAGAAATCGAAGACATGACTTGACAACCCACTCTGGGCCAGCGTGGTAGATGCTAGCCAAGCAGTGAGAACTTTATAAGCGGATTGTGTGACAAGCAAAGAAAATTCCATATTGTGACCTGTTTCTATTGCATAAGGGCTAACCGCTCGCTAGTAGAAAATAGCCACAAAAAGAGGCATAACAGCGACAAATAGGCTCGTCCGGTCGGTACTAATGGATGGTGCATCCCGGAACTGCCCCCACTATAGGTAACATCCTTATTAAGTAGCTTAGATTCTTGGTATGGCACGACTTTTTATATTATTTCGATCTTGATGAGTTTTTTATACAGAAAATATCCCCATTCACATAATTTATTTCTGAAGGTGAGTGTATAAAAACTTAATATTAAACCTAGAAGTGTGCTAAGAAGCGTGCTAAGCAGGTACGGGTTCAATTCCAGAATTTGGTTTTCTAACGAATGGTACAATTTTTTAATGTGATTCATCAAAAAAAAAATATTTTAAGCCATTCATGTCATTATGATATATACTGGGTGACTTTTTTTAGCGTCTTGAAAATAAATGGGGGTAATAGGTGAACGGAATAGAAGCTTTTGGCATAGAAATTTTTATTTTTTTTATTTTTGAATAACATGTAATTAAATTGATCTAGTAATAAATACTACACATTTAAAGTAACATTTTCATACTAGAACAACAAAAACAGAAATTTGGAAAAAAAAAAACAAAAAAAAAATTAAAATCCATCGAAACTCAAATCATACGCACCCTACTCAATGCGCGGCATGTATCATTGATTTCGGAGCACGGTCCTACCCTTTGAAGCCGGCCGATAGGCGGCCTCATTGATCTTTCGTAGGCGCACGAGCCGCACACGCATCCCTGTCCACCCGCGTCCCGCGCTCCTTTAGTCACCCACGATGAATCTGAAGGCCTTCCTGCCTTCTATTCTAGTTACACAACACACCACATGAAGGTCGAGACGGTAAAAAATGTCAACCGGTATTTTTCAGTCTTGATTTCTATATACTGCTTGAAATAATACCCAAGATCGGGGACGTTAACTACTACACGCTTTCTAATGGTGCCCATTTTTAGGGTTCCGTTGCCAAATGGCAAAAAACGGAACCCTTATAGATTCGCCATGTCTGTCTGTCTGTCTGTCTGTCTGTCTGTCTGTCCGAGTATGTCACAGCCACTTTTCTCCGAAACTATAAGAGCTGTGCTATTGAAACTTGGTAAGTGGATGTATTCAGTGAACCGCATTAAGATTTTCACACAAAAATAGAAAAAAAGCAATAATATTTGGGGTTCCCCATACATAGAATTGAAACTTAAAAATTTTTTTTTCATCAAACCCATACGTGTGGGGTATCTATGGATAGGTCTTCAAAAATGATATTGAGGTTTCTAATATAATTTTTTTTTTAAACAATAATATTTGGTGTTCCCCATACATAGAACTGAAACACAAAAAAAAAAATTTAATCAAACCCTTACGTGTGGGGTATCTATGGATAGGTCTTTAAAAATGAAATTGAGGTTTCTAATATCATTTTTTTCTAAACTGAATAGTTTGCGCGAGAGACACTTCCAAAGTGGTAAAATGTGTGTCCCCCCCCCCGTAACTTCTAAAATAAGGGAATGATAAAACTAAAAAAAAATATATGATGTACATTACCATGAAAACTACCAACGAAAATTGGTTTGAACGAGATCTAGTAAGTAGTTTTTTTTTAATACGTCATAAATCGTAAACCACAATTTACCTTTCATTCAGTCAACTCAAATATAAAAATTAAAAAAAAAACATTTAATTTCATAAACGATGATGACGAATGATGATGATGATGACCTGCAGGTTTGTACGGAACCCTCGGTGCGCGAGTCCGACTCGCACTTGGCCGGTTTTTTTTTAAACTTTCAAAATCCAAACGTAATCTCAACCA
The DNA here is from genome assembly GCA_947507805.1 of Aporophyla nigra. Taxonomy (NCBI): domain Eukaryota; kingdom Metazoa; phylum Arthropoda; class Insecta; order Lepidoptera; family Noctuidae; genus Aporophyla; species Aporophyla nigra. The sequence continues at coordinate 21,236,928 of OX382304.1, read as the reverse complement.
AGCCACAATCGATGTCAAAGATTTATGAAAATTAGTGGCATTTTTGATAGACTGAGATTAGGATTCAAACTACCTGTACCTACGTAAATTTGTAACGAAAGATCAACGCTTCTTTGAAACCACATCCTTATCATTTATTTCGATTCCCTCACATCGAACAAAGCCTAAAACGTAAAAGCAACCAACATCTAACGTCGATGCTCCTATTGAGCAGTGACGTCACATATTGGTTGCTCTTCGTTGGCCAGATAATCCAGTGTGTGGGCAGGCGGTACATGCCGGGAATTTGATGGCCGAGAAACAGTGTCGGCTTGAAACAAGTGAATTGTTACAGATTTACGAGAGCAGGATAGATTGTGATGATGAAGGAATATGTTTTATGTAGCATTGGAGGTGGAAACTTTGAAGATTAATTTAGTATCCCATGTTTAATATACCATGGGGGATGTTTGCTACTAGATTTAATTTATACACACATACATACATACATACAATCACGCCTTTTTCCCATGGGGGTAGGCAGAAACCACGGAACGCCACCGGCTACGATCTCTACACACTTCTTTTGCCTCGTTTAGGTTCATACAATAGGTCATACACACACGCTGGTTGCGAGTACTACGCACCTGACCTTTCTGAAGAACATATGTCCTCCTAGGGCGTCCCCTCCCGGTGTTTCCACTCACATCTGCCTTGTAAATACCTTTTGTGATCCGTCCTTCATTCATCCTCTCAACATGACCAAACCATCTAAGCATACTTTTTTTTAATTTTTGTCACTACATCTTCTTTTAACCACACCGTTCTCTTATTACATCATTCCTCATTTAATTTATAAGTTAGCATTTTTGTTTTTAAATAACCGCAATATGATTTAATTTAGTATAGAGACTGAAATTACAAAATTATAAGAATTCCGTTTTCCATTGAGCCCTTAAAAATGGGTTTGAGGAAAGTTTCAATGAATCCTTAATTTATTGTTTCCTTTTTGACATACTTTTCTATCAAAACTATAGAAAAACATAAATAACGTAATGTAGCCTCATTTTGCTTGTTCTGTTCTCGATAATCTTAAATTAGTTTTCGACAAAATGTACGTATGGGACAAATTGTCTTTTTTACGACATCGGGTTTGTCTCTAATGTTGTTCGTGACGATGAGTACAATTATGATAAATTATGAGTACAAATTTTGATAAAAGGTAACAAAATGATGAGAAAACGAGTTGGAGCAGGCACTGTACTTTGTGTAATTATTTTCATCACCACGGCTCTCAAAATGTTGAAGGAAACCGGCATGGCCCAGAACCAAAAATTCGAAGACATGTGATATCCACCCGCACCAGGCCCACGTGGTGTATTACGGCCCTTTCCCGGCTATTACCCAGCAGTTAGGAGAAGGAACTCTTTAGGCTGAAAGTACAACCAAAAATAATTAATTTAATTCGATCAAACGCAAAAAGGTTACACCCACCTTAAATCCGAATGTTAAATCGTATCTCATTTTAGCACCCATGTAACAGGGTCTACGTAGATTGGTCTAAAATCAGCCCCTTGAGGGAAATCAGGTACGGTAGTAGCGACAAACCAATATGGCTTCCTTTGTAGTCTACTCGGTAATCCCAGCGAACAATGTTCGTGACAATTAAGTAATTTAATGCTTAGAGCACTATTTCGTTTCGAATCTATTTCTGATTATTCTATTACTGAGTTATTAGAGTTTGATTTTACTTGAGACCGTCTTTTGACTGTCAGATGAAAAATTTCTCGGAATTAAAGGAGCTGTCAAAATATCAGATTATCTATCCAATTGAAGGATAAAAAGTAGTCATTGTAAAAAAAAAACGAGTATCAATCTCATGATTGCTCAACGAACATTGACAATTTCCGATATCTCTAGTGTAAACCTTCCTTTAAAAACCTCACCATGAAAATAGAGGTGAAGTGAGTTGTCATTTCCTCAGTAACTTTGAAACTATATGCCATGGTATTCTTCCTCTTGCTAACAAAACCTGTAAAACTAAAATTAATTTTAAAAAAATATGACTCGTTTTTTTTTATCTTACTACTCAGTACGAAGACGCTACACGCTACACGCTACACGCTATGTATTGAGCACCCAATGTATCATATACGAGTACTTAGTTTTCGTCAATCATCATCGATTAACCTAAAATAGATCCTAATATGGTCTACTATTAGGTAGGTATTTATTAGGCAATCGCTCCATGTAAAATACTTGTATTCAGCTGCGTCCGGTTAGACTGAAATCCAATCATTAATTAGTTGGAAAAAGACTACCGAGAGTGTGGTGAACGTCTTTGCTAATTCAGATAGGGTGAAATTGTAGCATATAGCTGCATCGCGACGTAACTGTGTTCGATTATTATTACTTCGCATCTCGACGTCACTGTGTGACGTCGAGATGCGAAGTAATTACACATTGTAAGGATGAACACAATGCTTCATTGTGACACCTTCGAGCTCTGATTCGAAATTACGATCCAGGCAATCCACCTATAGTTGCATTAATAGCTTCTGCTGAAGTAATTGACTGCAGAACTAATATGGGATAGTGTATGCAGCTGAACCCCTTATTTAGCATTCTGTAGATACACTCAACAAAAGAGATAAGTAACTAGGGTCGTCCGATTTAGTTGAAGTTTAGTAAGAAATGGCTGTCACTGAAAACCAGCGCTGGGGCTCTGTCTCGGATAGGGTCACAGCATTATGCTGAGTGATGGCCGTTTTGCGTGGATGTGACGCATGTTTTCCCACACCTTATTTTTATTTCTGTATGTTTCTGATCTTTTTGTGCGTCACGTTTGCCGCAAATAAACGTATTTTATTTCTTTCTTTCTAAATCGATGGATTTTTTTACCACGTTGATACCAACCTCCTAAATGTTCTCTTGTATGACCCGTATCGATCCATCACCAATATTTATTATATAAGGCTCAGTATACTCATTTAGGACCTCTTGAGTATATTTCTCCCCTGTAAAAAGGCTCTGCATCCTCATTTAGGACCTCTTGAGCATATTTTTCCCCTGTTAGGATGCCTTTTTTGTACGGCCACTAGCCCTGTGTAAACTTCGGAAGAGAAGCCAGCCCATAGGTGTACAGAGATTCCACCGTATTGAGATTTTTCTATGAAGCAGAGTTGAATGTATCGTTCATTAGGTCACCTGTACAATCTTCGCTTTCCATCGGAAATGAATAGTGAGAATCGAGACTCCGCAGAAAAAAAGACACCAATGTGAAAAGGAGTTTTTTAATTTATTTTTATAAATAGCCAGTCCTGAAGATTAACGACTATAAACTTTTAACATATATTCATTTTTATGTTATCCTTTCGGAAATATAATACATATAATGTGTCCTTCAAAATTAATTGCAATTTCAAAAGTGTGATTTTAAATTTTGAATGCCAGTGTATGCACCTAAAATGACCACTGACTGACCCAGTTAGTCCACAAAAACGAACAACAAAAGCCTTTCCAGCCATCAGAAAGCAAAGCATCTACCTTATATATACCACTTCCTTCCACCCGTAGTTCAAAAGACAGGTAGCAAAAAGGTTAGCATGAAAATGCACTCCGGCCGAGCTCCATTCAACGGTAGATAATAACCGCTCCAATATTATATGTATATATTTTGTCGTCGGTTCTATAATGTTGCGATGCAACGGTCTACCTAGTGTTTGGTAGGACAACAGATAGACTGTTAAGCCCTTTTATAAGTGAAGCTACGATATCATTTTAGTATGCTTTAAACGACCGAAATAGAACTGCAATATAAGTTGACTGGACTAAAGCCACCTTAATGAAACAGGTTAAAAAATCGATCATTATACTTACTACTGGTACTTTAAATATCAGACAAACCATCATAGCTTTTGATTTGAAAAATTCACGGCATTTATTTCAATTAAAACATTTATAAAAGGAATTATCATGGAGACGGTTAGTCAGGAATATGAAGTTATTTACCTATTCCAAAGCGCCCCTAGTAGATGCATATGGAGTAGAACGGACAAGAAACTTCATGGATACACTTTTAAATTATATCGTTGCAACATGTTAACATTTTGTCACATAGATATCACTGGGTAACCACTAGATAATTTAATTATAATGATTGGGGTTACCTTTGCATAAACGCAAGGGTTTAGCCAATATGATGGTTTATTCCTTATCTCACAAAGACATATTGACTGACAGCCTCGATATTACAAGCTTTGTTGTCGTTTCCATAGTGCTGCGATGCACAACGTTTCGCCTTGTGTAAAGGTAGTACGGAGGCTAGACGAGCCGATAAATCCTTCAGACCAGGGTTTCTCAAACTTCTGGCTCCACGTACCCCCATTCAAGTTTCCAGATGACAGGGAACCCCCCTCCCCCCCCCCCCCAACCAATTATATTAAGTGAATAAAAGGTCACGCGCACCGTGTCACGCCACGAGCGAGCGACAGGATATTGATTACTTGTTGATTTCTCTTCATTACAATACAAAAATGGACAGTAGTTTGTTTGGCATTAATAATGAAAAATTAACATCGGCTTAGTCATAATTAGTCAAAAATGTTCCCACTGCTGGGACACTGGCCACTTCTCTGTGAGAGAGAGTAGGTTCAGGGCGAGTTGATGGATGTCACAATATGACTTAGCGCTTTTAGCTCTAAGCATTGATTTAAATAGTAAAGATACGGTCGTCCGAACATTTGACGGACGCGGTCGCCCTACAAAAAACACTAACGTCATCTATTAGAACTAGTATGAACTACGATGTCAATCCGCGTGGTCTGCTCCTAGACGTAACCTTGTAAGAGCGGGGTGTGGTATTTTTCGAGGTACAAAGAAATAAAAAAAACAACCTTTTATTTTTGAAAATTTATATTTGTTGCAGATTGTTGGTGTTATTAAGTTTTCATTGGCCTTCGAATAAAACATTTTTTTAAAATTATTTATAGTAATATTATTAAATCTTTCCATTTCATCGGCTACAGGCTACAACGAGCGCCGCTGCAAAGTTATGTCGTACTTTTACGCGGCTTCGCTTCGTCTTTGTCATAGGTTGAGACAAATATGAAAGAAAATTGTTTTAAATAATGTTAGCAGTGGATTTAATGACATATTTTTAACTTACCGGTGATATGAAATGTTATCATTTTTTTTATTGTGCTTTTTGTCGTAGTTCACGCAACCCTTCACGGCAAAACTTGGCATTTTTGCTTGCAAAATATACGACCGTTCCGAAGACAGCCGATCGCGTTCTAGTTCACTTCGATAAAGGGAGGACCATTTTGGGACCAAGTTCGAGGCGTCATTGTAACATGCGGTCCGCCCTGTCCTTACGCAGTAATATAATATGTCAATGGCTCTAAGACATATCGTCTCAATACTTTCCTTCACCGTTTCAAGAGCAGTGCTGCTGAAATGAAATACAAAAAAAAAATTGCCTGCTTGGATTTGAACTCACAACTCGTAAGTCAAGCCTGATAAAACTGAGACACCAATGCTCTGAAAAAGTATCCTGAAACAATTTAAAATTTTCTATGAGAGTTAAAAAAAAATCCTGCAAGCATCATTGCAACCGTGTTGCATTCAAGAATCGAAACAAACATTAATTAAAGTACCAATGCATCACTGGTCTCTTTCTCTTCTCTTTCAATAAAAGAATCGATACAATAGACGGAGAAAAAAAAAAACAATTTAGCCACGTCCAACAAACAGCAATGAATATTGCCGCGATAATTCAAAGTGCCGTAATTTCCGTGCCGTCAGTTTCATGCGACTAGATCTAGGTCCAAACGTATACCAGTCAACCCTACCGAACGGATTGGAAACGAGCGAGACAGCCTTCCCACTCTAACAATGTAGTGATAGAAAGAGATAGACGTAATTGTTGTTGTTGCGTTTGAACGGTAGTAGGATGACATCGACTAGCCATTGAGCTCCGGACAAGACTGGATTTGACGGTTTGTGGTTTCAATCGAACGGGCCGGGATGTTTTAATGAGTACGAGGTGCGTTGTTTTTTTAATGCAGTGCAGTTTTATAGTATTTTCGAGTTCAAAACGTATAAGCTGTGGTTAGATTGAAGGGATTTATAGATTAATGGAAAATGGCGCCATCTACCTACAAGCTTACTCGCAAAATATATTTTATAAAAATAAACTCCCTAAATGGCTATTAAGTTAAAATTTTTATTTTTCCCGAAAATGAAGAAACGCAATAACAACGAAAAATGAACGAAAAAATTCCAAAAAACTTTTACCTCAACTTCATTAAGTCATATTCCGAATTTTCCCTTAGGCTCATAATGACATAAAAATAAAAAAGCGAAAGTAGGGTTTCACCTCTAGGTTTATTAGGACCCGAGATTTAAGGGCCAGTTAGGGCGCTTGTTATTCGGGACCTCTTTCATAGTTCAGATTTGAGCGAGTCCTTGACAGTGATGCGTTCGAGGAATAGTGTTTCATGGTACTGGCTACCGAAATTTAAAAGATATTCGTAAATGGAATACTTTGCTTTTGAAATTAGATTTTGTTGTTTTTTTTTTTTTTCTGAATAACACGAAAGCGCAAACGTTCTTAAAAATACGGATAGTGCCGCATAGATTGTTATGTTCTGGCCCGGCGAGCTTACAGCTCATGCCTTTTCACAGCAAGGAGTCCTGAGCACCAGTGCAGCGGTGGGAAAATCATTAGCTATAGTATTATGCTATATTTATAAATTTACTATGCTGAACCTGCACCCTAATTGCGAAACGCACTATTTATCAGAATCTGAATGGGATTGATAATTATTTCTAAACCATTGCGTCATTTATTTGAATAAACTGTAAGCTCCGCATCGTAAATAATGCAATTAATGTTGTTTAACTATCAATATGAAACCAATTCCTACTGATAGCAAGTTACGCAATTACCTCTCTGAACTGCTATATTTGTTAAATTCAGAATCAAATATATCATAAAACTTCACAAGACAAGCCGTCAAATCGATTCCTGTTCCGATATTTAATTATAACATATGAATAGAAAACGTGAATATCCGTTATTGTAGAAATACATAATAATATGGCAAATGCATAAAGTACAATGCGGCATTGTCTGCTATTGGACACTTTGTATCCTGGTTTAATATGACATTGTTTACGTGTACAACGTTACTCGTAGTTTACGTTGCGGTAGTGGGTACTTAATGAGCTTTACAGTATTACCAGGTAATTATTGCCTTGTGATACCTTTCCCGGGACATCTATTTAACGAGGATGAAGTTATTGTTGTTGGTAATATTATAGACTAGAATGTGGTTTTTAGGGTTCCGTTGCCAAATGGCAAAAAACGGAACCCTTATAGATTCGTCATGTCTGTCTGTTTGTCTGTCCGAGTATGTCACAGCCACTTTTTTCCGAAACTATAAGAGCTATGCTGTTAAAACTTGGTAAGTAGATGTATTCTGTAAACTGCATTAAGATTTTTACACAAAAATAGAAAAAAAAAAACAATAATATTTGGGGTTCCCTATACATAGAACTGAAACTCAAAAAAAAATTGTTCATCAAACCCATACGTGTTTGATATTTATGGATAGGTCTTCAAAAATGATATTGAGGTTTCTAATATCATTTTTTTCTAAACTAAAAATAGTTTGGTAAAATATGTGTCCAAAAAAATATATGATCTACAATACCATGTAAACTTCCACCGAAAATTGTTTTTTACGAGATCTAGTACGTAGTTTTTTTTAATACGTCATAAATCGTAAACTACAATTTACGTTTCATTCAGTCAACTAAAATATAAAAACTAAAAAAAAAAACATTTACTCGTAAAACATAAACATAAACCTTATGCATAAACCGTGAATACCTGCAGGTTTGTACGGAACCCTCGGTGCGCGAGTCCAACTCGCACTTGGCCGGTTTTTTATAGTATAATATTTTATTCAGCTTTCTTTGTGCGGTTTTGGGTCCTTCCAAAGGTCCAGCACCAGAAATATGTCAAGACATATTGCCGGATATCGCCAAGCGGTTGGCCAAATCTTCACGTGACCAGAGGGCTGGCCTATTTTTAGGTCAAAGAATCAGCATTGCTATCCAACGTGGCAACGCTGCCAGCCTTCTGGGCACTTTTCCCACCGACAGCGATGCGGACGAATTCTTTGATGCCCAGTGAGCTCTTTCCTTTTTTTTACCTTTATTTAATTGTACATAATATATTTTATTTTAGTGTTAGTTTGTATAATGTATTGTTTGAGTAGAGTGATGACAGATTGATGATTAAAAAAAAATGTCAAGACATTAGGTTCAAAATAATTTCATAACGTGCCATTTACGTGTACAAATACCTAGCGTACAAACAAAGCGCGTTAGCTACCGTGTGCAAAAAAAGTACTATTTTAGAAGATTCTTTATCTTTAAGGATCCGTAACATAGTTAGGAGGCTGGATGAAATAGTTACCAACCAGAAACAAAATATATTTCCTAAAATAGATAAGATAAACTCAAAATAAAAACTTTAATCATCACGTGTAATGCCCAGACCTTATAAATTGTCCAAATCTTGGTAATAAGCCAAGAGATAAGGAAGAACGCAACGACAGTAAATCAATATAATAAATACTTAAAGTTTTTCACGAAATGATGTCGACAAACTTTCTACAAGCTCCAATTTGGGGAGGGTTTTCTCAAACAGCAGATAGGTCCATTTGCGAACAGCTCTAGTTGTTTCTAAATAGATAAATTGGGCACTAAAAAGTTATACGGGTAACTTTTTAATGTATAGAAGTTTGTTGAAAGCTATTTGTTAGGTTCTGAACATTTCTAAAAGGTATTGTTTAGTAAATAGAGTATTTTAAGGTACAGTTATTTCTCCCTGTTTGTAATAGTTAACTTTAGATATTAATGGCGGGAAATGAAAGAGCAGTGGTGAACCAGTGTTAATAACCTCGAGTCAAGAGATTTCAGTCGAGAGTTCAAACCCAGGCTGTACTTTACACTGCCTCCTAAGATACAGGATCTACCTAGTTTAGGAAACAGGGCTCAAATTTTTAGTATTGACTGTGTTAAACAAATATGTGTATTCAAACTTGTGTCAAATGTTCTTTTGCTAATAAATATTGAATTATTTCCTTTATTCATCTATAAACTTATAAATTATATTTTAGAAAAAAAAAAAACATTTAAAAATTCAAAAAATAGCAGCCCATCGGTATCGGGAACAGGGTCCAAGCTACCAGCGGTAAGGGTTCCAGAGAGAGGAACCTCCTGACAATGCGAGCCGTGTCCAGAATTACCGCTTTCTGAATCAAGTCTTTGATCCAACTGCCCAACGAGAGCCTCTTTAGGTGTTGGTCGAGTCTCTTGGCTATCAAACCATTGGCTGTTATGACTATCGGCACAATGATTGCTGAGTCCACATCCCACATGTCGACAACCTCGCAAACCAAGTCAATATACTTGATTTGATTGATATTATTATTACTAGCTTCTTTCCGCGACTTCGTCCGCGTTAAATTTCTTGTTTCCCCGACCCTTCCCGTTGCGTCGAATCGTCTATCCGTGCGATTTTCCCTTTTCATTACTGCTCCGCTTTTCTTGGTTGTAGCGTGATGTTATATAGCTTATACCCTTTCTCGATAAATAGGCTACCCAACACAAAAATAATTTTTCAATTCGGACCAGTAGTTCCTGAGATTAGCGCGTTCAAACAAACAAACTCTTCAGCTTTATAATATTAGTATACATAGTATCGATTATACTTTTTATTTTTAATTTCTTCACCACTGTTCTCAAAATAGGCTTGTCTTGAACAACAAAAATCCAAGGATATGTGACATCTACCAACCCGTACTGGGCACGCGTGGTGGCCATGTCTTGGTTCAGGCTATCTTTTGTGAATCTTTAACAGTCTCAACGTATCGTTACAAGCCTGAAGACAAGCCTTGAGTAAGGGGTATCGTAGTCAGATAGGGAGTCACTTAATGTAAAATACCGGTAATCAGCTGTATATAGTTAGACTGGAAGCTGATTCCAACATAGTGTAGGAAAGGCTGGGCATATGATGATGATAAAAAACGTCAGGTTATGGTTTCTCAAATTATTGAAATGTTTGTATATTTTTAGCTAAATTTTTAACTATGATTTATGATAATTTTAACTAAACTTTATAGTGTTACCTATACTGAGAGGTCTCCGTAGAAATTCCAGTACGTCGTTGCGGGCGTAGTCTCGGTCGTAATACAACAGAGTGTTGTTTTAGATACCAAATTTATTCATATTTGTACGCCGTCAATGGCAAGATATAGTGATCTTCATACACATTTACAAATAACTCCTATGACTTTGCCTTTGTTCAGTATAACTTTGGAACAACAGTCTTTTTATAACACGGAGAAGGAAGTAGCATTTATTCACACACACCGTTGTGTGTCGATTCAGACGATTAACTCCACGTTCCTCATGATATGCCCCTTCAATTTAAGTTAATGTTGTCTTAGATTACCGAAAGTAGGCATTTTTAACCGACTTCAAAAAGGAGGAGGTTCTCAATTCGGATGTTTATATATATATATTTTTTTTTATGTATGTTCGGCCATAACTCCGTCATATATAAACGGATTTGCAAAATTATTTTTTTGTTCGAAAGGAGTTTATTTCGAAATGGTCCCATATAAATTTCATATAGATCTGATGTTGAGTTCCGGAGACAGAAACCGGAACTTTTTAAAAAATGACAGCTAATCAACCGCGATTTCTGCTATCGCATAAATATGCATTGTTTGTTTGAAATTAGTGCGGGGTGGATACCAAAACTAAAAATTTAAAAATAAAAACTTTTTTACAAAAAAAACAACCGACTTCCTTAAAAACACTACAAAGTGAAAAATAACTTTAATTTCGGAAGTCGGTGGCAAAAAAAAACATAAATACAGATCCTAAGACACCGACTTCCGAAATTAAAGTTATTTTTCACTTTGTAGTGTTTTTAAGGAAGTTGGTTCTTTTTTTTTTTTGTAAAAAAGTTTTTTATCATGGCGTGGTTTGTTACTGGTATATCACCAGGTTTGGTAAGGTCATTGGTTGGAAGATGTTTTCGTAATTTCATCTACATTGATGCGACGTTGAGAATTTGAGATGTATTAACAGTCACTGATGGAAAAAAGAATTGCCAAATTTAAGTGGTAGTAGGCAGAGCACATTGCTTGAAGAACAGATGGACGATAGGACAGAAAAGTTCTGGAGTGCCCAACGCGTACCGCAAGATGTAGAGTTGGAAGACCTCCCACAAGGTAGCCCAATGACCTAGTGGATGCGGGAAGCACAAAACCCGTCAAAGTGAGGCATTTTGGGGAAGACCTATGTCCGGCAGCACCGGTTGTACCGTGTGGCGTCGGACTAAAAGAATAGCACCACCCCATTTCTTCCCGTGGGTGTCGTAAGGGGCGATTAAGGGATATACTAGAGAATGGGCAGCAGCGTTCTCTATGCATTGCAGACTATCATACTGCGATCGCCAACCCGCTTGCCAAGCGTGGCGATTATGGCAATCCCCCCCATTTTGGGGGAGGCCTATATCCAGCAGTGGACGTCTTCCAGCTGAAATGATGATGTCCGGCAGTATACGTCTTTCGGAAATGATGATGATGATGGTGGATTGAAAAATCATATGCGTAGGACTTACAACTGGAGTGCGTTTATGACCAGAAGTATGAACGTAAACAAGGCCAAACCATTATGTAATGAGCGTAGCAAGTGGCGTTCTTTAGTTTTGCTTACACTCATGTAAAGAACTTGTTAGTTAATGTATACATGAGAGAGAGCCTCTTATTGGCCAGACTCCACACGTAAAAGAAAATTTTAGGCCATCTTAGGTACATTAATACAAATGCACACAGGTTAGATACTTCCAACCGCATTAAGAAAAACCCTAAACGATACAAACCACCGTATATCATTGTTAAGTACGTCATAAAATATATATTCAGCCCACTTCACATTTGCAGTAAGTGCGCAAAAATTCTATCCAAACGTATCCTACGTGCAACCGGGAAAACGGGTTTCTTGTGTTTACGGCTTTTTCTTTTAAGAGCTTCTTCTGGCAGTGTTATCTCTGTGCAATTGTGCTGGTTTTGGTCCAAACTGCCGGAGTGCCTTCGGAGGTGCATGCAAACGCGTAAAGTTTGATGGCTTAAAAGATGCAGTGGAAAATATTGCAGGGAAGTAGGAAGGCTTTTACTGGTACTGGCGAGAGTCCGTTTAGGTAAGTAGGAAGTATACAGGTATATCTTGGTAGTTTTGGTACGGGAAGAATTTATAATAATGTCTCAGATCCTGTGAAACGCCATGTTTATAAGTAACTAGCACCTACCCGTGACTTCGTCCGCGTTAAATTTCTTGTTCCCTCGACCCTTTCCGTCGCGTGAGACTACGCGACGGAAAGGGTCGAGGGAGCTTACCCTTGCGATTTTCCTCGTTTTTGCAATATTTTTCATTACTGCTCCGCTCCTCTTAGTTGTAGCGTGATGTTAAATAACCTATAGCCTTCCTCGATAAATAGAGTACCCGACACAAAAAGAATTTTTCAATTCGGACCAGTAGTTCCTAAGATAAGCGCGTTCAATCAATCAAACAAATAAACAAACAAACTCTTCAGCTTTATAATATTAGTTAGATTTCGTACTAACTTTCATTTCTTCACCCAATGCTCCTGAAGGGCCATTTAATCGAATGCCTTTATCTGATCACTTTTGACTAGTCGATAGAAATATTTCTACAAATAATACATGTTATTTAAAAAAAAAAAAAAATTTAGTTGAATTAGTCTGAGAACCAGCACTTTACGAACGTCGAAAAGTATCTCCAAAACGCCCGTCCTGCACCACTTCCTAATGCATTAACTGGGAAGAAAAACTGGCGCAACAAACTCTCCAAAAAGACTTGATTCTATTCGATAGTAGAGGTGCGAAGTAATTAACATTATGGGACACAGAACTTTAAATCAAATTATTTGCCATAATATGTCGCTATCAATATTTATCCATCAAAATATGATCAATTTTATCATAACAGGCAGGCAAGTGTCGTTACATGCACGCCATTTTGCTTCGCATCTACTATCTATACTAAAGCAATTAACCTCCTTTCTCTTCGAGAAAAAAAAAACAGATCTTCGTCCGTCTTTTGTCTGCCCATTCGCTTTTGTTTTATATTTACGAGAAAACCGCTCTTCATCGCCGAAAACAACCAATAAACTACACAGACAGAATTTTCCTCATACGGCGTTATGTCAAAAGTTTTTGCCTATGTTTTTGTCGGAAGCACCGAACCACGAGAGATATATGTCAGTTTTATCATTCCCCCTACCTGAAGATGACCACGGAGGACGCAAAAAAACCTTATTTTGGTCGGAATTAAGTTACCAAAGTTGGTTGGAAAACTTCGCCGTACCTTATTAAGGGACCAGAACGTATGACGCACATATTTATTCAATGTTATTTAATAACTTTGCAACTTTCTAATATCACAAAATATTCTTGGAAAAAATATCTCATTCTAACAAAATATATTTGCGTCACCCTCCAAAGTCGTGTAATATGGTCTAGACTTAGATTACGTTATGAAGGATCACTGAGTGCTTTCAGGAATTTATTTGATGAATATTTGTTTACTTCTTCTGATGGAAATTCTTGGGAGTAATAATGTAGATGAACGATGTAATCATTAAACTTTAGTTTTGCTTTAGCACTTCTCTAAAGAGATTATTAACACTGGAGTAGTCGCGTGGACTACATATGTAGCCCACTCATCAAAGAGTTTATTTTTTATTTTTGTTGATTTTTTGGAACACAGAGGTTGTGATTAGTTTATGTTGATCATATTTAGTTAAGAATACTGTACTGATAATATTTTCATATATTTATTAAAACGTTAATGCTTATAAGTTTATTCATTTCAATTTGAAATTGGACGCTCCCGTTACTTTTAGGTGCGCGACTACTGTAGGTTTAAGAGTATTAGAACCTTGTTTATGAAAAGCAGTATGGTATTTCTGGGAAATTATGCCAATCATGCGTCATGTTTCGCTATACTGATCTTTATAAGTACTCGGAGCTTAACTAACTAATTTAATTCGTCATGATTTAATACACCTTGAAATGTAACTTTGTCTAGAAAAAAACTTTAGAGGTGTCAAGGGACACCCGGATGGAACGAAGTTCCTTTCCAGGATTCATAATAGTTATAATTTTTTAATTATTTATTATGTACAAAAAACCTGTATACACTCAACAAAAATATTCTCTCTCTCCCCCTCTCCCCCTCTCTCTCCCCGTCTCCCCCTCTCCCCCTTTACCCCTCCCCCTCACCCCTCTCCCCCTCTCTCCTCTCCCCCTCTCTAACCCATTCCCCCTCTCTCACACTCTCCCCCTCTCTCCCTCTCTCCCTCTCTACTCACAAAATATATACGGTCGAATTGAGAAACCTCGTTCTTTTTTTGAAGTCGGTTAAAGCAAGTCGTGAAAACTTTTCGTAAGAATTTTTTCCGTCTAGCCCCCTTTCACAACGCGCGATAAGGAACTTCGTTCCAATACAAAAAGAAAACGTTGTTAGAAAACGCTCTAGAAGGACTCATAGTGACCTTATTTGAGATATTTTTGAAAAAGGGTAAGAGCCTAGCACTCGCAATCAGCGTGCATGTAAGATCAGAGGGGTAATTGCGGAACTTTTTATCGGTAGGAATTGGTTTAATATTCGTAGTTAAACAACATTCATTGCGTTATTTACGTTGTTGAGCCGACAATTTATTCGAACAAATGACGCAATGGTTTAGAAATAATCTTCGATCCCATTCAGATTCTGATAAATTGCGCGTTTCGTAATTAGGGTGCAGATGTGTAGTATGAACGACATCACATCACCTGCCAAGCTTTTTCCAAAATATGTTATTGTGAGCTTCCATTCTAACTGGCTACATCTGAGTATCATGTGTTTACATGTAGCGACTGCCTATCTGACCTCCCTAACCCAGTTGCTGGGTAATACAATACCCCATGGTTAAATAAGTCAGACTTTTAGGCTTACTTAAAAAAAAAGAATGTGTTTATTATCTTAAAGCTACATACAATTAAGTTGCCGGGGCTTCCCAGAAAGTAATCCGAAGATACTTGTGATGGGATAAACCTCGCTCTTCCACGATAATTTCAATTGTTTCGTTGTGCTAATTAGGTATACGTTACACATTTTTTTTTAATAAAACCAATAAAAAATTAAAAACTAATAAAAACAAACCAATATGAAAAAAGAAGAACAAAAATGAAAGTGAATTAAATCGTGCAATCTTACTTGTAACGAACGACTGGTATTCTATAGTTTCTGCGTACTCCCATAGAAAGAGGACTTGAGTTTATGTGTATGTGTGTGTATTACAAAAGGCTTTAACAAGATCACCCATAATATTAAAAAAAATGTAGGATCATGCTACCCTAATTCTGGAGTATACCACCAACCAACAAGAGGTTTGATTCGATAAAATATTGAAAAACTTTTCGATTATTTTTGAGGAAGCTTGTGTCGCATAAGTAGATTCTACTGAGAGGGCAGGATTTTATTAGCTCAACTTCGTCAACAACCCACAAATAGTTTTAGTGATGTAAGTTCGATAAAATTGAGTTGGATAACTAAGTTATTTTTAGAAGTTCTGAAGAGCAACATATTTTTCGAATCTATGAACTATGATGAACTCAAAAATATAAGTATTTCTTTAGGACTTTTCAAAGATAATGAATGCATTATGTACGCTTGCAGAGTTGTTGTTGTTTAGGGTGAAGCGCGTAGGGAAGATATCACTTAGATCCCTTTAGGTTTATTGCGTATTAATTGTGTTTACAAGTAAAACTGTTGACGATTCCTTTCTCTAATGTTAGTCACCGCGTCGCAGTAATCGCACGCGCCTATTTATTGTAAATTATGTATATTTATAGTAATAAAATGACGCACGTCTGTGGCGAGCCACCGCGTCAGCAAAAAATGGACCGTTTAAGACTGTACACATTATCTTTGGGAATCTGTGGATATCTTTGGATATTTACACAATAAATACAGATACATGAAGCATTTTTGCTTTATCTCTAGTATGGCCTCGGATCTGCGGTTCCGGTGATACTGCAGATATTCATAAATGGTGAACATATAGCATCCTTTGGTTGTTTGCCACCAATATAATTCACATTATAAAATCAATTTTCAACACTGGTTAAATTTAAGACACGTTTAAAGAAAACGTGCTAAGTTAAGCAGATTATCATCATCATCATTTCAGCCGTAAGACGTCCACTGCTGGACTTAGGCCTCCCCCAATTTGGGGGGCTGTGCCATAATCGCCACGCTTGGCAGGCGGGTTGGCGATCGCAGTATGGTGGTAAAATGCATAGAGGACGCTGCTGCCCATTCTCTAGTAAGTCCCTTAGTCTCCTTTTACGACACCCACAGGAAGAGATAAGCAGATGCTAATCATTATTTTTCTGAAAGAAAAATAATATATATGTTTTTCTGGTGTCTTTTACCAACCCGCACTGGACTTGCATGATATATTTTATAGCTCACTCCTTCTTGAAGCGACAAGTCATGAGTCCCAACCGTGGGAAATTTATAGGCTGATTATGCTAAATGCTTCTCAAGACACTCTTAAAAATAAAAGATTTTGTGTACACTATCACTATAGTAAATAGTAGTAGTACAGATACAATATCACTAATAAAACCTATCCACAACAAAATTCCCTCCTTTACCCTACCACAATTAACTACCAACTGCTCCAATTGCTCCAACTCTCGAACAACAACCCCCAAGTTCCTTATAATCACTCTTTTCCACTTTCATGCCTTTAGAATTCCCATATGATATATAGTCGTTCTAATTCGGACGCTTGGCAACACTCCAGGCCGCTATACCTACGTTTAACGTACCGCCGCAAACTTTAATATTTGTCACTGGAAGATATATTGAAGTTTATGGCGGATACAAATTCAGCAAGGACTTTGGATACGGTGATTTTGTTTTTGTAGATAGATGAATCGTTTATTTGGTGCACACAAAACACATAACAACATACAAAACACGATTAGATAATAATTTACATACATACATACATACATAGAATCACGCCTTTTTCCCATGGGGGTAGGCAGAAACCACAATAATAATTTAACGTGATTAAAATTTTGCTTAAGTAGGTACAAAGTGCCAATATACAACAAGAGAAAAAAAAAGAAGACATAAAATAGTGATGATGACACTTAGTGTCACAAATTAAAATATAAATGAAAATAACGTGCGGTGGAATACAAAAGTGCGGTGTGCGTCTCAAAGTGATACCAAATGGGAGTCCAGCTCAGTATATGTCAGGCAAATATACCTGACGCTGGTATTCTGCTGGGTCCTTGTAGTGACCCACGGACGTCGAGCAGATGGGATCAATACACGAATAATTATTATTGGTGTTGTGAAAAGCTTAATGTGCAGAGTGATATTATGTAAGTACCCGCAATGTTCATACAAAGTATTCTACAATAAAGTTGAGTATTTGGAAGCGTTTTTGTACGTTGATGATTGTTTACACACACGCATAACACGCCTGTATTTTTCAAAGGGTTGTATAGTGGTGTACCTGTAGTACACCCTTATGTAGCCAGTTATGTTTAAACGCCTTAAATTTACGCAAGATTTAAAAGAGATTGCTAGAATTTTTATGGGGTCATATATTTTCGAAAGCATACTGCTATGGAATATGTTTCTACTAAGTCACAATTTTTATAACTCTGTCCCTCTTACAAAAAAGTATAAGTTATTTAGCCTTATGAGTTTCTTGCCCGCTCTTCACCATAGGCTATTTCATCTTTCGGACTGATGACTCCTTGGCAATTTATTTATATATGCTTTATTGTACACCAGAAAATGCATTTCAACAAAAAACATTTAACAATAAAAACATACAATGGACGGCCTTATCGCTTTCTGCGATCTCTTCCAGGCAACCTTGGAATGGACAGTGATTGTGTGGACATAAAAACGATGCAATTCAGCAGTTCCTAGTGGTTTATTTGAAATAAAGGCTTTGAGTCGAGTGTACATTGTTGGTTGACTTGGTTAAATGGATTTTAATAACATTTACCCACATTTATTTCTATCCTGCTTCTTGTCAAGTTACTTTCATCGCCATTTATTAAATACTAGCAGAAATACTGCAATCTTTAGAATATACGGTGTGAAAATCACGCTTCGATCGCAAAAAAATACTTCGGTATCTTGTTTTTAATACCGCATACATGCCGCATACTTTAATTTTTCTCACTGGAAAGTAAATATTGAAGTATATCGCGGATATATTAAGCGAGGAGTTTCGATGCGGTGTTTTTGTTTCTAACCGAAGAAAAATAGTAGGAGGTTTTCAATTCGACGCGTATATTTTTGGTTTTCATGTAGCTGATATGAATAACTGAATTCCAAAGTAGGAGTAAAGAAGGGTAGGTATCCCAAAATTTACGGAAGGCTCGAATTAAATTGAAAACATCATTATTTTTTTATTATAATTTCTGTGTTGAATGAATGAAGTACATAAGCTAGGTTATGTCATCAGTGGCCATGGTCTCCACTGCTGGCATGCGCTCTTTTGGCGGAATTTTCACGAGTCTTTGCATATATCTGTCTGAAGTTTGTTGATGCAGCGATGAATCTCCACCCACAATACACGGCTGGTTGTGGACTTATTGGCTATTGTCAATTGACTTCAAATTGCCCGATAGAAGGAAATCCAGTGGAGTTCAATCACATGATCATAGAGTGGCCTCTATGATCATGTGATTGAACTCCACTGGCTTCTGATCACTAAAATGATAAAGATTTGTTTAACATCTAAGTCGTAGAAGTCATTTTACCTATGCGCTGTTTCATTCACAACTCAAAAAAGTCAGAGATAACGATGTATGAATTATCGCAGGCGGGTAATGCGATACTATAGGGTATATTATATGATTAGATAAAAAAAACACCCGGGTGAAGTCGCGAGCACAAGCTAGTGATTCAATAATGAAATTAACTATGAGATTTTTTTTGGGTTACCCGATGAAATAATATGTGGCTGTACTATCTCACTGCAAGAAGAAATACATTTAGAAAAAAATAACCCTAATTGAAAAGATTTTTGCAATTTACTACTATCTATTTCTAACGCTTAGCAGAACTGCTGATTTCTTCTCCCTTGCCTGTATAATAAAAAGAGACTTGAGACTTTCAACTTAGTTTCTAAAGTCGGGAACGCTTTAGTGACTGGTGAACCTTTCCATTACAGGGCCATCACAGCCGTCTGTACAAAACTAATAAAAATACCATTAAGTTAATGGAGAAAATACTAAGTAATTTGAATTAATGTAGGTACGGGCAAAGTAATAAAACAAAAGTTCCTGGTCGTGTTCTACTTTTCTACCATTTGAACTTGGATTTATTACTGTGGTAGAAAATGAGGTTTTTAAACGACTATATTATTGTTTGGTTTGATCTTTATCGAAAAAGTCGGGGCAGCCTGATTTGGCAACAGTCCGAAAAATACGGCTCAATAACGAAGATTGACATAATAACTTGTATAACTGTATTGAGCCGGCCATAAGTGATAAATTATATTGCAAAATATCACATATTGCGCAACGTTTTTGACCGTTTAGTGTTTACATTAAAAATTGCGCAATTTTTCAACAAGTAAGTTTGTATGAGCCAAATTGACATTTATTGCAGCATAAAGTTTTAAGTATTGCGCCCTTGCTCACGCCATAACATTGAAGCTTATAGGTCGACAATGTTATTGCCTAAAATATGGGCATCCATGTTAAATCTTTACTCAGTTTTAATCATAATTTGACAGTTAGACAAATTTATGCGGCCTAACTGTTTATACGTCGCCCCATTCCTTCCCGTGGTGTCGTAAAAGGCGACTAAAGGACTTACTAGCATGGGCAGCAGCGTCCTCTATGCATTTTACCACCATACTGCGATCGCCAACCCGCCTGCCAAGCGTGGCGATTATGGCAAAGCCCCCCAAATTGGGGGAGGCCAAAGTCCAGCAGTGGACGTCTTACGGCTGAAATGATGATGATGATGATGAACTGTTTATAGGCTGTTTTGGGGTGTGACCATACGGCCTACCCAAATGTCCTTTCTTTGGTAGTGTTTATTTGCACGAATACTAATAAATACATGCATTGACTGGACAGGTCTACTAAATCTGTATGGTTCATTCCTCAAAACACCATTTAAGATAACAACAGATAATAAATACGTGCAGTGACTGGACAGGTCTACTCAATCTGTATGGTTCATTCCTCAAAAGACCATTACAGATAACACCATATGGTTTTAACATGTTCTGACCAACTTTTATATCTGGATTTTAAAGGACACTGTGCCTCTGAGTTTGTTTCCACTTCTTTGAAGTTTAGAAAAAATGATTGACTTGAAATATTTTTTGTGCATGATTTCATCATAAATCACTTATCATTTTAATAAATGGATCGTTTGAGTGCAAGGGCTGATTTTACCATATTGCGTAACATAAATATTGCGCAAACTTATTGCAAGTGTATGGACCGCCAGAAGATATATTAATATGTCCCACGAGTGGTTATTGTTGAATCCTTGACAAATCACACGTGTTATTTCGTGTTCAGACGGCTTTCGGCCAAAAAAGCTGAGATATATTCGACACTATTCATAATAGTGACACAGAAATCCGGCGTCCATATGAAGGCTCATTTACACGAGGTGAGTTTCTTGCCCATTGAGAGGCATGAATATCCGTGCAAGTCACGTTGGCGAGATTTTCAAAGTGATTATATCGAACTCATATGCTTATACACAAGCAAGGAAAAAACTTGCCTATGTCAAATCAAATCAAATATTGTATTTCACATAAACCTACATGTACCGTGTGGTGCCGGACGGTACCGTGTGGTGCCGGACGTAAAGAATAACACCACCCCATTTCTTCCCGTGGCTGTCGTAAGAGGCGACTAAAGGACTTACTAGAGAATGGGCAGCAGCGTTCACTATGCATTTTACCCCCAAACTGCGATCGCCAAGCCGCCTGCCACCCGTGGCGATTATGGCAAATCCCCCCAAAAATGTACCGGTTAAATTGGCGGTGCATGGAGGAGGCTCATGTTCAGCTGTGGACTTCTTACGGCTGAAATGATGAAACCTACATGGCCACTTGTGAAACGTGAGAAGACGTGTGTGGTTCCGATTTGTTGATTTCAATGGAAAAGAGCCGGCAAGAAACTCCACGTTTACTCTTTTTTAACCGACTTCAAAAAGGAGGAGGTTCTCAATTCGGATGTTTATATGTTTTTTTTTTTTTATGTATGTTCGGCCATAACTCCGTCATATATAGACGGATTTCCAAAATTCTTTTTTTGTTCGAAAGGGGTTTATTCCGAAATGGTCCCATATAATTTTTATATTGATCTGATGATGAGCTCGGGAGACAGACACCGGAACTCTTTATAAAATGACAGCAAATCAACCGCGATTTCTGCTATCGCATAAATATGCATTGTTTGTTTGGAATTAGTGCAGGATGAATACCACAACTAAAAATTTAAAAATAAAAACTTTTTTACAAAAAAAAAAACAACCAACTTCCTTAAAAACACTCCAAAGTGAAAAATAACTTTAATTTCGGAAGTTGGTGGCAAAAAAACCATAAATACAGATCCTAAGACACCGACTTCCGAAATTAAAGTTATTTTTCACTTTGGAGTGTTTTTAAGGAAGTCGGTTGTTTTTTTTTGTAAAAAAGTTTTTTTGATTCGACAGATTTTCTAGAATACCTACTCAATGTGAGCCACACTGAGTAGGTATTCTAGAAAATCTGAAAACAAAAGGCTTCCAATTTTTAAAGACAAGACCATTCTCGCCTTGAATATGCAAGTATCGTTCGTTTATTTCATGATGTGCGTTTTGTTTGTGCAGAATAAACAATTTTTCTTTCTTTCTTTTTCTTTTTTATTGCTGTTATGTTTAGTTATATTTTCTACCCACTTTTGAAACCTGCTTATCCAAGCAAGAAAACTCTCCTCGTGTAAAGGAGCCTTATCGTTACGTAACAAAAATGTCCACGATACAGACTTTATGTAAAAATAAAGGAATCTTTTTACTATTTCATATCTTTTGTTTTTAGTGACAGTTGTGGCTGGGTAATAAATAGTGTAGCGTGTTTGAAGATATGTTTTAATAAAAGGTTCGCCGTTGTTTTCTTCGCTTGAGATAATTTTATTGCTTACTGGTGTAAAAAAATGGTTATGTCTCCAACTGCGTAGATATTGCACTTTTCTGTGAAACATCAGATTTTTTTGATAAGCGGCGTTAGGCGTCTTCACCACATGAACAACAGAACTGCAAAGTAAAATGTAATAAGATAATCTGAATCTTTATAACGGAACCTCTAATCATCGAGCATTATACGTAAAAAGGTTTTTATCCAAAAATCCCTATTCGTACTTTAACTCTTTCAGGCACAGTTTTTATTAATTTACTTTATAAATAAAACAAACGCGTATTTGGTTTTATTACTGTTTAATTATCACGAGAAAAAATATTTTTCCCAAATCCTACATAAGGCTTTTGAGGAATAAGGTGGTTAGTTTACTAACCACCATGACGGTAGGCATGAACAACAATTAAAACAAAGTATGAGAACGTTCGTATGAAATAAGTAACAAAAATATACATTATTATTTTTTAAGATAATCTAAAAAGCATGTTTTATCTTTGCGGATACAAAGAGGGACTTTACAAGTACTGCATTGCCATACAGTTCGTGCTGGATCTTTTTTAGTGCTGCATTTGGCGCATCTTCGTGAAGTAGTTCGCTCTGGCTGATGCATATTGTTCTCCATTCGCAATTCTATAGAAACTGTTGGCTTATGACGTTTTATCAAGATTGGCAATCGTGAAGACGATGCAGAGCTGTTGAGGGAACGTTTAATGCTTGAGTTGCGTTTTTTTTGCTAGAGCTGGTGCTAAGATTCCTTGATACACACTTCTGCGAAAGTCTTTTAGGTCTAATTTATCCGGGATGGTGATCTTTCTGGAGTTCTTTATATAGTAAAAAGGAGTTTACGACAGCGCAGTCCAAGAAATGGAAAAAAATGCGATGCCACCATTTATGAGAATTTCTGTCGATGGCATAAGTACTCTTTAGTTGGTCGAATTTGTCAACGTAATTCATACAACCATTGTACTGTATCACAGCTTCAGGGCAAGTTACTTCAGTCTTATCTCCATTACGTTCTCTACGAGTAACAGTACCTGTTTTCATCGGATCTATATAGTTAGTAAGTATATAAACTGATCTTTTGTCTTTCCACTTTACAAATGCAACATTCGTATCACTGACCTTGTAATCATGTTGTCCCCGTGCTAATTCTTTGTCTTCTTTCAATTTTGGTAATTGTTTACGATTGGAGTTGACAGTCCCGCATGCCAATATATTATCTTTTCGTAAATCAAATTGCAAAGAACAGCTATTGAAGTAGTTATCAAAGAACACTCTATGATTTTTAGATTTTAAGTTTGCGCAAAATTGACGAACAACCTTTGCACCCAAGTGAATTTGTACATTATTACCATCTTGTCCAGTGTATATTTCAAAATCACGCACACGCGGCATTCTGTAAATAAGTACACGAAACGAATAAAACAAAACCTACTACAGTCACGGTGGTTAGGGAACTAACCACCTTATTATTACGTTATTTATATTAATATAAAAAAGGAAGCCTATATTTTATATCAAAAATCAACTAATCCAATACTTAGTGATAGAATAATACAGAAATTATAATATAATAAACATTCTTACCATTGTTATTTAATTTTGAAATTCTCCGTTGTGAAAAACGCACTCCACAACTCTTTCAAATATTTGAATAAAACTAACCGACGCGCATTTGCATCAAAATATTTCAACACACAGTCAACAACAACTTGAAAAAGAACATGGTTCAGCACATTTGCGATAGATGACGTGAAAATTAATTTTAAACAGCTAAAAATAGGTGGTTAGAAAATTAACCACCAAACCTGAAAGAGTTAAGAGCGAGTCAGATCCTTTAAGAAGATTTTATGCCTCACCAGTCAAGTTAGGGGAAATTACGAGCATTATAGATGGAAATAGTCTATGTTACTTATAGTGAGTATGACGGCTTTTTTTTTTTTTTTTTGCATGGGAAATCATCAAATGACTTCTCCCGCTCTGGGCGGAGCGGGAGGGCGTGTCAGACTTTTACTGACTAAAACACACCCGTGTTCCTTCAGTTGCCCATGTGCCAGGGTCACGGTATCTCTTTAGAACAATCACGTGACCCCGGCAGGCATCGGTCCTAGCAGACCCCTTCAGTACTGCTGTCATCTCTTTGAGGCGCGCGTGGAACACTACGCGCCGTCGACCCGAGCTTGGTCCTTACCGGGCGGCGAGCTACCCATTGCTCGCCACCCGCAAGCTCGCGCCTACGGTGGCCGGGAGGAGTATGACGGCTTAGAATATTTTTTAGCAATGTTGATTCAGAATGGATTCCCGTACTTAAAATTGAAGTGACTATTTGTAATATCAAAATAACAGCTTTTTAATTCATATGAAAGTAGAAATTATATTAATAATAATAACCCTTTTTTAAATTAATGTCTGTATATGTGTTTGTTCTGGCTAATCTCTGGGTGGATCGATTGGACTTGCCCTGGCAGATAGCTGATGTTATAAGGAGTAATATAGGCCCCGGTAGCATGTTCCCGTAGGATAATTTCCGACATCTACGCGGGGGAAGCCGAGGACAGATGCAAGTATTTATTAATGACGGTATAAACAGAATTGTTTATATGTATGTATAGGTATACTATATACGTATTTTCCAGTTTGTCTGGTCTAATGGATTTCATTTAATTTACTTATTGATAAAACAATTCAAATTGTGTTTGAATAATATATATTATTATTATTTGCATAAATAAAAAAATACTTGGAAGGTGAACATAAGGTAGGATAACAAATTCGGACTCTGAGTATCTAATGAGATTTACGTATGTAATGTAAAAACTCCGGTAAGTAACATTCTTTGACCTGGAGTTCGCAACAAGGACCCTACCTAAAGCAATCACGCTGCAACCACTAGGCAGTTAGTTTAATAAAGTGATAAAATATGTTATTTTATTTATTCATTTTAGCCGAAAGATTTCTACACTTTTGTCCAGCAGTCCAAACCGTGCCACTTCGACCGAATGTGTGAGATAGATAAATAAATTGTGTATTTGGTGCACACAACAGACAACACAATATACAAAACACGATTAAATAATAATTTAACGTGATTACAAATTAGCTAAGTCGGTACAAAGCGCCAATATACAACAAGATAAAAAAGAAAGGAAGACAAAATAGTGATGACCTTTCACCTCCCGCAGATTTTTGCGGGTTTCACAAGGTCATTAGCAATCAATTATAATATGAATTTATTTAATGTCTGCTAAATAAATGTGTCAGTATTTCAAGCAATAAATCAAAATATTTCAATGTCAAGCAATAAATCTTATACTTGTAATCACTTCGTCTAAATTAAAAGCCAATATCATTAAAAGGTCGTCTTATGAATGTCTTAGTAAATTAATTTCAATATTGCTGTGCTGAAATATGTATACTGAAAAATACTATATTTTCTGAGAACTAGGTCTAAGACTCAAATTTTACAATTAAATACTTTTAGTTTAAATATAATTTCCACTTTTCTTTTTTTTGAAAATGTTATCTCCCCAACTCATCTGCCGACTGAAATTAAGATATCAAATAAATTAGCAATTATATTTTATATAAACGTCAAAAAAAAAAAGAAAATACGTGTATTAACATATAAAAAATTGGTAAGTCAGGGAAATTAATTCTTTATCAAATGAACTACAAAAGAATTCAATTTTTGTCGTATAATGAGAACTGTAATTTTTTTATGAATCGAATAGCTAGGGTGCTAGCTATTTTTATTATATTACGGAGCAAATTGACGTAGTATGTCAATAAAATAAAACAAAATCACGACGGTTCAAAACAACACTACAGTTAAAACCCCATTACAAACCCGCGACAAATTAACAAGTGAAAGAATTTTTCTCACACAAGTGGTACAAGAAGCCCGCTCAGTTACCCTTTGTGTAAGAGCTACGACATGACAGTGACAAGTAGACTCGACTTGATACCACACTACAGCGTTTTACTTGTCTCGCGGGCTGTTCGTGTAATATAGGGTTGGTTGTGTTTATATTTTGGTCAAATTATGAAGTAATGTCATGTTTTACGGTTCTGTGGACTAAAGTTATGTAGAAAGTTACGGTTTGGTCTTGTGATGACAAGGGTGAGATTTTGGGTTCGACTTTAAGATGAGTTATTTATTTTTACAGATAGAAAAGTTTTTGTTTTTCTTTTTTTTTAACTTTATTCGTTTTCAAGGATGCTTGGCGTTAAAAATAAATCTATTACGTTACGCAAAAAAATATATTTTTGGTATTGAATTCGACATTTCACTGTAATTAATTTAGTGTCAAGGCAGTAACAGTGGTTTACTAGACATGGTGCTGAAAAGAAATATAAAGTATTAACTGTCGTTTTAAAACTTATTGACCTGCTAATGATGGACATTCTTAAGATCGATGAACCTCTAAAACGTTATGCATTTCAAATGAAGTGTTTTTTTTGTGGGTGGGAAATCATCAAATGTCGTCTCCCGCTCTTGGGCGGAGCGGGAGGGCGTGTCAGACTTTTACTGACTAAGACCCACCCGTGTTCCTTCAGTTGCCCATGTGCCAGGCCAACGGTGTCTCTTTCGAACAAATCTCGCGACCTTGGCAGTCTCGCGACCCTGGCTGTTTGTAATGAAGTGCTGGAACTTTTAAATATTTGATACTTTTTATATGTGTCGAGAATTTTTCTACAGTTGGTCGAAGTAACTAAGCTAGCTAGGGCACCCCGCCTGAATGTGTAAGGTAAGGATAGGTTAGAACCTGTGACCAATTCTGCGACATCCATGTTACCCCAAATAGGTTTTTTTATAGGTTGACGAAAAGAGCCTCAATCATTACATTACAGTGTTCAATAATACATTTAAGAAATCCAACTGGGAATGATTTTGAGGTTCGGTTAAATACATGCTTAGAAAAATTCCTACAGTGCCAGGCACATCAACTAGTTTCAAAGTAGCTTCTCCACTTTTCATTAAGTGAAGAGTTGAAACACAGGAATAACACATCAAAGTTCGTATGTGGCAAGCAGTTGCACTTTACATTAACACCGTACCGCTTGGTGTTTGTTTAGTCCGTGCCTTACTTAAAGTCATTAACGTACGCGTTGTTTGACTTTAAAAGGACTAAAACCGTCGATTTTTAACTGTGGGAAAAGGTACTGAAAATACCAAGCTACCAACTAATTATATGACGCGTCAAAAGTATGCTAGAAGAAAACTCACGCAAAAATGATAATACTTTATTTTCAGTAGTCGGTGACTTTGGTTTATTTTGCCAAAGATTGTCTACAATATAATTAACTGTTAATTCCAATTAACAGTTAATTTTCATTTTGTAACTACAGATTTTTTGGAAGTTAGTTGTGTTTTTTCTATTTTATAATACTTTGTATTTTTCAAATCCTTGTGACCATTACTTTATGCATTTAAATTAATTCAATGTAATGTTTTGAAATAAGATTGAATTTTTGTTAGCTCAAAATGCAGTAGGTATGGCAAAATACATAATTTGTAAAAAAATACTTTACTAAATCAATTCAGTAGTCAATTATAAACTTTCAGGACTTGCGCTTAGTATATTAAAGTGTAGTAGCTCTATTGGTCGGTAAATAAGATGGTCATCGTATTTGACAGATCAAACGGTACTGTTATGACATGTAGGCTAGTGTTTGCCTTGGGGGTTTAATTAGGGTATTAGATGCATTGCCTAAGCTATCACTGTTGTTCTAGACAGGTTTGTGATAACAATATATCACTAACAGAACACGTTTTGAAAGGTTCAAACAATATGACTGTCGCAAAAGCAAATAGACTTGGTAAAAATTACTTTAAATACACGTCCGCCCAACCCTTCGGGGAAACAAGGCATGATGATATGTGTATAAAAAACTATTTTTCAACCGACGAAAAAAAACGGAGGAGGTTCTCAATTCGTCGCGTTTTTTTATTTATTTTATGATCACGCATAACTTTTTACATAGTAGTCCGATTGTAATAATTCTTTTATTGGAAAGAGTATACTCCGAAGGTGGTTCCATATAAATTTGGAAAATAAAATCGAACTCTAAGGGTTGGAAAACAGTGGATGATTGATTGTTCACTCATTGATTGTAATGTATAACCATGCATAACTTTATACAGAGTAGTCCGATTTTAATAATACTTATTTATTGGTTAGGGTATACTTTCCCTAGTATTATTAGTACATTAAAGCTACAATTTTTTTTTAAGTTTTGATAATATGTACCTACAAATTTGTACGGAACCCTCGGTGGGTGAGTCCGACTCGCACTTGTCCGGTTTTGTTTTTTTTTGTAACCTCTTGTTTGTGTACAGAATTTAATTTTCATACCTTCTTTCTTTTTCTTTCAACTTTAAATAAACGGTTTTATAAATAGCAATAAAAACTCTCAAGGAATATTAAAACAGTGTCTAAAAGTTTAAAAAAGGCACCTTATTAATTTATTGCACCTTTCGGATTGTAACTCCCATTTTCCAACCCTACACAAACTGTCCACCGACGCTATCAAAGAAAATCAACTGTATATAACGGCCGCTCTTTACTTACCCCTGGACTTGTAAACATGTACCTACGTCCTACGCCCTACGTCAAGACACAAAACAGATGGATACAGAAGTTCAACTCCATACTTCAAGTTCAAGCGAAAAAAAGAGCACGAACAAGAGCATATAATATGAAACGAAACAAAACGAATTCAAAATAAATATCTTTAGTACAAACCGAAACTTTCAAACCAACTATTGTATTTTTAAGTTTATAAGATTACGTAACAGTTGTTGATATAAAATTGACAGCTATGACATAAATTCGATTTGGTTTTGGTAGCTGGAACTTAAATTTAGACGGAAATTTAAATTTAATAATGGTTCGATTTCAAGATAATCCTTGTTTTGTAATACATAGACGCGTATGTAGGTAAACTGGAAACCATGGTGCAATATACGTCACCAGGTTTAGCATTAGAGATACGGGGGTCACGTGGGAGATTCTAGTCTACGTTTTAACCGCTGTGTTACTAGCGGTGTGTAAGAATAACTCCCCAACTATCTTTATTATCTGAGTGAATCCGATAAAACAATGAGGTTTTAATAAACAAGTTGCGGTGGTTCATGTTTATATTTAATTGTTTCGATGGATTATAAAATATAATGACAATTAAAATGCCATATACAAGGGAATGGTGACTGAATATGTTACCATAATTTACTCTTTTTTTGCAATAGTTGGTAACTCGATAGTGTCACTCCTGGAACGTGAAACCTTGTGTTTTATACCATGCCGTTAACTGCATATTCTGTCAAATTTATGCCAGTCTCAAATGTGCATACAAGTGAGTGAAGTAAGTCTATATGTGGTGCGTTTTCGCTTCGTTTAATTAGTTGATCTTCTGTACTTATCTGTGTTGCGGTCAAGGCTTACTGCTAAATATTTGTTCACTGCCGACTTGTTTTCGTACTAATACCTGTACGATGTAGAATTAGTAACGGCTGTTTGGTCAATGGCTGTTAAAAGGATGTGTGTGTGTGTGAGTAGATCCCTCGTAGGGTGAGTTATGAATTATGTATTTTGAAGTAAACTTCATAGTACCTATGCGAGTAGTAAGTTTTTTATAGCTTAGTTTTTTTGCGGTAAGGGAATTAGCGTTCCGTTCTGTGTGGTGCCTAACGTAAACAATAGCACCATTCCATTTTTCCCGTAAGTGTCGTAAAAGGCGATTAAGGTACTTACTGGAGAATGGACAGCAGCGTTCTATATGCATTTTACCACCATATTGCGATCGCCAATCCGCCTGCCAAGCGTGGCGTTTATGGCAAACTCTCCCAAATTAGGGGAGGCCTATTTCCAGCCGTGTATGTATTTCGGCTGAAATATTGAAAGGAATAAACTATGATACTTAGCAAGATAGTTTTAACTTTTTTAGTTTAAAATTAAAAACAAGTGAGTTTTCTCTTTTCATCAGTCTGTCTGTTTATAACGAGGTCCACTCAACTTTTGTTGATCTCAACCTATACATCATCATCTGCCTAGGCAATGCCTAGCCATTTCCCAACTTTGTTGAGGTCAGCTTCCAGTCTAACCAGCTCCAGCTACTAGTATTTTACATGGAGCAACTACTTATCTGACCTCCACGAACCAGATACTGGGTAATATGATACCCTTTGGTAAGACTGGTTGTTAGACTAGGTACCCGTAATGACTATACCTAAACCTACACTCCGACACCACACTGACTCAACGTACACCTGTCTGAGAAAAAGGGCATTTTGAAAATAGAACACTTAAAAAAGAAATTGAATCCCTAAGGACACCTCTAAACAGCTCCTTTTTAGACAGCCTGTCAACATAAGCCTACCCTCGTTACTGGCTGTTATAGTTTTCATAAATATTCTGTTTTCGTATTTTCATAAAATAGAATGTGTTCTATTTTGAAACTGTCCCACGTAGTTATTTTAAAGAAAATAAGAGAGAAAACATTCAAAACTAACAAAATAATGCAAACACAGAAAACTATACTAGAATTGGTAAAATATGAGGCAGTGTAGTCCCAAGAGTATCAGGGTAAAGATACTCTAAGGCGGCCCTTACACCTACAATAAGTTTGCATAATATTTATATTGCGCAATATGATTGCAGTCGTTCACTCAAACGATCCATTTTATTTACTCGATAACATTAACGTTACAGAAAGGCTACTAAGGGACTCATTGGAGAATGGGCAGCAGCGTTTTCTGAGCCTTTTACCACCATACTGCGTTTGCCAATCCGCCTGCCAAGCGTGACGATAATGGCAAACCCTCCGTTTTGTTGAGGCGTATGTCCAGCAGGTCCTTCTTTCAGCTGAAATATGATAACATTGACGGCCCATTAGCTTCAATATTTTTACGTAGCAAGATCTGCGTAATACTTATTCTACACAGTGCATTTAAAATATAGAGCAATAAAAATTAAATTCGCTCAAACTTTTGTTCAAACTTACACAGTCTTCTACAGTAAAAAAACAAATTAGCTAACAAAAATTTAACCACGTAAAAGTAAAGAAGATACCAATTAAAATACCCAACGCTTTTTTTCAATATTTTTCTACTTTAAGTCTAGTTTTCTATGGAAGCGTGTTTTTTAGTTTTTTAAACTATTTTAATTTCCTTCATTACTTTTAGACATACCCAAAATAAGGGTAAAGTACTGCTAGCTATAGTAATCTACCATGTAATAAGGGTTGAGCAAACAGGTCGACGGGGCTTTCAGCGTACCTGAAGGCAAGTTCCTGTTCCTGTCTAAATAGCTATCTACCTATTTATGTACGACGTTATGCCCGAACAGGGTGTGCCGAATTGCTAACCGAAGAGACAAAGGTATCTCAAATATTTTATGTGTCTACGTAGGTACCTACGTTAGCAAGGCTTGATGACCAAAATAAGTAACGAGTGTATCATGGTTCTATGTAAAGTATTTATAAGAAAAGTTACCACTAACTTATCAGTAGATATTTTAAAACAGAGGTTGCAACTAATCTCGCTATATAGGTCGCTACCTTACATCATAATTCTGAAACATCATTGCTTAAACTTGTGATAAAAATATTTTCCAAATAGTTTATCTTTAGGCACTATAATTTTATGGATTTACTATTGTTTGCTCAATGTCCTCTTTTTGTAAACGTTTTTATTAAATAAATCGTTATTGTTATTTGACAGTTGTATGAAATGGTTATATACGGAAAGTTGACCTAGGTTGTGTTGATACCTGATACCTGCCTTATAAACTGTAGACAAGGGAGTTTGATTGATTCAAACGAACTTTTATGTAACATCTTGCATTTATGTGTATACTCATGTTTTAGCAAAATAAATATCTTGTGTCTTGAATCACCATGCTTGTTCAAGACGGGATGACGGGATATTAGAATTAGATTTAGTTAGTATAAAGTTCAAGTTTCCTCACGATGTTTACTTCACCTGTCACATAAGTCTCAGATACATTCAGAAAGTATATATGACACGAAAAGTTCACTACAGTACTTGCTCGGTTTTGACAACACAACCATGCATGAAAGACACAGCCTGAATGACTGGGCCCTCACGACACATTGGTTGCCAATTTGCCAGAAAAAGTTTGTCCTTACTTCATTGTATCCCTTTTACGAAGATCTATATAAAAACTACTAGCTTCTGCTCGCGACTTAGTCGCAATTTTTTCTACCCTGACCCTTCCCGTCGCATCGAATTGCCTGCCAGTTTTCGTCCATTTTTCGTTGCTGCTCCTCTCTTTTTGATCTAAGCATGATGTTACATTTCTCAATAAATATTCTACCCAACACAAAAATAGTTTTTCAATTCGAACCAGTAGTTCCTGAGATTAGCGCTTTCAACCAAACAAACAAACAAACTCTTCAGCTTTATAATATTAGTTTAGATTAGTAGATATTATCAAATAAAATTGTGATGTTAATAATATCCCATTAAATGTTTATTAGGAAACGAATAGTCACTAAAAAACTTGCTCTTGCAGCAAAATAAAAGGGCTAATTAAACGACACCTTTTAGAGGTTAAATCAGTCCACTGCTAGGAATAAGTTGTGTAGGACACAACTTATTTTACTTATCGTGCGGAGGATTTTGTCCAATAAAAAATACTAGTAGACGCCCCAAAAATTCTTTTTACGGCATTATTTTAAAAAATACCTACATTACAGGTATATTTTACCCAATATTCACTATTGAGTACACTTTAATACTTCTCTAAGACACTATCCGTTTTACATAATTATTGTAAACTAGCTGTCTTACTCTTTATAACATCAGCGCTGCCACTGTCGTCAAAATCGGTCCAGCCGTGTTGGAGATTAGCCGGAACACATAGACAGCAAGATAAATATTACACCCAGTAACTGGGTTGTGCACGTCAGATAGGCAGTCGCTTCAATATAAAATTCTGGTATTCAGCTGTATCCCGTTAGACCAATATAGTTAGGAAAAAGGCTAAGAAGATTGATTGAATACATTTGTTTTAAACTTCAATTTAATAAAGACATTTCGATGTTTAGTCAGGTCGTAAAAACGTGCGAACTTGAGGCGGTTCGGTAGTGTGCACGGTGACATATCAAACGAGATGTTTCCAATATAAGCTGACTTCTCATTTTACGAAAAGCCTATGCAATGCGAGGTCAGCGTAAACTGGAAATATATAGCTTGATAAGTCGCCGTGTTTACAGTAATAAAGTAAACGTTACGACCGTAAACAGCATGACTTTATTGATATATTAATTTCTTTATGAAGTAATAAAGAATATTGTCAAGTAAATGGACGCCTGGATAGTTTCATGTTTTATGCTGAAACAACAATATTATGTAAAATGTGTAGTAACTTGAGCATCGAATAATTTCATTTGCGTGGGTCAAAAAAAGGATCTGATAACATAGTTATATGGATCGTTTTGTACATAGAATAAAAGCTTAATATAGCTGTTTTATACTTTGTATAAATAACGTTATATTATACGCTTGGAGATTTAATATAAAGTTTCCATGTCTTAGAACAGTGATGCTGAATTAGAGCATTATTAGTCCAGTGCCGGCCGCAACTTTCGGGTTCTAATTTGTGTAAATTATTTCATAACCACAGCTGTCAATACGGTGGAGGAACCATCGTGAGGAAACCGGCAAAATTTCGAAGACAGTGACATCTGACGACCCGAACTGAGCCTGCGTGGTGGTTTACGGTCATTCCCTCTCACGGAAAGAAGGCCTGTGTCTCAGTGTAAGTGGAAACATTATAGACTGACTATGTTTTGTATGTATGATTTTAATAATATTATACTCAAGTTGAAATTTATTTTGTAAACGTGTTTTCCTTAACGTTTATTTCTAAGTCAAGGCATATTAGTTTAATTAAAAAAAGTATTTTTTTTGCACATAATTTTACTTTCAACCTATAGTCTGGAAGTTAAAACATCTTCAAACATACCTACCAAGTTTAGTATTCTTTTGACAGCAAAAATCTGCCATTTTCTGTCCTCAAAACACCAATTCAGCACATTTTCACTTCGTACCAAGAATCATAAATGAGAAAATATTGTCTCAATACAAGCAAAGATGTCCTATAAATGCTAGATCGTAACACAAATCAGCAGAGCTCGTAATTTAGAAGCCTAGACGGTCTTAATATTTGGCTTGCTTACCGACACTATTTTCCCCTAATATAGGCCCAGGTCAAAGAATATTGTATTCTACGCACATTTTGCTTAGCCATCGCAATATAAAAAGTGGTCAAGAGCGTGTTGGATATTCGTTTTGGGTTTTGTAGATACAAGTAAACAGTATGTCGTAACTTGAATCTTTCTTTGTTGTTTATTAAGTTCGAAACTGAAGTTGAATTAATATTTGTAATATAAATAGTTGCAAATGATTGCATTTCATGATTGCATTTCAATCACACATTCACTGTGCACACTGGGTGGGAATAGTTATGGGTAAATTTTAGTTATGAGAAACTTAATTTTATTTTATTAAATAGTTATGTAGATACAATATACTAACATAAATCTTAAGTAATGTGTTACTAACACTTTTATGGTTTCTGTCCGAAACAAATAGTAATATTTATACATACAAAACGTATTAAACCGAAGAAAAAAGAAGCAGAAAGTAGAAGATTTTTTTTTTATTGCAAATTTTTTCAGCAAGTACATTTCCTGAAAATACATATTAATCTATACTAATATTATAAAGCTGAAGAGTTTGTTTGTTTGTTTGATTGAACGCGCAAATCTCAGGAACTACTTGTCCGAATTGAAAAATTCTTTTTGTGTTGTGTAGCCTATTTATCGAGAAAGGCTATAGGTTACATAACATCACGATACAACCAAGAAGAGCGGAGCATTAATGAAAAATATTGTACAAACGGGGAAAACCGGACGGATAGGTGATTCGACGCGACGGGAAGGGTCGGGGGGACAAGAAATTTAACGCGGAGGAAGTCGCGGGCAGAAGCTATTATAAAATAACTTTCACAATACTAACTAGTACACTAGAAGTTTTGACCCCCGACCCGCTGCGTCGCATCCCATCGATCAGCCGCGTAATTACTTTCGTTTCACTTAGCGTTCTCTGCGACTGTTTTTCTGTTTACACGGCTCCTAAATGTTGCAGAGCCATGTTAAATAGCGTCTAACCTTTCTCAAGAATTGGGCTACAAAATGCATTTTTTTTTTAATCCGACTCTTCGGCTCGGAGAATACCCCGTCAATAAAAACTCACAATCTTTACCTGTTTATAAATAGTGCACACCAATCAAATTTTGAAATTATTTTCAAGGTATGAATCGATAGCAATTCACACAGTCACGTTAGTTCACAATATATAAACGGATCAACACCATTTTTGTTAACCACGAAAGTAGGTCTGCGCACACCATTTGGCTACGGAATCCAAAAAACAGGGGTAAATATGACATGAGAGGATGATAAACTGCCTTGTATCATTCTCGCCTCAATGATTTCTGTATGAAACCCGCATGAACCCTCCACATGGCGTTAAAAGAACGTGACGCGTCACTTTTGAATAAAAAATTAGATGTCTCTTTAGAAGATCGCATTTAATATTAAATAATAACTGTTGGTACTTTTTGAGTTACTTTGAAAAAGTAGAGATGTGTTTTCATCAATCTTTTTTGCTGACTGTGTGGATAATATTTAGGTCTTAATTAACAATAAAAAATACGTGTAACCTATTTGAGATTCACAATCCCTGTGACTTACAATTTCTTTGTAGTCACCATCATCATCTCAACCGTAAGATGTCCACTGCTGGACATAAGTCTCCCCCAATTTAGCGAGTTTTGCCATAATCTTGCTCTACGCTCCACGCTTGGCAGGCGGGTTGGCGATCGCACTATGGTGGTCAAATGCATAAAAACGCTGCTACCCATTCTCTAATAAGTCTTCCTTGGTCGCATTTTTCGACACCCACGGAAGAAATGTGGCATATTTCTTTTAAATATAACAATTCAGTTGGTGAGTTGGTGATAACATTAAGAACTGGCTGCTGCCCGTGGCTTCACCTGCAAGGATCTTGGTATTTATCTTACGGGAAGACATTACCGTGATAAAACGAACCCTATGGTACCCCTTATAACAGCAGCCGACTGTCAGTGAAAGTCACTTCAAAATTAGTTCAACTGTCTGTGTTGAACCGAGTGTAGAGAAGCCAAGAGTGCAGCGCGTGAGTCTCAACGCATCGAAAGAATACAATGTTCAATTTTCAACTCTCGGCATTAAGCAGTCGTTGAAGTACCAGTGCAGGGAAAAGTCTACAGCGATTTTATCATGTCCGTGAGATTGTGGGCTAAGTAGCTAGAATCAGAAGTGTTTTAATAGCAGTCCGTACTGACATGATTAACTAACGCGTTAGTGACATGATTGTAATTATTACCTATTCCACAATATTATTATTTTCATTCTATTTTTTACTACCTACCTACCACTAACTCAATCTAACTAAATTTGACTTTCTGTGTGTTATTGTGTATTGTTTATAACTAATTATTTTTCTGACTTATTACAAGTTCCGTGATGGAATCAAAATTACTGGACATTAATCATTTGTAGTCATCTAATCTTCATGATAATTAATTTTCTTATTTATCCAAATTTTATTTCGATTTTATATTAATTCAATTACCTAAATTTTTTGCTGTGCCCTTACAGTGTCCATATTTTGTACTTAGCTTTAAACCCTTTGTTACAACTTTTTGACAATATGGAATGCAATACTCTTACAGCAGTCTACCCAAAAGTCCCCTGATAGTATCTATATAACAATGGCCGCAATGCTGCTCTTGTTTTATAACTTGTTATTTTTTTGGGAATAACTTCTCGCTGGTCAAACTATGAGATTGTCGGCTGCTTAACCGGACTTGCCTGTGGCTACCATAATAAATTAATGCCTCCAGCTAGGGCTTAAAAACTTAAGACTAGAGTACTCGCTAAGGACGCCCCCTGTGGCGTACGGAATTCGGCGTAGTGCATCGCTGGAAGAGGGCAACCAGGAACGAGTTGGACCGGAATGGGTTATTAACTAGTCAGTGAGTGGTTGAATGTATTCAGAGGTAATTTATTTCAAAGTCACAAGCAGAGATATAAAGAAAAATAACTAAGTACGCTTCGTGGAATATAATATTATTATAAATATGAAAGGTCTGCAAGATCGAGTGCAAGTGACATGTGACGAGATGGTTCGTCGCGTTCAAGTAATAATGTGAACCTGCTGACTTCAGTTAACTAAAAGTAAATAATAATGTTCAATAAAGTAGAATTTATTAAATAGGTATCATCTTTCTTAAATTTTTCGTTTCTTCTTTTATCTGATTTTTTTTAAATCTGTCTTTACATTCCCGTTGCTAAGACTTTCACCTTTTGTGGCTGTCACCGTTCTTTTAAGAAATTTTAATTTAAGGGACATTGTAGTGTAAACTGTTTCGACGAATTCAGTATCGGATTGTAGATACGTGAATAAACCAGTCTTACAAGTTTTCGTAGTTCTGTTTCATACAAAAGTGCAAGGCTACTGAGACACAGACCTCCTTTCTGTGGCAAGGAGTGGGCCATAATGCACCATGCGGGGCCAACGCGGGCTGGTAGACAACACATGAATCTATATTTTCTTTCTATGACCGTTTTGGGAGCAGCGGTGATGAAGTGCCTGTATGGGTTCGAACCTTTTAGCCAAAAACTCATAACTCGCAGCCGTTAAGGTACACAGTCAAAATGAACAGCTGATATATTTTTGCCGATGTCCCTTACTCTGTATTTTTATTAAAAGGTTAGTTTATTAATTTGGTGTATAAAAATAACTTACTATCAAACTCTCGATAAAATACCGAAATAAATCACTAAAAGATTTTCGGGAACATTAATCATAGCTGGCCAATCTTGAATAGCTGTAAGGCCCAAAAAAGTAACACCATATCAACCGCCCTATCCCTGAACCATGAGCTAAACTGCCCAAGTATTGGTAAGTATTTGGTCCGCACCATTTTCCCCTTAAGCCCCGCGTCCTTGGCAAAAAATATATCGCTTGCAAGATACGAGATAGGAAGGTACCGAGTTCTACCGTTTGGCAACAAAACGGTGTTCTGTTTTTTTGTACAAGGAATTGTTTGTTACTATACTATGCTTTGTACATTGTTTTAGTTCTAGGTTGGTTTGGATATTAAAAGACGTTTAGGAAAATTAACCTTAGTGGGAATATGATAATAGCAAGAAAATACATGAAAACTTTCATTGCCTGCTAGAAATTACAGAAAACAGAGAGGACAATACAAAAATGCTTACTTAAACAGGGAAAGAGCAGGCCCCTCCCTGCCTATTGGTTTATGTGAGAAAGAAAAGAGATAGAAAATACGTTTATTTGCGGTAAAATACGATGTAATGAAAAATAATAATAAACGCAAAAAATAACAATTTGGGGAAAAAAATTAAATGTAACAAAATCATGAAAGCAAAAAAACGGAACAGAAAAGCTTAAGAGGTGTCAAGGGACACCCGGATCGAACGAAGTTCCTTTCCAGGATTCATAAAAGTTATAATTTTTTAATTATTTATTATGTACAAAAAACCTGTATACACTCAACAAAAATATTCTCTCTCTCTCCCTATCTCCTTCTCTCTCCCTCTCTCTCTACCTCTATCTTCCTCTCTCTCCCTCTCCCTCCCACTCTCTCTCTCTCCCTCTCTACCCCATCCCCCTCTCCCTCTCCCCCTCTCCCCCAATCCCCCTCTCCCTCTCCCCCACCCCCCTCTCCCTCTCCCCCCATCCCCTTCTCCCTCTCCCCCCATCCCCTTCTCCCTCTCCCCCTCTTCCCCATCCCCCTCTACCTCTCCCCCTCTCCCCCTCACTCTCCCCCTCCCCTCTCTCTCCCCCTCTCCCCCTCCCACCTCTCCCCCTCTCTCCGTCTCTCCCTCTCTCCCTCTCTCCTTTTCTACTCACAACAAAAAAAACAACAACATACAAAATATATACGGTCGAATTGAGAAACCTCGTCCTTTTTTTGAAGTCGGTTAAAGCATGTCGTGACAACTTTTCGTAAGAATTTTTTCCGTCTAGCCCCCTTTCACAACGCGCGAGGAACTTCGTTCCAAAATGAAAAGTGAAAAAGAAAGTGTTCTTAATTTTTTAGAACAAATTCATCCAAAGTACACTATGCGTAACCAAATTGATTCTAGTCAATCAATGAGAGTAGATACGTTGCTGAGGACAAAATCAAAGCTACAAAAATGTACAACCACAACAATATCATCACCAAAATCAAGTTATTTCAAATTAATTCTAGCCTTGCTTATTCGATCCATCCTTGCTTTGTATTGCTGACACAAAACAGACAACCTGGCAGTGAAAATCATTCCAAGCTCATGAATATGCCACTAGCTTAAAATAAGCCGTCATGCAGTTGCAACTGCCTACAGTCGTATTTATAATTATATGGGCCTCGTCAAGCATTTAATTGTTGATGGAGTGTGTCCGGCCCCAATCAGCAAGAGAGCAGTTGATTGGTGCTTTAAGTCCGGACAAATTACTGAATGAAACATTACGTGACGTTTAAACGAGGGTTTTAAACGTGTTGGCCAGATTTTTACTCACTGCGGCTACTGGCCCAGTACTATGCATGCAATTTAATATAAAATAGAGAAAGTACTGTGCCTGTCTGCTATCTTTTGTAGGTTGTAGGTTGAACAAAATATGATTCGAAACCTTAACACGTATGTATTTACATAATTATAATCATCAAAACAACCCAAACCAAAAAAAATTAAAAAAAAAAAAATTCAAGCTGATGAACCAGTTTGGTTGAAATTTCACACACGGGTAAACCATGATCTGGGTTAGGACATAGATTTTTTTTTTTTCATCCAAATGAACAAAAGCTAGTGACCTAATGAGTAACAGCTTTTGAAAAGAACTGTTATTCAAGTAGATTGATAGTGTTACAAAAGCCAAACTTATTATTGAACTGGATATTATATTACCTGACATAACAACAAAATTAAGAAACACACCGACCATCTCATACCTTAAAAAAGTGTAACAAATGCTGGCTGGCTCCTTACAAAACCTTTGAGTTGTATAAATATTGTACTACAGCAATTCATAAAGGATTGTAAAAAAAAAAACGAATTCAATAACTTTGGGGCGAGACTATTGAAAGTAACCGGAGATAATCCGCCACTCTGGGTTGCTAAGAATGTTTGCAGAAAAGTTTAACATTTCAGATCTAAGGACTACGCTCAGGATTCAGATGCAGTGGTTGGTATTAATGACAGTATATCTTTGTGATCAGCAGGAGTCTACGGCAGGATTTTATAATCGTTACTTAGGAAGTGCTTTGACTTAGAATTTTTGCCGTCTTTATCCTGCACTTGTAGTTTGATAGTAATGTGACGGTAACAGAATAACGCTTAGCCAAGGTACGAGCCAAAGAAACGTTTGTAGATTTTGGCATAAGATATATTTGGCATATAGTAATAATAATAATAAACTAGGTATCTTCAGAACTTAATTTCCCAGAGGAAAAGATAAAGGTTTAGCAAAATTCATATTTATTTGGCTGGTTACAGTATAATATATCCATGTGTTTAGACCATTGCTACAAACAGTTCCAGAAAAATACCAGAAACTCTTTATTCTGGCCCAAGGATCGAATTCAAGTCTCTATGCTCATCAGTTGAAAAATTTTACTACTACTAAAGTAAATCAGTTGACAGATTATTACTGCAACATAATACACCAATGAACAATTCAAGCGAGATAGCCAAAATATTCCAATATTTCACACGCGCTCATACATTTCCGAATCAATTTTCTATTACCCTTTGATGGGCGATCAACATCAAACAATCTGAAACTCACACATTTCTGCCAGTTCGATGTTCTGCCGATCAGATAAACCGATTTCACGCATTCTCGGTCGGTAACGGTCGGCCGAAAATGTTGGAAATAAGGGTGACGTCATAATGCAGTGGTGGCTATTTGAAATATCGGGTGCTACTGTGAGTTAATGTTTTATTTCATTTTAATTTCTGGTTTCTTTTGTTAATTTAGTTTAAATGTGTCATTAAGTGACCCGCTCCTGCTTCGCACGTATTTTACGACTTGAACACATCGAGATTTCTTTATTAGACATACACAGAAATATAGATTATAAAAAATCAAAGTCAATAATTTACTTCAATTGAACGTCAATACTACAAGAAAATATGGTTATTTCTAATTGCCCCTTCCAAAAAAAATTACTTGATTTTTGTATAGTCGTTTTCTTTTATTCTGTTTATACCGGTATTTATTAGGTTGGGGAAAAAGTCTTTTCGCATTATAGTATGTATGAACTTGTAATAAAATCTCTTTGGCTATACTATTTGTATCTGGCTGGTTTTGGTAACATTGAAAGTTTAAATTTTAAAGAACATAATTCCAAATTCAAATTAGGAAAATGTGTGATTTTCATTTGTTTTTCGTACCGTCAAGATGAGTGAATCTAATTAAGAAATTCGATACATTTTAAAATTTTACTACAAAAAAGGTAAAAATGCAACGCAAGCCGCGAAAAAAATTTGCGATGTTTATGGACCTAGTGTAGTGTCTGTGAGAGTAGCACAAATTTGGTTTAAGCGTTTTCAATCCGGAAATTTTGATGTCAAAGATGCACGTCGCTCTGGTCGCCCTATTACGGATAAAATGGATGCCATTTTTGAAAAAGTGGAGCAAGATCGGCATACCAGTAGTTACGACGTAGCTGAAGAACTGGAAATTGACCACAAAACAGTTTTGGCGCATTTGAAAAAAACGGGTTACACAAAATAGCTCGACATTTGGGTACCTCACGAGCTCACTGAAAGAAACCTAATGAACCGTGTACTCATTTGTGATTCTTTATTACGACGTAATGAAACCGAACCATTTTTGAAGAAGCTGATAACTGGTGATGAAAAGTGGATCACGTATGACAAGAACGTGCGAAAAAGGTCGTGGTCAAAGGCCGGTCAGGCTTCACAGACTGTGGCGAAACCCGGGTTAACTCGCAACAAGGTGATGCTGTGTGTGTGGTGGGATTGGAAGGGCATTATTCATTATGAGCTGTTACCACCAGGCAGGACCATCGATTCTGAACTCTACTGCGAACAACTGATGAGATTAAAGGAAGAAGTTGAGAGAAAGCGGCCGGAATTAATCAACAGAAGGGGTGTGGTTTTTCATCATGATAACGCTAGACCTCACACATCTTTAGCCACCCAACAAAAATTAAGAGAGTTTGGCTGGGAGGTGTTAATGCATCCGCCGTATAGTCTTGACCTTGCACCTTCAGATTTCCACCTGTTTCGGTCTCTTCAGAATTCTTTAGGGAGTGTCAGGTTAACATCACGAGAGGACTGCCAAAACCACTTGTCGCGGTATTTTGACCAGAAGTCCCAAAATTTCTATAGCAATGGGATCATGTCCCTACCTACAAGATGGCAAAAAGTTATCGAACAAAATGGTACCTAAATACTTTAGTTAAATGTAAATAAACTTTATTAAAAAATGTTTTGAATTTTCTTAAAAAATGCGAAGAAACTTTTTCCCCAACCTATTACAATAAAAATAGTAGTTTTTTTTTATTAGAGCAATGTCTCAATATCTATCATTTAAATTTGAATATTAAAATATAGAAAATATGAAGTATATTTTCATAATTAACAAGTTTTAACAACTAAGTTTTAGAGGCCTCCTTTAACAGAAGGCTTTCTTTTTCCTATCTATTCTATTTATGTAAAGAACATACAAAGCTTTTTATAACTGAATAATAACTGAATTATGAGAAAACTTGTATAATAAACATAAGTAAAAAAATATAATAAAAAAAGTATGAATTAGGCAAAATCAATCCTAGAGTTCGAGTCTAGGAGTGATTATTATCTGCGATACCTCACCTTGATTATGTGTTGTATAAGTTCTAGGAAAACGTACTCCACCGCAGGAAAACGTACATTTTATACGATTTAGTACAATCTATTTTATAGCCACCTACATATATTTAGATACATTTTATCAGGATGGTAAAACAGTGTTTTATCTTGCCTATAATCTTTTTTATCCCAACGAATTTAAAGGGAGCTTTTCAAAACCATTCCATATAATTTCTTACCGTATAATACTAAGTAGATAATAGTTTACGACAATCTGACATCACCCTTAGTTAGGGTCTTTGAGGATTATCCTACTGAAGCTAAGATTTCTTTGAAGTAGTGAGCCCCCTTATGTGGTGACAATGATGTTGGAAAGATATGTGGAGCCAACGCTTAAGACTTTAGGGGAGCTAAAGGATAGTTCTTTAATACAATTTCTTTCATTAAGTTGAATTTCTTCTGCCCTGAATAAAAGTA
The DNA here is from genome assembly GCA_947507805.1 of Aporophyla nigra. Classification (NCBI taxonomy): domain Eukaryota; kingdom Metazoa; phylum Arthropoda; class Insecta; order Lepidoptera; family Noctuidae; genus Aporophyla; species Aporophyla nigra. Next base: position 21,193,163 of record OX382304.1, on the reverse strand, counting down.
ATCTTGATAGAAATCAATACATTTTTATTTACTGTTTCCTCGTTCCCGAAAATCAATCCCATTTATCATAGGCCTAGAGAGAGGCGGCGAGACGAGGCCACCAAGAGGACTGGTTAAAGGTTACGCTAGAAAAGAGTTTCTAGAAGGATTTAGGGATGGAATTTGTCTAGCAGCACGGTATCAAAAAAGAGAAAAATGTCGTTAACAAGTGATTACACAATGAGGGTTTTCTGAAATGACGTTCACCTGGTGGTAGCATTGCGTCAGGTCCGGGTTGTGACTGAATGATGAATGAATGAATGAAACATCAATATTTTAATTGTCGAAATGAGGGGTTTACATGAACTATTATGAAAACCGACATAGATTACATTGTTTAAATGATGGTAGCTTCGTTTTTATTTAACAGCCGATCAACACCTTTACCAGGCTAGATCAAAGAACATATCGATATCTCAAATGATCGAGTTGACAGTCGTCTGAATATTCTCTGATTACATTAGTGACACTCTTTCTCTCTTCTTCCGTTTCAAAATATACAGTATGTCAGTTTTACTACAAAAAGAGAATTCATTAAATAAAGGAACTCGCAGTACAACTGTCTTCACAACTATGCCTAATACACGGACTGTTATATATAAATAAGTAAGTATATAAATCACACTATGTAAATTACGTAACGCGGTCCCAACGGTTCTTACACTTGGCTTGTCGATATACCTTTGAAACTTAGTAATTAACTGTTGGTGAATACGTATTTAGTTATACGTAACCGAAACCCTGTTTGTTTGTTGGTAAACTATGTGTACCCTTAGCTTCCATAGCATGGACATAACATTATATGGAAACTAAAACAACTTTTTTCAATCACAAAAAATCATCTCCATTTAGTCCGTGCCACGGTAAACACGTTAAACCCGTTAAACCTTTGGTCCCGGGTGTCATTTATAGATCTTTGACAATCTTAACGGGTCGTCAATAGCCCATAGTCTGACAGCCAATCTAATCAAGGAATAGGAATATTGTATTAGGTCAGATAGGTAGTTGGTCCATGCAAAACACTAGTATTCAGCTGCTGATGAGACTGAAAGATAACCTCATATTAATTGAAAAATGGCTAGATGGGTTTCAAAGATTTTTTTATCAGTGAAAGTGACACAGTCACAGCACTCACAGCAAAAAGGTTTATTTATAAATATCATAATAATTTATAACTATAATAAGCCAATGGCTTGATAAAAGAGCCTATAACCAATACTTGAAGAGGCTCGTTGGGCAGCTCGACCTGATCGAGGTTTGATTCAGAAAGTGTTATTTCTGAACATGGCTCGCATTGTTAAGAGGTTCCTCACTCTGGAGCCCTGACCGCCGCCGGTAGCTGGACCTTGTACCGGTGAGCTACAATTTTTTTGAAATAATTTAATTCAATCTAATATTTAAAAATTATCAAGTCAGAAACGTTAGTGTAGCCGTAACCCTTGTTCTATCTGCCAGGGTCGTGAGATTGTTCAAACGAGATACCGTGGCCCTGGTATATAGGTAACTGAAGGAACACGGGTGGGTTTTAACCAGCAAAAGTCTGACACGCCCTTCCGCTCCGCCCAGAGCGGGGGAATTCATTTGATGATTTCCCATTTTAAAAAAAACCCTTGTACTATAATATATGAGCCAAACTCACTCAAGCCAGACTTTCAATATAAAAGGAGTATGATAAAAACGTGATAGATAGGTTCTGTTTCGTGTCTTGCATGTTGTATTCGTCCATTTTGTTTTCTCACAAGTCGTACACCTGAAACAAGCTTACGCAGGCTGTTATAGCTGATCCTAGCTAGATACAATAAACGTGCTAATACATAGTCACAAAAACACACGAAAATGCCGAATCTGCACATTAAGAAAGAAACATAATAAATAATTATGATAAACGTAGGTAAGTAGATTTATCACCCTCTTTTCCTTAAGGGGTAGCTAAGTAACTTTGAATGTAAGAAACATGCGTCCGTATTAAACTTTAAGGGGTAGGAAGAACAGTGAATAGTGTTTCGTTGGTAGGTATTTGGTTCGCTTTGCTGAATCTAAGACAGTGCGAAGTGCGTATTTGGGGGACCCATTTTGGGATTAAAAGGCGGTGGATAGGTATATTGTGTCTATGCACGTAATATGTTGAGTTGTGGGCACATCGTTCTAGTGAGGGGTTCATTCTTATAAAATTTAATGGCAATTAGCATTACTTATTGCACCACAAAATAAATGAGAGATGAGTTATCATCTCTCATTCATAAAATGAAGGAATAGCAGTGAATGGTGTTTCGGTGATATTTGATTAGTTTTGCTGAATCTTGGGCAGATGCGACATGCGTATTTGGAGGACCCCAGAGGCCCATTTAGAGGACCCAATTGGAATTCAAAGGCGATGATAGTTAGTTTATATGTCTATGTTGGTTAATTGAATTGTAGGCACATCATTCTAATGAGGAGTAAGAGACATAGATGTAAGTGGCAAAACTTGTTTCACTCCATTTTATGCACGTGTTGGATTGTTGTATAAAAAAGGTGTTCCCAGTGCAGTCGAGTACATTTCAGATATCTTATATAATTTCACGTTACATGGCAGGTGCTTTACTTTCGGCAACACGTTTTATAGTCCACGGGGCTCCATAGACTATAAAATTAGTTGACATTGTCTTTTCCCAAATATGTTGGATTCACGGTTTTAAAAGCCAATTATTTGTAAAAGAAGAGCCGGCAAGAAACTGCACAGTTAGGCGTGGGAAGTTCCTTGCCAGCTCGACTCCATAGGAAACGACCAATTGGAGTACAACGGCACCTATGTTTCACAAATAAATGATTCTGATTCTGATTCTGAAAAAAAAAAAAACCTAGTTTCTCACGTTTCACAAGAGCCCTTGTACGTTTATGTGAAATAATTTAATTTAATTTTTATTGTACAAGCAGTGACTGGCTTTATGATTACCACTTACTGGGTAACCCAATAACTAGGTTATGAAAGTCACGAAAGACACTTCTTGGTATGAAATCTCAATAAAAAAAAATTATAGGCATAGATTTTGACATTACATAAAGCCCTAAATGTGGAGGCAAAGCAAAAGACGAACCTATATTTTAGTTTCAATAAAACGAAATAGAGACATTCAGTACAGTCATGCATAAACTATCTGTATTCAAATTCCCGGGATATACAAGACGAATAACATTTAGTACAGAGTGTAGCTGTTTTATCAATAGGTAAAATAAAAGGCTTTTTATTGTTAGGGTTCGGTTCGTCGGTAAGCGTGGATATATTTACAATTTTATTGTCTTCCTACTAACACTCTGATTGCAAATAATTTTGGAGGATATGACACATTCTTTCGTTCTTCCTTCATTCATAATTAAATTGTGGTGGCCCCATTTCACTAGTTGTAAAAGGTGTACAGAAAGTAAAACACCTGCCCTTGACTCAGGCAGGCGTTTTACTCTGTGCGAAGAAGAACATCAAATAATGTCAAAAATCACATCAAAATCACTGGTGTCTATTGTGTAGTTGAGAATAACAAAGTGGTCGCAAAAAAATGGACAAATAGTGACTTTGCTTTATACTACTTACATAACACAGCCCGACGTGACTCTTGCTCCTTGAATGAGAGTAGTAATTCCCCGTAGATTTTGGGTCACTGAATTCAAATTCGGCCTCGGAATTGCTCCATCACATCACATTTTTAGATACCCTAACCTAAAAGTGCAAAAAAAAAACCGGCCAAGTGCGAGTCGGACTCGCGCACCGAGGGTTCCGTACAAATCTGCAGGTATTCACGATTTATGCATAAGGTTTATGTTTATGAAATTAAATGTTTTTATTTTATTTTTGAGTTGACTGAGTGAAAGGTAAATTATGGTTTACGATTTATGACGTATTAAAAAAAAACTGCGTACTAGATCTCGTTCAAACCAATTTTCGGTGGAAGTTTACATGGTAATGTAAATCATATATTTTTTTTAGTTTTATCATTTTCTTATTTTAGAAGTTACGGGGGGGGACACACATTTTCCCACTTTGGAAGTGTCTCTCGCGCAAACTATTCAGTTTCGAAAAAAATGAAATTAGAAACTTCAATATCATTTTTGAAGACCTATATACCCCACACGTATGGGTTTGATGAAAAATTTTTTTTTGAGTTTCAGTTCTATGTATGGGGAACCCCAAATATTATTGTTTTTTTTTCTATTTTTGTGTAAAAATCTTAATACGGTTTACAGAATACATCTACTTACCAAGTTTCAACAGCATAGCTCTTAAAGTTTCGGAAAAAAGTGGCTGGGACATACTCGGACAGACAGACAGACAGACATGACGCATCTATAAGGGTTCCGTTTTTTGCCATTTGGCAACGGAACCCTAAAAACACGATTTTAGCGTGTTTTCACGGTTATGTAGCATCGCGACAAATTTAGCTATCGAAAAAATCCACAGAATTCTTTAAAGTTTAAGCATTGTTAAAATGTCAAATTTTTATATACATGAATTGTATGAAAAATTGTATATCGAATGTATATAAAAATTTTCAAAATCAAATTTCTCGATAATGAAAAAAGATATTCACGCAAACTCAACGCCATTTTGAAGAACAATGCTTATACTTTAAAGCACTGTGTGTATTTTGTTATTTTCGATAGCTTAATTTGCCGCGATGCTACATAACCGTGAAAACACGCCAAAATCGTGTTTTTTGCACTTGTACGTTTATGTGAAATAATTTAATTTAATTTTTATTGTACAAGCAGTGACTGGCTTTATGATTACCACTTACTGGGTAACCCAATAACTAGGTTATGAAAGTCACGAAAGACACTTCTTGGTATGAAATCTCAATAAAAAAAAATTATAGGCATAGATTTTGACATTACATAAAGCCCTAAATGTGGAGGCAAAGCAAAAGACGAACCTATATTTTAGTTTCAATAAAACGAAATAGAGACATTCAGTACAGTCATGCATAAACTATCTGTATTCAAATTCCCGGGATATACAAGACGAATAACATTTAGTACAGAGTGTAGCTGTTTTATCAATAGGTAAAATAAAAGGCTTTTTATTGTTAGGGTTCGGTTCGTCGGTAAGCGTGGATATATTTACAATTTTATTGTCTTCCTACTAACACTCTGATTGCAAATAATTTTGGAGGATATGACACATTCTTTCGTTCTTCCTTCATTCATAATTAAATTGTGGTGGCCCCATTTCACTAGTTGTAAAAGGTGTACAGAAAGTAAAACACCTGCCCTTGACTCAGGCAGGCGTTTTACTCTGTGCGAAGAAGAACATCAAATAATGTCAAAAATCACATCAAAATCACTGGTGTCTATTGTGTAGTTGAGAATAACAAAGTGGTCGCAAAAAAATGGACAAATAGTGACTTTGCTTTATACTACTTACATAACACAGCCCGACGTGACTCTTGCTCCTTGAATGAGAGTAGTAATTCCCCGTAGATTTTGGGTCACTGAATTCAAATTCGGCCTCGGAATTGCTCCATCACATCACATATTTTTAGATACCCTAACCTAAAAGTGCAAAAAAAAAACCGGCCAAGTGCGAGTCGGACTCGCGCACCGAGGGTTCCGTACAAATCTGCAGGTATTCACGATTTATGCATAAGGTTTATGTTTATGAAATTAAATGTTTTTATTTTATTTTTGAGTTGACTGAGTGAAAGGTAAATTATGGTTTACGATTTATGACGTATTAAAAAAAAACTGCGTACTAGATCTCGTTCAAACCAATTTTCGGTGGAAGTTTACATGGTAATGTAAATCATATATTTTTTTTAGTTTTATCATTTTCTTATTTTAGAAGTTACGGGGGGGGACACACATTTTCCCACTTTGGAAGTGTCTCTCGCGCAAACTATTCAGTTTCGAAAAAAATGAAATTAGAAACTTCAATATCATTTTTGAAGACCTATATACCCCACACGTATGGGTTTGATGAAAAATTTTTTTTTGAGTTTCAGTTCTATGTATGGGGAACCCCAAATATTATTGTTTTTTTTTCTATTTTTGTGTAAAAATCTTAATACGGTTTACAGAATACATCTACTTACCAAGTTTCAACAGCATAGCTCTTAAAGTTTCGGAAAAAAGTGGCTGGGACATACTCGGACAGACAGACAGACAGACATGACGCATCTATAAGGGTTCCGTTTTTTGCCATTTGGCAACGGAACCCTAAAAACACGATTTTAGCGTGTTTTCACGGTTATGTAGCATCGCGACAAATTTAGCTATCGAAAAAATCCACAGAATTCTTTAAAGTTTAAGCATTGTTAAAATGTAAAATTTTTATATACATGAATTGTATGAAAAATTGTATATCGAATGTATATAAAAATTTTCAAAATCAAATTTCTCGATAATGAAAAAAGATATTCACGCAAACTCAACGCCATTTTGAAGAACAATGCTTATACTTTAAAGCACTGTGTGTATTTTGTTATTTTCGATAGCTTAATTTGCCGCGATGCTACATAACCGTGAAAACACGCCAAAATCGTGTTTTTTGCACTTTTAGGTTAGGATATCTAAAAAATATGATGTGATGGAGCAATTCCCAGGCCGAATTTGAATTCAGTGACCGAAAATCTACGGGGAATGACTACTATCATTCAAGGAGCAAGAGTCACGTCGGGCTTTGTAATTCATACATGAGTCTGAACCTGCTAGTGTAATTTTACAACTTGGCATTAAGAAACATATTTACTTATTAATCTATATAATTGGTTATGTAGATATGTTTGATGTTTAATAAACCATTTAATTGGCTTCGTAAGTAACTTCGCTAAAGTTACGTAATAACGTAAATTTTCTAATTTACGATTTTCCTTGCTGTGACTGAAATGTAAATAATTTATTTGTATTTACTTTTAAATATCTTCTATTTGAAAATAAATAATATTCATTTTCCTCAATATAACATCTGAAATTAATTCAATTATTTAACTAAACAACCTGTGATCTATTTACTTATACCCAACTTTAACTAGAAACCACCTACCTACATTGCCTGGTTTCGGACAAATATTGTTCTAGTCTAATAGTAATTTAGCATTTAAGTTTCAAAATGAAGTAAGGCGGAGTACGGGCGAAAGCCACGTACAAACAGACAAAATTACAGTAATGAATGGGTTACCGGTTTGGTTTCTAATAAACTTAGAATATAATATTCCAATTCTATTCATTGTTAGTGAAGAACTAAAGATCTTGTTACCCTCTGGGCAGCGGAGAATATCCTTTACACGTTCATATGAAACAAATTTCTTGTTACAAGATATATTAGGGAACAATGGGAAGTAAATACAGTATTCTAATATTTTGTATTTCACAATCATAAGACCTCAGAGACTTTTGAGAGTTTAAATGAATGAAGTTATCTATACACCGTGACATTATATATACAGGGTGTCCAAGAACCTGGCGTCCAACTGGATTCCCACGATGCCCCAAGTTCTAACAGTACTCAGAAAAATATTTTAAAAAATCCACCCCATGTACTTACAGAATTATACTGATTTAAAAAAAAAAGGGGAAATGAGCACCCTGTGACATACTTTTGAATGCTGTGACTGCTAATGCTGATAATTTCGATATTTCTTGGAGGTTTTGTAATCTAGGGTATTGCTGTGTCTAAATAGAATGTAAAAATAATGTACTTATTGTACCATTTTAAAATAAAATATTATTTTAACTAAAGGTGATATGGAAAACTATTGAATTTCGCAACTTTGACCGACTGTAGTGTAAAAAAAATGTACCAAAATAGTATGGCAAGTGACGTCAAATTTTGACGCGTTTATTCCTCTTTTTAAAAAGGTATAATACTTACACATTAATTTGAAAAAAAAAATTTTGATAATATTTTTACTCAACAACCCAATTTTTACGAAGTGCCTACCTACTAACGGTAACTGTCGGACCCTTTCTTATCTTAGAAACTGTTATGTTACTACTATTATTTACTTCGGTTCCAAGAGTGAGCAAGAAGGAAATACACACAGGTAGATGGGTTCCCAGTAGAATAAAAGCAAAGAATGTTAGTTTAAAGATATTTTATTACAATAAATGTTCAAAATGTTGACCACCCGCGGCAATACAAGCTCTCACTCTCCTTAAAAAGGACCGCTTTATGTTTCGCGAGTAACTTTTTTGACGTATCACCTGCACTGCTTGTGTTATCTTCTCACGAAGGTCAGCGATGTCATTAATGGGCTTCGCATAAACGAGCTCCTTCATAGTTCCCCAGAAAAAAAAATCCAGCGGATTTAAGTCAGGTGAGCGGGCTGGCCACGGGATTGTTCCTGATCGCCCAATCCACCTGTTCGGGTATTGCTCGTCCAAAAACTCTCTAACGGATACGCGAAAATGTGCTGGACAGCCGTCGTGTTGGAACCACATATCTGGTGGGGTCTCTTCTAGTAAGTTTGGCAAATCATTTTGAAGAAAATTTAAATATGATTCGCCAGTCAAATTCTCGGGCATCTCAAATGGACCAATAATATTCCCACAGAGAATACCGGTCCACATGTTCACTTTGAACCGGTACTGGGATCTATCTTCTCGCATCAAGTGCGGATTTTCCACATGCCACTCGTGCAAGTTGTGTAGGTTCATGTAGCCATCCTTCTTAAATGTTGATTCATCTGACCACAAAATTTTGTCGATAAAGTTTTCGTCTTCTCGATGTTTTTGCAGGATTGTTTCACAAAACGCGACTCGGCTCGGATAGTCTCGAGGTAAAAGACTTTGCACTCGCTGTACGTGGTACGGATGATATTCTTCTTTTTGGAGAATACTGTGTGCTGTGCTCTTCGCTATCCCCGTATCAGCTTCTATTCCTCGCACAGAGATGCTTGGATTTGCCGACACCGCCTCTAAAACTTCATCGCGTATGAAGTCATTTACGGGTCGTCCTTCACCAGCTACTTGATTGGGGAACCGCCCGTCACATAGTGATCTGTGCACATTAATGAAAATTCGATGGTCGGGATATCGCGTAGCCCTCGGATACCTTTCTCTGTAAAGTCTCGCTGCAGCTCGTCCATTACCTCTACATTCTCCATAAATGTAGTGCATATTTGCGTATTCTTGCGGAGTGTAGGTCGCCATGGTAGCACACACAAAACACAAACTGTCCAAACACAGGCAAAGGTCGTCGTAAAGAGTTCGTTTCAAAGTCCAGAGCACAAAGAGTAATCGAGTCCAATAAACAAAGCTTTAAATCGTAGTACGTGATCAATGGTAACAATAAGAGAGAGGTGCGTAGTAACGGCAGGAGGCAGTGACGCGTACTGACCGTACTGTTATCCTAAATAGCACGATCCCAGATAGCGTCACTATCTATCTCACTCGCACCTCTAACCTTTTTCTCCCTCACTCTTACCTGAATAATGGGGTACCATAAAGAAGAACCAGCAAATCGCAAAGATAGTTTCTGTCTTGCTCCCTCCTGTTGTAATAACGAATCACTATGGTGAGATGCATGCACATACCGTCCCTTACGGTCTAACCTGTTTTTTGAGAGGCCTGTTGTTATTTTTATGAGCATACAATAGTAATTCTTTAGAGGTTAGATTCAATTCGTCGTAAATTTTTCTTTCTAAGAATTCTGTAAGACATCGTAAAAATTGGGTTGTTGAGTAAAAATATTATCAAAATTTTTTTTTTTCAAATTAATGTGTAAGTATTATACCTTTTTAAAAAGAGGAATAAACGCGTCAAAATTTGACGTCACTTGCCATACTATTTTGGTACATTTTTTTTACACTACAGTCGGTCAAAGTTGCGAAATTCAATAGTTTTCCATATCACCTTTAGTTAAAATAATATTTTATTTTAAAATGGTACAATAAGTACTTTATTTTTACATTCTATTTAGACACAGCAATACCCTAGATTACAAAACCTCCAAGAAATATCGAAATTATCAGCATTAGCAGTCACAGCATTCAAAAGTATGTCACAGGGTGCTCATTTCCCCTTTTTTTTTGAAATCAGTATAATTCTGTAAGTACATGGGGTGGATTTTTTAAAATATTTTTCTGAGTACTGTTAGAACTTGGGGCATCGTGGGAATCCAGTTGGACGCCAGGTTCTTGGACACCCTGTATATATATATATACAGTCGTCTTACAAAGGTTGTCCACTCAATTTATCCGACATAATATACCTCTAGGCGTGATTAATACTTCCTACTGACAGTTTATATGGGTAGTTCATACATTTTTTTTTAATGCTTTTGTTAATTTTTTTTTATTTTCTTTTAATTTTATTTATTGTGTATATGTATCATTTGCATCACTGTATATGTAAGCGGGCACGCCCTTTATGCCTGGAGGCTTTATTAAGGTTATAAGCTCTGTTTACGATTTTGTTTTATTATTTATTTCAGCTTGAGTTTAGTTTTCAATGTTTTGTTGGTATATTGGCGTGAGCTAGCTGACATATGGCGAATAATGTATGTTTTGTTTTATAATATTAATAACTTACACAATATTGTATAGAATCAAGTTCTTCTAACTTAACAGACAGCTGTGCTGCTGGGGAGTTTGTTCCGCTACTTCTTCTTTCCAGCTAAAGCACTAGGAAGTGTCGAAGGGCGGGCGTTTTGGGGGGACTGACTTAAGTAACTTTGACGTTCAAAAAGTGCTGACTCTCAGCCTAGTTTGAATAAATGACTTTTGATTTTTGATTTTCATTAAAAAATTGTTACCAATTAAGAACATACGAAGAAATATAAATAATGCATTAGAATTATGAAACATCCTGTTAATAATGTTTACGTATCATATGGTAGAGAACATACATACCTACCCAGCGCACGAGTCGACTAGATCATTCCATCTTCATTTTCTATGACACAAAATATCGAATAAACTACGTCATGCGTCATCATAATGAATAATATTGTTATTTTTTAGTTATTGAAATGTTGTTTTATTTTTTATGGATGTGATTAGTCATTGGATACATGAAGTGGGCTGCCGTTGTAAGACAATTAAAATGTCACGGTGTATATCAAGCAATTTACCCAGTCTTTTCCAAACTTTGTTCAGGTCAGCTTCCAGTCTACCTGGATTCAATAGAATACCAGAATTTAACATGAAGCAACTGCCTAGGTACTGGGTAACCAGATACTCCGTGGCTGGACTGGTTGTCAGATTTTCGGGCTTGTAACTACTAGTAACGATTGTCAAAGATCTACCAAATGATAGCTAGGACCTTTCCAAGACTTGAAGGGGTTTCGATACGTAATGCATGGTCACCCATTCATAAATTGACCCAGGCAAGCATAATTTTAACTTCGATCGTCCCGTGTAGCTGTGTTCATGTCTATCTATGTGACTCGTTGTTCTTCAAAACTACGCAATGGATTCTGGTGCGATTTGCACCGTCATTTCAATAATTTATTTCGGAAGGCTTCAATTTATGAACTATAAAATTATTATGAAAAGTAAATGTCCTTTCTTAAAATAATGACAAAGCTGTTACTTTTCTTTTATCAAGGTGACCTCTATAAGTAAGGCTGGAAACCTGGTATAGTTTGGTGATAGAACGAAGTTGGTCTACAATGGATTCTTAATACACAATCCATTGTAGACCGTATTATTTCTTATATTTCTATGTCACAAAACCCTTGTCGTCCCAATCTTTGTTCCGAAATTATCTGTGCCATATTTTCCGATTCACCGCCAAATGCAAGTATCATTCTCATGCAAAATCTTCCTATAGTAATACTCCTTGCCGCTCGCTCTCAGTTCGACCAATTTCCTTGCAATAAAAATCCTATTCTTATAGAAAGAAATATTTTTCTCAATAATAAAACGGAGTAATACTAAAAAAGATATTCCGTTATCATAAACCAAGCAGTGGGGGTACTTACCTATCCATTTACACGACCATTATACAGAGACATATGTTACAAGTTACAGTCGTGAACTTAAGAAAAGGATGTAGAGTCCAAGTTACACTGGTTTCGGTTTTTGGTTCTCTCTAAGAAACCACATATTTTACTACGGTAATTACTCCCTATCCTTCCAGAAAAGGCCAATGGCTATTTGGTGGAATCTGGGTAAGCTATGTTTCGTAAAGTTATTGACCATACAGGTAATACTAAATATGAATAGGCTTAAATATGCTATGTTTCTCGGGGAAATATCAAACGATAGACGTTTTTCTTGCAAGCAGGAAGGTGTTGAATAGTACTGCCATGTCTATGAACAATTGGACGTAGTTAAGCGAAAAGGAAAAAATTAAACCGCCGAAAAAACATAAAAGCAAAAAATAATAAACCTTAAAATTATGAGTCGGCGCTTTGAGTGATCTTTGTTCATTGACTTTTCAGCGCCGACTCAAAATTTTAAGGTTTATTATTTTTTGCTTTTCTGTTTTTTCGGCGGTTTAATTTTTTGTTAAAAGTTTTTATTTTGTAATTTTTTGTGGCTTTAATGTACCAATAATACTTGGCAAGGTATACCCTATCCAATGAAAAAAGAATTATTAAAATCGGACTACTCTGTACAAAGTTATGCGTGGTTATACATTACAATCAATGAGTGAACAATCAATCATCCCCTATTTTCCGATCCTTAGGGTTTGATTTTGTTTTCCAAATTTATATGGGACCACCCTCGGAGTATACCCTTTCCATTAAAAAAAGAATTATTACAATCGGACTACTACGTAAAAAGTTATGCGTGGTCATACATTAAAAAAATATTTATATATACGCGTCGAATTGATAACCTCCTCCGTTTTTTTTCGCCGGTTAAAAACTTTTTAAAAATTGACGTTTGACGTTCAAAAGGTCAATTTCCTTTTTTTTATTGTGTCAGTGGAATATTAACACGTTTTGTTTTTATGAGTAAAGGTATTAACATATTCTCTTAGAAATACTAGTTAAGAACCAGTAATTTGATTTGTTTATCCTGAAACAAAAAAATAAGATGTGCCATACCATTGGTCCTAAGCTTTACGTTAACAAAAAATATAGCTATTTTTAGCCAGATCGTTTTCACTAACCCGTAGTATGTATAAATTGGATCAATTTGGTGCACTTAACTCATTTTTGACTAAGTTGTGGATTGGATCCTTTTTGCTTAACTACGTCCAGTTGTATACTGTAATTAAGAAGTTTTACCAATTGATTAGCACATAGTACGTTGTATGAAATCAAAGCTAAGAAAAAACTGAATATAGTTTCAAATGTATAATATTTGCAAAGGTGAAGATATTTTCTTGTTACAACTGAGGGGCAATTTCCCGTAATTTTAAGATCGTTCACAGTCTGATTTTAGATGTTATCTGTCAAAAGTCTTCTTTCTAAATTTTCACAAGTTTTTGACAGTTATTCTCCCTGAGATTATGTCCTGTGACTAGACTGAACGTTTTTAATCACTTTATTTGCACCTTAAAAATTCATTCAAGGATGAACCCAGTCAAATTCTAGCCGATTCATCTTCCTATCCCTACATTTACGGTCGCTTCAAAATTTAATTCACTAAATTGCCTCTTAGGTGATACATTGTAAGGTATCTAAATGTTTACATTTTCGAGTATGTCTGAGTAGGAGACAATGTAAGCTGTTAGGTTTAGGTACCTGCCTATCTAGTTTGCAAAGGACTTGGACAAACCCTATTATGTTTGAGGATCATGTTCCAGGTTTCGGATAAATTATTTTTGGAACGGGTGTTGCGTTCTGTTTTAGTATTAATTAGGTATTTTTAATACTAAAGCACCTAAATGAATAGAGGTGGATTGAAAGCCAGAGGCATTTGGTGTCCTTTAAAGGGAGCTGTTTGCCATAATCACGACGCTTGGCTGGCGGGTTGGCGATTGTAATATAGTGATAAAATGCATACAGAACACTGCTGCCCATGCTCTAGTAAGTCCCTTAGTCACCATATACGGGATGAAATGCGATGGTGCTATTCTTAACGTCTGGCCGCACACGGAACATTAACACACCAATGGTTTATACTCATATTTATACTGGGTGTAAGGGACAGCCCTCCACAAACTTACAGAGTGCATTCAGCTCCTTTTTTTAATCATATTCTACCGGAATTTTTCTCAGGATTTTTTTTACGGTTCTTCAGCTATTTCAGTTTTATTTTAATGTAAAATTACATTCTCTGAAAGCAGCACCTCATTTATGTAAACAATACGGCTAAAATCAAAAAAGCAGCAATGGATGTTGAAATACTCTAACGAACGACGTGTAAAATCAACTGTTCACTTCCTGTCTAACTACAGAGTTCATCGAACTCGTCGTCGGCGATTGCACGCACAATGGCAGCTTTTCGAATTAATCCAAGTTGCATTGCGTGTGAGGAAATAAAACAAATCAGGTTTATTGGATTCACATAACGGTCCTGAAATAATTTCTTGTACTGGTCATCTTAGTATGATATACTGAATCCACCCCATCAGTCCGTGGAGGGCTGTCCCTACACCCTGTATATAAATTATGCATATGCTTAAAAAAATAAGATAAACAGTGGGATAACATTAACGCCGCAATGATATTGTCAGCTTTATATGAATGTGTGCGATGAAATAGTCCGAACGAAGTAGAAAGTGTCAAATAAGTCATTGCTGTGAGTGAGACATTGAAGAAGATAATTACTTGTGATGAACGTACGAATTATGGCTATACTATGTATAGTATAATATTCAACGATTAACAAGCCGTAAAGCCAATTGTGGCCCATTAGTTCTACTCGCAGATTATATAGGCAGATATTTGGATTCAGTAAACATGATATTATCCTCGTTTTAGTACAATCTCCAATCCTTTCAGCAACGTTGATGATTATTTCAATTAAATCTCTAAGAACAAAACTATTCATGAGCAAGTCGCTTATTTAGCGGAATAGTAGTAGTTATTCACGGATTAAGGTAATCTTAAGATCCTGTCTAATTGACCGAATAAAGGTCTACAGTATAATTCATATCTCAAATTTTGGGATTTATGTATATCTAGAACAAACATAACATAACGTTTGTAAGAGGTGTACTTGTAGTACACCCGCACTTTGCCAGTTATGTTTTAGTCAAATGTAATTGGGGGTTACTTAGCCTGTTGCCATTAACCTTGCGCAAATAGATACTTTAGGCTATTAATAAGTGTCCGGGAGTGAGTGAGAGCGGGTGTGAGTGTCCATGGGATCTGGAGGAAAAACTCCTCGCGCATATGTGCTAGGGCGCAGCTCCACTGCCGCGAAAAATCACGGCACGCTGGACAAAGCTCCAGCGGGATCCCATGGCGACATGGAGAGTGCGACTGTCACAACCCAGTGCTGAGCATGCCACTATTGCGGCGGTAAGTGCCCTCTTTGAGGAGTGGCTAGAGAGGCGCCATAGCGTCCACACCTTTCGCCTTACGCAGGTCTTCACCGGACATGGCTATTTCGGGAGGTTTCTGTTCCGAATAAGGCGGGGAAACGCCCGGGTGTTACCACTGTGTGGACCGCCTGAAACCCACGGTGGACCATATGGTTGAGGTTTTGCCTGCCTGGGTGGAGCACCACCTTGTCCTCGTGGAGGCCATCGGCGGCGGCGATTTTTCACGTCCGGCCCTGGTGCAGGCCATGGTACAGAGCGAGAGAACATGGGATGCCATCATCTCCTTCTGCGAAGCAGTAATGCTCACGAAGGAGGTGGCACAGCGCGTGAGCGCACATGCCTTTAGGCGCCACAGGAGGACATGCTCCATTCGTTTGAAAGAGTTACTGTGGCCCTGGCTTAGGCAACTTAAGGAACACGCGTCGGTTTTAGTCAGTAATTTGATGATTTCCCATCCAAAAAAAGGTTGTTATCAAGTAATCCCTTAATCCTAGTAAAATCCAGTATATATCTAGAACTTCGTCCACTATTACTAAATCCACAACCCGATATCGGATTGCCAGTTCCATAGAAGATTGACAAGTTGTTTGCAACCGACGAAAAAAAAGCGGAAAAGGTTCTCAATTCAACGCGTATATATTTTTTTTGTTATAAAAATACGTGGTATTTTTTGAGAAACGAAATGTTCTATAGACGGTATGTATTTGAAATAATAGAAAGACTAGCTTTTGTTTTAGCTTGCCTAAAATAGATTTATAAATGAACGTTATACCAGAACCAAAGTACTCAATTACGAATGAGCAAATAATTGGTGACTATCAAAATTGATGCATAAAGCGCTTGCAGTAGTATGGTGAATGTTGCTAAATTCTAAAACCAAATTTCATAAACGTCAGTTACCATATTCTTCGGTTAAGGCCGGGTGGCACCGTTTTCACCTGTTTTAGAATTGGTTTTTAATAGGCAAATTATTACGTCCAGAATCTGAAAAAAATATATATTTAAGATACATTCTTTCTCCTTAGCTTGTACCCGATCAAAACACGATACAATCAAATTTACTCGATAGAAAAAAAAGCCGAACTTACTTCGATTTGCAGTTTTTTAACAAGCCTAATTTCATTTTAAAGAAGTACTAATACTCCTATTTTTCTATAATTAGTATCAATGTATAGGTAATTTATTTTAGAATCGATTGAACCCGATCAATTTTTTTCATTTTATTTCTAAAAAAAAATATCGATCGTTCAAGTGATTTTTGATCGGCGCGTCGCTTGCCACTACTTGCCAGTGTCCTGCGAGACGTTATCGAGATGAGACCTGTGACAATTTTTTGCGCGCGCGCTTCCTTTCTGCTGCGTAAGTAATAATAAGAGAAAACAAAATAAATTGTAAATAAATATTGTTTTCAAGAATTTATATAGACCATAGTTGGTTAAGCTTTTGTTTTGTGTGTGTGGTTCTCATTGTGTAAATATTTGTAAAACTTTAAAAACTATGTTGCAATCCAATGCAATATTATTATGACATAGAGCTGATCTGATGATGGAGCTGGAAGTTGTCCATAGGATCTCTGTAATTAAACGACGCAGCCCCATCGAGATTGGGCTCGTTTGATTCGTCTTGACGAGTACTTTGATACTATATGGTAACCAGGGTCTGATGATGGAGTTGGAAGGGGCCATAGGAACTCCGTAATTAAACGACGCAACCCCATCGAGTTTGGGCTCGTTTGATTCGTCTTGACGAGTACTTTGATACTATATGGTAACCAGGGTCTGATGATGGAGCTTGAAGGTGGCTATAGTAACTCCGTAATTAAACGACGTAACCCCATCAAATTTGGGCTCGTTTGATTCGTTTTGATGAGTATCTTGGTAGGCGTGAATAGAAAGAGGTCGAAAATTATTCCGCGGCAACGTACTACCGGGGTAAAAGGGACCCAATGTGATAATCCAGATTATAAACTATCTTGGTGCAAAATTTCATCCAAATCTGTTCAGTAGTTTTGCGTGAAAGAGACACACACCACCATACATCCATCCATACTTCCATACACCCATACTCACAAACTTTCATAATAATATTAGTCCAGGTTATAAACTATCTGCTTGCTAATTGGAACGAAGTTCCTTATCGCGCATTGTGAAAGGGGGCTAGACGGAAAAAAATCTCACGAAGAGTTATAACGACACTTTTTAACCGACTTCAAAAAAAGGACGAGGTTTCTCAATTCGACCGTATATATTTTGTTGTTTGTATTTGTTTGTATGTTGTTGTTTTTTTTGTTGTGAGTAGAGAGAGAGAGAGAGGGAGAGAGAGAGAGGGAGAGAGAGAGGGAGAGAGAGAGTGAGAGAGGAAGAGAGGGAGATAAAGAGAGAGAGAATATTTTTGTTGAGTGTATACAGGTTTTTTGTACAGAATAAATAATAAAAAAATTATAACAATAATTATGAATCCTGGAAAGGAACTTCGTTCCATCCGGGTGTCCCTTGACACCTCTAAAGTTTTTTGTTTTTTTTTCATTCAAATGCGTTCAGTAGTTTTTGCGTGACAGAGTAACAAACATCCATCCATACATCCACACTCACAAACTTTCGCATTTATAATGTTAGTCCAGGTTATAAACTATCTGCGTGCTAAATTTCATCCAAACGCGTTCAGTAGTTTTTGCGTGACAGAGTAACAAACATCCATCCATACATCCATACTCACAAACTTTCGCAATTATAATTATTTTTTTGTTTTTTGTGTGACTAAGTCTTTTGTGTAAGTAAGTTATTTGTGTTTTTTGTATTATTCCAGGTTATAAACTATCTGCGTGCTAAATTTCATCCAAATCCGTTCATTCGTTTTTGCGTGAAAGAGTAACAAACATCCATTTATACTCACAAACTTTCGCATTTATAATATTAGTCCAGGTTATAAACTATCTGCAAGCTAAATTTAATCCAAATACGTTTAGTAGTTTATGCGTGAAAGAATAACAAACATCCATCCATACTTCCATACATCCATACTCACAAACTGTCGCATTTATAATATTAGTCTTGTTTTATCGTTTCTTCTGTGGTTTCTAATACTGTGGACATACTGATGTCGCTACACTATGACCTGTCTGTGCTACGCCCGCCGCCGCCGCGCCGCCCGAACTTTTGGCGCGCTATCGTGTTCGACAAGAAGGACGCGCGGGAGGCGCCCCGCGGATTTCCACGCACCTCACCCCCTCAAATCTGTATGAGTGTCGAATCACCTAGCCTTAAGCATTATTAAACACACACGCATTCACTTCAAATGGTGCAAGACCAAGCACGCACTAAGTAAAGTTTATGATCCTCGGCCATGATCATAAATGAACGTCATTAACTTATGCCACACAAATCTATCCTGGTTCAAACGATTGATGCGTTTGAATAGGTAAAAATATAACTACCTGGATATTATACGGCAACAATGAGAAAAATGTGGTCAAATATAAGTCGCTAATAATCCTTGTATTGTGTTCTAAGAGTGACAAGAATCTCATGCATATCATTTCATTTCATTTATTCATAAATAATTTACATTGTGTTGAATATATACATACATGCAATTAACATAAAAATAGAAAAAAAAAAACAAAGAACTATGAACTATTAATTATCCTCCCAAAGAAATATTATGCTACAAGCAAAATAATAATATTTAATTTTAACTTTTTTTTTGTACTATGTTTTTTGTTATTAATTATGTAATTTTTATAATTAATTAATTTTGTTTTTTGTATTCTATAATTTTAATAATGTACTTAGTATGTAATTAAGTTTATTAGTTTAAGTTCTTAGCTGTCGCATTAGGGTAAACCCTGTAATGATAGTTTAAGCAGTATAAATAAATTTAAAAAAATAAAAATTCAAGTATCCGTAGTGCTAAAACCAATTTCGAATATAATGCCAAAAACGTTATCTTCAATACCTAATCAACCGAAATTAATGGGAAGGTTGGTCTTTCTTGACCGACTTGTGGATTCATGTCTTGTCGAGTAAAGCGCCTGTCAGGCTTCCATTTTACGACCCTTATGCATCTTAACTCTTGGCCATTAGCTCTAGGCCACCACTACCTTGTGTCAAGGAAAACATCAGGAGTAAGCCGGCACTTTCTACAACCAAAGGTAGAAGATATTTGATATCTAGCAGTCCGCAGTGGGCCTGCGTGGTGGATAATGTCCCATTCCCTCTCAAGGCTTGTTTAGACTAACGCGACGGTCGTGCACGAATCGGCGATTTATATCCATAGAACAATTTCTATGAAAACGCGTGCGACCGTTCACACAAGGGCGACCTGTCGCGTCGCGATACGGTCATAGGAATTGTTCTACGGATAGAAATTGCTGAATCGCGCGCGATTCTCCTCTGCACGAGCCTCCACAAAGAGGAAGCCTGTGTTGCAGCAGTGGGAACCTACTAGGCTAATTATACTTAACACTCTCACTGCCATGTATATATAAGCATTTTCTTGAGAAGCAGGCCATGTGGGCGGCGCGCGTGTCACATATATTTTTATGCTGCTGGCCACACTACAATTGAACGAACTTTTGTTGCGGGGATAAGTTTTAAATAAATAATAGTTTAAAAAAAAAAACTAAAAAAACACGCTTCCATTGAAAACCAAACTAAAAAGTACAAAATAATGGAAAAAAAGCGTGGGGTGCTTTTTAAGGTATTTTTTTATTGATATCAGGCACCCCACGCTTTTGGAATGGAATGTGTTTTTTTAGTTTTTTTTTTTAACTATTATTTATTTTCTATTTTTTAGGGTGTTTCGAATTTTGAGACGTATGTCAGCGTAGTTTGTGACAGTTTTTTTGCTGTCCTGGTAACCCTGGCAAGGATAATGGCATAAATTTATGAAATTATTGAATTGTCATCGGTCCTTGACAGGTGTGCAAAGTTTGAATGAAATCTGTTCGTTTAAAGTGGGTCAAAATCGCGCTATAAGGAGTCGGTTACAAACAAACATACAAATATACAAACATACAAGTGAAGCTAATATAAAGCGTGTAAAATCATATTGGCTTGCAATGAAATAATTTATGTGGGCGGCCGGCGGACCACATGGCGGTGAGAGTGTTGAGTTACGATTTTGGACCCATTGTGAAAGTTTTTAGGAATAACTGATTTCCACCATCTAAAATATACCTTTCTAATACATTTTGTATGAGACCAACAAAACAACTTGTATCAGCATCCAAACTTGGCGAGGTGTCACCTACAAAATCTCTTGGCACACAAACCAACGTTTAAACTCCGAACAAACCGACTAAAAACGTTTTTATTTTCGTTTTAAATGTACTGAAACTAATAGAAAGTGGAACCTGTATAAGAACATTTGTATGCTGATTGGGTACTTCGACTAAAAAGTAGGGTATCAGCTGCCTGTGTTACTAAATGGTACTTTTTAGTACCATTGTGTACTACCTAACTGTCTTTTGTACTATTATTGAGGTCATTCGGTTGTTCTGTATTCGTTTGAACTCTTTTAAGAGAATTTAGCGAACGATTTTAGGATGTACTTGACATTGCTTCGTTAGCATGTTTTTTTTCTGTCTTCTGTTAAGTTTAATTTTCATTTGACTTTGTATTGAAAGTATATTAGTATTTTTTTTTGTTGTTGTTGTAATATCTATAGACCTAGGTCACAAAACCAGAAGCTACCAACAAAACAACACTTGTTTGCAATTCAATCCATATCAAAGCACAAAAGCAAAAACAAACTATACATTGTTAGCTTTTGTAGGAAAAACACAGCTGTGGTAGTTTTACCTGAAACAACACAAAGCAATCATGAAAAATATTTTTGAAAAAAAAAAAAAAACTCCGCATCGAAAAAACTTCCTTTGAAACTCAAAACGATTGTTCACGGAGGTATGAATATTATAGGATCAAAATCTTCAACAGCTTTCAGTAAAAGGTAATTCCGAAAATGGTAGCGTGTAGCCACGCGTAGTCCACCGATAATCTGCTACGGACGCGTAGCCACCGTAGCAACTACAGCTACCGTAGCCACAGCGTAGTGCGATTTCATTCAACACATTAATTTCTATTTCAATATCGGATCTGAAATCGCAGAACCATGTCTAATGAAAACAGGTATTTCAATTCCGACCTAATATCTTTGTAGTCGAATATTTATCAAAATATTTAGTAATTTATGCGAGTCTGGATTTTATTTCAAACAAATCATATTCAAAAAGTGATTATATATACTAGTTAGTACTTTATATAAGCGGGTTTTTTTTTTGCGGGTGATAAATCATCAAATGACACCCCCTCCTACTCTGGGCGGAGTGGGAGGGGGTGTCAGACTTTTATTGAATAAACCACCCGTATTCCTTCAGTTGCCTATATGCCAGGGCCACGGTAACTCTTACGAACAAATCTTGCCATCCTTTTTTTTTTTTTTTTTTTCTGGATCGGAAATCATCAAATGACTTCTCCCGCTCTGGGCGGAGCGGGAGGGCGTGTCAGACTTTTACTGACTAAAACCCACCCGTGTTCCTTCAGTTGCCCATGTGCCAGGGTCACGGTATCTCTTTCGAACAATCTCGCGACCCTGGCAGGCTTCGGTCCTAGCAGACCCCTTCAGTATTGCTGACATCTCTTTGAAGAGCGCGTGGAACGCTGCGCGCGGTCGACACGGGCCTGGTCCTTACCAGGCGGCGGACTACCCATTGCTCGCCGTACGCAAGCCGCTTATTTTAATAAAATAAACACTCATTATTTATTAATCCGTGAATCCAATTGAATTGGCTATTATCACACAATAATAAGGGATCATCATGAATGTAACAGAGCATTTTCAGTGCATAAACTATGTTTCCCAGTAATACCTGTATTTTCTGTACAGTTAATAGCAAAACCACTGTATAGTTTACAGTACGATCACAAAATACGTAACTATAACCGTCCCGTTTTTGAAATACAACTGATCAATTCTATTTTATTATGAATGCTCAATCTTGACATGTCAATTATTTCTTTATTTTTCTCTAACTTCATAATGTAGTTTCATTATTTATCTTTTCATGTTTAAACCTAGTAATATGTTCTTTCTGTCTCCTGCTATTGAAGAAGCATACGTAAAATAACCTTCTTATTACTATTTCTTACATAAATCACAATTTATAATTCTTTGTCGATCCTAAATAAAATAAAATGTGGCACGCAAAGATCATTTACATTTTGTTTCCAATGCGTCATAGATTTTCCGTTACGGAATTTCACTGAGCCAATTCGAAATACGAACGTTTAAAATTAGAAATAATTTAGCACATCAATTATCTTAAATTTTCTGCTAATTACTTACACAATAGTGGTTTTATATTATCATCAATTTCGCACTAAAACCTTAACATTTAGAGGTTTTCATAACATCGGATATCCAATTTTAGCAACATAATATTGTGGTTTCCCTTGTTAAGCTTAAATTCTGCGCATCAATATTTTCTCGCAAGCAATAACATTATTTATTCACGCAGTGTTAAAGCCTAAAATCCTATGCATCATCTCAGTTACGGGCCGAAGTATTTCTAATAGGCATAAAGCTTTGAGGCGACCAACGCGTTTTGGTCTAAATATGTGCTTAATAAATCATATTTATGAGGAATTTTGCGTTTAACTGTTTTAGAGTAATAATGAAGTGTAAATGTGTTGTACGAGTTATTAGTTAAGTTGTAAGTACTAGGAACTGGGATTAGATTGTAAGTTAGTGTGTGATTGATGTAGGACTAAGTTTAGTTTATGAAGGGGATGTGAGATAGTTCAGAGTTTGGAGGAAGTGATATTATAATCTCTAGTGATGTGTGTGATGGGGGAAGAGTTAATTCATAATGCTTTATGCTTCATTGAAGTCGGCTTGTCTACGTACAGACACAAGCACATCAATATACCCGAAACTGTAAAATTTTCCTAATAAATCGTGAACCTAATGCTTTAGTGATAAAGTTGAAAACCGATTAAAGAAATTTGACAGATTATTGTAGCTTTATGTGCTGGCGTCTGTACGTAACAATTTCGTGGCGGGTTTTTTTTTGTGCTCTGGATCTTTAAAGCTGAAACTGCTTAGCAACGAGAGTAAATATCGAACAGTGTATTTTTTCGACGCGCTAACATGCACTGTGTTGTATTTTCAATGCTCAGATAAAAATCCAGTGCGCGATTCCATCTCGTCGTGATATTTTTACATGCATTTGAACGTCGACTTACCTGCTTTGATTGTTAATGATTTGACGCAGAACTAATGATAGGGACAGTGGCTTACACACAGTAATCAGCGATTGTGAGCTTTTCTTTGCTCTAAGCATTAGTATATTAGCCACGCGGATGAAGTGACTGTCGAAGATATTTTAAAATATTTTGTTTTTATCCCTTTACTACCACCCGTTGCGACAGCAAACGATCCTACGAAAAAAAAAAACTCTTTATTGGGAAAATTTCTCTGACTTACCATTTATTAAACTTACTTACATATACGCTACTCAACTTTTCAATAAAAGAAAAACATCAATACAATTCCCAGCTAAAATGTTCACCACAAAAACACTTAGGCCCCCAAAAAATATTGAACAGATGCAACATAAAATAATAATCAGCAAAAATTCCGGCTACCCTCAGTAATTTTCAATATGGCGATGCAACATTTACGAAGCATATCAAGACATCGCCCCCAATCATCCCCAGTTGAAAATCTTACAGGGGTGTAAAACATTACCTTTATTATTACCCATGTTTGACGAAGAATAAGGGGTGAATTGAAGAGGCCCACTTGGGTTTGTAGATGCGAAAGTTTTATTTTCGTTACCTTAGAACTCCGTCATTTATAAACCGATTTGAAAAATTCTTGTGTTGTTTGAATGGGTATACTTACTTACCGAGTGGTCCCATATAAATAAATTTGGTCAACTTCTGTTCAGTGGTTTTTGAGTTAGCTTTCATAATACGTATTTTTTCCACTTAGTGTATGTTGATGATGTTTTAATAATAATAACAACTTCATGAAGGTTTACAATTTTGTGTGACACAACAAAAAAGTGAATAATAAAAGAATTATTCCAAAAAAAAAGAGAAAAGTAACTGTAATTTCAGATGCTAGTGGCAAAAAACTAAAATACTAAACAGAAGACACCGACTTTCGAAATTCCAATTATTTTGTACTAGCTTTTGCCAGCAGCTTCGCCCGCGTGGAGGTCGGAAATTACCCCGTGGGAACGCACTACCGGAATAAAAAGTAAACTATGTGTTAATCCAGGTTATAAACTATCTGTGTGCTAAATTTTATCTAAATCTAATCAGTCGTTTTTGCGTGAAAGAGTAACAAAGATCCAGACTCACAAACTTTCACGTTTATAATATTAGTTATTTTGTATTATTTTCGTGTTTAGTAATCCAAGATAAAAATATACTTGAAAGAAACATTTATTTTATTTCAACTCAGTTTCTTCTGATGTGGGCGTATTTACAGATACAAGATGAAAAATATTTATTTACAGACGATATAAAAAAAGGTTACCGTGAGAACTGTGACCTTTGTCACAAAAATGCCAAATGGTGAGCCGATAGTCTGTGTATACATTAAAATAATATTGAGTGGGTTGCTGAGTAAATGTCCACAAATGGCGATAAGGAAATAGACGTCCGATGTAGCTAAAGCAGTCAGACCCGTAACCATAGCGAAGATCGGTAAATATATTACCTAGGGTCAGAATGTTCACCCTAAATAATTCATTTTTATGCAAAGCAATCTTGCCATTGGTTAAAACAGCTATGCATTGATGAAAACTATACTAATATTATTAATGTTCAAGTAACTCTGTCTGTTTGCTTTTTATGCCTAAACTACTGAATCAATAGTTATGAAATTTTACAGTTATTTTTGCCTGAAACGAGGAGAAGGATGATTATTATAGGTTACTTTTCATCCTGAATCATCATCGTAGTATTTCTGCCCTTATCTCAGTTTATTTGAGGTCGGAGCAACATGTATTTTTCTTCCACACTTCTCTATTAGTTGTCATCTTGGTAGTCACCCCTTTTTATCCATATCATCATTCACACAGTCCCTCACTTAATGTATCTTATGGCTATATACACTTTAAGTGTTAATGTCGATGGACATTAACACTTAAAGTTCTTCGACCTGGATATTTGTAAAAAAAGACTGTCATTCTGAACTGCGAAGTTTAAAATATCGATGTTCTGTATTTATAAAGTTCACCATGGCAAATTATTTAATTGAGAATGTTTATAATGGCGATGTACGGAACTTCGAAAACATGCTATGGCATTTTTTCGAAGTTCCGTACATCGAAATTCGAAGTTTAAATAGTTCGCCATAGTAAACTTTATAAATACAGTACATCGATATTTTAAACTTCGCAGTTCAGAATGACAGTCGTAAAAAAAATACTATAAATTTTCAGAACACACGCGGATAAAGACGCGAGCAACAGTTAGTTATTGATAAACACATAAAGTACGTGCCACATCCAGTCATTGTCACATCAATGTACAAAAATGTTTTACCTCACTCGAAACAACATGCTCAGCTCTCTCAAGGGATGTTTTAGGTGTTCTCATATAACACCAATGGGTTATTGTGAATCACAATGAGCCATAGACGAGTGAAAAATTTATAAGCCCTTTTAGCAATCTCTTTTTTTTTTGTTCTTTGAAAAACAACCCCTGTAAGTTCTTTTGAGGTTTATGGCGAATTGTGAAAGGTATTTTATAGGGGTGAGAGAAAGGTATTTTGGTAGAGAATTGGTGTTTGTGTGGTTGAGTGATTACTTGTACCTATACTTTATTTCGACATGGATGATGTAACCAATATCCTTGCATACCCATTAAAACTTAAATTTGAAATCAATATTTTTTGAAAGACTAACCGTGGAGATTCTTGCCAGCTTTTTTCCATTGATAACAATGAGTTGAAACCTTGCACTTGTTATATTAAGCAGTATATAACTATAAGTGTATATATATACCAATTATCAAGTTTTGAATGTCAGAATGATAACGGCCTTTTTGCTGTGTATAGGAAAGGGTTTCAATAAGTAAAGCACAGAAAGACAAGACTACACATATATTTCAATTAGGCTTGTCAGTATTAATCAGAAAGCTAGCCGTCCGTTCCAAAACTAGGTCTTCATGGAGAAGAAGGACAAGAAACTCCATGGAAACAGTACTTAAGTATTACATCAACACGTTTCTTACATTGCCATACATGATCATTATCTTAAATATATTAATACTATCTCTTGGACCATTGTCCAAAAGAACTCTGAATAATATCAACATAATCACAATAACAACAATATCTAGAAAAGAATATGAATATTCCATTTATATGATTTAAAACATTAGCAATATGGCAACACTATAACCAGTACAACAACATTGTCATAATAGGCAATAATTAGGATATAATACCAATTACTTAACTTACGTGACCTCTGGTAGATCCTTTCCACACAACAACAGCACTAGAACTAATCAACTAAAAATCCACCAAGCAACTGACTGTTTCATTGTGGCTCCGGCTTTTTATACCCGTTAACAAACGGTTATGATTCAAAAGTGACAGTTGAGTCAAATCAGTGTTTGATTTAAGAAAAATACGTTTGTTATAAAAATAATTTAGTAAATTCAATCATTAAACATTAGACATATATTAATTACATGTATACAGGGTTATTTGTAAAACACCGGCAACCTCTCAGGTCTATGTTACTAACATCATAATCAACAACTTTTGTTCTGTGACTTTTAAAAATTCATCATATTTTAGTTCATCAGATTTTCAAACAAAAATAAAAATATTTACATTAAACGCTCTAAATGTTACGGAGTCTATGCGAAGCAAAAGAAAGCGATAGTATATTAGCAAGGGGAGCGGGGTTAGGGCGGCGGGGGCGCTTGAACTTGACCTATTTACAGGCAGCCGATTTTTGTATGAAAATCTGATGCACTAAAATATGATGAATTTTTAAAAGTCATAGAACAAAAGTTGTTGATTATGATGTTAGTAACATAGACCTGAGAGGTTGCCGGTGTTTTACAAATAACCCTGTATATCACACTCAATTTCTCACGTTTCATAAGTGCCCATGTAGGTTTATTGTCAAATAAAATATTTTGATTTGATTTCAATATTCTGTATTAACATTTTCATTTAAAAGAGTGTCCGTGGAGTTTCTTGCCCGTTCTTCTCCGTAGAAATCTACTACGCTTTCAAATGGGAAAATTGTTTCTTGTTCTTGACTATTAAACTTCTTGGGTTTTCAAATGTGCCTAACGTTGGATTGCTAGGAATGTTACTTGTATTTTTTTTTAAATAATTCCTTTGTGCCTAGATACTCAAACCTGAGAGTCGAAGTTTAAGGATTTCAGTAAATCATATGGATAAATAATCTATTGCATGGAAACGGAAATAGCTGCATCTGAATCAAAAGAGATCAAACAGGAAATCAATTTCAGGAGGTTTCCCTTTGAAACTAAAGATTTTATCAAATATTTTATTATTCAACTGAATGTTTCCAAGCAGATGACAGCCTTTGATGTTCAGCTCACTGTGAATACTAAAGCTTATATCTACTAAAGCTGGCTTATACAAAATAAACATACTGTGAAAGCTCTCCAATCCACCGGCCATGATAAACATATATTTTTTAATAAAATGTCTTCTGCAAACGACAAAAAGAAACATGCTTAATATCTTTCTTTAAATTAAAACGCATAAGTTCTTTTTTATGAAATTATTAAAAAAGTAAATAATAAAGTTTATTTCTTTCTTTGCAGGTTTAATACCTTGAACAGCGTGGAGAAAATATAGGTAAGAGTCAAGTATACAGTTATTAAAATTATGTAAACGTGTCTTTTATACCATAACATTTTATTCACAACAACATTGCATAATAAAACATACACTGCTGCAAATACTAACACTGCAAGACTTTGTCTTTTGTTTTTAATTTCAAGTTTTATTTTCAGTCGAGCCTTTGATTTCATAATTTGACAAACAGTACACTTATAATTATACGTCACAAACATAAAACAAGATGACAACAGGAAACATTATCATAGAATTCAGTTTCCTATGACACTATATCTAACGTAGCATAGAGGCAAGTCCAAAAACGAAACTCTCCAACAATAATATTCCGAACAACCTCACAAAATTTAAAAAAAAAAAATTTTGGTGGTGTCAAGAGACACCCGGATGGAACGAAGTTCCTTTCCAGGATTCATAATAGTTATAATTTTTTAATTATTTATTATGTACAAAAAACCTGTATACGCTCAACAAAAATATTCTCTCTCTCTCCCTCTCTCTCTCTACCTCACTCTCTCTCTCCCTCTCTCTCTCTATCTCACTCTCTCTCTCCCTCTCTCTCTCTCTCCCTCTCCCCCTCTCACTCTCCCTCTCCCCTTCTCCCCCTCTCCCCCTCTCTCCCTCTCTCCCTCTCTACTCATAACAAAAAAACAACACATACAAAATATATACGGTCGAATTGAGAAACCTCGTCCTTTTTTGAAGTCGGTTAAAGCATGTCGTGACAACTTTTCGTAAGAATTTTTTCCGTCTAGCCCCCTTTCACAACGCGCAATAAGGAACTTCGTTCCAATAACTAACTGCTCACATCTTACCATTAAACAATTACACAGTTACTGCTCGATTTCGACTACCACGTTCCTCGTATTATCCGCCACAGTAATAGCAGTTTCTAATATAAAATTGATTTCGGCTGAGCGCGCAACGTTCAAACCTTCTGATTTTGGACGTCATCCAACGCCAATACTGCACGCGTCGACTTTTTCGTTCGTGACACACATTTTTATGACGATTCCTGACATCGTAGAATTTTCTGGAATTTGCTTATCATAATTTTGTGGTATCTTTAGCTCGATAAAAGATCGGGGTGGGTGATTCAATGTGGTTTCAGTTACAAAGTATTTTTCAAAAGCAATAAGAAATAATATATAGTAAATGTCTACAACCCTGTAAATTTACTGTTAAAAATCTCATACACTCAAAGTCCTTTTACTAGAACAACTATACGACCTATAGGTCATAAAAACAGGTTGTTTCCAAAAACCAATAGTTCAACTAATACTGCACCGATATTGCCGTTTCCAGTTTTTACAAAAAATGGAAAAAAAAAACATAAATTGCAAAATTTTGCGACGCGGTGTATTTTAACCGTTTCGAAAGAACTTTTAATTAATGATTTTGACATAGTTAATGATGGTATTGACGTTTTTAATGGTAATTTTGCCATTATTATGAATGATATTGCTATTGATTATTTTGACATCGCTATTAATTGTTTTAAAATTATTAATAATAATTATATATAATTTGCCAAATGTTAAAATGTGTGTATTAACACTAGTATTTAAGATGTGTGGGTTTGTGAGTACTAACAAAATTGGATGTTATGATCAGCTAAATAAATTATTTAATTGATTTAACAACACTAAGTTTTCATTAGAATCACTTATCATTTTAGTGTTGACATATTTACAGTACGTTTCTATGCATATTCAATATCTTTAGTCAATAAATTTACAGAATCGACACATTGATAAAATATGTACATATTATGTGAGATCTTCAAGTTGTCTTTGTCGGATCTAAAATTCCTTAATACTATAACCGCCCCTTCAACCCTTGAACCATGTTCCTCTCTTCATATTTCATCGGTTGCCTTGATATATACGTAACGACATTACTGTCCAATCTTCATGTTTATTTATTAGGGTTTAGCCTACCAACTATTTGTACGCAAGTACATACATTTCGATTTTGATAGGTTGACATAAATTTAGTTTATGGTTTGTGTGGTGTTTCCATTCGGATGTCGGATTTGTAAACAGTCGTCTGTTATACGATTGAAATTCAATTACATTTTTATGGGCGGTTCATGTTAATTTTGAACAAATAAACGGGGAGTACAAATGTACAAGATGGCGGAGACTACGCAGTGGTACAGATGCCAGCACTTGAAGCTACTACAGTCTGGCAAATTTCTTTAATAGATTTTCAACTTTAACGCTAAAGTCTTTGGTTCTAAATTGAGTGGGAAAATTTGACAGCTTCGGGTATCTTGGTGTACTGGCGTCAGTACCATAACAGCTCAAGAAATGCTCCAGAATATGCTAAATTACGAAATGAATGTAGCTGTGTTTACTTTATGCTGATTATTAACTATGGTTCATTGCAGATATTTGTCTTTCTAATATCAAAATTACATAAAAGTTATGTTAGTAATTCAAGTCCTGACTCAAATCGAGACATGAGTGAACCACAAAATCGATGCAAAATAACAAATATAACATCTGCAATTACAAATGGTACTACTTAGCGTTTTCCTAATCTACTAAGTGCATTTAGTTATTTATAATGTGGTGGTATCATTTACATATCTTAAATACTGTATAGGTATCGTTAGCCTTACATAACACATTATCATAAACATTTCCGGACATGGGCCTCTCTCAAGCACCGCCACTTTGACCAATTCTGTGCTTGTCATATCCAGCAGATCTGAGAAACACAGAACATAACACGCACTAAAACATAATACATAGATAAATTTCTTTCTTATCCCCGAAATAATAGCTCCCGTTTTGGTACCATGTCGTATATTGCTCGATTGTCTCTTGTAAGAGAGGGCGAGCTTATTGCCACTAACAGAACGTAAATCCAGATTTTGGCTGTTAAAAAAATCCTAATGGAAACCCTGATACCATTTTTTATCGGATCTGATAATCGAACCCAGTAACTTATTGAGCAGTAGAGCAACCACTAGACCAACGAGAAATACGGAATGAGAAATTTTATATTGAGATATAAATCTAATTTTACTAATTTGAACAGAGCAAAAATTTACACGTATAAAACATCAATCTCACGAATAAAAAACTTTTTACAAAAAAAATAACAACCGACTTCCTTAAAAAATACTACAAAGTCAAAACTAGTTTTAATTTTGGAAGTCGGTGTCTTAGGATCTGTATTTAAGGTTTTTTGCCACCGACTTCCGAAGTTAAATTTATTTTTGACTCTGTAGTGTTTTTTTAAGGAAGTCGGTTGTTATTTTTTTGGAAAAAGTTTTTATTTTTGACTTTTTAGTTATGGCAGATACCCCGCACTAATCTAATCGCGTTATTCGTTCATTTATCGCGCAAATACTTAATGCAAATTTAAGACTTATATTGTTTTCACATGGATTCCATTGTTCAAATGAAATCAAATTAAAATGGGACCATTCGAGAAGTATCCACTTTCAAATAAAAAAAGAATCATCAAAATCGGCTCACCCAGTCAAAAGTTATGAGGTAACAAACATTTAAAAAAAAACAGACGAATTGATAACCTCCTCCTTTTTTTAAAGTCGGTTAATTAATAAAAAATATTGAAATTATGGCGTCATTACAATAATATTTTTACATAAATCAAAAATACTCAAACATCATCTTACAAAAAACCGTTCAAGAAAATGTATATAAAAATAATGTAAAGCCTTAAATACTCTTTAAAGTCTACCGCCACTATATAAACAGCATTGTAAGTTTCAATGGATATCATTTCCTGGGGCAAACATGGCCTTTATTGCTTTGATCTTCACTCCACTGCGAGCTATAATTACGAGGAACATGGATGCGGCAGTACAATGTTTTGAAACGTTGAAAGTAGAAATAAAAGAAATAAAGATCAGGGTTTATAATTTTATATTTCTTGTACTAACCTCCTAATTCAGTATTTAAGCTGATTATATAACTACGAGTATACGGGTTCGTCACCTACACGCAGTTGTTCCTCCAGGTACAATCCTCCAGGTTCTATGTTATAGGGGTTTGGTTTCCGTACTTAGTCCTTTGACTTTGCATGGGTCATGGCAACCGTCGGTGTTTATTCCAACCAGCCCACCTCCCTCCAGAAGTTGGTTATGTCTCCTGGTCTGTTTGAGAACGTCCGTGTAAGATTTGGGTATCCCGAGAGTATCTGTCCTAATCTGAGTGACGCCTGTATATGCTTACAGTACATGCGCAACGGTTTCCTCAGCCTCCATGCAGGCCCTGCATAGGGGGCTGTCCGTTATGCCTATTGTGTAAAAGTGTTTGATTAGCGGGCAGTGTCCTGTGATGATCCCCGTCATCAGACGCAGACCATCACCGTCCAGGCGTAGCAGACGTCTGGTCAGCCTATCATCCAGGGATGGCATAGATTCCCTGAACTGCCTGCAGCCTGGTCCAGGTACAATTCTCTTTTCACGGTTTCCCGCAATTCGTGGTTAACTGACCGTTGACATTAGTGACAGCCACCTCACAACTGATGTGCATGAGATAGTGTTTACATATCTATTACTAGCTTCAGCCTGTGGCTTCGCCTACGTGGTGTGTCCATAAAAGTGCAAATTTATGACTTACTCCGGGGCTTAAGTATCCCCATTCCAAATTTCACCGAAGTCGGTCCAACTGTTCCGGAGATTAAACCATACAAACAAATTATACCTCTTGGTAATATTAGTAAATAAATAAATTCACTAATAACACTTTGCGTAAGTCCAATAAAATAGTTTTCCGAAACAATACCAGGGTAATAATTGTGACAATGAAAAAGGTCAAGATAGATCACTTTTCTTGTAGTACGCCGTAAAGTAAAATGAATCAGGACCTTTTATAAAAATTAAAATTTACCTGTGCACCTAGATTTATACTGTGAACAGTGCAAAAGTTGAATTCAAAACTCGATACTGTCCAATAGATTCGGCTTATTAGTCATCATCATCATCATCAGCCTATAGCAGTCCACTGCTGGACATAGGCCTCTCCAATTGCACGCCATTCAACCCGATTCTCGGCAACTCTCATCCAGCTGCTACCAGCCACCCTGCGAAGATCGTCGCTCCACCTAGCCTGAGGGCATCCTACCTTACGTTTGCCGATTCGCGGTCTCCACTCAAGAACACGTCTACCCCAACAGTCATCAACGGTCATCGGTCATCGGCTTATTAGTCGATTTTCACGAATGAACTCGCCCAAATCAGGCAATTCGTCACTTTAAAATAATATTATATTTTCTATAGACAATTCGCACGAAATCAATTTATTTGCAGGCAAATCGATCGTTCAGTTAATTCGTGCGAGTCGACTACTAAGCAATGGATTTTAATCTAAGAAAACGACGTTATACGTTACCTGAAGATGATCAATGCTACTGTTGACAATGGCGCGCGATTACCTTAAAGTAACCTATACAACCATGATTTAAAGAATAAATAGCAAACCAGATATCATCATCGTTTCAACCGAAAGACATCCAATGTTGGACATAGGCCTCCCCCGAAAATGGGGGGAGGGTTCGTAATCGCTTGGCAGGCGGATTGGCGATCGCAGTACGGTCGTAAACTGCATAGAGAACGCTGCTGCCCATTTTATAGAAAGTCCCTTAGTCGCCTTCTACGACACCTACGGGGTGGAATGAGACGATGACATTATTTACGGCTGGAACCACACAAACTTCCCAGATACTCAGATATCACATTATTATTGTTATTTTATCGCCTCTGCTTTTGAAAAGTGAAGGAAAACCTGCATGTCCTGGAACAAAACAATTATGACAGGAGACACCCACGAACCCGAACGGGCCCGCTTGCTAGCTCTAACATAGAGATGAGGCAGCGAGCTTGAGCCCTGGTAACAATAAATATACCGATGTTAGAAGTACACATACAAAAAAAAAAAAAAAAAACTCAATACAATGCAACATCCGAAAGCATACACTTGTTCATTCAACGGCGTTTCTTATTCAACGCACCGCAGATGAGATGAGTCGGGAAATTGAAAACTAATATCAGATGAAAGTTTTCATCGTGTTTGGTGTGTAAAGCGGCGCAAACAATACTCAATGAATACAAATTGATCCCATCGGGTATTTTAGTACAGGAAAAGACTATTTTTCTGCAGTAGAAACACTTTGTACTGTTTTTCGCGTTTATAAAATAGACATGCAAATTGGTTGCTTTATGCATGTTGCAAATACTCCGTTTTACGTTTAGAATAATATTTTACTCCATCAGTATGTTATTGACTTTGACTTGTTGTCTGTACGTGAGTTTTTGAATCTCGAGCAAAATTATAACATTGCTTATTCATTTCAACTGCATTCGGTTAGACTGAAGCCGTCCCCACCATAGTTGGGACAAGGCATGGTAGGTGATGAATCAAGTGAAGGTATTTTTTCTACGCTACCGAAAATCTGATGATAAAAGGGCAAAATTAAACCGTCACACACATACGTTATCGACGAAAAATAAACACTAAGCATAATTCTTCTCAGATCTTTTTAATTACATTTTGTAAGACTGTTCTTAGGCGCCATATTTTATAATCCCAGAGTAGGGCACGGTTTTTAAATGAGATCTTTGCAATAATAACGTACTTTATATTCTAAAGCTCGTGACACACCTTAATTTAAACTCCAATTTCAGCGTTAAATTATATAACACACGCTTCAACGTAATTGCCTCTTTACAAGTGATTTTCAACACTAACTCCGGAGTTTTTCTTAAACAAAAACATTATATAAAATGCACCATGCAATTACTTGTACTAGAATTAACAACGCTTTTGCATGTCAATAGTTTTTTAACAAAGACTTTTAGATTCTTATACTTTTTCCCTTTCGTGCGGTTGATGTTTTCACTTACCTAATTGCGCTTTTAAAAGTTAATATGCTTCGATAAGAAATCCGTTGTTGCACAAAACATGGTTGTTCACGCTATGGGAGGTGAACAATTTGTTTTGTTTTGCATACCAAACGCTAAATAAAAATAGAAATGCTTTCCTGTGAGATGGCTTTATGATCAAAATAATTTTACCCTTATACACCGCACGAGTCGGAATTTTTGAATTAACTTATTTCTTCGAATAACTTACGAAATTTTGGGTGAGATGGGAAATATACTGGATTTTTTTGTTGGATGGGAAATCATCAATTGTCTTCTCCCGGTTTGAGCGGACCGGGAGGGCGTGTCAGACTTTTACTGATTAAAACCCACCCGTGTTCCTTCAGTTGCCCATGTGCCAGGGTCACGGTATCTCTTTCGAAGAAATCCGTAACCCTGGCAGGCATCGGCTCTAGCGGACCCCTTCTATTGTGCTGGCTTGAAGTTATACTAAAGTCAAATATACATACATGTAAGAGCGGGAGGGCTCAGGGATCTCAAATGATAACGATTAAACATCTTGTAAACACTTTTAATCATTCACCACCAATAATAATAATTCACTTAACTTAAATTTTTCAACAAGATGTGCACAGTTCAAAATACAATTTAATACCGCGCTCTGCAAAGCGCGAGCCTATTTATACGTTGAAACAACCGTCAACGTCAGACATCAACTATTTCCGTTGACACTTGTTTTAAAACACAATTCAGATTATATTTACTAAAAATAATGTAATTGCGAACAATATTTGATTTGTAATTAATAACACTTTTTAAACACTTTAAAATGTAAGTTAGGTTAACAATAATAATTTTATTTAAAAGAACTAACAGTAACATTGTTCCAATTTCCTTTTTAGATTTTAAATTAATACTTAAATCAAAACATACCTAAAAATTAACAATATTTAATTTATTACGATTTTATAATGTAATGCAAAATCACTTATTTATTTATTGCACTGATTCGTGTTTCCGTTACGTCATCCGCCGTTATGACGTTTGTTTTCGTCTATGGTACTGTTTTTATTTGCCGGCGCTCTCATACATAATTAAAAAATAAAATCCCTTTTCGGCTCTGTCCATATGACCACGTTGTATGTCTTGATGACTCAATCGATTTTAACTTGGTAACCACTATAAATTAGTTTTTTTTACAGATATTTTATGTGGCTAATACTACTTAAATTTAGTGCAGAAACCTCTGCGAAACAGGAGCTGGTCGCTAGTTTATTTGTATAAGTAACGTTAGTACAAAGCCAAGTGTCGCTCGGGACAGTTAGCTATTTTGACGTTAATTGGCTCGCAACATTCTTGCAATAACGATTGTACTCAGTACAGAACACGAGTACGCTGGCTGTATTTGCGGTTGAGACTTGTAGCGCCGGTTTCAGTAAAACAAACAACACAAAAGGTACTACTACGTACTCTGTAACAAAAGTATGAGGTGCACCACATTCACAGATAATGCTATTATATATTTTATTTTACTCATATTCTTTTGTTTGCATTGCAGTGGCCTGAGTCCTGAACAAAGCGACTGTCGGATCTATATTGTTCGTGAATGTTACATTTTTTTTTTACCTGTAAGGTGACCTTTGTTGTTGCTTTGTTTGTTCGTGTGACGATTGCTTTGAGTAGACCACGGCGTAACATTTTCCAAATGAAACAGAAAAGGCATATAAGAAAGGGTGAGAAAAGAGATGCTGCAAACTTATTATTAGAACCAAACACAACCCTATTTTATGTCCCAGCAAATCACTGTCCATTCCAAGGTTGCCTGGAAGAGATCGCAGAAAGTGATAAGGCCACCCATTGTTTATTTTGTAGGGAAAGAAGTAGAAGTGGATTTTTCAAGTATAGAAATAATAACAACATTGACGGAGTCCTAAATGTTCTGCGCTGACGAATGGCTAACCATATTAAAAGCAACCGGTGTGCGGACACATGATCATATTTACGAAGATTAAAAACAAATCGAATCCAGTTGTTCAGAAGGCGGTCAAGTTCATCGAGGAGATCTGCATTCAGGTCATAGTAACCCACATCGCCAAAGTCAATTATGGGAAGGATTTAATTTAATTAATTTATTTGGAATAACAAACATGAAGGATGATTATATTTTTGTTATGTATTATTGTGGTGCATAATAAAGTTTATATAAATAAGTAAATAAAATAAGACCTTTAGCCAAAGTTTCGTGGCATATGTGCAGGAATGCATCCGTAATAATCCACCGAAAAGCACTCCCCAGGCAGAGGCATCGGAAACACTGAGCACTTATCTCTATACCTCCATATGGATAGATGTAGACGTCTATCTAACTGATATAATCCTTGAGAGCATTACGTGGGGTCTTTGGGCTACAGTAAAAGCTGAGCTGAGAAATAAATAATAAAGCATTATCGTAGGATTACTTAACAGCTACAAGTATATTCTTTTATAGCACTGTGTGACGTAAGCCCGCACTTATGTCATGCTTTTCTATGACTTAAGCATGACATGAACTATTGGTTTTAAAATCGTATGTAATATAATTATCTTCTATAGAATTGTTCACATACGCGTCGATAGCTGCAGTTGCTTCTGCAGTTTGTGCGTGCCAGTCGTGTATATTATGAACACTAAAAGACAGGTAGGATAGTTAACGCGGTTTAAAGGCAGTTAATTAAGTGAGATTCACTCATTTATTGCAAACTCTTTATATCCTAATTTCCAAAATACAAGCTGCAGGACCAAGCAGAAACTAACACAAATAAAAAATATGACTGAATTTCGAACATGATTTTCTTCACAAACGTCAGGTGTATAATACGCGTAACCGGTGTGCGTGGAGTCAATAGCGGACTCCCGGCCACCGTAGGCGCGAGCTTGCGGGCGGCGAGCAATGGGTAGCTCGCCGCCCGGTAAGGACCAGAGGAGTAATTGCGGAAATTTTTATCGGTAGGAATTGGTTTAACATTCATAGTTAAACAACATTTATTGCGTTATTTACGTTGCTGAGCCGACAATTTATTCGAACAAATGACGCAATGGTTTAAAAATAATCTTCAATCCCATTCAGATTCTGATAAATTGTGCGTTTTGCAATTAGGGTGCAGGCTCGGGTCAACGGCGTGTAGTGTTCCACGCGCGCCTCAAAGAGATGTCAGCAGCAGTGAAGGGGTCTGCTAGGAACGATGCCTGCCAGGGTCGCGAGGTTGTTCGAAAGAGATATATGACCCTGGCACATGGGCAACTGAAGGAACACGGGTGGGTTTTAGTCAGTAATTGTCTGACACGCCCTCTCGCTCCGCCCAAAGCGGGAGAAGTCACTTGATGATTTCTCATCCAAAAAAAAAAACGGTGTATATAAATTATCAAGGCAAAAGAAGTATGTAAGGATTACAGTAAGTGGTGTTCTGTAGTTTCTGAGTTTTTATGAATTTAGTAAATCAGAACTGCGATGCACAAGCACTACAAAAGTGCCCAGAGGACTAGAATGCAGTAACGTGCGATACTCAAAAGAATTTGATAGTGAAAATACTTCATTTTAATGTTTTACATTGCGATGTCGTTAGTGCGACAATATTATATATTTTTGCATTTCTCCTGTGGTACTTACTACTAACCACCACAAAAAAGATATGTCTGATGTACAATATTTTTATACCTGGTATATTTTCTCAGTACTCAAGTAAATCAAAAATGGCTTGTAAAACCTTAAGTACTATAAACTTAATTAACAACTTGAAGTTTGATCTCCTATTTTACAGTTTTTATAATTTCAGCTTTTTTATTAAACGTTATAATAAGATTTTTCGATCTTTTTTAGATTTTCCACTGAGATGAAAACATATTTAATTTAAGGTTCTTGTTTACTGAGAGAATAAGATTTAAATATTAGAATTATTATAGAGAAACACATTGTTATTTATTTATTTATATTTATATATACTTTATTGTACACCATTAAAATACAAAACAAAAAAACATTACAAAGACTACAAAATATACAATGGGCGGCCTTATCGCTTTATGCGATCTCTTCCAGGCAACCATGGAATGGACAGTAATAAGTCTGGACATAAAATGGGTATGTCAATGGTGTAAACATACAATGTACTAAAATTGCTACACAGATATTTATATTCTAAATAATAGATACATAAATACTAAATATATAAGGCACAAAAATAAATGAAGACAGTACATAGAAAATGACAGTTAGATTAGGAGAACAAGATCACAACGACAAGTAGTGTTCCTTTACGAGTCTTTTAAAAACATGTAACGTCTAATTGTTTTATCGGTTGTCGGTGTAAAAGGTCAAACATTTTATTATTGTTTTAAAAATTGAATAGAATCTTTATATAATCACTTCATTGTCCATCTGTAAGGCTGTAAAAACACTTTTTCTCAGGAAAACAACTAAGTAAGGTGGTTCGAAGCACTAAAAAAAATAAGGTTAAGGTAAGTCATCGAAATTAGGAAATGCGACATATTTTGTCCCTCGCAAATAAATTGAAACCACTTGGGTAATTGGCAATAAGCAAGGTCTCATAGCCGATTGACTGTATGAAGGAAAAATTCCGAAAACGTTAATTAGTAGTTTCATTATATAAGAAAACATGTTATTGCGATTACAAACTTAAATTTGCAGTTGAGCAATATACCGTAACCTATATGATTATAATAATATGTATTTCAAGTTTTTTTTTTTTTTTACGTAACCCTTCCTTGTGCCTGTCCGACATGCACATGGCTCGTTTTCACTTACTGATAAGTAATCTTGGTTACCATTGCTCAATATCCTAGGGAAACATGAACTTCAAGTATTGTTCCTACCCTAAACGTGAAGAGGTTATAGTTCTATCGTGCTTTGGAGTTCTAAAACCAACTTCCATATCAAATGAATAAATTATTCCTCAGGCAATGATTTGCCCTTAGTCTGCATAAGCAAGATTATTTTCTTGAAATAACAGACTACAATTTCTTAAGCGTACATTTTAATTAAATCTAGATCCATGACAAGACATTCACTTGGAGAGAAGATGAAATAACTTGACGAAGATGACATAAAGTGGTTTGCGAAGAGTAAATCAGATTTCAAATTAGATTGCTGACAAACAGACTGTTTACATGTTCAAGTTGTTGATACGAATAGCTTTATTTTCAGGGTTTGGATAGGTACTGAAAATCTGACATATAAAAGCTCACATCTTGTGCTCTTGGCGTAGTTATCTATTGTATATAAAGATCAATTAATTCATAACAATCAAAATTATATTATTAGGTTCAGTTTCCAAGTGGCTCTAGCTACTGTAAATAAAGTGAAATGTTTATTTATGTAAAAATATATTTAAGACACTAACCCCTACCACTAACCCCCACCTCCCCGCCTCCCAAAACATAAAAATACAAATTCAGTAAAAGGTACTGTGCCAAAAAGAAATGTCTTTTTAATATTAATGTGATAGGTGGGTTTGTTCCTTGTCGCAAATTGAATCAATTTTAGGAATTATTTTGGACAATTTTAGCCTTAATTTGGACTCAACAGGAAGTCAATTTCTGTATTTTGTTTTTGTTATGATTAGGTGTGAAAACCCACTCCCAATTATGTATGTTGTAGAAAATGATAAATGGAAATTCACTGCTGCACTTGAGACTTCGGGATATTCTTCCGGTCTAGCTTAATATTTTTTTAATAACTGTATTGTTAATGTATTACGGCTGTAGTCACTACTACGCTTTCTATCTCTTCCAGTGTGATCATTAATAATTTTCCATGTAATTTTATTTTATTTTGACTCATAAAATGAGTTTTTTAATTTTAGATAACGACACTTAGCTTCGCAACAAATTTCTTCAAATCATCCGGAATAGTTCTTAAGTTATTGATAAAAATCTTTGCTTTTATAAGAATTTCTTTATTTTTGCCATTCGAAAAGTTTTTTTTTTCTTCGATTTAATATACTTTTAGCTGCCTATTCACTGAAGGCTGCAGAACCAAATTCTGCATTTACCGTTACATAGGGGAGCACCTTTATATGAAGGAAATAATCGTGCCAAATCCTACATGTCCTAGAACAAAAAAAAACGAAGATATGTGTCATCTAGCAACCCGCATTGG
The DNA here is from genome assembly GCA_947507805.1 of Aporophyla nigra. Lineage (NCBI taxonomy): Eukaryota > Metazoa > Arthropoda > Insecta > Lepidoptera > Noctuidae > Aporophyla > Aporophyla nigra. The sequence goes on along the minus strand of OX382304.1, from coordinate 21,151,884 downwards.
GACTACGCTCACTCCCTCCCTCAGAGAGGGCTTGTGTCCCAGCAGAGGGAATACTATAAGCTCATTATGATGTTATGATATTGTGGGTACATTGACGCGCAAAAAGAACCCATGAATTCAGTACATGCTCCTAGTTCCCTAGCGAAGAAATTTTTCGTCAGTTATCAAAAGAAAAATCCGCTATTCCATAGAAAATACGAATAGCTATGCGATCAAAAGGAATGGTGAAGTAAAATATTAAATAACCGGACATAGGTAACTCAACGCAGGTGGTTTATTTTTTTTTTATTGAATCCATGGTACAGGTTGTGCGTCGGTATTCCACCTGCCTTTCTGATTATAGTGCTATTGATGTTTGTTTCATATTGACATTATTACAGTTTTTCAACTAACAGCAAAAGTTTATTAGGAAATTCTGAGCAACGGTGGCATTGCAAAAACTCTTAAAAACTTTCAAACATCCTCTTAACCTATCTAAACCACATATTTCTACCTACTCACCGTATTATTCAAACGCAACACCGTTCCAAAGGTACCAGGGTGACATAAAACTAAGGAGAGCGACGTGAACCCACTGAGGGCCTTCGTAACCTGACCGAGCTAAACGAAACTATTTCCCTGCGTTACTTAAAGAGCGTCGTAAAGTCAAACTATGGGTCCCGCGGGAAGTTCTACGGTCCTCTCGAATTTGGTAGCGGGTTTTCTAGGCCTGATGTAGGTATAAATGGTGAAAACGTATGAAATTTGAAATTGTTTTGATATCTTGTTGGTGCTCAAAAAGCCCAGGTTTACAAAATAATAAACATCTTTTGTACTGTCTGCGGCAAAAAAAATGTATGTTTATATTATTAGAAACTATTAAACAGCGTTTATTTTGATCACGTTGAATAACAAAACTGCACCATAACATTGACAAATAAGTGTTCAGTGTGTGTGTAGAAGTTGTGGTAATATTACTTTGTGAGGTTAAATTTACACTTTATTCGAAATGGGTCATGATCCTATCTGGTAACTACTCCTACAAAATAATATTATTTTACCACGTCATTGATTGTCAAGGACTTGAAAGAATAAGAAAAATAATATCATAACAAAAAAACGAGAGAAAAAAAGAAAAATAGTACCAACGTTCTGTTACCAAAGGATTCTCATTTACGTAGGTTACCAGATAACCTGGAAAAGATGGTGGTAATGGGCAAATTAGATGGGAAAGACTTCGCGGCCGTTCACCTAGCCGCTGGTCTGACCAAGTAACGGCCTTCACTGGACTCTCTGTTACGACGGCCATGAGAGAAGCTGAGATCCGAACGAAATGGAGAAATATCGTAATTCGTACACAAAGTCACCAAAGCCTTTCTCAGGGACACAAGCTTCAATAATAAAGTACGCGACTTAGAAGAAGAAGAGAACAAAGAAAACATTAAAGTCAAAGCCGATTAATTTAGTATTAAAGAATCTCGAGCAATCAAAAACTACTCGAGTGTTCAAGCAATAGAAACTAAAACAAAATTTCCAGTAATAATGAAAGCACCAATTACGAAGAATAATATAAGTCAGCACAATTTCGCAAAATCAATCATGAATTTAAATACGTCTCAATATCTTAACAAAAGAAACTTCGGATTATAAAGGTGTGTCTACACGCGTGACAGGTTCATTCCAATCCAACTTGTCCCTTGTCTGCGATGTCCTAAGTCGAAGTCCGTACCCCACAGGGGGTGCACTAAGCGAGTAGTCGCTCTGGTACTAAGTTGTTAAGCCCTGGCTGAAGATCTTCATTCATTAAGGTTAAGCAGTCGACCACCTCATAGGTTGAGCTGTGAAATCATAACTCTCCTGCCCTTATCCCAATTTATTTGGGGTTAGCACAACATGTCTGATGTGAAACATCTATAGGCGATGGGTTTTTTTTTTTACGACACCCACGGGAAGAAATGGGGTCGTGTTATTCTTTACGTCCGGCACCACACGGTTCTGTTACTGTGCTGATAAACAACATAAAACCATACTATTATGCAATAGGTTTTATTTAAAAGATGCAATCTTTATTCGACGTAAAAACCGCTTTTGAATTTTGTTGAGTGTATGTTTGTATTCGTGGCTGTACATATCACAGATGATGGAAAGACCGTCCGGCTGTCTGAATTGAGGGCGTCCAACCTTTTTTGTTTCGGGGTCTCCTCTCATCCAAAGAGGGACAATTTTTGTATTTAATAGAACGTTCGCATTATAATCTGACAAAAATATCTGTACTTTGTATACATTTTTGACATTGTATTTTACTATAGTGAACAGACACATGTGTTGCTGGGGAATTTGTTGCGCCATTTTTTCTACCCAGCTAAAGCATTACGAAACTGTGAAGAGCAGGTGATTTTGGGGACTGTTTTATGTAATTTTGACGATCGAAAGTGCTGATAATAAGCCTAATTTGAATAAATTATACTTGAATATTTACGTTTTTAAGTACGAAATATTGGTCTTCAAGTTTACGTTGTCACTGACCCATCGGTTTTATAGCTATCGGCTGCTTGTATTTTGCTGTTGGATACGATTACAAACAAAACGTGATAGGGGGGAAAGATATTGCAAAATAATATTGCGAACTCGTGTCGTAAGATTGTGTCGCGCCTGTGTGGCCTTAGCCTTAAAACAGAAATTCTCGTAACTACATTATATTTTTTGGATTTAAATCCAATATTTTCTTAAACAGATGAGATGGATTTGTGTTTACATTTATTATGAAATCCAACTATTTATGTACACTTTGACATGAGATGTATTAAATATCTAAATTGATTCCATTAAATGTAGTTCAATTAGATGTTATTTGCTCATGAATTTTCAAGTGAATAATGTGGTAGTTACAAACACTGATACCATTTTGATAACATTTCTGATGAACCGTTTTGTTTGGATCAACTTGGCAATTTATATTTTATTAATATTCTAGTGCCACAGGAGGATCTCATGATTTATGTATAATCACGTTAAATATTTTTTTCATCGAACATAAATTCATAAGCACTCTAACTAATTTATTATTAACAATATAGCAAGCTTTACATGCAAAAATAAATTGAGTAGGTATGGAAAGTAGCTTTTTGTGCATGAAGGCGGGGTCACCGGAGTCTAGAGGTTGCACGTGCTACTGCAGATTATGAGGTCTTGGGTTCGATTCTCTGGTCGATCAAAGTGTTATTGGGTTTAACCAAGAAGAATTTCTCAGTTCTAACCCGAGTCTGTACTCGGTTGAGAGCAATAAGCTTGCCCCCTATAACATGGGATGTAAATTATTGGCGAAATGTGTGTGACTATGGTAGGTACTCCTCTGCCCAACCTCTCCGGCATTACAAGAGTGATTTTAAGGAATGATTGCCTCCTCGGTGAAGTTAGAGGATAAATATAATTAGCAATAGCGCCGAAAATCACATTGATAATTATTTTGAATATAATAATACATGTAAGATTCTTCTATATTTCAATTTTCACGGATATATAGGCCCGTTTTAAATGCAGCCAAAGCAGATTCAGCACAAAATACGGTGACCTCAAAAGTTGAAATAAAACGTGAGAAAGATAAGCTGATACATTGTGCGTAACAGAAATTCTATTAGGCACCCACGGGACGGATCGTAAAGGGTTATTTAATATTCCTTATAATATAACATCTATTTTGGGTTCTGCCTGACTTTTGGTTAGGCTGGGATGTACGTAGGTGACCAATATAATTGGAATTTAATTTTGTGCTTATTGCAATTTAAATGACCGGTAATGCAAAGGTTATATTTAATCCGACCGTCTGTTTGCAACCAAGGGTGGGTTTCATGGAAGAAAAAGATAATGTTAATAGGCCTGTGTTTTGCAGATTTTGTTGTTTTGCACAGGCACTTCAAGTTGATAATTAGCTAAATAAATAATGTTCCTACCTTCGTACACCAAAATCGCACACTCGCACTGATTGTATTAGCTTTTAGCTGTCTGTGTAACTCTTAGTTTGTTTTTAACAAATTAAAATCCCTGCCTTTCAAATCTAATGTACAATATAAACCAAAATAATAGCTAAAATTTTGAAATTTAAACAGAATTCTTCAACTGAATCCTGTCTAACTCATCGTGACTTTAAAATTAAGCAGCTCACTTCATCTCTCCTTTCATTTAACACAAACAATACAGTTTTCGCGCAGTTGCTTCTAAACAGGGAGGATCGAATTATCCTTTAAGAAAAGCTGTCAAGGTTCCTAAATGAATAAATGATGCAGAAACTTTAGATTGAATGTCTTGATGTCATCCAATTTTGTATCGGCATTGTCTTAGTTATCAAGAAGGACGTTTAGAATTTGTTTTCATACATTTTTCAATTATTTAAATTAAGACTGAAATAATTAGCTCATTGGAAGTTGTCCTACTTTTTGAGGTTACATGATGTTTGATGACGTCTTCCTTGATTTTCATTATGTTATGAATGTCCTTAAGAATGGTGTACTGTGTGGTGTTGGACATAAAGAATAGCATCACCTCATTTCTTCCCGTGGGTGTCCTAAGAGGCGACTAAGAGCTCTCACACACGAGCGGCGTGTTGCTAACGGCATAGGCAACTGCTGTCGTTTACGCGTCGACGGCAGCCAGCGATATGCCATCTTCAAAGATTAGCGTCAAAATCGCGTGTCGACGGCTACAGTTACCTGTCGTACGCAACATGCCGCTCGTGTGTAAGAGCTCTAAGGGACTTACTAGAGAATTGGCTGCAGCATTCTCTATGCATTTTATCACCATACTGCGATCGCCAACCCGCTTGCCAAGCGTGGCCATTGTGGCAATCCCCCCAAATTGGGGCACGCCTATGTTCAGCAGTGGACGTTTTTCGCCTGAAATTATGATGATCCTTAAAAGTGGTAATTATTTAACATTTTGGTATTATTTTCAGACCTGTTCCAGTTGTAGGTGTAGGAACTATCATGAGTTGAAGTAACATGAAGTTTGTTCACTTAGTTTTAAAGAAGACTAAAATAAGGCAATAATTTAATTTTAACTTTTCTCTTTTCTTAAACCACCAAGTCATACATCAACAAGACCCGAAACAAGACGCATTAGTTCAGTACTTACATTTTATCTACGCTCCAAATGTTCCATCTACAAAAATAAAGCAGCAACAAAAGTTAATCAAAATAAAAGCCTAGTGCTCGTAAATCGAGACCCCAAAACAGCCACAACATACTCGTAAGAGATATTAAATAACAGCGCCCGATCCACACCTCGGGAGCCTGATTGAATTTCTGTTCCGCATGATTTATCGGACATAAATATGGTTCCGTCGGTATCCATGGATGCCTGATCATGCAGTTTTGTGGCCGCCATTTTGTTTATTGAATTCCGGATAATGCGTACACGTTTTGGTTTAGTTTAATAACGAGAGGCTTGTGACTAAATGATATCACTCGCCCGTTAAGGTACGCTTGATGTGCTCGGTGCCTGGAGCAGCCCAAAAGTCTGGTAATTGCAAAAGGGTACCGATTTACCTAAAAATAAGGTTATGGAGGTAAGATAGGTAATCGTTGTAAGTGCATTCGGTAAGACCAGCCTTTCCAAAAGTGGGCGATAACGCCCCTTGTGGGCGCTGTAGACTTTACACAAGGCCCCCATTTTTTTCTGGGTCTTTTCCCACCCCTCCTTAGGCCTGCAGCGCCCACAAGGAGGCGTTATCGCCCACTTTGGGAAAGGCTGGGTTAGACTGAAAGACGACTCCAACATGCAAGCTAGGCTAATCTAAGCTAGGCAGCGTAATTGTGTGCAAGTTTTGTTCTTGTTCATTATAATGTAGATACTTATTTACAACGTTTACTCAGTGACGTAAGTAAAATGGTAATTTCAAGGACATTCATGACACGTTTTCGTGTGTGGGACGTTATTTATTAAGAAGACAAGTAACTAAGGAAACATAATATGCTCGAACGAACATCATACGAAAATCGTTAATCCGTCTTTAAGGGACCGCAATTGTCAAAATTACTTCCGAATTATTAATTGGTTTACTATTATTTTGTAACCTTTGTGAAGATAACTCTCGCTGTGGTAAATGTTTAAAGGTGCGTAAATATTATTCCATGCTCGAAAATGATTGTTCATGGAAGTTTTCCATGTTGCCATCTTGCAGTTAAGTATGTAGTTGCCATAAGGACTAGGGAGCATACTGCCCAACATAAATTTAATCTAGTATGTACAACCACGTTCACAGTGACACTCTTCACACAAATCAAGGGTGAATAACACTGCTCGGAATGCGTCGGAGTTATTAAATCATCGTCACTCATAGAGATCCAGCTTAAAATGAACAAAATTTACATATATTTTTACATTATTCACCAACCACAGACCAAAAAACCCTACTCGACAATCTGGCACACATTTGAACGCTCGACTGCCAACGACCAGCCACCAGCAACCAACAAGTTAATGCAGTAAAAACTGCGTCTCAAGTACTGAACTCAGTAATAACTTTTTGATGGACATCCAAGTATGATCGCGCAGCCCAACTGTCCCCTTTGGCAGCGTCCAGAACATGCGTTGCCAAAAAGGTTTTTAGTAGTATAATCCAGCTATGATTTATTTGCTGTAAAACGTGGGTAGATAAAGTGGTTGTTAGTTTTGGAGGCCGTCTTGGGAGTATTTTTGTTTGAGGAATGTCTGGGATGTGTCCAGACTTTTTGGGTTAGAACTATTTGGTTTTGTCTTTATTGCTATCATTAATGGTATTGGTGATGTATGTGTCTTCATATTCAAGAGGTCACCCAATAATAAATAAGCTGTGCTTTTTTCTGACGTTTCAATTTGCATTTTTGTGATCACCTTTTAATGCGTCCAAAGATTTGCCAAAATTGTAAGATACATGACATGTTGTTGACATGTAAGAGACATGTTCTTACACTAAACGTCTTTGTATAAAAGTTTATCATATGTCACAGTAGTATTGACTTTTATTTTATCAACAACAAACATCGAATCCATTCCAACACACAGTCCTTCGACCCCAAAACAGTTTCCTTTACAAACCTTTATCAATAAAATCGCCATCAGCACCTAATAATCCCTAATAAATTTCTATCTTCCCATCGAGGCTTGATATTTCAGCCACGTGACACGATTGTGGCCATAGTACATGATATTGGCAACGCAGGTCACGTCGTCTGCCAAACACTACCTAGGAACTGCGATGACGCTGCACAATCAATTGTATCAATAGTGATCGCTGTTAGGTAATTTGGTTTTTGTGATGAACGGTTTCTTTAAATGGTATAATGGTTTCTTTGGTATCGGTCTCGATTAATTTAATTTCTTTAATTTTAGTTTAGCTGTAGCTAAACGAAGTGTACTTTCATTGACAATGTACGTAAAATACAATGCCTAAACAGGACTACTCTAATCTGTATCGTCCCTTCCTCAAAAGACCATTTAATACACCAATGAACTTAGTCTTGATATGATCTCAAAACATTTAGACTTTGCTGAGACCTCTGAGTGCTTTTCAGTGTTTCTTTTCAGAGTAGGTAGTCGGATAGGAAACACCCATCTCGTCTAGTTTTAAAATAAATTGACCTGTATAATTGTTAGATGATCAGCCTATAATGGTCCCAATGCTATGACACATACCACCTCTCAGTGAGAGGGAGTTGGTCATAATCCACCACACGGGCCCAGTACGCGTTGGTATATGAAACACTTCCTTGATTTTTTTGTTCCAGGACATGCCTTTTCTTCTCGATGTTTTCTTTCACCGTTTGAGAGCAGAGGTGATGAAATTATTTGCATAAAGTAAAACGCTTGTATAGGTTCGAATTTAGGACGCGGTAAATCTGGGATTTTACGACAGCCAAGTTGGTTTAAGCATCTTATACGGCTCCCAAAGGTTCGGGATCCTAAGGTCCCGACATATGTCAGAGAATTCCCCAAGCTATGGAAACTATACAATTCCACATTTCCACATCTCAACCATATTTAGCATTACAATCCATCGCAGTTGTTAAAACCGATACAATACCGAATACTAATTCCTGTTCACGTTCTAAAATTTAACACAACGAGTATGTAATTAAACATAGATTACATCCCGCACTGACCGCCGTATCGGAGTTCAGAGTCAGTTGAATGTTTCACAACGAATTACTGTCAGCGTTCATACATCAGAGCTATTGCTGCTGAGCTAATATTTCGTGCTAATTAATTTCCATGAAATGAATTGGAGGCATTTGATTTTAAGTGTGTATCAATGTTGGATTTTAGGGAACAGATAATAGGGAGTATTTTTATCTGGGAAATATGCTGTACTGTTAGGAATTAATGTTTTGATCGATCAATTTCATGGAATAAATCTAGTGTTTAGGCGTTTTTACATGTTTTATATTAGCTTCACTTGTATGTTTGTTTGTAACCAACTCCTTATAGCGCAATTTTGACCCACTTTAAACGACCAGATTTCATTCAAACTTTGCACACCGATGACAATGCAATAATTTCATAAATTTGTGCCATTATCCTTATCAGGGTTACCAGGACAGCAAAAAGAACTGTCCTCGAAAACTACGCTGACATACGTCACAAACTACGCTGACATACGTCTCAAAATTCGAAACACCCTAAAAAATAGAAAATAAATAATAGTTTAAAAAAAACTAAAAATCACGCTTCCATTGAAAACCAAAACTAAAAAGTACAAAATAATGGAAAAAAGCGTGGGGTGCCTGATATCAATAAAAAAATACCTTAAAAAGCACCACACGCTTTTTTTCCATTATTTTGTATTTTTTAGTTTGGTTTTCTATGGAAGCGTGTTTTTTAGTTTTTTTAAACTATTATTACTTATATATATTGGTGTTCTGTAAGAGCAAATTACGTGGCTTAATGTATTTTATTGTTGTATCAGAAAACCAACTTTTAAATTCCATTGAAAGGAGTCGTGTGAAATACCAGCAATGTTAAAAGTACTGATAAAGTTGATGAGCAAAATTATTGCAAGACCAGCAATAAACTGCGAAGAACTGATTACAGTTATAATCAGTAAATTATATATTTTTTAATGATCTCACTTTAGGCTTTACAAAAACAAATTGGATTGAGTAACGAGCATGATCAAAAATGTAAGAATATTGACACCTCTTAGCCATTATTTATGTAAAGTGTGATGATTTAGCATTAATTTACGTGTGATACCTGTAACGTGCTAAAATTTACCTGATACTGACTGCATATCATAAATAAATAATAAATTAGATCTTAGAAGGTTTGAATACTATAGATAACTTACCAAAACTGTCTTCTTCAAATTACAAGACTAACTTTCTACAGACATAAAATACCCATATTTTTGACACTTTACCACAAATGTAACTAGTTGGCCCACTTCTATCAAAACGGTGTAAGAGTTAACGAGGTGGTTGCTATTGACGGCCCTGGTGCCCAGCCAAATAAGTTTGGAACCAAACCCATTATGTGAATACACTGTGAGCATAATTACTCACAATGGTGACGAGTTTTCGGTGATTTTTCATTAATTTTATGCATAGTAGAAGCTTTCATGCTGGCGCGTGAGTTTGAATTCGAATTAAGTGTTCTTGAAAACTGGTCAATACGAAGGTTTTTAAGGAAATTTCGATGAGCGCCTAAAATCAGCGTAGAATTATCTAGAATGTGTAATTTTAAGGAACGTGGTCGAGATCATCGAATTGATTAATTTTCTCCATAGGACCAATATGCAATACATATGCAACTTCAATACCTACTTAACCTAAATATATGGGACTGGTGATTTCTTTCAATTTTTGGTCCCGTAGATATAGTTATTCAGTTCGATGGCCTCTACCACACTCTCAACTATGACCACAATTTTCTAATACAATACATCGTGAAAGAGTATTTTGCCTAAAACCATAACATGGCAACTGTGTAGGTACATAAGAATTTTAAATATCGACTTGTTTAGAGTTTGTTGTTGTGCGGCTACTAACTTTTTAGCTTGAAGAGTGACGATTTTTGCGATGTTTTGTGTTTTGCCTTTTATAATTTGACGGTCCATTCTTCAATAACGAGCTGTGATATTCTGTTTACTAATTTTACCTTTTTTTCCTTTCCTTGGTTTTGCTAATTATTTATCTATGATTTTCCCTAGCAACGTAATTTTTAATCACACTTTAACAAGATCGCCGACAAAACTTTACCACTTCCATACTAAGCGCAATCAATCATCACTTTCGTCATTAACGTGATAACGTCAATTTAATTATCGCGCGATAATCCTTAGGGGCAGCTCGGATGAGAATAGATTACATCACAATAGATAGAGGGGTATTATGCTGTCGGAAACGGATATTTTTTGTGATTAAATGAAGGTTATGAGTGTTGTATGGTATTATGATGGGATATTGTATAACCCCTTTATTGGTACACATTAGGCACAATAGGCGTTCCGTATGATGCCAGACGTAAACAATAGCACCATTCTTTATTTTCCTGTAGGAGACGTCAGAAGCGACTAAGGGACTTACTAGAGAATGGGCAGCAGCATTCTCTATGCGTTTTACCACAATACTGCAATCGTAAACTCGCCTGCCAAGTGTGGCGATTATGGTAAAGCAGTCCAGCAGTAGAGTAGTATGATGATGACATACTTGGAATGGTCGTGAATCATATTTTGTTCAACATTCAGCCGGACAACTAACCCTATTTTTTTTTTGGATGGGAAATCATCAAATGACTTTTCCCGCTCTGGGCGGAGCGGGAGGGCATGTCAGACTTTTACTGACTAAAACCCACCCGTGTTCCTTCAGTTGCCCATGTGCCAGGGTCACGGTATCTCTTTCGAACAATCTCGCGACCCTGGTCGTGAATCATATTTTGTTCAACATTCAGCCTGACAACTAACCCTCAAATTGCAATAAAAGTAATAAAATTAAATTTTTGTGGGCTATCCTGGCCCTTTCTTCTATAAGAAGGTCGATCTACTATAAGGATTCAATGCTTGTTAGAACTAAAGTCTAAACGATTACGTTTAATAGGCCAACACCTGATTACGTCCATATTATTTCCTACTCAACTTGCGGCTTCTCAATCAAAACTTTCGGCGTTACCGATGACAGACAGGCAGACATAGCGAAGATTGCATTTCGTTCAAAGCATGTCAGGAAAAATGAAGGAAATCCGGTGTTCATACATTTTGGTAGGCATTGTTCGGAGCAGGTATCATAATAACTACTTTGAATTGTTCATAGCTATACCTTTATAAGATTTGCTTTGAATATAGGATATAAGCAATCAAAAACTTTATTACTCCTCACCATGACAAGCTTGTTCTAGGTTTTACATATTATTTATTTTAGCAATAAGAATAGAATAGAATCTGGTGCCTGAGTTATGCGTAAAATGCCTGTATTACAAATCACTAGGTCCCCACCCTACGAAAGAACGGAAAGATTTACATTAAATAATAGTTTAAAAAAAAACTAAAAAACACGCTTCCATAGAAAATAAAACTAAAAAGTAGAAATTTTCTATGGAAGCGTGTTTTTTAGTTTTTTTAAACTATTATTTATTTTTTATGGTGTTTCGAATTTTGAGACGTATGTCAGCGTTGTTTGTGACGTATGTCAGCGTAGTTTTAAAAAATAGTTTTTTGCTGTCCTGGTAAATTTATGAAATTATAGTATTGTCATCGGTCCTCCATAAGTCTACAGAGTTTAAATGAAATCTGGTCGTTTAAAGTGGGTCAAAATCACGCTATAAGGAGTCGGTTACAAACAAACATACAAGTGAAGCTAATATAAAGCGTATAAAAAGTATGACATGATCAATGTCAATCAGCATGGCTGCGTTGTGGTCGAATTCTGGTCGAAGTTCATTTAAAAGTAGCTGTGCCCGTGGTCTCGTCCACGTGGATTTCGGAAATAATTCCACGGGAACGTGCAACTGGGACCAAAATCCTATAAACTCCCAATAACATCAGCTTTCGGCCAGTGAGAGTTTAGTCAAAATTATTTCTGCCAATATCGAATAATGGCCGAAAGATTATCCGGAACAAACAGACACACGATAATTTTTTTTTAGCATATATTGTTTCACATGCATTTAAAAACTGCTATTTTGACAGTGGAAACAGACACTTAATTTTTTTTTAAGTTTAAAGTAGGTATCTATACGATTAAAAATAATATATGGTAATAATAACATAAGGTAGTTGATTGATGCTACTGACAAGCAAGATGTTGTCTGGTGTACCGTTTCTTGATTTATCTTTATATTCTTCTTACTTTTGTATTCTGCATGGCCCAAAATTATACAACAAAGTAGCATAAAAGGATTTGATTATAAATAGTTTTAATAAAGGTAGGAGGAAACTCTTTTAATAAATAAATGCTTTTATAAAGCTGTCGACTAGTTAAATTTTGTATTTTTAGGGTTCCGCACCTCAAATGGAAAAAGCGGAACCCTTATAGGATCACTTTGTTGTCCGTCCGTCCGTCCGTCCGTCCGTCTGTCAAGACCCTTTTTCTCAGGAACGCGTGGAGGTATTAAGCTGAAATTTATATCAAATACTTAAGTCTACTGTCCCTTGGAGCTGTGAAAAAATCAAACTTCTAAGCTAAGGCAATCAAAAGATATAGCCGTTTATGCCGCAAATTTCCGCAAATTTTCGAAACTCGCAAGGGAATCAAAACCTAAAGGGTACTTCCAGTCGATCTAGAATTTTGAAATTTGGTACGAAGCAACGTTTTATAGCACAGATATAGGAAAAATTGCGAAAACCGTAAAATTTTAGTTACATCATATAATAAAAATATTTTTAATAATTTTAAACTTTCTACCCCTTTCCTCATGAACGCGTGGAGGTATTAAACACTATACGTTTGTACGGAACCCTCGGTGCGCAAGTCCGACTCGCACTTGGGCGGTTTTTTTTCTATAAATTTACCTAATTTTGTTTCGTGTAAACGCCTGCACATCAAGCTTCCCGAAACTGACAAGTTCTGCCAATCAACCGTGAACCTAAAGCTTTAGCGATAAAGTTGAAAATCTATTAAAGAAATTTGACAAATTGTAGTAGCTTGTTTGATGCTTGTTGATTATTGTATTTGTACGGCTTTCTAGGCAAACATGTTAAAACTTTTTTTTGTTATATCTTTCCAACCGATTTTAAACCAACGTGTTACGGTGATAAATTTGTTTTATCCAATCTAATCATAATATCTTTATAATCACATAACAAGATACCCTTTGCAAAGTAATAAGATTGCCAAAGTCACCGCAACAGGAATCTGGAAGCTACAATTCTAATAATAAATCCTCATTATATTAACTTATGAAACCCAAAAATACGTTCATAATTTCTATAGCTTCCTCGGTAATATTGCAAAAGTAATTAGGGTTACATTTAGGAGCTTACCTTTGAAGGCGCCTATCTTGGGTCACCTGATGTGATTGACGACAACCTTAGCGAATTAAACCAGTAATTAGGGAACATGGCTTCCTCTGACGATAACCTTGACTGATATGGGAGGCGAAATTAGGTTGGATTTTATGGGATACTTTTATGTTGTAAGGGAACTGAAGGTTGTGATTTCTTGTTTTGAATAATTTATTACGTTGATTCTGTTGGGACTAGTTATTTGACTTTTGTATAGAAAGACAAGATGTCAGCCCAAATAAATTGGCTTTATTAGTAAACTTCCATGATGTTACTCGCATGAATTGTTTAAATTGTCACTTTTAATTAATACAAATAATTTTCTATAGACAAAGTTAATTTAGGTACTTGTGGGTGAATAGAAAATTCCAGAAACGTGTATTAGGCAATTGGGATGTCTAGAATAAAACGTTAAGTAAACAAGGGAAAATTAAGGAAAAAGTATAATAACTTTGTAATATAAGATACAAAACGTACCAATTGCTTAATATGTATTTCTGACATTGTCGATTTGCCAACAAATAATTAACTTCATTTAAATCGTCTAAAGAAAATACTATATTATTTAAATGTGACAATTAACCCGATTCGGGCAAATGAATTTCCTGTAAGTCGACAAATAAGACAAAATTAGTATAAGGACTGGATAATTATGATGAGATGGTCACATGCTGCAAAACTTTGTCAAAGTAAGTAATGATTTGTTAGAAAATGAGACTAATGTTTCCTTTCCAATTAATTCTGACAAGACCTACACAATTCTGTCAAGGTCTCTTTTTAACTCCTTACATTTCAGTTATCATGAATAATTTGGCTTGATTAGCAGTCTTAGAAAAGGGTATCCTGTTACCCAGAAACTGGGTTGTACAGGTGACTTAGGTCGTCGTTCTATGTAAAATACTGGCATTCTGTTACATCCGGTGAGAGTGGAAGTCGACGGCAACATAGTAGGGAAAAAAGCTAGGCAGGTGGTAGAGTTAACAAGATTTATTAGGATTTTGGAATGTGGTACCAAACATCTAAATAAATACATGTTAATTTCAACGTCACGCATCAAACTGCCGGACCAAACAAAACATAACCTCTTCTTTGTGTGTTTGACGTGTCATTCAAAAATGCCAGACGCAGTTTCGCTTTTTTACCAGTGAAATTTTTTGTTGCTGCTGTCTGTTAAAAACATAAAAATCAATGAATATCTCTAGGCCACAATTATACACATAATTTGTATGATTTTATAGTTATGTACTAACTAGCTTTTGCTCACATTTTCACACTCAGGGATCTCTGAAAATGTTACACAGGAACGTGATTTTAGCAAAGTTCGTACAGCTGTTTTTCCGCAAATCCTGAACATACATACATCTTGACAAACAGACTAATATTCTTTCTCTTTATTTTTGTTCAATTTATTAAAAGTGACCTCTAAAGCACTAAATTAGAATTTAACAAGATATCTAACGTCACACAAATCTTACATAAGGCAAGCGAAATTCACAGCTTGAAAACAGCCATCGGGTCAAAGCCAAAACTCCTCCGGCGTATCGTCCTCCCTTTCAAGCCCGTTTCTCCGTACTTTAATAATATGTAAGGATATCCTGACAAATTACCAATAGATTTACTTACCGAATTGACATCCTGTCTATTTCCCTTTCCACTTTTCAAGGAATAATACTCATAAAAGCATAAGCGACAAATCGGGATTAAGTATGACAGATCCCTAATCTATCGCGGAAGCGCCCCTCAGTCGCCTGCTTCCTTAAGATAACTCTCGCTACAATGAATGGCAATTCGTTTGATGAGTTTCTTTATGCTCTTATTTTGATGGAGTTTTTTTGTGATGGGGATTTGTTGTTTCAATAATAATAATAGCTTTACAAAAAAAAAATACAATACTTTCATGAAAACACAGCTAAGCCAGAGAAGTTGTGGAGGTGTGCCCTGTTTGGGCGGAGCACCACCGTATCCTCGTGGAGGTGATCGGCGGCGGCGACCTCTCGCGTCAGGCCCTGGTGCAAGCCATGGTATGGAGCGAGAGGGCATGGGAAGCTGTCACCTCCTTCTGCGAAGCAGTAATGCTCGCGAAGGAGGAGGCGGGGCGCGTGAGGGAGTGGCAGTCTCTGCGCCCTCACGTCCCTAGCCGCCGCAGGAGGAGACGCCCCGGGCGTCGGGAGTCAGTAGCGGACTCCCGGCCACCGTAGGCGCGAGCTTGCGGGCGGCGAGCAATGGGTAGCTCACCGCCCGGTAAGGACCAGGCTCGGATCGACGGCGGGTAGTGTTTCACGCGCGCCTCAAAGAGATGTCAGCAGCACTAAAGGGGTCTGCTAGGACCGATGCCTGCCGGGGTCGCGAGATTGTTCGAAAGAGATACCGTGATCCTGGCACATAGGCAACTGAAGGAACACGGGTGGGTTTTAGTCAGTAAAAGTCTGACACGCCCTCCCACTCCGCCCAGAGCGGGAGAAGTTATTTGATGATTTCCCATCCCAAAAAAAAAGCCAGAGAAGTTCCAGGTTTGATGTGATCAGGTTTCAAAATGCAAATATCAGCATGTTCAAACAATTTGTTTCTGAGAAACCATAAGTAGATGGGGGATTAACAGTAGTTTTCTAAATCCTTTCTGTTTTCCTTCTATTCTTTCGCCCAAGTGGAATCACCACCTTATTTATAGAGAAAGATAAAATCGCAGGTGATGAGTTCATATTTCATCAAAATGATGAACTTCATGCGGCGGGCTATCGCCTGTGACTGAAGATTTTCAAGGTCGAGTCTAACAAGAGTCGCCTACTCAACTTTATAATTATCTGCGGCCTAGCTGAATTGCCATTTAGCGGCTTAAGCAATTTCACACCCGTGTAAAGCTCGAATAATGCAGATACTATATTTTTTAATTGTAATATAAAAATTTAGATAAATGCTACAAAAAACGTCAAAATAGTACCTACGGTGTGAAATGAATTTCCTTCTTTTATCGTTAACGCTTGCTACCCGGAACCGTATGGAAGACACAGCCAACATTATCAGAATAACTCTGGTGTTTATAACAAGACCCATGATTGCTGAAAAGTGTATGGTCAACTTAAGCGTCATAGAAAATGTTAAACCTTGTGGTAGCTCGCAATATATTTATTTATACTGCATTCCACAATGTGGACTTAGGTGGAAAGTTTTACAAATACACGATTATTGTGGACTCTATCGGGTTTCAGCACAGTACCCATGAGATAGGAAGTAAGCTTTGGTGACGCCCGACTAGACTCTCTGCATGGCGGAATGACGATTAAAAAGCACGGCTCGCGCAGTGACTGAGAGATTGGCTTCTACGTCACAGGTGCACGTACCTACTCGTACACACGATTTCCGCACGGAATAAATATTTGAAAGGCTCTGTGGACTGTTTGTTCGTTTGTGTTTGTAAACGTATCCTCATGATACAGTTAAATGATTACTGAGTCACACCATTTGAGTCTTTCTCGGCTAGTCGATCTATTCTGTGAAGATCTCAATAGGAAATTTTTTGTGTTCTGAGCTTAAAGTCACCTGTCAATAATATACTTCTCTAGCTTTTGCCCGCGGCTTCGCCAGCAGGGAAGTTGGAAATTTCTTTGCGTTAGCTTTCAAATATATGTCTAAATAATAAATTGTATAATGTTTCGTTTGAAAATAAAAGACTTTACACACAGCTTCATCCCCGTTTTCAGCTCTAGGGAGTAGAATGATCAAAACCGCTGAAACAAGTATAAAAAATCATTTTTAGTTGTCAGATTACACATGAAATTTGAAGAACCTAGCTACAAAACTTACGGACTTTTATGTAAACTTCGACCCTCTATTTCACCCCTTTACAGGAGAGTTTACTAAAATCCTTTATTAACTGAAGTCTTCTACTCATAAGCTACCATCTTGCCAAATTTCATCTACTTAGGCCCAATTTTCAGAGTTTGTGATTAATCAGTGAGTGAATGTAGGTATGAGTGACCTTTCGCATTCATATAATTATACTAGCTGACCGTACAGACGTTGTCCTGTTGCCTAGAACTCGATAGCAGCGCCAGCTGTCAGGCTGATTTATGAATCTAAACCATCCAGGGTGCCACCCAAACGCATACAAAAAAAATCATTCAAATCGGTCCAGCCGTTTAGGAGTTCAGTGACATACACACGTACAGTAGAATTAAGATAGATTAGCAACAATGGAACTGCCAAAGTTGTGATGGAATAGATTATCTGTAACCGGTGACATTACACGCGTAAAAATGTCGTAGTGTGTGTGTGTGCGCGTGGGAGTGTAGTGAAGCGTTGTAAAAAGGTGCTTAAGATATTTTTGCAAAGGCTACCTGTAAATATTGGGCGAAAATAAGCTAATAATCCGATGACTATGTTTGGTTAGGTTGTTCCTAAGTTAGTTTTCTGTAGGAAAGTAGAAGGGACGTTTATGTAATAAAAAACGTACATATTATATCTATGTAACATATTGAATTGTGTGAAAATTTATAGTTAATTAACACGGTACAATATCAATGACATTAATAAACTTAGAAACATGTAGAAAACAAAATTATACAATTAACAATCTACTTACTAACATGGAACACTGGACACCCTGGCATACTGTTTCTCACAGAATATCAGACATACGCGCATAATTTTACTCCATTCGCCCGCAAACACATCACATTCAGGGTTGGCCGTCAGGAGTACATTGAGCATCCTCAATGTACGACATACAGGTGATTCAGCTCTGGCGACCGTTCTGCAAGGCAGTTGCGCGAACAGATTGTGTCGGTGACTTAGGCGGTGGCCGATGTATTTGTTGGGCACAAATAGTCGACAGAAAATGCCAAGGAGCTCAGAGCAGTCGATACGACCGTTAAGAGTCTTACAACAACCTACCGTGAACTGATCAAGGCCTCAAGGGATGTATGAAAAATTTATTTCGAACTACCTTATGATTATGAAAATACACTCTGCACAAGTTGAATAACTACCACAAGTTATCTAGCTTATTAACTCCAAAAATATATGAACAGGAAACATTAAAAAAGCCAAAAATAGGCCCCGAAAAGCTCACAGCAGTTAATTAAAAAATACCTAAAAGTTTTAGGGAGCATGATCTACAATGAGAACAATATGAAAGTACTCGAAATCTAGCCCGAATACAGCTTGAAAACTAAATCTGGTATTTTCTTACAGAAATAACTAAAATTCTGTTAAAACTGGACATTGCCCTGAAATGGCCGATATTTAAACGGATTTCATGGCAATTTACTGAAAATAAATGTTTTCGAATACCTCATTGTTAATTAATTACTTAAATGATTATTTGTGTTATTTAGGTTGTACATTTATATTTTAAACAATCTAAATAACACACAAATAATCATAATACGTTTTATACAATGTAAAAGTTATCGAAGTTAGAGGCTTTTAAATCACTAACTGTGTTTGACTTAAAATTAAATGCGTTTGTATTAACGTACTTATTGAATTTTGGAAGAAATCAGATAAAAACTTTTGAATATTTTTTCTCCTAAATAAAACTCAATCATAACTTTGTTTGGTAAAGTAATGTTTGAAAATTATAAATATGTTTTTTTCTAAGTACTTTAAAACTCTCTTACGATTTCATCAAAGTTATAACAGCAACGAAATGAAAATACATAGGTCAAAAGTGGATAAGAGATTGACTATGATTTCTCCCTCCACTTTTGACAACGTAATCAGCCGATAAAATTCCCACTGCTGAGACTAGGGCATCCTCTCTGTGAGAGGGAGTAAGCCATAACCTACCAGGCCGGCTTAGAAAGCCCGATGGTAGATGTCACATGCCTTCAAAAAGTAATGTGTATGCTTGGGTTCAAAACCGACACGACACGACACGACACGTTAATCGGGGCAGTTACCATTGGGTCATCACTGCTCTCATTTTAACAACAAATCTCTCATCAATCAATTAAAACCTCACTACGGTTAAAATGATTAAACTGTTAAATTATAATTAAGTTCACTTTTTCTTTAGCGACGTGCACGTGAATTTCAACATTAAGGTTGGAAAACAATTACGAGTTAGACTATATTATACCTAAAAACTCTTGCCTATAATTTAAAATTCATTCTGAACGATAAACGTAAACGGCACTTTGTTTGCACCCACAGAATGAAACATACCTCCACCGATAACCCTACCTATTCATTCACAAAACAATGCCACAAGTGGTCTATTTCTTCCCATTTTCCCCATAAAAGTTGCAGAATCAACGTGTAATCGTTACACCCTAAATGCACCCAGGAGGCAAGTTGGAACAAAAGCGGCGCCACCCGTTCCTCCCCTTTCGAAGGATCTTGATAAAAACAAACGCAAAGGTTCCCACTTGATAGAAGAGATTTATTACTGAAAATCTCTAGAGACGAACAGATATATTCTTTTGAGCATAAAAATTTAAGTCTGGATTGTCTCACACCGACGTGACCCAGAATGAATAGTGAAATGCTATAAATCTTAAGGTGAATACTAAAAGGGAAATTATAATGTACTGAGTTTTACCACCGGCTTTGCCCACGTAGAGGTTAAATATTTTACCATGGAAACATACTACCGAGATAAAAGTATTCTGTGTGTTAATTCAGCTTATTAACTATCTGTAGGCTTTCATACAAATCTGCCTCTACGTGAATTAGTTGCAAACATCCAAACGTTCACATTTATAATAAAAGAGTAGGATTATTTTCTTGAAATTTCTTTACTTCGCACACTTTATTAACGAACTATTTATCGTCTCATGTACAAACAAGCATACTTTTTGAGCACTCAGTTTTTATTTAGCCCATCGAGGAGGCTGTACAGTACACTTGCAACGTAGTCATTTATGCTATCGACAACACAAAAGCCATACTGTAGTATTTATATTGATGTTTCTCGTAAAATCATACATATTATTATTATTAATTCACTATCAAGTATCAATAGATTAATTCATAGTTATTAATGTATTTATTTATTTAAAAAAGCACAGCCACATCATATACATTAAACTTACATTTAATAATCTTAATAACTAAAGGACAATTACGGCGTACATAGCACTGATGAAAATATCTTGTATTTAAAATTAATAAAAAATCAAACAAACAACAATTAAAAAAAAAAACAATTAAAAAGCCAGCTATGTTATTATTTATTTCAATTTAAATATAGCTCATCAGCTATTATCAGCAGCTGAACAGATGTGGACAGTATGTTGAAGTCATCATCATCATCATCAGCCTATAGCAGTCCACTGCTGGACATAGGCCTCTCCAATTGCACGCCATTCAGCCCGATTCTCGGCAACTCTCATCCAGCTGCTACCACCCACCCTGCGAAGATCGTCGCTTCACCACTCCTCCACGCTGAGGGCGTTCTACCTTACATTTGCCGATTCGCGGTCTCCACTCAAGAACACGTCTACCCCAACGGTCATCGGTTCTACGGCTAACAGTAGTTTGATAAAATACTTGCTGGAACATTAAAAAAAAAAACTAAAATTTCCGGTTGTGCGATATATTTTGTGTTTAAATTGTCAAAAAAAAAAATGACTACCGTTATTTCTCACACTGACTGTTCACTAATTTGCTGAAATGAGATTACAACTTGATGTTGAAGGTTTATAAGTGAGGTACAGATTTCTACATATTTTTTTCTTTTATATCTTTATTCTACTCGCAGCACTAAACTTTACCTACAGCATTGATTTGTATCGTTCTTCCCCTAAGGGTATTGGACCGTAAACCACAGTTAGCAACTATCTCACACAATGTTCCTATTTCCTACTATTTCCGACCTAGTTTTTATCTGTCTGCAACATTTGTGAGTCAACTAGGTAAATTGATAGCTACCTACTGCCAAGGTCCCCCCGGGTGAAAGCGGTTGAGGCGATAAAGTAATCACTAACGGTTTTACGTACTTTTGCAGCTAAGAAGATGGGGAAAAATAATGGTTCAAAGATATTAGACAGTCGTCATGGGTCGTTGGAAGCCCAAAAAAGGTATCAAGAGGAATTGTGTTACCCAGTAATTGCGTTTTAAGGGTTGCATTGGGTGTCTCTTCATTCAAAACACTGATATTTACTTGCAACTGGATAGACTGGACGCCGATATTAACAAATTTGATAAATAGTTAGGCAGATTAAGCAATAGCTTGGTCATATTTTTAACTATACTTAAATAGCAGGTGAATGCGCTAAGGTAGTTTGCTAAATTCACAGTTTTCTAGAACTTGTATTGATGATTTTAATTCTGTAAATACATACGTGTAACGGTCGCGAAAAATATTTTAATCAAAATATAACATGAAACTGACCTGAAAATTGCAAAAATGCACTGCCAAACTGTAATATTACCTTTTAATATTACCAATTATACCCTAGCTAGACTGTTGTAATCCGTGAAGATTTCCACTCAAAAATGAACCTGAACTCCAATTGAATCATTTTGCACGATATGTTTAATCCCTTGCTTGAAGCAATTGTGCAAATGTTTGAACAATTTGTCTGCTCAATAACGTCAATATCGCAATGAATGTTGTTGAACTGTCAAAATGCAAACCGTCGCTTCTGTTAATTAGTGACACAATTACACCGTAGTACTTCCTTTAAATTAGGAATGTGTTGTTAGTATAATCTAATCAAAGTAAATGTAACCTAATGTACACTCTAAGTAAAGTTGTAGGTAATCTCATAAGACTAATCGGATTATTATGGGGTACGCTGCGGGCTCCCCCTGTATACAGTGCGGTGACTTGAGCGCCTAAAGTGAAGATGAAATCTGAATTTAAACAAGGATTTAGAAACGCCATACACAAAAACTACTCAGGATTCATTTTGAAAGCCTAGATGGTGATGTGGATTTGAATGTTTTGTTAATCAAAGATACAAGATATTTATTTTGTAAAACATGAGTTCAGAATTATACAGGTCTTAAAAATAATGAGAGGTAGCTACTTGTTTTGCCAATCATGGCGTACAAAATTAGTCGCACTAAGACAACTATTACAATAATTATAAAAATCGTTAATAACAAATTAAAACAATGACAAACATTTTCGGTTGAATGGGTTTAGGTGAATTTTGCACACGAGTAGATCATACCTGTGTAAGGCAGACAGATAGATCATGCCCTGTATGAGATAGGATAATTTTAATAATCCCAGTGTAGCCCTCCAGGCCGTATTTCCGTCAAGGCGGCCAATCTCAAAGAAAACTTGCCATCGGCACAGGAGATATTATAGTGCACAAGTTTGGGCGTAGACACAGGGGTACTCGCTCTTCCCTCACTCTCATAGTCGGATGGGACGGCAATCCGACACGACCGAAGATATATCAGGTCCAGGACTAACGGCATAATGTGCTTTTTGAGGCACGGGGGTATCACACCACTAACTTCCAAACTTCAGGCTTATTACTAAGAAATTCATCCCAGTAGAACGCTCTCGTACGAAAAAAAAAAACCGAATTTTTCGACCTCCGCGAGCAAAAGCTAGTCTACTGATAAAGGAATCTGTAGGTACAATTTCCGGCTGATTATTTAAAAGTGTAGTTTCCCTGAGTGACTGACAATAATTACCAACTAACTTGATGAGGGTTCATGTCTATTTAAATAACATTAATAAGTATATGTTTTAGTATGTTTCAAGAGAATTTTTGTTTAGAAATAAAAACTTTTTGGATTCAACTTTATTTTACTCTACGACATAAGTCTCCTTCTTTAGGCAAATTTTTTATCAATGTATTCAAACAATTTCTGCGTTCAAAAAAATAAAAATTTCCAAGCAACGATATACTCCGGTGTAAGAATATCCACGATATAAAAGAAAGAGTTCACTCGAACTACCGTTTGCACAACGAACGTCGACGTTCGCTTTGAAATTCAAATTTTCAAACGCATGTTTCATAAAGCTCGCTTATCTGTATTCTCTTTGCATAACTCTGTCTTGTTCAACTAGAAATATTCTGCTTTTAATGTTATTACTTTATGTTGAAACAATTACTACAGAGACGTTCAGTTTCAGAAGTTGGAAGCAGTTTTTACCGTCGGTTTTTTTCGCGATATATAGAAAGTGCGTAAAGAATAGCACCATCTCATTTCTTCCCGTGGGTATCATAAGAGGCGACTATGGGACTTTAGTAAGTCCCATAAAAAACGCATTTTACCACCATACTGCGATCGCCAACTCGCCTGCCAAGCGAGGCGATTATGGCAAACCCTCCCAAATTTGGGGAGGCCTCTGTCCTCTAGTGAACGTCTTAAGGCTGAAATGATAATGAAGATGATGATTCGCGATCTCGACTCTGAAACTAAGTTTTTAAAAGGCTAAATAACACAAAAAGTACGTGCTGATATAATGTCTAGTCCACCTCAATGTAGAAGCGCCAGTGCAGCATGCGAATTGAAATTTTCTTACTTTTTAGGGTTCCGCACCTCAAAAGGAAAAAGCGGAACCCTTATAGGATCACTTTGTTGTCCGTCCGTCCGTCTGTCAAGACCCTTTTTCTCTGGAACGCGTGGAGGTATCAAGCTGAAATTTATATCAAATCCTCAAATCTGCTGTCCCTTGGAGCTCAAAAAATCAAACCTCTAAGCTAACGCAATCAAAAGATATAGCCGTTTATGCCGCAAATTTCAGCAAATTTTCGAAACTCGCAAGGGAATCAAAACCTATAGGGTACTTCCAGTCGATCTAGAATTTTGAAATTTGGTACGAAGCAACGTCTTATAGCACAGATAAAGGAAAAATTGCGAAAACTCTAAATTTTTAGTTACATCATGTAATAAAAATATTTAAAAAAAATTAAAACTTTATACCTACAGGTTTGTACGGAACCCTCGGTGCGCGAGTCCGACTCGCACTTGGCCGGTTTTTTTTTTTGGTAATTTGTAGGTCAGTGTCAGGTTGTAATGTACGTTTCAAATTTATTAATAAGCCTACCTAGCCTACTAGGGACCTAACTATAACCACACCATCTAAAATTAGCCATTGAAAAAATAAGATGGCGCTGTAAGTTCCAATTAAGGCCACGCGCTTATGAAACCTTGTAAGCTAAGCAAAGTAATTTAGAATAGCGCAATATAATTTAAGCACGTATGAATATAATTTAATCATGTATGCACACAAACTTACTTTTTCTTACTTCTTTTTTTAATTTCAAAATCCAGTTCAGAGTTCTAAGACAATTACTGTTGTATAGGTATTGTATCTGTGTTACCAGCTAGTTTTAAATACTTTGCATTGTAATCTGTGGAGAACGTTGTGGGTAGCACAATTGTTCAAAATTTAATATCTAAGATAATATGTCTATCTCTTATTGTGTTACTGTTTGTTTTTCCTTAAATAAATAAAATAAGCTTTGTTTTGATTAGCCTTCCAAAATCCAGTGTTAGATATAAGGCCGAGTCACAATGAGTACGTTCATATACGTGTGTATTGCGTGTGGTGACCAAAAGGACTTGTAATGCATGAAACTCTGTGTGAGATGTCACACCAAAGGAACCGCATACAACTGTGAGCACGGGCTACATTTGGTGGGAAATCTCACATAGAATTTCATACGTGCTGCACTTATGGACTACAAAGCACTTTATGACGTGTAGGTACCGAGAGCGTAAAGTTTGCTTATTCTTATAGTGATGAAAACAAAATTATCAACAATAAAAAACACTGAGTGCTGTGCTTTCTTTCAAAAGCAATAATGATATAATTGGTCATTCTTTTAAGCATATATGAATTAAATTATCTTCAACTGCTTTTTATCGTCTGAATCTGTAAATTTGAATGTATCAACATTTCCTTTTACAACCTTGGCTAGGTTTTGCACAAATCATAACAAGAACCAAGTAATGTTATAATAAATTCTTATTGAACCCCAATTTGTAATCAATTATAACTCAAATTGTTACCGATTCAAAGGGAGAGTTTTGCGCAAATCGACAAATGAGCCGATTATTTTTTTTGGGTGGGAAATCATCAAATGTCGTCTCCCGCTCTAGGGTGGAGCGGAAGGGCGTGTCAGACTTTTACTGACTAAAACCCACCCGTGTTCCTTCAGTTGCCCATATGCCAGGGCCACGGTAACTCTTTCGAACGAATCCCGCGACCCTGGCATGTATCGGTCCTAGCAGATCCCTTCAGTATTGCTGACATCTCTTTGAGGCGCGCGTGGTACACTAGGCGCCGTCGACCCGAGCCAGGTCTTTACCTGGTGGCGAGCTGCCCATAGCTCGCCGCCCGCAAGCTCGCGCCTACGGTGGCCAGGAGTCCGCTATCGACTCCCGACGCCCGGGTTGTCTCCTCCTGCGGCGGTTAGGAACTTGAGGGCGCAGAGACTGCCACTCCCTCACGCGCCCCGCTTCCTCCTTCGTGAGCATTACTGCTTCGCAGAAGGAGGTGACGGCTTCCAATGCCCTCTCGCTCCAAACCATGACTCGCACCAGGGCCGGACGCGAGAGGTCACCGCCGCTGATCGCCTCCACGAGGAC
Source organism: Aporophyla nigra (assembly GCA_947507805.1). Taxonomy (NCBI): domain Eukaryota; kingdom Metazoa; phylum Arthropoda; class Insecta; order Lepidoptera; family Noctuidae; genus Aporophyla; species Aporophyla nigra. The sequence continues at coordinate 21,125,930 of OX382304.1, read as the reverse complement.
ACGGCGGTGCTCCGCCCAGGCAGGGCACACCTCCACCGTATGCTCCACCATGTCCTCCAGACGATCCTTGCAATGGAAACACCCGGGCGTTTCCTCCCGCTTTACCCTGAACAGAAACCTACCGAAGCACCCATGCCCGGTGAAAACCTGCGTCAGGCGGAAGGTGAGGATGCCGTGGCGCCTCTCTATCCACTCCTCAAAGAGGGGACTTACCGCCGCAATTGTGGCGTGCTCAACTAATGAGCCGATTGATATAGCATTCCTATCATTCAACCAATTGAATCGCGGTATAAAAGTGAATTACCCAAAAATTTTATAACAATATTATACGCCTTCTACGTGATTAAAATACGAAAAAGTTTTTTTTTTTCCGGGTCACAGTAAGAAATAGGAAATTATTGTATTCCTTAACCCTAACGGAGTGGAGATTGAAGTTGATTCAATTGAAAAATTTGATCAGTTTTCTTTACTTTGGTACGGCATAATCAACCATTTATGTTCCCACTGCTGAGACACAGGCCTCTTCTTCGATTGAGAGGGAATGGGACATAACCCACCACGCGGGCCCAGTGCGGGTTATTGAACTTTGGTTCAGCAGGGTTTAAATACAAAAATTTATCTAAAAATTGTACACTTTTTTTCCTAGTAAAATAACGAATTCGTTAGCATATCCTCCGCCCATAAAATTATTTTAATACTCGTAGATAACCTAACGGCATATCGCACCTCAAATAATTCTAATTCTGTTTTCCTAAAAAAAAAATAACATTCTAATAAATATACTTGCACCCCTTACTGTGTGAACCGGTAATAATTCCTATTTTGGGGACCTAGGTGCTTACTCTCGAATATAATTCCAATAGATCGACATTGGAATTGTCAGTCAAACGTCAGTGATTGGCTGGACTCACTGAGTCTAGCCAATCCCTGACGTTTAACTCAACCAAGTGCCGTTTGACCAATGTCGATCTATTGGAATTATATTCGAGAGTAAGCACCCTGGTCCTGGTTCTCACTTATCCTAACCCATTTGATTGGGAAATCCTAGCTTAGTAACTGCAACCAACTGTGAGAAAAGACCATATATTTTAACAAGATGCTCATTTATTTTAACAAAATTGCATCATAAGAAGCTCAAAAAGTCTGAAGAGGTGCTCTTATTTTAAAAAGTGTACATCATTCAAATACTAATATTTCTCATCATCATCATCATTTCAACCGTAAGACGTCCACTGCTGGACTTAGGCCTCCCCCAATTTGGGGGGCTTTGCCATAATCGCCACGCTTGGCAGGCGGGTTGGCGATCGCAGTATGGTGGTAAAATGTATAGAGAACGCTGCTGCCCATTCTCTAGTAAGTCCCTTAGTCGCCTTTTACGACACCCACAGGAAGAAATGGGGTGGTTTTATTCTTTACGTCCGGCACCACACGGTACGGTACGCTAATATTTCTATAAGTATTCTATTTCCCTTTGATAATACCCATATTCTTACTCATTTTCTCCATTCCAATTCACCTCAACTTTGCCACTATCAGTTTCATTGACAGTTAAAACATGTTTTTAATTGAAATAAACGAATCGAGAGCTCTGTTACAAAAATACTTTAACCACGTGCTAAGGTAATCCGCGAAATATTTGAATTAATTAAGTGTTGTTTACAATTAATGATAAATAAGGGGGTAGTTCCTTCATCACCATCATTTCACCTATAAGACATAGACTGATGGACATAAGTCTCCCCCAATTTGTGGGGGTATGCCATAATCGCCACTCTTGGCAGGCGGATTGGCGATCGCAGTATGGTGATAAATTGTATAGAGAACAGTGCCGCCCATTCTCTAGTAAGTCCCTTAGTTGCCTCTTACAACACTCACGGGGAAAAATGAGATTCTTTACGGTCGGCAACACACGGAGAACCGGTAGCTCCCCACATTTTAAGTGAAATTATTTTTTAAATTGAGAATTACTTCTACAGTAATGTTACATAAGTAATTTTACTTATTTGGTACCATGAGAAAGTTTTAACCCTACTAAAAATAATCAAAAAGATGATACTGAACTAAACTACCACGCCAACTAGATCACCAAAGATGATATAACAGTTACGTGCCAAAAATACGTACAGCCCTTCAATTACGTACCTATCCAAAAATGCTATATTCACATTTACACCCTTTTCCGATCGTTAGAATTCAGTGAACGAAGCCGCTGTAAATTTCCGAGTTATTAGAATTATATCGGTCCCCAATAAAGGATTATTAAGTGGCCTTTTGCCTCGTTCGGGTAATAGAAAAACGATGTACTGATTGCAAGATTTCGTTCGGTGTTTAAGGGATATTTCGAGTCTTTTGTTAGACCATTATGGGTACTATAGCTGGGCTTATCAGTTTCCCTGGTTTGAAAATGGAAGTTTATTGCTGAACTAGTACGGTTCACTTTTTCAGTTTCAATGAAAATAATTTTATTAACCTTTCATTGGAATTGAAAGTAATCCCTATTCCTAATTTGAAATATTTGATTTCACATAAGTGACTTTTGTAATCGTTTCATACTATGAGTTCATGTAATACTGATAAATTTCAGAAGCTAGGTGTAGAATTCCAACTGGTCGTGTCCTATGCAGAAGAGCTGGTAAATAACTACACGGTTGTTCTTCTACCCCGTGAACATTCGACAAATTAAAGAAATACAGGGACGGTTTTGCTAAGCAGTCGGGTACTACAAACTAATAATTATAATTGACGGAGTGACAATTTAGTCACTATTGTAAGGGTTACAGCTATACCGTTTTCCATTGACGTTGTTGTATCATCTCTAAAGTTGTATCATGGACTTTGAGTGGACTTATTCTCTTCAATCATTGATACACCAAATGATCATTATTAATCATAAACTCCATTACAACAATCATTTATAACGATTTAAATCAAATCTCGATTACCGAATCACAATAACCGTTTCAATGTACATTTCAGTGCCGTCACACACTATCACCCATTAATAATTTGAAACTCATTTGGATTATGTACGTTTCGTGAATTAAATTACATTTTGAAAGCGTCTGTAAGCTCTCTGAGGGATTAGTGTAGCTTGTGTTTCGATGCTTCAGCTTGGTTGAGAGGAAGATTTGATTGGAATTTGTTTGAAAGAGATAGTTTTGTTTTTGGGTGTTTGTCAATTTGGAGTTTCGAGTTTGAAGAGGATCTACCTGAGACATACAAACATGGAGCTTAAAACATAGACATAGAGTAAAAGAAAACCTACTTATGTGAAAATGAGTCTGACACAGCTAGATGGGATTCAAATAGGGAGTAGATTGGAAGCAAATATATAAAACAATAATTATTGTTTTGCAAATTAAATGACGCCCATATCTTACGTATCTAATCTTTAAATAACTGTAGAAAGATGAGTAGACTGCAATAATATTTAAAAAACTAAAATTAGTAAAAGGAGGTACAGCATCCAGGAAAAAATTGTGAAAAATAATCATCAAATAAAGGCTCCAAATTAATCCGAGATCTTAAACATTTTTTATGAAACTAAATCCCTTTGTTTAGTTAATACCTCCATTACTTAATTACGAAGCCATGCAGATGACAAAAGAAAACAAATAAAAAAATATGAAACGAAACTTTATAAAAGCTGGGATTAGGATGTCTGTATAATGAACAGACTTTTTAAGCACCTATTAATAAAATAGCTATTCATCGTGATATTAAGTAGCCCTGTTGTTCGGGAAAAGTAGGCCACCGAAAGGGTGGCGCTCTTTCTTTTCTCGCAGGGAATATTTTCATATTTTTAACGCTTTGAGCACTGATTTAAAAAATATTGAGATCGTGATACTGTCAATAATATGGAATACATGCTTGAAGAACTTTCATATTTTAACCACATTATGACAATATTTATTACCAATATTGATGTAGGTGGTCCTATCTTCAACGATTAATACATCTAACTTACACACCTCATAATGGTATGCAAACCAAATACAAAGACACTGTTATCTATTTGTAAGCAGAACATGAATTCAAGCTAATCTGAACAAACACGATGTCCTAACGTAATCACTCTCGCTTGTTTCAGATGACAATGGAGAGACGAATCGCCGGCGTAATCTACATATTGATCACTTTCGCTCTCGTTAATGAAATGTCAATAAACGTGTACGCGAGGGACAACAACAAAAGGCGCACCAAAGAGAAGACCGGAGGTTTTCAAAAGAATATTTGCGATATCACAGACAGAGATTCAAAAGTTCACTGCTACTGTGAAAATACTAGGGAGCCAAGGAATGCGACCAAAGCGGAATGTTGGGTGTTCAACGGCGGAATACCTCGCGACGACCTCATCTGGCAGAGTTTTGCGTCCCAACCAATTTTGCAAACTTTGTCTTTTAACGTCAGAGTCGATGGCGCTTTAGGCTATATACCCACAAAGGCACTATTCTATTTACAACGCTTGAGATCCATTAATATAAAGTACGGCAACATCGTCGATGTAACTCCTTACGCTTTCGCCAACTTAACTAATCTAAAAGAAGCAAGCTTATCCCAAAATCAAATCGAAAATCTGCAGCAATACTCATTCGCTCACCTACCGAACATAACAACTCTCAATTTAGAAGAAAACATGATTATAGATATCGATGCCGAAGCGTTTTATGATCTGCCAAAACTGCAAAAGTTGGTGTTTACCAAGAATAATATAACTACGATCAGAAACGGCACTTTCCAGCACACGTTCAATTTACTGGAATTGGATTTGAATAAAAACAACATTTACTATTTGAACCGACGGACATTCGATGGACTAGCGAATCTGAGGAAATTGGATCTGAGAAAGAACCGAATACAAAATTTGACGGAATTCACGTTTGCCGAGCTGTGGAACCTACAAGAATTACTGTTGGGCAAGAATGATTTGCGGTATATATCGGAAAGGGCATTCGACGGACTGTCTCAACTGCGAAAGTTGTCCCTTGATGACAATAAATTGGCATCGCTCCCGTCGGGCCTGTTCGAAGGGGTAAGGGGCCTCAGCTCCCTGGACTTGCGCTCCAACGAATTGCACGCGTTAACTTTTGACAATATCAAGCCTATATTGGACAACTTGAAACCGCAGAACAGCAATCTACTACTCGAAGGTAATAATGAATATATAATACTTCCTCATGTTGAGTTGAACTTAAAACACTCGATGAATATTAAACGTGTTGAAACTGAGGCGTTATTATTAACTTTAACACACTTGGAAAGTTTGTTCTTTTATGACGCCTACGGGTGTTCTTAGTTGGGTTGAAATGGTCCAGATAGAAGTGGAGAATGGTGTATAATCCGTTTCATTCCTAAATTAATTGTAAATTAGTTTAAACTTGCCAACCCTAGGCTGTTGCGTAAAAGTTTTAGTTTTAATGCCCATTGTCCATTGTGTTTTCGTCTATTTAATAGGAAGTAAACTTTACTTTGTTAACGAAACATTATTGTTTCTTTTTACAGAGAACAACTTCGTGTGCGACTGCAGATTAAAATGGATGCATTCACTGCGAAACGAGACAAAAAGTCAAAACACAAAAGAGTCCCTAGACGGCGTAACGTGCAAAATGGATCCTCCCATCGTGAGTTCCGCTTACAACAAAATGCCTGACGCTATGGACAACAAACTGGATTACAATCAAGACATACTCCACGCCGGCCTGACCATCGAAACGCTGAACGACAAAATGAACGTAACGGAAAAGAAGACATTACCAGGCGACCTATCTAAAGACGACGGTAATGAAATATCCAAAAAGGGTGTTAAAAGGACTGTTTTGAAAATCCCTGCTGAAACCCTTCCGTGCCCGAGGGAAGCTATAAAAACAACAGAGATACCAGCTTATATTGTTGATCCTGTTATACCAATACAGAATGAAATGAAAACTTATAGATTCCATGAAGCGAATTCGGGTTATATGAATTTAAAGTCTAGTTTTGGCTTTGTAATTTTATGGAGTATTTGTTTTAGATTTTTCTTTACTTAAATAAGTGACGTATCTAGTCGTTAAAGTAAGTGAGATACAGACTATTAAGCCGGCGATTGATGGCTGCGCACGGGTATAATGACTAACACTTTGCTAAGTCCTGTATGAGATAAACATGGGAGATTTACGAGTATGGAATAGAAACGTAATCTGTTAAGATGTAAGAACATTGATAGTTGGAATAACAAAGGTGACGCATAAGGTAAGTGATGTTGTTTGAAAAACAGGGTCAATTTCTTTGGGATATGAACGGAATTATGAATTCAAGTAGTAAAATAAATTGGGGTGTATATATTATCTCATAATCTCCATTAAAGTTCTTCAAATGTTTCTTCATCATAGAATTAATTGCACTATTAACAAACGCAATAAATGATACGACTGGTGACACAAGATAGTGGATTAGCTTCTAGCATTGCTGATTTTTGTACCATTAGTTAGTGATTAAGGTTTCAGACTTTCTTTATAAATCAACGGCACTTAGTTTTAAGCCTCATAACTTAAAAATAAATATATTCAAGCAAGAAAATGTACTCAACTCAAATGCTAATTTTAAAAGACTGTAAAATATACAGTGTATTTCAGAAAGGTTTGGTAAAATTTAAACATAATCGCGGAAAAAATATCATCTGTCCAATGTAAAACTTCAATTCAATACCTACTCGACCCAAATTGTATACGACAGTAGGTTTGTTTTTGCGATTACAAAGTAATTTGCCTGGAGAAAGCTGTTCACCTTGGTGGTGTACACACCCTAAAATTTGGCCGCACCTTTCTGATACAACCAGTATTAAAAAAAAAAAAAACTAGAAAGTAAACTATAGCAGCCAGTAAACAAAAGAAAGAAAAAGCAATCATAGTGTATCCGTATGCAGCAATCAAAAGCCAATTATAATTCACGTTTACATATAGGCCACGTTTCATTGCAGGAGTTTGATTTCTATAAGCACACAAATAAAGCAACCACTTAAGTGATTATATCCACAGTATGAATGTTGTAAATTATAATATAATGTTAAGTAGATGTAATGTATAAAGCTCTGTTTTACCGCACTTGAATTTTCATTCATTAAATATTATTTTAAGGGAAGATGTGTGAGCATGCTTAATTTATCATATAATCTTGGTGTTAATTTGATTCCGATGAATTCTGGTTTCGGTTAAACTTTTCATGGAAAGGCAATAAACAGTTTAATGGGGAATTAATTTAATTATAAATAGATTAATTATATCGATACAGTTCACGTATAAAATTTGAAGCTGTGATTAGTTGATCAAAACAATTGTAGATTTACATATATAATAAGTAAAAGTGTTTGTTTAAACATTATAAATCATATTTTCTAAACTAGTTGAGGTCGGCGTTTCCTATCTGACTCTGTTGAGAAAAAAGGCGGAGGTTACCGTCTTTATTATTAAAGTCCAGACATAATCTTGGTCAGATAACATGAAGCCTATGTAGATTCCTGACTGAAATGGTTTTTTTGAAGAAAGAACCACACAGATTGAGTGGACCTGTCCAGTTAGTCCACGCAATTGTCTGTAATCGTACAACTCAGTTCATAACTTTCGAGGATCAACGACACGCCGAACAATACCACTGGACCATCAGATTCACAGCTCCTTATTTAATTAAACTAAACCAATTGTTCCGTATGTTATGAAGAAAAGTTGGTCGGTTTGACCATATTTTTCAAATTACCTAAAAAACTTACTTACACATAAACTGCTATTTATAATTGACTGTGTCATTGCTTCTATGAAATTGTTGCAGATATCGCGGCTGCAGAATAAGTTAATATTAATTCTATTATCGTAGGCGAAGCTAAGCTTCAGCAAACATAATAGCATTATGTAATTACCCAAGGAGTATATGTGATAGAACAACACAGAAGGTTAGTTCTACAAACATTAAAGTCACAAAATTCGTAATTGAGACTACGAACGACGACGACGACGACACGACGACGAAGACTCGTACTTTGATACTTCTTCAAAATAATAATGGAAATGCTCATCAGCATTATCATCATGATCTGCCTAGCCCTTTCCCGATTTAGTTGGGGTCAGCTGTCAGTCATACCTGATGCAGCTGCATATTTTGCATGGAGCGACTTTGTATGACTTCCACAACCAAGTTACTGGGTAATACGATACCATTGGTAAGACAGAGTTTTCAAACTTTCGGGCTTCTGACGAGCCGTAACGACTGTCTAAGATCTACGAAAAACAGCCGGAACCAACGGCTTAACGTGCTTTCCGAGGCACGGAGGATCTTGGTGTATAAAAATGGTCACCCATCCACAAACCAAACGCTGAAAGCGTGGCTTAACCTGATCGATTGACCCGTGTGTCTGCAATTATTTAACTACAACGCCCTTAGATTCATTAATAGATTATAATATTGGTCAATATGTACAAACAACCAAACTGACCAACTCAGTCAAATAACTGACAATTGGATCCACATATCATAAGTATGAATACTGACTGACTAAACCGAACAAAGCTACCACCGGCAGTTGGCCTCGTGTTCGGTTGCTTTAAATTATGTATTATTTTACTGGCATGAGATATACCTCTATACCCGTCATGTCTGGGAATTTTGCTAGCTAATATAATATTATCATGTAGTCACGATATCCATTCCTATACATTTGTCGAGACAGTTCATAATTAATATGAATACGAATTAATTACTGTCTCATCGGAGACAGAGAGAAGATCGAAGACTCTACTTTTGATCTAGTGAATGATTATGTTTGATTACTTTTTATATCTAGGTCCAACTTAGAGGGAGATCGCAATCGTCAAATCGTATCTCAAGACATAAATCTTTGACCAGGGCGTATTGCCAAAGATGACCTATGGCACAATGACACGTGGCCGCTCACAATAGGCTTCAAAGAAAGACTGAAAGTCACTCAAACGGCAATGCTTCGACTTTCCCTACATGATCGAAATTGAAATGGAGAGATCTGCAGTAGAACCAATATAATCGACATAACACGAATAATTACCAAATTTAAATGATATCGGGCAAGGCAATTAATTTGCAGAACAGATGGCTGAAGGGGCCGATAGACTCTGGAGTAGCGAACGCGTACTGGAAGACGTAGATTTAGAAAGCCTCCCATAAGATGGATCGATTACCTGGTGAAGGCCGCAGGAATCCATGGGATGCGAGAAGCATAGAATCATCGAGATGGCGGTGCTTGGGAGAAGCCTTAGTCTAGCAAAGAACGTCTTTTGTCATTGAAATAATGATGATGATGATGATTGTTGGTCCACTCCAGGGTAGTAACCGATTTCACCGCAGAGAAAGGGAATTGATCACCACGCTTACTTAAGAAGGGTGGCGATTTCAGGCCTATATTAATTATAAGTCCAGGTTGCCTCAGGTATCTGTTTTTCCTTCACCAATATCAATAATGCCTTAGATAAACTCTAAAAGATACTTATTCAGTTCCAATTAATCTGACAGAGATCAGTGTTCTCTATCATTTCAAAAATGAAAAAATACTCTTTTAAGACATGTTAGCAGTGATTTTCATGGTACTGCACTCTGAATGCTTTACGGTCATTCACATACAGATACACGCGACACCATCTATTCGCATTTTGCATAGATCTGGATTACCCTTGGCACATTGAACGCATCGCATCGTGGAATTGTAACGGTCGCTCCCACATGCAGGTACCGTTCCAGCGAATTCTGTATTTTTGTGCGAATACACCAGAATTAAAAGTGGTTTGGCTGTAGGAAAAAGTAAATCTGGTCTTACAGAGTATATAATATACCTAGTGTCAGCTGAGAAAGAGACGTTTTTGCTTTGCAAATCACTTACGAGCTTAAATTGCGAGTATATTTTAACTGTCTATCATTCTATGAGAGTTGTAGGGAGTGGTTATCACTCGGCAAAATATACTATGCCAATTTAATAATAACATAATAACAATAATATCTTAGGACAACCAACACAATATTATCTGATCCCAAACTAGGCAGAGCCTGTACTATGGCAACCAGACAACTGATAAACATACTTATATATTTCTAAATACATACATATTATAAATAAATTACACCCAGACACAGAACAAATTATTGTGCACATCACACAAAGATTTGTCCTGGGTGGGAATCGAACCCACGACCTTAGTCTTAGCAGTCAGGGTCACTAACCACGAGACTAACAGGCTGCAGACAAGGAAAATCAATTAATTTCACTGTCTGCAGCCACGAACAAGCCGCTGTGATTTTTTAATTATTAGTTTCTGTTCTAGGGATCATTAAATAAATATATAGCTGGTACGCTGTTTAGGGGGCTTCAGTTTATCCCGGGCTTGCTTGCCCAAGTGGTTGGTAAAGAAATGTCCTGATTAAAGTATTAAAATACATAAGCAATTCGTAATCCTCCTTACTAGTGCCGACCTATTTTGAAAATAAAATGCTTCTCCGCTGAACAGACAAAAACAAAATCATTTCAGCCCAAATCAGCTACATAAGATAAAGAAGAAAAACATTATGGCTTTATAATCCCATATCTAAATTAAGGTTTTAAGTTACTGTTATTTTGCTATCATGGTCTACAGCCGAATATCTTGAGGGGAGCTACAACAAGAGCGAAAGAGATGGCGTTATATAAACATCTGCAAGGCAGAAAGAGAAGGAAGACCGAATGCAAGAGGCAAATTGGTTTTATGTCGCAAATAAAACAAAGACCCCTTACTAGTGATTAAATTTTAGTACTGGCTTTAGGTTCCTTTATATCGGATTAGTGTTGAGGAAAAAATAAGAAAAGACAAAATAGTAATTAGAGGGAATGGTACTGATGCTGTTTATAAAATTTTGTGAATTACTTTCTTCGATCCTCCAAACATTTAAGCTTCAATTTCATTGGGATTTTAAATTCTTTAATATATTATATATATTTATTTTAAATATTTCTGTGTATTTGTATCACAATTATTGTACTTGTGTGTGTTATGATGCCGACTAAATATTGGATAGATAGCAGATAGCAATTATGATAACCAAATGATAAATGATGACGAAGATAGAAATGATGTTGTTTAAAGAAATGTTTTTTTCCATAATTTTGAAAGCAGACAAAGATTTGGCATGCCTTATCGTCATGGGCACAGAATTTCATAACCGTACTGCGTCTGTAAAAGAGTTGTCATAAAATCTAGTGGAATGCATCCACCTAGTCTTAAGTTCGTATGTGTGTCCTGAATTAAATTTAAAAAAATCTCAAAATAAAAGAGGAATTAGAAAAAAAATGGAATATGGTTTTCAATCCAGCCGTCTTACTTAAAAAAAAATAAAAAAAAATGATTATTGGCGTAGAGGAAATCTCCTAAGATTTTCAAATTACTTTCAAATGAATTATATTGTGTAATTTCTATGTAATACTTTTACCTGCACACATTGTTTTTCTAGTCATTATAATTATAACATTTTTTTTTAATCCTTAGGTATTTCTTGCTATTAATAATGTACCTAAATGGTGGTTTACGGATTTATCCACGTGCACGTTTCAAGAATGACGAAAATGTTTTGAACCCCTCTTCAAGCGCAGCGGGGTACTTTCGAAACACAATGCCATTTATTTGACAGTTCAATAACATTCATTGCGTAATTTACGTTGTAGATAAGACAATTTTCCCAAACATTTGAAGCAATGGAGTTAACTTAAAAATCCTTCAGATTGTGAGCGTGTTACGAAATTAGAATGTTTACATTATTCATGTGGCCTGCTCTAAAGTCAACCTGTCTGTCATGTCTGGTACCGTCGAAATATACACGTGTGTAAAACCGTAAAAAACCATATTAAATATTAAAGACATGCTCACACCCCTTATTCTAAGAACTCATGTACGTTCATCTATTGTGTATAACGTTGTATAAAGTATTTTGACATGGCATTTTTTGTATGAATAAAAATAATGGTGTAATTTTTTTTAAAGCAATTTTTATTTTATTTATTCCCTATCCAATGTTTTATGAGCAGAGGAAGTTCGGAGTGTAAGAGGTGAATTATTTTATTATAACATCTATACAGGTTGGTGAGGCAGTCATTTATTGTTTTAATAACCGACGAAAATTTTTAATGTCTGTTCTAAATCATGTACTTTATGTAAGTTAGATTAGTAGTTACGGGTTCGATTCCTTCCTCCACAAATAACGAATAAGTACAATTAGCTAGAATGATTATGAACCAGACAACGGGTGGAGAACAAACGACACTGGCGGAGATAAGTTTGTAAGTATGAAAATTTTAAACAAAAGTTACAAAATATGACTGCCTCGTTGAGCTACTGGTTATGAGCGCTACAGCTGAGCATAAGGTTCTGGGTTCGAATCCCAGGCCTGGCAAAGTGTTATTAAGCGTTCTGTTACATAGGACTTATAACTGGCAAAATGTGGGAAACGCCCCTCTAATGTACACCTCTTCGTGGAAACAAGGCGAGATGCTATGTTACTACTGAAATGACGACTTTTAGAGAAATGTGAAAGAAAAAGACATGTTTGAAAGATATAATAAAATAAATGTTTATTTGGAACAATTGGAACAAGTTAGAGGACAAATATTCACAAAAAGAAACGAAGATATCTTGAAAAGTTAAAACTGTGGCGCAGCTATCAATGCCCAGGTAAAAAAACATGCATTTGCTTCAGAAGAATAAAAAAAAGAAAGAAATATTTTAAAATTAAATTAAATTTGAGCTTGGGAAGGCCTATGTCCAGCAATGGACGTCTTTAGGGTGAAATGATAATAATGATGTTACAAAAGGTGTAAGTAAAATTTTTAACCAAATTTTCCATGCAACAAGAACCGTGGATACATCCAGATTTGATATTGCACTTCTGTGCAAGCAAGCGTTGTAAATTGCAGCTCAAAATTATACCTACACTCCAGCCTAGCTCCATAGTATTGCAATTAAAACCATCTAAACGCAGTAATATTATTTGCCACAAAACTCTGCACTCACCACTAACAATCCTAATTATGTTGTGTCAAAACTTATAATTCAATATTAAAACCATACAAACTGTATGCATATAAGGCTGCGTACACACTTGTAACAAATATGCCAACTAATCTCTCAACACCGTGACCAACATGTTACGAATAATGTTTTTTTTTTTAGGCATCTCAACTCGCAGGTCAATCTATGAGGTTATCGGCTGTTTAACCAGACTTGCTTGGTGGTTACTTAAGAAATTAAGGCCTACGGCCAAGGCTTAAAACTTAGAAATAAAGCGACTACTCGTTACGGGCACCCCTTCTGGGGAACAGACCTCATCTTAGGGCATCGCTTGTAAAGGGCTGCAAGGGAAGGGCTCGTAGGAAATTGTTATTATTTAGCGACGAATTTAAAGCTACAGACTCAGCAGCACAGGCTGGCTCTAGCAAGGGTCGGGGTGGACATGGAATGGGATGTTGCTGCGGGCGTCGGCGGTGAGGACAGAAGGACGGCGGTCTGTGACAGCGTGTCTTGAGAGTGCTAGTGAGTTAACTGTTCTCCTTGAGGAGGGTTGTAGCTTCATCAGGAATGGTTAACGTATGTATCCTAATGCGAGAGGGAGTGTAGCGGGCGTTTGCCACGATCAGGGATAGGGTGCTTCACAGCAGAGTCGAAGAAACGCTTGGAAAGGCGTTACACAAACTGCTAGATTGTAGGTATTCTGAGATCTAGGTGGAGATTCTCGTTTGAGACATAAAAGGGGGCTCCCGTAACCTTCCTAAGGACACGGTTTTGGAAGGTATGAATCCTATGGATGTGGAGGGTCTTAGCATGCGTGAAGAAAAAGCATGCATAAGTCTTGATGGGCCCCAACCCAGGTTGAAGATATTAAATTATGTCGTAGATTATAAAAGTAAAGCAATATTAGTCTCTCAATTGAGTATTGCTGGGGCTGCCTTAAAGCGGCTCCTGCCCAATCTGGGGGGTCCAAACGCCTCCTGCCGGAGGCTCTACACGGGGGTCGTGCGGTCCATGGCCCTCTACGGGGCACCAGTGTGGGCGCCCTCATTGAGGCTGCGTCCAGCGCGCCGCTTGAGTGCGGCCCAGAGGGTCATGGCCATTCGGTTAATCCGGGGATACCGCACGGTCTCCTGCGAGGCGGCGAGCCTCCTTGCCGGAGTGCCGCCATGGGATCTGGAGGCAAAGGTCCTCGCCCACATGTGGGAGTGGCGCGAGGATGCGAAACGCCGGGGCGAAACTCCGCTGCCGCGACAAATCGCGGCACGGCGGACAGAGCTCCGGCAGGATCTCATGGCGACATGGCGGGTACGATTGTCGCAACCCAGCGCAGGGCACGCCACAATTGCGGCGGTAAGTCCCCTCTTTGAGGAGTGGATAGAGAGGCGCCACGGCGTCCTCACCTTCCGCCTGACACAGGTTCTCACCGGGCATGGGTGCTTCGGTGGGTTCCTGTTCAGGATAAAGCGGGAGGAAACGCCCGGGTGTTTCCATTGTGAGGATCGTCTAGAGGACACGGTGGAGCATACGGTGGAAGTGTGCCCTGCCTGGGCGGAGCACCGCCGTGTCCTCGTGGAGGCGATCGGCGGCGGCGACCTCTCGCGTCCGGCCCTGGTGCGAGCCATGGTACGGAGCGAGAGGGCATGGGAAGCCGTCACCTCCTTCTGCGAAGCAGTAATGCTCGCGAAGGAGGAGGCGGGGCGTGTTAGGGAGTGGCAGTCTCTGCGCCCTCACATCCCTAGCCGCCGCAGGAGGAGACGCCCCGGGCGCCGGGAGTCGATTGCGGACTCCCGGCCACCGTAGGCGCGAGCTTGCGGGTGGCGAGCAATGGGTAGCTCGCCGCCCGGTAAGGACCAAGCTCGGGTCGACGGCGCGTAGTGTTCCACGCGCGCCTCAAAGAGATGTCAGCAGAACTGAAGGGGTCTGCTAGGACCGATGCCTGCCAGGGTCGCGCGATTGTTCAAACGAGATACCGTGACCCTGGCACATGGGCAACTGAAGGAACACGGGTGGGTTTTAGTCAGTAAAAGTCTGACACGCCCTCCCGCTCCGCCCAGAGCGGGAGAAGTCATTTGATGATTTCCCATCCAAAAAAAAAAAAAAAAAAAAAAAAAAAAAAAAAAAAAAAAAAAAGGTAGGGGTTAACACCGTGACGCGTTAGGCAGAGAGAGCGACACAAATGAAGTGGAGCCTAGAGCCTGAGAGCAAATGCGGAGCGCGAACGAGCCATCATTATGTACTCCCTGAAGATAAAATGGTGGTCGACCACCTTCTTACCATCACACTAAAGTATTTGGCTTACTTCGCCCAAGGGATCGCCTTGCCGTACATAGTGATCGGACTGGATTTACGGATACTGGGTAACTCCAGTCCAGGAATTTAGTAATTGACGCAGCCATTCTCCAAATGAATCCAAACAGAATCGCGACGAGATGCGGTGACGCGGAAAGTTGAAATTTAGAAAGTTCTTCAATAATCGAGCTTATAGCCGAGGTGTCATCTATCCTCGAGTCTTTTTGAACCCAGATAATATTTAACTTGATGTGATAATTCAGAAAGATCTTTAAACTGGTTTGAACAGTTTAATCTGAACCGACAATCCATAGATACCATATTGGACTTAAAAGAAATCCCTATAAGATGGCCTATTTACCGAATAAGTTTAAAAACATCAAACAGACGAGGCCTAGCTGTAATTAATGTCTACTATTTAAAAAAAACCGGCCAAGTGCGAGTCGGACTCGCGCACCGAGGGTTCCGTACAAACCTGTAGGTATTCACGGTTTATGCATAAGGTTTATGTTTATGAAATTATTTTTTATTTTTTTTAACCCCCGACGGAAAAAGAGGGGTGTTATAAGTTTGACGTGTCTGTCTGTCTGTGTGTCTGTCTGTCTGTGGCATCATAGCTCCCAAACGGATGAAGTGATTTCAATTATTATTTTTTTGTATTAAAGGTGACTTATGTGCGAGTGTTCTTGTAAACGGCTAAAAGTTGTGGGGGGTGAAGGTGGGGAAGAATAACCGAATGTCTACAAATATACTCGAGTGGGGTCTCAAATGAAAGCGCATTGAAACAGAATATTGATGACTTAATTGAGAATGTTCTTAGCTTCACTTGATGAGAAAATTGGTGGTGGGAAAATTGGGACATGGAAATCCGATTGTCACGTGAGAGTATCAATGACTACATCTCAGTCTTTGCAATTCTGCTAAAGATGATTTGTCATGTGGGTTATTAAATAGTTTTCCTTGGTCGAGCTCACAAATTGCTACACCATCCAAGGAAAAGGCCAAGCCTATGTAGCCTTAAGCAGAGTAAAAATACTCTACTTAAGGCTACATAGGCTTGGCCTTTTGCGAAAGTACTTTTACCTAAGTAAACCACAGCATTTTCAACTGTCACCCCTTGCAACTTATATGCCGTAATCGCCAAACATAAAATGATAGGAAACATTGTACTTTCAATATTTCCATATCCTCTAAGACCGTGAAAAGTTACATTATGTGGCCTTATCAGAATCCATCCATTCTCGTCAACACAACTCCGGCCGATAGTGGCATCATCAAATTGAATTGATATTGTTTTTGGAAGCTTCCCATCTTCCTGTTGGCCACGGCGAAGTTCTATGTATTTACAACTTAACAAAATCTACATTATAACAAGTACACCTATAAAAAAGTATAAAAAAAAAGTTAGTTTTTTTTTTTCTATTTTTGTGTGAAAATTAAGATGCGGTTCACAGAATACATCTACTTCATAATTTCAGCCGAAAGACGTCCACTGCTGGACATAGGCCTCCGCCAAGCTCCGCCACTTCGACCGGTTTTGTGCTTCCCGCATCCAGCGGGTTCCTGCGGCCTTCACAAGGTCATCGGTCCACCTTGTTGGAGGCCTTCCAACTCTACGTCTTCCGGTATGCGGTCGCCGCTCCAGAACCTTTCGGCCCCATCGGCCATCTGTTCTGCGAGCAATGTGCCCTGCCCACTGCCACTTCAGTTTAGCAATTCTTCGGGCTATGTCGGTTACCTTGAAGTTCTCCTACGGATCTCTTCATTTCTGATTCGATCGCGTAGGGAAACTCCAAGCATAGCCCTCTCCATCGCCCTTTGGGTGACTTTCAGCCTTCTAATAAGGCCCATTGTGAGCGACCACGTTTCGGTTCCATATGTCATCACTGGCAACACACACTGGTCAAAGCCTTTCGTCTTGAGACACTGCGGTATGTGGGACGAGAAGATATTGCGTAGCTTCCCAAACGTTGCCCAGCCGAGTCGGATTCGACGATTGAACTCTTTCTCGAATACATCTACTTACCAAGTTTCAACAGCATAACTCTTATAGTTTCAGAAGAAAGTGGCTGTGACATACGGACGGACACACAGACAGACAGACAAGACGAATCCATAAGGGTTCCGTTTTTTGCCATTTGGCTACGGAACCGTAAAAAGATAAGATGTATGTGTGTGATGCTACTCGACTTCACGCATGCATATACTGCGTGTTTGTACACTTGGTTACAACAAATAAAGCGCACTTCATCTCGTAAGATAAAAATACTGTTACATATTGGTCAGTTTATTGGTGTGTCTGTTACAAGTCAGGACGCAGCTTTAGACAAACTCATAAGTTAAAGTTCCATAAGTCTGAAAGCTAGTTATTAATATACTAGTAAGGAGCTAAGCAAACTTAAAGATTTTGTGCTAGGACTGGATTCACCACGACGACAGTTTGACTAACTTTGATTTAAACTTTGGAACATATTATAAACAGTTTTATTTACTTAGATTCTAATTTAGTTAAAGTTTCAAGGATTTTTACAAACTTTAGGAGTACTCAGTTGATTAAACTTTCCTTTTATGAATATTAATCTCTCGTGCCCGTTTAAGGTATATGCAAGTGAAGACTTTTTTAAGTTTTTAGTGCTTTCCAAAATAGGTTATGAAGCAAGAAAAATAGGAAAGGGAGGTTGAAGTAGAACTAATCGGAACTGATACCAGGCAGATAGTAAATCTCATCATCATTATC
Organism: Aporophyla nigra; assembly: GCA_947507805.1. Classification (NCBI taxonomy): domain Eukaryota; kingdom Metazoa; phylum Arthropoda; class Insecta; order Lepidoptera; family Noctuidae; genus Aporophyla; species Aporophyla nigra. Next base: position 21,107,882 of record OX382304.1, on the reverse strand, counting down.
AGCCTATAATGTTCCCACTGCTGGGACACAGGCCTCCTCTCGGTGAGAGGGAGTGGGCCATAATCCACCACGCGGGCCTAGTACGGGTTGATAGATGTCACATGTCTTCGAATTTTTGGTTCTAAGACATGCCGGTTTCCTGACGATGTTTTCCTTCACCGTTTTGAGAGCAGTGGCGATGAAATAATTTACACAAAGCAATGCGCCTGCTTAGGTTTGAACTCATGACCTACTACTCTTAAGTCGCGGTCCTTACCACTGGGCCACCACTGCTCTCTTAAAAGAAAAAGAAAGTAAATCTATACTAATAATATTATAAAGCTGAAGAGTTTGTTTGTTTGGTTGATGGTGGTTTGGGTGGTTCTCTCAGGAACTACTGGTCCGAATTGAAAAATTATTTTTGTGTTGCGTAGCCTATTTATTGCTATAAACGATATAATATCACGCTACAATCAAAAGGAGTGAGCCGCAACGAAAAATGAACCAAAACTGGAAGGCAATTCGATGCGATGGGAAGGGTCAGAGGAGCAAAATTTTGAAGCGGACGAAGTCGTGGGCAGAAGCTAGTAATATACAGGGTTATTTGTAAAACACCGGCAACCTCTCAGGTCTATGTTACTAACATCATAATCAACAACTTTTGTTCTGTGACTTTTAAAAATTCATCATATTTTAGTTCATCAGATTTTCAAACAAAAATAAAAATATTTACATTAAACGCTCTAAATGTTACGGAGTCTATGCGAAGCAAAAGAAAGCGATAGTATATTAGCAAGGGGAGCGGGGTTAGGGCGGCGGGGGCGCTTAAACTTGACCTATTTACAGGCAGCCGATTTTTGTATGAAAATCTGATGCACTAAAATATGATGAATTTTTAAAAGTCACAGAACAAAAGTTGTTGATTATGATGTTAGTAACATAGATCTAAGAGGTTGCCGGTGTTTTACAAATAACCCTGTATATGTTTTTTTATTGAACTTTTCAGATCATAAGTCACTTAGTCATTTGTATCTCGTAGGTACTGTGATAATGGTATATAAGATATTAAAAAATGCGTTATGAATTGCCCGAGGGCGTCCATCATATGTTTGCAATTAGGTAACCAAGCTACCATGTCTCACAAAAATAATTAATCAAATAAAATAACCCTGCAAAAAACAACTATAAAAATTCACACATTTTATTTTCACAATTGTTGATAACAAATATCAATAGATATAAATGTCAATAATATGTGAAAAATATACAATGAAAAATGACAATATATTGCATGATGTTCACAGACTGAAATCAAATAATATAACTATGTCAGTATACAATAGTAATGTCAATATAGGTTCAATACTCATGTCAATATACTTATCTATCAATATGGTATATGTCAATGTTAGCGATGGCTGAGCGATAGCGCCGTCATCATCTCGATTTAGTGATTCCATTGAGCAGGGTTAAAAATAAAATACGATGATACAGAAAATTCATTAGAATTTTCACTTTCCGAATAATAAAACAGTACCATACTAGTAAAGTTTGTAAACTGTTTTCTAAGTTCAGATAAACCGACAGTTTCGCGTTGGAAAAGTGGAAGTCTGCATTCTTTGTCTTTACAACAGACAGACTCGTCTTGTAGTCACTTCCCCTTAGTCGACTCTACCTACGTGCCGTTCTCTCTATCGAGTGCTTCATGGCAAATACCCTCATCTTGGTAACTTTTGTATTCGCTCAACTTTTATACTCAACGACGTAATAATTATATTTCTTGTGACGGGTCGTTGAGCTCCTAAAACAGAATTGAGCTACACGACGACTAATATATACATACCGTCTGTTAGGGCATGTGGACATGTCAGCTCAAAGCTGCAATGGTTCTTTCTTCAAAATGCCCTTCCAGACATAGCCTTGTATCGTAAGACTCACATAAAGTTCTTAAAACATAATGTTTAGACTTTAAAAGAGACCATCACCCCTGAGTTTGTTTGGGCATTTCTTCTCAGGGAATAGTCAGCTAGGAAATGCTGGTGCCAACTAGTTTTTAAAATATTGACCAACAAAATATTGTCGTGGACAAGTTAGTGTCTTATAAGATCTAAACATTTCATTTCAGTATATACTTGTATCTTAAATCATTTGGTCATCTTGCTTATCAGTAAGTGTAGCGAAAGATGCCCAGCTAAATGGACTGATGACCTTGACATGATGGCCGGGACCGATTGGATGCGGAAGGCTGACGTTGTGTTCTGTCACAACTTGGGAGTATGTGCTGCATTGGACTGCAATAGGCTGAGTTGATCTTGTTGTTGGCAGGGCACATTGCTCGCAGAACAGATGGCGATGGGGCCGAAAGGTTCTGGAGTGGCGACCGCGTACCAGAAGACTTAGAATTGGAAGGCCTCCCACAAGGTGGACCAATGACCTTGTGAAGGCCGCAGGAATCCGCTGGATGCGGGAAGCACAAAACCGGTTGAAGTGGCGGAGCTTGGGGGAGGCCTATGTCCAGCAGTAGACGTCTTTCACCTGAAATGATGATGATGATGATCTTGTTAATGACGCTGGTAACTACCTGGAATTTTGTCAACAAGAAAATATGGATACATTATCAAATACATATTTTAGACAAGGGTGGAATCAGGGTAAAAGGTTTATGTATATTATAACAGAACTTACATCCGCTTTTCCCACCTGGGAATCGTATAAGGCTATTAAACTGATCATTTGAGCTTAGCATAAAAATTACAACTTTCATAGGTTCAACTTAATTTTGACGATCGTTACAGAAAAAGGCAGTACCTATGCACTTGACTAAAGTCAGTATTTAACTATGTATTATCCCTGAAAGACTCACATTAACTACTAAATCATCACGATTTCAACCAATGCTACCCGCTGCTGGATATGTCTACCTAAGCCAAAAATACAATTTGAACTGCATACTTAGATGAGTAAAGAACTGAGAACGGAAAACGGAAACGATGAACCAAACTACATGGTTTGGTTCATCATTTCAGCCATAAGACGTTCACAGCTGGACATAGGCCTTCCCAAATTTGGAGGGCTTTACCATAATCGCCAGGCTTGACAGGCGGGTTGGCGATCGCAGTATGGTGGTAAAATGCAAAGAGACCCCTGTCCATTTTTTAGTGACTCCTTAAGTCGAGTTTTACGACACACGAGGGCAGGAATTGGGAGCTGCTTTTCTTTACATGTTTGACATATCTCGGGACCTTGGGATCTCGGACCTTGGGATTGGAAGGCGTAGGGTGCAGATACCTCTATTTAAAATAATGAGAAGGTACCAACCAACGATTATCCTTGTGCACACTATGCAGATGCATCCAACGACAACCCCCTGTGCGGCGCAAGGCTATTTCAAAACAGTGAAACAAAATATATTAGGCTATGGGTTTGGGTGACTACTGTCCCATTGCTGGGCAAAGGCTTATCTGCTCTCATTTCACGTCTCTCTTTCCAGAGGTGCTAAAAACTAATCTTTATTGAATAATGTTTAATTTTATCATTTTAATATTGATCGCTTATTGATATATTTGGAAAATTAAAAGTGAAATGAAGAGTATTGCTTTTTATTTTATTTCATTCCCCTATACCTTAACAGAGAATAGAGTGGTGGTGGCCGAGTGGTAACGGCCTCGACTTTCGAAGGTCGTGAGTTCGAACCCAAGCTGGCGCTTTACTTTGTGTAAATTATTTCATCACCACTGCTCTAAAAACGGTGAAGGAAAACATCGTGAGGAAACCGGCATACCTTAGAACCAATAATTCGACGACATGTGACATCTACCAATCCGCACTGGGCCCGCGTGGTGCATCATGGCCCGCTCCCTCTCACCGAGAGGAGGCATGTGTCCCAGCAGTGGGAATATTATAGGCTGCTGAAGATGATACTTTAACAACATAATTTTAATATGAATAAAACTATGGTATGGTATAGTGAGAGTTTTTTTCACTACTTCAATCCCAATCGAAATTAAGTAATTATAATTATTAGTTTTAGTAAAATTTTTTTTTAAAGTTTTTAAATGAGCTAAGCTTGTCCAAAATAGGACTCGCCAATACAAAACGAATGAGCCCAAACTCGATGGGTTTATCTTGTTTATTTAAGAAGTTCCTACGGCACTGTTCCAGCTGAATCATCGAAACAGCTCCATGGTACCATACTGTTAAATTGTCACCAAAAATACATTATGCATACCAAATGTGAGCTCAATCAAACATCGGGCAGTAGTTCTAATTTAGCTTCTAAGATTCGTGCCGAGCACACATACACAAAAACATCGTAAGTTAAATAAAAGCTTGTAAAAACAAAAAACAATATGACACTGAACACATAATCTATACACACATACAAAACCATACACCGAACTCGACACAACAGAACCCCTATATCATTTCAACAAACCCTAAACCATGTCCCAGCAAGCAAATCACGTTTTAAAGCACGAAATTAAGCCAAGCCCATAAATTACATTCGAGACCCGAGAAGATTTCAAGGGATTTGTGAATTAACTCCGTATAAGGGTCTAGATAGTGGTATTATTCGGAATAAATGAGCTGTAAATGTACGCGTCGGTAAATGCATTTGATAGGGACCGGTGATGAAGATTGTGTTTGTGCGAAACAGGTTGGTGATCTATGGAGTGTAGTAAAGAGAAGTATTGATTGGAGCTATTCTATCGGGTCTTCAAATAATTTATGCAGAAATATGATCTACTTAATCCAATAAAGCGTTAATTTCGAATCATACTATAAGAATGGAATAAGAATAGTACTTCTTTATAGGTAAGACTACAAGTGCAATTAGGTAACATTCTACCTCGACTGCCGTGGCTCCAGGTGTGCAAATATAAAATTTATGTTTTAAACAAAAAAAAAAAAAACTGTAAATATTAAATCAAAAATAATTTCGGAAACCCGATATTTTGATGAAAGTTAAAACAAAATATGAATAATTATTTTTATCAATGTATCTAATATATTAGTTTACATTTAATTATTAAATGTGTAGCGGAATGTGTTTGAATATAATTGAATATCAGTATAAGCTTAATTTCATGAAGGAACAAAATAAAATAAATTACCATGGTTCCGAAGTTGTCCTTAACTGATACAACAATGACACAATAGACAATGCCTCACCTCGTCGTACCTCGCATTTGTTTAATAGGACTTGTGCTATCAAATCCTGGCCAGCCTTTAGCACCGACGTCAACATATCTTAATTATAGGAAAAGCCAATCATGGGCACTACAAAAACTTAAATACTTGCACGATTGAAAAGTCAAATAAAGTGCACATCTGTTATTTATACCAAGTCTTGAAGGGCGGCCGCGACATGGACGCACAAACTGTTCCCATGAATTCAGTACATGATTCTGAACCCGCCTGCGTTGAAGTTTTTCATCGGTTATTAAAAAAAATGCGCTGCCGTACATTTTCTACGACAAAATTGCACTTTTCTATGAAACAGCTGTTTTTTCTATAACTGCGAAAAATGTCTACACTTAAGACGACCCGTCTTGAATCATGTGCTGAATTCATGGTTTCGGTTTGATTCTTGATATTCCTGCCACCCGGTATGCCCAGATATCATATTCTAAGAAACAATAAATCATTCAGTCATACAATATGAAGACCCTTAGTAACATACTTCCATCACCATTAAATCGATTTTGAAGAAAAGAGCAAGATCATTGCTTTAAAGAAAATCGCCCGTTTGACAATGTAAATGACGTAATGAATATTGTTGATTTGTCATATGAAAAGCAATGTCATCTATACTATTATTATAAAGAGGTAACATTTGTTTGTAAGTTTGTATGTAGGGGGTAATCTCCGGAACTACTGATCCGAATTGAAAAATTCTTTTTGTGTTGGGTAGCCTATTTATCGAGGAAGGCTATATAACATCACGCTAAAACAAAGAGCAGTAATAGAAAAAGAGCGGAGCAGTAATGAAAAATGTTGCTAAAACGACGAAAAATTTTTTTTTTTTTTGGTTAGGAAATCATCAATTCACTTTTCCCGCTCTGGGCGGAGCGGGTGGGCGTATCAGACTTTTACTGACTAAAACCCACCCGTGTTCCTTCAGTTGTCCATGTGCCAGGGTCACGATATCTTTATAATCTCGCGACCCTGGCAGTCTCAACCATGTTGACGTTGGCTTCTAGTTAAACGGGGTGCAGCTGAATACCAGTATTTTACATGCGATGGGCTATCTGATCTCCACAGCCCAGTTACTGCCTAACCAGCTTATAATAATCCCACTGCTGGGACACAGGCCTCATCTCTTCGAGAGGGATTGGGCAGTCTACCACGCAGGCTCAGTGCGGGTTGGTGACACACATGTCTTTGACTTTTTTTTCTAGGCCATGCCGGTTTCCTGTGACTGGGTAATACAGTATGCTTAGGAAGACTGGTTGTCAGACTTCCGGGCTTTCGCGATACGTAGCGACCGCTAAACTTCCATCAATGACTGCTGGGACCAATGGTTTAACTTGTTTTTTGATACACGGAGAGGTAAAGATAGTCACCCATAGACGGACAGCCCACGGCAAATATAATCCAAGTCTGTTTTTAACTTACCCACAAGCCCTTCAGTTATAAAATCGAATGTCCTTCAAAATAAAACACATAGATCCTATGTGTACCTACATACAATTTTGGAATCGTATATAAAACTAAATTTTACCATAATCTAGTTATTTATCGAAGTCATAAATGGTCGACCGATACTCGCTCAGTTTATTATGGTGCAATCCATGACCGGTAAACGGAAGTCCTTTTGATATTGTGTGTTTGATTAATTTACAAATACTCGCTGGATGGTTAACTCTTGTTTGAATTAGGGTGAGCTTTATAAATAAAGGGATTGATTATTTTTAATTTTATTTTGGGTCGTTAGCTTTTACAACATTTTATTTTTTTCATATAATGTAAAGTATACGGGAATGTAAATTAGATTTGGCTGAGAACATTATTCCAAAAACAATCTACAAAGAGATATAGAAATTCTTGGAAAAAATATTAAGTTTCTCTAAACACACGTACGTAAAATTTCGCGGTAGGATTTCATCACGCACTGTATTTTCAACACTACTAGGCACCAACAGAGCAGTGGTGGCCCAGTGGTAACGACCGCGACTTACGAGTAGGTCGTGAGTTCGAACTCAAGCAGGTGTTTTAGTTTGTGTAAATTATTTCATCACCACTGCTCTCAAAACGGCAAAGGAAAACATCGTGAGGAAACCGGCATGTCTTAGAACCAAAAATTCGAAGACATGTGACATCTACCAACCCGCACTGGGCCCGCGTGGTGGATTATGGCCCACTTGCCCTCACCAAGAGGAGGCCTATGTTCTAGCATTGGGAATGTTATAGGCTGCTGATATAGGCACCAAATATTGAAAATCCGATGGTGTGTTTTCGACGCGCCAGAATGCACTCTGTCCAATTCTCAATGCTTGGCATAACACCGAGAGTTGAAAATCTATTGCTCAATAAAATTCCGTCGCCATAATTATTTTTACATCCACTCGCACGTGAGCTCATTTCTGTAGTTTCTTATAGTTGAATTCGTTTAAATGCTTCTGATAGGAGTAAGTAATAGTAAAGATAACAGTGAAATAGATGGGGCTTGGTGATGGACTGTTCATAAAAATAGGTACCTAGACAAACCACGGCATTGGCGTATATAATTTGAACAATCAATTGTTATGTGTATCTGTCTATCCAGTACACCATGAGAGCTTAGAATTATTAAACAAGCTGACTGACTGTAGGCTACCTGAATGACTAATATTTGATGACAAGATGCGAGAAACACAAAACCGGTCGAAGTGGCGATGCTTGGAGGAGGTCTAAGTCCAGCACGGGATGTCTTCCGACTGCAATGATGATAATGATGATGATAAAAAAAAAACAAACCAATCTCGATTTACTCGCCCCTACACGAGAGTTTAGTGTGTTATTTCAGTCTAACCTGGTGATGCCAAATATCAGTAATTTACAAGGGGCGACTGCCTATTAGATCTACACATTCCAATTGCTGGGTAACTCAACACTTCTTGGTAATAGTGGTTGTCAGACTTTCAGGGTTCTGACAACACCAAACGATTGTTAAAAACCTAACAATATACAACACCCACAACAACACTGTCTCTGTTTAATCCGTATATTTGTATATATTATGGTAAATATGTATGTGTATTATAAGTTTATAATCTATTTATATACTAGTGTTCCCATCTTATTTATAATTCATTAAGATGATTGTATTTTTAATAGTATTTTAATCATTGTTCCTCTTATCCAAAGCACCTGCCATCTAATGTCTTCACCACCCTTGGTTGACTGGTAGAGAATGCCTAAGGCATTAAGTCCGCCTTTGTACCTTTTATTTTGTGCGAGGAGTTTAAATAAATAAATAAAAACCGGCCAAGTGCGAGTCTGACTCGCGCACCGAGGGTTCCGTACAAACCGGTAGGTATAAAGTTTAAAATTATATTTTATTTTTTATTATATGATGTAACTAAAAATTTACGGTTTTCACAATTTTTCCTTTATTTGTGCTATAAGACATTGCTTCGTACCAAATTTCAAAATTCTAGATCGACTGGAAGTACCCTTTAGGTTTTGATTCCCTTGCGAGTTTCGAAAATTTGCGGAAATTTGCGGCATAAACGGCTATATCTTTTGATTGCGTTAGCTTAGAAGTTTGATTTTTTCACAGCTTCAAGAAACAGTAGATTTGAGTATTTGATATGAATTTCACCTTGATACCTCCACGCGTTCCTGAGAAAAAAGGTCTTGACAGACGGACGGACGGACGGACGGACGGACGGACGGACAACAAAGTGATCCTATAAGGGTTCCGCTTTTTTCTTTTGAGGTGCGGAACCCTAAAAAACAGCCAAGACCAACGTCATTCCGAAAACAGCACTCAAAATAATCACGAAACCTCATCCAAAACACAGCTAACCCATTTATCCAGCTCAAACAAAAGATTTAGTCAGTGTTCAAGCGACGACCGAGCACTGCGGTCGCCAACTAGCAAAGTTGCGAACTGCGCTAGCACCGCAGTGTCAAGGAGACGTGTTTATGGGACCGCAAATTTGGTGCTTCCACCTTGGACGAGTTCTAATGTAATTCCAATATTTGTGGTGTCGACTTCCTTAAGTTATTTCTAATGGTGCATGAATTTATTTGACAAAATTTAAGTTTTTCGTCAAATTATTTATATTATGTATTGACCTAGTTGATCTAGGGATTGTAAGCGCTACTGTTGAGCATGACCGTCAGACCAGGCAATAATTGGATTTTCCTATCTGAAATTTCAAAGTTGCAGCCCGGTGACTGAATTATTGCTCGGTTGATGGCAATAGACTCGCCTCCTTTGCATCTAAACAAATAAATAAAATGGGAGTGTCTGTTTTTAATATTAAAATAATCGCTTTTTACTAAGTGTATATGGATGTATACACGGTACATATACCAAAACAATTTTTATTTTTTATTTTTGTCTGTCTGTCTGTTTGTTCCGGCTAATTTCTGAAATGGCTGGACCGATTTTGACGGGACTTTCACTGGCAGATAGTTGATGTAACAAGGAGTAACTTAGGCTTCTTTTATTTTAGAAAAAAAAAATAGAATATCACGATAAAAAACGAACGAAAAACTTTTTTGTTAGTCGCGGGTAATTACCTATATAACTTGGATTAATGCATTCTTAATACATTAACCGCGGTAGTAAGTCCTCTTGCGATAATTTCCGACATCCACGCGGGCGAAGCCGCGGGCAAAAGCTAGTCATTCATAATTTCAGCCAAAAGGCGACCACTGCTCGACATTAGGCCTCCTCCAAATTAAGGGGAGGTTTTCCATAATCGCTACGCTTGACAGGCAGGTTGAAAGCCGCAGTATGGTGGTAAAATGCTTACAAAACGCTGCTGCCCATTCTCTAGTAAGTCCCTTAGTCGCCTCTTACGCAAGAAATGGGATGATGGTATGCTTTATGTTTGGCGCCACATGATATAACATCGCCTTATATTATATGGGACTTAAATATAACTGGCCAAATATGGGTATACTCACGGTAAACATCTCCCCAACTCTTCAGAGTAACAAAGCATGATTTTATGTAAGTTCGCCATGAAAAGGCATTATAGAACCTCAAAATTTACAAGAAAATAGAGTTTAATCTAGAATACATTTGCAAGACCTCTCTTAGCAACATAATAAATCTTAATTAAAAAAGCCAAGGTTCAGGCACTTACTGGCCGAAGACACACTTGTTACGGGTCGAAATCATGCTGTTGCACATGTTATTGAATTTGTTACTTGCACGCATTATAAATGAATTTTGTCTGTAATTTGTAGAGGTAAATGGGACACACAACGGTGCGTTCCATCGCTTTGACTTTCTGGGAACTTTAAAATAAAATTTGGATAGAATATCCGAGTTATTAATAGAATTGTTGAATTTTTTAAATAATGTAATGCAGTCAGAGATTGCTCGCCGATTAATTAGGGGTATATAATATGTCGCACCTTTAGAAAGACCTAATTAGAAATTTTAAGATTTCAGCATTGAATCATAAAATGTAAAACTCGTATTGAAAAAGGAGCCCTATCATTGTGATATAGGGCTCTGTTTTAATAAAAGTTTTATTATTTTATGTGTCAAAGTTGAAATCTTATAATTTCTAATTAAGTCTCTATGATTCTGAAGGTACGTGATACTTCTTACAGAGTTTGAGGTAATCTACAGACCGGACTTTTTGATGGTAACACAAATATTTGATAAACCTTTTCTGGATATTCTCTATACGATCAATGTACTTGTGATAACATGGATTCCAGATTTCAGATACGTATTATAAGTGGCTTCTAACATAGGTACAGTAAGAATTTTTAGCACTTGGACGGCCGCATTATGAAACTTATGGTTATAATTATATTAATCTTCATCATCGTCAGCTAAGCCTTTTTCCAACTATGCTGGGATCGGCTTCCAGTGTAACTGGATCCAGCTAAGTACCAGTATTTTAAATGGAGCGACTGCCTATCCGACCTCTACAACGCAATTACTGGGTAATACAATACCTCTTGGTAAGACTAATTGTCAGACTTTCGGTCTTCTGACGACCCGTAATGAATCTCAAAGATTTATGAAGCACAGGCTGGACCAACAGCTTAACGTGTTTTACGAGGCACGGAAGGGTATTGGTGTATAAAGATGGTCACCCATCCACGGATCAACCACGGCAAGGGTAGCTGAACCTGTTTGATTGATTCGTACGGTTGCTATTACTAAGCCGCAGACCACCGCCACCCTTGGATATAAATAACTTTACAAATATACAAGACGCAATAGGCACTTAAAGACACCATTGAGCGATTGTAAAATCGCTAAGGCAGTCGTCCAGGAACTTTAAAGACTACCCGTGACCGTGTGGCTTTTAGCTATGACCATAATTTTAATCAGACGCATTCACACAGAAATTGAAATGACAATTCTAATAGTAACGTAGTTAAAAAGGTGCAAACTAAAGCCTTATCAAGTAGAATTATGCTTATTGAAGGAGAAAATCAGCTGATATTAATAAAAAGTATTGCAAAAGGTCATCATCTGCCTAGCTTTTTCCCAACTATGTTGTGGTCGACTTTCAGTCTAACTGGATGCAGCTGAGTAACAGGAATTTACATGGAGCGACTGCCTATCTGACCTCCACAACCCAGATACTGGGTAATACGATAACCCTTGGTAAGACTGGTTGTCAGACTTTCGGGCTTCTGACGTCCCGTAACGACTGTCTAAGATCAAGTTTTGCAAAGAGTAACATTAAATTACTGTACCATCTTACACCTCTATCAACTACACTAAAAGAAATTAAGAAAAAAAACAGCACATCGTAAAAACAGACTTATTTACCAACCAATTTTTTCTCATCCTCATAAAATTACAATTAAAAATTATCGCTAATGGAATCTCTACCCTTGCCGGTTTTCAATGACACCGAGGTAGGGTGTGTAATGTATCCCCTGCTTAATTTAAACACTATCAGTATTATCTAAACAATGTAATGAGACTATTTGTAATCCAGACGGAGGGAGCCCTAAAATAAAATTTATTAGTTTGGCTTAATGAGATTTAGAGTATAAGGGACCACCCTTACGGTAGGGATACTTAAGGAAGCTTCAATGATAAGCTGCTTTGAAGATTTTGGATTCAATGAAGTACGGGAGGGGTTTAAAGAAAGTAATGTATGATTTGAGTAAGTATATTCATTTACTAAAACTTTATGCACAAGTTAAAAAATGCTATACAAAGGGGGACTTAACGGCTGAGGCATTTTTCTACCCGTCCGCCTCAGGGTGATGCTGAGACAAATCATGGTAAAGTATATCCAAAATCTTTCACAGTTTAAAGTAAAAAGAACACCCAATAATATTGATATAATTATGTTCTCATTTTTAAGTAATTTAAAACAGCTCAAGCTGTAGATACGAAACTTAGCAGTCAGTATTGTAAATAGAAGTAACGAACGCTCAAGTATAATATAATATGTATAGGTACATACAATGAAATTGATAACCTCGTCGATTTGCCTCAAATTGCCGTATAAAATATGTATACCGCATACATATTTTATTCGTTAATTTGATTAACGTATAAAATGTATAATTTGGAGATATTGTGATTATAAACATTTCATAAATCCGTCAAAAAATTATGGTTGTGATTGGAAAATACAGACAACATAAGTTGGTAGTCAGTTTTATGTACAGTTAATTTATTTGACTGTAAATTACTACAAACACAGTAAACTCAATCACTAAGTAAATAAATGATTTGTCAATTCACGTGTCCATGATAGAGAAATCGCTGAATAGAACTGCAGTATATCACTTTGGTATGCATTGCCCAACTCAATCAACAGCTTTGACCTAGTCACACAAACCTATACTAAATATGTAAAAATTTGGATTTTTTACGACATTCTACTTATCCCTTTAGTTACCACAAAACATTAGGTTATTGCCTAATGGTACCTATCATTAGGCAATCATAGAGAACAAAAACTACCATAACATGAAATACCAATGTTGCAAAACAGTATTCGGTGAGAGTTACCAGCAATACGCAAACTAAAGCTCGTGTTAGTTCCAGCCTTACCTACGAGATGGCGCTACTAGTATGAAATTTACGCAAAAGAAATTGTTCAAGCAAACAACTTGAAAATGATGTTTAATTTGTAAACAGATGTCTCCAGCATTTTCATGAGCCAATGGTTTTGATTAAAATGTACACAGGATTTATTGGTGTGGATATTTGGGTGAGATTTAATGTTTCAGAGAATGTAAACAAGGCGTTACAGCTAAAAGTTTATAGGGCATTTATAAACATAACTTCCAGCCTGCATGTCTCAAAAGGCCAGCCTTTATGCCATGTCAGCCATGTATGTGATACTAAAGAAATCTATCCAGATAGATTTCTTTAGTATCACATACATACGACTAGTTCGTATAGCAGGGCGTAATGAACATTTAAAAAAAATTAAGATTGCCAGTCCTGGTAATCGAACAATATATGAAAGTAAGGCAGATGTGTTAAAAACAAAATGATAAATAAATCGAAGCATCAAAAAAATGTTTTTGTGTTTTTTTTTTACTTTTGTGCAGACTCAAACTCTTACGTATTATTCTGCCACTACAAGGCAAAAACCTCATTAAAAAGACACGAGCATCGATCACCACGCTTGCTAAAAACAGGTTGGCGATTTCTGTCTCCATATAATTTGATTTTTCTTTCAGCGTTAACGGAAAAGGGACTTTGTTTAAGGCGCCCAAATTTCCTGAAGATGTTTCTTCTTTATCAATGTCAGTAATTATTTATTTTTACACGCTTTATATTAGCTTCACTTGTATGTTTGTATGTTTGTTTGTAACCGACTCCTTATAGCGCGATTTTGATCCACTTTAAACGACCAGATTTCATTCAAACTTTGCACACCTGTCAAGGACCGATGACAATGCAATAATTTCATAAATTTGTGCCATTATCCTTGCCAGGGTTACCAGAACAGCAAAAAAACTGACATACGACACAAACTACGCTGACATACATCACAAACTACGCTGGCATACGTCACAAACTACGCTGACATATGTCTCAAAATTCGAAACACCCTAAAAAATATAAAATAAATAATAGTTTAAAAAAACTAAAAAACACGCTTCCATTGAAAACCAAACTAAAAAGTACAAAATAATGGAAAAAAAGCGTGGGATGCCTGATATCAGTAAAAAAATACCTTAAAAAACACCCCACCCTTTTTTTTCATCATTTTGTACTTTTTAGTTTGGTTTTCAATGGAAGCGTGTTTTTTAGTTTTTTTTTTTATATACTTTAATATACATCATAAAAATACATTATAAAATATACAATAAAAGAGAAATATAAATGAGAAGCCAGTAACAAAGCTAAAAAGTGAAAACTTTATCTCGCCGCCTGTTTGATGATTGGTAATATTACATTAAAACGCAATTTTATCGGAAACTTGATGGCCAAACAGCGTCACACTCGCATTAAAAACAAAATAAAAGGTAAAATGTCACTTTAATGCCCAAGATAAAGTCGGACATAATACATATGAATTTAAAAAAGTTATATTGTAGTATACCGGATCTGAACCTAGTGCAGACTTTAATAAGTTTAAATATTGGATTGCTACGCTGTAAACACTGTTGCGATACAAGTTGTAAATTGAAAATTTAATAAAAACAAACATTGAGGATTGAATCAAAATTAACGGAACACAAAATGTATAGCTGAGTATTTGAGCGCACAATCAAGATATGCGGGAAACTGGATGCGAACACAGTTGAGCGCTTTGCTTTTAGTGATGGGAATTTGTAACTATGTCAATATATCGATATGTACCCTATTCCTGCATTAATTAGATGCTCCTTTTGATATGCCTGCAACTTAATCTTTTATCTCACTTTTAGTGTCAGTCCTGAACGGTGATCGGTGGGTCAACTTTTACAGCATTATTCTCTATTTGGTACCATTTTTAGGGTTCCGTAAGTGTGCATAAAAAAACTGAACAATTATAGGATAACTCATGTGTCTGTCTGTCCATCGATCATAGCCAATTTACTCTGAATCCACAAAACCAAATAATTTGAAATTTGGTATTTGGTTGGTTCTGTGACTTTGAAGCGTTCATCCGCCGTATGTTAATGCTCTTGCATCGTTTTACTACGATTAATGTACTTACATACCCCTTAGTTTGGAGTCATCAGATGTATGGGTGGTATGTCAATTCGTTATTTGTACTAGTACAGCTACAACAGCGGTAGGGGTAGTCTTGGCGTCGTTGGTGTCTTCCAGCGTGCCCGTTTTACAACGCTCTCGTACAGTCTCGGTCGCTCGGTGCAAGTCATTGGAGTGAGCTGACTATATAAGTTAAATAATGACACTGCCTTTATGTACGTCTTGAAGATTGAGATTTTCAAGGCAAGACGACATAGACGTTTTCGGTTCGATTATTCTAGCCGTATATTTGTTGCCGTATAGTTGTGATTTAATGATGTTTCACGTCAAAACATAATAACACAATATTATTCATCGTACAGAACCCTCAAAATGCGAGTTCAACCCTAACTTGTCCAGTTCTTAATGAAATATTCGGAGACTGCATTCTTTGAAGTCTAGTTATAAAAATGTGCAAAAAAAATGCGAGATAAAAAAAACTTATTGTGATCCCAATAATAAGATTATAGTTACATTTTTTTAAAATTAGTATTACCATAATAAAAAGTAAACAACATTCAATTAGCAAAAATACGAATTTAAAATTATTTTTAGAAAGCCAGGATTAGATTACAAAATACAAAAAAAAAATTGATTGCCAAACAATGAAACTAAATTGAATTTGATACAAGATAATCTCTGCGCTTTAGAGTTGGCCAACATTTACTTTTCTACTCACAAATGAATTTCCAATAAACTTTAGTAAATATTTTCACAAAATTCCTCTAGAATTTTATCGATATTAATATTTCTAGGCTTACCTGTAATATCTAGTTCAAGACCTAATCAAGTTGTCACAGAATTGCACATGTCACACATATCAGCGGTTAACGCTTGACGGCGCATGGCGTAAATAATCAATCTAGTACATAATTCAATAATCGACAATTGACAAGCGCAGCACTAATCAGAGAATCCACACCAAACGCTGCTGCGGAGACATATAACGTTACCCTTGCGATTGACATCTACCTTAGCTTGTAAATTTTAGGGGTGATTTTTAAATACTTCGTAATGAGTTAACTTTGTGAAATCAGTCGTATAGAGGAGACAAGTGAAGTAGATTTGGGTTGGCGAGCGTTTGGTGACTTTGAATCTATATATACATATTGATATATTCTTAGGATTACTGGGGCTTTCAAGTAGGGTCCCAATTTTATACTTTTATCTTTGAGTTGCCTTTTCGAAGTTTGATAAAATTGTTTTTCCGCTAGATCTAAAATCAAAACAGACATCGTTAGAACGTGTCTTTTAGTCTCGTTCAGTTAATAATTCTGTGTAGTTTTAAATTAAGTTTACAATACTAGGCTGGTATAAATATTATTATATTTTTCACGACTGTCAACACTTCACAGTTCAAAGGAATACAGCAAATCCTCCCCTATACACTAATTTACTAACAAAAACATAACATCTACTGAATTTCAGTAATAGCGCCAATTTGTGCGACGCTCCTCCCGCCCGTTTATAGCCAGCCTTTATTTTGATAAGCCTCAGAGGGAAGTTGATGCTTATTGCTCAGTATGTATGTATGTGCGTTATTGTCTAGGGATGGTTTTGCATTCTATTTTTTCAAGTCTCGGAATGTGGGATTGTTGCTCATTGTTTGCAATTGTTCGGTATTATGAATGATAAGATGTATTAGTCTTCAAGGGATTAAATTGCTTTAGTTTTTTTCGCTTTGGTCCGCATGTAATTTAATTTTAGGTCAAGTTTTATCTTTTCCATTTCAATTGATACAGTGTGAAAGTCTCGAATTAACAGACAATCCTTTTTTATTGGCTATAGTAATGTAAAGAACTGCTTCATCACTGTGAAAATCATAATATTTACAGCAACTAAAATATGTACAAGACGTGTATCGACGACGCCGACGGCGGCAGCGGGGTAATCTCGTAGTCATCAGTTGCTACGCTTTGCTACGTCGTAGCCGCGTAGCACCTTCGTTTTAAGAGCTTTATCTTTTGGGAGAATTTTTCTTATTTTTTTTTTGACTGTATATGTTAATTACTTATAACACTGCTCAAAAAACTGCTAAATTGAAATGGGCTGGCCGTATGCCCAATGAGCTTTAAGCCAAAATACCTACGTTGCGGCAGACCCTGTAAAAGATAGCGGTACGAGCTGAACAAAACAAACGACTAGTCGTCCACATTATTCTTGTATCGAAAAACTATAAGTCATGAAGCTTTTGCCCAGTGGTGGGATGATATAGGCTTGTTAATTATTTAAAACAGATGTACAAAAATATTATAATATCGGTGCTGGACATACTTGACCTAAACAAAAACATTAAAATTTGGAATTCAGTAAACACATACATACAAACAACATTTTGAACCGACATTAGTAAACCTTAATAGAGTTTAGTAACAGGGTAGATAGGCTATTACGAACGGGAACCTTCTCGACCCTTTTCTCCTAACAACTTTTATGACAAACACAAAAATATATATGTACATCCTAATATTTTGCAAAACGGGTTATTGCGTTTCAACACTTTTAGAATGGTTTTTATTTAACTAGATTTTAGCATGGATGGATGGTAAATTAAATAGCACTTTTGACTTATAATCATCATCATCATCATTTCAGCCGTAAGACGTCCACTGCTGGACTTTGGCCTCCCCCAATCTGGGGGGCTTTGCCATAATCGCCACGCTTGGCAGGCGGGTTGGCGATCGCAGTATGGTGGTAAAATGCATAGAGAACGCTGCTGCCCATACTCTAGTAAGTCCCTTAGTCGCCTTTTACGACACCCACGGGAAGAAATGGGGTGGTGTTATTCTTTACGTCCGGCACCACACGGTATACTTATAATACTCGTATAAAATTCTTTGAAACGTAGGTTGATAATGAAGTTTTGCATACTTATTTGAATGTCCACTTGCCCCACAAATCACTAAGTGCTATCTGCTTAGGCTTTTCTTAACTTTGTAAGAGTCGGTTTACAATCTAACTGAATGCAACTAAGCACCTGTATTTTACATGGAGCGATTGCCCATGTAATAACCCAGTTACTGGGTCTCTTGGTAAAACTGGTTTTCAGCCCTTCAGGTTTCTTATGATCCGTAATGACTGTTAAGTTCTGTGACTGATAGCCGGAATAAACGTGCTTAAAGTGCTTTTCTAGGCACGGAGGAGTCTTTGTATGTAAAAATGTTCACCCATCCACGGAACAACCGCGACAAGGTTAGCTTAACCTGTTCAACCGACCCGTGCGGCTATTATTACTTAAGCAAAAGCCGTGTTAAACAAAATTATAATAATACAATAATTTCTGTCAATCACTTAAAGATGACACTTAAAAACTGAATTTTTAAGTATGTTGAGCGAAAATGTAGTGGTTTGTGTTGCAATTGAATTTTGCACTTACGTTTTAATGTTACGAACAAAATAATGTTTATCAGTAATCACTTAAAAAAACAAGAGAACGGGAAATCTGATCAAGCCTAAAGGCATTTCGGCAAAACATTTCAGACAGTAAACCAATAAAAAGAAAACCAGAATGATTTTAATATGTCTACCGCCTGAGGCTCGTCCGGATGTATTACGAGCGAGTGAAAATTACTCTTTAAACAGATTTAAAATCGTGTTTATCGCTTCTCCTGCACTGAATTTTATTTTTCCCTATAATTCGTTGCAAATTTTCATTACGAAAATTGTTTAAACAAAGGTTATGAGGTAGACTCCAAAATTGCTTTATTACGGATGAAAAACTTGGTACCACTTTTAAAATCTATGGTAAAATTATTAATTCGAGACTTAAAGATGTCACCCACACATGTTGCTATCAAAATATATGACATGGAAATAGTTGGTTCGATACACCGGCCAAGATTAATAAAAGGTACACACTTCGATGTTGCAGTATCCATTTCTGTTGTCTTTTGTGTATATTAAAACTATTGTTGATGAAAAGAAAAAGAAAAACTCGACGATAAAAAGAAAATGCCAGACATGTACGTAATGTCAAAAAAAAAATATAGTGACGGATTTTTTTTGCAGTTCCAGACATACCCTAATTTGTCACACCTGTTCCGAACATTTTTTGTATTGTAAAAACATTATGCCGGTCCACAGTTTTCAAGCCAAATAACTACATGTGGAATACTTCATCACAGTAATACTAAATAGAGACCCATTAAAAACGAACACTATTAACTTGGAAGCTTCTTCGAAATGTGATTTTCGATCCGGTGTGTGTCAGCTGTGACATTTGTTTTGTCCGCAGTCAGTGTAACAAGATGCGTGTATCTCCTGGCCACGGTGTATCTTCATTCAAATCGAACCTATTCTTACTCTATTCGATGCATCGTCACAAATTCAGTTAGCCAACCCAAGCGCAAAGACTAAACACGACAGTCGGCCTCTTATGCACAAGTCGTCCCGAACGACCAATATCAATGTGAGGGTACTGAATACAAAACGAGCTATTATTCCCGCAAAATGCTCGAATGTTTAGACAATTTGCCTGTTTACTTTTATGTCTCGATTGTGTACTCATATTATTTAATCTGCATGCTGTGTGTTGAGGGTGGGTCGGTTTTGTCGTGAGGTAGAAGTGGTAGGTGGGTAAGAATGTAACACAAAGTTTTAGAATATGTAGGTGGTTCATCATCATCATCATCATTTCAGCCGTAAGACGTCTACTGCTGGACTTAGGCCTCCCCCAATTTGGGGGGCTTTGCCATAATCGCCACGCTTGGCAGGCGGGTTGGCGATCGCAGTATGGTGGTAAAATGCATAGAGAACGCTGCTGCCCATTCTCTAGTAAGTCCCTTAGTCGCCTTTTACGACACCCACGGGAAGAAATGGGGTGGTGTTATTCTTTACGTCCGGCACCACACGGTACGAACAAAAACGAACTTTTACAAGCTGGAAAACAAAAACGTGGGAGCTCCCCGCCACTTACCTACTGCTGCCGTACTCAGCTTCTGGACCAGGGCGTACGTAGCCAAAAGGTAAGGGCTTCTTTCTTAGTTGCGGATTTCTTAAGCGTTGCAACCAGCCCATTCGATCAATACTTACTCGTGGTTGCCCCCAAAATGGGCAGGTAATGTCTTGCTGCCACATTTTTATTGATTGTAGGTGGGCTGTAGGTGGTTAAGAGGAAGTATTTAAGTGTTATACTATGGTCTTTGAAATTTTTTGTGTGAAAGGAGTACGTTGTTCATAAATCTTAAGTCGTTGTTTTGTTTAACGTAGGTACAATAAATAATAATGATATAATATGATAGATGACTAGAAGAAAAAATGTTAATACATTACATGTCAACACACAGACCATAAACATAATAATATGTAATTAAGTCAATGTATAATATTAATGTCAATATGTCATGTAATACTAATGTCAATATGGTGTGCTAATATCCATATACAAAATTTATGTCAAGGACAACAATACATGTATTTTATCAGCATATCAACATTCTGTTCTGATTTTTGTCTGTTATAAATTACGAAATATTGTAATATGCTTTAATCGCCAGTAAGGATTTTAGCCGTTTCTTAAATAATGTCACTGGTTCAATTAATTGATTAACTGTGGTTAGTTGCTAAATATGACTGGCTCCATACAAAATACTCTTTCGTACATTTAAGCTGTTGTGGAATCTTGGGGTCTTGGTATAGGCATGTGATGAGGAGGGTTCCAACGTTTGTGACTAAAATAGTGATTAACATAATGTTTATGTATGAAAAGGAAGAGGAAGTTCAAATAAAAGATGGATGAATTGTAGAAAAGACGTTTTTTTACTAAAGAAAAAGAAGTGTGTAATAGGTTGACAAGGCAAAGATTAAAGAAAAAAACGCGATTCGCCGACCCCAAGTAAAATAGGTTCAGGGCAGACAGATCTCATAGCCGGAGACGGAGGAGAGGTCTTTAGTCCGACAGTTGTGTCACCATCATAGTTATGTGTAGTGATGAGTGACAAAGATTATGTATTAGCTTCTTTAAAAACGATTCGTGGAATCCTTGACTTAACAGATTAAATTAGGAAAAAATGAGGTTTATCAGTATTCAGGCGCTTATCTATACTATAATAATATTATATTATAAAGCTGAAGATTTTGTTTGTTTGAACGCGCTAATCTCAGGAACTACTGGTCCGAATTGAATAATTCTTTTTGTGTATGATAGTCTATATATTGAGGAAGGCTATAGGTTATATAACGTTACGCTACTATTAAAAGAAGCGGAGCAGCAACGAAAATGGACGAAAACCAGCAGGCAATTCGATGCGACGGGAAGGGTCAGGGGAGCAAAACTTTGACGCGGAAGAAGTCGCGGACAGAAGCTAGTAACACATATTTTTATCCGGTGCAAAAATAAAGCAGTAAGAACCAATATTTCAAACGTAAATCCAAGGACCCACTCAAGTTATTGTTCTTCCTTAAACCACAGTATAATCCCAACATTACTTATTACACAATATTACGGGTTTCCATCATAAAGCATATTACTCCTTGTATTCGTAAGCGAAAAAGTTTATTTTCTCTGTGTACCTTCATAAAATACTAGGGGCTAATAATCTCTATTTATTAAACCTTCCCAGGGGTTCGCGTTGACCATAAGTTTGTAGATAACTGACTAACGAGATAACTTTCTTACGATGTGATCTCTGATATACACTAATCTGTAGGTCGAGGTGAGGATGTGCAAAAAATGGAGGAGAACAATATTAATATCCAGTATTTTCGAAAACAACATTCTATGCGCTGTGCCCGTCAAAATTATCTAATCAGAAATATGTTTTTAGTAGTGAAACATACAAACATCATTTGGAAATCATCAATATACAAAACCATGCTTGATAATTAATAAGTCTGGATCTTAAAACAATATTTAAAAATCGAAACTTATTGAATGCCAAGTATTATTTTACGCAAGTTCACAAGACATTTTGTTGGTTACAAAACACTTGATGCATTTTACGCGGTTGTTTAATGTTATTAGTATTTTGGAGGTATGAGGAACAGGGTATCAAGTTCACTGAACCTCCTTAGAAAAGGGAGGTTTTTCCAACCAGACGAGTATCGTATCTGGTGGGTAACTTCCCGACGATTGATGATTGGAAGTTGTATTTATGCTAGATGCGCGGTAAACTCTCTCCTAAACTTCTACATACGTCTAAAGTCTTTCTGGGGTGAATCCACGCTTGCACCTAGTCTAATATTAAATCTGTTACCATATCCACGACCATCGTCATCCATTAATGTCGAATCAAACAAGTTGAACGAAACATGGTGCTCGGCGTAAATTCATCCATCGTTCTGGATACTGAGTTAATTAGGAAATAAATGGAATACGTGAGACTTTTGTAATATGTTAGTTTCTGGCTAGTTCGTATAGTTAGGGAGTTCTTGGGGCGAATCGGGTGCGTGGGGTTGTCACCCTATTTATGTGAGTATGATGGAGAAATTATTTGGTATATAATTCTTGGAATGAGGATAACCTTTTTCTTGTTTTCAATTTTATTAACTGACTAGCTTCTGCCCGAGACTTCGTCCGCGTTAAATTTCTTGTTCGCTTGACCCTTCCCATCGCGTCCCCGTTTTTGCAACATTTTTCATTACTCCTCCGCTCCTTTTAGTTGTAGCGTGATGTTATATAGCTTATAGCCTTTCTCGGTAAATAGGCTACCCAACACAAAAATATTTTTTCAATTCGGATTAGTAGTTCCTGAGATTAGCGCGTTCAATCAAACAAACAAACTCTTCAGCTTTATAATATTAGTATAGATATACTTTTGATGAATTCATTTCAAGCAGCATTTGATAAAGTTACACTTTCTTAGAAACAAAAATGAGTATTTTAAGTATATGCAATTTAATGCATCCAAAAGTTCCTTTAACTAGTTCAAGGTAATTAATTATCTATGCATGCAGGATAGGAAAGTGTTTCTGATGGGTTTATCAACCAGTAGGTAGGTAGGTAGTTTACCAACCTAATAATACTTATTTACTTTCTCACCGTACACTGGCTATAAATATTAGGAAAACTATTTCAAATTAAGTTTATTTGAATATAATATTCGGAATGTACTTTCGCAAACAAACTATAGTTCAATTGAACAAATGGTCTGGACACAAATATTCGAGAGCAATAACGCATTGTAGCCATTCAGGAACTTAATTTGCACAGCTGTTACTGTTAAGAAACTTCCTTTATTTATTTGTTACGATACGACAACGACTGAAGTCGTACGCTTCCAATACAATAGTATTCTACTTTAGTGTATGTGGTTTTCAAAAAAAGCCGTATTTTTTATCATTTCGGCGCTTATGAGTAAAGTTTTTGTACAAAGTTAAATAACAACAAAAATTT
Source organism: Aporophyla nigra (assembly GCA_947507805.1). Classification (NCBI taxonomy): domain Eukaryota; kingdom Metazoa; phylum Arthropoda; class Insecta; order Lepidoptera; family Noctuidae; genus Aporophyla; species Aporophyla nigra. Next base: position 21,084,219 of record OX382304.1, on the reverse strand, counting down.
ACAGTTTTCTTAAATGATTTTTATGACTTGCTTTACGATATTTTTAACCGACTTCAAAAAAAGAGGAGGTTCTCAATTCAACTGTATTTTTTTTTTCAATGTTTTTTTTTCATCTTTTGACTGGGTGCACCAATTGTGCTGATTCTTTTATTTATTTAAAAGCTAGTGCTTCCCGTGTGGTCTCATTATAATTTGGTGTAGCTCTGACAATGGTATCCATGAGAAAACCATATAAGTCTTAAATTTACATTAAGTATGTGCGCGACAAATAGACGAATAATGCAATTAGATTAGTGCGGGATAGATACCACAACTAAAAAGTAAAAATAAAAACTATTTTCAACACTTTAAAAAAAAAACAACAGATTTCCTTAAAAACACAAAAAAAAACTTAAATACATATTCCAAGACACCGACTTCCAAAATTAAAGTTATTTTTCACTTTGTAGTGTTTTTAAAGAAGTCGGTTATTATTTTTTGAAAAAAGTTTTAATTCTTCATTTGGTTGAGAAGCTTCTTTTGCAAGGTTTTTATGCAGCCTATTTTAAGCCACAAATAGGTACTAAGCAATTGTACACGGCAATCAGATCGCGAAAATCAGCCTATACTTCATGTTGCCAATGGAGTGGAGTGCTGGAACTCGACTTCCTCTCGATGAGAGGGAGTGAGTTGTAATTCACCACGCGAGCCGAGTGTGAGATGGTGGATAACGCGGCAATGATTAACTCATATTCACATTATATTAACGAATTCATTAATTATCTGCAAGCATTTATATCACACACAGATACATTTGGTTTTCAGTAACAATTCAGTTGCTGGTTGTTTTGCCGCCGGCGTACATGCAGTTGGTATGATAACATTGGAATTGAACTCAGATACATTATAAATTAATAAATTAAGTATTTACAAATGAAGTTAGATAGTTCATTAAATATAAAATTCAATAAACAAATTACACTATATTCCAACAAAAACACACACACACATACCCGTGACTTGGTGAATTTTGTATCATGTCATTTACAGTACTATATTTTACCGGAAAACGTAACATTTAAATTCCTCCCACAAGTGTGCAGATGATCTGGTGAAAACCGTAGGAATCCACAGGATGCAAAAAGCACAGAAACGGGTGAAATCGCGGTGCTTGGGGGAGCCCTATGTCCAGCAGTGGACGATTTTTGGCTGAAATTAACATAACATCATATTTATTCAAAAATAAAAGGCTTAAAAATATGTACAGTTTTGCTTATATGTAAATGATTTTCTAAGATTTACGTGCCTGAACTAGTTATAATAATGATGACTAAAGCATTTATGCATTAAAATAAAATACTGTACTACAATGTCACAATGGGTCTACCCTCTAAGGATATTTGTAGATTTGGAGTGAAAAAAATAAATAAATATAATATATCAAATAGTACCGTTGAGAGAAATCGTGAGGTATAAAACTGTTCCGAAGACGCAGCTGCGGTTAGAACGTGTAATAGTGCAAGAGATGCCAACAAAACAGAAACAAGGAAAAGGGAAGTAAAACTAAACGTTGTCCAATACCTGCGTTTTTTGTGATAAAAAAATTCTTTCCGAAAATTTCTTTGGGTCTCTATAAATTGATAGCACCTATGATTATGTGTACGTACTATATGCAACCTTAGACCAGCCTTATAAGTAGCTGATTATGTAATAATAATATTTTCAACGCAGGCTGGTTCTGGATCAAGGAAATAAAGAGTGGTTCTCGATCAGGTATTGAATCAAAGGTAACAGCTTGCACTATGCATGTCCTTGACACCCTTTTTTTTGGCTGGGAAATCATCAAATAACATCTCCCGCTCTTCGTGTCAGACTTTTGCTGCCTAAATTCCACCCGTGTTCCTTCAGTTGCCTATGCCAGGGCCACGGTAACTCTTTCTGTAACTCTCCACGGTAACTCTCCACGGTAACTCTAACTGCCCCGTTGGTCTCGTGGTCGCAAGCGCGACTGCTGAGCGTGGGGTCCTGGGTTCGATTCCCGGGTCGGGCAAAGTGTTACTGGGTTTTTCCATTAGGAATTTCTTAGTAGCAGCCCGGAGTTTGGAAGTTGGCGGTGTGATACCCCCGTGCCTCGGAAAGCACGTTAAGCAGTTGGTCCTACGCCTGATCTCTCTCCGGTCGTGTCGGATTGCCGTCCCATCGGACTATGAGAGTGAGGGAAGAGTGAGTGCTCCTGTGTCTGCGCATACACTTGAGCACTATAATATCTCCCGCGCCGATGGCTAGTCTCCGTTGAGATTGGCCGCCGTGGCCGAAATTCGGTCTGGAGGACTATATAACTCTTTCTGACAAATCGGTGACCCTGACAGGCTCGTGACTTGCCGCCCTGTATTTCTTTTAACTGTCAATTTTTTTTTTAAACTAGATAAATACATAGGTACCCATTTTAGGGTTCCGTTGCCAAATGGCAAAAAACGGAACCCTTATAGATTCGTCATGTCTGTCTGTCCGTCTTTCCGAGTATGTCACAGCCACTTTTTTCCGAAACTGTAAGAGCTGTGCTATTGAAACTTGGTAAGTAGATGTATTCAGTGAACCGCATTAAGATTTTCACACAAAAATAGAAAAAATAAAATAAAATTTGGGGTTCCCCATACATAGAACTGAAACTCAAAAATATTTTTTTCATTAAACCCATACGTGTGGGGTATTTATGGATAGGTCTTCAAGAATGATATTGAGGTTTATAATATCATTTTTTTCTAAACTGAAAAGTTTGCGCGAGAGACACTTCCAAAGTGGTAAAATGTGTGTCCCCCCCGTAACTTCTAAAATAAAAGAATGATAAAACTAAAAAAAATATATGATGTACATTACCATGTAAACTACCAACGAAAATTGGTTTGAACGAGATCTAGTAAGTAGTTTTTTTTTAATACGTCATAAATCGTAAACCACAATTTACCTTTCATTCAGTCAACTCAAATATTAAAAAAAAAACCATTTAATTTCATAAACCTATACCTTATGAATAAACCGTGAATACCTGCAGGTTTGTACGGAACCCTCGGTGCGCGAGTCCGACTCGCACTTGGCCGGTTTTTTTTTTTACTGTAAAGTCATACAACAATGCCTTTTTACTATTGTATGATTTTACGGTATAAAAACTGTATAGGTATCTGATTTTTCTTCTATTCTGTGTGTTTGTTTTAAAATTTTAAAAAAAAATAACACGTCGGGTAACTTTAAAAGTAAAATAAAATGTCCCTAATTGAGTTCAATCAAACCGGTGATGATGGCTGGACGACTCGTTATGAAAAAGAAGTCCATGTTTGTAAACGGATAGTCCTTGAAAGGTGCAGTAAGGATACACAATAAACCCTATTTCATACCCATTTTTGGGGTTTTAATGAGTACCTACATAAAACTGAAGGGGTCTATGTTTATATACGTTCAACAACGGCTTAACTCCATTCTCATTATTCTATGTGTGCGACCCGAAGATCTTGGGACTACAGTACAGAATATACAGTACGGTACATTACAAATAGAGACACACACATTACATTATAATTATGTCGTTCAAAATCACAATAATAATAAGAAATAAGCATCACCTTTGTACTAATTTTTCTGTTCTTTTCTTCTTGTCTGTTTATATATGTGTGTACATAAATGGTTAAATAAATAAATAAATAATTTATTTCACATAAATCTATAATATGGGCACTTATGAAACTTCAGAAGCTAAATGCACAGTCCTAATTGGTCATTTCTTATGGAGAAAATCCGGCTAAGAAACATTACGGTTACTCACAAAAATAAATAATTGGCAATGTTTCCAAATATGTTAATAGGTATGGGAGCAGTACAGGTCTGTCAATATTCAGATTTTTACGAAGTTTAGTGGTTTGATTGCCGCATGAAGTAATTTGTTACGCCTGGAAAATTAACTGCATATTATTTGGACTTTCAACAAAGGAAGCACGTCGTTTTTGCAAGAGAAAATCTTAGTTCATGAAAAGCGTTACTTTTTAGCACCATGGAGGTGCAAACAACAGATTTTCATAATTATTCCTAAAGAAAAGAAAATATTTTATCTCAAGAAAAAGTTCAAGGAACGAACACCGACTAAAACTTAGTTTTTAATTAACAAGCAGGGTTCATTAATAGTTCTTTGCCGGATAGTTAAACACGCATAAGATTTAATCAGTGCTTATTAACTTTTCTCGTGTTAATTACAAATCCAAAGGGCGACGGCTGCAGTCGTAGTTAAACTGTATAGCCAAGTTAACTGGAAGTTATACCGATCGTTTGCCACAAAGTACAAGAGGTAGCGGTAGAAAATCTACCATCATTAAAACGACGTAAAAGGAATGTTTACTTGTGCAGTCAGAAGAAAATGTTTGTGCTATAATGAGAAAGTTGCATACAAATTAAAATCTTAAGCCCAGGAAAATCGGGTGGCGAGCAATGGGTAGCTCGCCGCCCGGTAAGGACCAGGCTCGGGTCGACGGCGCGTAGTGTTCCACGCGCGCCTCAAAGAGATGTCAGCAGCAATGTAGGGGTCTGCTAGGACCGATGCCTGCCAGGGTCGCGAGATTGTTCGAAAGAGATACTGTGACCCTGGCAAATGAAGGAACACGGGTGGGTTTTAGTCAGTAAAAGTCTGACACGCCTTCCCGCTCCGCCCAGAGCGGAAGAAGTCATTTGACGATTTCCCATCCAAAAAAAAAAAAACCCAGGAAAATAAAAATGTTTTTAATCTTTTTGTACTCACGGCTACAGGTCAAGCTGTAAATTTCCAGTTTTCGCTGACCTCGCATTGTATAGGTTTTTTGTACAATGAGATGTCAGTTTAAACTGGAAGTGTATAGCTTGATGTGTGGCCATGCATACGTGAAAATTGTGTGTATTTCATTTAAATTGAGTGTAATTGTATGTGTAAATGTGTGAACCCATCCAAAAAAAAAAACGAATTCCCACCGAACGCCAAAATAATTTAAATCAATCCGAAAATAGGTACCCTAGATAATTTTTGTACCTTGGTAATCCTATAATAACTTTGCTGACCTCATCATTTTAGCATGGTTTCAGTTTTTATTTTACAACTTGTGTTGAAGATGCAAAAGCTCTTGCTTGTTACCTAGTAGTGCTATACCAGAACTTCGCCGCCACTTTCGCAAACGCGGATTATCCTTAGGTCTCATAATGAAAATGTGCTCCAACTACTTAATCGTGGTAGAAATATAACCACAAGTTTCAAGTTTTTCCCCATTTTCCGTCACCTTCAGATACAGTACCAAGTGAGCAACTATTTAATGGAGCCAGTCACTTCCACTAAGATGGACTAAGTCACATCCTTAGTACCTAGTACAGTGAAGTACCGTGAAATGCATGATAGGAGGGCCTACTGTGAAGCTGCGAAGGTAATAAAGTAATATTTTAAAGAGAAAAGAATTGATATTTTGTGCGTACTTTCCGATTCAAATACATCTTTGAATTAAAAATCAAAATTATCAGCGAGTAACATGAATTTAATTTATTTTTCAATAAATTTGGAGGACCCTACAAAAATTGCAGTTATCTGCCCCAAGGTATTATAAAAATTGCCTACAAAAGTCATTATTTGGCGTGGGTTGACGATGTACCAAAATTAAAGTACTATATCAATTGTTAGATACAAAGTATTAACAATTAAGCAACAAAGGTTAAATGAGTGGAATTCCCTTGACTTTCAAAGGACAAATAAAAGACTTCGCTACCCTACATTTTGATGTTATAGCTTGCACCACACGCTGCACCGTTGGGTGAGAGCAGCCATTAACTCTGTTATGGGATGGGTAAACGATTTTTTTTTTCTTGTTCCCGTACTAGCCACTAAGCGGGGTGCTAGTGTTCCTTTTTTCAAAACAGTTAATAGCCTTCTGAATGGTAAGGTTTTTTTAAAGCTACTACGTTGAATTTTGCAGCAAAAAATATAACGTGTATACAACCAGTCTGTTTTTATAGGTTTTTAATAGTATTTTTAGTGCTCCGTTCATGTGGTTTTGAAATTTAATTAAAGTGATATTCGAATCTAATTTTTTGTGGTTTACGACGGAAAATACCGTTGCTTTTCAGGTTGTTAGGGGGCCGTACTATACGTGTAGTATGAATACTGTAGAAACGAAAGATGAAATGATTATGGACAAATTTCTACGACATGATTTCAAATTTGTGGTTGTGGTTAAAGAATCTTTATTTACTCAAAAGGAATTTACTACAAATTTCACTTAATGAGAAATATTTAAACTATATAATAATAATTACATTCGTGAGCAGAGCTAGTGTGACACGCACAAATATTAAACGAAGGAGGCAGACAGTACAACAGTTTTTAACGTACATACCAAGACATTGAAGGTAGCAGTAAAAGATTCATGTAAAACAAAAATTAAATTTTGTGGGTAAGTTTAAGACATAAACCAGGGCCGGACTTAAATTTTGTCAATTATTAAAGATTTTAGTTGAGTTTTAAATATTTGTAAACTTTACAGGTTTTTATTTCTCGTGGTAGTTTGTTGCAAAGAATGTCTCTTTATCTACTTAAAATATAGCAGTATTCATGCTACATGTGCTGGAGAGAATCACCTAGGAATAATCACTTGGAAATGAAATTTACGACCTGCTCTGAATAAGAATCAGTTAATTGCGAGAATGATCGTTCATAGAATTCTGTTCCGTTTTTCCATCATCATTATTTATTATACATAACATACATCATAGTTTATTTAAAGCGTTCTGTCAGTCCTTCTACACGAGCGGCCTATGGGTGTCATATACGAGCCGAGCCTAAAACGTCCTGCGCGTGCAATACAACAATACCTTCAGGATGCTGTTGCGGTTGCCGCGACGTTGCAATGCGTCGGAAATGTTTGCTGAAGCACGTATCATACGAATGGCTTTCACGCCATCATGCGTAAGAAAGCGGCTTCCCTACTGCAACGTTTGCGTAGCACCCAGAACGGCATCCTGAAAATGATTGTTAGCAGAGTGGACTGCCCCATCCAAAGGCACTGGGTAGAATTAGGTATAGGTTTATGTTAAATAGAATTAAGTACTAACAACAATAACATAGCATGTAAGCACAGTTTGTTACTAACCACTAACTACGTATGGACTGCTTAGGTCTGAAATAAAGATATTTTATTTTATTTATTTATTTTTTTATCATCGTATCCCCCAACCTTCGCCCCTCGATTTTAACCGGTTCTGTGCTTCTCGAATCCATTAGATTACTGCAGCATTCATAAGGTCATCGCTCCATTATTGGGATGTCCTCCAACTCTTCGTATTCCTATACACGCCACACTTGGACTGGCCTGTTAGTCTAGTGGTTAGTGACCCTGACTGCTAAGACTGAGGTCGTGGGTTCGATTCCCACCCAGGACAAATGTTTGTGTGATGGGCATAATCATTTGTTCTGTGTCTGGGTGTAATTTTATCTATAATATGTATGTATTTAGAAATATATAAGTATATTTATCAGTTGTCTGGTTACCATGGTACAGGCTCTGCCTAGTTTGGGATCAGATAACAGTGTGTTGGTGGTCCAAAGATATTATTATTTATTATTTACTTTAGAACCTTTTGGCGAGCAATGTGCCCGGTCTACTGCCATTTCAGGTTGGCAACTCTTTGGGTAATGTCGGTTACCTTGATTCTCCGGTGGATGTCTTAATTTCTGATTTGATCACGTAGAAAAACTCCAAGCATAGCTCTCCATTGCTCTTTGGGTGACTTGAAGCCTTCTAGTAAGGCCCATATGTCGTTTTTGGTAGTAGTATCTGAGTTTTCTTTATGAAGACTTCGACAATTATTTCGTACTAACTAACAACTTCTTAGTCAGCACTCATTGAGTCACTCCAACACTACGGGTTTTCTGTTCCTGCTATGTTTTCTTCCACCCACTTTTCAACAAGATAGTTAGTTGTTCAAGTTCCAACTTGTAACGTTGACGAGGTTATCAGGGAACAAACTGCGAAGTGTTGCGTACATGTTTCGTGAACGTTATTCGTTGCAAGATTGTTAAAAGTTTTGCTCGAATATAATACGAGCTGGTTGTGACGTTAGATTTTAGTTGGAGCTTCTTGAAGGAAAGATTGTTGACGGAATACTATATTTTAGACTTTATTGCTCTCCATAGTAAAGTTATTCATTTGATATCGAGATCCCTTTACGCCTCAGAAATCACGTTCAGGTGATGACCCGCCACTGTCATTCGTAAATCATTGACAGTCGTAACGAATAGTTAGAATCCCAAAAGTCTAACAATCTAGCCTGGCAATTCTGGCCGACTAAGGTATTGTAGGAGCGCTGACGCTTCATTTTGTATTCGAGTTAAATGCGCAGTGCCCGGCGCGGCGACGAACAGTTCGCCCGCAGATACCATCACCAATAGACGCGCTTACGATCTTACCAAATTCCTAATGTAATTCGTTCCGTGAAGTAAAGTGTATATTAAAATCTAATCAGCCTTTGATTTCTCTCCGTCCACACACACCTAAAGAACAATATACACGCACCCACAAAAGTATCATGGTACGGGTATCATGTTACAAAGTAACAGGGTTGTGGAGGTCAAGAGGCAGTTGCTCTATGTAAAATACTGTTATTCAGCTGCATCCAACTGAAAGTCAACCCTAATATATTTGAAAAAAAAAAAAACATGGCAGATCGAATGATGAGTTTAATTGAGTGTATATTAAACAAAAAGATCTGTAAGTATCGTAGATAGTGCCGTTCTGTGTTATCTACCTACCCCATGGGTAAAAGGCATGTTTATGAAAGTAATGTACGCTTTCTTACGGATGTGAGCCAAGGAAAGAAAGCAAGGTTTCTGTATGGTTCTCAGTATACTTAGAGCCTCAAAAAGATGTATGCATCGAAATGATGAATTAATTAAAAAACGAATGAATTAAAAACGAATGAATTCAATTAAGTTCAGTCTTTGTTCCATAATATTGTTACAATTAAAATAAATATTTTATTTCCCATAACTAATGTACAAAGTAGGTATGAATAACATTGATCAAATCTCTGGAATCAATGGCCAATGACATGCATGCCAACCTGTATGATAAGGGTCATCCATTCGTCCATCATACATTAATAAAGGTAAGTAATTTGTGTTTATTCTTAGAGAAAAACACACAATCAAATGCAAATTACACATTGGTGCCGATTCCCTTATTCACAAACTAAACTAAATTTAAGTTCAGTGCATCTTTTTCTTTCTATTTCATTAAGGAAAGGACAGAAGATAAATTTTAGTTTAGTCCTGTCAAATTAATCAGCGCTTGACGTAAATTGACGTAATTTTAGTAGGCAAGTTTTTAATCACGTCTAAACTTGTATAGAGCGCTGATTAATTTGACAGGACTAAACTAAAATTTTTCTTTTGTCCTCTTCTTAATGAAATACAAAGAAGAAGATGCACTGAACTTAAATTTAGTTTAGTTTGTGAACAAGGGAATCGGCACCATTGGCTATTAAATTATAGTTTAGAAAGAAAGAAAAATTGTTTATTCTGCACAAACTAAACGCACATTATGAAAAATAAAATCAAATAGATATAGAAAATGCACACGTACAAATTGGCCAAAAGCCCCGTATTCAAGTAAAGAAACGTTATTAAAATATTGTCGATTGCTTGTTGATATCAGGGCTTGGGACCATAGACAATATAAACATAGTTTCACACTGATATGAAATTATGGACCACAAATTGTTGACAATCAAATGAATTCTAGTCGTTGAATACACCTTTTTAAGGTTGAATAAGGTCTGTAGCAAATAATCGAAAACAAGAAATAATTTTAAAGGTTTTTTCACTTGACCTGATGGCAGTTTATAAGAAAAAAAAAATACATATCATTATAATTTAAATGATAATACGGACTGGTGATTTAAAAATGAAGTTTTAAAAATCTGGGCATAACAGTTAGGAGGAACCCACAGATCCCGGACGCGAGAGAATACTAAGAAAAAAACATCTGTGAAACTGACTTGCTGTACACGGTTACGTTGTGCGTCGCACCGTTTTGCTTTCAAGGAATTTGTTAGAGCACCGGCAGCGTTTAAAGACAGTACTAACAAAATTTTTGGCGCCGGAAATACGTTGATTATATAATATTTTCAAATTCTATTATGAACCGCCTTCAAAGTCGTAAGTATCTGTGCGTCTTTTCTGTCACAGTACGAGTAAACGGTTGGTTAGAATTTGCTCCGTGGCTGATCTCCCAACGCATAAAGTCAAACCCTCTCTAGTGCAAAATTGAGCAACTTTCTAAAATCGTAATACAAACATAAAATCCCGCCTTTTTCCCATGAGGGTAAGCAGAAACTTTCCAAGATTCATAATTAATAAAAAATGGCTTAAATAGTTCAAGCGTAGCATAAAACAAAATCAATTTCCCTTTCCTATTAATACATTTATCTAAACTCTATTTCACATAAATGACAGAATATACGAAAATTAGGCTTTTGAATATTGAAATTATTTATTACCTTATTCTCCACTAGCTGAGCTCGCAATGAAAACGTGAATTCATTGTATTTTCGCTTGAAAATACCGTATTCTTCATTCTAGACACGCTTGTGTCTCACGCATAAAGAATTGAGATAAAATCTCAAACGAAACGGTCAACCGGAAATACGTAAATCCTGGGACTGTTCTTTAACTCGAACGGGGCGGACTTAAAACTGTCTCCGTTGCCAGATAATGACGGTATTTCCTGCTTGACGGCTTTCACGGTTGAATTAATAATAACAATCTGCTACTGTCTTTATTTTCCATCGTTTAAAATACGATCATACCCATCATTTAAATATTTCGTATATTTTTGCGGCACTAGCGCCGAATCCACTTATTTAGAAGTCCTCTGAAGCACACACATTTATAGGTATTGATATCCACTTAGTAAGCAAGCTTAAGGGTCAGAATGGTTGGTGTTATATAAGTTAGGTATATACTGTATTTGAAAATTTATTTAAATATAGTGCGTAGGGAAAGAATTTTATGAAGAAAACATCGAAAGACAAGATTAGTTAGGAATAATTAGGCATTTAAAAAAAAATAAGTATGGTAATAAATATGTAACATCGCCACCCCCGGAGAACAAAATGATAACCGTCATTACCATAGTTTTAGTGTTATGTCATATTTGAGGTCTACGGTGCCTAATACATCTACACAATTTTTTTCGTGAATGTCCTGCCTGTATTTAAAAAGTTATAAAATATTGCAATAATATTCATCATCAATTTTCTACCCGAAAAATAATGTATCATAGTATTGGTAAAAAAGTTTCTTCATAAAATATATGCCAAATACTTTTACAATAGGATTCTCGGAAAATAAATAGATAAAATAAATTGTTAACGCTATTACCATTTTGTTCTCGTAATAATACATTTAGGCTCGGTGACTAACATGTCCTTAGTAAAAAGTACTGAGAAAAGTAAACACGGAAACATCTTGCCATTCTTTTCGGTCATAGGTGCATAGGTGCATTAGAGAGTGATAGCACGATAATTCATTGCGTGCGGCGCTCGGCACGTGGCAATGTTTGTTTACCTACTCGACCTTCTCTAGTGCACTTGTAACCGTCATTGCGTGAGCGTAATTTCTTTTTAGCTGCGGTTGTTTCTATTATTTTTGTGTAAATTCAGTGTTTTTTTAAAGTGAAAAGTGGTAAACCTAATTGCAATAATAAAATGAATAAACGGAATCCTCGTTTAGACGTTATTATGAGTATGGTGTCTAAAATAAGTGACGATTCCAAACATCTTACTAATGATGGTGAGTACCGACTGTGCCTTTTACACAGTATCATTGTCTTTTAATTAGTGATAGGTAGATAGAATGGCCATAGAATCTTATTTAAGTAAGTAGGTACTCGATCTGTGACCCGATGTTGATAGCTGCAAATTCGACACACCTACCTACCTAGATACCAACTTGCTTATTTTTAAATAGGTACCTACTTCGAGTGAAACAGTTGATCTTCCTTGGAACCTACCTAATGCTCATTACCTACAATGAAGTTTCTTTGCGTTAACTAATCTATATGCATGTCAATTTGTCATCACTGTTTGTTATTATCTAGGTATTAATTCAATGTCATTAAATCGTATCGTTTAAATGTTTTAGATCACAACCCACCCCAAAATGGTACTACAGATCAAGACAAAATAACGAAACATGAATATAATTTACGCGGTAAGTGTTAAATATTATTTTATGTTTTTGGTAGGTAGGTAAGTAGTAATTTTTGCCTGTATTTAAAATAATTATACTAAAAATAAACTCCTGCCTCGATGGTCGAGTGGCCGCAAGCGCGGGTCCTAACCTCGAGGTCCTGGGTTCGATTCCCGGGTCGGGCAAAGTGTTATTGGGTTTTTCCATTAAGTTGGAACTTCTCAGTAGCAGCACGGAGTCTGGATTTGTGCCCGGTAGATGACAATAGGCTCGCCCCCTATTACATGGGACTTAAAACATAACTGGCGAAACGTGGGTGTATTACACACCTCTGCCTAACCCTTCGGGGAATACAGGTGTGATTGTTATGTCATGTTATGGTTATGTTAAAATAAACAAAAAGCTATCGTATTATGGGTACCTACCTACCTCATTTTTTTCTAGCTTAACCTAGCTTCTTATATTTTTTGCTTTTTTATTTAATGTAAGTATAAAAAAGCAAAAAATATAAGAAGCTAGGTTCACCAAACTAATCTATATTTCTATATTAATATTATAAAGCAAAATAGTTTGGTTGGTTGAACGTGGTAATCTCAGGAACCACTGGTTTGAGTTGAAAAAATATTTTTGTGTTAGATAGTTACTTAGTTCATTTATTGAGGAAGGCTATATCTATATTATATAATATTATAAAGAGGTAATATTTTTGTTTGTAAGTTTGTATGTAAGGGCTAATCTCAGAAACTACTGGTTCGAATTAAAAACTCTTTTGTTCTGGTCTGCAGAATTAACAAAGAAAACGTACTACAATCCAAATGATAAACAAGGGAATGAAGACTTCTCTCCGAGTTCATCCGGTGAATATCTGCCAAGTCCAGAGAGACTCCAAATTCTAAGACAGCGGAGTCAAAGCTCATTAAGTTTTGGAGGAGATTCGGACTATTTAACATCAGCTGCTAATAATATTACAAAATCACCATCGAGCATATCAAACATATCTTCCATTTTTAATGAAGTAGATTTTGTAGCATCACCTTTGATAGTGTATGAAAATAGACCATTGTCAGATACAAAAAAAATGCTCGGTAATGAAAATATTAATAGAAAAACTTTATCAAGACGTAGTTTAAACTTTTCTGCTATCGCTGAGGAAGACAATAATATGGTCGACGCATCTTCCAGTTTTGCAAGCATTATCTACCCAGGGGAAGTTGAACAGAAAGACTTAAATATTTCTATGGGCAGTGAACTTACTGTAAATAAGGAAAATTTTATTTCTATTACTTTTGAATTAGAAGAGACTTTGCAACCATGTGACTCTTCCAACGGTAAATTGACTGAGTGCACCTTAGTTAGTTACCAAAATGTGCCATCAAGCTCAAAAGATTTCGATTTGACAAATGTTTCTCAGTCAGAGGTAGAGGTTAACCATTCAGCAATTAATTATAATATTATTAGTTTTAATGAAGATGATTACCAAAGAAATAACATAGACAGTTCCGGTGAAGTGATAACTCAAGCTGAAACTGCTGCTGCAAGCTTAGAACAGGTATTGTGTGCTACTAACGCGAAAAAATTGACAAGAAAACGGGTTCGAAATGAAAGAGAAAAACAAGACAATAAGAGTAAAAGGTTAAAGAATTCAGGAGAAGCTTACGTAGGTTGCAGGTCAAAGAAAGAGTTTAAGAAAAAAACGATAAAGGCTGAATGCAAGTGTCAAAAAAAATGTGGAGACAAGATCAACCAACAGCAAAGAGAAACTATAATGCAGCAATACTATCAACTCGCTGATCATGAGTTACAATGGCAATTCATCGCTAAGCATATAATAGCTGAAGACATAAAAAAAGTGACAATAAACCGAAAGAACAACCGCACTCAGACTATTAAATACTATTTTTATTTAGACACAGAAAAAGTGCAAGTATGTAAAACATTCTTCATTAATACTCTATCTATATCACATCAAACAGTTTATACAGCCTTAGAAAAGGTAAAATCTGATAAAGGTTTGAGTGACAATAGAGGTTGTCATGATAATAGACCTCGCAAAATGTCACTTGAAACCGAAGACAATATTAAAGAGCACATTCAATTATTTCCTACTGTGGAGAGTCATTATACTCGGAAGAAATCGGCCAGACAATATCTGTCCGAATTACTTAATATATCTAAAATGTACCGGTTGTACGAGGCTTGGTATACTGAAGGGCACTATTCTTGCCGCATGGCATCTAAAAGACAGTACGAAACTATTTTTAACACCAGATTTAATTACTCCTTTCATCGCCCCAAAAAAGACCAATGTGGTCAATGTGCACTTTACCGACAAGCTGATCCTCGTACAGAAGAAACTCTGCGAGAGAAATTTAACCAGCACCAGAAGAATAAAGAACGCGTGCGTCAAATAAAAAACGAAGAAAAACAATCAGCTGACCTTTCAGATACAACTGTTGCAATCTTTGATTTAGAGAAGGTGTTGAATATTCCTCAATCTCAAGTGGGAATATTTCACTATAAGAGGAAATACCCTGTGTATAACTTCACAATATTTGACAGTACTCGACTGAAAGGTTACTGCTATGTTTGGCACTACGCAATCGCAAAAAGAGGAGCAATAGAAATTGGTAGCTGTTTATGGCAATTTCTCATGGGTGAAGCAGGAAGAGGTATCAAAAACATCTCATTTTACTCTGACGGTTGCGGAGGTCAAAATAAAAATAGATTTATTTTTGCATTCTATATTTTTGCCGCTCAGAAACTGAAAATCAATATCACACACCGATTTTTCGAAACGGGGCATGGTCAAAGCGAAGGTGACTCAATGCACTCTAATATAGAACGAGAGCTAAAACATCAAGTTTTTTATACACCTGAACAGATTTACGCAATTATTTTGAATGCAAAAGTTAATGGTGAGAAGTACACTGTGAAGGAAATGACACAAAATGAGTTTAAAGACATAAAAGAATTAATCAAGAATAAGAACTGGGCCAAAGATGAAGAGGGACATAAAGTAGCAGGGTTAAAATAATGGAAGTAAGTGTCTTGCATTCACAGCCTACAGTTCTACGTTTCAAGTATGATTATGATGCAGATTATTCTCGGTTGAATGTCGAACCGCTTCCAAGAATTGCGCCAAGAAACAAGCGGGGTAAACATAATGCTTCAACCTCTCTTACAGAGATACAATTATTGAAACCAGCTTACAACAAACCCCTTTCAATAAGTAAGGCTTTACACGGCGACCTTATGAGTCTCTGTAGGGCAGAAGCAATCCCTAGCTACTACCATGCCTTTTATAACTCCCTCACATTTGCTAATTGCTCTGAAGAACTTAATCATGAGGATTCCGATGAAGTTCACGAAGACTGATTTTTTTCTTATGGTTTTTTTCTATACTTATTAATTAAAATAATAGTTTATTAGAATAACGTTGTTTCATTTTAAACCCTAGAATAAAAGTTTAAGTTTCTGTTACCTAATTATGCAAATTGAAAATTAACTAGAATAAAATTGCAAATGATCTTGTTTTCCATTAATCTGGCATCCATTTTTCAATGAATATTATTGTAATGTAATATTGCAATATTCATAGGTTCTGGTAATTGCCGCGATTAAAATTGTAAGTGTATATTAATAAACTAAAACAGTACAAGAATTTTAGTATCTTTTTAAATTCGAAATATCTTTAGTTCAAATAACCTTAGTAAAACTTCTTTAAAAGCATTATAAAGCATAAAAAATTAGCTACCATTGTCCTATTTCTCGTTTCTCTACACAAATTAGTTGGCAAGATATAGTCGAAAATCAGTTTTTTATTTTTCCTGAAAAGTAGTGATTTTGCTATTACCATTTTATTCTCCGGGGGTGGCGACATCAAAAACCAAAACTAGGTCTGCATGTGAAATAAGGATAACAAACTCCATGACAGTTTGTTTTGAATTTTTGAACACATTGACATTAGCATATATTATATTACTGTTATCAAATTAATCTCTTGGACTATTTTTCAGAATTAGCAAATTTATCAATGAAAAGAAACATAACAGGAAAATAACATAATTCGATTGAACACAAAAGCAATATTAGCCATGTTATAACATATACAAAGAATTGCTATACTATGATGATATACCATGCTATCAGTAATAATCAGCATAATATTATAATATCAATGAACTTACATGAACATTGTAGTCACTGGTCGATCTTTCAAAAATAAAAAGTGATTTGATAAACTTAAATATATTTTACAATACAGGCAGAAAGTCCACTTTGCGGCACATTGTTTGGATACTATATAACTACTAATATTACAGACACGGTGTCATGACCACTGATGGTCTGTCTTAGACCATTTAACAATTATAGCGAAAGTCCTCTTAAAATTGGCGGTAACGCCATCTTATCATCATCATCATTTCAGCCGAAAGACGTCCACTGCTGGACAAAGGCTGTCAGTTTGGGATTCAGTTCGGGAAAGTTAGGCGTGGTCATACATAAAAAAAATATACGCGTCGACTTGAGAACCTCCTCCGTTTTTTTGTCGGTTAAAAATGCAAACTTAACTGTATAGTTAAGATTGTATTTTTGTGTTTTTGCTGCAACGGGTTTATACCCGTTTTATATCGCAATTACTCAAATGACATATTAAAATATTACTCCAGTTTCGGAAAACTACCATCATTGGTACATCAAATTTCACTCAACGTTATAATAAAGACGAAAACTTTAGTGTACATAAAATTGTCCTTTTAAAGTCTTTATAACTTGTAACTGGGGACTTCAATAGCCACGTTTACGGCTACGAATAGACCTTCTTTGATCCCACAGATATCATAAGGCCTTAGTATTAGGTTTATGGGTTGATGCACCATCATCCGTTTAGCCTTTTCATAGGTACTGTATGTTGGGTTGGTTTCATTTTAACCAAATGTACACCGTTATCTAACGACATATTGAATGTCTTTTTGACCTTATTTTTACTGATAAGCATCATAGATTAAATAATTTATACACAAAAAATACATCGAATAATTACTAAATTTTTTATCAAAATCGTTAAATAAAACATTTCAGCATTAAATACAGTAAGAAGAAGCATTCTGATAAGAATACTGATGAGGGTATAGAAATATACGGAACAGGGTGAAAATTTACCTCCATATAAAAGAGAGGATCTTCCGACCCGATGAGTGTTGTGGTGGGCAACTGCTCTACATTTTTTTTTTTTTTTTGTAGGACATCTCGTAGTTAATCTGAAAAAGATTCTGACTACTTAAACGGATTTTTGCCCGGCGATTTCTAAAAAGTAAACTTTTTAGACCTCCAGCCGGGACTGCTCTACATGTGATGTCGGGACTATATATATAGGTATTATGCTGCCAGTTGCTCGGAAAACTCTGCATTCGCGATGCAGGATTTTGTATGACGTCAGTGTGATAAGTTGGCATGTAGCCGTGTAAATACTGCTACAAGGGCATATCATAGCAAGACAAGGGATGCCATGCCCTTGTCTTCACTTCATCTCCACTTGGATAGCGATAGCTTAATATATGCATATTAAGCTATCGCTTATTCTTGAGATATGCCAAGTAGACATGCGCAAAATAGTGCGTCTTAAAGTCATGTCATATGACATGACATTTCGTCCCGAGTAATGTTTCATTACACCATGACTTCAAACATGACGCGAGATGACGCGCCACGCGCGATGGTTTTTGTAATGAAATGCCGCTTTGTAAAAGATATACATCATTACATGAGATATCGCATCATATTGTGATGTGATGTGACATGAGTCAAACGCAATGCGCCCTCGCTTCGCCGGAACGTACATTTGATTTTGTTTCATATTCATATAGTCGATTTTCTTTCGTATTTAACCCCCAATATAAGGAATAATTGAATTAAAACGATAGACATGGATTGCAATAGTGATTATTGACCATGACTCGAACTGTCATAGTGTCATACAGTTCGAGTCATGATTGAAAACATCACGCAGTCCGCCGTTTCAATAAAACGTAAACCTTATTTCAATAACAATATGGTTCTAAATAATTGTTCACTTATCTCGCAGCTAACCGACTGGAGCATGTTCCTTCTCGCTTGCACACACAGCAAAGATTACCGAGATATTACGAACACCGAACAGCGCGCAGAGTCATGTTTTAGTGTCATGTGCCATGGTTGATTGAGTCGAGTCATGTGTAATGCTACGGTACACGGCCGAGATATATGACGCGCAATGCATCACTCGCATTACGTACACAAGTCTAATGCCAAGTCTCAAGAATAATTTGTACTGCTCGTTCAGTGATCATAGAAACAGCGCCGTTGATGCTGCTACTGACTTGTGCCGGCATGATACCGGCATCGACCACTCTCAAGCCATTTACGCCTTCTAGTCGCATGTTAGTATCAACAACCGTGCCCATGGCACACGTTCCTGCATAATGCTACACTGAACCAGACATGCTCAATGCATAGCACTACCAGAATTCAGCACCAGACTTATCTAAACACAGTCCCATATCAACAAGCATCGCAATCACGCTTCTGAAGTATGTAGGTATAAAACTTCGACCAAGTAAGCCAAGCATTCACCCGTCAACTTCAAGTCAGATTTATCGTGTATACATTCCGATGTACGCGAGTGGGACGACACTGGTGTCAGTAATTGCAAGTAACACCTGACAGCAAGGTCGTGGTTCCAATGAATTACCTACCCATATACGACGAAATTTTTAGCGATACCTAGATGCAGATGACCATAAACATTTTATTTTATGACGTTGAAACTCCAAATCCAAAACAAAGCAGATATAGATTTGAATGATTATTTTGCTAATGACTTTTATTAGAACTCTCGATGCTAGCAAAGATAATCCGCGCAGGAATGCTTTTGTTCTCACGGCGACGACGATCACCCGATGTGACTCGATCAATCCGGCTCAATATGGATCATATGTTTGAGGCATTAAGGTCTATATCTGTTTTTTTTGGTGAAAGAAAAAACTGTAATACGTCTTTACTCAAAGGATATTTATTTTGCACTAAACTTACAATTACGACAGTGAAATGAGTGGACTGTATGAACGTTATTTGAATGTGTGTGTACATGTATGTGTGTGTGTGTGTGTGTGTGAAAGATGACTACTAACTAATATGATTTCTGAATCTAATTAGACAGAAGGATTTATTTAAGGTGTAATTTATCTATAATATGTATGTATTCAGAAATATATAAGTATGTTTATCAGTTGTCTGGTTACCATAGTACAGGCTCTGCCTAGTTTGGGATCAGATAACGTTGTGTTGGTTGTCCTAAGATATTATTTATTTATTTGTTGGTCTGTTCAAATCTTCCTGCACTAAGGTAGATTCAAATTCAGTTACCACTGGTTTCATTTTTGTCATGTTATCAGTAAAAAAAGTAGACTGTCGAATGCTTAAAACAATACGTGATGTCGTTAATGAAAACGTTGAATAGAATTGGGCTTAAATGTGAACCTTTCAGAACACCGGAAGGAACTTTAAAAGTCTTTGAATCATAGACATTTATAACAACTTTACAAGACTGGTCACTGAGATAAGACTGAAACCACTTTAGCATTGCTCTTCCTATACCAAAGTGCTGGAGTTTGCTATAAGAAGAGAATAATCTACCTTATCAGACGCCTTACTAAAGCCAATATATATAGTGTTGCACATGAGATTAGGGGTCGTAAATCTGAATTTGATGCAGCCGTGCTGGGGGCTGGTGAGGTGTTTAACATGCCCGTTTGGTTATGAGTTTTTAAATATTTTGCCAAAGATGACTAAACTGGAAATGGGACTGTAATTGGATACTAAATTCCTTACTCCTGCTTTAAAAATAGGCACCACGAGTTTTTTTTTTTCTATCATCATCATCGGCCTATAATGTTCCCACTACTGGGACACAGGCCTCTCCTCGGTGAAAGGGAGTGGGCCATAATCCACCACGCGTGCTCAGTGCAGGATGGTATAAGTCACATGTCTTCGAAATTTTTGGTTCTAAGACATGCCGGTTTCTTCACGATGTTTTCCTTCACCGTTTTGTGAGCAGTGGCGATGAAATAATTTACACAAAGTAAAGCGCCTGCTTGAGTTTGAATTCACGACCTCTCTCGACTCGTAAGTCGCGGCTGTTACCCCGTTGAGCCACCACTGCTTACTACTCTTTTTCTATTGCTCAGGGAAAATGTCGTCTTTAAAAGACTTGTTATAATTAATAGACTGAGGGGAAAGGTACGGGCAGAAACTCGTTTCAAATAAAATCATAAGGCACACCCCTCCAAAGATTTTGGAAAATTTACAACTAAATAAAATGTGTTTATAATTCATTAGTTCCATCATAATATAGTCATAGCCAACTGAGTGACAGGTGGGTAGTCAAAACCTTTTAATGTACCTTTTCTTATCAGTCAATGTACGTATAGAATACAATTTTGGAATTATTGAATCATGAACTCAGTTTATGTATGTCCGTGTACAATTGGAAACCCTTTCATGTGTATCCAAGTAAGAAGCCAATATTAAAAAAAAGAATTTAACGCAAAAAGAATTTATTAGAATTTCACAAAGTATATTATTCAAAAGTACAGCATAATAAACAGTTATAATGTAAAGTAAATATTTTTTAATATTGTTCGTAAAGTTATCGTGATCTATTCATCGAGTATGTATGCAGCACCTCGCTCACCAAGCATTGTGACGGCAGCATTGATGTTGCCACTCACTAAGGTTGGCATCGCACTAGCGTCAATTACGCGCAGATTACCCACGCCCATCACTAAAAATTCGCTGTCTGTGACTTTGCCCATCGCACAAGTTCCCGAGTAGTGCCACATCGTGGCGGACATTCCCAAGGCATAGCACTGCCAAAATTCATCGCCAGATAAACCTGTGCACAGTCCAGTATCGACCAGCGTTGCATTAACTTCTGTAAAGTATGTTGTATCCAGGACCTTGTAAAAATCTGCCAAGGAATCAACCATCAGAGACAAGTCACTGTCATCTGAGTATGTGCCAGTGTACACGAGAGGTTCAACAGTAGGATCAGAACTAGCTAGCGTTACGTTACCGTAAGATTTTGGCATCATCAGATTGTGCACCACAAATAACGCTTTCTTCCCAACGTTAGCTGCGGCAAATTTGTTGCAAATTTCACTAGAATACTTGAAGGAGTTGGCACAAAGCTGCGTCAGAGCAGACGAATCGTGAGGGAAAAGGAGATTAATCGTCTGGTAGTCTGGATAAGTCTGTGATGAATTAATTGCTGCGTATAGAGTAGTTGTTGGTACAGGAAATTTATGAGGGTCAGATGCAGGAGTGTCAGATGTATCCGATTCCAATGTAATTAAGAGTGCGGCGGAGGGATGATCCATGAGGTTTTGGCCAACAGGCAAGTCAACGATCACCGATATTCCTTGCTCTTCGAGGTGTGCCTTAGGTCCAATACCAGACAACATTAGCAGCTTGGGGCTGTGTATCGCACCAGCAGAAACAATAACTTCCTTGTCCGCGTATAGGTCTAAAATTGTACCGCTAGATGTGTTTACTTGCACACCGATAGCTATGCTATCCTGAATCAAAATCTTAGTGGCTGTGGTAGATAGCGCAACGCACAAGTTTGAGCGGTATTTAGCGGGAGCCAGGTAGCCGATCGAGCTACTCTGACGCACATCATCGCCTATGGTCAACAAAGGATTGGTCGCACCGAGGGATGAAGTAAGCGACGTTGTATCATTTACAGTAGGGTGTCCGGCTTCCGCAAATGCGTCTAAGAACAAACTGCTTACAGCTGATATGTCTCGTGCTATCTTTATCATGCCATCAGTGCCATGGAGATCAGCATAAGAGGTTGCGAGCAAATCTGAGTCAGTCAAATATTCAAGTTTTTTGAAGTACGGTAGAACGTTTTCGTATGTCCAACGATCATCGCCCAAAATTGACGCCCAATTGTTGAAATCATGAGGATCTCCTTGTACGTGTATCATGTGGCCGATATTGCTGCTACCGCCAAGCATTTTTCCTTGGGTTAGACTCACTATGTTGTCCTGCAGGTTTTGTGCTGTATAAGAGTCGTCGACAGACCACGTGTCATAGTCATAAGACATCCTCGGCATTGGCGTAAACAATAATGGCATCTAAAAAAAAACATAACAAAATTATGGTGTCTTTCGTTGAACATTATCTGACTTGCATAAAAAACTGTTAAAGAGTTAATTAGAATTGAAAATAAATTTTGGGCCTTTTAATGGAGCTTTTTTTCTATATTAAGCACTGTTGAATTTAAATTAGTTTAATTACGCAGTATAAAAATATAGGAGTAAGGACTCCTTTACAAGCCAAACTTGACGTATCTCCTAATTTGAATCTATCTAATGAAAAATGTACCTCGGACTCGAAGGGTGGGTAGCTCCCGGCTTCGATTAACAGAACTTTGTTGCTGCTGTTGGTCGAAAGTCTGTATGCGAGAACGGAGCCTGCAGTGCCACCACCCACGATAACGTAGTCATAATGAGTACCGTCTGTAAATTAGAAAAAGATTATTTATATTTCGTCAGCAGACAAATTCATAGACTGATGTAAGCAAACTTGAAGCAAAAGGAGTAAATGACGCTCGTTGCAAGTGGAGTTCTGTGGTTTCTGCCTAACGCCATTGGAAAAAGGCGAGAGCAGTTTCTTCGTTTTGTTTTAAACACTCAGAGTGTTAAAAACAAAACGAAGAACCTGACTAAAACAATAGGTTCTTTTTTGTATATATCAGCATTCATTAAATGTTTGAAAAAAAATTATTTTCAGTAAAAACGGATAAGTACATGTACCTACATGATAATTTTAACCTCTAATTCCCTGAGGTACCACATTTGGTTCGCCGCGTACCAGCGAACTTTAACCTTATTTGTATGATAAAATAAGGCTCTGAATCGTTTGAAACGATGCGAGCATAACGTAGGTAATTAGGGATAAAGAAGTAAACCATTACAAAATCTAATCAGCTCCGAATACATGCTAGGTTTTGAAAGTGGTCAAAGTGACCTACATACTACTAAGTTTTATATAGTTTATATGGAGTCTGTTTTTTAATAATATTAATGTTTTTTTTTTTTACATAAACATGGTGTTACAGTTTCAATTAAAACCCTGAGTGTTACAAGATTGTTGAGTGTTTTAAAATCTATCGCTATTAAAATATTTGTCAATGTACGCAGGTATTGTACATGCATAGGACTTATACGAAAGTAAAGTCTATTTGAACACAACGTTTTATTTGTAAAAATACTTATAATACCTATTATAAAGCTGAAGAGTTTGTTTGTTTCGTTGAACATTATAATCTCAGGAACTACTGAAAATATCTTTTAGTATTAGGTAGCTCATTTATAGAGGAAGTTTAGGCTATAAAACATCAAACAGCCTTCCTCAATAAATAGGCTACACGACTCATAAAGTATTTTTCAATTCGAACCAGTAGTTCCTGAGATTAGCGCGTTCACCCCCCATTTTAGGGAAGTGGGGGGTTAGAAAGAGACAAAAAGTAGCATATGTCAGTCTCCATTCCTTCAACTATCTCCACTTAAAAAATTACGTCAATTTGTCGCTCCGTTTTGCCATTTGAGTCGGCGCTGAAAAATCAATGAACAAAGATCACTCAAAGCGCCGACTCAAAAGTTTAATTTTTTTGTAGATTTTTTTTAATTTTTTGTGACTCCAATGAACTTATAATACTTGGCAAGGTATACCCTATCCATTAAAAAAATAATTATCAAAATCGGACTACTTTTTATAAAGTTATGCTTGGTCATACATTACAATCAGTGAGTGAATAATCAATCATCCCCTGTTTTACGACCCTTAAAGTTCGATTTTGTTTTTTAAGTTTATATGAAAACCACCTTTGAGATATACCCTTTTCAATAAAAAAAGAAATATTACAATCGGATTACTACATAAAAAGTTATGCGTGGTCATGCATAAAAAAAAATATACGCGTCGAATTGAGAACCTCATCCGTTTTTTCGTCGGTTAAAAATATTTCGTCATTCAATGAGAGTGAAACGGTGGAAGTCTTTGACTTGTTATCAACTTACTTGTCAGGGCACAATCAGTTGGATAGCGATAAGCTGTTAACTGCAGTGCATATATAACTGATAATGCTGATTGCACTGCGTTTATGGTAGTTAAAATATCAGCGGTAGCGTTCGTCATGACTGAAACAAAAAAAAATAGCACTGTTATTAGTCTCATAGTTTTTGTTAGGAGGCACACCCAAATCAAACTGGATCTTAAGCATTTGATCTAAATACTGATATTACAATCGCAGGAACACTTTTTAATGGGTTGGTTTCAGAGAACCGTATCTGGAGCCATTTTTGCTCAAGCCTTGAAACTACATTCTGAGCCTACCCTGAAAGGCTGATGGATTGTCTATGAATGTTTATGTCATGTTATACAAGGTCTTTTGTCAAACTTTTTACACCAGCAGCCTTTAGGTAAACTTTATGTAGCCTATACTTCACTGTGTTCCCAGTAGAATGCGTTCAGAGCTGAGTCTTCCCAAGTTCTGAGTGCTTCCGGATTTTTTTTTAAGTCAAAATAAAAGATTTTGTATGTGATAATAAGAAATCAAGTAGGCTCAGTAGTACATAGTTCCCTTAAGCTCTAATAGCTGGTATTTGCAACACAACTGGACAGCATGATCTTCGGGTGGTTCACTGAGAAGCAGGTCAGTGTAGTAGCTCTGAGACTCAGCCAGGGAACATGTCATTTTAGTGTCGTAATACTAGTTTTTAATTATATTGTTTACTAGCTTTTGCCCGCGTCTTTGTCTACGTAAATGTCGGTTATCGAGGACGCAGACAAAGTCGCGGAGTAAAAAGTATAGGCTGACCGTTTTTTGGGGTTTAAACTTACTCCGTACCAAATTCCATCAAAATCGGCTCAGTGGTTTACTCATGAAAACGTTACAGACAGAAAGAGTTACTATCGCATTTATAATATTAAAATATATATAAATAAAGATAGAAGTATAGATTATTAAACGCTTATAATAGTATCATGAAATAATTATATTCTATTTTCTTTGATAAAATAAACTATTGATTGTATGTGTAACATAGTCAGAAATAAAGATTGATGCATGTGCTACATCAGAAGCGGTAAGAGGTAGATTTAAAGTTACACAGAAAGTTTTCCTGTAAAAAATTAAGCTACTTCTGAACTCCTTAGTCTTAAGAGAGACTTAGAACAGATTATATTTCAGAATTGGTCAATATGGATGCCTTTTCTCAAACAGAGGAGGCCTGTATCCCAGATGCGGAGAATTAAAGGGTTATTATGCTTTTGAAACAAGGTTTACATTAAATCTTTCTGTGAATGTCGGTATAGCCATAAGACGGTGAAATCAGACGGTGGCCATTTCAAACATTCAACATTTGTTAAACACAAAACATATTATAATATAAAAAGTTCACGAATTGAAAATAAGTGAGTTACTTACTTGTATCTGCTCACTGCTGACGACTTGAAGTGAAGATGTCGATTGATGATCATGGCTCAGTATTTATAGCAAAATAATTATAAGAGACATCTAAACAAATACTTACACAGGTGATCAATTCAAAACTTTATAATAATTCATCTCTCATTGCTATTATTTCCGTATGCTAATTATTACTATAAAAATAATTATCGAGAATATAGTATTTATTCAGTTGTGGCAAATGGCGTTCTTAACACTCTTATTTATATCTCATTAACATGATACACGATATTTTATATTTAAATTTATCATCTAGATACAAGTGTTTTTTGACACATTTTGGTATGTTTGCTCCGCCTTAATTTGTAATTTTAATAAGCATTATGTTAGTTCTACGGTATGGGTGTTCGATTAAAATTCACTCAATTCTTGCAGGCAATTGTTGTTAGTTTTGACTGTCGTCAAGGACTACATTTTAATTGCCATAAGATTCAGATACATTCTCTCATTTCTACTTTATAATTACCAATTTCTTAAAAATAAAAACTTTGACTTGCTTTATTTGCTTTTTATTGATTGAGGACTTTTCAATAATTTGAAGGTCGTAAGGCCGAAGAAAATAAGATTTTATAAATCATAGTGTGATTTAAAAAAATATATTCTACGTACTCCCTACGTATATTCATAGGGTCAGTTGATATCATACAATGTTGTGACCCTTAACTTTCCTATATTCACCCCGAGCGTGCTCTAAGTGTAACTTTGTGGCCGGTCAAGCGTGGCCCGCAAATGGCCCAACTAATTTATTTATTTATAGCCCCGATATGCGCCAAGCTCTTTGTTCGGCGAAGATATGCTCAGTTTAATTATGTATGGTGTTAATATTGTGAGTACTTTCGTCGGTTTTGGATATAAGCGGACCGGTGGACTGTCATTGCTTTTTTTACAAATTAGTTTTGCAGTACTTTGCAAACTTCTTCGTCTGGTCTTGTAAACTGAAGATCGAATAGTAATGGTAAAACATACATACATACAATCACGCCTTTTTCCCATGGGGATTGACAGAAACCACGGAACGCCACCTGCTACGATCTCTACACACTCCTTTTGCCTCGTTTAACTTCATACAATTGGTCATACACACACGCCCGTTGCGAGTACTATGAACCTGACCTTTCAGAAGAACATCACCAATAAGGTCCGAATAATCATAAAATGCCAGAAAATTTTATGTACTGCGTTCTAAAATAACATAAGGCACCGAATAGCCTATGAGGATCGAGAAAGATTATATAAGAATCTCTCTTAGCACTAACAGATTTTATTTTATTCATGTGTTTAGACGATTTATAACTCCACTTACTCCCTAGAAAGCTTGCAGAAAATCTGATTCCCAAGCCACTACTCAAACCCAAATTTAAATTCAAAATCCAAAATGTTTGCCAACTAAAACCGTCGCCATTCCTACTGACAATTGTTTTCGTGCTTTGGCACCAGAACTGAGAGTGGCTACTGATTTATATGTTGGTTTTCAAATTAGTCCTGGTTAGTAGTTTTATTTATCGGTGCTCTTTCCATTTTCCCTACTTTTGGCGTCACTGTGTAGTGGCTTTTACACGATACGGGAACGAGTTAGAAATAAGAGATACGACTTTGGAAAAATAATGAACCCAGGAATACTTTAATATTTTTTACTTGTGTTTTTTGCTGTTAATGCGAACTTCACTATCCCACCGGCCATCGTTCGTTGGAAAAACACAGCCAGCTTACTGTCACTTGCAGCTCAAGTCAGCTTGTGTACTCTGCAAGCTATGTTGGTAACTGTTTTTTTTTTCCCGGAAAAAAAGGATTATTTCAAAATTATTTGTGGTTTTAGGTAGTAGACCTATACTTACTTTAATTTACCCTTACTTTTCTGTACCCCGAGTACTATTGATATTATTGAAATTGATAAAACAGATTTTTGAAAATATACTCAATGCATTATTGTATTCGCTATGTAATGTAATTAAAGTGTACAGTAAAGTCAAGAAGAAACTGTATAGCCAATCCGATACGACTCCAAAGTCGTCGAGACTAAATCGCATTTTTTTGGTATCTAGAAATGTGGTCACGCGTACTGCTGTTACGGTAACGTATGTGAGTTTTGATTCAAAACGAAATGCACAAAACTTCTCTGTTTTTCGAACAAGTCTTGTAAACATGGCTTCTCTGTGAAAAATATGTAATGAGAAGTTGCTTGTGACCTTAATTTTAAAGTTTTTGGGTGATATAAGGATTTCATTCTTCTTCCTTTGGTTTTTGACCAATCGGTCAAAGCTTAAGGGAAGTCATCAACTCATACTATGAGTATTGTACAATTATGAGCAAAGTAGTGGGGAAACGCGGTAATGGCCCAGAAAATAGTCTTGTTTGAAAAACGTTCAGGAGTGGCAGTCCATTCGTGAACGTGTTTCAACCAAGACCAAGAAGTCCAGTGACTGCTGCAGCGCTGTTCCACCTCGCTACCTTGCAAG